>OX438880.1:3129231-5629231 GCA_949315895.1 Anania crocealis
TGGACTTCGATCTGTGGGTATGCTCCCACCAGGACCGACGATCTGGTGAAGGTCGCAGCTAGGCGTTGGGTGCGGGTGGTGCGGGACATTGTGGAGATTCTTTGTGGAGGCCTATGCCCAGCAGCCAGTGTCGTTTGGCTGATAGGGTAGTGATGATGTACCTAAATAACCAATGATGGGTTCAGGAGTAATCACCACGTTTGACCAATGTGGGTTGGTGATCGTCGCAAACCCGAGTAATGTTCGAAAATTATCACTTGTAACAATTATACTGCCGTCATACAGAAAAAGGGCGCATCTAACATTTTTTTCAAAATTGAGTTATATAGTGATTCGGAATCAGCAGAATAAGGCGCACCTACTAGTATTTTTTAATGTTGTGAAATACGAATACCCTTGCTTTTATTAACAACGAAAAAGGACTTATCTACAAAACGTATTGTGGATTACTGAATTGAAAAGGCGTTTCTGAACTTTACTTAGATGAAAAGGCGTAACTAAGTAGAAGAGTCTTATTCGTTTATAAAATATACTTATGTTCATAGGTTGAAATGGCGTAACTACATGACACTAAGAAGAAAAGACGCATCTGCGTAGTTGCGTCTTACCATCTAAGTATTACAAAAATTGGTAAGGCGTATGTGGCAGTAGCGTCTTTTCTGCTTAGTATTGTTGCGTGTGTGCGGGGAATTTGGGGGCTGCGGTAAATAATATGTTCCATCAGATGCGCCCAGATACTCGTATATTTTATGCATTTGTAACGATCTTTTTTATCTAGAAATTATAATTCTAATTATATTTCCTAAATAGAAAAAATAATTTGTATTTAATTATTTACACGTGAACATAATAAACTACAATTAAATAATTGTATTGAGTCGTGGTAGCTGGCATGAACGTCGCTTCATATGCGTGGGGTTGGCGGTTCGAATCCGGGCAGGCGCACACCTCAGGATTTCATTAAAATCTATGTGTGGATATAAACCACTGACTCGACGGTGAAGGAAAACATCGTGGGAAATGTGAAAAGGTGTGAAATCGACCAACCCGCACTTGGTCAGCGTGGTTGACTAAAGCTTAATCACCCTGATACAGGTTAGGCTTGAGCCCTTCGGTAGGGACATTGTATGAGCTGTTGATGAATTGTATTTTGGTATTTAAACGTGTAAATAATAAAATACAATTTATCAACAGCTTTGTATAAATATCAAGTCTTTAAATTTGTTATTATTATCTGCAAATTAGGCCTTATTGAAATAGTTGGTATTCTATTTCTCATATTAACATTCATTATCATCTCATATTAACATTGATTTGATAAATGTTAAAAAAATACTTTCATGGTGTTCAAAAATAACGTCGATGGTACCAAAAGCCTCTTCCACACTGTCCACTTCAGATCTGATTTTACCTAATGTCTTCCAAAAAAAACATATCATTGATTAATGACATTAACTCCGATTTAATTCAGATGATTCTGTGTTTGATAAGGATTATGTACCTTCAAGTATAGAACAAGAAATATGTTCAAAAGATTCAGGTTGTTCCATGGATTTCATCCCAGCTCACAGCCAATTAACATTACTGTCCTTAAGTCAGCCGAAGTCTCAATTGACGAACTTAAACCTAGTGTATCAAAAGACAAACTCGAGTTCGAAGTCTTAAACAGCGAACTCGAGCCCTAAGTCACAAACCGTGAACTCGAGCCTGGAGCCACAAACCACGAACTTGAGCCCAAAGTCACAAACCGCGAACCTAAGCCCGAAATCTTAAACAACGAACTCGAGCCCGAAGTCACAAACCGTGAACTCAAGCCCGGAGCCAAAAAACACCAACTCGAGCCAGAAGTCACAAACCGCGAACTCGAGCCCGAAGTTACAAACCGCGAACTTGAGCCTGGAGCCACAAACCACGATCTTGAGCCCGAAATCTTACACAACGAACTCGAGCCCGTTGTCTCAAACAACGAAGTCGAAATCTGACAAAAAAACAGATTGCCCAGAAAACGTAAGGAGTTTGAAGATTCGCCAGCGCAGAGGAAAGCAATTAAAGAACTGCAAGATATAGAAACCAAATATCAACTTAAACATGGATGACAATTTTTGCGTTTATGGTTATGATTATATTATTTTAAGTTTTAGATACAATTATTTCATTCAATTATATATTGTTGATAAGATAAGTTTATTGTTGTTTGCTAAAGAGTCAAATTTATGTTTTGGACATAGTTTATTTTTTATTGAGAAAGTAATATTTGTAAAGAATTAGCTCTTTAATTACGATGTCTGTTTTAGAGGTAAAGAAGTAGTTTTGAGTACATTTTAAATTCGATTGATATTTTAATGATTGTTAGAGAAGTATCTTTTAGACACAAAACATTTTTTTATAGAGTAGGTAAGCCATTATAATATAAGAATTAGATCTTTAATTACAATGGGTGTGTAATAAAAACACCTGTTTGAGTTAAATAAGAAGTTTTTAAGATAAATAATATTGTTAAAGAAGTATATTTAACTATTATTTTTAATTATGAAAGCCATATTAGTTAAAAATGAGGTTTTAACAAAAAAACTACTACTATTAACAAAACTTTGATTAAGGTTCCTACTCATAATATAAACATGACATGTGGGTAATAAATAAGAATTTGATTGTTTAAGGTGAATACAATTGAATTGCATAAATTATCTTCATATTATTATCAAACCATCATAGACTGAAAAATATTCTTAATCTTAAAATATTGCTCATTAAAAACTAAAAAATAAAGGGCGTTTATAGAACATTGTCTTAAAATTTGTGTTGCTTTTACTTAGTATTAAAAAGCAGTAAATGGCTTAATACGCCCTTTTTTATTTAGCCTGAATCACATTTTAATACAATAAAAAAGCGTTCTCAAAATTAGTACGTTGAAAAGACGTATCTAGCCAGAAGTGCCTTTTCAATAAAGTATTGCGGTTTTATTTAGATTATTTTTGCTAAAAAGAAAAGGAAAATCGCGTTTTTTTAATAAATAATATTACATTATTTAATTTAATTTTTAGGTCCTGATAGCCTACCTTATAATACAAATTTTCAAATTGCAAAATTAATAAAATACCTATATTCTACTAGACAGCAACGTTTTTCATTTCAAAATCACTAAATATTTTTTTTCTCCATTTTAAATTGTATGTAGAAGCGCCCTTTTTCCGTATGACGGCAGTATAATTTTGCTGAGGTGAAAAATAATTACAGCCCTTACGGGCAAGAGAATTGAAAAATAGGTATTTGTAAAATCTATTGCTGTCGTTCAGTGCCAAACGCCTTCACCGCGGAGTGTGATAGAGACAACTGCTTCTTAGACCGAAAATACCTACTAAAAGCACACCAAATCAACGTTTCCAAAACTAGACCGATTTAAATACTTTTTTAATTTAAAATTAAAAAAAGGCTTTGGCCGTGTTCGTATGTTTTCCTTTTTTTCTAAAGGCCACGGGCGAAAATGGGCCTGAACTTTACCGCCCGTTACACTGTTGAAATATGATGCAATATTTATTTAATGCTTTTTAATTTCTATTGACTTAAAATCACGATATTTTACAATGGGGTATTAAAGTATCATTTAAATAAAAACACAATTGACCCTCAATCGCTAAGTGTATTCTTCCGGTCCTAAAATGTTGCCAGGCATAATATGCGTTGATACACCACTTTTATATTTTTTCCTACAAAAAGGTATATTGCGATAATGCAAGTAGGTAAGTACACACTACTGTTTATTAGTTCAATATACAATACAATAGAATTATGGCGTATTTTTAAAATGTCTTTAAAGCATATGTGAAATCGATATAAAGTTAATATTACATAGATGGCATTAGGATTTGTAAAAAAAGAAAAACAAATGTCAAGATTGTCAACTGTCACAGTCATTGGTTGGCTTCGTTTTGCTTTGAGCTTGTTAATGCGGTTATAAATAATACATAGTGGCCGAGTATTATTTATTATTCGAATCGATTGTCTTTTACGACTTGGCTAAGTTGTGGGATTCTGATGGTGATGCTAGAGCATACGATACACACATACTAGTACTATCATGGGAATGCATCAAATAAAAGATGAAGGTTTTTCTGTTATTAAACAACAGTAGATCGCACCTCAAGTATTAGTAAGTAGTTAAAAAGCAAGCAAGGGTCTTACGAAAATCTTATACTACCTGCACAATTCTTGTATAATATTCATATACCTACAATCATTTTATTATGATGATGAATAAATGTAATAAATGTAAAAAATAGTTCTTAAATGATTTTTTATTTAAATCCCTTTATTTATATTGCCATAAAGCATGTCGATCACAGACCTTTTCATAGTACTATGAATAGAACAGTTATTGGAATAACCACAATAACTTCTTCACATTTGAGGTTATTTATTGTTGATCAATATCATGCTATAACTTTTTTCTCCCATGGCAGATTTTTTTAAATCATTGCGTATTTGATATAAGACTATAGTTTCTATAAAATAACACCCCATTTGTGGATGTAACGTTTTCAGACCCAGCTTTGTATGGAAGTTCGCCCGACGCCTTTAGCCAAATTTGTTTTCTGGATGTTTGAACACAGCGGAAAATCTGGCGAATTTTTTTTTATTTTTGAGGGCTCATATCTTTTTTATTAATTAATTTATGAAAAAACAGAAATCGTAGAAACATGCTAATAGTGGCTATAGATTTTTGAAATAAAAATTATTGCTCTACTGGCTTTATGCAGGGAGGAAACAGGGGACTACGTTTGTATGGAAAAACGGCACTTGTGTTTCATCTCAAAGTTTTGTAACCAGTGACTCAGATGCTTTGTTAGAACATTTCGTAGGTATGCTGACACCTATCTGTTATGCCTTTAAAGTGGGCAGCCTGAAATGTACGTGAATAATGGTATAAATTTATAAACTTAATCGGCAATTGTTTTACGCTATCAATCGTAAAGTTAAGGACAACGATTTTGGTGAACGAGGTATCAATCGATTCTTTCTTACAGTCCGGGTAACCTAAACTACCTCTTGTTAAAAAAAAGAATGATTTTTATTTACAAAGATTTTTATGTGCCAACCTCTGGTTTTTTTTTATGTATACCAGAATGACTTCTGAGTGAGATATGGGGATCGACTTCTGATTGAAGTAAAAAATAAAATTAAAATCCTAGTAAAATTTTACGATGACATAATACATTCTGAAGTTATTAATGCGTCATCTTATACAACACGTCATATTTTTTAAAAGTAATTTTAATACATAAAAAACAAATCAAGGTAACTTTTTACTTTTTTATCGTTTTAAATATTTACTTAGAATTGTCATTTTGAGAACCGCAAATTTATAAAACAACGCGTGAGATTATATACGAACGGTTGGGTTAGTTCAGTTTCCCGAGGGAGTTTGGGGTCTCCTACCGGGCGCGTCCCCAGGTGGCGGATAGGGGAACGCCCTCCAGACATGGAGGGTACCAGCCATTTGGCCGGCGCGGACCAAAACCCACACGGGAGGCGCTTCCAGTGGGCTTGGGCAGCCCGCTGTTCAATGCGTCTCCGCCAGACGGTGGTAGCGGGCTTCGACCCGTGGCGGGCGGAAGTCACTCACTTCCCAGTATGGTTTGATGCTGGGCGGCGAGTGGGCATGAGACATTGGCGGCCCCTTGCAACGACATGCACTGTCGTTGCAAAGCATGGCCACGGATCGGGTCGGCGAGATTGCTTGCGGACCCGACCCGAAGTCGTAGATGGGGGAGGACGAGAAGGCATACGCCGAACTCAACTTCCCCCCTCTAGCAGGCTAGTGAGCGTTGGGCCGGGGGCACAACGCTCGCATTGCACTGCTTGGGGGTGTTTCCTGGTATACAAAATCACCCATACTTTATGCCTGAGGCCCGGCATAGGCCCTACGTTGGCGGTGCATGGAAGGCATCCTAAGGGAAGCCCATACACTGTCAACATACGTTGCGAGGTACACGGAGGTAGGTTTCGTGGGTATGGTCCGTTAGATAGGACGAGTCCCGCACACCCCTGCAACGGCCCCCGCCGTCACAGGAAGTACGTAACCGCATTCCCCCTCTTAAAAAAAAGTTAGTTTAGTATATAAATTTCTTGAAAATTTCTGCATTTACGGTTCTTGTTATTTTCCGGTGACATAATTATATACATTTTAAAACCTTCCTTGGTTAGCTTTTAGCCTTTAAATATAAGGCTCCAAGTTACAAGATTTCATAAATAAATTTACATAAACCTGATTCGTCTTCATATCATATTTTACAGCTACACGTATAAAATCATGTGAAAACAAGCTAATTCAGTATTCACCTTAATAAACTCGCGTCGTATAAAATCTAACCTAGCGAACAAACGGGAAAGACCTTTTTTATTACTAGAACTCGGTTCATTCCTTATGCATAGCATCTTGCGACGATGCCGCCTCAAGTGGGTACGGACTTAATATTCCATAACTAAGCAGTTTATGAGAAGCCCCACTTAACAGCGTGGCAACACCACAGCGTAACTACAACTTATTGAAAAGTTTTAGAAACTGTGTCTCTGACGAAATTACCGGAAAGCGTTCCCTGTTCTGTGGCGGCTTGTGAATCCAGAGCTATATAATAGGGATGTGAATAGTTTGTATAGAGGCATTTAACTGTGTGCCTTACTCAATAGAGTCAGTTTGGTGGTCTAACACTTGAGTTGTTAGCGGTAATTGCTTGGGTTTATTGGTAGTGTGCGGGATAAACTCAATTTAGCATGAATTTAGCTTGGCTGTCACATGAAAATTAATAGAAGCCGAGTGAATACTGAGTATTTAGGAGGGAGTAATACGGGGTTTGTTAAATAAGTAGTTATTAAGGCGGAGTGAAGAATAACGTAAGTAATCACAACGTCAAAATCTGTAATTTGTGCCACCTCCCACTACTCTTCCACTCCGCTTAGCCCGTTACAGTGGAAACGCACCTTTTTTTTAAGTGTTACTTAACTAAAAGCTATTGATTTGTTCCAAATTGAATCTAATATAAAATAGAGCAAAGATTTTGATACTGAATTAGCTGCGAGTAAATCAGTTTTAAAACAGTAATATTACTAGTAAATGTTTCGAAATATAGCCTTAAATAGTAAAAACGACTACTGGAGCTAAGTGCTACCCCCAATTGAATAATTTTATTACTTCTAATCAAAATCAATTCTCAAAAAACTAGAATGGTATCATTTTAGCAAATTACCTCTAGTATTTATTGAATCTTCTTTTATACCAGAAAATTTCGTTTCCCATGGTATAGATTTTAATTTTAAAATTCCATGTGTACGAATTCGCAGGCAACCACTAGTTTACTACGAGTATATTAAATTTCCAGGATTCGCTTTAGTCTGCATGCAATTATGATTCTTAGATCTTCTACTTCGATTCGATTTTCGAATTGATTCTTCTATCGGAAAGTCAAGGGAAGTAAAATACCTATGTACTGAAAATTTCGGGAATCAAGGAAGTGACACAACATTACTATTATAAAAATATATTTATTGCTTTTCAAAGTATTCTCCACAAAATTTGACACATTTTTCCATACGACGGAACCAATCATTGAAGCAACCATTCCATTCGGAAGTTTGGGTCTCCAAAATGGCCGTTTTGTAGGCGTCCACAGCTTCTTCAGGTGATGAAAAGGTGATTTTCTTGCTCTAAAAACTCTTTTGTTCTGTGCGCGGTGTGAGAACTCGCATTGTCGTGATGCGGCGGTTGTAGTTCTCTTTACGGAGTTTAGAAACGACTTGTGGCAAACAAATGCTAGCATACCATTCTGCATTAACCGTTCTTTATCCCTCAAGAGGAATCGTCACAAGATGGCCGGTTTTGGAGACAAACGTGGCCACCATTTTTTTTGCAACACTCCGTGAACGAACAATTTTTGTTAGCTATAACTCATTTTCGAACACCCAAACTCGTGACTGGTTTTTTGTTTCGGGTTCATACGCGTATATCCAGGATTCGTCACCTGATACGATGTTGTATACAGCATTTGAGGATCCTGCGTGGAATCTTTCGAGAGTTCTGACGCACCAATAACGCGAGCCGCTTTTTGCTCTTCACAGAGCGAATGCGGTATCCATCGGGAAAACAACTTTTTTACACCTAATTGTTCATGGAAGATTATTTGTATTTGACTTATGCCAATGTCTAAAGTTGCCTGAATTTCGCAGAATGTTACATGTCGATCTTCCTCAATCAGCTTACGCACAGCATCAACGTTTTCTTGGGTGACTGCAGTTTTTGGACGACCTTGACGGGGATCATCACTGAGCTTGACACGTCCACGTAGAAATTTAGCAAACCAGCGATAAATTGTGGTTTTGGATGGGGCTTCAGTACCAAATGCAGAAATCATCCGGTCAACACACTGTTTTTTGTTAAACCACTTCGAAAGTCATAATAAATCATCGCTCTTGAATTTTCTCGAGTCAATTCCATTTTCTCAACGACTAAACAAGTTTGACAAGACCTTGTGATAAGACCGAGAAACTTTTTTAAAATAAATAAATGGTATTCGATTTTTAAAACCAATTAGTTTGCAATTTAAAAAGATTTTAATATGACGGGAACAGTGGAAATATTCCATTCCCGATACTTTTAGTGTAGCCTATGTACTGATAACTTTTAACAATTTATATTATTGGTAGCTTTTTAATGTTCAAAGAAAAATGATATTTTGATACATTCAATTCAGTAAAAAGATCCAAACCCTATTAATAATTATATTCTTTTCTAAAACAATTCAGCATGTAAAAATGTCTCTGAATCTTTCAGCCAAACGTTGAAAAGCATCACTTCTACAATTGTGCTTGTTTATTTATTTGCTCATCCCAGTGCAATAAGATATTCAAGCACATTCTCGAGAACCCAAAACCGGTGTTAGACCGCGTTTCCATTATTTCGATGTGATTATAAAACGGGCATTAAACTTGATACAAGGGATTTAATGCATTGTGTTAAATTATTAAGAAATATACATTTTCGGCGAACTCCATAGTGGAGTGGCGTACACACCGGTTATTAATGTGTCGCCTAGCCTAAGGTTCTGGTTTTGGTTCTCGGACCGGTCAGTGTTAAAACGATATCCCTGTATACCTTAACAGTCCTAGGACCGTAAAAATTTAAATCTATATTGCGAAAAATATTTTCGAGTGAAAACTTGATTTTAATTTATAACTTCATAAATGGGCTCTAAACACGATACTGAACGCCTATAAAAATTTTTGGAAAGTGGTTATAATTTCATCCTGTATATTTGTCTCGGGTATCTGAAAAATGTATGTAATGTCTTAAAGATTTATACTTAATACTAGCTTACCAAGCGAACTTCGTATCGCCTCAGAATAATCTGATTTGATTTTGACGTCTTAAATGTCATTGTTACCAAATATGGCGTTTACTTTACCAAGTCTTTAAGAGTCAAGAAACAAATAATTTGCAATAAAATAATATTGCGAATATAAATTGAGATGTAAGCTATCCTATCTTTCAAGTTGGATCAAATTGCACATGGTATGCAAATCATTTGAAATCAGTTCAGTAGTTTAGGATTCCATCACGGACAAACAACGTGACACGTATTTTTTATGTTTAAATATTTTTGATTTATTTATCAATAATTTCGACTTTAGTACACAAATTATGGTCGCAAGTAGACAGGGTCATAGTGAAAGACAAAAATTGAATGTTGATTAGTAAATCAAATTCATTTTCACCAGTTTCAGACAGCTGCAGCAGCAGCAGCTTTTGACAGCTTTTTGGTAGCCATGCGGCGCTAGTGTCGATCAGCGTTAAAAGAGAATATCAATAGTGCGTTCATTATAGCACCCCTGTAACCAAAGCTGTCACATTTGCACTATTAGAATCGCACTGCAACGCTCGATGAGATGACTGAGACAAAAATATTTTTTCAATTCAAACCAGTACTTCCTGAGATTAGTGCGTTCAAACAAACAAACAAACTCTTCAGCTTTATAATATTAGTATAGATATCAGTGTTCACGTTAATACAGGGAAACAGTATTGTACATTTAATTTCTTTTTAGAAGACAGTGATGTGTTCTTTTGAATCAAATTAAAAAAAACATAACATTTTTAAGTATCCGTCTTTATAACGAGATTTTCAACCGATATTTGATCAATGGGAACAGTCTTTTGAAAAGTATACAAATATTTTGCCTCCGTCTACGAAGACACTTTCTTCGTACGGATTATTGTTTTGTAGAGGTCGTTGGTTTAGGGTTCCATATTTATTTACTTTTTGTTTCTGCAACACAATATAACATGCTTGGGTTGCAATTTTGATCTAGATAAATAACATCTCGTGTTATGTATATTTATTATTTGAGAATTAAAAGCACTAAAATACCTAGGTACTTGTCAAATATCTGTAAATCCATGACTACAACCAAGACTAAAATTAATCGTTTTTTATCTTTCAACGCTGAATTAAATTAAACTTATAGCTTGAATAAAAAAAAAAATCATTAACAAACCAAAGAAACATAAAATTTTGTAAATCCTTTTAAAAATTATTCATGATCATAATAGTACAAACATAATACAATTTTAATCAAAAATTATAGGCACAATCTACACCCATGCTATCTGGTGGTGAAATTCATTAGTTCTTTAGTAGAAAACCTTATTTTCCATTAGCCTCTAACAAAATCAAGTAAACTAAATTGTAAAAGGGAACCCATCAGCTTGATAAACAGATACGCATCCATGGTTCTAATATCAACGCGTATAACGACTTGGAAAACAAGACTCATAACCCATTCATGACCTGGAGACTAACACGTGTGGTTTCGGCTCCTACAAAGAAGAGCACAACGATTTCTTTTCCTATGGGTATTATAAGATGCAACAAAAGAGTAAAGTCAGTACAAGAAAGGCAGCAAAAATGTGACACTTGCCATAGCGGGAAACACAAAGTGATCAGTCCCAAATTAAGCTACTCCTAAGAAGCTTGGGTTATGGGGTACAAGTCAATTGATAACCATACTATAAGCACACTTTGTTTTGTGAATTATACTTAAAAAAACACCCAGACTAGTACAGACATGTTCATGCACACAAGTATTTGTACTGTGCGGGGACTGAGACCGCAACCCATGGCTCAGAAGTCAGAAGCAGATCACCACCACTGGTCCAACTGGTTCTCAAAAAAACACCATTAAAGAAATTGAGATCGGCAATTGATTATAGCTAAATCTTTTGAGGAAGCCCATGTCCAGCTTTTGAGTGATCACGGCCCGCAGCATGATGATGATCAATGCGTATGTTTCATCATGTCCAGTGATTCCTGCCTTGGATAGAATAGAACGGTTGTAGGAGGCGATTAAAGGTATAGTACAAGTCTACAGGGGTAGTGGACTGTCCTAGTGGTCCACCCTGGGCAACGGTATCTTTGGTTTTCCAATCAATGATGACGGCTAACAGATCCCTCTGCGGTGGTATGCTTCGGAAGAGGCTGCCTGGATGCTACCACCCTCCTTCCGGAATCCAGGGCTAAAAAGTTTTTATGTGTTCCGTTGGTCTGTAGGAGAACCAGTACCTCTGGATAAGCTCGCTCCAACTTAGGCTTCTTCTTAACCGTTGAGTGAAGTATGTTGTCAGAAGCAAGCACATTGAGTTTTAAAAAACTGCTAGAAGTAGACAGGAAGCAGTTTTCTGGGTGAGGAGAGTTGTTGCAGTACCAATCGAAAACATTAATGTAACTCTGCTAGCTTACAGCGTAAAGTCTTGAATCAATTCGTCGATAGGCCAAAACTCTGAGTAGCTCAATGGTTAGAAGTCGCCCGGTAAACTGTAGGTAAACTGCTTAAATTTTTTAAAGTATAGTCAGCAGCACGTCAATCTACAACAACACTTCAAATTTTCTCAATTGATTTGAAAGTTGAAAATAAATTCAATGACCTTTTACTTTTTGAGTAGGTTGACGTGCCGTTGTATGTACACACGGCGGCACATCAGACTATACATGTTGACCTTGAGACCGCCTTTATGCCCTACGTAATAAAAGCTGTTATCGCAGTTCAACTGTTTAACTTTATGTGCTGTCGAGTGTACTTTCGATAATATGGCCTTGATCCACAAATAACACTTGACAGCTTGCAGTTACAATCAAAACACACACCCGTTTTACTATTTAATTTACCTATGTATAGGCATTTATTCGAAATGAGAAACTACTTTCCTACTTAGTTTTGTAAATTAATCCTGCAAAGTAATTATTTTAATATTGTATTGTTATTATCTCGTGTCAGTAAGCAGAATAAAAGGAAAAGTAAGAAATAAATTGATCGCTCTGTGTGGTATGTAGATACCTTTTAACATATGTAAATACCTTACCATTTGTTTCTGGTTCATCTCATTAAATACATTCTCTTATTTTCATCATATAATTTCTTGTAATTTTATTTGTTTACTAATTTTGACACTAATATTAAAATTTTCTTGTTATTTTGACAGACATCGTTACCACTGGCAACCACCTTGTCAAATGATATATATTTTTTAATTATGTAAATTTCTTCTAAATTTCGGTTAGGAGATATTGTATTTTGGCCAATTTTATATTAAACTTACTTTCTTTATGTAATTTTTATAACTGCTTATGTAAATATAGCTATAATTTTGAAATGTTTAAAAATAAATTATGGTTCCATCAATTTTGATATAAATAGACGTTTTTATGTCAAGAAAGAGCACTTCTTCTTATTCTATTGTTGCGAACTAAAGATTATTATTGGGAGAATTATCTTGGATACTATTTATTCATTACTCCTGGACCCTGGTACGGTCACGTAGACTGCCGGGCCTTCTCCATCTAGTGCTGTTGGATCTTGGCGGTCACGTAGACCGCCGGGCCATCTCCATCATTTCGCCTTGATCAGGCAGATCGCCGGACTACCTCACCTCCGCTGCGCAATTGGATCCTGGCGTGGTCGACCGCCGGGCCACCTCTATTTATCAAACCACTAAATTGGACTTACACGTGTAAATTTAAGTTACGTATATATATATATTTTATCATACTTTTAATTTTAATATATTTAATTTATATCTTGTCTTGTATTTTATTTAACTCTTAGGGAATAATTATAGGGAGGTAGGTTCCCATTAACTTCTCTCTTTCCAAATTTTCTTTTGTAGCGTAGCAGAACCTAGGTTTCTGAGGGTATTCCTCTTCAAGGGTACCCCAGATATTCTGTTACGTTATATCTGACTTGGACTATTACTGAAGAATTGGCTGTACGGACCACACCAAAGACTTAAAACTATTGAGTAAAGAAAAAACAACAAGCAGTAATGTCAAATTATTCTCTATCACAATACACGGAATCGGGAAGTCAGTAATAGGTCCCCTGGAGTTTCAAGATTCTAATTGGGACCTAATTACGTACCCCACCACAGAGATAATGGAGTAGGGCCTAGTAATTCCCTAAGGATAGAATAGAATTGTGCAAAGTGCTTTACAAACATAAAACAAACACTAATGAAGATAGAAGTTTGAAAATAAGGCGCTTAGAATATACATTTTATGTAGGAAATTATTTAAATAGTATCTTCTTGACGGAGCTTTAGAGCAATTAGATTTTATGAAAATGTTTATGATTTTTTATCTGATAAGTATTTGCTTGAGCTTAAAACGCTAGACTAATAAGGCGTTTGTTATTTTATCTCAATTAAGTATATTCAAATATATTAACATAGCTTTTTTCGATGCTGTGCGGTGCCAGCCCTCAAAGACGACGCCCCTTCTTTGTCATAGAAGGATCTAAGGGAATATTGCCAAAAGAAGATGGCTAGCAGCATCATATTCTAGCCGCACAGCTAGTTTTAAATAAAATATAAAGTAACAAAGTACTTTACTCCTCTATTCCAACGAAAAGTGAACGAATTTTTCTGGTCATTTTACAACTTGTGTACGGAACCACTTAACTCGGTAGTTTATGCGGACTTTTACCGCGGGCAACTTTGTGCACTTTTCCCGGCTGTGGCTAAGATTAGACAAGATAACACAAGAAAAATATGTACAGAATGTCCATGTATTTATATATTGTGTATGAAATGCTGACGATTAAGTATATTTGAAACTAGGTATCATAAATTTTATTAGTATGCTTCTATTTAATTTTACTCATTTAAACATTTTTAATTTAACATTTTAATGACGTACGGTCGGCATAGAACAACACTGGGTTGATTTTAACATGCAAACATATTCTGACAGCTACTAATCTTCTTAATAATATATAAAAATTACGTTTCACGCTGTTTGTCCGCGATGGACCCCTAAACTACTTGAGAGATTTTAATCAAAATTGCGCACCGTGTGCAGTTTGATCCAACTTGAAAGATAGGATAGCTTATATCTCAATTTATAGTCACAATATTATTTTATTGCAAATTTTCTGTGGAACACGGTAAGGTAAACGCCATATTTGATGCCAATGACATTATGTGACGTCTTACGTCAAAATCCAATTATATTATTCTGAGGCAATACGAAGTTCGCGGAGTCAACTAGTTTATACTAAAAAGACATAACCGTGCATTTCTTTCACTGCTAAAAGACAATAAGTACAAGAATTCAACCTTATCGCTTATTTAAGTTATACATGAAATTTGGAAAAACTGGTAGACCATTTTCATGACCAACCTTACGTTGAAGGCCGTACAATTACACCAATCCTTCTTGTGTTAGCAAGCAATATTTTCTAAATTGGCTTGAGTCTTGAATGAGTAGAAGATTCCAGTAGTGTTCCAAAGTTAAGCCGAAGACACCATATGTATACTACAGGATTCGTTCGGTTAAGATGGTAATAGTTATTCCCTGTCTCTTTGTATAACACTTTGTTATTTTTTAATTTAATTTATTTCTTTACTGTGTATTATTTGCACAAGTAATGTTATTTATTTTTTCTGTGATTATTTTATTTTTTTTTTGTTTACTTTTTGATATATTTTTTTTCTCCCACGGAATATCGGTGTTTTGGCATGCCTTATGCTGCTGTCAAGATAAATGCTAAGCCAACTTTTTTGGTATATTTTTATTTTTAAATGTTGTGATTTTTTTTTACATTATATTGTATATTGGAAATCAATGTATAAGTATAATAATATGTCTTTGTTTCCGATACCAATTTTTTTTCTTTTTTTTTAGAAAAAAAAGTGGACCATCTCATTTCATCCGAGCTGTGGTAGAACTGTCCAAGCGAGAAGGAGATACCAAATTATTTATATCAGTTTAGTTATGCTGTTTCAATGCAAGTTTTCAAAGCTGATGGTTTGGTTTGTCAAAGATATTTTAAGAGCATACTAAATTTGTGCCGATTAAGTATACTTGGTTAACTTGTAAAATGGTGCTAGTGTTTCATTCCGATAATAAAATTATGTTTGAAATTAATTGTCAATACAAATGTAAAATGGATAAATAAAACTGTGTTTTGTTTACTTTTGTCGTTATTGGTCATTTGTTTAGGTTTAAACCAGACTCTCGATATACTTTTTATTTTAATAAATAAATAAAGAATTGAGAAGATATTATTAGAACTAAAACATTCGATTTTGGGAACGTTTCAAGCGAAAACGAAACCAACGAAAAAATACTAATACTGATGTTATAATTGAAATTAAATTGTTAAAATATCTTATTAAGTATTTGAATAGCTGTTTTATCTTAAAGACTGTCATACATAATCTGTGGACATGTTTCTTTCGGGTGCTTAACACCCTAACTGCAATAAACTTTCACAATCGTAACAGTTAGATGCGAGAACTCTGAGTTCTTCCGCGCTCATGGCGCTTGCAACAGTGCCGATATATCGGAAACTCGTAAAAAACAACGAACATGGTAGAAATCTCGAAATAACTAACTCTTACCCTAACTGCCAACTTCTGATATTGACGAAACTACGCTGGCTTACAGTGATTAAAACATACTTTAAAATTAGCGCTGTCACGTAATGTCTCGGTAGCCTAAATGGACAAAGCACCGCGCCTGGTATGCTTGGGGATGCGGGTTCGATTCCCGCCTGAGACATAAAAAAAAAACAATTTTAACGAACCACAAACGATTACGTGGCTTACTTGATATCTCTTTGTAGGTTCAATCCAACAAACCCACAGGAAATGTCAAAGTTTATTCGATCAGAAGATAACGTTACAGATATACATTTCTGATCTTTCCATATTACGACGATAATGCAATATTATATCAATACTTATCATATCAGGTCATAAAATCACACAAATAAAACCCAAGCGTCCACTTACATTACACAAAACAAATGCTTACAATCATAAAACATAAAAACTGGCTACGAAAGATTTCGTATCATTGTACAGTCAGAATGAACGTTATAACTTGCAAAAAATTAAATGATGTAAAGCATTGCTTTTTCACTTCATTTTTAGGGTTCCGTACCCAAAGGGTAAAAACGAGACCCTATTACTAAGACTTCGTTGTCTGTCCGTCTTTCCGTCTGTCCGTCTGTCCGTCGCTCTGTCACCAGGCTGTATCTCAAGAGCCCCGATAGCTAAGCAGTTGAAATTTTCACAAGTTTTGTATTTCTGTTACCGCAATAACAAGAAATACTAAAAACAAAATAAAATAAATATTTAAGGGGGGCTCCCATACAACAAACCCGTTTTTTTGGCCGTTTTGGTACGGAACCCTTCGTGCGTGAGTCCGACTCGCACTTGGCCGGTTTTATTTACATCACTTAAATTGTCTTATTTCGACCACCAACTGACCATTCTTTATTTGGTTATTTCTGGAAGAAATACCAAAGAGATTGGAACTCATGCTATAGCTATTTATTTTAATAAATTATTTAAAAAGTATAATTTTTTTTTTATCTCAGGAATAAAGTTGATTGGGTGATCTTGTTTTGTTTTATTTGTTTTTGACCAGAGTTAAATTACAATCTCAAAACAAAAATGGAATAAGTAGATATCACAATAAGCAATGAAAATAACCTAATAACAATTTGCTATCTATACCTCATATAGAAATATTGCCTCTTTCTTGCCTTTAAATCATTAAATTCCTAAATCAGGTCTTGTCTCCACCGATTCCGGGATCAGATCGAGTTGACCACGGATCTCGCCGAGTTGTATCCACTGATACCGGGATTCGTTTCCATCAAAAAATTATGTAATGTTTTTATCCACTGATCTCGGTATGGCTACACAAAAAAAAAAATACTTTTCGAAACGGATCCCACCGTATATACTTAGGGGCTCATGCATAACCAACCTACTTGTATGCTGCCCATACTAAACAATAAAATCGTTTTATTATGCTTATACTCAATTTTAAACTAATTTTTATTTATGCTTTTTATAAAAAAAATTAACACAATGGCGTCATAACTTTGCTAACAATTTGTGTTGAACAAATAATATTGATTTCGTCTATTGATATATGTATACATAAGTGTTTTAAAACACTTGTGTAAAATTAAC
Source organism: Anania crocealis (assembly GCA_949315895.1). Lineage (NCBI taxonomy): Eukaryota > Metazoa > Arthropoda > Insecta > Lepidoptera > Crambidae > Anania > Anania crocealis. The sequence goes on from OX438880.1 coordinate 3,146,762, forward strand.
AAAACGAAAACTTAGCTTAATTAATCGATTTGAATTGTTTTATTGTTACATTCGTATCGTTTGAATGTATTAAAAATTGAGTTAGTTGGTTTTTATACGAATATATGCGTTAGTATATAACGACCTAAGGTTCAAAATTAGATGTTTCAAATTTTATTTACGACGTATTTATTTTACAGAACGCTTGTCGGTTTTTATCAGGTAAAAGGAAAGTCAAAGACATAAAATTAAAATATATTATTCAGTAAATTAAAAAATAAAAGAAAATATTCTAGTTTATTTCGGTTGTCAATATACCTACTAGCAGTTTTTTGGATATTTAAAAATATTTATTCCTTGAATCTAACCCGTGACCTCGGAGTAGGCGACACCATTAAAACTGGTGTGTACGTCACTTCACTACGGAATACATCAAGTTAGTTCATCAGTTTTGTAATTCATAATAAATGTCAATAAGGTAATTAAATCACATTACTATTACAATTAAAAATCTTCTAAGTACGAACTAAGTCAGAATGTAATACAAAAACATCAATTATAATAAACTTGCTAAAACTTGCTACTAAGTAGCTTATGTCCTTTATTAAGGTCTTATCTATCTATGTAACAATTTTCATCATGATCAGTTGTGTACCTACTTTAGGCGTGAACGCGTAATAGACAATTACAGACTTTCTTTCACATTCAAAATATTACTAGCTTTTTGCCCGCGGCTCTGAACGTGAACTACACGTTTCGAGGACAATCCTATGCCGAGCAGTGGGATACCAAATAAGCTATGTTACTTCTAATACCTTTATGAATATGTGTACAAAGTTTCAGGATAAGTATCTTCTGTATGAATGCGTAACAAAAAAAACTTACATTCAAATTATAATACTCGTATTATTAAGAAAAGGATATAGTCAGGATAGAACAAACTGTGATTGCCAACCTGCCAAGCACCCTGATTTGACGACCTCTTCTTTTTTCGTTGATTCATAAGCTTTTAGTCAAACAAACAGAAACATTTTCCTTGTGTTTCTTTACAAGCGCGGATGACGTATAAGAAAAAAGCATGCAAGCGTTCTAAAATGCTTTTTTCATTTATTAGGTTAACGACTAAATTTTGAGTAGGCACATAACTATTATTGTTGATTGTTTGTTTCATTTCATGTTCAATTAAAAAGTTTAAAAAAGCGCAACAGCTTAATAAACAGATTATTGCTTAAGTTTATAACATTCTAGGATTTAAATGTACACTGGAACTGTATAGCTTTATACTTATTATTATGAAATAAAGACATTATGAAATTGAATTGAATTGATTGTTTGCTTGGTTTAGACTCATTTTTTTTTCTTATTTTTTCAGAAACTTTTCTGGTCAAGATTGATTTTTTTTGCTTGTCAACAATTTCAATGGTCTTCACAATTTTTTACGGTACAAATTCAGAGCAACCTTATCAGCAAAAAATTGGGGTCAGACTATTCCATGCTTTAACTTCAGATATTATAAAGTTACGTATAAATAAGTGGCAAGTTCAGAATTTTATTTTGGACGCTTAAAAATTGTGTATTGTTGCGGAGATTCCCAGTTTGGTTTCGCGATAGTGCCTATTCAAAATTGGCTTGGACTCATTACCTTTGCATGGGGCTACAGTTATAATTTGGAAGATACCGGTTGATTACGGTTTCCATCGCGATAAATGTCTTTAACAAAACTCATGTCAGAGGTCTGCAATAGGCTTCATTTTGGGATGGTAAATTTAATGGGTAAGTAATAATTAATTTTCGAACATTAGCTGTTTTGAGAGTAATACATTCTGTAACTCTGTGCCACCTCACTCTTTCGATGTTGATTTAACTAAACGTAGTTGAATCAATATTTCAGTAATCACTAATCACTATTTAACTTAAGCAATCGGTTTTAGCAATACGATAAAATAACTCGCGCAGCTTTTTCTTGTGCTACAGTAATTTTGTATGACGACTATCTATCTTTTACATATAGTACTACTTGTTTGGTTTACGGCCGTTCCCAATAATCTATCTATCGCCAGTTTTGACATTTCGGAGATAGGAAACAGTTTCTGTCTCCGATTTTGCCGTCTAGAGAAACAAAGACAGAAGTTGTTTTCTATCTCCGATATGCCAAAACTGAAGATAGATAGGTTATTAGGACCGGCCGTTAGCCAAATAGGTACGTTTATAGAGCATGTACGCTTTTTCCATTAGCATCACACACGGTGTTCTTGCAATATTCTTCTTCGTTTGCAAATTATGTTGGTTTAATATTTACCATATAAATATCACGTTTTCTCTGAACATGGTTGAATAACAGTGACAATATATTTTATGGGGAAATTGTGTCGTACCACCGTGTATTTATCTGCTACTAGGTTATGTTTGATGCGGGCGTTTCATCATCACTATTTTGGATACAATTACATTCAACTGACTCATATCTTTTATATTTAGGTTAACAGTTCAGTGTCTATCAAAAATAGCTTTTAATTTTTTAGTGTTTGATGTTTGATATCAAAACACAATAATATCTCCGAACGTGACAATTTACATCTCGAGCTATCTCCTAAGCCCCGCGCTCGTGATTGTAAGTTTTCTGACAACCAGGTGTCTACAGGTTTTAAAAAAAAATTATGTTCATATTCATATTCATACTTAATTAAATTATTATGACCTCAATGAGGTATTCGTGATTATACATATTATCATTATGTTATTAATTTCTTGTATTATAAATTATTTCAATTAAATATAGGTAAGTACACAATTTCAATTAAAATTAAAAATATAAAAAAATAAATAAAAAGATGTCAGCATAGGGTCAGTTAATTTCAAAATATGTCGATAAATTTATAATTAAAGATGTCACACACAGTCGACATTCTGTCGATTTAATTAAAATTCAATAAAATAATCCAAATTTTAAAATAATAATAATTATTTCAATGGTATAAATAAATTATTTTATCACTAAAATATTCATTCAAATTATAATATGCCTTCGTTATCAATATTATCTTGAGCTCAATTTCAAATTTATTACCTTGGAGGGCCTTTATAAAGTTAGGCAAATATACAATTATGATTATGTACAAACAGAACATGAAAAGAGGTTAGAAAGCATGTCTTGCGACAAAATAAACCAATCACAGCGCTCACTTACATTCATGTTTGGGCAGAACTATGAGCATTTGCTCATACTTCTGCCCAAACATGAATGTAAGTGTAAATAATCACCTCTGTGGCCTGCCAGTCCTGCCTATATCGCCTTTATAATCTTTTTTTTCCGTGTTCTGTGGATGTACCCATGCGATGGTCCAAAAAGTCTGAGTACTTAAATAATTTTCATCCGTTGTAAAGGTATGTGGCGGCTGAAAAACTACTGCATATAAGATTGGCATCGGCTACTCGCTGCTCTTATCATGCTATCTTAAATCTGTCTTAGATCGTTGTTATTATAGTAAAACCGGATAAAGACGAGTCAAGCTAACCAACCGAGAGATAAGTAGCAATTCAAAGAGAATAATAGGGGTTAAAGTATGAAATTGCCGTTTTGTATGGTAGTAAAGTCATTTTTCCATACTAACAATTTTATTGTATTTTTAAAAACGCCTGAACCGTTTTCGATGCAATTAAAGGTGAAAGTTGGATGGTTATAAAGCTACGCATTATAGTATTTAAATTTCTGAAAATCAAAGTATATAATACAAATATACTTAATTGAAGCAAGAAGGTCAGCTGACACATTGTAAGGGGTCTTTTCAACGACTTCCTTTGAAGTAATAGGCACTAGTATTGCATTATTTTTTTCAGTCAAAAGTTACTTTATTTAGTTTTTGATACAATACAAAAAGAATTACGCAATAATATGACAATACTTAAGAGCTATAAACAAAATAAAAAGTGGGAAAATAATCGGCAATTTCATACTTTAACCCCTATTATTATAAATAGTTCAGAAATCGAGTCTTGCCGTTTATTCTGAACTTATCCTAGAATTTTTAAATGTTATTATCACATAACATATATGTATTACTCATTAAATAATAGAACAGACGTTCGAACCCCGATTATTATTGTCGACCGCATTACATATGAGCGTAACAGGTTCAATATTTATATCTCTTCGGCTACACCGTGTCAGTTCAAGGAGATTAAAGGTATGACTTTTTTAATCAGCTGAGCGGGAAAATGAATAATCTTTGTAAACAAATCTAAGCATTGGCTTACATTTTCTGTTCAAGATCAACAATATGTTCACAATTAAAAGTAACTTTTTCAGCATAACAATAGCAAATACTTTAATATTTTGTGTCTCCTTATCACGTAACAATTAACATAATTTTAATATTTCCTGGTTGTATCTTTTTTTCATAAATAAATACATGGCATTCGTTGTTCTTTTTCGAGAGTATGTAATTTTTTTTAAATTTTTTTTTTGTTTAATGTAATTATTAAATATATTTTTTGTGAAATCAGAAATAACAACCACAAATCCTAGTTACGAAATATTATCCTTTTTTTTTCTACAGTGACCCGTTCGCGTACCGAATCCATTGTTTTAGAGCTGGTGAAATCCTGAAATTCGGTGTTTATGACATTAAAGACATTGTTATATCATTCTTACCACAGAACATGGAAAAAGGTTAAAGAGGCTGTCATACACTATTTGTATGAGAACCGATGTCGTGGCTTACGCCTCACTACACTTAAGAGGAAACACCACGGCCGTTTTTCCATACAAACGTAGTCCCCTGATTCCTTCCTGGATAATGCCTAGAGCAATAATTTTTATTACAAAAATTTATGGCCACTATTAGCATGTTTCTATGTTTTCTGGTTTTTCATAAATTAATTAATAAAAAAGATATGAGCCCTCAAAAATCGAAAAAATTCGCCATATTTTCCGCTGTGTTCAAACATCCAGAAAACACATTTGGCTAAATTTTAGAAAAAAAAAACATACGAACACGGCCAAAGCCTTTCTTTAATTTTTAATGAAAAAGTATTTAAATCGGTCTAGTTTTGGAAAAGTAATTGGGGGACTACGAAACGTTGATTTGGTGTGCTTTTAGTAGGTATTTTCGGTCCAAGAAGCAGTTGTCTTTATCACACTCTGCGGTTAATGCGTTTGGCACTGCGCGACAGCAATAGATTTTACAAATACCTATTTTTCAATTCTCTCGACCGTAGTGTTTCCTCTTAAACGAGTCAAAGAACGCCAATCAAGTGAATTATTTTGACCAAACCAATCACAGCACTTACTTACCAGCATTTGCTCATAACCTCTGTGGCGCGCCTGCCCCACCTACATCTCCTTTCTAATCTTTTTCTATGTTCTGTGATTCTTATTTACTGACTGTTGCCCGCCATTTTTCATACGTGGAATTTCATACTATCCCACGGACCCGTACTTTTATAGGAACAAAACGTAGCTTATTTATCATTTCATTAAATATGTTGCAGTTTTGTCGTTATTGAGTGACAAACAAACATCAATCCAAACTTAGCTGATATAAGTAATATAAGTTGAGTGTTCTTAATGTTTAACGAAATCTTTCTATTTATGAACAAATTAAAAGATGTTTATCTCTAAAGTTTCTTATATTAAAATAAGCATTTTTTTACAAACCTATCGCAAACACGCCGTTCACCTGACACTTCAATGTGTTTGGCAAAAACGTTGCCTAGTGCTCTTTTATAAGATTTTTTCATCGCATCTTTCTACTATTGTAATGGCAACAAAAACACCAACTATCGCCATGACAACGGGAGGTCGTTAATCACTCCTTCCAGGTGATACAAGACGGCGATGCGGGCCATCACTCACACGATAAGGGATTATAATAGTGTGCGATCACTCCTCTATGATGTATGTGTGGGTATTATGGTCTGTTCGGCGGATTATAATGAAATGGAAGTGTATTAATGAAATGGGATCAACTTAATAGTGGGAGTGTTGTTTTCTGGTAGGTAAATATTGTTTTTGATCAACAAGAAGTTTTGTTGTTTGGGAATTGTGTTTTATGGAAAGATTAACTTCCAAAGTTTGAAAACTTTTCTTTATGCAACTAAATTTTTGCGTCCATGCAAATCCTTAAATAAAACCTTTTTGACTGTCTGAATTTCCACCAACCTTCCACTAACTAACGACGGCTCTAACATTTAGCTACCCAAGGTTTAAGTGACAAATCACTCAGACAAATGTGTATGAGTGATTTTTCACCCAAGGCTCTGAGGCATACGGTTTCTGGAAATTTTACTAAGTTTCCAGAATATTTTGCGTTATGACGTGAAGGTTACCGGTTTAAGGCTGCTGCTGGTATGATACGTCTTCTTGCTTCTTTGTTTGAGTTGGACCAACTCAGTGGAAAATACCTATATAGGAAACGTAGTTGTAATAAAAAGTTAAAATAGTTTGAAAACTGTAACCCGACTACGAAAATGTCAATATTTCAAAGTCACTCTGTATACAGGATGAAATTTTAACTACTTTCCAAAATTTTTTTAGGCGTTCAGTATCGTATTTAGAGCCTATTTATGAAGTAAAAAATGTAAATCAAGGTTTCATCCAAAAATACTTTTCGCGATATAATTTTAATTTTTTACAGTTTAAGGCCTATTTAAGTATAAAGGGAAAATCAAAAACTTATGATTAGTATCGTAAGGAATATATGTGAAAAAAAAGTGATGCTAGGCGGTCGTATCAAAAATTTTAGATTTTTGGCGGCCATTTTCTAAGTGCTTTATCTTGACATTTTTGTACTGGGATATACCAAAAGAAAAAATACGTCATTTGTTTTTTGTCTCGTAGATTGATAATAATATATTAAAATTTGGAAAGTGGTTAAAATTTCACCCTGTATTTGCTGTATTGTTCAAACATTTTTATATACAGAATTTTGTCTTCTTTCATTTGATACTCAACTCGTTATGACTGAAAACTTTTTTAGAGTTATTTAATTCGGGATTTATACCATGTACCTTATTTATTATGAGTTTCCCGTATTTCTCATAATAAATAAGGTACATGGTATTAATCCCGAATTTAATAACTCTAGTGATAGAGACCATGAAAGTTTTAATCTGACACTTTTTTGTTTCAAGTACCCCGATATATTGTTTTAGCATTCGCCATGGAGCTTTTTTTTAACAAAAGGTAGCCTATGTTAGCCGGACTACAAGGAATCGATTGATACCTCAATCACCAAAATCGGCTCAGTAGTTTAGCCGTAAATGTGAACCCACATAAATACCCACATACATATACAGGATGAAACTTTATACACTTTCCAAAATTTTTGTAGGCGTTCAGTGTCGTATTTAGAGCCCATTTATGAAGTAAAAAATGTAAATCAAGTTTTCACCCGAAAATATGTTTCGCAATATATTTTTATTTTTTTACAGTTTTAGGCCTGTTTATGTATAAAGGGAAAATCAAAACTTATGATTAGTATCGTAATGAATGAATGTGATGTGCATTGCATAAAAAAAGTGTTGCTAGGCGACCGTATCAAAAATTTTAGATTTTTGGCGGACATTTTCTAAATGATTTATCTTGACATTTTTGTACTGGGCTATATCAAAAGAAAAAATACGTCATTTGTTTTTTGTCTCGTAGCTTGATATATTAAAATTTGGAAGGTTGTTAAAATTTCACCTTGTATATTATATACATAGACTTCTAAAATCATAACCCTACCTGTTGGTTTTGCCGTAGTCAGTTAATACATTTTGTTTTAATGTCATTTGATAAAATGTCTGAACGTCTAATCAAATTTACATTGCTAATCATGCTAAAAACAATTGTTTCTTGACAGACACAATTTCGTTATCAGCTACATTAACATTGAAGAAAAGAGGTGAAAGACAACTAAACTATTTACATGGAAATGTTTAATCAAAAACCTGTCTGGACAAGTATGAAAAAAAAAAAATATTATTTAAAAAGATAGTCTAAGCACATTCGTTATCGGTTACACGATTTAATTAACTTGGATTGATAGAATCACAAACCTACATCTTTTCGAATTGTTTTTCAATATAACGACTTAACTACGGACATTTTAAAATAAAAAATTTATGCTTGTTTTAAGCTACTTAATATTTAAAGTCAAATTCACTGAGTTCGATTTCATTAAATGATATACTTAATTAATATGTTCAAATAACTACAAAATACGTGAGCGCGGCGACTCGTCAGGCCCTTACTGTCGCGCGCTGGCGCTTACGGTGCGCATAGGCGCTACGTAATAGGCGATCGATGGATATCGATCCATTAATGCCGACCTACTGGCTCTTAAGAACCACTTCAATAGTTTAGATTTTAACCGTAGTGTTGTGTAAATCACGAGCCGTCCGTGGCTGGCGAAGTCCCTTGTCATCCATGAATTCGTCCTGCTGTCACCGGGTCCATGGCTTGCTGAGAGAGATACTTGGGACAATTCCTAGATTACTTAGATATAGAAATCTCTTCTTTTATTCTCATAAAAAAACAATATCCAGATTGACCATATAATGTTCATTTAAATAGCTTTAAACAATATTCTGCCCTTCAAAATAAGAAGCAATGACAATGTTCCGTAATAAGTTAAAATAACGTGTCATACAATAGAAATCATACGCGTCATACAACTTATAGATAGTATACTCGCACTTAGCTAACATAATCTCTTTTGACTATACCTTTATTTGACTTTGGGGCGGAGTGGCGCACAAATTGGTTTTCAAAGTGACACCAGCTTTGTGGTGGGTTCTATCCCCGGACAGGTCAATGACATAGAGAGAGACAAACTTCTTAGCGTTCCATGGATTCACCGACCGGTGTCGGGTCCATCGTGTGGCAGAAAGAGAAACTCCAAGTAGCTCCCGGGGCTTGTGACACGGGTGTACGTTTAAGGGGCCCTTTCCGACGTACATCAAGACTCACCTTCACTACTCGTGTTTCTCTCCCTGCCCAGCCAAATCTGGTATGAACCTGCGAAACTAGAAACTAGATTTCTGCATTGTCTCGGGATTTATTGTAGGTATATGGTAACTTTTTTTTTTTTTTTTTTTTAAGTGTTTTCACTTGGAGAATTCATTTTTCCCACGGAGCTATTGGCTTACTCCGTGAGCACACTGAGTGCTCTTCTTGGAAGGTTTTATGTTTGAGGTAGGGGCTACATTGTTTTATTTGTTGAATTCTTTTAGGTTACAGACTATATGTGTAACAAAGTTGTTGAATGATTTAAGAGTTTGTTCTTTTTTGATTATTTGAGTTATTTGGAATGGATCGATATTTATTGACTGGCAGATTATTTCATGGTCAAAACGTTTGGCTGAGAAGCGTGGGCACTGCTTTAGTAGATGCTTCCAGGATTGTTTGGTTTTATTATCGCAGGGCCAAGTGTCCACTGCGGCAATTTTAAAGCGTGCGAGGTACTCTCTGTGGTATCCGTGGTTAGTTAGCAGCTGGGTTAGAGCGAAGTTTGGGTTTACTACAGAAAGGTACTGTTTTATGTCTTCGTAATTTGGGAGAAGCGTTTTAGTGTAGAGACAGATGTTCTCGTTTGAGTACAGGTCCTGAGTGGCTGAGTTGTTTCTGTGTTTATTTCTTAGTTTTATGTAGCTAATGGGGATGCTAATGTAATCCGGGGTTTTGTGGAGCGTTGCTGCATGTTTGGCAGCGGTGTCAGCTGCCTCATTTACGTCAAGTCCAGAGTGGGCCTTAACCCATGCGAAATCGATGTTGATTCCAGTTTCGCTCGCTTGTTTTATTAGTTTTTGTATTTGGACTGCCAGGCGGTATGTAGTATTCCCATTTTGGAGCTCTGTAAGTCTAGATTTACTATCAGATAGGATCAGTACGGGTGTGATATGGCGGTCAAGGATGTACTGACACGCCTTTTCAATAGCAAGGAGCTCCGCCTGGAAGACGGAGCAGCAGTCGTGGAGTTTAAGCTTGACCACCGCTGTCTGTTCTCCATCAGGTTTGAGTACCACGAAGGCCGCACCGACCGAGTCATCGTGTTTGCTGCCATCCGTGTAAATTTGCCAGGAGTTGTTGGCGTCTAGCTGGGAGATTTCTGAGGCCGAGGCAATCTCCGCGAACTCGATGCCTCTTCTCTCAGCTGGGTGTAATAATTCGGGTGGCGCGCAATGAGTTTCGATCTGTACATCCCTCGGTAAGAATGAGGAGTATCCTAGGAGCTTGGTGGTTTCCAGGTCAGCGGTTGTCGCTACTTTGGTTGGGAGAGGCGTTAGTTGCGCCAAAGTTATGGATGCCGCTGTGCTTACAGTGCGGAATCCTTGTATGCACTTAATTGCGAAAATCCTCTGAAGGGATAGCAGTCTTTGCCGGATGTATACGTTTTTCAACGCAGGTGACCATATGCCTGCGCCGTAGCATATAATGGGTTCTATAACGTGTTGGTATATAATGCGTACGTTTTCTGGGCTAATACCCCAGGTTGGACGGATGTAGATGGAAAGCTTATTGAAAAGTAGTTTTGTTTTTTCTATTATGTATTCTACGTGTTTAACAAAGTTTAAGTTTTTATCAATAATTATTCCGAGATATTTTATTTGTGATGAGAGCGGTATATTCCTGCCTTGCATATAGATCTTGCACCTTTGAGCCTTGCGAGTAAAAGGCACGACCTGCGTCTTTTCTGGGCCGAATTCGAGTTTGACGCTGTTTCCCCAATTGGTGATGTGGTCGAGGGACTGGTTTACAATGGACTGCAGTGTGTTATGATCTTTGGAATGGGCAATTAAAAGTACATCGTCTGCGTATGCCTGGAGGTGGCAACCTTCAGGCATAGGCATGAAGAGAAGTTGATCTAATATCAGGTTCCAGAGTGTGGGTCCCAGTACTGATCCTTGTATGCAACCACGCGACATGAATTTTGTTACTTTGCAATCTGCAAATTGTATGAGTACTTCTCTATCTTCGACGTAATTAAGGAGCAATTGGTAAAGGTTGCTAGGGCAATTGGTATCCCGTAGGCGTTTAAAGATGGCAGGCCACCATGCTCGATCAAAGGCTGCTTTAATATCGAGTGAGACTCCAATCACTTGTTCCTTATTTGTCTTAGCTTTTTTAATTATTTCAAGAGCGTCATTTATCGCGATAACAGTCGACCGTTGGGTCTTAAAGCCATATTGTTTAGGTGAACTGTTGTTGGTGACATTTAGGTGATGTGTAAGTCTATTAGTGACTAGACGTTCGAGGAGTTTGCCAAAAACATTCAGAAGCCCAATGGGTCGGTAACTGGATAAGCTGGTGTAGTCCGCTTTGGCGGGTTTAGGAATGATTTTGGCGGTAGCAGTTTTCCAGGCTTTTGGGAATGCCTTGAGTCTTAAGCAAGCGTTCATTAGGCCGCAAATTGCTGTCGGGAGCCATGTTGCCACTTGAAGGCATATGTCAGCAGTGAGGTGGTCCAAACCAGGGGCTCGTTTGCAGTTCATTTGTTTTAAACCTTCGATAACTTCTGCATTGGTAAAAGGTGGTTCACCTTGGGTGTTAGTTGGGAGATGCATTTCGTTTCGGGTGCCTACTTGTTCGGGTGTAAGGTCTGGAGTGTCGTTAGGGAAGAACTGTTCAAGTAATGCCCGGGCGGTGTCGGTTGACGAAGAGGTGTATGTTCCGTCATTACGTTGCAGGGTAGTAGGTGGCTGCGCCATAGGTCGACTTTTGATGAGTCTATTCGTGACAGACCAGACGTCCTCTTTCTTTTGCCTGCCGCAGAATTCACGGAAGTTTTCCGATGAGGCAGCGCAAAAGGCATCCGAGTACTGTCGTCTGAGTCTGTCACGTTCAGCCAAGATTTCCTCGAGTGGCTGTTTTCTACGTACTGTTTTGCTTAGCTTGTGGTGGATTTGTATCACCGATCTTTTAAGTGCAGCTAAGTTATCGTTCCACCAGGGTGCGCGTCTTGGTGTGTTGGATTTTTTCAGGAGGTGTTTATCGCAAGCACTTTGTATGGCCCTGGTGAGATCCTCCGTGTATCTATTGAGCTGGTCTACATTTAATATCTCTGAGCCAGTTTCTGTAGGTAAGTTCTTCTGGATTTCGTTTAGAAACGGTTCTTTGATTTGATCCCATTTGGTATTGGTGGTGTTATATTTGTAAGTGCTCAATTTGACGTTTCTGACCGGTTTTGATGGGCCGAAAGATACTCGGAATGAGATGACGCGATGGTCAGAGGAGGGACATACGCTGGGGTCGACGATCCAATCATATATAGTAATGTTGTCCGTTTAGCTGGTCAGTGTGATGTCTACTATTGACTCTCGGAGTGTTCCATTTTTGACCGCTGAATAGGTTGGGACATTTCCAACATTGCATACGGAAAGATTATAATTTAGTATCAGGTCAAAAACAGAGTAACCCCGATGATTACTATCCGGTGACCCCCATGCCTGATGGTGCCCATTGAAGTCCCCGCAGATCAGATGGGTGGCTCCGGACGTTCTCTGTAGAAACATCTGGAGCTTTCTTAAAGTGTTGTGATTGTCGCTGCGAGGCTCAATGTATACGGCGACAAGGTAAATCTTCCGCCCTGATCGATCTTTTGTTTGTACCACAGACATGTCGGAGTCCGAGTATTCTGTCATACCCAGGGTGGTGAACAGTTTTTCTTTTGTAAGGATGGCAGAGCGAACGGTGTGATTATTTCGGTAAAATTGGTGAGTGGTGTATCCTGTGATGGTTTTAGAGATGTTGGTGTTAGATATATATGGTTCGTTAAGGAAGGCGATGTCAATTTCATTATTTGTTAGTTGTTTCGCTAGCTCGTGCATAGCATTTCTGCCACGGCCGAGATTAATTTGTGCGCATGTTAGTGGGGAGTTGTAGGGTGTTTGATTCGCAGATAAGTGGGATCTATTGTCCATAATCGGTGCGGGCGATGATTTTCTGTGTCATTAGGTGGTGTCGAGGACATTGGGTGGAGGTGGCGCTATGTTTGGTGTTGACTTTGGAGTTTGTGTTTTTGGAGTGTTGCACACAATTGTGGCAACAGGTCTTCTCACTATTCTTCTTGTGTGGGCAGGTCTGGTAGTCATGCCCGGGGTCTGCGCAGTGGGAGCAGATCTCCGTCTCCTGAGTACACCGCGCTTTGGTGTGCCCATACTGCAAGCTTTTGAAGCACTGCAGAAGGGGTACGTAGTTCGCAGCGTGAACTCTCTGGTGGTCCATATTTACCTTGACTGCCTCTGTGATTGCACGCCATACGGGGGGAGTGGACATGAACACGGCGTTGTAGAGATTTTTGTTTTTATTAGCCCTCTTGAATTTAAAGACCAGGTCTTCTGGTTTAGTGATAGCGCTTTGTACGGTCTCGTTCTGGCCCTTGATGGTTTTGACAAGCTCTTCAGCGGGGATATCAGCTGGTATGCCTTTAATAATTATCATGGGGCAGAGCGCTTTGGAAATTTCTGCGTTCACTTGAGATTCGGGCTTATTAAGTTTCGTGAGGGTGGCTTCTCGCTGCTCTACGGTGTCAAATTCTACCTGCAGCTTATTATTTGACACGAACTTAACCGCAGCTGGTGAGAAAGTAGTATCTCTGAAGGAGACCGAGTTCCTCCAGGTTTTCAGAGTCTCGGCTGGGCTAAGGACGTTCTTTTTGGAGGCAATAATAAGAGCTGGCTTTGTTTTGGGTGGGGCAGGGGGAGCAGAGGTCCTCTCTTGTCTCTGCATACGAGCTACCTCCGAGAAAGTTGGTGCAGGAGTGGCTTTGGGTAGTTTAATCTTCTTAATTTCTTCCCTGATTGTTTGGCGCACTGCCTCTATTGTCGCTGACTGTTCGATTGAGTTGGTTGGGGCGGCCTCAGGGTGTGAAAGTAAAAGGGTTTCAATTTCCTTAGTGCTCTGTAGAATGGTCGTCTTACATGTCCTCTTAATGTTGCCAGCTTCGTTAGTGGCAGCATTAATTGAGGCGAGCAGTTTGAGAACCTTAGCGATGGTGGGGTTGTGGCTAGGAGAAGCTGATGGGGGCGACTCTTCGATAACCGAGGGTGTTGGGGTGCCATACACCGGGGAGAAGAATCCCCCCCCCTCGTCATCTGATGCCATGGTAAGGATTTCCTATCTATAAAAGAATTTATTAAAAATTTTAATTATTTTATTTTAGATTAAGGGTTAGTGCAATTTTTTATCTAGTATTTATTTTACTATTTGTCATATATTGACCAACTACATTTTAATTTTTAGCCAAATCGGGGTCGCTAAATTTTTGTGCCAGGCGTTTCGTCCACCTAGCTGAGAGAGACTGGGTGGGCGGGGGGCAAATTTTTGAAGTTCCCTTTGCCGGAGAGCGGCGAACGGGGTGTCAAATGAAAGGTCTCGGGACCCTCTACAAATCTGCGTGCAGAAAAGCGGTGGCGCCGGTGTAAAATTTTAAAATTATGTATGAAAAACTGAAATTTTTAATAAAAATTAATGAAAATAAATGAATTTAATGAATGAATTATTTTCCAGGGTATCCAGATAGGTGCGGGAGCAAGCGGAGCAGCGAACCAGTCAACCTCGAAGAGGAAGAAGAGTAGGCGTCCGAGTAAAAAGTTAGGAAAATATAGGAAAAACTACGATTTTAATGAAAATTTAAATGAAGGAAAAGTGAAAAGCCAAAAAGGACTATGGCAAACGACAAGAGCAGCAAATTAGAAGTATTATAGAAGAAAAAATTTTTCAAATCGGAGTGATAGAAGACCTTTTTAGTGTTTTAGAGTTGGCATAGTGCCGTTGGGTCTGCCTAATACGCAAGAGTCTCGGGTTTGATTATCAGTCTGGTAGTTCGTATGTGTAAAAGCGCTATGAGCGGCGGGGCTAAGTTCTAAGAAATAAAACAGATTTTGCTGAAAACACCCCAAAAGTTAAATGACAGGGCTGACGCTTTGCCGGTTTAAAAAAAGAAAATTGTAAAAATTCCACCGACATAATCCATGAAATATGCAAATAATGAGTTGTTTCCATAAAAGTTATCAACAATAACAATTATGCACTGAACCAAAATCATTTCACATTTTTCGAAAATAATTTTTCTATCCTCCCACAGTCATTATTATTTTCATCCAACAATATTCCGCATGTAAACACACGTGAAACGTTAATAAAAACAAAAGGCATAAACATTAACGTTTTTTCCGTGAGTCTCCTGCATCAAATTTGTCACATTGCAAATAGAGCGTACAATAAATATAATTGTGTTGCGCGCACGCATGTCATTTGTAGTACAACCACGCAAGCTGTTGGTGACAATGAAAAATTTCGTTCTTTTGTTTGTTCTGTTTGCATTCGTTTATGGAAACAATGAGGATTACTGTGAGTAGTTTTGATGCTATTATATTTATTTTGATATGCCTTAGAAAATTATTTTGCGGCTCACTATCTAATAACCTTACCAAAAGATTAGGTTATAAAATATCATAATTTTAACGAATATTTATTTATTGATGTACTTATGATACCTACATTTTTGTGTTGTTCTTTATTAAAAAAGCAACAAAAAGGTTTTTAATATTGTTCGATATTTTAAGTACCTAGGTATATATTTATTTTAACTCGAATTAATTTTATCATTGATGTAGTATCTAGATTTAGATAGAAGTTTATTGAGACAAAAGAGTTGGTGAAATTTGTTTTTTGTGTGTCAAATTCAAGGCTAAGATACTATATTTGATATTTAAGCAATTTAAAGTTATAATATCCGGACTCGAACCCAAATCTCAATTTATACCTAAAACACTGCGTCCGGTAGGCATGGAGATGCGAATTCTAGTCTCACCTGAAACAAAAAAATATCAACTTACAATACTGATATTCAAGGCTAAGAGTTGAAACACTGGCTTGGCAGAAGAAAAAACATAGAAATAAAACAAACTGTACAAACATTCATTATTTACGACAAAAAATATGAAAAGAGAAATCAATTTCGAATTAAATTTTATTGATAAAAAAGCAAGCACCCATGCGCGACCAAGGATAATCATTAATTTCATACATTTTATCAGTTTTTATTAATTTTCATTTGTTTGCCATTTTCTGATTCCAAAATAAGGGAAAATAATTGTATTGAAGACATTGTAAAAAAGAGTTTACCTTGTAATGATTATATGCAATCATCAAATAAACAAAACCGAGCAAATTAAAACTATGAGAAAATAAAAACGCAACCACAAATACTCGCATAGAAAGTATGCATACATCATGATCATAATCTGATTTCAAGAAACCATAAAACACATTTCAACAAAATGTCAAAGAAAAAAAATACAATGCAAACAGCAAAGAAATAATTTTCCAAATTACGAGTATAATAACGTCAACCTTCACAGCAACACTTTCCTCGTTTCCGAGTTTGTTATCACGCACTGACCTACAAACCGTACGGCATGAATGCATATTTACGCATGGCAGTGTACAGTGTGCAAAATTATCATATCAATTTATAAAGGATGACTTTTTACCACCTTCCAAATTTTTACAGGCTTTAAGTATCGTATCTAGAGCCCGTAAAAATGAAGTTAAAAATGTAGGTCGAGTATTTACCCCAAAAATATTTTTCGCAACATAGTTTTCATTTTTTACAATCCTAAGCCTGTGACGGTATAAAAGAAAAATCAACAACTTATGAAAAGGATCGTAATGTACGAATTAGATACGCATCACGTAAAAAAAGTGTTGCTAGGAGGCCATATATTTAAGATTTTTGGCAGACATTTTCTAGGTGCTTTTTCTTGACATTTTTGTACTGGGATATAGGTACTGAAAGAAAAAATTCGACAATTAAAATTTGGAAGGTTATAAAATTTCATCATGTATGACACATTCTGTTAGAAGATATTTACTTAAAACAACCTTGTAACCAATTCTTAATCGCACAAGATAAATTTTGGTTTATACGTTGCAAATATGATCGTGTCATTCCGAAAAAAATCTGGTTCTTTTGCTTGTTTGTGTGATGGATAAAATCGTAAAGGGTAATCACAACACTCAGACATTTCAAACTTTTGAAAATAGGTATTCCACTAATAACTGAGTAACATAACATTTTAATTTTCGGCAATGTTTTGTCTTTAAGCATAATTTTACTGTATGTACTCTAAACCTATTAATAATATTGACTGTTTGTGCCAAAAAAAAAATAAAAAAAAAAAACATACCTCGTCTTACCAGCCTGAGGGCTACAGTTTAAAGACTGCGGTAGATTTGGAGGACTCACTGCCTACCTTTGCTTTAAAAGTTTTAGAAACCAGAAACCAAGTTGATATTACTAAAATTTTAAACGATGTCATTAAAAAAAATGTGGATAACATCACATACATTTGATTGTTCTGTCCCCAATTGAAATAACTATTTAAAGCAGTCGTATTTTGGAAACCAGAAACAACGAAGGTACCACAAAAACAACGAAGGTACCACAAACACACAGACCCGAGAAAATGTAGAAAAACTCATTTTTTCTACATTGACCTGTCCGGGAATCGAACCCGGGACCTCGGAGCAGGTGACACCTTGAAAACCGGTGTGTACGTACGCCACTCCGCCAAGGAGGTCGTCAGAAAAGATCTTAAAACGGATCTCGGGATTTTTATCGCAGTTAAAGCATCTGAATACAAATGTGACTATAGTAAATGATAATTTACCTATTGTTTCTGCACACCATACGTGTTATATAAACTTATGGCAGCGATGTGCCATCTTGTTTACTAATGTAAAAGGTGGACTAATAGCGGATAAGTAATCGATAATTACATAACACACAATGGTCTAGCAACTTAACGTTCGTATTAATATTAGATGTTAAAATATGAAATTGCCGTTTTGTATGGACGAAATCGAGAAAAGTCATTTTTCCATACTAACAATTTTATTGTTTTTTTAAAAACGCCTGAACCGTTTTCTATGCAATAAAGGTGAAAGTTAGATGGTTATAAAGATACGCATTATAGTATTTAAATTTCTGAAAATCAAAGTATATAATACAAATATACTTAATTGAAGCAAGAAGGTCAGCTGACACATTGTAAAGGGTCTTTTCAACGATTTCCTTTGAAGTAATAGGCATATTGCAGTATTGCATTTTTTTTTTAGTCAAAAGTTACTTTATTCAGTTTTTGATACAATACAAAAAGAATTACGCAATAATATGACTATACTTAAGAGCTATAAACAAAATAAAAAGTGGGAAAATAATCGGCAATTTTATACTTTAACCCCTATTATTAAAAGCTAACTCTAGCGAGTTACCACTTTCAACTTAAATAATATTAAATAAAAATGTCCTTTCTTGCATCCCGAACTTTATCTAAATAAAGATTTTTATTTTATGTGCTATATCATACAATATAATATATGTTATAGAACATCAAAGTTTTAAAGTCGTAGTCGTAAGTACATTAAAATACATTTTTGCAACCAAATGAATTTCGATTTAGTCCGAACAATATTAAAACCACTACCTTAAATAGGTGAATAATTTTGTAAACAAATGACACAATTTTTATCATTAGTTCGCAGATTGGATGCAATAACGCCAGAGCCTCCTTGCAATGCTGCTGGTGGCGTGTGCACCTTCGCTGCAGACTGTCCTCAATTGACGGAGGAGTCAGGGCTGTGCCCCTCTCAACAGAACCAGGGAGTCGAGTGTTGTTATGGAGGTAAAGTAAAGGAAAAACGTAATGGCCTATTATCATCCCACTGCAGGGCCTCCATCATTAAATTCAATTTACCGCAGCAATGTTGCAGGCATAATCACCACGCTTGCTAACTGCGAATTGCAAAGTTTTAAAATTCAAATCTATTACATGTACAGAGTAAGCAAGTTGTTCGAGCCTAATCAGTCTGCCTGAAGATTACCAAATGCTGTATTTGTCCTTGCGTTTTGTAATTAATTATAATTATCAAACATGTTATTTCTCATCATCCAACAACATTTGATTTTTTTAATTTATGGAAAGCCTATTATTGGCCTTAATATTTGTTTAATTATCATTGTTACATGCTCATGTACTCGCTGTTGGATTTCATATTAAAAAAAAATGTTGTCCGGCTCGGGGATCGAACCTAAGACCCCGGTATCTTGGCCTGGGGGTTAGAGTTTCTTAAAACTACCCATAAATTTAATTTGTAAAAAACCTTTCATAATTTGTTAACTTTGAGACGGGTAAAACATCATATTTTGTTTATATTTTACTCAAAATCATAAATAATTTACTTATTACAGTGTCAGTACGAGAAACCAGATGTATAAAAAGAGGAGGCGAATGTTCATCGACAAGTCCGGACTGCAGAATGGTCTTCGATGGAGCATCGGACTGTTCGAGTAACGAGAAGTGTTGTATATTGCTTTAGTAATATTACAGTTAATTTTTTGTATGATAATATTCATTAGTGATGTCAGCCAGCGGTGAAGTCAATATCGATAGGAAATTCTTGTAAGAGTGGGTCCAGCCGTTGTTTCGTTTAATTTAATTTATTTTATAAAGACCTGCCAATTTTTAGAATGTTAATTTAAGACAGGATTATTGAAGAGAAGGATCCAGGTTGATGACGTCCATGGTGGAGTAGCATACACACCGGTTTACAAAGTGTCGCCTGCTCTGAGATCCCAGATTCGATTCCCTTATGGGTCAATGTAAAAAATATTTCTCAGCCTTTATGGTACCTTCGTTGTTTCTGATTTCCAAAATACGAGTTCTTTAAATAGCTACCCACTTTGGGATCAGAACAATGTTTGTGATGTTGTCCACATTTATTTAAATTTTTAATTTAATTGATGGTTTAAAAATTAGCTAAAAGAATTCAGTTGCTAAACTGTATTTTTTGACGTGACAACGTCTTAAATTAGGTTGCGGCTGGGAGTCACTTATGAAAAAGTGTAACGCTCGGTAACGTTACGATGAGTCACCGAACGAGAGAGAGGCCCGCCGAATGCCTTGCGTCTCTCTCCCACTCAACTATGATCGGTCTGCCGCGCGCGCAGCACTAGAGAATTAGATTACAGCAGAAACACTTCCTTTCATTTCATATTTCTCCTATCATCGTCCTATCCTCAACAAAATCACTCAAATAGGAATTAGTTAAGTTTAAGTTTACATGTACAATGTTTTAGTAAACAAAATATATTTCTATAGTTAAAATTTGTGCAATTCTTATTTTCATTCAATTCCTTGTTCCTATTGTGCAATTTAATTATATTCATATCAATAAATATTCTACCGAGAAAAAGACGTTGTCACGTAAAATCTTCGCCCGTAAAACCGACTTTACAGGCAACCATTTTTTTTCTTTATTGATAAAACTAAACTTAACATTGCTATAAAATCAAAGTAAACTGTTGAAAATATGATTTCAACGAAAAGTCAACTACTTTCATAGATAGAACCTATAAACCGCATCTGAACGGTTTTAAGAAATGCTTTAACATTGTGGTATGATCTATCAAAATTATTGATATACTAGTGATGCTGTTATAAGTAGCTTGCCTGAAACACGGCAGAAGTCGATGCTATAGTAACAAATATCTTTTTTAAAATCTATACTAATATTATAAAGCTGAAGAGTTTGTTTGTTTGACGGCGCTAATCTCAAAAAGTACTGGTTCGAATAGAAAAATTATTATTGTGTTGGATAGCCCATTTATTGAGAAAGGCTTTAGGCTATATAACATCACGATCCGACCAATAGGAGCGAAGCATCAGTGAAAAATGTTGCAAAAATTATCGCGATCATAATAACAGATATTAACGCGTACGAAGTCGCGGGCAACAGCTAGTATGAATATAAAATATCAATTAAATACACACCCATCGACAGAAAAACGTCTTTTATACATTTACTTGGTAGAAATCTTGAACTATGGACTCTAAGTCTTACGACAGTGACAATGAAAGTATATAACAATATCGATATTGGAGTTGAATTTCCGATTGATTGACTTCACTATAAATATTCATATTGTAAATAAGTTTTTTTTAAATCTTTATTTCATGAGCTTGTTCACTGGGTGGAGATATGGCTCAGTCACTGGAAATAAGTTGCATAAACCTTGCGCAGGATTTGATAAATATGATTCTATAGTAGGTAGTTGTATTACTTTTATTGTTGTGTGCTTATAGATTTAAGTTTCTCTTTTTTATCACTATTTAAATACATTTATATTAATTTATTTTATATGTGTCACTGTGCACAAACAACAAAGAGGAATGAAACAATAAATAAATAATTTTCTTTGTCATTCGTGTAATTTTATTTAAAAATGTTTGTTGTTCTTTTGACAAACACTTCTAGCACATAAAGGAATAGAGTCCTTAAACTTCATAATAATTATACTACTACAATCGCGGGAGGCATGTGTGCGTGACCACTGACCGCTAGTCGCGCAAGCGTGAGACTGGAAAAATCCGGTTTACGCTCGCACAGCCAGTTGACAACATTATTGTTACAAGTTGACGTTCTTAAAGAGCTTAAACTTTGTTCCGTATATCTACTCATATGATTCTAGAGTAACAGTCACTTACAAAAGAATATGAGTATCCATTACTCTAGGTGTAAGTACACACCTTTAACCTTTCATCAACCTTATGACGTTCGATTAAGTGTCAAAATTTGTTAAAAATATATTTCGAAAAGGGTACGCATCAAATACCTATTTGATTTGGCACTGACTTCAAACCCGTCATGACATACGGAGCCGAAACGTGGTCGCTGACGGTATAGTCCACAAATTAAAATTCACTCAGCGGGCTATGGAAAGAGCTATGCTTGGAGTTTATCTTAGGGATCAAATCAGAAATGAGGTGATCCGGCAGAGAACTAAAGTTACCGGACATAGCCCACCGGATTAGCAAGCTGAAGTGGCAGTGGGCTGGCCATATTAACCACAGAACCAACAACCGCTGGGGTAAACGAGTTCTTGAGTGGAGACCGCGTCTTGGCAAACGAAGTGTAGGACGCCCTCAGGCCAGGTGGAGTGATGATTTCCAGGAGGATCCACTTAAGTGGCATGCAACAAGAGAGGCCTATGTCCAGCCGTGGACTGCGATAGGCCGATGATGATGATAATGACGTCAAATTCAACAACTAGGAGAGTTCATATATTTCCTTTTTCCGTCGGGATTTTTTATAACAACTTTTTTTATAGTTTTATTTTTATTAAGTTAAAACAGATTCGCAAAATAAACTAGTATAGACCCTTATCTTAACCTATGGATGCCAAACAGGCGGTTAGAGAACAATTAGCAGAAAACTGGCAGTACCTAACTAGCACCTTTAGCAAAATTTTTATATACAGGGTGTAAAAAAACTAAACGCAGACCCTGAAGTTACGCAATCTGAAAAGAAAACCAAGCCATATTTCAAAATATTAGGTATAGCTGGGAAATGATTTTTATTTATGGGACTCAAAAAAATATTATAATTCGTAGCGCGCAATGTATAGCAGGCGTAGCGTAGGCCGCTGCACTGGAGATGGCGGCTTAGTTCAAAAGTCGTCCGCGCTGAGCCGTACATTGCATATTGTAATTAATAATGCCTTATTATGAACGAAATAACAAAAAGAACCACTATGTTTGTATGAAGAAAAGTTTTTAAGTATCCTTTGGCAACAGTTTTTGTAATAAAATGGAAAACAAAATTGTGACTTTGACCCTCAATATCTTTGGAACCAGCTGTTTCCCAAAAAAAAAGAGAAAAATGATCCTAATGATGTGGACAATACGTGGTTTTCGGATCTGCGTTTGGTTTTTTTACATCCGTTATACCTTAGTGTGTCTTCAATTCTTTTCGTTGATTCAAAAAGTATCCGTATATATCCATATAATATAGTATTTGTATATAATAAATTAAAGAAAATCAACCTTAATGTTAATTAAAATCTTAGCGCGCTACTTCATTTTTGTTTGTATTGCCCTAACTTAACCTTAAATCAACACAGACCACGTTTTACGTAATTTTAATTGAGTACGCTGCAGATAAAAAGGTCTGGCTGACCCCTTTCAGATTTTGGATTTCGGTTTTATAATTACAAACTTCATATAATTCAAGGCAGTTATCGCAAATTCACTAATTATGAGTTAATTAAAATTTGTGTCTGATATAAACAAAGGCTTTTGATGGTAGAGGTTGAAGGGGGAAATTTGAATAGATGTTACCAGTTACCTTTAATATACGAGTTGTTTTGTTACTTGTATTAAAAATGTTAAAAAACTTCAAAGGATACTCATATACGACTCATACGTACGACTAGAAAAAAGAAGATTTTTGACTATCGCATTACTAGGAAAAACATACCAAAGGAAAAAAAACCTTAACGGACTTAAAAAATATTTTAACAATAAATATAACCGACGAAATGTGTTAAATGAGCCGGTGCCAATCAAATAACCACCCATAATGAGCATGCACCGATAAAAAATTGATACAATTATTGTCCGTGATTTTTTTTGTGAAATGATATTTTAGTTTACTTACTATCAAAGACTAACTAATCACAGTCAAAGAAAAGTATATAGCGTGTCAATAAAAAAAATTATTACTTTGCAAGCGAGTATAATTTACCTACCAACTTGTTATAGCTCCATGGCTAATTTAAAATTTTATTCTTTAATAATTTTTATTATACTGGTGCAAATTAAAATTTCGCCCGGGAATCTATCCGCGCGAACTAAGTGCACTTTAGATCGCGCGAGTGGAAAACTGTGGTCAACAGTGGGATACCTAATAGCCTATGTTACTTCTTATACCTTCAAAAATATGTATACAAAGTTTCATGATGATTGGTCGCTTGAAAGCCTAGCCAACAAAAACATACTCACTTTCGTAATAAAATAAAGAATAACAAATAAAAAAAAAAAGTTTTTTTTTAGTTTGTGAATTCAGCCAATTAAACTCGATATCTACCAAATTATTATTTTTTTACTATTAGGCATTAAATTAAGTAGTCCTGTCTTCTAGACAATTATAAATACAATAATTATAGTAGTGGGGATGAGCTGCCGTTACTCATAACTGCAAAGCAAATTAGAGAGGCATTAAAGAAAATGAGTGGCGGAAAATCTCCCGGCCATGACGGTATCAGTGTGGAACATCTGAGATACGCTGGACATCATCTGCCCAGGGTGCTGGCCTTGTTTTTCTCAATGTGCATAAGTCACACACATTTACCACCGGACTTAATGAAAACGATCGTTGTTCCCATTGTGAAGGATAGGACTGGCGATATCTCGGATAGGGGAAACTATCGGCCTATATCTCTAGCGACAACGATTGCTAAGGTATTGGACAGTGTGCTTAACTCTGAATTAGAAAAATATTATAAGATAAATGACGCACAGTTCGGGTTTCGGCCTGGGCTTTCTACTGAAAGCGCAATCGTAAGTCTTAAGCATACTGTCCAATATTATACAGACCGAGGGACGCCGGTATACGCATGTTTCTTGGATTTTTCCAGGGCATTTGATTTGGTGTCATATGATGTGCTCTGGGAGAAGCTGGGGAGGATGGGTGTGCCAGAACATGTGCAAGCATTGCTTAGTTTTTGGTATGCAAACCAAACTAATTATGTTAAATGGAACAAAGGTATCTCAAATCCGTACATCTTGGAGTGTGGCGTGAGGCAGGGTGGGCTAACATCCCCCAAACTCTTCAACATGTACGTTGACGAGCTCATCGTGAGGCTGGGCAGCATGCGTGTTGGATGTAGTATAGATGGCGTAAGCATAAATAATATAAGCTATGCTGACGACATGGTCCTGCTGAGCCCCACGGTGGGTGGCCTCAGAGATATGTTGCAGGTCTGTGAGACATATGCTGCTGAACATGGGCTTGTATATAATGTGAAAAAGACTGAATTCATGGTCTTTGAGGTGGCTGGCAAATGTCCCGATAATATATGTAATATTACCCTTAATGGCGAGAGCATAAATCGTGTGAAAAAATTTAAATATCTGGGACATATCATTGCTAGTGACCTCAAAGATGATGGAGATATTGAGAGGGAGCGTAGGGCTCTGTCGATTAGAGGTAACATGTTGACCCGCAGATTTTCTCGTTGTTCTGAAGACGTCAAAGTCACACTTTTTAAGGCAAATTGCCAAAGCATATACACGGGAAACCTGTGGGTAAAGAATACTAAAAAGTCGATGGAGACCCTGCGAATCCTTTATAATAATGTGTTCAGGATGTTGCTGGGTCTGCCTCGGTTCTGCAGTGCATCCGGCATGTTTGCTGAGTATCAAACTGATGGCTTCGAAGCCGTGTTACGTAAAAAGACCGCTTCACTGGTCAGCAGAGTGCGAGGCAGTCAAAATAGCATTCTGAAGACCCTGGCAGATCGATACACTTCCCCACTGTGGACATGCTTTTGTAAAAGAGTGACAGCCACCGGAGCTTACCCCTTCCTCTAAGAATTGGTATTACTGTGTATTTGTGCTTAATGTAATAAATGATAAATTAATTTGAATTTAAATAATATAATGTAATTTAATAGTATAATATAATTTAAATAATAAAATGTAAAATGTAATTTAATAATATAATATAATTTAAATAATAAAATATAGTTAAGTAATATAATATAATTTAATAATATAATTTAATTACTATTTTTAACGCAATGTACTGACAAATATGGATGTAATTTATCTGAATTAAAATGTTTTTTTTTTTATTTTTTTTTATTTTTTTTATTTTAGTAGTAGGTACCTATACAAAAACAATGTTTTTTAAACCAATACTAAATTTCTGAAGATCTACCACTCGTTAAGTTAAAACACTTTCTTTATCGGTTGATAATCAGAATCTGCTTCATATTAACAAAATATAACTGAA
Source organism: Anania crocealis (assembly GCA_949315895.1). NCBI lineage: Eukaryota > Metazoa > Arthropoda > Insecta > Lepidoptera > Crambidae > Anania > Anania crocealis. The sequence continues at coordinate 3,172,584 of OX438880.1, forward strand.
AATAAACCAGTTCCGCTAAGTACAGCCACGCATCTTAAATACGGACACACTCTTGGCGTCAAACCAACCTTACCACCTTGTGTTAAGGGTCAAAGTTATCCGTATCCGCTGGCTGTCCATTAAAGCTCTCTCGAAGAATACTCGAAACTGAAGTTTCATCCTTAAAAGAACTCTTAAACAAATAGATATTGAGTGCTATTGAGTGCGTATAGACGAGATCTTGATGAAGAAAATAGGTTAATATTCAATTTAATTATAACAGTTTTCTAGTTTTTGAATTAATCGCTCCAAACTTATGCATCTGTAAATGTCAAATTTGATTTGGGCTAGCGAGTATCACAAGAACTAATCTGAGGATAATGGTGTGGGCTTCACAATAACCAAAACTGGCTATTTCATTACTTTTACAATTTAAGCTTCATTGTGATTGCTGTTTGTTATCCCAAATAAATAAAAAAAATAAAAAAATAAACTGAAAAAAATAAACTATTCATGGATTCCGGCATCGATTCTCATTCAGGTCAATTGAATACATGATCTTATCAGAATTAACTTGTTTAATAAGTATAGGTAATTATATTTACATAAAAGTATATAAGTAAGTTTATTGGTTGTCTAGTAGGTACACCATAACAATAACCCAAGCTCCTTAGTAGTAGGGACTAGATGGCTCTGTGAGGTCCAGTGTGGCATGTCTAAATAAGAAAAATTCGGTCTGGAAGGGGTTGAAAGGCTCGCAGTGCCTCGCAAGGAATTTTTAGTCGCTAGACCCAGCTTCTGCCTTAAGGCACACCGCCCATACTTAGACTTATCCATACCATCTTAAGATAGAAAATCGTAATAACAGGTCGGGACGGGACTCCCGTCAAAGGCCCCAAATAGACTAGCCTTGATGTGTAGTAACACGACAAAAAAATGATCAGTAGATATGATGATTAAAATTGCCGAAATTAACAATCGTTTTCAGAGAAACCCTTGTCTAGAAGTACAAAATAGCTGATGCCCTTGACTTTGTACGCTTGAAGAAACTATCCCACAGGAACTGAATTCTTTTCCGGGATACAAAGTAGTTTGATTGCTATTAGCTGTTGTTTACCTTTGTACCAAAATTCATCCAGGCCCCTAATTCAGCTTATTAAATCGTATCACAATTGTAATTTATTAGCATGTTTTTGACAGTTCTAGTATGGGCTAAATGTCAAAATGGCCCTATTCAATCACAATCGCACTGCAATTAAAATAGCTGAATAAGTTGATCTGTTAAGCTGGTCTGACGTAATTACGTTACATACTCCCATCCAAACTTTCACATTTATAACAAAAGTGAGATAGTGTATGTTACTGAGTTTTATCACTAAATAAATAAATAAAAAACATAACGGTATTAAAATTGATCGCCATTTTTACATGCAAACGAAGCTGTGACTAAAAATGGTTGCCTGTAAAGTCGGTTTTACGGGCGAAGATTTTACGTGACAACGTCTTTTTCTCGGTAGAATATTTATTGATATGAATATAATTAAATTGCACAATAGGAACAAGGAATTATTGTTGTAGTTGTTGTAAATGACGAATCTAAGCACTCCACATTTTCACTACAGACACAGCTGACGATACTTTAACCACACGTGTGAACTTGTATTATGACGCTTTCTTGTTTTTCCAACGCCAAGAACGTTCGAGAAAGACAAAGACAGAGACACAAGCATGCGCCGATTCAATGCGCCTAATTCTCTAGTGCTGCGCGCGCGGCAGACCGATCATAGTTGAGTGGGAGAGAGACGCAAGGCATTCGGCGGGCCTCTCTCTCGTTCGGTGACTCATCGTAACGTTACCGAGCGTTACACTTTTTCATAAGTGACTCCCAGCCGCAACCTAATTTAAGACGTTGTCACGTCAAAAACTGAAGAATCTAATTACTATTCAACCCGTGTGTGCTCAAGGAAGACTCGCTCGCACTTTTATGTCTCAATAAAAACCAAAACATCCCTTTGCCATTTCGTCCCGAGCGGTATAACTCAAAACTGGCCACTGTTGGCCCTCTCTGAGGCATAAATAACAGTTTTAGCGAGAATGTAATGCAAGAAGGCCCGTTACACTATCACATAAGGAGGGATTTATCGCACTCTCTTGATCACGATTTACTTATGTATCTAAGACGTAAGATTAAGCGGTTTTGGTATTAAAATATAATTATTTTTGATATCACAAAAAAGGCTTGTCACAAATTTTGTAAATTAGTAATTAAACTAAGTTCTTAGCAAATAAGACTGGCACATTTGGGCGCTTTTTCCACGTAAAGTAAAGTTAAGGCCTATATTCGTCTAAAGCGAAAACCTCCATCATTAAAATCAAGTTACCTTATCAATGATGGCTACAGGCATAACCACCACACTTGCCAATCACAAACCCGAGTTATATTCGGAAATTCGAAACTCTTTTTTACCCGATCTAGGGATCGAACCTAGGACCCCGGGATGTTGGCCCGGTATTTACGCAATTCCTGAATATGATAGATAGATAGAAAAAATATTTATTTCCGTCCCCTTTAAAATTTGAACACTAAGCTAGCTGTACGAAGCACTATCAAAATCAAACAAGAAGGATCGAGACTACTCTTATATTATATTATGTACTTTATTTCATATTTTAGCAATTAAATTGCAATTATTATAATATCAGTATTAAACTTGAAAAATTATGTCTCAGGCGGGACTCGAACCCGCATCTCCTCGCATATACCATTAAGCCACCGAGACACTGCGACTCAGCGCGAATTTTTCAAGCCTATTCTTAACGCCGTTAAGATTATGCCCGGCATGCGAGGAGATGCGGGTTCGAGTCCCGCCTGAGACATAATTTTTCAAGTTTTTATACTGATATTATAATTGCAATTTAATTGCTAAAATATCAAATAAAGTATATAAATAGCTGTTTCATCTTAACTGACTGTCAAACATCTGCAAAGATGTTTCTTTCGGGTGTTAAGGGTGCAAACTCCTAACATTTGATGAAGCAAGGCTGGCTTACAGCGTTAAGAATATGCTTGAAAAATTCGCACTGAGTCGAAGTGTCTCGGTGGCTTAATAGTATAGCGCCCGCCCGGCATGCGAGGAGATGCGGGTTTGAGTCCCGCCTGAGACATAATTTTTCAATATTATATACTTATATTATGTATTATATTTTTATATGTTAAAACACCGTGCATTTTGAACCTCCTGTAAAACGAAGCCAACGTTATCTATCCACTATATATAACATCTTGGCAGTGTTATTTTTATTTTTTTATCAATACAAAAATCTTAAAAAAATATACAATACTAGATGACCCGGTGTACTTCGTCTCACCTATCCTAACAACATTAAAACTGACTGAATGGCTCAAAAATTTGATGTAGAGCATTTTATATAGGAATATAAAATTAACGTTTTTACTATCTTCCTCGCAATTTTTTCATATTTTCTCACCTTTTAAACCTTCCCTGGACTACGACAAACATATCAAAACCAAAATCTGCTAAATCGGCCCAGCCGTTCTCGAGTTTTCAGCGAGACTAACAAACACCAAATTTTTTTTTAATAGAAATACCTCACTTTGCCACACAGAGCCATCTAGTCCCGAATTAAGCAACTATTAAGTACCCTGTCGTATGGGGTACTAGACAACCGATAAACTTACTACTATACTTTTTTTTGTAAATACATACTTAAAATACATAGAAAACACCCAGACCAGTACAAACAGACATGTTCATGCACACAAATATTTGTGCTGTGCGGGGATCGAACCCGCGACCCATGGCTCAGAAGCAGCGTTTACTACCGCTGATCCAAATGGTCGTCAATTGATTTTTATATATATACAGATTGATCAGCTATTCATTTTGAAACATGCTGTGACTCGCACGGACGAAACTGTGTAAGGTTTAAATATATTTTTTTTATAAAATAATTGACATTGTCATGATGTTATATATGTACATAATGATCACTTAACGTGGGCTACGTTTTTCAGTTGGTTTAAAAAGCACGCTGTATAGTAAAATACTTTCTTATGAGTTTTGATTGACATCAGTTCTATCGTGATTATTTATCTTGCAACAGTGCCAAAATATCGGCCACTCATATAAAACATGGAACCTACTTAAGAAAGTAGTAACCAACAATCATTTTAACTCTTGGTACTAACCATATGTTTCGATCTGTATTGTAACTTGGCTTGGCGTCGTATAGCAATCATTGATCATATAAAATGTTCCGGTACAAAATGTTCTTATTATAGTTTTCATAGTTTTTTATGGCCTTCACTTGTTTTTTGTTTTTCTGTTTTTGTTTTTCTGTTTGTTTTTTTTGTTTTTTGTTTTTTTTTTCTGTTATTTGTATGTTTCTTGTGAAGTTAAATTATTGTCTGTTATATTACGTACTTTTTTTCTAATACTATTTTTTTCTTTTTATCCTTTTTTTATTTTATTTAAATTATTTAAATTCTAGGCTCCCGCAGAATATCAGCGTAGTGGCCGCCTTTAGCTGCCACGAATATGCTTTTTGACACCTTTTTATTTGTAATGTTTCTGTGTAATTGTTTATCAAATGTGTGTCAAACAAATGTTTCTTTCTTTCTTTCTTTCTTTCTATTGACCAAGATGCGATCGCCAACCTGCCAAGCGTGTCGATTATGGAAAAATTATCCTTTTAGATTGACCCGTGTCTAGCTCTGTATTAAAATAGGCCGGTTGTGACATAATGATGGTTGGGGTGGTGGGATCTACCTCCTAGTGGTCCACCCTGGGCAACGGCATCTTTGGTTTTCTAACCAATGATGATAGCTAACAGATCCCTCTGCGGTGGTAGGCTTCATAAGAGGCCGCCTGTATGCTACCACTCTCCTGCCGGAGTCCAGCGCCAAACAGATTTTTGAGTTCCGCTGGTGTGTGGGAAAACCAGTACCACTGGGTAAGTTCGTTCCATCTTATACTCTTCTTAACCATATAGTTAAGTATGTAGTCAAGAGCAAGCCCATTAGTTATAAAAAATAAAAATAAAAACTTAAGAAAAGTGGATATTGCAACTTCCGTAAATACGCGATTTTTTCCTAACTTGCACCGCAAAATACAACAAAGCCTGATAAGAGAACGAATAAAAATGTTTTTTGCGTGATTCGCGACCGGAACGTGGACGGTTTAGTTAACAATAGAAAAAAACTGTTGTTTATCATCCAATTTCCGTAGGATTCTATGGTTTCCCTTTGCAAATTATACGGTTAGGGAAAAAAGAGTTGTTTTTGTAATGGCAACATCATGGTTGTGTGTTTTGTGTGTTGCGGCTAGCAAAGGTGTGAGTGTACACAGTATTTGTAGTCAAATAGTCAAATATATACATATTTATTCAACTGAAATACCAGCACATCACGAGAAAATATATTTGCAAATAGATTTTACATAATTTTTAACCCATTATTTCGTAAATTTTATGACTTTCCCTGAGGTTTACCAAAATTACGAGCAGTTTAATGACAATCTTGGGCATAATCGTCATTATTAAGTTCTAGTTAAATTTACCTTGAGAGTATGAAAATACATTTTTTTTTTTGTGTTTTAATTAGGAGCTTTGATTAATTATGCCAGCTCATCTTAATCGACTCGAACTTATTTAAAATACCACCTCAAGACTAGATGTAATAAAGTTTAAAATAACACTAGCAGCCAACATCGTATTTATTAACATTTATTAAACGACTAGCGGACCCGACAGACGTTGTTCTGTCTTTATATTGATAACGAAATGGTATAATAAAAAATATGTTACCAATAGTTTATTATTATTATGCTTTATGATACACAACATTCATTGTTTTCTTATTCTGGTGGGTATCTATATAAATAGCTTTCTTAGTATTCCGACACGGTAACAGGAGACATTACTGGCCATGTGCAAAATTCTTTTTTTCCCCTATTTGACGATATTTGCAGCACGCATTTTGTCAATGTCAAACGCCATACATTAAAAACGTTTAATTTGTCAAAAGCGCTAAGGTTACAGTACAAGTAATTTAGTATAGTGATTAAGTTTGCTGAAATTTTCTAACTTTCCTCGCAATTTCTTTAATTATTTCTTCATGAGAACATTCTCCTGACAGTAAAAAAAAAATAAAAAAAAATGCGAAATCGGTCCAGCCGTTCACGAGTGATCCGATGACCAAGGGAAATAGGGATTTATTTATATATATATATTCACTGTTTCTATTAGATGATGATTCCGGACATTTTCTGACAATAAGTAGTGTTCATTATCTGTGGGATGATACCCTACGAGACATTGATATCAAAAAACTTATGACTAAAAACTATTCAGTTAAGAGTCTATCTATCTAAATCTTTAATGTAGGTACTTCATCGATCGAATTATTTTCATATATGCAAATTGGATTAATGAAAATAATTCGATAATTAAACAAATAACAAAAAAGTTATTAAATTAGGCGTAACCAAAAAAATGCTTTAAACTAATAACCTCATCTTATTGAAAATTAAAAAGTATTTATAAATAAAAAAGAAACGCAATATTAAAAAAAAATACTGTCCAATTTAGAAACGAATTAAAGCTGTAATGAAAACAAACTGACTTGTCAAAAAGTTACAATAGAAAAATGTCGATGTGTTAAGCTAAAGGAATCCCAACGCCACTGCATCAATTCAACTCAGCAAACTTGTCATTGTATTTGAAACTTCATCCTTTTGTGCTCGTGTTGCAGTCACTTTGTGTAATCAGCCTTCTTTCGATGGTGCTACTTTATGTCATATTTAGGCAATTTAATTGCAATTATAAAATCGGTTTATGCTTAATAATATAGCGCCCCGTTCGGTATGCATGGAGATGCGGGTGCCTGTAACGCCTGAGACACAGTTTTTTATGTCTAAATCGTTTTTTTTTTGTTATTGATAGAGCATGTAATTTAGTTATTGATAGAGCATAAAAAACAAGATACGGAATCAACGTCAAACAAGTGTCCGAACTAAATGTGCAACCATTTGACATAAGGATCAAAAGTTCTAATGACATACTTTATTTGATAATTTAGCAACTTAATTGCAATTATAATATCAGTATATAAACTTAAAAAATTATATCTCAGGCATGACTCGAACCCGCATCTCCACGCATACCGCGCCCAGTATGTGAGGTGATGTGGGTTCCAGGCCCGCCTGAGACATAATTTTTCAAGTTTATATACTGATATTCTAATGACATCTTTAAATTACCACATAAATAGAATAGAACCATCTTTTCCTTTTTGTAAGTGTCGCAACAGGACACATGGAAGGAGTGAGAAACAGGATAATATAGTTTCGAGCACAGTGTTATATTTTAACCGATTCGCTGTCCCACGGTCATATTTGATACTTATGGATTGATTTTCAATTGTTTTATCATCTAGATAGTAATAATTGTAAACTATATCTCTCAAACAAAAACAAGTAGTTAGTTAATTAACATCGTGACACAGACCAAGACAAATCAATCATGTTTATGTCTGACCTAAACGATTTTTGAATAGTTTATTTGAAGTAACGGAATTAGCAAACTATTTCTTTAACTATTAAGTAGTGACATATTCACATGAATCTGACACGCAGTTATTAATTATGATTTCATTAATTAACTTTTTCAAATATTTTGATCAACAGTAGGTGTCTTGAACCTATGCAAAAATGGAACATGAATAATAAATTAATCCCTCGATTGTGAGTTATTCCAGACACAATTGAAATCAATTTTTATCGTGGCACCCGAGTGCCTCCTGGGGGTTGAGGGATTAAACGAGGTTTTCAACAAGAACGGACTAACCTAGTAAATTGAAATCAATTATGGAGGCCTTTACCCTGCTGTGGGATGATCATAATGATAGGCCGTTACTAAGATCCAGATATAAATACCAGTGAACATAAGCAACCTTTTAACTAGCATTAACTAAAAATCCCTGTTTAAGTTAAGTGCCTGCGACATTCATACTTCAATAACTCCAATCCCGCGCTTTCCGTTCTGGAATAGTTTGGAATTTTTCAACTGTATACACTTTTTTCCAGTTTCCATCCGCTGTGTCACTTTGGTTCTATACTCTGCTTAAAATTGTGTACTTACAGTCTCACAGAGTATGTCAGACGTATTATCGAGAGGCATCACAGTCCACAGATACTCAGAAGTGTCATACTAAAATGAATATTGTTAAGTCGAGCGAATGTTTTGCAGCTTGTGGTATAATCATTGTTATAATCAACATGCAACATAATATCATGGTAGGGGTAAAAAGAAATCTATTTAAATGAAAATACATTAACTTAAATTTTAAAAAGGAAGGCCTTACATACAATTTGATTACTAAATTATTTTTTTAGATATTTCTTATTGTTTTTATTTCGTCTTATATTATTTCGTTTTACATTATTATTACAAGATGAAAAACCCCTATGCATTGGGTAGTTTTTTTTAACATATCTAACTGCACAATTAAATACGTTCAATTTTTTTTCACCAGATCTTTCACAGACGGCGGTCTTCTAAGATAAGACGAAGTAGGCTGCTGAATTTTAAAAAAGATATGCCTAATAGTGGATGAAATATTAAAATGAAGCAAGTAATAAGTAAGTCACAGAATATTTTAACTTCGTACATTCATAGCAAGTACCTAAAAACAATGACAAAAATAGTTTTCTTTGTGTAAAGACTATAATAAGACTACAACGCAACAAACAACAACACAATAAAAACGTAATCAGACAAAGCCTTAATTAACCTTTTTTATGTTAACCATGACTTAAAAAAGGTTCATTTATAAACCTTTTTAAATCACTAGAGTTATTTAATTCGGGGTTTATACCATGTACCTTATTTATTATGAGTTTCCGATATTTCGGCACTGTTGCAAGCGCCATGATCACGGGAGAACTTTTTAAATCAAATTGACCAGTTTATGGACATTGAAACCCCCTTTTTTCATCGGCTAACAAATGAGCCTACTACATCTTATGCCACTGTACTGAATTTTCAATTGAAAATCAATCCATTAAAATACGAGTTGATTATGCAAATGCAATTTACTTTTAATTATATCGGTATTTTGATGATAAAGTTATTATGTCATATTTAATAAAGTTGTACGGTTAATATTGAAATATTATTTTCATATTGCATTCGTTAAAGGTTATTAAATAAAGTAAACTTTACGAGCAGTTAATTAACTTGGTTATTGCTGAAATTTTATTAAGTGTATTGAATTAAAATGTTGACGGTGCAACAATGAAACTTATGATATTTTTACTAGAAAGCAAGAAAGAAAGAACCATTTAATTGACACACATTTGATAAACAATTGCACAAAAATATTACAAATAAAAAGGTGTCAAAAAGGACTCCCGCTCAGCATATTCTAGTATATCATATTACTAGTATGCATGAAATATATTATACCTTCTTTTCTTCATTATCTATACTTTATATTATAAAGAGGAAATATTTGATTGTTGTTTGTATTGAATAGGCTCCGAAACTACTGGACCGATTTGAAAAATTATTTTACCATTAAAAGCCGAAATTATCCCTGATGATAAATATTATACTTTTTAATGCGGGTCCGTGTAGGTGGCGCTGCTGTCGGCATTCATTTCTACAAACGGCTTGACCGATTGGATTGAAATTTTTTATGTGTATTTTCATGGTCTTACACACACAAATGTAAGCCTCTTTAATCTTTCTTTCTATATATAACTACGTGGAGTTCACGCGGGCAGAGCCGCGGGCGAAGAGCTAGTTCATTATAATGAAGAATAATAGACCTTCGCCCTAATCGCCATACTTTGACAGGCTGGTTTTGATCGCAGTTTCGCCACAATGGTGATTATATGTATGAATGAACATTCTTTGTTACATATTAATATATGACACACGACGTTATTAGAAAGTGATAGGCACATTGCCTCGTAGTAGGAGAGAAATTAAATTCTGGACGTAACAGGTTAAATGACCCATAACATTTTTTTCCAAAAAAAAATAATAAAACAAATTAAAGCTTTATAAAAAAAACCAGTCCAAAAACAAATATAAAATAAAAGAAACAAGTGAATATCGATAAAAAAAATTTGTAGTATTGTATTTTATCGACAATATCTACTTTGGTGTAACCAGTGTAGTAACGAATGAGCAATCTTTTGCAGACGTTATTTCAGGTCAGAAAAAACTATAAAGAAAAGACTTGGTATGGCAGTCTTTTAAGCAAAAAATGTTGAGGAAACGCGTGTAATACGTACTGAAAGATTTTTTAAGGCTATTTTTCTACTGACATCTTCGTTATGACCAGCCTATAATATCAGTCCACTGCTAGGAATAAGCGTCTTTAAAACGAAGGTTCCGCTATAGTCACAATGCTTAGCAGGTTGATCGGAGATCACATTTTGTCAATGGTCGCCGCTGCCTGTGTTCGTTATTTTCGTTTCCATCGGGATTTTTTTATTTATATCCAACTTTGGGCTATACCTACGCTATCGACAAAAAAACTTCTTAATCGATCAGCTTAGATAAAAAGCGATGAAAAATGCAAAATATATATTGTATACGCGTAGGTATTAAAACCTTATCGATTTGTTTTGTCGATTTTTTAAAGAATAAAACAAGAAATTAAAATGTATGATGGAAGATGCGTCTTTTTGTCTTTTTCTTGCATTTCCTCTTCTGGAATTGTCGCACAGGACGAAAGTGGTGCCATTTAAGTTATGACACCTCCTAGTTAAATATTTAACCTTATTAAGTAGGTCACAGTCTAGTCATCTTTGAGGACCAATGCCCAAGTCAAACGCCTTTCAGATAGTTAACCCTTGCAACGTTTAGTAAAGATTAACAATCCTTACAATAAAGCTTGCCGTGTAAAATAACAGTGTACCGACATTATCGGTTCTCGCTCCGTACCGACTCATCGATCAATTACTAGCCTGTCCAGTCTAGCTTCGCTCCCTGTTACAGCCTTGTGGAGCTACGAACGATTAGAATGGTACCAGCTTTGAGGGAAATTTGTAACCATCGCAGTAGTGGTTTAGGTTTATTACAGTCATCAATTCATATCATTCTTATGGATAAGCTGCTAATCGCCACGCTTACAGGTGGATTGGCGATTGCAAATTTGCCAGTGGCTAGTACATAGATGGTGTACTTGTCAGTCCCTACTATATTAAACTGCCTTTTACGGCACTTATTGACAGAGAAGAAACGGTACTTTACTTTATATTTTTACATTAATTTATTGTAAAATATCTCAGTTGTAGACAAATAAAACAAGTATGCGTTCTTAAAGTTTCATATCTCTGTGGTTCAGTTAACAGCTCCCGTCCATACAACAAATTACTTCCTATATTTTTAATACAAACTTTGATTCCGTGGAGATAGTAATTACTTCTGCTCCCCCGTGTGTTGTTGAAGCTGATCTCATCCGATTCTTAATAAAAACTTCTAGAATTCTAATAGATTAAATTGTTTTCACAAAAACTTTTAACATACGAAACGTATGGAGTTAGCCATCAGTTTTAGGTTGTTGTGTGATAATGATGAAGTCTGTGATTATAATACATACCTATACCAATATTGTAAGTTGCAATTGCTAAAATATAATATAATAATTTTAATCAAATTGTCAACGATCTGTAAAAAAATATTTCAGGTGTTAAGAGTGCAAACTCCTATGATGAAACTGCGCTGGTTTACAGCCATAAGAATATGCTTGAAATATTCGCTCTGTGACGCAGTGTCTTTATGGCTTAATGGTATAGCGCCACGTCCGGTATGCATGAAGATGCGGGTTCGAGTCCCGCCTAAGACAATTTTTTAAGTTAAAATACTAATATACATACACATTCGACGACGACCATTTGGATCAGCGGTAGCAAACGCTGCTTCTGAGCCATGGGTCGCGGGTTCGATCCCCGCACAGTACAAATATTTGTGTGCATGAACATGTCTGTTTGTACTGGTCTGGGTGTTCTCTATGTATTATAAGTATATATTTAGAAAAAAAAAGGTATATAAGTACGTTTATCGGTTGTCTAGTACCCCATACGACAGGCTACTTAATAGTAGCTTAATTTGGGACTAGATGGCTCTGTGTGGCGCAGTGAGGCATGTCCTAAATATTTATTTATTGTTCTAGTGGTTCAATTGTCAGGCTGACATTGTTCGGGTTTGTGATCTGCATTAGGATGATTAAGGCCATAATTATTATGCTAGGGTAAAGGCCTCCCTCATTAAATAAAATCTACCACCACAATGATGGGTACAGGCAAAATCACAATGCTTGCTAAGGGGTGATCACAAATACGAGCAATTTTCGAAAATTCAAAATTTTTGTTGTTTGGCCCAGGGTTTTTTGAGATCTTGGCCTGTTGCTTTAACCAATGGACCAACGGAGTGTCAAAAGTTAAAATAATACAATATTTTATTAAAAGAAATAAGCAGTCATTTTATCTTGTACTTTTACTAACAGAAATCGATAAATATTGGTTGTCAAATACCTACTACAGAAAATTATTAATTTATTTCGCGAAATTTGATATAATTGATTTGACGACCATTTGGATTAGTAGTAGTCAATGCTGCTTCTGTGCCATGGATCCCGGGTTCGATATTTGTGTACACACAGTACAAATATTTGTGTGCATGAACATGTCTGTTTGTACTGGTCTGGGTGTTTTCTATGTATTATAAGTATATATTTACAAAAAAAAGTATATAAGTAAGTTTATTGGTTGTCTAGTAGCCAATACGACAAGCTTCTTAGTAGTAGCTTAGTTTGGGACTAGATGGCTCTGTGTGGCCCAGTCATGTCTGAAAATATTTAATATTTATTAATCAAAGTAGCCTATTATCATACAATAAAAATAACCTTTTATCATCGACTCGATGAGGCACTTGGCCGTATTTAATAGTTAGTGAAGAAAGAAAAGTCTAACCAATATGCCAATTAATAGTTTCACTAACAAGCTTCAGCTAAAAAGGTTTTGTTAAAAAGACTTTCAAAAGTCTCGGGACAGAAAGAAGTTTTCTTCCGTGTGCTTTTTTGCGAACGCCTTCGATTCACACTTTTCAAGAAAGAACACCGGATGATTAGCGAAAGTTTCGAGGCTTTGTACGTTAATACGACAGAAGTCAGCAATATAAGTGTAAAATAGAATTAGATTCGCCCAACGAGGGTTATTAGTTTGTAGATACTATGACTCGATGATTGATTTCGGTCTATAAATAAAGAAGACTATTTGTTTTTTTATTTGTTAAGACAATAAACTATAAATGTAGTGCTACCCCTACTAAAACTAAATTTCCTCTGCCTAAAGGTTGTCTAGTAGAGATCGCTTAAAAGAATAAGGCCGCCTATTTGTACATTTTCTCTTCTTAGTAAGTAATTTATTTGTTTTCTTATATTTTGTGCAATAAAGTGTTATCTATCTGACTATCTATTGATCAACGACCGGTTTCAATAATCTATCTATGTTCAGTTTTGGCATATCGGAGATAGAAAACATCTTCTGTCTCTGATTTTGCCGTCCAGAGAAACAAAGACAAAAGTGGTTTTCTATCTCCGATATGCCAAAACTGAAGATAGATAGGTTATTAGGACCGAAGTAATGGTATAATGTTACCAATAATGTTTATTATTATTATGCTTTAAGATACATAGTGACCCGTCCCGGCTTCGCACGGGTAGACCCGTTAAGTTTTAGTAAGGATCCCTAATCTTCTCTAGCAATTAATATAACCTATGTCACTCAGGGTGAATGTAGCTTACTAATGTTAAAGAATTTTTTGAAATCGGAACAGTAGATTTTGAGTTTATTCATTACAAACATACACACACACAAAAATACAAATCTTTGCTCTTTATAATATTATTGCAGATGTAGACTAGCTGTTTCCCGCGACTACGTTGGCAGTTTTTTAAGCTATTGCATAGCTTCTATCGCGGGCCTTGAGCGTAGAGACCGAATCCAGAAATTCCGTAACGAAAATAATCTAACACTGTGGGTGTTAGATTATTTTCACACACACTCGGGGCAAGGCACGATCGAACAATTTTGAATTTCCAAAATTTAAAAGAATTTAGAAGAAAATAAGGATTTTGACAGTATGGTTGCCTATGGTAACCATATCTGCTAAAATAACAGAAAAATTTAGTTACAAAAGTCAAAATTAGAAAATACATAAAATTATAAAATTAAGCTATTGCATAGTTTCTATCGCGGGCCTTGAGCGTGGAGACCGAATCCAGAAATGCCGTAACGAAAATAACCTAACACCTACCACTCCGACCGGCACAGCGGTGATACTTTTTAGTTTTATAATTGCATAAGTTGATAAAAAATGCTAAAAAATATTTTGTTCAGACCAAATACAAATACGAAACCATCAATTATTCCATCATGAACAAAAAAGGTTCAAGATTAAAGTAAATTTACCACCGTGTTTGCAGAGTTAAATACTTGCTTTTTCATATTTTCTTGTTAAAAAGATAATAGGCGACTAACACATTCACTGGCGAAGCGAATAGAAACTACACAGGCAGGATTAATGCACATATATTACATAATATTAGGGGTTAAAATATGAAATTGCCGTTTTGTATGGACGATATCAAGAAAAGTCATTTTTCATGCTAACAATTTTTTTTTTTTTAAAAAACGCCTGAACCCTTTTCGATGCAATTAAAGGTGAAAATTAGATGGTTATAAAGCTACGCATTATAGTATTTAAATTTCTGAAAATCAAAGTATAAAATACAAATATACTTAATTGAAGCAAGAAGGTCAGCTGACACATTGTAAGGGGTCTTTTCAACGACTTCCTTCGAAGTAATAGGCACTAGTATTGCATTTTTTTAGTCAAAAGTTACTTTATTTAGTTTTTTAATACAATACACAAAGAATTACGCAATAATATGACTACTTATACTTAAGAGCTATAAACAAAATAAAAATTGGGAAAATAACCGGCAATTTCATACTTTAACCCCTATTACAAATACGAGTAGTTTTGAGTATGACATAGACATGTCTGTTTGTTCTGGTCTGGTTTTTATAAGCAAGTAAGTTTATCGGTTGTTTAGTACCCATAGAATAAGCTTAGTAGTAGCTTAATTTGGGACTAGATGGCTTCGTGTGGCCCAGTGTGGCATTTCTTACAATATTATATTTTTCATGTTTCTTTTCTCGTGTGACTTTCACTTAAAAGTATTTTAAGCTGCATATAATATAAGCTTGCATAGTTATTATCACTTTTATGACTGCCATTTTGCAACAGAAGCAGAAAACAAGCCAAGCCCAAACGCTTAACGTGCTTTCTAAGTAAGCCACCGCCCGTTTCAGAACCAAGGCAATTTGGTAAATATCGTTTCCTACATCGAACTGACTGGGAATCGAACTAGGAACCTCAGAGCTTACAAAGTCCTGAAAGCAGGTGTCCAAGCCTAGCAAAAAACCGCTTACAATCATCATAGTCTAAGAATATAGTCCCGTCTTTTTCTTCTTCTTATCGTGTCGATATCGACAGAGATAGATAGAGTCCCGTTAGAGACCAGTATAAGTGTTTTGAAACTTTCTGACACCATTTATCCTTGGTGGATAATACTTTCTTAAATTGTTGATGGGTTTGCTTTGCCCTCATACTTCTTAATAGAATTAAAATTAAGATAACGATGGAGCGAGCTTACTTATTATACTAGCTTTAAATACTTAATGATAAGAAAAATAAAATCATCAAATTGGTTAGTATTTTAAAATGTTCATGGGTTATTATTATATTTTGTAATAAAAACTCTTTATAGCGACTTTTTACCATCTTTACTTATTATCAAATTTGAAATCGCCTCCGCTGCCGCTTCTGTCGTAAACATAAGCTAATAAACTGTACTCTCGCTTTATGGTAGTACGCAAATAAAAAAATATCGCCGCACAGCAAATATCAGCGAGGTTAAATTCGCACGTGTTACACAATAATCTTCTGCGTTGAGGTAAAATCCCATATAAATCTCCATTACCCTCTTTATCGCTGTTGTGCAAAGATTAAAGAAGTATAGAACAGAACAATTACATTTTACCACAAAATAAGTTTTTTAAGGCTACTATTAATGATTAAATGATAGTAAATAAATTATCCTCGTCCTCGCACTGGCATAATATATCTTTTGTAAACGTAATTATTTAAAGAAAAACCAAGTTTTAAGTGCTGTTTCTTCTCGGCACTAGCCCAGACTTGTTACGAAGCAGTAGATGGTTTAAATATTGGGACGCGTAAAAGGGCCTTTTGGGGCAGGAATAAAAGTGATTTTACTTTTTTCAACTTAGATACTTGAAATTAATATTATTATTGCGTATTCTTTTTAACTTAACGATGACTGATACATCATAAGTAAATAAATCACGACTAGTTGTAGTTTTCGGAAAAAAAACTAACGTTTAATTCACTCTGTATATCTCACTTTTTTATTTAAAACAACTTTATGTAATGTTACATGAAACATTGTTTTGATTTGCTTATAAATTAACTTCAGACAATTAAACCATCTGCAATGTTTTAGTCTCTGCCACAAGCACTGTCATTTCTGTTTGCGTGAAGTCTGACCTCAATTCACATCGAAGATTACACACATACGTACCTATAATCCATAATGCTGTACATGCTGATGTAAAATATTACGACCCGCATAGTTAAACGATTTTCCAAGTGATTGACCTACAACATGATGTATCCAAACCAAGATTAATGGGGACTACCGTTTCTTTGCTCACCAGTTGGCGCCACTGTAGACTGAGGTCCGGAGGTAGGTATAGCTGTCAAAGGCGATTGGCGACGAAACAAAGTGTTATATCTTGAATCTAATTAAGGTTATATTGTTTATAAATAACTATCTTGATATCAACAAACTAACTTCTGAAATAGTTGCTCTTGAGGCCGCCTATTTTTTTAATTCCGCTTTTAAAGCGTTCACATTAATCGCCAAATAATCCATATTTGCGATATTTTACGAACGAGATCACTTTCCAGCAGGTAAATTAAATAAATTATAATTTATGCAACAAATTCCGCTAAAACCAGTACAAAGTGAATGATATTGGACCTCACGCGACACTAGCGCCTCTAGTGGCAAATTCACTAGCGATAGCCCCCATTTAATTAGCTATGACTTAAGAAGGTACGATATACGATGAATCAGAGCTTACCTTTACTACACTGCTACCTTTCTAAAAAGTATTTGCTCACACCGAAAGCATAGTGAGGTGGTGGGATCTACTTCCTAGTCGTCCACCCTGGGCAACGGCATCTTTAGTTTTCTAACCAATGATGACATAACATAACATAAATACTCTTTATTGCACACCATACAGGATACATTTTTAACATGTAATACATTTTAAGCTGTACAATTTAGGCGGTCTTATCGCTATAAGCGATCTCTTCCAGACAACCACAATAGAGGACATTTAATCGAAATAAGTGGGGAAGGCGGCAAAGAGTTATTAAAGGTAAATATTAAATAAATAGGTTAAAAATATATAAAATGAATAAAATAATCAAGCTACAAATTAATTTTAAAATACATATTCTACTCAATCAATAAACATACACACAAATGCAAATATTAAATACACATAAACAAATAAATACATGTAAAATATGACCCAAAAATACTTTGAAAAGAAGAACCTTGTTACAAAAATTTTGAAAGGAAAGAAAGAGAAATAGGAATACTATAGAGATAAAAGATAGGTTTCGAGTTTGTATTTAAAAGTAGAAAGTGTTTCAGTTTTTCTGTGTTCCGCTGGTGTGTGGGAGAACCAGTGCCTCTGGTTAAGCTCGCTCCATCTTAGGCTTTATCTTAACCGTATAGTTAAGTATGTAGCCAAGAGTAAGCCCATTCATTATAAAAAAATACATATTATAAAAACAAGATACACAGTGCGATACAAAGACGACCCCTAAATCTGTCCTCGATTGAATGATTGACGTAGATTTTATGTCAGTGTCAACTTTATAACCCGGCCAAATTATGTCGACATGCAATAGTGTAGATATTTATATCACGTTGTATCTATTCGATTCACATACCTTGTACCTACAGACAACAGCACGTCAACTTACCACAAAACGTCATAATCTCAATCGATATTGATCTCTACTTGTTGGACTTAAAGTTGAAAATCAATTCAACGACCTTTAACTTTCTGGGTAGGTTGACCTGCCGTTGTCTGCACTAAAAACGTTTCCTAAGTCAAATGGCTGCACATTTAGTTGGGACATATTTTTGATGTTTATTGATGGTTTATTGTGTTTCTAGTTTTTAGGGTTCCATAGCCGAATGGCAAAAAACGGAACCCTTATAGATTCGTCAAGTCTGTCTGTCTGTCTTTCCGTCCGTATGCCACTTTATTCTGAAAGTATTAGCATTACACAATTGAAACTTGGTAGATAGGTATATCCTGTTAACCGCTTTACAATTCTTATACAAAAAATAAAAAATAATGATATTTAAGGGGGGCTTCCCATATATAGAACTAAAACAAACAAAAATTTTTTTACTTTAATTAATATTAATTAAAATTATAATTCAGTTAAAGTTGGCACGGAACCCTCGGTGCGCGAGTCCGATTCGCACTGGGCCGGTTTTTCTTATATCAATCAAATGACTGAATGTATTTAAAAAGCAATTTTTATATAAACAATTTAAATTTAAAACAATATTGATAGACTTGTTCATTCAAACTTTGCGACTTTCCAACTTTTTATGTACGGATTTTTCTGGAAACGAATTTCCGTGTAGCGCTCTCGGAAATTATCTCCGGAATCTCTTTACAGGAAGATTGTAAGGTAATGGGGCAATTAGAGTGACGTCTTACGAAAGTTTTGACAGTTTTACTGGAGGTATGGGAATTAATGTAGGACGCAGGCTTAGAGCTGAGGCTTTACTCCGGAATACAATGTTTGTATATTCGAATCCATCTGTCCCTATTAGTCATACCGATGCCTTAACGAATCTGAAAGAGACAGTGTATCCGTAAATACGAGCTTCATGTTGCAGAGTAAGGCATCTGGTCCCTTGGAATTGTTTCACTTTCTTGCTGTATTATTTGCTGATAAAATGTTATCGGTGAACTAACAACGGTGTTGTGGCTTTTGTGTTGCAATAAAAGTGAATGAGACAAGGGAAAACAGGGTTAGAAATTGTTGTCAAGTTTTGACAGTCACTGCCACTAATATTAAGCAACGCTGGAAGCGGTCTATAGTTGGAGGGGTGACCGTTTGTAGCATCATACCATGAGCACTTCCGTGCTTCGGAGGGCATATTAAGCCGTCGGCCCCTGCTGTTGTGACAAGATAACAGTCGTTTAGCCCTGTTAGCGACCTTCGGGCAGCTTGAGAAACGTCCAACGGTGGGGTTATGTTGCCACAGAGTCGCCCTCTCCGTCCACCAACCCGCACTAGGCCAGCGTGGTGGAACTAAGGCATTAACTCCTCTCCAGAAAAAGGATAGAGACACGTGTTCAACAGTGAGCATGGTTGTTAGCACTTTAAGCTTTGACGAACTCTGTGATGGAGCGTTGTAAATACTGGTTTTGAAGGCGTTGCCTGCACCGAAGTACCCAGGTCCAATTGACGGATGGGTGTGTAAAAAAGTATTTATCCATTTTTTCTGGGGTTTGCTTGTTTGTAGCACTTCCGATGTTCCTGATTTTAACACTCGAGAAAATATTGTATACGATTTTTTTCTATATTTACCCGTCAGGGACTTTGGGAGCAAGCGACACCTTGGAAACCGCTGTGTACGCCACTAGAAAACGATCGTCTACAGATCTGGTACTCTTTTGGTATCACATCTGTAGTACCTTCTTTCCATACCTAGAGAACTTATAGGAATTGTTTCTACTTAGAACCAACACATAACTACTTTTAAACTTTCGCGTTGCATAATTATTTCAAACGATAACGGGAATTAAACGCAATCATACCTTATTGTTTTGCCTGACGTTTCGATCGGGTTGCACCGACCATCTGAGTGAGTGCATCGCTGTCTCCAGTCAGCCTGTGACCATGGTCGGTGTAACCCGATCGAAACGTCAGACAAAACAATAAGGTATGATAGCGTTTAATTCCCGTCATCGTTTCAAATAACCAACACATAGTTTTGAGATGTCATCTTTTTTATAAATGTACCAAGAGTACCCTAAACCGGCAAGCGTGTATGAAAGATTAATGAATGTGGATGAAGCGAAAGTAGTCTGTAAGGATCGTAGCAAGTGGAAAGATGTGGTCTCTGCCTACCCCTCCGGGAAAAAGGCGTGAGTGTATGTATGTATGTACCAAGGAACTAAACGATACATTATTTGTTATCTTATATGCTCAGTCAGTCAAATCAGCTCAGTACAAAGTAATAGTTATACTAAAAAAGTTAATTGTGGCGCTGGCAACAGTACCGAATATCGGAAACTTACAAAAACCAAGTTATACTTCCTAATAAAACTACTTCTACCATTAGTATCTACTATAAAACCCCGTAGGTCTGGTAGTAGTTAAATACCGGGCCAAGAGCTCGGGGTCCCAGATCCGATCCCAGGGTCAGTCAGCAAAAAATTTGCGCGGGTTTGTGATCACCAACTCTGGCAACGCATTTGGCAAGCGTGGTATTTATGCCGGTACCCATTATTGCTGTGGTAACTTGAATTTAATGATGGAGTTCTTTTCCCTGCAGTGGGATAATTATAAGCGTTACTAATGTCTTAATACTTGACGACCATTTGGATCAGCGGTAGTTAACGCTGCTTCTGAGCCATGGGTCGCGGGTTCGATCCCCGCACAGTACAAATATTTGTGTGCATGAACATGTCTGTTTGTACTGGTCTGGGTATTTTCTATGTATTATAAGTATGTATTTACAAAAAAAAAAAAGTATATAAGTAAGTTTATCGGTTGTCTAGTACCCCATACGACAGGGTACTTAATAGTACCTTAATTTGGGACTAGATGGCTCTGTGTGGCCCAGTGTGGCATGTCTTAAATATTTATTTATTTATTATAATAGTCAATAAAATCAGTTCATACCTACCTTCTAAAATCAGTCATGGATGAATTTCACAATTCTAATCCGAACAACGAACAAGTCTGAAGCGTTAATTGATTTGTATTATTCAATTCAAATGTTCCGAGGACTGTCTTTTTTGGGGTATTCATCAGACCGTTCTTGTTTCAAATTTTTCTGTATAATTAAGTATTTCACCTTTTTTTATTTAAATAAGTTTTGTCGTGTGATTTATCATAGCTGCAGGTACGATATTATTTGTATAACAGTATTGTCATGTAATTTTAGCTAGACAATCCAATTGCTTGAAAATAGTTTAAAAACATATACGAGTCGAATTAAGAATCCCCTTTATTTTTTGTTGGCTAACAACCCAAAATATTTACTATCGAATGTAGAAAACAGAATGTTATTTAGAATAACATTTAGCTGTTATGTATAGCTACAAAAATTGGTTAACCAATCTCCATTTCAAAATTTAAACAAGGCAGAAGACATACTTGGTCGAAAAGAAATCAAATTTATACTAATATTACAAAGCTGAAGAGTTTGTTTGTTTATTTGAACGCGCTAATCTTCGGAAGAACTGGTTCAATTCGAAAAAATATTTTTGTGTTGGATAGTCCATTTATCGAGGAAGGCTTTAGGCTAACATCACGCCGCGACTAATAGGAGCGAAGCATCAGTGAAAAATGTTGCAAAAATTATCGTGTTCATAATAACAGAAATTGACGCGGATGAAGTCGCGGGGAACAGCTAGTACATACATACATACATACATTACTCTCACGCCTTTTTCCCGGAGGGGTAGGCAGAGACCACATCTTTCCACTTGCTACAATCCTTACAGACTACTTTCGCTTCATCCACATTCATTAATCTTTTCATACACGCTCGCCGGTTTAGGGTACTCTTGACCTGACCTTTCTTCAGAACTTCCCCGATTTGATCAAGATAAGTTCGTCGAGGCCTTCCCCTTCCAACATTTCCATTCACACTCGCCATATATATCTTTTTAGTCAACCTGCTTTCATTCATCCTCTCAACATGTCCAAACCATTTAAGCATTCCTTTTTCAATATTGGTCATCTTTGCGACAGAAGCCGTGAGACCCAAAGCTTGACGGCATATTAAGCTGATTTGGGCAGATTGTTTCATAAATTGACTCGACTAGGAATCAAACCGACCAGACGACCATTTGGATCAGCGGTAGTAAACGCTGCTTCTGAGCCGTGGGTCGGGGGTTCGATCCCCGCAGAGTACAAATATTTGTGTGCATGAACATGCCTGTTTGTACTGGTCTGAGTGTTTTCTATGTATTATAAGTAAGTAATAGGGTTTAAAGTATGAAATTGCCGATTATTTTCCCACTTTTTATTTTGTTTATAGCTCTTAAGTATAGTCATATTATTGCGTACTTCTTTTACTGTATCAAAAACTAAATAAATTAACTTTTGACTAAAAAAAATGCAATACTAGTGCCTATTACTTCAAAGGAAGTCGTTGAAAAGACCCCTTACAATGTGTCAGCTGACCTTCTAGCTTCAATTAAGTATATTTGTATTATATACGAGTACTTTGATTTTCAGAAATTTAGATACTATAATGCGTAGCTTTATAACCATCTAACTTTCACCTTTAATTGTATCGAAAACGGTTCAGCTGTTTTAAAGAAAAAAACTAAAAAATTGTTAGTATGTAAAAATGAATTTTCTCGATTTCGTCCATACAAAACGGCAATTTCATACTTTAACCCCTAATATTTACAAAAAAAAGGTATAAAAGTAAGTTTATCGGTTGTCTAGTACCCCATACGACAGGGTACTTAACAGTAGCTTAATTTGGGACTAGATGGCTTTGTGTGGCCCAGTGAGGCATGTCTTAAATATTTATTTTTATTTATTAAACCCGCATCAAACTATTACACCATCCAATCGGCAAAAAATAACTAGAAAATATTAATTTCTAAAATATTGAGATAAGGAAAGTGAACTTTCTTCCCAAACATTTTAAAGTAATACCTTTAATCCCTCGTTTTCCCCATATATTCAATTTCTATAAATGCAAGAACACGGCCTGGGGCAAAGGTAGACGAGAGGTCAACACGGAACCAATTGCATTCTAAGGAACGTGACTGCAAAGACGACGATGCGTTTCGTATTTTCAAACATTTTGTCCGAAGGAAGCAGAAGTATTTCTTTATATAATACGGTTTTTAATATTTAATTCTTAAATAGCTACGCCGCAAATCTACATAAAGAGGTTGACTTTAGTTCATATATGTTTTTTGTTCGTTTCAAAATAGTCCAAAGTTGGTTTTTAATTATATATAAACACAATTTCTAACTGAAACAACATTACAAAGTTTACGTTCTTGCATAATTCGCTTGAAAATATAAGGCACTAGGTGTTCGCCCGCGGCCCTGCCCGCTTGAACTGCACTTTATATCGTGAGTGCGGATTTGTGTCCAAGAGTGGATGACCAATTTTTTTTTTTTTTTTTTTTTTTACATTCCCATAAATAATATCAGTAAGGATGAGAATAGAAATTGTGTCGTAAATAAAAAAAAAGGACGTGTGGCACTCGGAGACTGCCGCGGTACAGCTATTGCATAGCATTTTTTATCAACTTATGCAATTATAAAACTAAAAAGTATCACCGCTGTGCCGGTCGGAGTGGGGGGTGTTAGGTTATTTTCGTTACGGAATTTCTGGATTCGGTCTCCACGCTCAAGGCCCGCGATAGAAGCTATGCAATAGTTTAATTTTATCATTTTATGTATTTTCTAATTTTGACTTTTGTAATTAATTTTTTCTGTTATTTTGGCAGATATGGTTACCGTAGGCAACCATTACATAGGCACGGAATTTTGGTGGGAAGCCGACTGAAAGATGGCAGCCATGATGCGATGCTTCTTTTTTTTGCGTTCCGTTTCGCAGGTTGAGTCGTGCCTCAGGCAATCCCCAAGTATGTATATTCAAAGCAATTAAAAAATATATATGGTTGTGCTAGTTAATTAAGTAAATATTGAACATATGATTTAAGCAATTTAATTGCAATTTTAATATCAGTATTTAGACTTGAAAAATTATGTATTATACGCTATACCATTAAGAGGAAACACTACGGGCGAGAGAATTAAAAAATAGATATTTGTAAAATCTATTGCTGTCGCGCAGTGCCAAACGCCTTCACCGCAGAGTGTGATAGAGACAACTGCTTATTGGACCGAAAATACCTACTAAAAGCACACCAAATCAACGTTTCGCAGTCCCCCGATTACTTTTCCAAAACTAGACCGATTTAAATACTTTTTTCATTAAAAATTAAAGAAAAGCTTTGGCCGTGTTCGTATGTTTTCTTTTTTCTCTAAAATTAAGCTGAATTTGTTTTCTGGATGTTTGAAAAATGGGGAAAATCTGGCGAGGTTTTTTCGATTTTTGAGGGCTCATCTCTTTTATTAATTAATTTATGAAATAACAGAAAACATAGAAACATGCTAATAGTGGCCATGAATTTTTGTAATAAAAATTATTGCTCTACTGGCTTTATCCAGGGAGGAAACGGGGGACTACGTAAAAACGGCTCTTGTGTTTCCTCTTAAGCGCCGCGCCCGGTATGCATGGAGATGCGGGTTTGAGTCCCGCCTGAGTCATAATATTTCAAGTTTAAATACTGACGTTTAAACCTACTGTACTTTGAAAACCAAAACAGTTCCAACATGCCAAATCTATCCGCAGCAAACTAGTAATCCGGATTCTAAACTTGCCTCCGTCCATTAAATGCTCGGCTTACAATATGAGCTTGAGTGCCTTAGATGTTGATGCATTCGGCTACAAATTCCTAGATATTTAAGTGAGAGAAAACGTAAATAAAATATAATAAAACTACATTGAGGAACATTTTTACAAAATTCCAGTAAAATAAGGACAAGTCCCTGCTTGACTTCATTTTACACGAATTTCATAATCCCTCAGCTCCTATATTATAGTCCCTTTTTGGATATGACTAATTAGCATTTAGGAATTGAGGGAATAAGTAGGTATGTACCTCCCTCAGAGATGTGCACAGTAATTCTGGGTAGGGTATGCAGTACCTAAGTTTAAAAAAACTTAACATAGCAGTAGGATCATCAGGTGGACCGTCGCAGATCTGGTTAAGAGGAAACACTACGGTCGAAAAAAACGGCCCTTGTGTTTCCTCTTAAACAAAACTTCTATACCATAAGCATGTCTGGCATGCGAGGAGATGCGGGTTCGAGTCCCGCCTGAGACATATTTTTTTAAGTTTAAGTCTGATATACTAATTGCAATTAAATTTCTTAAATATCATATAAAGTATTCTTTACCAATTTTAATGAAATGAATGAATTACAAAGCTAAATGAGACATTAGAAAGTTAAAAAAATAAATTTAAATGTGGACAACATCACATACATTGTTCTGATCCCAGTTTGAGTAAATATTTAAAGGTAGAAACAACGAAGGTACCAAAAATACCCAGACCCGAGAAAAAGTAGTAAAAAAAAATTTCATCATGTCACGGAGGTCGTCAAACAAAAATGGATACAGGTTATTTTGTTCTCACTGCTAGGCACAGGTTTCCGCGCGCGCGATATAAAATGTAATTCTGGCGGAAATAGCTGCGGGAAAAAGCTAGTAGCCAATAATCTTGTCTCAATAAAACAAAACAAAATCTTGTTCTGAAATAAAATTCTGTTTACAACTACCATACATTGTATCAGTACTCGACAATATTGCGAAGAACACCAATTTCGTGGGAAACTTTTTGTTTCAAAGTCAATGTAACGAAAAATTGCGGTTCTCATCCCATAGGAGGAAGTTTTCGAATCAAGAGGACAATACTGTACTTTTGTTTGTGGATTAACCACCTGTACCCTGTGTATGAACAGAGTTTTTTCACCAAAAGAGATTTGATGTATGGGTCGCTTTAGTTCTAACACCATCAACCCCTTACTATACACCGTGCAATTTTAACCATCTTTAAAACGAAGCCCACGTTATGTATCCATTATGTATAACATCTTGGTAATGTTTTTTTTTTTACAAAAATTTTTTTTATTAAAATATTGAATATCAATTCAGCTATTTATTTTGAAACACGCTGTGACGCCCACAGATGTAGCTGTGTAAGGTCCATTCAACCAAGACCCCGCCGCAGCAAAATAATACGTCTGGGCGCGTCACAGCGTATTACAAAATAAAAAGTCTGAATCAAAAATTTAAATTTATCAAATAATATTTTCAATAAAAAAAACACTGCCATGATGTTATATATAATGGTTCAATGACATGGGCTTCATTTTACAGGTGGTTAAAATTGCACGGTGTATTGCTTAATATTATGTATTATGAAAATATGGATTTTATAAATAGTACCCAACACCGATATAAAAAGAAACCTCGACGCGATTCGCCACTTCACGTAGCATCCTCAGGAGATGTTGTCGCCTTTGCTACGCTCCGACGACTCTAGTCTAGTCTCTAGAGGTTTTTCTATTACAATCTTACGTTTGGCAGACCAGTTATCGATAGCAGTTAGGCCAAGGGCGAAGAAAGGATGCCGCAACCTGTCTTTAACTGGCAGTACTCCTTTATAATAATATCATGTCTTGTGATACTTTTAAAATTACCCTTAATGCCCTGTTGATTTATTGGTTAAAGTAACGAGCTAAGATCTTGGGTTGCTAGGTTCGATCATCGGGTCGGGCAGCAAAAAATTCGAATTTATGAACATTACTTGGGTGTGTGAACACGAACCAGCATCCGGCAAGTGTGGTAATTATGTCTGTACCCATCATTGCTGTGGCACCTTGAATTTAACGGAGGGTCTTGCCCTGCAGTGGGATGATTATAGGCAGTTAATTTACTACACATAGCACTGAAAAGGAGATGTCCCATAATAGGCCCAGACATAGTACACTATTTACAAAAAACAAGAAAAAATTACTGTTTCTGGGAAAAATACATATAAATTTATATAACGTATAATTTAGTGGTTCGAAAATAAACAAGATCGAATAATTTATCAAACTCCATAGGCATTCCAAGATGGTGTCAATCTAAAAAAACTTTAAATGTCAGTAGCTGTCAGATACCCCTTGTCACTTTGGTATAATCATTCACTTCAAGTTTGTTTTAAATCGTGTTTTAAATGTAGTTCATTATAACGACCTCATTTTCGATTTCTGGATTTGGTATTGATCGACACATTACTTTCAGAATGTTTGTTGTTACTACAGCAAGCGATGGCACTCGACTCCTAGACTGACAGACGTCATCAAAATGTCTTCTTCCGCCATGATGGTTTTGTTGTTTTGTATTGCTATTTTCTTACTTAACTCTTTATTTGAACCACTAAACGAAGCCAATTTAAAAGAATTGGATAATAACAAAATCTTGTAGGTGTATTGGTCTCTCTTTTGGTGGGGTGTACAGGTTCTGGGCCTGGCCTCCATACAATTTGGGACATCTCCTTTGAGTGCATGGTTTTAACTTGATATCTCCACGCGTTCCAGAGATAAACGGTCTTGGCAGACAAACAACTTTTTTTTGAAGTTATGGAACCCAAAATGTCTAACTATTTAGGTCATCTGAACACATCATTGCTGAAATGCCAAAGCCATTACTGGTGAACGGTGCGGTGGCAAAAAATCATTTCTTAAGACAAATATACGAACAAGTTTCAGCCTAAGCGTATGTCACACAAAAAGTGTCAAGTACATTTTCTCTGGAACAAAGAGTCTCCAAGGATTTGACGAAGATAAATGATTGGAGCTAAGGACCGCGCTAATGCAGTCTACTAAAACGTCTTGTATAAGATAAATTTCTATTTTATACATGACATGTGAAAATCAACGAAACAGATGTTCTGTGTGGATGATCTCTTTGTTTTACCTTAGAATTATATTTGCTGAAAAAATAATTAACTAGAACACAGGTACTTTGCTCATATTTGTGATCGATGACCTCCGTGGCGGAGTGGCGTGTTAGTACACACCGGTTTTTAGGTGTCGCCTGCTCCAAGGACCCGGGTTCGGTTCCCGGACGGGTTAATGTAGAAAAAAAGTGTTTTTCTACATTTTCTCGGATCCGGGTGTTTATGGTTCCTTCGTTGATTCTGGTTTCTAAAATACGAGTGCTTTAAATAGTTATTTAAATTGTGATCAGAACAATTTATGTGATGTTGTCCACATTTATTTATTATTTTTAGTTTCATTAGAAAGAAAAAACTTTCAGTTTCGGTGTATGTTCAGTGGCTTATTTCAAAAACCATTAATTCGAAGTAAAGATTTAAGTAAGGAAGATTCAGAAATTTTTATATTAAACTTGTTGATCGTCTTATAAAGTAAGTTTTTTTTTAAGGTAAGGTAATTTTCAGGTAAATATTTTATATCAGTATCTAACTACCCAGTTGGTTTAGGGGTCTGGTGGAAACCCGTCCACCCCAATGATTCGCCGCAGATGCGGTGGCCGCTGAAAAAGGGAACACCTCCTTCATCTGCCCCTTCCGGAAGAGTCCCGGGCTACATGGGGGTGGCTCCAGGACCGTTTCGTCGTTTCGCATATGTAAAATTTTACTTATCACAAAAAAAACATTAAAAATCGCAAAGCTATTTTATCTCAGATGAAATTCCATACTAATGCCCCAGCAGAATACCTTCGAATTTTCTCCTAGATCTGATTAACGAGCCGATCGCAGACTTCTTTATTTTCCAAACGAGTTTGAGCGTGAACCGTGAAAAGATTACATTTTGGACTTGCTCCAAACTTTTCTAGCGGCTCTATTCGAGTGTTTGCAGGATCGACTGTTTTAATCACGTCTTAAAGTTTATTTTTGTTTTTGTGGCTACTAATCGCAAAACACTGTGTACGGATGTATCTTCTATTTGTTTGATATGTCTCTGATATATACAACGCCCACGAGCAGAATCAGATACTTTTTAAAGATTGTCATAACAATCGATCATTCGGTCAATTGCATCTACGCCTACTCGTCAATTGAAGTGCTCATAGCCCAATGCTTCTTAGTGATCAGTCTCTGTCACTAATCTTAAGCAACGCTGGAAGCGGTCACTAGTTGGATAGGTGACCGTTTGTGTGTTTCATACCATGAGCACTTCGGAAGGCACGTTAAGCCGTCGGTCCCAGCTGTAGTCACGAGATGATATCAGTCGTTAGGCCTGTTGGAGGACTTCGGGCGGCTTGAGAAACGTCCAACAGCGGGGTGATGTAGCCACATTGTCGCTCTTGTCGTGCATCAACCTACACCAGGCCAGCGTGGTAGAATTGAGGCCTTAACCCCTGTCCATAAAAAAGAGAGACCCGTGCTCAACAGTGAGAGTGATGGGTTGTTACTACTCGCAGATCGTCATCCGTTGCGCTGTTGCCATTCCAGAACTTTGCCGTCCAAACCGCTATCGTTTCTGTTCGGTATGTGTCGCTATTATGTCATTTTAATACAAGATTATATGGAGAACGTCGAACTACCTACTAAGTTTGATTGGCAGGGGGCGACTTCTTTTGCATCAACTCTTATACGGATTTACCAATTTCTGATTCCATACGTACGGATATACCAAGGATCACTCTTCTAATTACCTACTTGTTTGCGACTTCCAACAAACGCCTCTAACAAAGCGCTTCCTGGGGCCTGTTGGCAGAACTTAAACAAATATTACTGATTTTGGACCTTTTTGTTTTGATACAAGACTGACTATCTGGCTTCTTTAAGAATATTTAATAGTTATTTAACATTTTTACAATTTTCCATCCATAAAACAGATTCGTTTTTTTTAACTCATTACTGACGTCATGGTCAGTAATAAGGATACGAAAAAAGGATTTTCAATCGTAACACAGTCTCTCAAAATGATTAAGTAAGCCTGACCTAAAATAGGAGAAATATTAAAATATATCCAAACTTCATGAAGGTTTTTAAGCTATTGCATAGCTTCTATCGCGGGCCTGTAGCGTGGAGACCGAATCCAGAAATTCTGTAACGAAAATAATCTAACACCCCCACTCCGACTGGCACAGCGGTGATACTTTTTAGTTTTTCCATCTATCGATAAATAGCAGAACTTTTAATGATTTTATGAAAATTTCACACTTGTTTTTTAGTTCAGCAACCCGCCTTTAGGTGGCATTTGTTGTATCGGCATAAGTTGATAAATAACTTATAGTTTAAAAAACTAAAAAACCACGCTTTTAAAACAGAGAAAAAGCGTGGGGTGCTTGTTATGATATCCACAGATATACGTAGTAAATTATTGATAAAATATTTACAACAATCTAAATCAAGCCCCCCACGCTTTTTGTACAATAATATGAATTTTTCAATTGATTACTACAGTTTTATTTTTAATTTTTTAGTTCAATCTGTTTTAAAAGCGTGGTTTTTTAGTTTTTTAAACTATAATTTATTTTTTACTTTTTAGTTTAGTTTATAAGATTTGATTCCTTCTTTACCGACTGTAAGTCCAAACCTATGCAGGAAACATAATTGATACAGATCGCGCGCTAGCTCTATCTCTTTTACTCCCTCTTACAGAGGAAAACTGGGAAAACTGTTATTAAATTATTGCATTGTCATCGGTCCTTGATACGTGTGCAAAGTTTCAAATTAATCAAACTTCTGGAAATCGGTCAAATTTATGCTCAAAGATTCCATTACATACATAGATACATAGATAGATACAACCCAAGCTAATATATATTTATATATATATAAAAAGCGTGGTAAAAATGCTATGCAATAGCTTTATTGCGGCAGTCTCCGAGTGCCACGCGTCTTTTTTATTATTTTTAAGTTAAAAAAAATGCGCGTTGAATAGAAAGCATTATCTGTAAAAGCCCTTAATTTTTTAGCCTGCTTCTGTTACAAGCGATTTTATTGTACCAACTCCATTGTTTCATTTTGTAATTCTTACTTTATTGTGTTGTTATGAAATTTTAATTGTGCGGACACGAATGTTTGGTTATAAAAACTTTTCGTTACTGATATTGCTCTTTTATGGAAAATTATATGCTTTTAAAATCTTGTTCTCTTTTATTTGAACACTTTGGGAATGGAATCTGATATCGGTATAAAAGCTTTTGTAATTGTGCAATATAATTTTTTTTTGTAATGATGTTTTACGTTACCAACTTTTATTATCTTTTATATGGATTCCCATATCTACTTCTTTATGTCGTATGATATTTTTTTTTAATGGTAACCTGGGCCCCAATTCTGCTAACTTACAAATGGCTCAATAGAATCGCAATGGCATCGCAATCGTATATTCTGACATAAATACAATGCGATGCAATTGCGATTCTATTGAGCCATTTTGTAAATTAGCGGAATTGGGGGCCTGGTCTCAGTGTTTCTGTCATAACTTAAAAAGGCATGAAGCTGCCTTTATTTCATTTAGTGAGTCCACTATTCTTTGATTTTATTTTCTGACAAGTGACATTACACTAATAAAAATTTGATTTTCAATAATTCTGTCTAAGAGATATCTTGGAAAATTTTGACACTAAACATTTTAGGAAGGAAATAGTAGCCTTAAGCGTTCCTAAAATTAAATCGCTTTCGTACCTACTATCCTCAGGCATCTCTGAAGGTCTATTTTAGTTTCAATATATCAAAAAAGCGCCCCCCGCAAACTTCATATTGCCTTAATTCGTATTTGATTTTGACTTCTTAAATATCATTGTCGTCAAATATGGCATGATTGGAAAAAAAAATTAAGAAATTATTTTTTTGACGGTAATTTTCAAACATTTTTATTAATGGGGGTAAAGTATGAAATTGCCTATTATTTTCCCACTTTTTATTTTATTTATAGCTCATAAGTATAGTCATATTATTGCGTAATTCTTTTTGTATTGTATCAAAAACTAAATAAAGTAACTTTTGACTAAGAAAAAAATGCAACACTAGTGCCTATTACTTCAAAGGAAGTCATTGAAAAGACCCCTTACAATGTGTCAGCTGTCCTTCTTGCTTCAATTAAGTATATTTGTATTATATACTTTGATTTACAGAAATTAAATACTATAATGCGTAGCTTTATAACCATCAAACTTTCACCTTTAATTGCATCGAAAACGGTTTAGGCGTTTTTAAAAAAACTAAAAAATTGTTAGTATGGAAAAATTACTTTTCTCGATTTCGTCCATACAAAACGGCAATTTCATACTTTAACCCCTAATACTTATTATCCCGACGAAGACAAATCCAAAAACACCAAAATCAGAAAAAAATATCCAGCCTTTCTCGAGTAATTAATGGTGTAACTAACATGAATTTATTTTATGTAATAACAAGAAAAAATCTTGAAATTTTACATAATAAGAATCAAGCTATCATGGCGTGGTAAGTACTTTACCGATGTAACCATAGCTTCATTGTTATTAAGAAGTCTTGATCCATTTTAAACATAATCGAAATTATAATGTATATAAAATTAAATTAAGTGGCTAAAATATTAAATAAAGTAAATAATCAAAATTCCAGATATGAAACATTTTGCTTTTTAATTAGTATTCCATAAAAATACTCTAGTTGAAAGAGGTAGTAGTGAAGATATTGGAATACCACATTTTACATCCGAAGGAATAATTTTAATTGTATCGTAACCTAAAAATGAATATGCAAGCAATATGCACTTTCAACGGCTAACTGACTTATATTTCCTTCATGTGGTCGCGAATTCAATGATGGAGGTCTTTCCCTGCAGTGGGATGATTACAGGATGTTACAGCCATGAGCTGTCATGTACAATGAATCAAAATATTTAGCAAAGTATCTCAAACAAGATATTAATAACACTTTACAATATTTAAAGTTGAATATGCAAACTGAAAAAGCTAACTTTCCAAAAATACAGAGATTATAGATATAGAGATAACAAAGATTATAAAAATACTTTATATTCGTCACATAAACCAGACTAGACTATTAGTTGATTCCACGCCATTAGCTAGATGCAATCCATGTGCTTGCTGTAGCGGTGACGTCATCAAATTGCAGAATAGACTGCACCTGGTGGAAAAAAGTTTTAAATAAACAAACCGGCCGCGCTGAAACTAGCTGTTGCGAGCGTTACAGGTTGGAGCCATTAGAAACGTGATTTTTATCTGGAGATTAAGAGGAAACACTACGGGCGAGAGAATTGAAAAATAGGTATTTGTAAAATCTATTGCTAGACCGAAAATACCTACTAAAAGCACACCAAATCAACGTTTCGTAGTCCCCCGATTAATTTTCCAAAACAAGACAGATTTAAATACTTTTACATTAAAAATTAAAGAAAGGCTTTGGCCGTGTTCGATTGTTTTTCTTTTTTTTTCTAAAATTTAGCCAAATTTGTTTTCTAGATGTTTGAACACAACGGAAAACATGGCGTATTTTTTCGATTTTTTAAGGGCTCATATCTTTTTTATTTATGAATTTATGAAAAATCAGAAAACATAGAAACTTGCTAATAGTGGTCATAGATTTTTGTAATAAAAAATATTGCTCTACTGGCTTTATCCAGGGAGGAAACAGGAAACGTTTGTATGGAAAAACGGCCCTTGCATTTCCTCTTAACGCATAATAGTAGATGAACCTTTGCACCACTTAGGTATGCGGATCATCATCATTGATAGGACTTTCGAAAAGAAATATTTATTATAATGGCTATTAACAGGTTTTTTGATATAAAGCTACTAGAAAGGGCACAGAGGGCAGTTTTAAACGTTATGGCATCGCAACCGATTCGGTATTCAACCAAACTAATTTTCAATTTCTGGGAAGTTCTCTCCGTTAGCAAATTATTTGTTTTGAATGGTGTTCTCCTCAAACACAAACTATTGACATACAAGCCCAACCCCCTGCATAATAAAAGAAGGAAAGATAGAGTGTGTCCTGTGTGTGGGCCAGGATTATGCAGATAAAACACCATTTTGATTACATAGCTTCTTCCATCTACAACAGGATAATAAGATTCTGAATATTTATCTTCTTTCTTCTTACAAATTTAAATCTTTTCTGATTAATTGGCTGCTTAGCCTTGATCATGACTCCTTTGAAGGTCTTATTAAGTAATGGGTTGATTTTCAATTGCAACGAAATTCTGTAATCTCGCATACTTAAACTCACTCACTCCTAAATTTAAACTTCACACACACACATACACAAACATACATAACATTCTACGAGACAAAAAAGAAATGACGTATTTTTTCTTTTTGTATAGCCCAGTAAAAAATGTCAAGATAAGGCACTTAAAAAATGTCCGCCAAAAATCTAAAATTTTTGATGCGGTCAGCTCCTCAGAACACTTTTTTTACGCGATTCGCATCTCATGCATTCATTAGGATATTATTCATAAGTAATTGATTCTCCTTTTAAGTCCTAAGCCTGTGTAGGTACACATGCTTAGGACCGTAAAAATTGAAAACTATGTTGAGAAAAATATTTTCGGGTGAAAATTTTACCCTTATTGTCTACTTCGTAAATGGTTTCTAAATGCGATACTTAACGCCTTTAAAAAATTTGGAAGGTGATAAAAAAGTCCAAAAAAAACCATACATACAGGGTATGGTAATACATATTATTATTATCTCTTAACAGATAGTGTTAAAGTACCGTTTTTTTTTTTAATTTTTCTACACTAATATTTCTCTTGAAATTTAGGCAGACAATACTTTTCAGATAAAAAAAAACTTCGGCAAAAGACCTATCCATCCAGTAGTTGTTTTCTTATAATGTTATAGTTTTCACAGATTTTAATGCTTAAGAAAACAGATTTCAATAAAACTAGTTTTTTTCCTATGGTTTTTTTCGGATATATTTCAATGTAACAAACCAATAAAACAGTAAAAAACGAACTATCGTTTCTTTCAGCGAAAAAAACAATTTGTTTCTTTCGGAATTTTCAACGCTACACCTGATTAACACGGATTTCGTAGCCACAAAATGCAACGGGCCTAATAAAGTGGGTCGAGCAAACATTCTCCAGCTAAAACTACGCTTTTTAACTAGTATTTTTAGTTGCTTTTATACTGCCTGTCTCGTCTGGCTCCGGTTGCTTTTGCCTACTTTTTACCTGTTTTTTTTTAAGTTGGAGTTCCCTGGGGAGGACCTTTGTCAGTTGAGGCGGTTTGATTCTTTTATTAATTACATTCAGTTCTGACGGTATAAATTATTACATTTGAATATTCATGCTAGCAACATATATTCCACGCAAATATCAATATTATGTTGTATCAAGTGATTTCCTTAAATATTACCCATATTTGTGTACTAGAACACAAGTTTTATGTTATAACTTGAAAAAAAATTTTACCAAAATAACGATTATTCTATAATTTTCAACGTTTTTACTGTATGATAAAATGGTAAATTAATAATAATTATTTAACCATAAATATTAAACCGAAATTTAGATCAAACTATCAAACGTTCTCATTAAATAAACACCAATAGAACATCAGCCACCAATTTAATAATAAAATATTACGTAATGTAGATATTTAAAACTGTAATTACTGAAAATTAATAAAAAAGACCTTTTTATCACAACGACACTGAATACGTGTCGTTGTAACTTTACAGTTAAACTTGTTCGTAAATTAAATTCAAACAATGTCAATGTCAAAAGCATGTCTGTTGTTAGAATGTCTAATAAGTTGCATACCGGCTTGTATTACACAATTCTAATTGAAACAAAGTAACAAATGGCAACGAAAGATAATAGACGTCCAAGTTACTCAAAGGTGCTACGCTTATGATTGATTTGAAATGCGTAGGTTTTTGATTAATAGTCTAAATCAAGTCCTGAGTTTCTAGGTGTACCCAAATTCTACCAGTAAAAGCTTGGTAGTTCCTATTGCCTCGCCATACGTATAGCAAGATTTTTCTTCGGCTTTCTACATTATTAAATTACTCTGGTCAGTGAGAGTCATTTTGAAGACGTTTAACGCAGGGAAGTGGTGACCATTCGTGTACCAGGCGCGCCATTGCAGATTCAGTGGTCTACATAACTCACTACAGTTATCCATTTTTTCTGGATTTCCAAATTTATCGCATTCAGGTACATAATGGTTGTCGTTGTCGACTTGTAAAAGAAATGATTTTACTATATCTTAATCCATAATTTTCATGGTTCACCGCATTAAAATTAGGGATAAGCAATTGAAAATATTTCAGCACAGTGAATGCTGAGAGATTTAAATTTTATAGGCCTTAATTATCAGCTAAACTTAAACGTGTTTACTAAATTATTTGTACGTTCCATGTAAGGAACCATTAAAATATATAACTACTACACAATACTCTATACTTTTGATCCTCTCGTTTACGGTTGCTCGGTGTAAATGCTGGGATCGGAGGAATCAGTGCCTCTTTTGTTTCTATTTTCGAGCAAATATTTATTTTAATGCTGCAGACAATAAAGGTGCACTTACTAAAATTGTTTTGGTTTTTCTGGTAACGTTACTCGTATTACGAGAGAGTAAAGAACATACATACAGTGCAAGGTGTATAAAAGCTTGTAATAATTCCCGTTAATACAGACTGACTTTAGAACGCGAATCATCATTTTAGGTATTGCTATACATGTGTGATGTAGTATATTATAATAATGTTGTTGCCTGTTATATATTGCTTGTTTTGCACTTCGTTGCACACTATACTTTACTAAAACCATGATTCCCTCTACCTAATGATCATCTCAAAGAAATCGTTTTTAGCAACAATACATTTTGATCTGGTTTGGTATTAAAGAAGATGTCCCATAATAGGTCCAGACATAGTACACCATTTTCAAAAATCAAGAAAAAAATACTGTTTCTGGGAAAAATACATATAAATTTATTTAACGTATAATTTAGTGGTTCAATAATAAATAAGATCGAATAATTTATCAAACTCCATTAGGCATTCCAAGATGGCGTCAATCTAAAAAAACTTTAAATGTCAGTAGCTTTCAGATACCCCTTATCACTTTGGCATAATCATTCACTTCAAGTTTTTGTTCTGCTTGTCGCATTTTAAATGTAGTTTATTATAACGACCTTTATTTCGTTTTCTGGATTTAGTATTGATCGACACATTACTTTCATAATGTTTGTTGTTACTACAGCAAGCGATGGCCCTCGACTCCTACATGCGCAATTTTGTAACTGCCAAAACTGACAGACGTCATCAAAATGTCATCTTCCGCCATGATGGTTTTGTTGTTTTGTATTGCTATTTTCTTACTTATCTCTTTATTTGAACCACTTAAAAAAGCCATTTTAAAAGAATTGGATAATAACAAAATCTTGTAGGTGTAATGGTCTATCTTTTGGTGGGGTGTACAGGTTCTGGGCCTGGCCTCCATACAATGTGGGACATCTCCTTTTATCTTTTTATGTTTTCTGCAATAAAATGATAATCTACGAGTATCTATCTATCTATATTAACATCGATCGATGCTTATATCTAATATTTGTTTCCCATTATGGATTATGTTTAAATTAATAAAAAGTAAGGGACTGCAATTGTCCACATTAATTAATTAATTTATTATTGTTATATATCTATCAGTCTGTACCGTTTCTTCCGAAAGTCACTACCCTGCAGTGGGATCATTATAATCGCCCAATTTGCATTTACTTAACTTTTTTCTTAATTTACAAGAAACCAATAATCGTCTCCGTTTCGGCATTATGGTTGGAGCACAGAAATGATTATGTTTGAGTAACATTTCTGTTAAGACAATGGTATACAAACAACAGACTGAAAGTTCAACAGATATCTTATCATCATCAAACAGTCCTTTAAAGTAATAAAATGTAACAGCCGGTAAAAGAGGCCGTTAAAAACACAGACGCTCTCGCTAAATTGCGTTTAGAGCAACTGGATAATAAAAATGGTACTATTAATGTTAACAATTCTAATAAAGCTGGCGAGTGTTTTGTATCTTAGCTTTATAACGATGTCAGTTTGTACAAGCTATTACAAATGCAAGCATAGACTTAGTACTAGGCCTCAAACTGTTGTTCCCTTTACCATCAGAAATAGACGCTTATTATTGCTGCAGCTCTGAACCATGGATTGCGGGTTGAATCCCGTATAGTACAAATATTTGTGCGCACAAATATTTCGGTTTGTACTCACTGGTCTGGCTTTTTTCTATGCATAATAAGTAAATTAAAACTAAAAAAGAATATAAATAAGTTTATCGGTAGTCTAGTACCATATGGGTATACCCTTGTTCTATGGTATTAGATTAGTAGAAGCTTAACTTGGGACTAGATGGGCCATGAAATGTGAAATAAATTTATTTTA
The DNA here is from genome assembly GCA_949315895.1 of Anania crocealis. NCBI lineage: Eukaryota > Metazoa > Arthropoda > Insecta > Lepidoptera > Crambidae > Anania > Anania crocealis. Next base: position 3,211,013 of record OX438880.1, read on the forward strand.
TTTTATTTATTTATTTAATATTAGTAAGAATTTCTTTTAGCGGTTTAAAAAGTACAACCAAACACATTGATGCAACTACGCTGACTTATAGAGCAAACCAATAGAATAAATTTGTCAGTACAAACATTGTCTCCACAGCTTAGTCGGAAAAGCAAACGCTGAGAAAAGATAAATAATATACAAGGTGTGCGATGCACAGACTGTTATTTTGTTTCAAAATTCTGGAGTATCTGTTTGCTACCTTTTGATTAAAATTTTGGTTTTATGCTTTTTTTTTAATATTTTTATGAAATGAATTAAAGGTTATAATAAAAAGGCTGAAACACTTATGTTCGAACCAAAAATATGTTAAAATGATAGTTTTCAAAGCATAAATAAAAAACTCATAGAGCTTTAGCTTTTTGCACATTGCGGAGCTTAAGTGGCTGGACTTTTAATAAGAAGAACCGATGGCCGTTGGGGCGAAGAGGTTCAGGAATGGCGACTGCGCATCAGATGACAATTTGTGGGTAGGTCTTGAACCGACGATCTGACGAAGATCACGGGAAGCCGATACTTGCTTTGGGACCGATCGTTGTGCCAAGAGGCCTGTCTGAAAAATTTCGTCTGCTTTAGGTGGGACATGAAACCACAACTGTTCGCAAATTCAACTGTGGGCTTAAAGTTCGCCTACGGCCGTAGCAATTTTTATTCATATAATCACATTTTTTGTTGTGTTTTCTTACAAACTGTATTATAAAATCAAATGTTACTTACCGATAACGATTAACGGTTAAAGTAACCTGTTATAACGGCTAGTAAACAACGTTCATTAATTTTACAATTCAAACTACTGATATTAATGTAGCCCGTCTGTCAAATATCACTTGTAGTGTCAGGATGATGGATGTTTCATATAGTTATAACGTACCTTCTAGGTTAAGAGGGAGATAAGGTAAATGTACACAAGCGTGGATTTAAAATAATCCTGATTCAGACAGAGTTATCAATACATCAGATAGCACTCTCCGTAAGTTCATCTAACTAGATCTTATTCTTATTTATTTACATATTTTTTATTTATTCTGTAATTGTATGTAGTTTATATACATATATATTGTATTGTATATGTAGTATATTTTGAGTATATTATTATTATTTTTAAAATTTTTTGTCTTTTAATTTGCTTTTTATGTCGCACCGCCCACAAAATTATTTCTGCTTGGCCCGATGGTCAACTGGGAGAGAATGCCTTAAGGCATTAAGTCCACCCGTTGTACTTCATTTTAGTGTTTGTGCAATAAAGTTTAAATAAATAAATAAATAGATAAAAATATTACGTTTTTATACAGTTTCATATTAGGACACGAAGCAACAAAATACGATTAAAAATAAGCAGCCGCATTTCTGGAGATTGTATGGAGAAATAATTTTAATAAATAAAAGCATGTATTTCAAACAATTTGATGGTACAGTTCAAAGAGAAATAAAATGATGACTTATAAAAAAACTAATATTAGATTTAGAAATTGGAAAATAAGAAAAACATTCTACATATTGTATTAAAGGTAGTAATGACATTAACACGTATACAAGAAACCGGTTGAATGGTGTTTCTTTGGCAGGTATAATAATATAATAATAATAATAATAATAATATTTAAGACATGCCTCACTGGGCCACACAGAGCCATCTAGTCCCAAATTAAGGTACTATTAAGTACCCTGTCGTATGGGGTACTAGACAACCGATAATCTTACTTATATACTTTTTTTTTTGTAAATACATACTTATAATACATAGAAAATACCCAGACCAGTACAAACAGACATGTTCATGCACACAAATATTTGTACTGTGCGGGGATCGAACCCGCGACCCATGGCTCAGAAGCAGCGTTTACTACCGCTGATCCAAATGGTCGTCAAACTTATACTCTTTTGAAAAAACTGATGATGAACTTCACAGCAAAATCATCTTCAGTGGCGATGCTTTATTTTCACCTTAACGGCTTGGTTAACAATCATAATTCTCGTATCAGCATATAAACTTGAAAAATTATGTCTCAGGCGGGACTCGAACCCGCATCTCCTCGCCCGAGTTCGAGTCCCGCCTGAGATATAATTTTTCAAGTTTATATACTGATATTATAATTGCAATTTAATCCCTCAACGCCCAAGCGGCACGCGCCTGCCGCGATAACAATTGATTTCAATTGTGTCTGGAATAACTCACGATCGAGGGATTAATTGCTAAAATAGAAAATAAAGTAAGTATATAATTCTCGTATTTAGGAATTGAAAATTCACGTGCCATTCAAAAAGTTTGTAACAAATTAATAATTAAAGCATGACGCATGCCTGACGATATCATCAAACCAAAACACGACTTCAGACCAAGTAAATCCCATCCAAAATCTCTGCATCCAGCAATTACCACTGCACAGCCATTAAACAATCTTTCGTTCGTATATTTCCCAAGTGAATATGGATGTGCACTCATCCACCATACAAATAAATAATACCATTTAACCAAAAAACCACAGCACTAACGGCCGGGCGACGCGTAAATCTGGCGAGGCACTTGGCTGACACAAATAGGGAGGTTGGCTTCACTCCAAACTCAATAATGGCTTATGTGCCTTAAGACATAGGATTATAACCGGAGGGATGTGTGGTATCGATTCGTATGATTGCTGACTTGTGAGTTTTGTCAGATGTGGGAGTGAAAGGAACTTGGAACATTAGGTATGTCCCAAGACAGCCTACATCCAGTATATACTGGATACAGGCCTCTTTAGGAGAAGGACATTAACTTATGCACGCAGGGACAAAGCCTAACCTAAGCTTATCGCAGTAAACCGTCATGCCATCGATTTTTAATAAGAACTAGATACGAAGTCCGAATATGCTTCAATGGAAAGCTTGTAAAATGGCTCAGGGCCAATTTTTTTTTAACAAAATTAGTGACATTTTGTGACAATTAGTGACAATAATCAATATAATGTAATTTACACATATACATAGTTAACAACAATGACATTTGACAATATAATGTAATATTAATTCTTTTAATAATAATTTGTTGTTGTACAAATATTTGCATTCCATATTTAGGTAAAACATGAGTTCTAGAATTATTTTTGTTAGCACCAGTTTGCACCATGTTTTAAGCAACTAAAGAATTCATTTCATTATATTTTCGATACAAAAATAACACCTAAAACTGGCGTCAGTTGAATGATTAACGATGATTTTATAGCAGTGTCAATTTTACAACCTGATCATATCATGTCGGCATGTAACAGTATGGATATTTAAGTCATGCTGTATTTATTCGATTGATATAGATATAGATGATATAGATTCGATTATATACTAAAAGTGCGCCCTTATGTCTAATGAGTGCACATTTGGTTGGGTTGGCGCTGATTATGTATTCAATAATTTAACGTAAAATATACTGAGCATCAAAAACATCACCTATAAAACAGTACCAAAAGTCAAGAGAAACTTATGCTTGGGGTTAAAATTGTTTGGCAAGCAAAAAATATCTGGATAATAAATAACATACAGGATGAAATTTGAACCACTATACAATTTTTTTGTAGGCGTTCAGTATCGTATTTAGAGCCCATTTATGAAATAAAAAAAGTAAATAAAGTTTTCACCCGAAAATATTTTTCGCAATATAGCATTTAATTTGTACAGTTTTAGGCCCGTTTAGGTATAAAGGGAAAATCAAAAACTTATGATTAGTATCGTTATGAATGAATGTGATGTGCATTGCGTAAAAAAAGTGTTGCTAGGCTTAACATTTTAGATTTTTGGCGGACATTTTCTAAGTGATTTATCTTGACATTTTTGTACTGGGCTATACCAAAAGAAAAATACGTCATTTGTTTTCGTCGCGTAGATTGAAATATTAAAATTTGAAAGGTGGTTAAAATTTCACCCTGTATTATACGCCAACCCAGAGTTCCGTACAAATTTGTAGGTGCATAATATTATGACCATGTAAACTATTTCTTAGCTTCGTTGATTATTTTATTACGTAACTAGGTTCATTTAATGAAGACTATATTTTATAGTACAAAGCTTTTTTGTAGTTTTAAGTATAGTAGAAGACATACTCACAATAATTACCGTCCTGCGAAATTTTAAAGTTCTTTCTTCTTTTAACTTCTAAGCTTTGACTTAAAAGCATTAGGGATAAATCTGTATTTGTCTGTCATTCGTCGTAACGATTCATTGCTGGTAAGTGACACATACTCGTACTTATGTACTTTTGAAAAACAAAATGCAGAACACAACAGGCCACACCAATTTTTCAATGTCGACAAATTAAATAAATCATCAGATGAACGTTAATCTCACGTAGCAATTCTTTACCGTAACAAAAATATGAGAGAACTTTTTTGAATACACAATTTGATATTTTTTGTGATAAAAACGTTATGATTTAGCTTTTGTTTAAGGCTTAACTTATATTTATTACTATAGTAAAAATATTACGTTACAATAAGATAATATTGTGATTCTTAGTTCAAGTTATTTACTATGATAATATTTGCTTGATTGCTCATTATTATTTGCCCGAGAGATCATGAGCATGGACTTCGGTATTGGGATCAGAGAGAAACTAATGTTCGCTCAAAAAATACGTATACTCTACTTCTGTCTCTTTGTCATTTAAAATATAATTAAAGTAGAAATGTTTTCGTAACCTACACGAATTTTTATTTATTGAAATAGGATATAATAACCAACTTAAAATGTCATGCTATTCGTAGGTTTAATTTGAAGTCATTACCAAACAAGATATCGACGGCAAACATCAAACATAGGTAATGCACCGACTCAAAATTGGTGACTTCAGTACAGACAAAAGCACGTCAACCTACCACAAAACGTCAAATTTTATCAATTGAAATTGATCTCTATTCGTTGGGCTTAGAGTTGGAAATCAATTCAATGACCTTTAACTTTTTGGGTAGGTTGACCTGCCGTTGCCTGTTCTTTAATGATTTATTATTAGGAATTTCTTTTTGAGAACAGATATTATATTGTTTTTCTTTGAAGTCTACATCGGTAAGTTAATTTTATCCGCAATTCAGTTGAAATGTGTCGACCCATCAAGTAGGTATTATCGCGCCATTTGCATATTCAAATTTACCTTAAAAGTTAACAGAGACACGTTTTCCATATTAAGAACTTTCATTACAGTACTACATAACTTTAAGTCAAGGTTTTTGTGACTTATTCTAATAACAAACGATAATAATATTGTTCTTTGTTCTATTTTCAACTTTCAATCAATAGCATTGTACTTTCGAGAAAGAAATCATTCTTTAAATCAAACTTAGATAGGGAAAATACGAAAAACCTTCGCGTCCAGTCTTGACGAAAGTCGTTGCCTAGTGCGTGTTGCCAATGATATAAGAATCATATTAAGTGACCACGTCTCAGTAAGATTCTTGTAAGAAGGCTTAAAGTAGCATAGTACTAAGCTGTACTGAAGATAGCTGGCAGTCTTACCTAGTCCCATCTACTGCCATTAAAATCAAGGCACTATATTGTGTCCACAATGGATGCAAATGATAGAATCAACCCGTTATTACTAGCACTTTGTATCCACGACTAAAACAAGAACCCTGTATTATCTGATCATAGATCAGTTTATTAATTGTACGTTAGGGTGTAGTCAGCTGAGAGTTTGTCTGAGAATTTGTAAATTAAACTATATTTTTGGCTTGATATACACAGTGCATTTTTAACCACCTGTAAATCGCAGTATACATCTTGGCAGTGTCATTTAATTTTTTTACCAAAATTTTATTTTTTATAATTTTTTTTTTTTGACAGATCTATCACTGAAACCCCATATGGGAGGCTTTAATCAGTTAAACCGGGCAGAGTGTGGCGAGCGCTGAAGGCGCTCAGCCTAGGTCCGCCACGCTAGCGGTACTCCGGTGCGGCCGAGGGTGAGGCTCGCACCGGGGCCCATACTAGCGGGCGTGATCGGGCCAGTGTGGGGTGCTAAGGGCACCCTACCAAATGGCGAACCCACCAGTGATGGCGCCGCTGGAACCGGAGATGCCGTGGCATGCCGGATCACGGTCGGGCTCAATTCTGGCGGGCCCGATCTGGGAGGGAGGATCGGACAGCGACCTCAAGGGCGCCTCTGTAGGCTCGGACCTTGGCTTCGGTCGCCGTCCGAGGGGGGGCAGGTGAGAAGCGGCCAGGCACATGATTGTGTCGGCCGAAATGAAAGGCGGGACCACGCACCCGCCTCCGACGGGTGCGGTGTGGAGAACTACTGTGTTGTGCAGTAATTGAAGTGCTTAAGGCGGTGTTGGCTGTTGTTACATACGCGGTGATCGGATCGTCGGGGTCGTTCAGCACGTGCCTGGGCCGACGGCGTCGGAAGGCGACATCCCTCTGGGGGGTGTACGTGGCGGCTTCCGCTATGAGCGGATTGGGGTGATTCACTGCCTTATCGAAAAAGCGTTGAGAGGCTTCTTTCATATAGAGGGCAATGGATTGGATCTCGAGATCTCGGTGGATATTATTGTTGCGTATGAACCACGGGATACCCGCGGCCCGACGCAAAAAGAGATTTTGAAGTGTTTGAAACTTCTTAAAGAGGGACGGGGCGGCGTGAGCAAACACCGGACTGGCGTATATAAAAATATAAAATTTTGTTTCAGCTATTTATTTTGAAACACTCTGTGACGCGCACAGATGTAGCTGCGTAAGATCAATTCAACCGAGACCCTACCACAGCAAAATAATACGTCTGTGTGCGTCACAGCGTGTTACAAAATTAAAAGTCTGTATCATAATTTAATATTATTCAAAAAATATTTTGTAGAGTTAATTGATACGGGGTTTATACCATGTACCTTAGTTTTTATGAGTTCCCGATATTTCGCCACTGTTTCAAGCGCCATGATCACGGGAGGACTGGGATCAGAACAATGAATGTGATGTTGTCGACATTTATTAAAAAAAAACTTAAGGTTATAAGTTCATGTCCCATCTAAAATAATTATTCAAGAAATTGTAATTTTGATAAGACCTACTGATGTAAGAATGGTGCTGCTGAGAGAGTTAAGATAAAATGGCAAGTTAAATATTCTTAATGATATTTTCGCAATTTAATTGCTATTATAATATTATGGAGTTATAGAATAATATATCCATGGAGATACGGGTTTGACTCCCTCTGAGACATATTTTTTTGAGTTTAAATATTGATTTAATAAACTTGTTTAAAGAAGTGAACACTTCCCCTTATATTGAGATCACTACGACATTCTCGCCTTTACAATATTATACTCATGGTTTATTGAATCTGATTTATAGTAGCCGTAGATAGCTACTTGCTTTTATGTCACCCTGGTTCTCTAATAAAATATCTTTGTTCTGAAATTACATACATTCAATTCAATGTAATCTTTGTAACATTATAGAACGCAATAAAATATTTGAATTGAATTGAATTAAAATCACAGATTCAAAATAGAACTAGACTTATCAATATTTTAACTTGAAAATAGAACTAGACTTATCAATATTTTAACTTGAAAAATTATGTCTTAGGTGAGACTCGAATACGCATCTCCATGCATACCGGGCGCGGTATGCATAAGACATATTTTTCTACTTTAATTACTGATATTATAATTGCAATTAAGTTTCTACAATGTCACATGATTAATAAAAATAAGACTTAATGACTTTATTTGATATTTTAGCAACTTAATTGCACTTATAATATCAGTATATAAACTTGAAAAATTTTGTCTCAGGCGGGACTCGAACCCGCATCTCCTTAATGACTGAAAAAGACAAACACAGAACGTTTAAGAGCCCATTTAACTTGTCTGTGGTTAATAAAATGAACAAGACGTGTGTGAAGTAGGTATAAAAGGCTACCATTGCTAGTCCACCCATGTAAGCAGGCCGGGTAGCCGCTAGCAGGCCGCTTTTGGGCTGAGTGCCTTCCGCACTCGCCTAAAACCCGCCCGGTGAAGCTGTAACGGCCTTCTGCCACAGCATAGGTCGTTTCAAAAAAAAAAAAAAAAACCGCCCATGTTCTTGGCTACACTATTAAATATTATAATAATTATGATTGCGTTGCATTAAAAAAAATCCATCCTTTTTAGGGTTCCGTACCCAAAGGGTAAAAACTGGACCATATTACTAAAACTTCGCTGACTGTCCGTCTGTCCGTCTGTCCGTCGCTCTGTCACCAGGCTGTATCTCAAGAGCCGCGATAGCTAGACAGTTGAAATTTCCACAAATTATGTATTTCTGTTACCGCAATAACAACAAATACTAAAAACAAAATAAAATAAATATTTAAGGGGGGCTCCCATACAACAAACTCGTTTTTTTGGCCTATTTGGTACGGAACCCTTCGTGCTCGAGTCCGACTCGCACTTGGCCGGTTTTATTTTACCGTGTTACGCCCCGTTCGTCTTGTGGTTTGAATGTAGGGCCAAGATCCCAGGTTCGGGGTCCCAGGTTCGATCTCCGGATCGGGCAACAAAAAGTTTCGAATTTTCGAACTTTGCTCGAGTTTTTGATATTTACTTGTTAGTTAGTTATTTTAAATAAATATTCTCAAACATGCCGCACTGGGCCACACAGAGTCTAGTCCCAAATTAAGCTACTACTAAGAAGCTTGTCGTATAGGCTACTAGACAACCGATAAACTTACTTATACACTGTTTTTTTTGTAAATATATACTTATAATACATACAGGATGAAATTTTAACCACCTTCCAAATTTAAATATATAAATCTAAGAGATAAATAACAAATGACGTACTTTTTCTTTTCGTATAGCCCAGTACAAAAATGTCAAGATGTCGACTTAGAAAATGTCCGCCAAAAATCTAAAATTTTTGATACGGCCGCCTAGCAACACTTTTTTAACGCAATGCGCATCTCATTCATTCATTACGATACTACGAGTATTCATAAGTTTTTGATTTTCTCTTTATACCTTAACAGGTCTAGGACCGTAAAAATTAAAAACTATATCGCGAAAAATATTTTCGGGTGACAACTTGATTTACATTTTTTACTTCATTAATAGGCTCTAAATACGATTCTGAACGCCTATAAAAATTTTGGAAAGTGGTTAAAATTTCACCCTGTAGAAAACACCCACAAATGATATAGGCCTTTCCCTGCAGTGGGATGATTAGCCCGTTTCTTTACTTTACTATGTATGTGTATTGTTACATACATTACACTGAATATACATCTTTGGTTAGTGCTGTGAACGACGTATTTTATGTCAATTTTTACGGCATATAACCCTGGATTAAGTAGAAAGTATCATAAAAGTTAGATAGGATATATATTTCAGTTATTGACAGTTACATATTTATGCCATGAAAAAGAACTTAATACTTTGGTACTGTTACGAAGCTATAAAAATATTATTTAAGATAGTAAAAAAAAGTATGTTCAAGATCTAAATCACAGAAATCCGATAATGTAATAAGTTTAGTAGCTTTGAATTAAAAGAAACGATGTTGTTACTAAGTCAAATTCTCAACGGAATGGGGACTACCGTTTCTTTGCTCACCAGTTGGCGCCACTGTAGACTGAGGTCCGGAGGTATAGCTTTCAAAGGCGATTGGCGCCGAAACAAAGTGTTATATCTTGAATCTAATTAAGGTTATATTGTTTATAAATAACTATCTTGATATCAACAAACTAACTTCTGAAATAGTTGCTCTTGAGGCCGCCTATTTTTGCGCTTTTTCTTAATTCCGCTTTTAAAGCGTTCACATTAATCGCCACATAATCCATATTTGCGATATTTTACGAAGGAGATCACTTTCCAGCAGGTAAATTAAAGAAATTATAATTTTTGCAACAAATTCCGCTAAAACCAGTACAAAGTGAATGATATTGGACCTCACGCGACACTAGCGCCTCTAGTGGCAAATTCACTAGCGATAGCCCCCATTGTTTTCGCTTTACGAAGAAATCCCTGCATTTTAAACCTCCTGTAAAATGAAGCTCAAGTTGTTTAACCACATTATAACACCTTGGCAGGGTTTTTTTAAATATCTTAACTTATTGACGACCTCCATGGCGGAGTAACAAACACACCGGTTTGCAAGGTGTCGCCTGCCCCGAGGTCCCGGGTTTGATTCCCGAACGGGTCATTGTAGGAAAAATGCGTTTTTCTACCTTTGCTCGGGTCTGGGTGTTTGTGGTATCTTTGTTATTTCTGGTTTCCAAAATACGAGTACTTTAAATAGTAATTCAAATTGGCATCAGAAAATTGTATGTGATGTTGTCCACATTTGTTTTTTTCTAATTATTTAATATATTAAATATAATATATTGATTCAGCTATTTTTTTTTAAATACGCTGTGACCTGTGACGCACACGGACGTATCTGTGAAAGTTTCTTCATCCAGGACCAGGCCGAAACAAAATAGTCCGTGCGCGTCACTGAATGATTCAAAATGATTAGTAGGTTTATTTGTTTTAATTATTCTAAGACTATTTTAATAAATAAAAAAATATAAATATAAAAAAAGAGAGGTGTCAAGGGACACCCGAATGGATCGAAGTTCCTGTTTAGTGAAGGAATTGTAAAAAAAATATTTTGTTTTAATTTTTTTTAATAAATATTTTTTTCTCGAGTGACAGAGGAACACGCGCACGCCGCACGGCTTACAACTATAGCAAAAAGGTTTGTTACAACTTTTCGTCTTAATTTTTTCCGTCTAGCCCCCTTTCGCAACGCGCGATAAGGAACTTCGTTCCAAAAATACTGCCAAGATGTTATACATAATGATTCCATAACGTGGGTTTCGTTTGTTAGTTGGTCAAAAATGCACGGTGCATAGAAACTCGGCCTGCCGTTGTATGTACCACCAAGGCGTGTTACATGCAACGGCAGGCCAACCTACCCAAAAAATTAAAGGTCATTGAATTGATTTTCAACTTTAAGTCCAACAGGTAGGGATCAATATCAATTGAGAAAAATTTGACGGCGATTCATACTAATATTATAAATGCTTAAGTAACTTTTTCATACGCCAGTTACGCCTAAACTACCGAACCGAGTCATATCAGAGATAGAAAACATCTTCTGTCTCTGATTTTGCCGTCCAGAGAAACAAAGACAGAAGATGTTTTCTATCTCCGGGCGAGTCAATTGAAGGAAATTAACACATTAAGACCTCGAAACAATAAAATGTTAAGTGTGTCAAGTTCCTCGGCAGTTAAAGTCTTCAAATTTGCGCGATAAAGAACTTCGTTCCAAAAACACTGCCAAGATGTTATACATAATGGTTACATAACGTGTGTTTTGTTTGTTAGGTGGTCAAAAATGCACGGTGTATAGAAACACGGAATACGATAAATAATTCGTTGGCTTTCGTCATTACAAATTATATGACAAGGCTACTGTCCTCATTTTGTGGTTAGTAACTAAAATATGACTCGTGGTGTAGGCTCGGGTAAATATAACATTACTTCGTGACTTCCTATGGATGTCGTTAGAGGCAATTAATGCAGTAAGGACTATCAGAAGAAAAAAAGAAAGAAATTGTGCATTAATATTGCCAAACCTCCTGCCAAGATGACGATATTTTTTTTTTATATTAGAGAAGGCCCTATCCAGCAGTGAACATATTTATGCCAGTAGTGATGATGACGAACCAAAATGTTAAAGTAACATTTCCTTAACCACCTACTTTAATTCGTGTTTAAGTACTAAAACTCCTTGGATAGAAGTTAGAAGTTTTTTTAATGTAGATTTTTTTTACAGTGAGTTAGACGCTTGTCGAATCTAAATTAAATTATTTGATGATGCCAGCAACAAATATGTGTATATAAAAAACATTTTTTTTCATAACTATGTGTTTTTGTTCCGTAGCGGCGCTTCGGGAAAATTTATTAGCAAGCAAAAGAAGTGCAACAAGAAAATCTTTCGCTTTTGCAATAACGCTAGTTCATAACTCTTTAGACTGAAACACACTGACCCAACGATGTAAATGTTTTTGCTCTAAAACCGAAACAAAAGAAGAAATAAGAAAGAAACCATATCCGAGTATTTTATAGTCTACTAGTTGTTGCCCGCGACTTCGTACGCGTCAATTTCGGTTATTATGATCGCGATTATTTTTGCAACATCTTTCACTATTGCTTCGCTCCTACTGGTCGCAGCGTGATGTTATATAGCCAAAAGCCTTCCTCGATAAATGAACTATCCAACACAAAAAGATTTTGTAAATTCGAACCAGTACTTCCTGAGATTAGCGCGCTTAAACAAACAAACAAACAAACCCTTCAGCTTTATAATGTTTGTATAGATATATTGCTTTGGGGCTCTGTATCGAAAGAGTCAAATAAACTATGTCATCGAGAAGAAGATCGGTCACGTTTCTTTACTTACAAAGACTTGTTTTTGTCGTAAAAGTAAAATTTTAAATTTAAAACTATCCCATACAAGTTGTATATTTATTAGGATAAAAAAGCCTTCGTTCTTTTTAGCCTATCACCATATGCTGCCGAATACGAGCATCATTTAGTTACGTTTTGCCAATTTTGGCGCGATTAATTAACAAACACTACCTAATTAAAACGTTTGCATAATAACTAATAGTAAGATTGTAATGTTTGTCGTCCGTACTTACAAACTTGAAATTTAGACAAAAACCCAAATCTTTTCGTTACACACCGCATGAAGTGACTAGTGAAGTTTCAAAGCGCCCTTTCAAAAAAAAAACAACATTTTTAAAATACAATTTTTTTGTTTAAATTTACGACAACAATGATATTTTAATGCAAAAACATCAATTTTATCTTCTGCCGCCCGGAAGTGAGCAAAGATACTCGATGGGGTGGAAAAAAATAATGTAGTAAAAGTAAAAGAAACTTAGGTAGGTATGCATTTCTTATTCCTATGGGTGAAATTTAAATAATTATTTTGTTGCACTTTGCTTTGATTATTTTAGTCAAAAAATGTAGTTACTGATACTAAAGAAATCATTTTATTGTGATAAATAGTTTTAAGCTATTGCATAGCTTCTATCGCGGGCCTTGAGCGTGGAGACCGAATCCAGAAATTCCGTAACGAAAATAACCTAACACCCCCCACTCCGACCGGCACACACAACGGTGATACTTATTAGTTTTATAATTGCATAAGTTAATAAAAAACGCTAGGCAATCTTTACCGCGGCAGTCTCCGAGTGCCACACGTCTTTTTTGTAGGTATTTTTACGTATTTTTAAGTATTTTGGCTTAGGGTTTTTTTAATTAGAAATAATGATGTTCAACAGAGAGTTAAAAAAAAATTTTTACAATAGGTTAAGGTTTTTCAACTGTAAGTAGAGTTAGCCTATCGACTATGTGACTTCACTATTTCTCTTTACCCAACATTATCCCACATTATGACAAAGTGAATAAAAACGTTGCCACACTCCGCGACCTGTGTGTTATTACAAAAGTTATGTTACAATTTAGGCAGCTTTGGGATAATTGTGTCTCATTTAGTTTTAAAGTGTTTTATTAATTGGATTATTAGGACGATTCATTTGGTGAATTTGATGCTATTATATCGAGAAATTATTCATTAAAATTTTTATTTTCTTATGAAATACAAACCTGCCGTTCCTGTACTAGTTTCAATGCATTATTATTAAGATGATTCATTCGATGAATTTTATGATAAAATAACATCAAATTCGAGGAATTTGAGTAAAAGTTTTCCATTATGATTTTTGTTAAATTTTTAACCACTTTGATCCTGTTCTGAAATTCACCTTTTCCGTGTGTCAATGTAAACTGGAATTCACAGGCTATAGAAATTAGAAACTTTTTTTACAAAATATTTCACTTTTTCAATAGAAAAGTTTTTGGTCATAGAATAGTTGTTAGTTGTTCCAATGTTTTCCAGTATTTTAAATGCTGGGTCAAGATCTAGGGGTGCTGGTGGGATTACCAGGTCAGGCAATATGAGTTTCTAATTATTTTTTTATTTTTTTATTTGCTTAATTATTTAATTATTCGGAAGACCAACAGCTAATGCAACATAAAAACATTAACAGATAAGTATCAGAAAGCCAATAACAGGTCCTCGCAATTAACAAAACATTTCAAACTAAACATCTCATTTTAAAACATTGCTCCGGTTTGGGATGACCAACCCGCATTTGGTAATGTGGTGATGACAGTACCCATCAATTTATGCGGTAACTTGAATTCAATGATGGAGGCCTTTTACCTGCAGTGGGATGATTATAAGCTGTTAGTAAACTTTTGACGTGACAACGTCTTATAAATTGGTTTGCCGGGTGACACTTGAAGAAACTGCGTTACGCTCCGCTCACGTTATGCGCTCACAATGAGAGCGAGTGAGAAGCACGCGTCCCTTCCACTCGGGCATGGTTAGCCCGCCTAAGAGCGAGAGAGACAGACATAAAAAGTGAAAGGCACGCGTCCCTTCCACTCGAGCACAGTTAGCCCGCCTAAGAGCGAGAGAGACAGAGCGAGAGAGAGAGAGAGTGAGAGAGATAGGCATACACACCGGTTCATGTCTTGCGCTTCTATAAAATCCAGTTCAATAAAATTTTGTTAATATGAAATTCAGTGCGAGATTCTTTGTATAAATTAATGTTTTAAATATAATTCTTTGTATAAATAAATGTTTTAAATTGTTACTATTATTTCATCCTTCTTCCTACTATACGAATGAATATTCACATTAAAATTATTTTACCACTCAAAGTCATTGTCACGTAAAACTTTCGCCCGTATACCGACTTTACAGGCAACCAATTTTTTTTACTGTACTACAGTAGTGGTACAAGTCTGAAACGAGTAAGTGTGTGCCCACAAGCGAAACATCAATCACGTTTCGTCGTTAATTGCAAAAGTTCCCGCGTCGGCAGCAGTCTGCGCCGACTGCTTGTTCCAATGCTTTTAAACGGTATTATTAGTGGTTCCGCTAATATTGCTATAATAGCACAATAGCAATTTTAAAAACCAAAAAAATAATACTTATGTTTGTTTGGGTTATTCACCATTTAACTGGCGATTTTTCTACCGGTGAATATTTTTTCCACTTTCTACTTTTATTCCATATTCTACTGGCAATTTGATAATTCTAGTTTCAGTAGGCAGTTTATTCTTTTTTCAACCGGCAAAAAAATAGGTATACAAGAACAATAAGATCAGGTAATGCAACGTAAATATTCAAATCAAATAGTAAGAAATGTCTATAAATTATTGCATTTTTCCCTCTTATAATTGTCAAGTTTTTAAAACTATAATAACTTTTGTAGATTTTATTTCTGAATAAGCAAAAATGTTTTTTTTTTACTATTTTGTTAGCATTATAATCACATGTTATATAGGTTAATAATATACGATTGATTAATTTACAATCAACATAATTATTTGTTTTATTAAATGTTTCCTCTATAGTTCACTTACTACTTAGACGACCGTTTGGATCAGCGGTAGTTAACGCTGCTTCTGAGCCATGGATCGCGGGTTCGATCCCCGCACAGTACAAATATTTGTGTGCATGAACATGTCTGTTTGTACTGGTCTGGGTGTTTTCTATGTATTATAAGTATGTATTTACAAAAAAAAAAAAAAAAAAAAAGTATATAAGTAAGTTTATCGGTTGTCTAGTACCCCATACGACAGGGTACTTAATAGTACCTTAATTTGGGACTAGATGGCTCAGTGTGGCCCAGTGTGGCATGTCTGAAATATTTATTATTTATTTATTTACTTAGCTTTCCAAGTTGCCGGTTGATAGACGAATTATTTTTACTGACCGGTAGAAGGTGTAGAAATATTTACCGGTAGAAAAATTGCTGGTTGAATGTTTAAGGACCCGTTTGTGGGTGGGTCTTTACAAAGAAACTATTTTATAATTGAATTACCAATCAGGTTTACTAGAAGACCAGAAAATGGTTGTTATTATATAATTTGAGAACATTCTCGACACCAACATTTTGAACATACGAAATCAATTTGACAATATTCTCGAAAGCATCCCAAAACAATCTTCAATAATAACTTTTTTGTAGTTCAAATATGACACTTTATAGCGCGTGATCAGTTGTTATGTCTTTATTTGTGCAAATCATCTATCCCATAATGGACCGGTAAATATATTCAGTCATCCAAAAACGACCCTTGACTCATCCCACGAGGTATTACTTAAAATAATAGGGGTTAAAGTATGAAATTGCCGATTATTTTCCCACTTTTTATTTTATTTATAGCTCTTAAGTATAGTCATATTATTGCGTAATTCTTATTGTATTGTATCAAAAAAAAAAAAAAAAAACTTTTGACTAAAAAAAAATGCAATACTAGTGCATATTAATTCAAAGGAAGTCGTTGAAAAGACCCCTTACAATGTGTCAGCTGACCTTCTTGCTTCAATTAAGTATATTTGTATCATATACTTTGATTTTCAGAAATTTAAATACTATAATGCGTAGCTTTATAACCATCTAACTTTTACCTTAAATTGCATCGAAAACGGTTCAGGCGTTTTTAAAAAAAATAAAAAATTGTTAGTATGGCAAAATGACTTTTCTCGATTTCGTCCATACAAAACGGCAATTTCATACTTTAACCCCCAAATGTTAGTTGTATCAAGCAACTTAGACTGGCAAAGTATTAACAGAAGAAAACGCACTTTGATTTCTTAGGGTAAAACCTTCGAAGTCAAGAGTTACTCGCTTACTTGTTTAAAACTATTCCTTTTGACGTGAAACGTTTAAATCGTTCTCAATAATATTTATCCTTAACAGAGTTCAAGAGTTCCACCTCACAACTACGAAGTTTCCGACTTGGCTTCAAGTTTAGTAATTAGTGTAGGTAAATTGGTGCTATACAGAGCAGTTATGCAGGTAATATTAACCAGCCAGGACTTTGTGTTTCATAGTTCAATTGTTATAGTTGAGTAACTACATAGTAGTAAATGTATTTTAGTTATCGAAATTTCTTAGTTTATGTTTTGCTATAAAGAGTTATAGACCTAAACTCCTATTTATAGATTTAAAAAAAACTTTAATTCAAACTCATGTCATTTAAATAACATTAAATTAGTAAAATAACGATATTCGGATATTGGGTGAAGATGAGAGCAGAGGCGCTACTTTGAAATTCGAAGCCCGTATATCTGCTACTTTCAGATACTCTAAAACATCAGTATGTGTAAGAGAGACAAAGAGTCGAATCTCTTCAACAAATAGAAACACCATGGACATTGGACTGCGGAGTAAGATCTCTGACGCGTGTAGAAAGGGGGCCATTCCTAACCCAGAGTCGCAGGTCCCAATACATTTTCCAAATATCTTTTCATACTTGTCAGTTATTGCGGATGGAAACCACAAAATATAATTTTAAAGCATGGGAAAATGCTCAGCATAATTTCAGATTATGATGTAGGTACCAATGTTGCTATTGTTATAAAAAAATATTGAGCTATATTATGGTATAGACACGCTAAAAGGATAGCATCACGCCTTCTCTTCCTAGGGGTCTTTTAAAAAGTAACTAAAAGAGTACGGCAAGAAGAAAACGTGCAGCAGCGTATTTTATCTACCATTGGTCCCAACTGGGCCTTAACCCTTTTGCCAAGCAAGCGTGGTGATTATGGAAAAATTATCTTTATGAAAAAGGCTCCAGTGGAAAAATGTATTGGTTATGATATGATGATAAAGTTTTATAAAAAGCAGTGACAATATCGCTACTTTTTACATTACGTAGTGGACGCATGAAGTTTGAAGTGGAATTGACACTTTAACAACATTTCTATCAAAGAATATTTTGCTTCTGTATTTGAATTGCTGTTCACGTCCATGCTGTGGTAAGGGTAAATTTGTTTGAGCAACGGCCAACAGAACCGGGTCAGTTCGAGTTTAATCAGTATTTGGATAACATTTCAGGAAAATAACTAAATGAAACTTTAAATCGGCCTTAAAACTTTCACGAGTTTACGTTCATAATAACAAAAGTCCACAAATCTTAGCATACATGCTAAGATTTGTGGACTTTTGTTATTTTTTACATATATTTGGTTCCGAGTTACCGAATATTAAAATTTTTACTATTCATCCCATCATCGTCATCATTATTTCAGCCACTCCACAGTGATCGGTCCCGCTCCGCGCCACCAACATCCAGTAGATTTTCGCCATCCATCATGTCATTGTCCAGCGCGCGCTCACATTTCTGGAGCCTTTTCGCTCAAGAGCCATCAATTTTTTTTTAAATGTTTTTTTTTTTCATTTTTAGTTCTTCTGCAAAGCATATATTAGGCGTTCATGTTTTAGTAGCAAAAGTAATCAGTATCCGTCCAGTTTGGTATCAATTCGACACATTTTTGTTAAATCTAGCATGGTTGAATCGTTGGCTTGGTAGCTTGGTTGATGTTGATGGCATTTCCTTCAGAGCTTAAGTATAAAAAGTGATGATCTTTAACAGAGGCCCGTTGGTCTAGTGGTTTAAATACCGGGCCAAGATCTCGGGGCCCCAGGTTCGATTCGGTCAAAAAATGGTTTCAAATTTTTGAACGTTGCTCGGGTTTATGATCACCAACCCGCATTTGGCAAGCGTGGTGATTATGCCAGTTCCCATCGTTGCAGTGGTAACTTGAATTCAATGATAAAGGCATTTCCCTGCAGTGGGATGATTATAGGCTGTTACTTCTACTTAGCAGAGCTACTATTTCAAGCGTTCAATGACTGGCAACTTTTTAAATAGGAATTAAGTTTATTTGCATCATAAGATTCGCAATAAGGAACGCAAAAGAACTAAAGTTTCTGCAGAAGTTTTCAAGATTACTGAGCTGAAATAATGGTTGGGAAAGTAAGTTTTTTGATTGGAATTAAATGACGAAACGTGGTCAGTGCGTAGTTACAGTGGTTCGTAGAAGTGAAGGTGATAGACTTTAAGTGGTCTTAGTCAAGTAAAATTAATAAAATCAGTATAATATCTGCAAATATTCACCAGGAAGCGCTTAACGCGTACCAATATTTTAACCTACTACTGCTTTGGGACAAGTGTAGTACCGAGATGAAGAAGCGTAAGAAACTTGGTCACTATTATCAGCCTCTTTTTAAATAATAATGTTTACAAAAAATATAGCGCTGGAGCTTGGGCATAATAATAGTATCCTCAAATATAATACTAAAAGCTTCATAAGTTTTTTAAATATCATCAGTTTATTTTAGATTAATATCAAGTTTATCATTGTCCGCTGCAGATCCGTAAGTATTAACTCTGCCTAACGTTCGGTTAAGCAGTTTGTCATATATCTTAAAATTAATGATATATTTACATTACAAAAGTTTTCATATCAATGTTTTGAAATTAAGGTGTATAATGATCTAATAACAGCAGCTCATAAATCAAACAAGTTAAATTTGATGAACATCGAAAACAAATGAAGAATGAAGCATCTCATCTTATGAAGTACCTTAATCAATTTGCAGATTAACATAAATCAATGACCCCAAAACAATTACTAAATCCACCATAATCTGAAACTCTCAAATACAATTAAAGCCTTTATGCCTTTTAAGTTAATGTTGATAATATCAATGCATAATAAACAAAACATTGTAGGTAAATTGAAGGGTGACAGTTTGAAAACAGCCGACAACGAAATTGTTATGCAGAAGTTTAATTTATGCGCCAACTTTGCTATGAAATTAAATGATACACATTGACGTAGTGATTATCTTGCAAGAATAAAAAAATACCTTCGGTGTAAATTGTCCAGTATAGTATAGACAATTTTCATGGCCTGCTATGAATACTAAAAAACTAAATTCTGTTATAAACTACTTATGATAAGTTCAGAAAAAGTAAGTATGTTCTATCTCTCTCGTTTATTATCTTTGTAGTAATAGTCTGAAATAGAGCACCAGCCCTTCTTACCTTATGGATTTCCTAAAATGCTACTCCAAAGAAACCGTAAAACAGTCAGAAAAAGCAATTTTGGCAAACTGAGATCGCCAAACACAACAACAAATAAAACAATTAAATCATAATTAAAATTTTCGGGAAGCTTATGCTTAGCTGACTGATGAAGGTTGAGGATGACGGTCTAATAAAAAAAAAGCGTTTATAAATATAGAATAGAATTTTCGTCATTTCTTGAATTTGTTATCGGTAATGGATAACAAATTCAAAAAGTATATATGTCATAAATCTTGCACAAAGCAAAAATCATTTTACATTATAATGAACAAAAAAAAAGTTTGCTTAGCGTTCGAATAGTCGATGTGTATCAAAGATTAGCAATTATATCCAATAACGTTCCAAAAGAGATACCTTGTCACGTTAAACTATAATTAATGTTTGTTGCGGATAGTTCACAACGACCCGATCAGATATAAATTAAAGCATTCTTGCGATACTACGATAATAATTGAAACATTTAAAAAAATAAGCTTTCTTCAGATCTAGTTAATAAAAAAGCAATCGTCACAAATCAAAAATTTTTCCATTGAGTGTTGTACAAAAAAAAATACAAATAATCAAGAAAGCTAAAAATGTAGTAGGTTGAAATATTATGTTATTGACCATCGTCATCAGCCCACATCAGTTAATTTGTCGGAAATCATCATCATAGTTTAACGACGGCTTCTGTTGGAGAAAGGCCCTCTCTAAGGATCTACACGCCGATCGGCTCTGTGTCACCCGCATTCTGTGTCTTACCGCGACTTTCACCAGATTGTTGGTTCACCGAGACAGTAGTCATCTAGACCTTTCAGCGCCAACTACCATCGGTTCTTCTAGCTATGTATTTCGCACACTACTACTTCAGCTCCATAAATCTTCGAGCTATCTAGATCATCTCTCTAATGGATTTTTTGTTTAATCACGATGTTTTCTTCATTGCCGGCTGTGTGGTTTTTAGCCTTCTTATCAAACCTTAATGTAGGACACTCCAAAAGGAGCATTTTTTCCATATTCACTTGGCAAGTTGCATTGGCAAGCACAGGTCGAGTATTGGTTAAGAGAAGATGCTGCTGCCCGTTTCCTTTTGACAATATTTTTCAGTCAGCTCTTATGCAAAAATACCAACCAAAAATGTTTCAAAGACAAGAAGTGATAGTTCTATTGTTAGTATTCTGTTTAAGGCCTACTGCGAAATAGTCCACATGTCTTTCATCTTCATAGATTGATTTTTGTCGGTCAAACCTTTTAAATTCTATTCATTGCTTCCTTTTAATGTTGCAATCAACTCCCGCCCACGTGATTTAGACGTTCGGAATGTTACTGTAAAGTTTTTCAAAGGTTGTAATAAAATCCATGTTTTATACCCAATACGGTTCGGTATAAACATTGAAAACTGAAGTTACGAGCTGAGAGCTTTGCTTTTATGCGAGATGCAATACAATTATCTTTGTTGACATATTGTTTTAGTAACCGACGAAAAAAAAGAAGTAGGAAGGTTGAAAATATTAATACAGGATGAAATTTTAACCACTTTCCAAAATTTTTATAGGCGATCAGTATCGTATTAAGAGCCTATTTATGAAGTAAAAAATGTAAATCAAGTTGTCACACGAAAATATTTTTCGCGGTATAGTTTTCAATTTTTACGGTCCTAGACCTGTTAAGGCATAAAGGGAAAATCAAAAACTTATGTATACTCGTAGTATCGTAATGAATAAATGATATGCGCAACGCGTAAAAAAAGTGTTGCTAGGCGGCCGTATCAATAATTTTAGGTTTTTGGCGGACATTTTTTAAGTGCTTTATCTTGACATTTTTGTACTGGGCTATAACAAAAGAAAAAATACGTCATTTGTTTTTTGTCTCGTAGATTTATATATTAAAATTTGGAAGGTGGTTAAAATTTCACCTGTATAAATAAAGAATTTGCTTCATAATTTTAAATTTACCTAAGATCATGCCTTTCAAAGAATGGGACATAAAGGTCGTAGGCAGAGAACCTTCAATAAACAAGTTTAAAAGCAATGCTCCTATTTTCCAACAGGTCTCTCAACAAAGCTGGTGAATGTTATTTATAAAACATTGAACGTCATCGTCCGTTAATACCAAAAAGTTACGATATTGTAAAAAGATGTTGAAAATTTCCCTAAAAGAAATCTCATTATGAAAGCGCTTGATTCCGCCCTTTTTTAATGCGTCAAAGTTTTCAACATTCCCCATAAACGCCAGTCACCTGTCAAATATTAGTTAACAAATTTGATTCCGGTGCAAGTAACGGGTTCGGATCCCGGAGGATCGCAAACGGAGTTTGCTTAGGGTTGATTAACTTGGTAATTTCTTATTTTAATGGCTAAGTTCTGAAGGGTATTTCGTAATAGGATTACGTTTGTTTACGTACTCGTATTTAAGGTAAGGCTGGGATCTGAAGGGTTGGTTAAGATTTATGAAGTTACTAATCATGCGACCAGATGCAATGTCCTTGGAAAGTTCGTTTGTGCTTTGTTACTTTATGTTTCAGGCTTGCCTGGCTTGCTGCATAATTTTGTGGTCAGGTTCTATTTATAGGGTTGATTTCATTGCTTATGTAAACTTGATTTTTAATGACAAAACGTCGCACGTATCAATTTAAAAAAAAATATGTATATTTTTAAGAGTCTCGGTATTTTGCATTACCTTCGTTGTTTCTGACTTTTGCAATAATGTGATTTGAGTTTGTTTCTTTTTGCCAGATGCAGCTTGTCGCTGCATAAAAAAAGTAGGTAATGTTGTTAATTTTTATGGTCAGTGACTAAAGATGTATGTGATTTTGTAAACATTTAAAATTAGTTATTTCTTTACAAACATGATAACCAATAACGCAAAATAAGTTTTCCAAAGCGCACTTATCCAAGTTATATTAGACAAGAAATCTATTTCTCGGCATTGGATTGACTAAGTAGTCAGTCTACTACGCAAAAATTATAATGGCCTTAATGGGACTTGTGACTTGTACCGTCATAATTTATAACGACATACTCTTTCATGTATAGAAAACCCACTTACTAGCGGACCAGACGTTATTTTTCTAAGGCAAAATTCCCCCGAAAGACCTAAAATATACACTTTAATTAAATGATCACTCTTCAAAAACGTACAATCTAAGTTTGCCTAAAGTTTGTTGTTGTCAGAACTGATGAATCGAATCTTAGCTTGCTTTACTGATGTCAAGTTATCGATTTTAATTTTTTTTTCGATATCGGCATATATTTTTTTTAAGAAAAAAATTATTACGTTTAATATGGATTTCTGTAGCTATTTCTCTATGTACATGACAATTTTTTATTTACTTGTAGTAGGTACTTTTTTTATTTTATCATTATCTTTATCAACATTAACAGCCTTTATCAGCCCAGTGCTGGTCACGGGCCTCTTGAAAAGGGTTATGTTGCCATAGTCCCATCGCTTGGTAGGATTGCGATTACACCAATAGTGGAGAGAAGACGTTGATTCTCCCTTTTTTTTCTAGAAAATACTTTTTTAGCCATCACTTACAAAACTCGCTCACTTAGAAGCGCTCATAGCTCAATGCTTCTTCGTGATCAGTTTCTGTCACAAATGTTAAGCAACGATGGGAGCGGTCACTAATTGGATGGGGACCGTTTGTGGCTCATAACTTGAGTGCCTCCGTGCTTCGGAGGGCACGTTAAGCTGTTATCATGAGATAACAGTCGTTAAGCCCTGTTATCACTCAATGTCGGCTTAAAAATGAACACCTCTAAAACCAAGATCATGTGCAGAAACACCGACATTGACTTCATCACTGTTCGTGGACACGAAATCAAGAGAGTGGAAGAGTACATATACTTGGGTCAAATTTTGAGTTTAGAAAGGAGAGAGCAAGAACGCGAAATTAAGCGCCGCATCCAGTTAGGGTGGGGTGCTTTTGGCAAGTTGTCCGATGTGCTCAAATCAAGACAAGTACCTCTGAACCTAAAGCGCCAAGTGTATGAGCAGTGCATTATGCTGGTAATGGTCTATGGAGCTGAGACCTGGACTCTCACCAAACTGATGATCCACCCGCTTCAGGTCACCCAGAGATCAATGGAGAGAGCTATGTTAGAGATTTCCCTTCGCGATCAGGTTCGAAACACCGAAATACGCAGGAGGACGAAACTAACGGACATAGCTGAAGTCATTGCAAAAAGAAAGTGGTCGTGGGCGGGCCATATATGTCGTCCAGATGATGGGAGATGGGGACGAAAAGTTTTTGAGTGGAGACCACGGACAGGTCGCAGAAACGAAGGAAGGCAACCAGCAAGATGGACAGATGACCTCAGACGTGTGGCAGCACGAGAATGGATGCAGAAAGCCCTGGATCGCTTGCTATGGAAACAAATGGAAGAGGCCTACACCCAGCATTGGGCTGATACAGGCTGAAAGAGAGAAGAGAAGAGAAGAGAAGCCCTGTTGGAGGCCTTCGGGCGGCTTGAGAAACGTCCAACCAAAATCAGTTAAAATCAGTTTAATTTCTGCAAATAGGCCCCAGGAGGCGCTTTTACACGTCCCAATTTAAACCTACCACTGCTTCGGGACAAGTCTGGGCTAGTGCCGAGAAGAAGCAGCGCAAGAAACTCGGTCACTATTGTCAGCCTCTTTTTAAATAAATTTTTACAAGGTAAGGTGATTTTTACAAGGTTTAAGCAAATACGAGCTGGGACAATTTAATGCCATACATTTCTATCATTTAAATAATCATTGACAGTGTAATAGCCCTTTTTCATTAAAATTTCTTTGACATACGATTTAAGTTCATGTACAGGGAGTTCAGCAATACCCTGTGGTAATTTTTTGAAAATACGGATACAATTTCCCATAAACGATTTTCCTACTTTTCGCAGTCTGAAGCCTGGAACGGCAAGTTTATCTTTATTTCTGGTATTGAAATTGTGTACGTAAGTAACGTACATTATTTTTAAGAAATAAATGTATACTAGAGTTGATTGATACGGGGTTTATACCATGTACCTTAGTTTTTATGAGTTCCCGATATTTCGGCACTGTTGCAAGCGCCATGATCACGGGAGAACTGATGTCTATGCGGGTGGGTAGTTGTTAAGAGCAGACAAATCGGTCTACCCTCCGTCGTAGTCTTTTATTACACACGATACCGGTACCACTGTTTGAAAACTCACTATTACTACACTTCTGTTCTCGACACACAACACTTACAGTATCCAATCGAGATATAGCATTTTTTGAATTACTTCTGTTTCCGCAAATTTGAACCACTGGATTCCATACACTAGATAATTTAAAGCCATCTTCGCGATTGAAATTTTTGTGTTTGGTAATTTCAATCGCTTCTCTGACCATCCTTGGTATATAGTGGTGTTCTGTAGAAATTATCTTCGCGTTGTGAAACTCAATCCAGTGATTAGGACCCGAGTGTATGAGGTGTTCAGCGATAGCTGATTTATGTGTGTCGTTATTTTTGACCGCTTTAATGTGTTCCTTCACCCGGCAAGCCACCGTGCGTTTAGTTTGGCCGATGTACGAACTTCCACAACTGCAGTCAATCTTATAGACACCTGGTTTTTCTAAAACGAGATTGTCTTTAGGTGATCTTAGACACTGTGATACCTTTCTTAAGGGAGTGAAGACAGTATTTAATGAGAATTTCTTTAGGATGTTTGAGATCTTGTCTGTCACTCCTTTTATGTATGGCAAAAACACAGGTTGCCTGTCAACCTTATACCTTTGGTGTTTTAAGAGTTTTCTGGTAGGAAGTCGTCCGGTGTATCCATTTCTCCGTAGTACATGTTGTACATGATCTAGCTTTTCCTGCAGGTGTTCTTCATCGCATAGATCATATGCACGGTTGGTCAAGGATGCTACTACGGAGTTGAGGTGTCTAGGGTGGTGGTGCGAAGTAGCGTGAAGGTAACGTTCAGTATGTGTAGGTTTTCTATACACTGAGTGGCTAAGTGAACCGTCTCCCCGCACTCCAATTTTAACATCTAAAAATGCCAGCTGTCTGTCATTCTCAATCTCACAGGTGAAGTTAACCTTGGGGTGGATACTATTAATACCTGCTAAATTCATTTCAACATCGTCCCTGTCACATTTCAGTATGCAAAACACGTCGTCGACATACCTCTTCCATAATTTAATTTCTGTGGGTGCAGTGGCGATGGCTTGCAACAGTGCCGAAATATCGGGAACTCATAAAAACTAAGGTACATGGTATAAACCCCGTATCAATCAACTCTAGTAATAGTGACCATGGAAGTTTAAATCAGTAAATAAATGTATGTTCTTACGAATGTAAACAATATTCTCGAGAATGTATTGAGAAGACACTGTAAGTATATTAATCTCTTTGAAGAGCTCCTTCAGCGAGTCTCGGGATCGAAAGCCATAAATAG
The DNA here is from genome assembly GCA_949315895.1 of Anania crocealis. Classification (NCBI taxonomy): domain Eukaryota; kingdom Metazoa; phylum Arthropoda; class Insecta; order Lepidoptera; family Crambidae; genus Anania; species Anania crocealis. Next base: position 3,237,390 of record OX438880.1, read on the forward strand.
CTCGTACAGCACGTTTTTGTAATATAAAAATTGACTCAATATCTGCCGCTGAGCCCCACAACAGAATTCCGTATGACATTATGCTATGAAAGTAGCTAAAATATACTAATCTTCGCCCTCGCCGTCCACCAACCCGCACTAGGCCAGTGTGGTGGAACTAAAGCCTTTACCCCTCTCCATATAAAGGAGAGAGACCTGTGCTCAACAGTGAGCGAAAATGGGTTGTTATTGTACAAAACTCATCGAAACAGAATAGTGACTGCTACACTTTTGATGTGACAGTCATACAAGTAATTTTGTTTAATAATAAAATCTCCATCACAGTCATAATTTTCACACCTCATTGTTTTTAGGATTTGTAAAATCAAACGAAAACTTGCATATTCAGATAGTTAGCAATGCAAATTAATCTTAAAGTTAGCCGCAGCGGCTGCCATGTGGCGCCAGCCTTAAATAAAATAACACCGTCTTTACAGTGTTACGGGTGTCGTAGAGGAGATTAAAAGTATGTTAATATAATAAAACAACTTAAGAAACGTGATTGCAGTAACCGTAATACTTAAAGTTATCGAAATAATAATAAAATATTTAAAGAATCTAGAACGATGTGATCAGATACGGCGGGAGGTCCAAACTTAAAACTAAATTATTTGCAAATACAACATACAGTTATGTGCAAACATCGGCAGGTCAACCTACTCAAAAAGATAAAGGTCATTGAATTGATTTTCAACTTTAAGTCCAACGAGTAGAGATCAATATCAATTGAGAAAATTTGACGGTTTGTGGTACATTATCGTTATGCAAATACATCACAACACTGTCAGCAGTGATAAAATTGGTATTTCGTTATTGAGATGAATAGATATCTAAATGTTACGTAAATATATTATAAAGTTATAATCCAGACAAAATTGATTGAGGATTGGGTCTAGTACAAAAAACTATCGAATTCGAATCGTTTGCGTGTTCGTATCGCCATCGAAATATTTAGTATGAAAACTTAAACAGCGCTCGCGCGGTCAAAACGAGAACTACAAAACAAAGCACGTAATCTGTGTCGTTTGCTTTCGATACGCAAACGATTCGAAGTCGATAGTTTTTTGTGCTAGACCCATTGATAATATGTCAAGAATAGTTGTGACTCCGAATTTGATTTGAAGACAAGTTGGTATGTCATCATTATAAGATATAAAACGCCTTTTTCTTTTAACTATTGGACAAAGTCTGATCCGGCGATCATAATTTCGTGTCGGCACACGATGGCCAAGCGTAGCGAATACTTATAGAAAAACATGGACCCAACAAAATCGTTTTCGAATAATATAAAACTTTATCAGATCCTTTGGTATTTTTTATAAGATTTTATGGATTATCTTAATATCTTGTATCATTTGAACAACAAAACATAATAAGTAAACTGCCTCTGTGCTAAAATAATCGTGACGAAACTAACTAAAAGTAAGAAAGGTCAATAACATACTTAACTTCATTAACATAAAAATATCTAACACGTTATCCTTTCAACTCACACAACAATGTTACAAACGATTCGTCTACACTATTCTTAAATCTTGTCAACGAATAATTTTAATCTCAAAAGATATCTAAGGTTATGACACTGTAACTAAAATACCTCTAGTTCACGTTCTATGACCTCAAAGATTAATGTTTGGATATTATTCAGTATTCCCTACTCCGTTTAGGGCTCCCATAAATGGCAGTGATTAATTATTTTAGTGCAATCACATTTATAAGGAGCTTAAAGTACTTACATTTATTAAGTGGAAATTCACACTAAGAGTCTCAAATTACAAAGTTCTTAATGAGTTTTAATGAGAAAGTATGTTCAGGTGATATTAAACCTTTGAAAAAAGAGACGGATCTTATGTCGCGCAATATATATTTTCTTTACAAAAAGTTTTCGTTCTAACTACAGTTCTCCCTGATTGGTTAAACTGCGATCGCTAACCCGTCCGTCAAGGTTAGACGCCAATGATATAGAGAATGAAATTTTAACCACTTTCCAAAATTTTTGTAGGCGTTCAGTATCGTATTTAGAGTAAAAAATGTAAATCAAGTTTTCACCCGAAAATATTTTTCGCAATATAGTTTTAAATTTTTACAGTTTTTGGCCTGTTTAGGTATAAAGGGAAAATCAAAAACTTATGATTAGTATCGTAATGAATGAATGTAATGTGCATTGCGTAAAAAAAGTGTTGCTAGGCGGCCGTATCAAAAATTTTAGATTTTTGGCGGACATTTTCTAAGTGCTTTATCTTAAAATTTTTGTACTGGGCTATACCAAAAGAAAAAATACGTGTTTTTTTTTTGTCTCGTAGATTGATATAAGTATTAAAATTTGGACGTTGAACAAAATGTCAACCTGTATAATTTGTCATCAATACAATCATTAAGTCTTTTGTATCGTGTCTAGCCAAGTAATAATTTACCCTAATCCATGACTAATCATTTGTTACAATATTTTTGCAACCAAACATTTCAAATTTGTAACTAAATCGTCAATAAAAATATCAATTAGCGGACAAACGTGGCAGAGACGAAGAGTGATCGAGTCCACGCCAGCAAATGAATGGAAAAAGTATTTTTCAGGTAACCGTTCCCGCCTGAGACGTATAAATCAATTTGACAGTTTTCACACGAAGAAATATTACGTTTTTCTGTTATGTCATTTGTGGAAAAATCAGTAAGGGCGGTGGGTACACTGCAACTTTTAGTATTTACAGTCGGCCATTTTGTTTGTCGTGTGCTGTATATAGTGCCGGCCAAAAATAGAATTACACCCCTTCGGATCTTATAGGTGCTACCAGATTTTTATCTTTTATAGTGAATCTTTATGGTTTTATTTTAATCTCTTGTGCACCATTTAGAAGATTTAAAAAAATATAATAAATAAGTAGTAATTTTATATCAGTTTTTAATCTATCACTACTCAGGGATTTAAAACCTGAGGTATTTAGAAAAAAAAACAACAAGACTCCAGTATTAGGTCACAAGCATTTTTTGTCTCAGTCATAAAATTATGTTTTTTTAAATTTTTTTGCTTTTTTTACTTAACTCCTGATCTATCATTATACTTAACTGGTTCGAAATGTTGACTTTTAGAGGTCTATAGTAATATTATAGAAGATTATATTTGTTTGTTTGAACGCGCTAATTTCAGGAATTAGCTACTGTTTTGGATAGTCCATTTATTAAAAAACCGGTTAAGTGCGAGTCGGACTCGTGCACTGAAGGTTCCGTACCAAGTTTAACTAAAATACCACAATTATGAATTATTTTGATGACTGCAAAAATAACTTTGTTTTTCATAGTGTTTGTATGAACGACAAAGTTATGTTTGCTGTTGTTGAAAATGTGCTATATTTTCAAAACTACTAGTTCGATCTCGTTCGAACCAATTTTCATTAAAAGTTTTTGTTAAGATCTACATTATGTATTTTTTCAAAAATTTTCACTTGCTTTTTTTAAAGTTAGAGAGGGGGGACACTCATTTTACCACTTTGGAAGCGTCTATCTTCCAAATGTTAGACTTTTTAAAATGGTTTTAGTAACCTCTATGTCTTTTTAGAAGACCTATCCATAGATACCCCATACGTATAGGTTCGAGCAAAAAAAAATAAAAATTGTTTTAGTTCTATGTATAGGAAGCCTCCCTTAAATATCATTATTTTTTATTTTTTGTATGATAATCGTTAAGCGGTCAACAGGATACACCTACCTACCAAGTTTTAACTGTGTCATGCTAATACTTTCAGAATAAAGTGGCTGTGACATACGGACGGACAGACAGATAGACATACAGACTTGACGAATCTATAAGGGTTCCGTTTTTTGCCATTTTTGCCATTTGGCAACGGAACCCTAAAAAGGATTAACATCACGTCCAATAAGAGCGAAGCATCAGTGAAATATATTTCAAAAACGGGGAAAATATCATTAATAATAGGGGTTAAAGTATGAAATTGCCGATTATTCTTCCACTTTTTATCTTGTTTATAGCTCTTAAGTATAGTCATATTACTGCGTAATTCTTTTTGTATTGTATCAAAAACTAAATAAAGTAACTTTTGACTAAAAAAAATGCAATCCTAGTGCCTATTACTTCAAAGGAAGTCATTGAAAAGACCCCTTACAATGTGTCATCTGACCTTTTTGCTTCAATTAAGTATATTTGTATTATATACTTTGATTTTCAAAAATTTAAATACTATAATGCGTAGCTTTATAACCATCTAAATTTCACCTTTAATTTCATCGAAAACGGTTCAGGCGTTTTTAAAAAAAACTAAAAAATTGTTAGTATGGAAAAATGACTTTTCTCGATTTCGTCCATACAAAACGGCAATTTCATACTTTAACCCCTAATATTATAAACGCTAATGTTTGTAAGAATGTATGGATGTTTGTTACTCTTTCAGGCTAAAACTACTCAACAGATCTAAATAACATTTGGCAAGGTGTAAGTTTATTGGCTGGAATAACATATAGGCTACTTTTTATCCCGGGAAAGGGTACGGTTCCCGTGAGATAATTTAATACACAGTTTTAAATTCAAAGATCCACGCATACAAAGTTGCGGGCAACAGCTAGTAAAAGATTTTTTTTTTTTTTTACTCTAGGAGCCATTTAGATCTTTAATTAAAACAGAGCTTACAGAACTGTTTTATCTAAAGATCTAACTTATCTCATCCCTGATGTCGATAACGACGATAAATTATTCACAACACTACTATACTTAAGCGGTTCTTTCTCAACGGATGTCTGTGCAAATATATTCTAAGGAGCTTAAAATGCCGACAAGCAGTATTGTGCATTAAATTTTGCATGCAATTCAAGTGGACTCGCCCAAGTATTGGGCTTCATAAATTTTCCACATTTCAAACGAAGGCTATCGAAGAGAGGAGTTATTGAGAGTTTTCAAGAATATTTTAAAAAGAATATGAAGTTAAGCATATTCAAGATACAAAATATTATTTACTTGAAGATCAAAGGTTTAAATTCAACACAGTGTTTTTGACTTTGATTGAATTATAATTGCAATTGAATTGCTAAAATATAACATAATAAAGTGTTTGAATAGCTGTTTCATCGTAACTGATTGTCGGGCATCAGTAAATATGTTTCTTTCGGGTTTTAGGAAGTGCAGGCTCCTTATATTGATGAAGTCAAAGTATACTTGAAAAATTAACGCTATGACGTAATGTCTCGGTAGCTTGAATGGATAAGACGCAGTGCCTGGTATGCATGGGGATGCGGGTTCGATCCCCGCCTGAGACGGGATTTTTCAGGTTTAAATATCTATAGAATATTATTGGTAACGATAAATTGCATGTGTTTTAATCGTACTCAACTAAAAGGGCTTAATTAATATATATTTAAATATAATTAATAAATAGAAGGTCGTGAAGAATTTTTCTATAGAGATTGTTGTAGCAACAATATTCTACTCATTATAATTAAACCGTTCGTTCATTGACGTGAATTTATTTTGCATTTAATTAAGTTTAACAGAGAAGTGAATAGAAAATGAGTGTCATGACATACGGAGCCGAAACGTGGAACATGACGGTCAGGCTGGCCCACCGACTGCATGTCGCTCAGCGAGCTATGGAAAGATCTATGCTCGGTATTTCGCTGCGGGATAAAATCCGTAACGAGATTATCCGGCAGAGGATCAAAGTTATGGACATAATCCAAAAGTGTAGCAAGCTGAACTGGCAGTGGGCTGGCCATATTTGTCGCAGAACCGATGAGCGTTGGAGTAGACGGGTTCTCGAATGGAGACCACGTCTCGGCAAACGTAGTGTAGGACGCCCCCCTGCCAGATGGACCGATGACCTGAAGAAGGTCGCTGGTAGTGCCTGGATGAGGAAAGCGGGGGATCGTGCACTATGGCGTGCCCTTGGGGAGGCCTACATCCAGCAGTGGACTGCAATAGGCTGATTGATTGATTGATTGATTGATTGTTCGCGTAAACTCAAGAAAACAGTAGAAAATGTTTTATTACGTTATAATACACTTTTATTAGAAAACTTTTAATATCTTTGATATAGACTAAAAAACTTTTATGCTGCTGCTCATCTAGTTTCTGATAGGAAGCACTGCAAACGGTTACCTTTGTAAACGATGAAAAAATATCATTGATAATTATTTTCCGTAGTCTTAATAAAAAATGTGATCACATATTCCAGATAATCCGAGCTAATAAGATTTCTCGCCATCATATTATCAAATGCAAAATTTAAACTCTACGCGAAATTGTGTTAAGTTTCGGCGCTGAGCCAACCTATTTAGTTAGAACAGAAATTCAATTTCCTACACAGTGTGTTGGTTTTTAGTTTTTCTTGAATGAAGCTCTTGTGGCCATGATAAGTCGTTACCATGTACTTTTGCTATAACAGTTTGCATGTTGCATGTTCATTTGCAGTGGAATTAGACAAGTTATAAATAAATAAATAAATGTGGACAACATCACATACATTGTTCTGATCCCAATTTGAAATACTATTTAAAGCACTCGTATTTTGGAAACCAGAAACAACGAAGGTACCACAAACACCCAGACCCGAGAAAATGTAGAAAAACACATTTTTTCTACATTGACCCTACCGGGAATCGAACCCGGGACCTCGGAGAAGGCGACACCTTGAAAACCGGTGTGTACGCCACTCCGCCACGGAGGTCGTTGCTTTCTAATATCGTATAAGATCGACATTTGTGTCATAAATAATGAAATTTTTATCACCATCCAAATTTTAATACAAATATACGAAACAAAAAACAAATGATGTTTTTTTTTTGTATAGTCCTGTATAATAATGTCACGTTAAAGTATCTAGAAAATAACATCAAACATTTTGGATACGGCCTCTCAAAACACATTTTTTATGAAAAATATTTTCGGGTGACAACTCGACCTATATTTTAAATACATAAAAAATTTTTAGACGGTTAAAATGTTATCCTGTATACATTTTAATTTTAAAAACAAATAAAAAACAATTATTGTAATAAGACTAAATAACCTCCTTGATCCTGTTACATCCGATAGTGAAGCAAAAATTAGACATTTTTTACTGACCGCACCTTTAGAATTACAACGACGCAAGTGCAAAATATCATCAAAATGAGTTAGGTATAACAAACACTATAAAAAGTTACTTACTGTCGCCAGGAACATTGACTCTTTTGTAATTACAATGAATACCGCTAGATGGAAGTAGTGTCAACATGAAATTTAGAGAGACTCGAAAGCAACAACGCCTCATTGGTTGGTTACTCGCGAGGAGCGGGACGAGCTAGTTGCTTTACGGTGCTACAACGACGCTAAGGTAATTAGGTCTTTTTTATTTATTTTTACATAAAGAACATTGACTCAAATGTAACTTATGTCATTTTTTATATTCACATCACATTTAATTTTTGAAATACTTATTAGAACAATGACGTTTATTACAATTAAGACGTTGTTCATCTAGATTTCATTACTTGTTATTGTGTTTTAGGCCATAAAATAATAGAGTCACGGGCAGGTAAACTAGTTAGATTGGCTAAGGATCATTTTTGTGCTGAAGAAATGGCTCATTTAAACAAACAACATTGGAAAAGGCAGGTTATAAAAGCCAATAAATTACGGATTCACTCCTACTTCTGATTCTGTAGTAGGTGAATTTTCTGGAACAGATTCTGGAGATGAATTTAAGCCATTGTCATCAAATAACAGAGATGGAAGCAAAGCAAGGCAAGTAGAGCTTCATCATCTTCATCCTCTTCTTCGTCAAGCTCGGAAGATGAACATGAATCTAAAGTTTCTGCTTCTGAAGCATCGCAAGCAATTGCAACTCACGACACGATTGCTAAGTTATTAAGTGATTTTTAAAATGTTTTTGAATTTATTAAAAATATTACGAGTATCTACGTATTTTGCATTTAAATGCCTTGAGAAGACTGTTAAATGTAAATTTGTGTCAAAATTCAATAAATATCTACATAATTTCCTATCACAACCTTTGTTTTATTTATCTGCTGCACTGCAATAAGTAGCACCATTTTAACGTTTTTCTGAATAACACGAAACATAATGTTTTCCATTTTCCAATTTTCAAGTTAAGCACTAACTTGCATTTTTTTTTTTTTTTAACATTTAATTATTGAGATAAAATTATAAAATCATTTTTAATTTTACTTATGTTGTACCATAATGTCTTGGTTCGTCACTATTATACTTTGACATTATAATACATATTTCGGTGGAACAATGACTTAACTGTAGGTATCCCGTATTTTGAAAATTTATATTAATAAAACTACTAAATACAAAGACATTATGTTAAACTATTAGTAGAGTATATATAACCAGGTTTTTGTATAACAATAAATAACTATACATTTTATCGTTAAAAAAAAGTTTTTGAGGAAATAGTAAAAATAAAGTTTCAAATGTATTTTTCTCGAGTATAATAATATAGTATTTGCACTTATGTCATTGTAATTCTAAAGGTGCGTGACGTTTAATTCTATTTTAAGCCGACAAAAAGAACACTTAGTGAAACCGTACCCAAAGGTCTAGGCCTTCGAGCAACGCGGCCTTCCGTCCCGTAAGGGAGTAGCCATACGAAGCGTTTCCCCTCTGTCAAAAGTATAAGCCCAATTGGGCATTAGCGTTTATAAAAACTAGTTGCGCTCAGATTTCTTCCTAGACCGAGTCCAGTCGCGCAAGTGAACGCTGCCGTATTAAAAATGCCGAATTGCTCAGTTTTCTGTTGTAAAAAGAGGTCTGCAACATCAAGTTTACATAATGATGGTGTTACATTTCACATATAAGTAAATTTGTATCGTATTATTGTCATTTAATTACATTTAAACACTAAATTTGCATATTTTATTCTTGAATAGTTGTTGGATTTTTTTTGACAACATCAGGTCCGCTCGCCCGTGCAAATTTCACATCGGTCGCGCGATAAATCCGATTTCTTGCCGCTGGGCAACATAGTGATGTTATTACTTTCACATGACATAATGTTTGTCGATAAAGGGTGGTGGTTATCGACGACGACGTTATATAATATATTTAATCACATTAGACAAATAATTGTTGATATGGTTTTATGTGTGATGTAAAATCTCTTTCTGTTATTAAGTTTGAAACTCTTTAATAGTAATAACATAATAGTAATAATTTATTTTATTTGATTTAATTATTCTAGTTAGTAGTTTTTAGGGTTCCGTACCCAAAGGGTAAAAACGGGACCCTATTACTAAGACTTTGCTGTCTGTCCGTCTGTCCGTCGCTCTGTCACCAGGCTGTATCTCAAGAGCCGTGATAGCTAGACAGTTGAAATTTTCACAAATTATGTATTTCTGTGACCGCAATAACAACAAATACTAAAAACAAAATAAAATAAATATGTATTTAAGGGGGCCTCCCATACAACAACACCAGGGGCCCAATTCTGCTAATTTATAAATGGCTCAATAGCATCGCAATCGTATATTTTGACATTACATCCATATTATATGTGTCAAAATATTCAGTTGCGATGCTATTGAGCCATTTGTAAATTAGCGGAATTGGGGGCCCGTTTTTTTGGCCTTTTTGGTACGGAACACTTCGTGCGCGAGTCCAACTCGCACTTGGCCGGTTTTTATTATGTATTGTGTGCAACTTGTTTTTTTTCCTTTGTCATTGAAATATACAGAAATGATTTTAATGTATTCATTTAAACTCGGTTTTTTTATTAACTTTTTTTTTATTAAATTTACTTGCAAGATCAATCATGGAAAAATATATTGACACCAAAATTTCTTTTTTATTGAAAAAAATTGCATCCGCCAAATTTAATTTACACAAAATTAATTCATTTTAAGAACCAATGAACTTCTTATCACTAATTTTCACGCAGATACGTGATTTACTATTCTCAAATTCATTATTAATCCATAATTAGCGGATCCGGCAGAGTTCGTCCCTCCCATCCCTCAACCCATAGCTCCAATCCCTCCAGTCCTTCCCATCCCTCTAATATTTTTAAATGTCGTGTCACGGTTTATATGGTGTCACTCCTCTAAACAGCTCATTTGTAGCGATAGCGGTATAAAATCATCAGCTCTTAGTGGTATAAAATTAAGTCTTCGTCCTAGTTTCGTACCCATCAAATCTAACACAAAAAATTAACATCAAAATCGATTGTTATTTGAATATCAAAAGTTGTTGTTAAGATCCTACTAATAAATAAATGTTTCACTTTGTTACTTTTATTCCGTCTTCAGAAAAAAAATATCGATATTGCTACATGAACAGTTAAGTCCAACTCTATTTACGTTGAAAACGGGGCAATGTGTGAGTTGTAACTTATCCGTACACGAATTGTTGCTGAATTGTTTAATTTTTTGTGTGTGAGTGTCGTCACTACAGTGTTGTTTTTGTATGTGAGTATGCGAACCTGCGCTTGTGTGCACATTTCCCCCCGCAAAAAATGCCAGAACTTTTTGTATAGAATAGAATCGCTATGCCTACTCCCTTCCGGGACGGAAGGCCGCGTTGCTCGAAGGTCTAGGCCATGCAAAACCTTCAAAGTCAAACATAAAACAAGAAACACGGAGCGCTTCGAATGGTTATAAAGTGATCTCTAGGCTGTGGTTGCGTGAGTTGGCACGAGTGGAGACATGCAACCTTATGCTATGGGCACCTCACAAATATAATCTATTCTGTGTTTGTGTAATAACTTTGGCTTAAAATGTAACGGGGTTCAAACTAGTCGTGCAGTGACTTGTCCGCCTGCCAAAATTTACTGTTATTTTGGCAGGCAGGATTTGCAAGAGACTTTTTGTTAAAAACAAGACGTGTTACCTCAAATCAGTAACAAAATATTTTTATTCTGAATGTAATCAATTATTAAAAATATAAATATTATGTTTTCTTAAATGGAAATGGTCTAACAAAACATAAATATTTGTACAATTTGCTATTTATCATATTATGATCCCTCCGAGAAAATTGCAACCACTTTAGGTGCACTTCGATATTCTTTGGAACACTTATAAATATTTTTCCTGAGTTTTATTAAAACCAAAGTAAAGTAACAACCCATTTTCGCTCACTGCTGAGCACGGGTCTCCCTCTTTTTTAAAGAGAGGGCTTAATGCCTTAGTACCACCACGCTGGCCTAGTGCGGGTTGGTGGACGGCGGGGGCGACGCTGTGGCAACATCACCCCGCCGTTGGACGTTTCTCAAGCCGCCCGAAGGCCTCCAACAGGGCTTAACGACTGTTATCTCATGATAACAGCCGGGACCGACGGCTTAACGTGCCCTCCAAAGCACGGAAGCGCTCAATGTATGATGCCACAAACGGTCACCCATCCAATTAGTGACCGCTCCCATCGTTGTTTAACATTCGTGACAGAAACTGATCACGAAGAAGCATTGGGCTGTAAGCGCTTCAAAGCGCTAAAACCAAAGTAACGGCCTGTATCATCCCAACCGCAAAGGCCTCCATCATTGAATTCAATTTACCACAGCAATGATGGGTACAGGCTACCACGCTTGCCAAATGAGAGTTGGTGATCACAATCCCGAGCAATGTGATAAAATTCGAAAGTCTTGTTGCCCGAAGCCAGGTCCCTAAGATTTTGGCCCGGTATTCAAATCAATGACCGTAGAACAGGGCGTTATAGTCTAACGGCCATTTCCAATAACCTATCTATCTTCAGTTTTGGCATATCGGAGATAGGAAACAGTTTCTATCTCTGCTTTGTCGTCCAGAGAAACAAAGACAGAAGTTGTTTTCTATCTCCGATATGCCAAAACTGAAGATAGATAGGTTATTGGAAATGGCCGTTAGACTATAACGCCCTGTTCTACGTCATTAAAACTGAATATAGATAGGTTATTGGAAATGGCCGTAAGTAAATATATTAACTTTATCCTTTGTGTTAATATTAAACAGGCATCACATAAAATAACACAGGTTGTTGTGAGCGGTTTCGCAAATTACCATCTAAGGCGGTGTCCAACAGAAGGTATTCTGTTTTTTTTATATATATTTATTTGCGCAATGAAGTTTAAATAAATTTAAAAAATGCGCAGCAGTTTTTATACTTGTTACAGGTGTAACAGAATAAAACTGTACAGACAACGACATGTCAACCTACCCAACAAAGTAAAGGTCATTGAATTGATTTCCAACTTTAAGTCCAACAAGTAGAGATCAATATCAATTGAGAAAATTTGACGTCTTGTGGTAGGTTCACGTGCTGTTGAAATGAAACTTTGCTGACCTATGTACACGTACAGGCGTGTACATAGTTCAGCAAAGTTTCATTTATTTACGATACACTGTACATTTTTTTTTTTTTTTGAAAGGACCTATGCTGTGGCAGAAGGCCGTTACAGCTTCACCGGGCGGGTTTTAGGCGAGTGCGGAAGGCACTCAGCCCAAAAGCGGCCTGCTAGCGGGTACCTCGAGCGCGAGGTGAGTCCTAGGCTTCGCGTAGCGAAGCCTAGGGCTCGCCCGCGCAGGGGCCCCGTACTAGCGGCGCGATCGGACCGTGCCGGGTGCTGAAGGCACCCGGCCAGGAGGTCAACCCGACTAGTGGTTGCATCGCGTAGCTCGGCGCTGCAACACAGACTGGTCTGTGCATACAGACCGATCTACGCGAGCCCCGTTCTAGTGGGCCCGATCGAGGGGGGCAGACTAGGCCTCAAGGGCGCCTCTGTAGGCTCGGACCTCGGCTTGGGCCGTCGTCCGAAGGGCGGACTGGTGAGAAGCGGCCAGGTACATGTCTGTACCTGCCAAAATGATGCAAGGGTCCTCGCACTCGCCGACGAGTGCGCTGATTTGATCTAGTGCTTGTCAGGTGTGTACTGTTGTGAGTGGTGAATTGTTTTACGAACGATGTGATTTCGTCGTCGGACACTGTACAGTAATACATCACTTTTTGTAGTACCAAAATAGAAAAAGTTACTTCGAATCTTATCACTGGAGAAGGCACAATCGTATTTCTCAACAAAAGTGTTGAGAGCAAGAGAACAACTTTAATCAAATCGCGAATAACCGATACCTTTTAACAGTCTCCGAGTCCTACGCAGGTCGACAGAAAACAGTTTACTCATTTGTTTAATTGAGACGCTGGTAGTTCAGTAGTCCACTTTAGTAGTCTTGTATAACTATTCACAAGGCAAACATGATTGACTTGCCGATATATCAAGGCAATTCTAAAAAAATTAAGCAGGATATAAACTTGAAAAATTTTGTCTAAGGCGGGACTCGAACCCGCATCTCCTCGCATGCCGGGCGGGCGCCATACCATTAGGCCACCGAGACACTGCGACACGGCGCGAATTTTTCAAGCATATTCTTACGCTGTGAGCCAGCGTTGCTTCATCAAATGTTAGGAGTTTGCACCCTTAACACCCGAAAAAAACATCTTTGCAGATGTTTGACAGTCAGTTAAGATGAAACAGCTATTTATATACTTTATTTGATATTTTAGCAACTTAATTGCACTTATAATATCAGTATATAAACTTGAAAAATTTTGTCTCAGGCGGGACTCGAACCCGCATCTCCTCGCATGCCGGGTATGGCGCCCGCCCGGGCGCCATATTTTCAAGTTTATATACTGATATTATAAGTGCAATTAAGTTGCTAAAATATCAAATAAAGTAAATTAAGCAGGCTTAGATTTTTTATAGAGTTAACAAATTATGACCGTAAACTTTTTAGATATCTTTCTAATAAATGCTATTACGATGAAGACAGCCCGTACCCTAGGGTGCTTGTCTACTCAATTTTGTTGTATTAGTATATGAAAAAGAAGTACCTATCTGCCAAAAGCCACTGCCAGTCGATGCTTATGTAAATTTTTTGTTATTCATGTTTTATGTTCATTAATATGTTTTTTTAAGTTTTCTGTATACATTTTTTGTTAAATAAGCATCATTCTTTTCATTTTGCTGTTTGCAAGTATTATTTTCTTACAAATGATAATAATCTATTGTTATGGTTTTAACATTCACCTACTACAGACCTTTGACAGGGCTTATTTTAACGATTTCCATCTTCCAACAGAAAACGAGACCAACGTGCCTCTTGAAGCACAGTAAAGAGCTTTATTTAAGTTTGTGTATCTTTGTTCCTGAATGCATGTATAGACAGCAACACGACAATCTACGACAAAACGTCAAATTTCCTCAATTGATATTAAATAAATAAAAATAAATGTTGACAACATAACATACATCGTTCTGATCCCAATTTAAATAACTATTTAAAGCATTCGTATTTCGGAAACCAGAAACAACGAAGGTACCACAAACACCCAGACCCGAGAAAATGTAGAAAAACACTTTTTTTTCTACATTGACCCGTCCGGGAATCGAACCCGGGACCTCGGAGCAGGCGACACCTTGAAACCCGGTGTGTACGCCACTCCGCCATGGAGGTCGTCATATTATTGATCTATATATGTTGGACTTAAAAGTTGAAAATCAATTCAATGACCTTTAACTATTTGGGTAGGATGACCTGCCATTGTCTGTACTAGAAGCACCACCCACACCAATCGGCTTGTATGTGCTGCCGTTTCTATTTGTGCCGTCTTAGTTTACGAGGTGATACGGAGACGTTTTAAACAGACAAAGCTTACAAAGGGTTTAATATCGTATTGAGTTGCGGCGGGTCCGTTGTATTTGAACCAACAATGGCTCTCGCTCTACAATGCTCTTTTATATCTCGCCACAATTTGACTAGCGTGAGGAGAAACACGTTGAGGTGGGTGCAAATGGCTTTGTTTTGAGAAATATTATGCTTTAGTTTAATATCAAGGTGTTTGTAGTGGGTGCTTGTGGCTGTCTTAGAACTAAGAGGTTTATTACAGAGCATCTGTTTTTTATGGTTCTGTTGAATCAATAAACTTTATGGTTTTGCCATAATAGTCTCCCGTGAATGATCGATCGAAAACGTCAGGCAAAAAAAAGGTATGTTCGCGTTTAAATCCCGTTTAACGTTTTTAAAAAGGAATACAGAATAAATAATTAACTTTTCAACTGATAGTCAATAATGCATGTCAAGCAACGACTTGTCATTAAAAAAAAATCTAAATAGTGTTTTATGTAAAAACTAGTCAACAGTTTAATGTTTGTGTTCAAGCCTTTGTGCTTCAAAACATGCTTCCATCACAATTTCACCGGCAAAAGTTGATACTTTTTCCAGTTTCAATTTTCCATCGCAACCCAAAATCAATCCGAGTGCGAATGTTCATTGGAGCAAATAAAAATCTGACTATTAAAGTGATAGCCGACACGCATCGCGCACGTCATGTGATCGTTTGGCCGCACACTGATATAACGTGTTTTTAGATCATTTTATATAGTTTTACTTAGTTTTATATACTAGTATCTGTCATGAAATCTAGCAAGTTAAATTTGACCCACTTCTCGGTTTTCTCTCGAAGGTTAGAAGTGGTTCTAACATAAAAAAAGGTTAGAACGGCGAAGTAGGCAGGGCAGGCGCGCCACAGATGTTATGAGAAAATGCTTATACTTGTTTACAGCTCTGTGATTGGTTTCTTTTGACGTCTGAAGAATTCCCTTGATTGGCGTTCTTTAAACTCGATTGTGTGTAATGGGGCGCAAACGGCGACATCGGTTCTCATACAAATGGCGCATGACAGCTTTTCTAACCTTTTTCATGTTCTGTGGTCAGAATCTATACTAATATTATAAAGCGGAAGAGTTTGTTTGTTTGTTTGTTTGAACGCGCTAATCTCCGGAAGTACTGGTTTGATTTGAAAAATTCTTTTTGTGTTGGATAGTCCATTTATCGAGGAAGGCTTTAGGCTATGTAACATCACGCTGCGACCAATAGGAGCGAAGCATCAGTGAAACATGTTGCAAAAATAATAGCGTTCACAATAACAGAAATTGACGCGGTCGAAGTCGCGGGGAACAGCAAGTAAGTACATATGCAAATCCTTTCAAAATAAAATATCAGCTATTATATTAGCCCACATCTAGACAAAAGGACTCTTCACAAAATGGAATTTTCCACAATAGCTTAGCAGGCGATTGAAGTGTAGCAAGTATTGGAAAGAGAAGAAGCTGCTCTTCTGCTTTTAGCAGTACCTACTCCTATTTATGACATAGGAAGAAAATAATAATACTATTTTTTTCATGTGCCAGTCTTCAACATAATTTATGTAGTACAAGAAGGTTGCATAGTAATATTACAAAAATATAAGTCTTCCTTACAAAAAAATCTTAGTAAAATGATTCACTGACGGTGCAAGATTTTTTTTTATGTGACAATAATATAATATTTTGCTAAAATTCAAGAGAGGTGTATCGTTTCTGCAATTAGGAATAAAAAAGTTTATTTCTTAACACATACCACATAAAAATACATGTGTTGTAGTTTTACAAATTAATTTACAAGTAAAACAATCGCGATGAACTGGCGTCATTCCATGTTAAACAGCTTGCTATACTGAACAGATTAAATTAGCCACGAACTGATACTGCGTTCCGTTTTCATAACAATAAATCTCAAAGGTAAATAGGGTGTTTTGCTGTCAATGTTACCCTAACCTATCCTATTAAAGATTATTCATCTAAATCCACTCATATTATCTACAGCAACAAATTCTGCGAAACCAATAACTTCGTTTATGGTCACTATCATTAAAATTTAACTGACCAGGCCTGCAACTTCACAAAAACCAAAGCACGTAATGTACAGACAACGGCAGGTCAACCTACCCAAAAAGTTTAAGGTCATTGAATTGATTTTCAGCTTTAAGTCCAACAAGTAGAGATCAATATCAAATGAGATTTTTTTTAGTTTTGTGGTAGGTTGATGTGCTGTTGTCTTTTTTTTTAATAAATAATGGGCTTAATCTTGACTACATACTTAACTATACAGGATGAAATTTTAACAACCTTCCAAATTTTAATATATCAATCTACGAGACAAAAAACAAATGACGTATTTTTTCTTTTGGTATAGCCCAGTACAAAAATGTCAAGATAAATCAATTAGAAAATGTCCGCCAAATATCTAAAAAAAGTTGTGCGTGTATTAGTGTACACACGTAAGAAGTGAAACTTCTTTATGGCCTTATTTTTCGAAAAATTATCTACATGCAACTTTCCAGAAATTGGTTAAATTAGTTAAATTGTTTAAATTGGTTAAATTGGTTAAATTGGTTACATTGGTTAAATTGGTTAAATTGGTTAAATTGGTTAAGTTGGTTAAGTTGGTTAAGTTGGTTAAGTTGGTTAAGTTGGCTAAGTTGGTTAAATTGGTTAAATTGGTTATATTGGTTAAATTGGTTAAATTGGTTAAATTGGTTACATTGGTTAAATTGGTTAAATTGGTTAAATTGGTTAAATTAGTTAAATTGGTTAAATTGGTTATATTGGTTAAATTGGTTAAATTGGTTAAGTTGGTTAAGTTGGTTAAGTTGGTTAAATTGGTTAAATTGGTTATATTGGTTAAATTGGTTAAATTAGTTAAATTGGTTACATTGGTTAAATTGGTTAAATTGGTTAAATTGGTTAAATTGGTTAAATATTATTTCACTTTACCTTTTTGCTATCGTCTGAACCAACCGTGGTAGGGGCAAGAAAAAGATGGCGCGTAACCGAAAAATGTGACGAAAATTTGACGCAACTTTCCAGAAATTGGTTAAATTAGTTAAATTGGTTAAATTGGTTAAATTGGTTAAATTGGTTAAATTGGTTAAATTGGTAAAATTGGTTAAATTGGTTAAATTGGTTAAATTGGTTAAATTGGTTAAATTGGTTAAATTAGTTAAATTGGTTAAATTGGTTAAATATTATTTCACTTTACCTTTTTGCTATCGTCTGAACCAACCGTGGTAGGGGCAAGAAAAAGATGGCGCGTAACCGAAAAATGTGACGAAAATTTGACGCAAAACGTAACGGTAAATATTTTCCAACGCCGATAAAGAAGTTTCACTTCAAAAATAATAGAAAACAGCACACTCAGGCACGGTAGAAAGAGTGGGAGATACTAGTTCCTCTCCCTTCCCCTCGATCTTACGCTTTTTCGATCAGCATCACGTGACCCTGACGCGAGTTTGGAAGTTTTTACCCATCCAACAAAAAGTGCTCAGCGCCGCTAAAGAAGTTTTCACTTCAAAATTTTGATACGGCCGCCTAGCAACACTTTTTTTACGCAATGCACATCACATTCATTTATTACGATACTAAGAATAAGTTTTTGACTTTCCCTTAATACCTAAACAGGCCTTAAACTGTAAAATTTTAAAACTATTTTGCGAAAAATATTTTTAGGTGAAAACTTAATTTTCATTTTTTACTTCATAAATGGGCTTTAAATACGATACTTAATGCCTACAGAAATTTTGGAAACTGGTTAAAATTTCATCCTGTATACGGTTAAGAAGAAGCCTAAGATGGAGCGAGCTTACCCAGAGCAACTGGTTCTCCCACACACCAGTGGAACACAGAGGCACTGTTTGGCGCTGGACTCCGGCAGGAGGGTGGTAGCATCCAGGCAGCCTCTTGCGAAGCCTACCACCGCAGAGGGATCTGTAAGCCGTCATCATTGGTTAGAAATCCAAAGATGCCGTTGCCCAGGGTGGACCACTAGGAGGTAGATCCAACTATCTACAGATATAATTTCCAAAAACTGCTCTTACGGTATTTTCTTACAGTGTGCAACCAACGCAAACCGTATCAAACGACTCCCCATCCCAAAATAATCCGCGGAATAAATATTTTGTATTTCCCCAACGAATAACACCAAAGAGTTATCTCAAAAGTGGTTAAAGAAGAAAATTTTGTGATATTTCTAAAATGTTACGTATTTTATGTTGTTTGCTCACTTGTGAGATATTTTGTCGAGTTATGAGCGAGGTTGAGACCGTTTAAGACTAGGAATTGAATATTTTGGCGAGCAGAACTTAAATGGTTCACTTAAGCTTTGTTTAGGCAAAATTTTGTGAGATAGCAAACTAAAAGCTTTTATACAACGTTCGGAATTGTTGTACCTACTTATTGAAACTAAGATTTTAAATCTTAATAAAAATATACTAAAGGTATATTGTGCATTTATCCATTCGAATATTACTTCACAAAAAAAAACAACAATGTTAAATAGACACTTAATATTCAGAAAGACTGGATTCTAACATATACGAGTATTATAAAACTTAATTCACGTTTCCAATATATTTTAAAAAAAAAGATATAACTCCGCCCGCGACTACATCCGCTTGGGTTTTGGTTTGGATTTAGAAAATAACGAATAATATCTGCCTTAAAAATTTTAAAACCGGCCAAGTGCAAGTGCGAGTCGGACTCTCGCACTGAGGGTTCCGTACCAAGTTCAACTAAAATATCACAATATTTTCATAGTGTTTGTATGAAGGACAAAGTTATGTTTGCTGTTGTTGAAAATGTGCTAGATTTTCAAAACTACCAGTTCGATCTCGTTCAAACCAATTTTCGTTGAAAGTTTTTGTTATGATCTACATTATGTATTTTTCCAAAATTTTCACTTGCTTATTTTACAAGTTAGAGGGGGGGGGGACGACACTCATTTTACCAATTTGGAAGCGTCTATCTTCCAAATGTTAGACTTTTGGAAAAAATGGTTTTAGAAATTTCTATGTCTTTTTAGAAGACCTATCCATAGATACCCCATACGTATAGGTTTGAGTACAAAAAATAAAATTTGTTTTAGTTCTATGTATGGGAAGCCCCGCTTAAATATCATTATTTTTTATTTTTTGTATAAGAATCGTTAAGCGGTCAACAGGATACACCTACCCACCAAGTTTTAACTGTGTCATGCTAATACTTTCAGAATAAAGTGGCTGTGACATACGGACGGACAGACAGACAGACAGACAGACAGACTTGACGAATCTATAAGGGTTCCGATTTTTGCCATTTGGCTTCGGAACCCTAAAAATTATAACCAACCGACAGCGCTACTATCGTCATTGTCACGTAATCTCATACAATAACAATATGTCCCGCACCATTCTCACGAAAATACACGAAATTTCGGAATGAAATGGTCTATACGTTGTTCTGATTACATAAATCCATACTCAACATTACCGCTTTTCAAAAATAAAAATAAACTTTTTTCACAATAATAACAGCAAAATTAAGAACGGTGCAAAATTAAAAAAATACTAACAATTATCGATTTCAAATTTAAAATTGGTGGCTTATATCTCACCTTTCGTAGCTTAATTTTTTCCTGAAATCCCAAAACCAACTCTTTGGTAATGACCATAAAACTTTAATCTGTATAAAAAAATCTGTACTGAAATCCCAGATGCAGGAAGTATCGAATCAATATTGCAATATCCAGCACATCGAACCATGAAACGAATCACAATTTCTCTCACCAATCGTCTCGTAGCCGTCGACAACGCGGAAAAGCAAAGTGCTCTCAAATAAAACCGATTTCCTTAGAATCACTCCTACATGTACGTACTTACAAAATTTATGAATGTGCCACGTGTGACAAATGTTGGATGTAGACGAATGGCTTTCTCCACTTGACGTTGACTATATTGATGTGAGTATGTTGAGAAAACAACTTATATAAATAAGAATAAATTTTGAAATTATATACCTATATTTCCAAATTGAACTCTCGTTTATTTGGGTTTTAAATTATATTTCGGTTAATTATAATGCTTAGTTACTAACACTATTTTTTTGATTTAAAATCTTACCTAAAATTAGGCAGGAATTTTTATTTCATATTAATTTAACCCGGAAAATATTAACTCAGAGTTGAGGCCCCCATCTCTAAGTTTTTCCTGGTGCAAAGTTTGTCCATTTGCCATCCAATGAGGTAAAGCGGCTAGCGTCATTTCTGTTCATATACCTACCTACATGTAACAACAGTAATATTATGAGAATTATTGATTTAACTGTATATATTTGAAATTGTAATTTCATATAATCATCTATGATTATTCTCTATATACATATATAAAACTAAGTCGTGTTAGTTTCACCATGTATAAGTTGAGAACTACTGGAGCAATTTTTGTGATTTTGGTGTTTTTTGATTAAGAAAATGTATTGATTCTTGTTTTTTTCTTAACCACGCCATATTTGTTGTCAATGACATGTTAAGACGTTAAAATCAAACACTATTCTGAGGCGATACGAAGTGTAGCTACATAGCTACTCGGATAAGCAAGCTGAAGTGGCAGTGGGCTGGTCACATCTGTCGCAGAACTGATGAACGATGGAGTAATCGAGTTCTGCAGTGGAGACTGCGCATGGGCAAACGTAGTGTTGGACGCCCCCCTGCTAGATGAAGCGACGATCTGCGCAAGGTGGCTGGAAGCAACTGGATGCTCTAAGCTCAAGACCGAGAAAAGTGGCGTGCCTTGGGAGAGGCCTATGTCCAGCAGACTGCCGTAGGCTGATGATGATGATGAACCAGTAATAACCGATTAAATTTGATTTGACGTGACGACGGTCGTTGAATGTTAAGCATTTTACCGTTATAGCAATAGTACCTATGAATTACGAGTATTCGCACAAAATAGAATTATTGAAATCGTTCGACCCCATTGAAAGACAGCCATCGTCAAAATAATAAAAAATGCGTCAAATTGCATTCTGAAACTGTTTCTTGTATATCCCAGAATATAATGCTTTCATATTAAAACCAGATCATCGACTTGCACCTTAACTAGCGTGGTGCTTATGCCTGTACCCATCATTGCTATGGTGACTTAAATTCATTTTTAAATGCCTTTGCAAGGAGATGATTATTTGTTACTTCACTTCTTTTTCATTAGATTCATATCATAATCTTACTCCTTGCATTTTGTTTTAGCCTTCATCGTATGTAGACTGTAGATTGAAAAATTACCACCCAAGTATTGAAATGGGATGCAATCAATCATCTTCAATCTAATGACACAGTGACGCGGCGAAGGCTGTCTGAGATTTTTAATACTAAACGTGACGCAGTGTTTTGTGGGAAAATTTCCACTTGACATTTTATAATTTGCTTCAGGCACAATGTTTATAGACAACGCGCTGGAGTTTTGGTAATTTGGTATTAATATTTTTTTAATAAACATTGAAATCTAATTAAATTAATAGACTCAGGCATTACTTTGCGGAAATCCTAAACTAAATACGATTTTTTAAATTTAGGTATTTTGCATTATAATATGTAGGTACTGCATATATATTATTTGAGAGAGGGCGGGCAGCTTTCCTGAATGAATTGCTTGCTCACTAGCCGGTGTTAATAAGCGGATAATATTAGCAAAATAATTTCCCAAATTCATATTAAAATCTGATTTTACTTATTACTAAGAGTGCTGCCAAAAGAAGGTTGGCAGGTCATGGCAAAATGCTGGCATCGGGTTATATTCGTGCTTTGGGCTTACATCGTATACATTAGGGTTTACATTGAAAGATAGAAGATGTAAAAACAAATTACGTCATAAGTGGCTTGAATAGACACGCTACGATCTTTGAAGGATACCTCAAGAGGAAGAAGAAAAATGTTTTGGTATTGTTTAGAGCAAAATAATTCTTAATGTCGTTTTTCCAAACTTTTGCCGAAATTACTTCGCAAAAAACGCCCCGTTGGTCCAGTGGTTTAAATACCGGGCCAAGATCTCGGGATCCCAGGTTCGATCCCCGTGTCGGGCAACAAAAACTTTCGAATTTTCGAACGTTGCTCGGGTTTTTGATCATCAACCCGCATTTGGCAAGCAATTCAATGATGGAGGCCTATTCCCTGCAGTGGGATGATTATAGGCTGTAACTTTTTTTTTACTTCGCCAATAATATCTGGTTATATTTAAGTTTTTTCCCGAAAAACTACGAGTATAATAATTAAATTAATTAATTGATTGATTAAAAACACTTTAAGACAAAAATTAAATGCGATCGACATAATTTGTGAGACACAAACCACAAAATATCTGAATGGGGACTACCGTTTCTTTGCTCACCAGTTGGCGCCACTGTAGACTGAGGTCCAGAGGTATAGCTGTCAAAGGCGATTGGCGCCGAAACAAAGTGTTATATCTTGAATCTAATTAAGGTTATATTGTTTATAAATAACTATCTTGATATCAACAAACTAACTTCTGAAATAGTTGCTCTTGAGGCCGCCTATTTTTGCGCTTTTTCTTAATTCCGCTTTTAAAGCGTTCACATTAATCGCCAAATAATCCATATTTGCGATATTTTACGAAGGAGATCACTTTCCAGCAGGTAAATTAAAGAAATTATAATTTATGAAACAAATTCCGCTAAAACCAATACAAAGTGAATGTTATTGGACCTCACGCGACACTAGCGCCTCTAGTGGCAAATTCACTAGCGATAGCCCCCATTGTTCCTGCCTATGTCGGTTAAGACTTTAAAACTAGCAAATTTGTATGCACCAAAGCTAAAATATTTGGAAATTAGTTATAATAAATTATTTGAACCCCTAAAAGATTATTTAAAAGACGACAACTTTTCTCTAACAAAAACTTTTACCGAAGTGCCTTTACTTGACGTGTGGTGTTTCCCTTATAAAAATTTCGGGCGAGTTCAACGTTAATTGTATTGCAACATATTTTTATTGGTCCTAAGATACACAAATCAAAAACTGAATATTGATTTCAAGTGTTCCATTCGCGTATAAACGCAGACTCAACTTAATATATAATAAAACACGTAATAGGGGTTAAAGTATGAAATTGCCGGTTATTTTCCCACTTTTTATTTTGTTTATAGCTCTTAAGTATAGTCATATTATTGCGTAATTCTTTTTGTATTGTATCAAAAACTAAATAAAGTAACTTTGACTAAAAAAAAATGCAATACTAAGTACCTATTACTTTAAAGGAAGTCGTTGAAAAGACCCCTTACAATGTGTCAGCTGACCTTCTTGCTTCAATTAAGTATATTTGTATTATATACTTTGATTTTCATAAATTTAAATACTACAATGCGTAGCTTTATAACCATCTAACTTTCACCTTTAATTGCATCGAAAGCGATTCAGGCGTTTTTATAAAAACAAAAAAATTGTTAGTGTGGAAAAATGACTTTTCTCTATTTCGTCCATACAAAACGGCAATTTCATACTTTAACCCCTACTATTAACATTAAATAAATAAATGTGGACAACATCACATACATTGTTCTGATCCTGAACTGAGTAAATATTTGAAGCACTCGAATTGTGGAAATCAGATTCAACGAAGGTACCACGAACACCCAGACCCGAGAAAATGTAGAATAACACTTTTTTCAATAAAACCCAGGACCTCATAGCAAGGTCGAAACAACATTCACAATCTATACTAATATTATAAAGCTGAAGAGTTTGTTTGTTTGTTTGTTTGAACGCGCTAATCTCAGGAAGTACTGGTCCGATTTAAAAAAAAAAATTTGTGTTGGATAGTCCGTTTATCGAGGAAGGCTTTAGACTATATAACATCACGCTGCGACCAATAGGAGCGAAGCATGAGTGAAAAATGTTGCAAAAATAATCGCGATCATAATAACGGAAATTGACGCGGACGAAGTCGCGGGGAACAGCTAGTTTATTATATGCTGAAAAAGTATATCGAAGTGAAACAGACTTAGACATTACCAATATCAGTTGCTACAAAAACTCAATTATACAAAGTAACACAAAAGACTACTTTGTTCTATCAGTGTGATGGGTTAACAACTCATTGTGATGCTCAGATGAGACCATAACCTTTACAGACTCGGCTCTGATACAAGTTAATCAAACTTGAAGCATTTGCAGCAATGAAGATCCACTACTAAGGAACAGAATTACGATTCTGTATTGGCTAAGTTTTACAACCCGAAGTATTCCTACCAAATTAGTCTAATAACCTTTCAGCTGTCTCCGACGTGTCCCCTTAGCATGGAAAAGGATTGTTAAATTTTATTTGGGGCAAGAACATTATTGTTTATTTTATGTCATTAGTGACACACTAAATAATTCAAATGTTTTAATTGCTAATTGGTCTTCATTTCAGAATACATTCTACTGTAAGAGGTTCGTAGCCTTAGTACAGTAATGAATTATATACTGTATAATCCCTCGATCGTGAGTTATTCCAGACACAATTGAAATCAATTGTTATCGTGGTACCCGAGTGCCTCCTGGGGGTTGAGGGATTAAAGAACCTAAGGAGTACTAAGAAAAAATATTGCACTACCGTCTTTTCTTCACTATTGGCCAAACCACTTTCACCAAGCTCAGGCAGATTGGCAAAGCATTGGAAACATAGCACAACTCTTTCTGTGGAGACTTCTTTCTGCATCCAGCAGTCTACTATCTAGATAGGTATCCACTATATAGATATAATGATGATAATGATTATAAAAATTTGCTTACTGTCTCTAGAACTTGAACGAGTAACGTCATACAACATTTCAAAAATTTTGTCTTCATTTTATTTATTAGAACCAATAGTAGTGGCATCGAGATGGGTGAGAATCACCGTTGAAACGCTAAAACTTTTCGAATCAGTCTCGCAAGTTTCGTACTATGTTCCCGCCAATCTTTTGATGTATCGAAAGCGAACTATTGCTATTACGTATATTAAATCGAGAGCGTATGTTACGGATTCTTCCCTTTGATTTTTCTTCGATAACTTTCCGTTTGGGACGTTCCGAATGAAATGTGTAGGAAGTTTAATATTTTCGCTTTAGATGATATGTATTTACTTTATTAGATAGTGTGATAATTTTGCTTTCTTGCTGTAATAGGTTATAGATTTCGTTACTAATAAATGCTTGTTTAACTGTGAATTCAATATGATGCACGCGTCATTTTGGAATTTCCAATCAACTATGAAGATAATAATATGGTATGAGACATGATAAATTTAAATTATCATAACTTTATCCGTAGCTAGAACAAATTTTTTGCGCCTCATTGCAACTTAATATAAAGGATCGTTTTGAGTGAAGGGAGAATTGAGTTAAATTTTAAAAAAAAGTATTCTTCCTACTGATGAAATATTTTTTCTAGAAACACAATTAAGTGTAGTGTTACAGTGGTTTTTGCATTCAAATATGACTTTATTTAGTTCCGGGATTATAAACAATTACTAAAACTTAATTAAATATACTTGGAAGACAAAGAAAGTAGGTAGATTTATCGTTTCTTTGCAAATGTAAAAACAAACCAAAAGTATCTAAAGTGCGCGTTAATCTTGACAGCTATGTCTTTCTTTAAAACAGTTTAATCAAATCTTCCGCACAAAGACAACATCGCCCAAATAAACAACACCATTATCTAATGGAGAGCCACCTGGGAACGTCTCAAGAAAACTCAGAACACTCTCACATAATATGGTAATCAAAACGATACATCCTTACGGCTGTTATTATTACACCTGTTATATAATGTTCAGCAATTTTATGAACCATTTTGTGTTGTACAAAATCGTACAACCAGCACATTAGGCTTAACACTGGAGGATCTTATGTTGTTTAAATAGGTGTCATTTTGAAACAAAAATTTTGTCTGATATCGCTGTCGCAGTCACCGTACATATTGCTAAATTTCATACAAATATATAGCATTCAGTGGTGACCTCTTCTTTTCCTAAGGGTATCTTAACAGGCAATTGAAGGAGGCCTGCCAGAAGAAGATGAGCAACAGCGTCTTTTCTTTAACTGGCATTTATAGCTAAGTCCTCTTTTTGTAGAGGCTCGTGTCTTGCAGTGCTGTTATTTTTCCATTCACGTAGCCGTTTGGGCACTAGTATATGTATATTAATAATAAAATTCTTAAACACTTTAAAATATCTTAAAAATTTTAAGTAGTAAAAAAATAAATGCGAAAGTCTGAATGGATTTAAGTTACCTACTCAATCACGCCGAATGGTCAAGCTTTTGACTCGAGGATAGATTTTGGGCTGGAATAGCACTTAAGTCATAATTTATATTTAATCATAGAAAAAGTTACAATTCCAGTGTAATAGTTCTAGTCATGAAATTTTGTACACATATTTTTGGAGGTATTTGAAGTAACATAGGCTATTTGGCATCCCACTGTTGGGCACAAGACTTCGCAGGCGTGATATAAAGAACACGCGGGCAGAGCCGCGGTTGAAAAGCTAGTTATTTATAAACAAAGTTCCGTATAGCGATATAGTCCAGATTGGGTTAATACGGTACGTTGCCCCACAAAGAAACGTTGCCCCATTGCCGCCCAGCATTATTATCCCAAAAATATCGTCCGCAATATTAAGTAAGATTATTTCTTTGTTATTACTCTTGCCTCCTGCGACGCTATAATGCGCCTAAGATTAAGTAGATTTAGTGTCGTCAGGTAGAGGCTTAATTTTATTATATTGTGACCAGTTGTACACGTGCAAGTATTTTTTCTGTTTATTTTTTGGGAACTTTTGCCTTGTATTAAAATTTTGAGGTAAAGAAAAATTTTGACGACCTCCGTGGCGGAGTGGCGTACACACCGGTTTTTAAGGTGTCGCCTGCTCTGAGGTCCCGGGTTCGATTCCCGGACGGGTCAATGTAGAAAAAAGTGTTTTTCTACATTTTCTCGGGTCTGGGTGTTTGTGGTACCTTCGTTGTTTCTGGTTTACAAAATACGAATGCTTTAAATAGTTATTCAAATTGGGAACAGGACAATGTATGTGATGTTGTCCACATTTATTTATTTTATTTAAAGTAGGCATTCCTATTCTATCGAACTTTAAGTTTATACTTACTGATACTATCAATAACTTATATAAGTATTTAAAATTTGTTGTACAAAATTGCCCACCCACTGATTATAATAAAATGTCCTGTACACAGCAATTTGACATGAATAGGAATCGAGCCCGGAACTGTAGAGCAACAGACAGCGCCTTAGACTTGCGACCCAAGTCTGGGTTTAGGTGACGTTGCACAGATTTTCAAAGCACAAGTATATTTCACATAACACTCGATGTATTGTGTAGTAAAACTATAGCCGGTTTCCATAGATTCCGGATTAACAGTATATTGTTATGTTATCTAGCAACATTAACAAAATATGTTTAGTGGCGCCACCTGCTAAAGCCGTTGTGTTCTTTTTTGAAATTAAAAAAGTGCAACTCACTTGCTAACTGAAATTCAACGTGTTTTAATAGGTTATGGGCGTTATCTATATTTTTCAAGTAATTTTCATAGTTTTTTGTACAATTACAGTTTGAAAAATAGTTTTGTTGAGTGTTAGCATGTCTACCAACTATATTCAGAGTGTTCCTAAGCTGAAAGGAAGGGAAAACTATGAAGAATGGAGTTTCGCGGTTGAGAACCTGTTGGTGCTGGATGGCATGGTTCACTATATTTTACCAGTTGCAAACACCGAGAGGAAGACCGCCGATGATGCGAGGACTAAGGCGAAGCTAATTCTAACTATAGACCCAGGATTGTATGTGCACATCAGAGAGACGAAAAGTTCAGAAGAATTATGGTTGAAACTGAAGAACATGTTTTCAGATTCAGGTTTCTCCAGAAAAATAACTTTGCTGCGACATTTAATCTCAATACGTCAAGAAAGTTGTGATTCAATGACCACGTATGTTACTCAAATAGTCGAGACAGCACAAAGACTGAAAGGCACAGGCTTTGCAATCACGGATGAATGGGTCGGGTCACTGTTATTAGCAGGTTTGCCTGAAAAGTACTCTCCTATGATTATGGCTATAGAGCACTCGGGCATTCAGATCAGCACTGATGCAATAAAATCAAAGTTAATTGATTTAGAGGTTTCTAATTACAATGACACAGATTCCAGTGCCGCTGCATTCGCTGCAAGAAAACATAAAAAATATAATTCTGCTAAACAAAGAAATCAACAACCTTCGAAAATGTCAGCTGTGACAGGAGAATCGAGTGAGAAAATTATAACCTGTTATAAATGTAAACAAAATGGTCATTTTAGAAACCAGTGCCCGTTATTGCAACAAAAGAATAAGCAATCAAATGCTTTTAGTGTAGTTTTTCTGAATGGAAAATATAGTAAAAATGAGTGGTATGTAGACTCCGGCGCTAGTGCACACATGACGGCAAACAAAGTGTGGATAAACAATGTAAATCATGATCCATTTTTAACAGAAATCACAGTTGCCAATGATATGAAAGTGCCTGTAGTGTGTTCTGGAGACATACAAATAAAGACTGACTATAACTATAATATCACAGTGAAAGATGTTTTATGCGTGCCGAGCTTGACAACCAATTTGCTATCGGTCAGTGAACTCATAAAAAATGGAAATAAAGTTGTATTTGAGGCAAATTGCTGCTATATCCGCAATAAGAATAATGAGTTAGTGGCAACTGCAGATTCAATAAATGGAGTATATAAGTTAAATTTACAAATAACAACTGACAGGAAATGTATGATAGCTAAACCAGTAGCTGCCAGTGCAGAGTTATGGCACAGAAGGCTAGGGCACATCAACAGTAGTGATTTAAATAAAATGAGAAGTGGTATTGTAGATGGATTATCTTGCTCGACTCCCAGTGACATAGTGAAGAGTAAGTGTGTGACCTGTTGTGAAGGAAAACAGATGAGGTTACCCTTTCCACATGTGGGACAGCGGAGTGAAGAACCACTACATGTTATACACACTGATGTATGTGGTGCTATGGAAACCAAATCCATCGGAGGTGCACAATATTTTCTTTTATTTATTGATGACTACAGTCGTTATACCTTTATATATTTTTTAAAACATAAAAGTGAAGTATTCAAGAAGTTTGTAGAATTCAAGGCATTGGTTGAAAACCAACAAAATAAGAAAATAAAGATACTTCGTTCAGACAATGGTGGTGAATTTTGCAGTCGTGAAATGGAAAACTATTTAGCAAAAGAAGGAATAATTCATCAGAAGACCATTGCTCACACCCCAGAACAGAATGGTGTTTGTGAAAGGGCAAACAGAACTATTGTAGAGAAAGCTAGATGCTTATTATTCGATGCAAAATTAGATAAAAAGTTCTGGGCTGAGGCAACTAACACAGCTGTTTATATCAAGAACAGATCCATTACTGCAAGCCTAGATAACACCACTCCTTATGAAGTATGGTATGGAAAAAGACCTGACTTGAGTCACATTCGCTTATTTGGTAGTTCTGTGATGGCTCACATTCCTAAACAGAAGAGATTAAAGTGGGATAGAAAAGCAGAAGAATACATTCTAGTGGGATTTTCAGAAAACATAAAGGGTTACCGAGTATTTGATCCCAGAAAAAATACTGTCTTGGTAAAAAGAGATATCATTGTGATAGAAGAGAATACACCTACAGATAGTAATATTGCTGAAGAAGAAAAGATCTGGATGGTCAGCGAAAAAGGTGAGAACCTAGTTCAGACTAATGATGCTCCAGTGATCAATCATAAAACTGCTGAGAATACAGCAGAGAGCCGAGATTCAGTGGGGGAGTTGTCATTGGACGAATCTCTGAGCAATTCGAGTACTGATACATCAATATACACAGATCCAGGAGACGATGATAGCAGTCTTACTCTTACCGATTCAAATATTGAGACAGATGTATCATGTGAACTTCAAGTACCTACAGGAATATTAGAGAGCAGAAGAATTCGCA
Source organism: Anania crocealis (assembly GCA_949315895.1). Taxonomy (NCBI): domain Eukaryota; kingdom Metazoa; phylum Arthropoda; class Insecta; order Lepidoptera; family Crambidae; genus Anania; species Anania crocealis. Next base: position 3,268,040 of record OX438880.1, read on the forward strand.
AAGCACCAGAACGGTATGGTTATCTGTGTTCTAATAGTTCTTTTCCAGATGCAGAACAGATCGATTTTGAGGAAGCGTTGACTGGACCTGAGGCTGACTATTGGAAACAGGCCATGCAAGAAGAGCTGCAGTCTTTTGAGCTGAATGATGCATAGGAGCTTGTAGATGTTCATAGTGGTGCCTCAATAGTGAAAAGTAAGTGGGTGTTGAATAAAAAACTAGATATTGACAATAAAGTGCGTTATCGTGCCAGGCTTGTTGCAAAAGGGTTCACCCAACGACAAGGTATTGATTATGTAGAAACTTTTTCACCTGTTGTAAAACATTCTACGCTAAGATTGTTATTTGCCCTTAGTGTGGAATGGAATATGCATATAACACACCTAGATGTTATTACTGCATTTTTGAATGGTCATTTAAAGGAAGATATTTATATGTCTGTCCCTGAAGGGCTCGTAGATAATTGTAGTAACAAAGTTTTGAAGCTGAAAAAAGCTATTTATGGTCTCAAGCAGTCATCTTTAGCTTGGTATGAGAAAGTAAAAGATTGTTTGTGTAAAATAGGTTTTAAAAATAGTAAGTTTGAACCATGTTTATTTACAAAATATCTTGATAATGTCAAAGTCATAGTTACTGTATATGTAGATGATTTTTTGATTTTTTCAAATAGTACTGAGGAAACCAATAAACTTAAGACTGTTTTAGGATCTGAATTTAAATTAAAAGACCTTGGACCTGTAAGGCGTTATTTAGGAATGAATATAAATGTTGATAAAAAGTGTAATACCATAACTGTAGATCAACAACAATACATTGAACAGCTACTGTGTAGATTTCAAATGTCTGAATGTAAATCTGTAGATACACCTATTGAATGTAAATTAAATACTGAGAAATCTGAGAAAAGTGTAACCAATGTTCCATATCAACGTTTGATTGGTAGTCTAATGTATTTAGCTATTTTAACAAGACCTGATATTGCTTTTGCTGTAAGTTACCTTAGCCAGTTCAATAACTGTTATAGTAAATGTCATTATAATTATGCTAAAAGAGTTCTAAAGTACCTGCAAAAGACTAAAAATTATTGTTTAAAATATAGTAAAAATAATTCTGAATTAGTAGGGTTTGTAGATGCTGACTGGGCCAGTGATAGTCTAGATAGAAAATCTTATACAGGTTTCTGTTTCATGATGTCTGGTTCTGTGATCTCATGGCAAAGTAGGAAACAAAAGACTGTCTCGCTGTCTAGTACTGAGGCAGAGTACATAGCATTATCTGAGGCGTCTAGAGAGGCGGTTTATTTAAGAAATATAATTAATGAGTTAACTGGTAGACTTTATTCAGTTAAATTGCATTGTGATAATCAGAGCGCCTTAAAATTGGCAACAAGTCACCAGGCACATAATAGGTCAAAACATATTGATGTTCGTTATCATTATGTAAAAGACTCGGTTAAAAATAAATTAATATGTTTGGATTATATTTCAACCCATGACATGCCAGCTGACTTGTTAACCAAGGGGCTTAACTCAACTAAGCATTATAAGTTTATGAAAATGTTGGGGCTTGTACTGGGTTAACTTAAGTAAAATTAAAATACTTTTCTTTGTATAAATTCCTTTTTTATTAAGAGATATTTTGTTAAGCGGGGATGTTATGTTATCTAGCAACATTAACAAAATATGTTTAGTGGCGCCACCTGCTAAAGCCGTTGTGTTCTTTTTTGAAATTAAAAAAGTGCAACTCACTTGCTAACTGAAATTCAACGTGTTTTAATATATATCCTATGAATTCGAGATTTTCCTGGACTTTCAGTATTTCCTATAGTTTAGAACTTTTTTATTTTTTTATTTAAAAGATTATTGAAATATCATGCTCTGTGAGGGTATTCCATATAAAACTGATTAATGGAAAAATACCAATTCAGTTTTGTACACAGTTTTATAAAATCATAAAAACGTACAAAATTGTCATTTTCTAGTTCCACGCCTTCCAAAAAGTTTGTATTTTTACAGTGATTCTACCTAATACCTAGGTAACACTAAAAATTTTTAGAAAATAAAAAACGGCTTAATGTAGAAAGTTGCCAATACTTATTGTTTTTCGAAGTAATCTCCGTTCTTCTCTACACATCGTCGCATTCGATGGAACCACTGAGAAAAGCAGTGGGCCCATTCTTCCTTGTTCTCTTCTATGGCATTTTCGTACGCTTTCACCTCATCTTCAGGGCTTGTAAAGCGAATACCTCGAATTTTATCTTTAGTTGCAGGGTGCCAGGACTGTATGGCGGATGACTCATTATCTCGATACCTGCCATTGAGATTGCTACGTCCACGCTTAAACTCGTTAAACCAATTGTAAATAGTAACGCGAGGTGGGGCTTCATTATAAAATGCCAATCGCAGCCTATCATAGCTTTGTTGTTGAGTAAACCCGTAACGAAAGTCATAATAAATCATTAACCGAAATTTTTTTCGCGTTAGGTTCATTTTCATGTATAACAAGAGTTTTAGATTTGGCGCCAATTCACAAAAACAAATGACAAATGAATACAATATACTACTTAGGTTACAAACGAGTTGAAATTAAAAAAGTTTTCATTCGAAATGTTTCTAACTGGCCAGTTCTAAACATTTTCAGTTTCACCCACGTAAGTGACGACGAAGAATGAGTTGTAAATATAATATATATTTTTTAAATCTCACTTTCTCCAACCGATCATCATCATTTCAACCAACGGCTTCCCGGGACTTTCGTCAATTCGTCAGTTCACTTGGTGGGAGTCCAACCCCGCAGATTGTCGGTTTCAAAACCTTTCCGCTTGACCAGTCATCGGTTCTTTGTACTATGTGTAGCACCTACTGCACTTGCTACGCAATTCTTTGAGTTATATCGGTTATTTCAGATTTTTTCATTTCATATTCCACATTAGTGCAGAGGGAAGTACCAAACATTGCTCTTTTATTTTTTAAGCGACATAAACGCTGGCTTTGGACCACTTGGTCCCCGACTTAAACTGTGGCTGTATTGAACTATATCTTCACATGGACACACATAAGATTACACAATTCTTTGTCCCCGACCTATTTATTACTAAACCAGTTACGCTCTGTTACTCCAACGATAAAAAGAACAACACAAGATTGCTCTCTGGACATTCGCCAAATGTCTCCGACCCAATCTTTTGTTTAACGCGCGAAAAAATATTTCGGGGTCCTGTAGGCAGGCCTACGTCCAGATATGTAACAATGTTATTTAACTTTGTATCAGGATCATGATAGTTATTCATTGATATAAAATAAAAAACCTATAATATACAGGATGAAATTTTAACCACCTTCCAAATTTTAATATATCAATCTACGAGACAAAAAACAAATGACGTATTTTTTCTTTTGGTATAGCCCAGTACAAAAATTCCAATGTAAAGCACTTGGAAAATGTACGCCAAAAATCTAAAATTTTTGATACGGCCGCCAGCCAACACTTTTTTTACGCGTTGCGCATCTCATTCATTCATTACGATACTATGCATAAGTTTTTGATTTTCGCTTTATACCTTAACAGGTCTAGGACTAAAAATTGAAAACTATATCGCGAAAAATATTTTCGGGTGACAACTTGATTTACATTTTTAATACGATACTGAACGCCTATAAAATTTTTGGAAAGTGGTTATAATTTCACCCTGTATTAGCATAACGCCTAGTAAGTCTAGTGGGTTGATTACCAGGGACAGGCCGGACAATAAAAGTTATGAATTTTCAAAAATTTGGCAAGCGCGAAGCGTGGTGATTATGCCTGTAGCCATCATTGTTATAGTAGCTTGAATTCAATGATAGAGGCCTTTTCTCCACAGTGGAATGATAATAGGCATTCACTTATATTAGCATAGTTTGATTCCCAAACTTATCATACATACCATACATTTCAAAAACTGAGCTACTGCGTACTGCAATCGCGGTAACTCAGTTTTTACAGAGTTCATGAAAACAAAAACTATAACAATAACTTCAATTCTAGCGCATAAAACAGTCTTTGTACTCCAATATACGAGTAACACGCTCTCAAAAATCCTTCCACGTACTGCTGAAAGCTGAGCTACAGCCTTAAGTGTCTTGACCATGGTCGTAATATGTGTTCTTAAAGCGACCTTATAGCAATCATAACTTTTGGATAGTATAATATGTTAGATAGTTGTCATAGATGTGGTTAAATAATATTTTTTTTGTTGATATTTTTTTAAGACATGCCTCACACAGAGCCATCTAGTCCCAAATTAAGGTACTTTTAAGTAAATAAAAATACCCTGTCGTATGGGGTAGTAGACAACCGATTAACTTACTTATACAGGGTGAAATTTTAACCACTTTCCAAATTTTTATATATCAATCTACGAGACAAAAATCAAATGACGTATTTTTTCTTTTTGTATAGCCCAGTACAAAAATGTCAAGAAAAAGCACTTAGAAAATGTCCACCAAAAATCTAAAATTTTGTATATTGCCGCCTAGCAACACTTTTTTTACGCGTTTTGCATCTCATTCATTCATTACGATACTATGCATAAGTTTTTGATTTTCCTTTTATACCTTAACAGGTCTAGGATCGCAAAAATTAAAAACTATATCGCGAAAAATATTTTCGGTTGTCAACTTTATTTTCATTTTTGACTTCGTAAATAGGCTCTAAATACGATACTGAACGCCTATAAAAATTTTGGAAAGTAGTTAAAATTTCACCCTGTATACTTTTTTTTTTTCGTAAATACATACTTACTCGTATAATACAAAGAAAACACCCAGACCAGTACAAACAGACATGTTTATGCACACAAATATTTGTACTGTGCGGGGATCGAACCCTCGACCCATGGCTCAGAAGCAGCGTTCACTACCGCTGATCCAAATGGTCGTCTAAATATAAATCATTAAAAGTTTCGTAGGCGTTTGTTTGATTTTGCAACGGACACTTCTTAATCCAGCGATATTATATGATAAGACCTACACACACAGTCGGATCTAGAACAGTCCTTAATTAAATGATTAACTTTGATTATTTTGACGTCAAGAGCAACTTAATATTTATGTAGGTTGTACTAGTTAATGCAACCTTATGTCGAAAAGGTGCACATTTAGTTGGGATACTTTTTCGACTCTGGTTGAGTATTTAGGTTTATAAATTATAATAAACGCGTCGTTCCGACAAATAATGTTCGACATCACAAAATATTAGAAAGAAAATAATATTTATTTGACACAAATTACAGAAAACACATTGTTAATAAAAGAAATTAAAAAAATATATATAGATAAAGAGAGTTAAATAGGTGGGAACCTATTTAATCGTGATAGTCAAACATATCACGACGCTGGTTTTCAGTGGGCACCTTGACGCTGGGACGCGATACAAGGACGTCATATATGGCATATGCAGACCCATCAGGCAACACCGAATCCCTATAATTGGCTTAGAACCCTGTTAATGGGTTTATTTATTTTGCTATATGACTAGGTAGTTGTAATAAGAGGTTGCAGTTGCTATCAAAGTTAGTATTTCACACCTTTACCCACAGCTCCTGTTCGAATTATTAAAATTCTTACTTGACCTGTTTTTACTGTGAATGATTTGTAGCGCACAGTATCTGCAGAATCGAAGTACCCCACGATTCGTAGTTTTCGCTTCTAGATATTGTGAATTCAATGAATTATGGATTCGGTTCGAAGTTAAGATGCTCATAATACCGTATCTCATGAAAATACATTGCAATGATATCATTTAATGCTTCCGGAATGTCAAAGATATTTGGAAACAGAGCTTCTGAGCAATTGTATAGAAATGCAACAGTATTTGTTTACGGTTGTTGTTCAAGTTGTACGGTCTGCCAAGAAAGTGGTTTATCACCCTAAGGTTAAAATTCCTTCGCGCGTCAGAGAACAAAAGAGTTGATTTTCCCATGCATATACATTCTGACAACTGCTAATACTAAAAATTTATAGTCCCAATCGCTATTTTACTGACACACGAAATTTTTCCAAAACTGGTACACACATTTTTTGGCCGACCGTACCAATATAGTCCTTGGTTGGTCGATATATGGCATTGTGCTGTGTTGAATTGCGATAATGTTTTAATTCTTCGTATAACCTAAGTGTTCTTATTTGTTTGTTCAAACATGATCTTTATTTATTCCCCTATCTTGCCCTATACTTTTGCAAGAAATATTAGAGGATTTTTTTTTGGTCGTTCAGGTATACAGGATAATAGTTGTAACTTCTATCAATGTAATATTATAGTGAACATGGTTTTCTGTTTTCAGAATCATTTAAATATTGTGATCACGGAGTGCTAAACTTTAGTAAGACTAACTGGTACGTATTGTCCTAAGAGCCAAATTATATCAACTCAACTTAAGGAAGGTTTGTAAAACTATCCCAGTTTATTTACAGATTTTCTGAAGATGGTGATTGTTAGATTTCAAAAGCTAATTAATAAATACTTAATACTTAAATGCTTTATATGATATTTAAGCAATTTAATTGCAATTATAATATCAGCATTTAAACTTGAAAAATTATACCTCAGGCCATTTAGCCAATGAGACACTACGACATAGGCGTCTATTTTTCAAGCATAGGTATTCTTATTGCTATAAGATAGAGTTGTTTTATCAAATATTGGGAGATTGCACCCTTAACTTTTTCAAGTTTAAATAATAATACTTAAATGATCTTATAATAAAAAATATAACATATATTTTTAATTCCTTAAAATAAAGTAGGATGTACTACCTACCCCAGAACTGTTAACATTTTAAAGCCTGATGCATTTGTTAACTTCCATAATGTTAAGAATACCAGCCTAAAATCTTCAAAATATAATTAAAAACTACTGACTCATAACCTTATTCTGTGTACTACTTCATGCCAACGTATTGGACTCTCATTCCATTCTGGTTGTTCAGGTTCGTTTACATTTATTTAAGCAATGGAGATGGATTCCAGTAGCTTAAGTTCACTACTTGAAGGTATCCTTCCTTTTTTCCCGTGTTTTTATCGTTCACAAATAATATCGTGCCGGAGTCTTCTAAGCCACCTACTACAGGGTTGTAAGGGTCTAGCGGTTGAAGTGCTATTATCAACTTAAATAAAACAGTAGAATCAAACCCTGACCACATTTTAATCAAATAAGCACGTTACGATACTTAGCCTTAATGTATTTTAAATCACTCAATTTTAACACATACTTTTAATTAAGACACTCTTATATTAATAAAAGCTATTCTAAGGTGGATGTTATTCGAACCAAAGCTATTTCAAGGCCTTTTTTTGATCCCAAACAATGTAGTTTTTCTTCGATGTCACCCCACCACTAGCCATGTTCAAAACAACAAATCGTCAGAAAATAGCACTGTACATTAATAAATTATCAATATTCATTTTAGTAAATAAAAAAAAAGAACGACTGATTCAAAATCTAATATATAAAATTCTCGTGTCGCGGTGTTTGTTACCAAACTACTCCGAAACGGCTGGACTGGTTTTCATAAAATTTTGTGTGCCTATCGGGTAGGTCTAAGAATCGTTCATGATTTATCTTTTATTCCTGTTTTTTTTATCTCACGACGAAAAAGTGCAGTGGGCATAGCCACGACGGGACAGCTCCTTTTCTTATAATATTTCACTACACTATATCACCTGCCAATATGTAAGTAGAAACAAGTACGAATTAAGTTAGAAATATTTAATAACAGAACTGAAACTATCAGTACGTAATATTACCTACTTACTTATTAAATCGTACACAATTAATCCCACACAAAAATGTTAAGCAAACAAAAATGAAAAATCAGGGATTTTTTCCTATACCTGGCAACATTTTTATTGCAATGGCGGCTGTTTTGTTTACATTTTACTTTCTAGTTTTGACGAATGTTTAACTCAGAATTATAAGTTGCAAAACAGTAGTTACGGGTGAAATGTGATCTTCGTATCCTTATAGTTATTGTGAGACGCGTTGTGACATCCTTTCACTGTGCAGTATGCACTTTTTAAATTAAATTACGAGAGCTGTTGATAATGAGACTTTATAATGACGACTGACGCGACGTCCAACGTACTAAGCTTTAAAAGGCCGACTTGAAAATGCATCAATACGCTAGGGCCTACTAGGGTTCTAAGCGTTATTATTCTAAGAGTGGACTAATATAAGCTGATATGATGATGTAAATTGACTAACAACATACTAACATGTAACTTTTAAAAGGATATGTCCCAAATTGTATGGAGGCCAGGCCCAGAACCTGTACACCCCACCAAAAGATAGACCAATACACGTACAAGATTTTGTTATTATCCAATTCTTTTAAAATGGCTTCGTTAAGTGGTTCAAATAAAGAGATAAGTAAGAAAATAGCAATACAAAACCATCATGGCGGAAGATAACATTTTGATGACGTCTGTCAGTTTTGGCAGTTTCAAAATAGCGCATATAAGAGTCGAGTGCCATCGCTTGCGTAGTAACAACAAACATTATGTAATATATCAATACCAAATCCAGAAAACGAAAAAGAGGTTGTTAAAATGAACTAGGTACATTTAAAACGCGACAAGTGTTTGTGTCTTTTTGCAAAGTCTTCAAATTTAACTCTCCATCCTTAAAGTTTTAGTTTTTTATAGACCATACAAAACACGTGAAGTGAACTCACTGCTATTTTATTTATAAAATGATCGGTTACTTTTGCACTACACTTCTTTTGTTTTCGCGAATGAACCTTTTATTGAATTTTTAAAACATTTTCGAGGAACGGCTTCGAGTGCAACGCTCCACTTAGCAATTACTCGGAATCTGAAAAATCTACGATTTACGATAGGTAGATTACAATGTAATTTTTTTTTAAACAAAGTGTTACCGGAAAAGTATCATAGTCTAGTTAATATTATAATAGTAAGACCGCCTATCTTGTATAGCTCTAAATGAATATCTTTTACTATAGTTAATTTTTTTTGGGCTTTAATGAGTATCTATAGTCTTAGACGGCGCATAACACCGGTCTATGTACCTAAACCTATGTGCTAAACAAAAACAACCAATAATATTGGTCATATGTTTTATCTGTGGAATAGCAAGCGTAGCAATCATGGCAAAATCCATCTTTAGGAGAGGATGAGGACCAGCAATAAAGTTTACTCTGATGTTAGCTAAAGGTAAAATAATATTTTAGGACTACATCAAATTACATACATTTATAATTAATATATTAATACCGGGCTAAGATTTCGGGGTCCGGGTTCGATCCCTGGTTCAGGCAATAAAAAGTTTCCAATTTTCGAACATTACTTGGGTTTGTAAGCACCAACCCGCATTTGGCCAGCATGATGGTAATGCCAGCAACCATCATTGCTGTGGTAACTTGAATTCAATGATAGAGGCCTTTTCCTTGCAGTGGGATGATTAAAGGCTGTTACTTTATCTGTCCTCAAAGTGAGAAGCTATTTAAATTACTTGTTTTGTTGAAATCAGAAGCAACGAAGGCATCTCAAACACCTAAATCCAAGAAAAAGTACAAAATTCATTTTTCTGTACATTAACCCGTCTGGGAATCAAACCCTATAGTCTATGGCCACTCTTCCACGAAAGTCAAGGTAAGAAAAAATTATAAATTAATAATAAGTGAAAACATTATTTTATAGAAAATAAAATCCTTCATATTCATTCAAAAAGCATCTTCTCTTTGTAAGATAAGACTTTAGTCACTAACAGACCGTTTACAAGAAAATAAATTTTATTCAATGCTAAAAGATAGTGACGTCTTCTTGAATAAATTAATAATCTTAACAGATATAACTTCCATATTTTACATTAACATAATCCATTGCTGACTAGCTGGTTGAAATTGAGGCTAACCAAAGTCTTATTTCAAATTCGGTAGACCACACCATTCAGTGTTTTAGTGCTCCGTACAATTTAGCTTGGAATCCGTTTGAAGCCAGATGTTGTTGTGGGCTGATAGATATAAGTATGTAGCCGACCTTAGCGCAAACTATTTAGCCACTTTAATTAGATGAAAGGTTTTTGGAATAATACGTGTTTATTTTCCAACTCGTCATTATTTTAATTGTAATGGGCATTAATAAATACGTATGAAAATCGTCACATAAATCGTTCTGACCCAAAAATAAGTTCCTATCAAAAGCATTTTATGGAATCAGTAACACGATAGAGAAAAGTAGTTTCTACATTACCATTTACCTATCAGGAGATCAAAATTCAGGTATCAAAGGAGTAAGTCAAAGCCTTTACAACCAGTATCTGTGCCACTCAGAGATGAGGGTTGTAATGAAAAAGTTAATACAAAGATAGTTTCCGATTCCTTATCCGACAAAGATGCAAGAGGAATACTAGATGAAAATAAAAGTAAAGTAAAAATCTATGATAAAATAAAATAAAATAAAATAATAAATATTTAAGACATGCCACACTGGGCCACACAGAGCCATCTAGTCCCAAATTAAGGTACTATTAAGTACCCTGTCGTATGGGGTACTAGACAACCGATAAACTTACTTATATACTTTTTTTTTTTTGTAAATACTTATAATACATAGAAAACACCCAGACCAGTACAAACAGACATGTTCATGCACACAAATATTTGTACTGTGCGGGGATCGAACCCGCGACCTATGGCTCAGAAGCAGCGTTAACTACCGCTGATCCAAATGGTCGTCGAAATGATGATTCCAATGCATGGCAAATGCCTCCATCATTGAATTTGAGTTAACACAGGAATGACGGGAATAGGCATTATTTCCACAATTTCAATCTCCACTCACTATATTTTTATTGCTACTGTATAGGTATACGGTTTTGGTCAAAGTAAGTCTCACTAAAAATTTAAAAGAAAATTTAGCACAACATTATTAAATTTTATTCAAATTGAATTGTTGTCAAAAAGCTTTTATGTTATTACGGCAAAAAGGTGCTCTACATTAAAGTGATTATACGAGTAAGTCAGAAGGAATATTAATAAAGCAAACTGTGAGTTTTCGATATTCTTTGTATACCTGATTTTATCATGTTCAAAACTGAACTGTAAGCAGATGACAAAGTTGTTAATATCAAAATTCGAAACTTATACGACAACCATCGAAAAGTTTGCCTTAGACAAATTAGGGTCCACGAGTCAAAACTATCCATATGACCGCTACTTTTCCATAAAACAAGCTTGTAAAACACGACGCCAATTTAGCCTGAAACGGATTTAGGGAGGGGAAAATTCATGGCCGCTAGAGTTTAATATAGCGATAATAACATTATACTTTAATGTATTCTAAAACTAGCGGACCCCGCAAACTTCGTATCGCCTCATAATAGTACTTGATTTGGACGTCTTAGATGCCTTTGGAATTCTCTGCCCGAAAGCATTAAACAAGCGCCTAGTAAATTTGCTTTTAGGAAACATGTTAGGTCTCATTACATACGTAAAATGCAATCATCGTCATAAACTCTGCTTTCACTAAATTCGTCGCCATCTGTTCTATTTTTCATTTTTTTTATTTTATTACATATTATTGTATTATTGTAATCATCATTAGTATGTAGTTTATATTATGTATATTGCTGTTGTATATATGTAGTTTATATTACGCGTTTTTTTTTAGTTCCGTCTGATCTTAATTTTTTTTTCTATCAAATGTAAAGTTTTTTTTTTTGTTTTAAATATCGCACTGCCTACAAAACATTTCTGTTTGACCCAAAGGTCTGACTAGTAGAGAATGCCATCTGGCATTAAGTCCACCTTTTGTACATTTTACTAATTTGTGCAATAAAGTTTAAATAAAAAAATAAATAAATGTCATTGTATATGTCGTGGTTAGAAATACAATAACTTTATAAAGTTTTCAATACTTACTATCCTAATCCTGACGAAGACAAATCCAAAGATACCAAAATCATGAAAATTAGTCCAGCCGTTCTCGACTTATGGTGGTGAAACTAACACTGCTTGCTTTCTTTTGTATATATAGATTTAGTTTAGTGAGTTAGTGTCGATACTTAAAGTAATAAAACTTGCAAAACCTTATAATATCAGTATATAAACTTGAAAAAAAATTTTTAGTTTATATACTGATATTATAAGTGCAATTAAGTTGCTAAAATATCAAATAAAGTTGCAAAACCTTCTTAAATAAGTCAAATCATCGTCATCTTTTGTGCATACGGATATCGTTGTCAGATCAATATGATTTCAATAAATTCGATGAAATGAATAGGAGTGTTTAAAAGTTGTATAAGAGTGAACAATAACTTTTAGTTTTGTGCAAGTGTCTCGTAGTGCCTGGTTAAAAAATGGGATATCCACTCTTCACCGGCTAAGAGAGTCAGCAAAGTCCTTAGCAATTTTTAAGCTATTGCATAGCTTCTATCGCGGGCCTTGAGCGTGGAGACCGAATCCAGAAAATCCGTAACGAAAATAACCTAACACCCCCCACTCCGACCGGCACAGCGGTGATACTTTTTAGTTTTATAATTGCATAAGTTGATAAAAAATGCTATGCAATAGCTTACCGCGGCAGTCTCCGAGTGCCACACGTCTTTTTTTTGTTATGAAAATAATATAGAGTACTAAGCAAATATAAAATACCAGGACCTAGTTACACAGGAGTAGATAACAAGGTAAATATAAATAAAGTATAGACTATAGTAGCTAGAAGTGTTTTTACTTCCTTTTGCAATGAAACATTAAATTACTGCTATTATATTGCTATCAATACCAACAATAATACCAATGCTCGATCCCCAGTCGATTTCATACCAACATTGCTTATCGATACTTTTTTGGCTACCCTATCGGAAACCACTGATAGTTTTATATTAGTTTTTACTAAATCTCCTAATATCTGTCCTATAAAATTGCTCGTAAAAATAGTTGCTCCAGTAATAAGAGTTGCCAGGTAGGGTGTCCTTTTGTACCATCGACTGATTTATTTCTATTGTATTTGGTGAAATGACAGTATTAAAGGTCTTTTAGATTAATCTTAGAAAAAGATAATTATTTTTGAAAAGAAAATAACAATTAAACTTATCAGTTAGATTTGAAATCTAAAAATAGCAATCAATCGATTTCTTTAAAATTTGGTCAAGCTGCGATCACCTTTGCCAAGCGTGGCAATAATGGAAAAATATTAGGACAGGCTTTTGTCTTGCAGAGGACTGATACTAATAGGTTCGTGACGATGAACTATGGCAGTCATTTCGCTTCCAAGTTCTTCATTGAAACACAGCATCACAGTGTAGGTACCACTAAAATGTAATGCCTAATGTTACAAACATAGCATAAGACGGCATTACTTTCTCAAACTTCCGTACCCCACAAGAAATGATGGTGCGACCACATGCATGACAGCGAGATAGTTTACGATCCATTCTATAGTCGAACTTCGCTCGAATCGTGTTGCGGAGAACGTAATTTACGGTCCACCAATAAAACAGTCTGGATGATAGTAAAATAGATTTTAATGGCATGTGCAGCAGTGGCGGTAATGGCTTCATATTGGGAGTTCAGAGTGCCCCAGTTTTTATTGGTCGGTGACTTGGTGACAGAAGTTTTTTACGGCTTTTTGTTGTTGTAGTGTTGGTAATTTTTTCAGCTTTTTTTTTGTGGTACCAACTTCTGCCCGCGGCTTAGTCTAAAAATATATATTTGGGCAGCCCAAGTTTTCTCTAAGGTTTATTCGTCTCTGTTGAAAATTATACCAAAACCATCGCAATTATATTAATTGCTTACCTTCACTAATGACTCTGTGTTTAAAGTCGTCAGATTGCACAATTGAAAACCAAAATTTCTACGCAAGCGAAGTCACTTGCAACTTGTTATTTATTATTCTGGTGGTAGCAGCAATACACAGTCCTGTATACGGTGTGATTAATATCTTAACAGATATATTGAAGCTCTCATTTGCATGAGATGAGGCTTTGTGATTGAATGTTCTGCTCTGATACGTATCCCTATTGCAGCGTTTGGTATCCATTTACTGTGCGTGGATACTATCTTTGGATAGTAGATGTGGAATATAATTATAGGTACTTCAATTGATGATTTGAAATAATTTTACATTGATCTTTTCTGAGTCAAACGAAAACGACTAATGACAATGGTATAAATTTCTCAGTAAAATAACATTGCTTAGGGGTTAAAATATTTATTTATTTCATGTTATTATGTCAATATAGATCTACATCTAAATGACATGTAGTGCTGGTCAAAAATAAAATAGCACTACCATTATTTTCTTGTGTTTTTTTAAAGGTGTGCAGACAGAAGTAAACGGGCAGCAGAGTCTTCTCTATAGCATTGGTCCAAATATATATTCATATTCATTTAATCACTCATAACATAATTAGAACGCTACAAACATTTAAAGAGATGGTAAAATATTATAGTAAATTGATCCCCATTTGGAAGAGGTATATGTCCAGTAGTAGACTAAAGTGAGCGAGTTATATATATTAAATTTGTGATGTTTGATGAAGGTAAACTAAGAGAATTAGAGAGTCTTAGTAGTCTCTCTTGTTTATTTCTCCGATGTGTTTTAAATATTTATATTTTGACGTAAGGATCAAGTAAAACACAATCATGCACGTGTCACATCACTAACGCAAACTCTAATAATGACAACAAATCTATAGTATAAAAAGGTAAAACAATGTCTATGCAATTCTAATACAAGAACTATGTACCAAGCAATATGAATGACAGGGAAGCAGAACACCTTACTTCAACAAAGAGAAGGCTGGATATATCAAATTCAATGATGAAGCGTTCGAGATACAATATTATGACATATTATTCGCAAGCCTAAGATTGTCGTGTTTGAGATATGATTTTTTCTATTATACCTTAGCGCTTTGAAGAAACCTAGTCCAAGAAATTCAGGATTCGGTTGTTTCAAAGCAAAGGAATACAACGGGAAAATACAATTTTCTATAAAATGTATAATTCGAAGGAACCTACCTACCTACCTAGAATACTTCTAGGTAGGTACCTAAGTATTTTAAAATAAACAATAATAATATATTTCCTCGTTTAACTATTGTAAAGTATTACGTGTTCTACAAACGTGACGTTAAGATAATTAATTAAGTGCCTACTCTAGTTTTCGTACACATATTACTACTTGTAATAAAATATCTATAACAAATAAAATTTATTAAATTTTCGTCAATGTGCGAATTGGACCAAATGCTAATTGGACAATTTGAGATTTGGACAACATACGAATTGGACCAAATGCTAATTGGACAATTTGAGATTTGGACAACATGCGAATTGGACCAATTGCTAATTGGACAATTTGAGGCCACTGGACATTTTGCCAATTGGACATAATGCGCCCAACCGAAATTAAAGACTTTCTACAAATTGCTGTAAACGGTGTATTACTAAGTAACCTTTGTAAATTAAATACTCTTTAGCCTAATACACCAATGAAAATGGTGTAATAGATCTAAAGTTTTAAGACTAAGTCTGAGAGTACTGTAAGGAGAAGACGAGTAACAGCATCTATACCTACCTACACCGTGTTAGGTAAATGGTATTACAAGCCAAAACCAGCATAATTATTATGTTCACAGCATAAAAATACTATGGTGTCGTCAGAATTAAATATCATCGTTTTTTTTATATTAACATACAAACTAAAATTTTAAGATTCCGATTTGCATATATTTTTTTTAAAAGATGAAGGCTGGCTGGCGATCCCGATTTGGTCATTTCTATATACAGGGTCTTCGTAAAAAACAAGCATATGATAACATATGCATTATATAAATATTATGGTGAATTCAGAAATTTGATATCATCGCGCCTGCTGTAAGTTCCATCACTACAAAGTATCTAGTTGGTTCTTTTACAGCCATGAAATTAGCTCATTAAAAACATTCCGTCACTAGACCGCTGTACTAAAACTCAAAGAATTATTTCTTAAATCTCAAACCCACGTTTTAGTATTTACGGAGATACCACATCTACTTTATATTTTACAAAGCTAACAGGACGTTAGGAAGCTACAATTTCAATCCAAATGGCTTAACAAAATAGTTGCGACCACTCCTTTATAGTCGGCCTGATGTACTAACGAAGCCGTGTTAGCACAAACCACAAGTAGAAATGAGTACAGAAGACCCTGGATACAATAGGAATAAAATAACATCACTTTTTTTGGGGTGGTGGACATTGAGAGATGCACTCAGTGGCAAACATTCACAGTTCAAAGCAGAATGTGATGATACAAGGTTTGGGATAAAGCCTTTCTACATTGAAGTTGGACCAAGAATGGATGCTTTTGAAGAAACTGACAGGTTCCTAGTTGTCCTCCCTGGCCATCAAAATGCCGTTGATCTTTGGATTTCTTAACAATGATGACGGTTAACAGATGCATCTGCGGTGGTAGGCTTCGTAAGAGGCCGCCTGGATGCTACCACCTTCCTGCCGGAGTCCATCGCCAAACAGTATTTCTGTGTTCCGCTGCATGGTGTGTGAGAGAACCAGTGCCACTATCTAGGTAAGCTCGCTCCATCTTATGCTTCTTCCTAACCGTAGATTTAAGTATGTAGTCAAGAGCAAGCCCATTGATTATACAAAAAGAAACTTATTTGTGTCATAAAAGATGATAGAAAAATACTACGAGAAGAAGACGCTGCTGTACGTATTTTTTTACCATATAACAAACTGCCAACGCATACCAAACGTAATGATTATGACAAAACCCCTTTACTGGAGAGAACTACGTTCAGCACTAATCTGATAAATCTGATATGGTTATTGATGAATAAACGGTCACTTCTGACGTAAGTTAAGCAACCGAATCGGGTTCATAAATATTATATATGTAAAGCCTTGATATTGTGGTCTTAAGCCATATCAAAAAAGGATTTTGCTCTAACGCTTCGTAGTTTGGGAAATAGAGAAAAGAAGAAGAAAATTGCTGTTAAATTCTTCTGGCAGTACTCCTTCAGTCGCTTATTACGGCAGCCATAAGACGAAAACAAGTAGTAACATTTTATTTTATATTAATTTCTTAAAAAAATATGTGGATAAAATAAAGCATGTTTCGTTAAGATTGAAGAATGTTGTAACGATATCAGTCCACTAGCCTTTTAATGAAAATTTAGATATAATTGCTTTGATTAGCAGATGGGGTGGCAATTGTAGATCAGCAAACGTTGAATTGATGACGCTGAAAGCAACTAATAGTTGTCTCACAGCTGTCAATACTCTTTGTGGCCTCTTACGACACGTATAAAATAAAAAAGGTTGTTAGGTACTTCAGTAGTTTAAGTTGGCACCGTATCGCTACAGAATTATCATTATCATTGTTATCATTACTATATTCCACTGTTCCCACTTCCACTGTGCCCGGACGTAATGTGTCCAAATGTACAAAGCTTACAGCAGATTTGCTGGGACGGTTACGACACGTGAGGTTTAGTGAAATGTACGCGGTTTAGTGTTTGCACTAGATTGAACTATCTTAGTTTGTCGTGCGAAGGTGCACTGTTGGTAGCGGTTAATTTGTAGTTTTACTAACGAAGAGGCTAAAATCAGTTAAAATCAGTTAAAATCAGTTTTATTTCTGCAAATAGGCCCCAGGAGGCGCTTTTACTCTTTATAATCATAATTATCAGCTTACATTTGTTTTTTGAATACATGCCCCTTTAAGGACTAGGACTATATTGCATGACATGCTTAGCAGGCAAATTGGAGTTAGTTTAAATAGCAGCGGAGTGAAGATGTTTCCTTAAATCTCTCTCTCATCTCACTGTCCGATTTATATTCGTTGAGATGGAACTCTCTTTTCTTTTTCTTTTAATAAGATATATATCGAAATTAGGCAACTCGGTAAAAACTTAATATACTCGTTTATATATGTATGTATGTATAGTAAGAAGTACTCGTAGTTGTCTTTTATTATTATTTTGATTATCTCGACGGCAATCTGTAATAATTTAATTATCAGTATTCATAAAAACTACAGATTTTCTTTAAAAAACCACTCACGAACTAATTTTAAACTGTGAGCCTAAGTAGAAGTTAACAGTCATCGCCATGTTGAGTTGAGCAGCTCAGAGCAAGAACTTGAGTAATGAATCAGAATCCAAGGATACGTCCGCGAACCGGGATCACTTGCAGATAAAAGGATTGTGTAGGATCATAGTGTAAATTTACACGGAAATCACACCGACGCTTCATTATCTTGTGTAAACAAAAAACGTCCTTACGCACTTTTGTTTATTTTTATATTTATTTATCAAATAGTTTTAGTAATCATATCACCTGACATGAGTTGACACTGTATGTAGGTCTGTCTCAGACTTCGCTACTAGTACTACACTATTTTCAACCTAAACCTTCTAAATTAGACCGTCAAAAACTCAAGGGCTGAATGATAGGACTTGATGTTTTGAATTTACCATTCTAATTGAGATTATAAATTAGAATATAAAAATGATTTAAAAAAATTCGTAAATCTTTTTATTTTGTAAATTTTGCGGGACAAGAAGTCAAAATGTTAATTGATTTGGAGTTTATACCAACCATGCATCCTGTTTTTATAAGTTTTATGAGTTTGGAAACTAATAAAAAACAACGTACCTGGTATACACATCGCATCAATCAACTCTAGTGATATTGACCATGAAAATTTACGATTTAATATTTTTATTCCGTTTATAATATTGGTTGTTGTGGCAGCAACAGAAATACATCATCTGTGAAATTTTTATTTGTAGCTATCCCATTTCAAGATATACACCCTGATAACAAACAGATAGATGGACAATGGAGCCTTATAGGGTCCTGGTTTTACCCTATTATTACTAAAAAAAAAGCTGTTAAACATTTTTGCATTGGCAAAAATGTTAATACAGTAAAGTATGGACTTTACGATTCACTTTGGTGTCATAGCTGGAAAACACCAATCTTTACTTAAAGTCAACTAGGTATCAGATGATTTCAAACTAACAAAACCATCAGTAGAAACAAATAGTAAAACTGCTTCAACTTCAACAAAACAGCTAACTCCTACGTTACACTTTGGTGTCACAGCCATCCCAGTAAGCCCGGCTCCGTTGTTCGACTATGATTTATTGCGAAACTCTACGTTGCACACTCACCAACAACATACCATCTCACTTCAAGCAACTATTATTCCTACCACTAGATGTTAGGGTTCATAATAGGCTGGACAAGTGAAGTGGTATAAGGCCCAGCCGCCATTTGCAAAGCACTTCGATAGCCCGCTTTCAGCGACGCATTAGCGATTATTTGTCGTGTTGTAAAATGGTAATGTCAATATTTTAATATCATTGAGAAGTATTGTTCGTTTCAGATGGTTATTGTCAGACTTATTTAGCCAAAAATAAGGCAGAGCAATAGTTGGTCCAAATTTGGACTCAGCAAACACAATATCAAAAAAATTTTGCACTGACCTAAATCGTTGTATGCCGTAACCTAAAGTCGAAAAGAATCCAAAAACTTGCTTCAAAGAGATGGTTTTTTTACTTCGAGAAACAAAAAATCTGTTTCCAACCACTCGACTGACTGGGCTTGTCTCCACCGATCCCGGGATCAGATCGAGTTGGCCACGGACGGATCTTGCCGAGTTGTATCCACTGATACCGGGATCTCACTCTGGTATGTGTACAATTGAAGTAAAACTTATTCAAATAATTTAAACGTTTACACATATGAAGTAAAAGACTAAATTCACAAAATTAGGTCATAAAAATGACCTTACCAGAATGAGCGCCCATCAGAACTTTGGGTTGCATTCAACTTTATGGCATGTAAGGTGAAAATCTTATTAAGATGTGAAACATGACATTAGCTATATTTAGATTCAATCATTTAGTATGGACTCCTTGATACAATCTTACAATATCTAAAATGGTTTTAGCATTATATGTATAGCCTTACAATGCTAAATCTCAACGAAAAATCTCAAACGAAACTAATATGTTTTTGAGTAGACTGCAAGTCTCATATCTCGACCAATTTACATAGAGACCGTCGACCTCCGAGACAGTCATTTTATCCTTTGACGACGAATAGCTCTTATATTTTGTTATTCTTACGACCTTAGCAGCGCACTCCTAGCTTAAAGTCTGCTTCTCGTTTGGCTGGTGTTACACCAGATGCTTTGTACTATCATTACGATACATATAAACGACAGCGTAGGTAGCGGGGTGATCAAGCATTGTATTACAACTACAAATTAAATATCATTAAAATAGGGTAGTAGTAGTATTATGATCACTTAACGAGCAGGACAGCAATCATTTATAAATTCCAAATCTTAAGGTCTAGTAGCCTTAATGCTGCTTCAACGTCGGTCGGTCTCCGGATGAATTTGGACAAGACCAAAGTCATGTTCAACGACTTTATCACTCCGGAGCCGATCTCGACCAACGGTGAAGCGCTCGAAGTTGTCCAAGAATATGTCTACCTCGGGCAGATATTGCAGTTAGGTAGAGACAACTTTGAACGCGAAATCACAAGAAGAGTGCAACTGGGTTGGGCAGCGTTTGGGAAGTTGCGTCATATCTTCTCGTCGTCACTACCGCAATGCCTGAAGAGTAGGGTGTTCAATCAGTGCGTCCTACCCGTCATGACATACGGAGCCGAAACGTGGAACATGACGGTCAGGCTGGCCCACCGACTGCATGTCGCTCAGCGAGCTATGGAAAGATATATGCTCGGTATTTCGCTGCGGGATAAAATCCGTAACGAGATTATCCGGCAGAGGACCAAAGTTATGGACATAATCCAAAAGTGTAGCAAGCTGAAGTGGCAGTGGGCTGGCCATATTTGTCGCAGAACCGATGAGCGTTGGAGTAGACGGGTTCTCGAATGAAGACCACGTCTCGGCAAACGTAGTGTTGGACGCCCCCCTGCCAGATGGACCGATGACCTGACGAAGGTCGCTGGTAGTGCCTGGATGAGGAAAGCAGGGGATCGTGCACTGTGGCGTGCCCTTGGGGAGGCCTACGTCCAGCAGTGGACTGCAATAGGCTGATTGATTGATTGATTGAGGGTCTAGTATGGATGTGTCTTTCTATTATTGTGCTAGATTAATAAATGAAAATGAAATGATCTCTGATTGCAAAGTGGTTACTAGTAAAGCGCGAGTCAAAGTTCCCGACTTTGACGACTCTCAGAGCTGGTGACACGTTTAGTATAACAGTCAACCGCGAAGGTCATTAAATTGTTTATGATTTAAAATAATAGATTGTTACTTCTTGAATTTCCAGTTCATCTCTATAAATTTTTCAAAGGAAGTCATAAAAACAGCTAAATGCGAGTAAATAATAGGGGTTAAAGTATGAAATTGCCGATTATTTTCCCAATTTTTATTTTGTTTATAGCTCTTAAGTATACTTATATTATTGCGTAATTCTTTTTGTATTGTATCAAAAACTAAATAAAGTAACTTTTGACTAAAAAAAATGCAATACTAGTGCCTATTACTTCAAAGGAAGTCGTTGAAAAGACCTCTTACAATGTGTCAGCTGACCTTCTTGCTTCAATTAAGTATATTTGTATTATATACTTTGATTTTCAGAAATTTAAATACTATAATGTGTAGCTTTATAACCATCTAACTTTCACCTTTAATTGCATCGAAAACGGTTCAGGCGTTTTTAAAAAAACAAAAAAAATGTTAGTATGGAAAAATGACTTTTCTCTATTTCGTCCGTACAAAACGGCAATTTCATATTTTAACTCCTAATATCTCAAAATGTTAAAATTTGTTGGTTCACCAAATCATTTAGCTGTAATTTCAGATCATTCCAGTAGCAGGTGAAGCAGCTTTTTTAGCGATTTTAATTTGGTTTCACAATAAAGATAATTAGAGAACAAATTTAATAATGAGGTAAGATAAATAAACAAATAATATAAATAAATATGGACAACATCACATGCATTGTTCTGATCCCAATTTGAGAAACTATTTGAAGAACTTGGATTTACACATCAGTAACAACGAAAGTACCACAAATACCCAGACCCGAGAAAATATAGACAAACCTTTTTTTCTATATGAATCGAACCGGGGACATCGGAGCAGGCGACATCTTAAAAACCGGTGTGTACGCCACTCCGCCACGGATGTCGTCAAGAGATATCGTTTAAATATTGTAGAAATAGAATAGAAACGAAAAGTTAGTATCGTGTCTAAGATCGTATTTCTCTTTGATGTTTAAAAAGAGAGCTGAAATGTATACTTTTGTTAATGTTTGCTCTGCATTCAGTGGTACATGTGAGGTGTCGTTTTACTGATTATAATAAGTTTAATTACTTATTTTAAGTATGTTCATATGATTAAGTTGAAGTTCATCTGTGTCTGGTGTCTGTTTTAAAGTAAGATAAAATTAGTTAAGCAAAATGTTGACAATCCTATTAATATTATAAACGCGAAAGTTTGTAAGAATGTATGATTGTTTGTAACTCTTTCACGCTAAAACGATCCAACGAATCTGAATAAAATTTGGCACGGTGCTAGTTTATCGGCTGGAATGACATATAAGCTACTTTTCATCCCGGAAAAAGGTACGGTTCCCGTGGGATCAATATACTATAAAGAAATTTAAAAATTCCACGCGTACAAAGTCGCGGGCAACAACTAGTCATTTAATAGTCGTTGGTCTAGTGGTTTAAATACCGGGCCAAGATCTCGGGGTCCCAGGTTCGATCCCCGGGTCGGGCAACAAATAGTTTCGAATTTTCAAACGTTGCTCGGGTTTGTGATCACAAACTCGCATTTGGCAAGCGTGGTGATTATGCCAGTTCCCATCACTGCAGTGGTAACTTGAATTCAATGATGGAGTCCTGTTCCCTGGAGTGGGATGATTATAGGCTGTTACAATAAACTGTATCAACTCGTAATACCTCCTTAGACATTTTAATCTAATTATTCATAATACTTGGCTGAAACTGTTTATTGAATAACTATGTTTTAAGCTTTCACTTTTTGTGTTTTTTTTTACGTTTCTTTAATGACTTCTCTTTTCAATTTAAGTCAGTTCTGTCCTATGAATAAATATGCTATTGCAAAACAACGACTTGATTTTTCCCAAAACAATTTTCAACTTTATAAACAATGCTTAAAGATCAATTTCTCTTGAAAGTAGCTGATGTTGTGGAGTGGGTTTAACTGCTGTCTTATTGTTCTTGGATTTTTTGTTTTTATTATAGTTTTTGTAATTTGCATTATTTTTTTATTACGTTTGTGGCATCCTCTTCTAGCAAATAGAAATTCTTTACCTAACTTCATCATATTTTATCTAGACATAATAATATTACTTCACATCTCACTGGTGTTACTATGACCTTCTATAGATACATCCAAAAATATACTCAGATAACCATATGGCATAACGAGCTTCAAGTTCCAGCGATCCGTAACTGTACGAACGAAGCAAATATATAAAAATGTGTATTTTTTTCCATCGATACTACCGGTATATCTCCCAAACAATTCAGGTGAACCGTGATTTATTCTGACGCCGTTGCCACAATGTGTCACCCGGCCCCAACGACCGCTCAGTGTATCTGGCCATCGCTCGTTACGGCCACCCGGAAAGGAGCAATTTGATTTGCGAACGTTTTGGATATAACTAGATTTATTTTAAATTTCGAATGGAACATCATTAAAGAATTTGCAATAATCTTTGCCTGTGCGTTGGCTTTTTCAAGGTTGTACAGACAAAGGCAGGTCAACCTACCCAAAAAGTTAAAGGTCATTGAATTGATTTTCAACTTTAAGTCCAACAAGTAGAGATCAATATCAATTGAGAAAATTTGTCGTTTTGTGGTAGGTTAACGTGCTGTTGTCTGTACTTGCGCAAACTTGTGAAGATCTGCTGCATCTTAAGTGTACTGTATGGGCTGTGGAAAGTTTCTATTTCTACGTTTAAGGCACAAAATACAACAGCCATGGCCGACACAAGATAAGTTCTACTTCAATAGTAATTCATTTTATAGACGACAAAACCGGATGAGTGCGAATCGGGCTCGCCTACCAAGGGATCTGTACAAATTTGTACAGGTACATATTTGACGGCGCGCATTGTAGTTTAACCTTGATGATTGATAATTGTACTTCAATTAGAGAATATATTTTTTAGATTTTTATTACAAATTACATACTTTTCAGGTTTTTTTCCTGTACTTATTGTGTAACTTGCTTAATTTGAAATTCCCTTGAGATTGTGAAAATAAATGTTTATTGCGCCATAAATGGCCATATCTTTAAGTGTTAATTTAGAAGCTTCAGTTTTGTACAACTTTAAGAAATTTCAGGCTTGAGTTTACTGATTTAATTTTAACTTGAAACTTTCAGACGTTACCTTAACATACGGTATAAGTCCGTTAGTCCGTTTGTCAAAAGTTCCGGACGAAAAACAAAGTTAAAGCTATTCCAATATTTCCTTCGAGCTACAGAACTTATAAAATAAAGAAACTAAAACAACGATGGTGGATCAGTGAAGCTGTGAACTGATTCATCTATCTGAATCAACAGCCTATGTTGACGATGACAAGGATTTAGTTTTACTTTATTTAAGCATTAAAAAAACTTTTGAAAATGGAAAAATCAACAAAACATAAAACTATAAACATATTATACACGAGTATGCAGTCATTAAACAGTAACAATTCCCTCCAGGCTATGTATTCCGTATTACAGTCGAATGTTTCAAATGGATTACTGATTGGCATCCTCCGGACAATGCAACTGGAAAACTCAAATAATTCACCCTACCATTTAACAGTAAGAGAATTTTAAATAAAACTGGCCATGTCGATGGAATAAAAGCAACTCGGACTAATTAAAACACTAGACAACGAACCGACAGTTGAAGTTGAAGCATTTTCGAATGGGGGACCGTATTTTTGCATAAAATTATGTTTCTACCGAAAAGGTTAAGAGACGTTTGCACACCAACACTAGATATGAATTGCGAGAAATGTGACTTTTTAGTGCTTTCACGACGATATATTTGATTTGGAAAAGACTTGCATTTCTTGAATTTGTGTTGGTCAGGTCATCGATTTCTAGTCAACAAATTTATTTTTAGGTCTCCAAAGTCATCAAAAATCCCTCATAGTTTCCCCATGCCCGTCTGTCTATCAGCAATTAATTTCTGACTATACTTAGTTTGGCGTGGATATGTATTATAATCGCGTTACCAAAGTGGGAACATAAAATCTTAGATTTTTTGTTGGCTTATATCATCAGAGGATGAAATCATAAATTTTTGTTTGTTTTATTTACCATCATCATCATTATCAGCCTATTTCGGGCCACTGGACATATGTCTCCCTAGAAGGAGGAATTTGCATTAATCCCCTTGTTTGGCAGGTGGGTTGGCAATCGTAGTCGTCCTCTGACGGTACTCCTTTAGCCTTCTCTTACAACAACCATAGGGAAACAATTTCTGTCAATATTATCAATACAATCATAAGTTCATTAGCCCCTCAACTCGCTATTATTTTTAACAAATGTATTGATGATAGACAGTTTCCAACTTTAATGAAGTTTAGCAAAATCATTCCTTTGTTTAAGTCTGGCGAAAAATGTGACCCCTCCAATTTTCGACCTATATCTATATTGCCAGGGCTAAGTAAAATTTTCGAGAAAATAATGTTTAATCAGCTTTTATCTCACTTTAGTGTAAATAAATTATTAAATAGCAACCAATATGGCTTCAGAAAAGGTAGAAATACTACCGATGCTGGAGTTGCTCTCCTGCAACATGTGTTTGAGGCTTGGGAGAGTAAGCTAGATGCCTTAGGTGTATTTTGTGACCTTTCAAAGGCCTTCGATTGTGTAGACCATGAAATATTACTTAAAAAACTTAAACATTATGGTGCATCGAATGATTCCTTGGATCTAATAAGTTCTTACCTTAAAGGCAGAGTACAAAAGGTTTGCATAAATGGAGCTGAGTCTTCAGGGTCGGCCCTTGTTATGGGTGTCCCACAGGGATCAGTATTAGGACCCCTGCTATTTTTGGTTTATATAAATGACCTTCCCTGTTACTTACATAATCTTTGTGAGATGGTATTGTTTGCAGATGATACATCAATGATTTTTAAAACCAAGAGGGGCAAATCTTCATTTGACGATGTTAACAATACCCTCTCTAAATTATTGCATTGGTTTACAACAAATAATCTCTTACTAAATGCAAATAAAACAAAATGTGTTAAATTTACGATGCCAAACGTAAGGTTAGCTGCCCCTCATATAATTGTTAAAGATGAACCTCTAAACTCTGTAGATTTTACTACCTTTTTGGGTATAACTGTAGACTCTCATTTGCAATGGAGTGCTCATATTAGGGGGCTGTCTGGAAGACTTAGTTCTGCTGCTTATGCTGTGAGAAAGATAAGGCAATTGACTGATGTTGGAACGGCAAGATTAGAATATTTTAGCTACTTTCATAGCATAATGTCATACGGAATTCTGTTGTGGGGCTCAGCGGCAGAAATTGAGTCAATTTTTATATTGCAAAAACGTGCTGTACGGGCTATTTACGGCTTTCGACCCCGTGACTCGCTGAAAGAGCTCTTCAAAGAGATTAATATACTTACAGTGTCTTCTCAATATATTCTCGAGAATATTATTTACGTTCGTAAGAACATACATTTATTTCTTAAGAAAAGTAACGTACACAATTTTAATACGAGAAATAAAGATAAACTCGCCGTTCCAGGCTTCAGACTGCGAAAAGTAGGAAAATCGTTTATGGGAAATTGTATCCGTATTTTCAACAAATTACCAAAGGATATTGCTGAACTCCCTGTACATAAACTTAAATCGTATGTTAAAGTTATTTTAATGAAAAAGGGCTATTACACTGTTAGTGATTATTTAAATGATAAAAATGTATGGCATTAAGTTGTCCCAGCTCGTACTTGCTTAAACCTTGTAAAAATTACCTTACCTTGTAAAAATTTATTTAAAAAGAGGCTGACAATAGTGACCGAGTTTCTTGCGCTGCTTCTTCTCGGCACTAGCCCAGACTTGTCCCGAAGCAGTGGTAGGTTTAAATATTGGGACGTGTAAAAGCGCCTCCTGGGGCCTATTTGCAGAAATAAAACTGATTTTAACTGATTTTGATTTTTAACAGATGGTGATATTATTTTATTGTAGGTATTTGCACTTGCTGTGCCACGTAATTACCAATGTAAATTTTATTACAAAATCAAATTGGTCAGCATTAGCAAGATGCAACTACAGAACCATGTATAGCTTGGCCTGACGCACACTTGTCCGTTTTTTAAGTAAAAATCCCATATAATTGATCCTGCTATTGTTTGTGCTAGTTTTAGTCCGCTCTATTTTCCAAGCTAAAAATAGACTCAACTATCGTTTCTACGAAATTAGCCATTCCTAGGGCTATGGAAGGGCTATATTCTGTTTGATTGCAAACACTCATTAACGTAGCGATGCATTTTACACAGATTTGCACTCCGTTTCGGCATCGCCTTCTATACTTGTGACAGATGCCTCACTTTGCAACACGAAGCTCGTATTTACGGATATATCTGTCTCTTTCAGATACTTTAAGACATCGGTATGAGTGAAAGGGACAGATGGATTCGATTAAACGGACAATTTGTTGCGGAGTAAGGCCTCAGAGCTGATAACGAACCGGTTGGTAGTGTTTTGTTTTTCTACAACGCAAAAGTACAGACAACGCCAAGTCATCTTACCCAAAAAGTTAACGGTCATTGCATTGATTTTCAACATTAAGTCCAACAACTAGAGATCAATATCAATTGAGAAAATTTGACGTTTTGTGGTAGGTCGACTTGCTGTTGTACACACGGCAGCACATCAGACTATACATGTTGACCTTGACACCGCCTTTATGCCCTACGTAATAAAAGCTGTCATCGCAGTTCAACTGTTTAACTTGATGTGCTGTCGAGTGTACATTAGATTTTCAATAATTATTAATCTTACTAATATTGTAAATGCGGGATGGATGTTTGTTACCCAATCACGCCAGAATTGTTGTAATAATCTGAATGAAAGGCAAGGAAATAAATAATAGACTGAAACAGCACATAGCCTTCGGTTTCCGTGGGTACATTTTCCTGGTAAGAAGTCGTGGATAACGATGATGATGATGAAAGGAGATGTCCCATAATAGGCCCAGACATAGTACACCATTTTCAAAAATCAAGAAAAATTTACTGTTTCTGGGAAAAATACATATAAATTTATATAACGTATAATTTAGTGTTTCAAAAATAAATAAGATTGAATAATTTATCAAACTCCATTAGGCACTCCAAGATGGCGTCAATCAAAAAAAACTTTAAGTGTCAGTAGCGCTCATACCCCATGTCACTTTGGCATAATCATTCACTTCAAGTTTTTGTTCTACTTGTCGCGTTTTAAATGTAGTTCATTATAACGACCTCATTTTTTTCGATTTCTGGATTTGGTATTGATCGACACATTACTTTCATAATGTTTGTTGTTATTACAGCAAGCGATGGCACTCGACTCCTAGATGCGCAATTTTGAAACTGCCAAAACTGACAGACGTCATCAAAATGTCATCTTCCGCCATGATGGTTTTGTTGTTTTGTACTGCTATTTTCTTACTTAACTCTTTATTTGAACCACTTAACAAAGCCATTTTAAAAGAATTGGATAATAACAAAATCTTGTAGGTGTATTGGTCTATCTTTTGGTGGGGTGTACAGGTTCTGGGCCTGGCCTCCATACAATTTGGGACATCTCCTTTCAAATATAACAGAAACAGAGAAAGG
This sequence comes from Anania crocealis, assembly GCA_949315895.1. Lineage (NCBI taxonomy): Eukaryota > Metazoa > Arthropoda > Insecta > Lepidoptera > Crambidae > Anania > Anania crocealis. The sequence goes on from OX438880.1 coordinate 3,296,895, forward strand.
TTGTGTGTCCCGAAAACGAGATTTGTTAAAGCGCGCAAACAGGGCATCTCTCTAAAAATTAATATGTATAATAAATTACCAATTAAAATTACAAGGATTCATTTTAACGCATTTCAACAGGTAATTAAGACATTTTTGAAAACTAATGCCTTCTACAGTATAGAAGAGTATATGAACTGTTCATTATCTAATATGCTCACATGATTTGACTCCTGTATTGTTTGTTTGTTTGTCCTGTATTAGTCAATTAATCCCTCAACCCCCAGGAGGCACTCGGGTGCCACGATAACAATTGATTTCAATTGTGTCTGGAATAACTCACGATCGAGGGATTAAATTATGTATAAGATAAATTAATTGTAAATTTTGACGTACCAATGTTATGAAATGTAACGAAAAGGTGAATAAATAAATTGAATCGAATTGAATAACAAAATGTATCATCGAACATCCCTACGTTTTTCGGTTATAACTGGTATTTACATTCAATCATCAAAATACCACGAAACTTCTTCAAACGATATTGAACTCTTTGTGTTTTACATTAAGTTGTGAATCGTTCGAGGAAACTGATTCTCAGGTAAGTTCAAACTGCGGTTAGTGACGTCATCCTACATTCAATCGGTCACGGCGTTCGAGTTCAGCGAGTCAAGGTCAAACGGTCGTTCACCTTATGATTCGCAATTTATAATATTTTTTTACAAATTTAAACATTGACGTCCTTATAATAAGTATCAATTGTTTTGGAAGTTCTACCATAACATGTTGTTCCTAATAACTAACCTAAATTGTTGTTCTAAATTCGATTTGAACACTTTTTTTTTAAATCATGTCAACGCAATAACTTTATGTGACTTGTTTTGTTCGATAAAATACATTTTAAAATTGGTTCTATGTCTATTTACTTAACATTAACAGATTATAAATCACCCAGATTTTATCACCTAGAGTTTGCAGTTTGGCACGGGTTATAAAAGAACATTTAAAATTTACTGACAAAAAAATACGATGTAGGTCACCACTAGGTCATAAGCCTCTGTCTGTTACTATTTTTACTTGCTTCTAAATTCAAAATTAAAAAAAAAACTGGGCTTTATTTTTTTTTATAATAGGGGTTAAAGTATGAAATTGCCGTTTTGTATGGACGAAATCGAGAAAAGTAATTTTTCCATACTAAAAATTTTTATTTTTTTTTAAAAACGCCTGAACCATTTTCGATGCAATTAAAGGTGAAAGTTAGATGGTTATAAAGCTACGCATTATAGTACTTATTTAAATTTCTGAAAATCAAAGTATATAATACAAATATACTTAATTGAAGCAAGAAGGTCAGCTGACACATTGTAAGAGGTCTTTTTAAACGACTTCCTTTGAAGTAATTGCATTTTTTTTTTAGTCAAAAGTTACTTTATTTAGTTTTTGATACAATACAAAAAGAATTACGCAATAATATGGGAAAAAGTGGGAAAATAATCGGCAATTTCATACTTTAACCCCTATTATAATCAACATCATTTTCCTTAAACTTAGAATCCATCGATACGGGCAGGTAGGTGTGTCTCAATTATAAAACGAGTTCGCATCGCTATTTCCTTGTCCAGTCAACCTACTTATAGCATCACAATTATTTACTCGATAATACACTTTACATGTTACACTTAAAGTTAAAATTATTTTGAGATTTTAGTTACGGGTTTCTGCATCTCGAAACAAGACTATAATATTGATCTAACGGGATAGGAATTATGTCAAAATAACTTTAAACACTTTTGTATCAATTTTCTCTATATTTTGGCACATGTGGCACACCCAAATCGTTAACAAATCATTGAACCTTATGATTTAAACTTAAAGTTGATTTTCGACCAAATAAGTTTACATTTGACATCTTTACTTCTTTGAACTATGCATTTTAACACTGAATCAACGTGATAGTTACCTAAACTGATGAACAGAAAACGTTTCCATCCGAATTCTTTCTACAAATGCACCACACTGTTAATTTTAATAGACATCGGCAGGTATAAAAATTACAAAACTAAATTTTACTATTTATTTTACACTTCACACTCTTAAGTCGAAAGTTTTGGCATAACGGGTAGGTCTTGTATTACTGACACTTTCACATTCTAACCATGACAGTAAATTTGGCGCTCAAAATACAGCATTTCTCTCTTCAAATCAAAATTATTTTTCTTTGACACATTCTAAAAAACACAGCATTCCATAGTTCTTCTTTTTTCAAATCCACATTTTTTTATGTGCAGCGACACTGGCAGGTGGAAAAAAATTGCGAAACAAGTTCGCATTTCTGATTCCTTCGCGCAACATCATAACATGCTTGATTGCAGCTGACAGCGAATCCTCTTGTCGCAGTGGTGTAGTAATCATTATTTGAATGGACTCCAACCAAAAGTAGGGCAAGTAGCACGAACATAACGGTGTATTTCATTTTAGCTGCGTACGCGCTGCTACTTTAAGTGAAAAGCGTGCGTGAACTGGTCAAGTCGTCCACGTATCAAAACAGCCTGGATTGAATGAACCGGCAATTCTAATCGTATGTTGTTTTTATACAGGACAATGTCATGAGCTGGTTTTCGAATAAAGGTAATAGCGAGTTTTCTGTAGGGTTGTCACGACAAAATCCAGAAGTGTTAAGACGCTTATTACAAAAAGGTTGGCAGCGTATAGTTAAGTATTTCGTGATTATTGTAATAAAAAATTATTGTAAAATCGGACGCCGCGCCGAAAGAAGGACAAAGAACGACAGCCAAACATGATTATTAGAAATTTTAACACAGTGACGAGTTTGAAGAAAGGAAAAAAAGGAAGAATTCTGTGAATTTGAATGACCATACAAAATTTTTCAAAAATTCATACCAACTAAAAAAACCTTAGTTTCTTCTATTTTATAGTTCAAAGCGGCCTCTAAGTTTTTCAATATTCATTAGGTAAATAACCCCGAAACTGTCAAATTTTGTAGAAGTTCATTAAGTTTTCAAGTTATAACACAATTATTTCATATTGTTCTGTTTAGTACGCTGTCAAAATGACGATTGAACATTAGTCCATCGTTATTCAAGTTCCGTAAATTATAAAGATGTTTTTTTTTTTATTTCATTGAACTGTTAATCCCTCGATCGTGAGTTATTCCAGACACAATTGAAATCAATTATTATCGCGGCACGCGCGTGCCACCTGGGGGTTGAGTGATTAAATGTTTACTGAATAATTTGTTTACATAACACTGCACTAACCCAACTATGAGCAAGAAACCTTCGCATTATTTTATGGATCCCAGTGTAAGTATTTCTTTTAAAATATGATTTTAAATAAATAATGTTTCGTTTTGCGAATTTGGTATTTTAAGCTAATAATATTTTAAGAATTTGGTGTTTTGAAAATAATGTTTTGCGAATGTGGTGTTGAATAATCGCCACCTGGGCGCCTATTTTACTTTGTAACGCATAGTAAAAAAATACAATAGGAAATCTAAACTGACAGTGACAGCCCTGACACGTTCTATAGTTCACGAGTTGTCTATTCTGTGCCCTCACTACAGATTAGGTAAAGTTTAAATAAACAAGCGCGTTTAGGAGGAAAACTCTGAACATAAATACTCTGCTACATACGTTTTGGTAATACCAGTTCCGTTACCGTGAGTCTGTCACCAGCGCATCAATAGAAAATAACACATGATCTTATCGATCGATATTGATCTTTATGCGTTGGAATCAAAGTTTGTTATTTATTTCATCGTAACGGTAACTTATTGCGATGTTTTTGTTGATATTATACAGATGATTTAATAAATACGTCACTTATACAAAGTATTTTTTTATTACTTTGTAAATACATATAATGCTTATGCAAGACCTGGAAATATTTGTCGATCATACAATGTACGTATTAGGGGTTAAAGTATGAAATTGCCGTTTTGTATGGACGAAATTGAGAAAAGTCATTTTTCCATACAATTTTTTTTTAAAGTTTTTTTTAAAACGTCTGAACCGTTTTCGATGCAATTAAAGGCGAAAGTTAGATGGTTATAAAGCTACGCATTATAGTATTTAAATTTCTGAAAATTAAAGTATATAATACAAATATACTTAATTGAAGCAAGAAGGTCAGCTGACACATTGTAAGGGGTCTTTTCAACGACTTCCTTTGAAGTAATAGGCACTTGTATTGCATTTTTTTTTGTCAAAAGTTACTTTATTTAGTTTTTGATACAATACATAAAGAATTACGCAATAATATGACTATACTTAAGAGCTATATACAAAATAAAAAGTGGGAAAGTAATCGGCAATTTCATACTTTAACCCCTATTAGGTATTTATGATTTTAATATCATTGACGCGTAAATAGAAAAATAAACTCACTACAATTTACCGTTATGATGAAATAAACAATGAACCTGTTAGTTGATGAAATCATATAAAACGTGTTCCTTTTAACATCCCATAACTCTAAGGTTATGTTCTATAGGTGAAAACAATATACAACGCCCTAGAGCATGTGGTTCAAAAATCAATAGTTTCGAATATAACATCAATTTTAGTTAAATTTGTTTAAAAAATGTAACCAGTATGGCGAATCCTTAGTTTTGCGAGTCGTTGGCAAACTTACACTAAAGTGTAGTAGTAAAGTAGCGGGAGAGCGTAACTTGTAAAAAAGTTTTTAGTCGTTTTCATTCAAAAGTTCATTCATAACAAGGTAAGGGTGTTTTGCATAAACAATCGTGACTTTTTAGAATTATTTTGTATGAAAAAATTAAACAAAAAAATAATAATAATTGAAAAATAATTCATATGCAATTTGTTTCTTTACTATGGTCTGTTTAATACCCTAGAGTTATGGGATATCAAAAGGAACACGTTGTACAAATAATAATACTTTAGGCATTTTCGCATTGAAATCCTGTTATTTTTCAATCGTCAAGCAATGCCGTCTTAAATTAAGTTTAATTAAAAACTGAGATGATGCCTGCTTATACGAATGAAAAAAAAAACTTTATCTGTCATAACATAATTTAGACCTTAATTGTTCCTGTTCTTAGGATTAACCCTAAATAAATAAAATGTAAACATTTAAAGATAATCTTAATTTAACCTTAATCATGTATCCAATCCATCTGGATTAACATGTAAGTTTTGCCAAAAAACTTCTGGCAAAATTCAGAAAACATTCACGTATAAATAATTTCCTCAAAACTGAAAAATTCACGTCGATTGAATACATAAGTATGCATTCGTTATTATTAAATTGATGTAATAACGTACTCGGAAATTCATTAGCATATAATGTTTGTGCAATGTGCAGTATTCGCCTGAAAAACTGTTTTCGTTTCCGCCACACATTCGGTCGAATTGTATTTTCATTCCATTAACATTGAAAGACCCGTCCGACTTGGTTCTCGACGAATTTTAAATTCGGCCGAGTGTCCTTTCGCGAGGACGAGATAATTTTAATTTGAATTCTTGGTGTCATGTTGTGTAGTTAGAACTAATGCTACGGTTTTGTTGACGTTTCATTAAATTATATATTTGTTTTACATCATAAATTAACCGGCATAGTAATTGGAAAAGGTGGCGGCGTTATTTAGGTTTAGTTGCACGACTCAGTCTGGCAACTTTGGTGATATTTTGGCTTATTTCAATCATAAGTATATTTTTAATAATAGTGACGTAAAGATCATTTTGTTTGTTATATCATATATCATTTGTTTATAAATACAGAGTGAAGGGATGAGTCAAAATAGTCTCGCCCAAATATTGTTTGGCAGAGTAACTATTTGACCGAGTGCTCAGTCTAATAGCAGACTAAAACTGTTACACTACTAATAGGTGAATTACAAAGTGCTAATTTTTTTTTAGATCACACTCGTTAATTCGCTTATGGGTCTGTCTGATTATAGGATAAAAGGTTTTAAAGTTACTAGCAATAGGGTCGTCTAAAAAAGCAAAGTACTGCGATTCTGTCTTACCATGTTTAAAAATTTTCCGTAAAAAAATTTAACATAAAAAAATCACGAATAAAAACATCAATTTAAAATTTGTTACTAAACAAGAATTCACGGCAAGTTATCTAGTATTTTACTGACATTATTATTAATTATATTATGATTAAAGATATGATTTATTATCGTATTTACCAAAAAAAATCACATTTATAAAAATCGCATCGGTTAACTTTGAAAAAAGTTAGTACATAATACTCGTATCTAGTTCGAGTGTATGGACACTTCCGGGACACCAACTGCCCGTCGACGTGATTACAATAAAACTTCTATTGTTTTCCGGAATGTGTTCAATAATATGTTCAGAAATTACTTGCCCAAGTCTCGATATTGTCAGTCTATACGTTGTTGTACTCTCCCAATCCTCCCCGAAGCAAGGCGTTATAAATCTCTATCCAGGCTGATCCATCCACTTACAAGCCAAACCTGCCGTGCCTGTGCATAGCAGCTTATGCAATCAACAGCTACAAGGTGACACAGTTTAGAACCAGAAAATCTCCTTTTGACAGTGAAATTTAGTTTCAATATGATTATTAAACTTATCACTAAATTGGGATTGACGCATGTGCCTGTATTTAGCGACACGAAATTGAACGTTTAATTGTACATTTCCCATCACTAATCAATTGATGCCTAGTGCACATCACTTGGAGCTGTCACTGTACTTTTTCTGCTGATCACGCGCTAAATTATTTAAAGTTTTTGTAAGTCTCAAAATCTAATAACTAAAGAGTTAAAAATAAGAATGTTTAATAAAGTTTACCTTAAATACGATTTTGCCTACAATTTATAACAGTGCATTGATAATCCCGGTTTAGTGATTAGTTTTATGTGTAAATGCATCAAGAAAGATAAAAAATCTAAATTATAATCATTATAGTAAAAAGGTACAAATAACTTTACAGTTTTAAGTCGGTGCATGATGATTCTTGTTCGGCATCGACTCTTGGATCGGTCTTGTTGGATTTCAGGTGGTTGAATTTTAGGTAAGCTACTTAAGAGGAAACACAAGGGCCGTTTTTCCATACAAACATTTTCCAATTTTTATTACGAAAATTCATGGCCACAATTAGCATGTTTCTATGTTTTCTGTTTTTTCATAAATTAATTAATAAAAAAGATATGAGCCCTCAAAAATCGAAAAAAATCGTCAGATTTTCCGCTGTGTTCAAACATCCAGAAAACAAATTTAGCTAAATTTTAGAAAAAAAGGATAACATACGAACACGGCCAAAGCCTTTCTTAATTTTTAATGACAAAAGCATTTAAATCGGTCTAGTTTTGGAAAGTAATCGGGGGACTACGAAACGTTGATTTGGTGTGTTTTTAGTAGGTTTTTCCGGTCCAAGAAGCAGTTGTCTCTATCACACTCTGCGGTGAAGGCGTTTGGCACTGCGCGACAGCAATAGATTTTACAAATACCTATTTTTCAATTCTCTCGCCCGTAGTTTCCTCTTAAACTGTAAAATGACTTAAATAAATATGAGTGAATGAATGAATGAATGAAAACATCATTCTAATCTAATTAATTACAAACAACTTCCCAAAACAATGTCCGAAGCCTGCACAAGTATCTCTTGGTAATTGGGACAGACAAGTTGCAAACTTTTTGACCCTAAATCGAAGTTGTTTTGATCCATTCAACGTAGTAAGAAGGATTTGAAACGTCAAAGTTAATCAAGATTTTGTCCGAAAGGTGATTAAAAAAAAGTAAAAGTAAAGTAACAGCCTATAATCATCCCACTGCAGGGAAAAAGCCTCCATCATTGAATGCCAGTTACCACAGCAATGATGGGAGTACTGGTATAATCACCACGCTTGCCAAATGCGGGTTGGTGATCACAAACGCGAGCAACGTTCGAAAATTCGAAACTTTTTTGTTGCCCGACCTGGGATTCGAACCTGGGACACCGAGATCTTGGCCCGGTATGTAAACCACTAGACCAACGGGGCGTTAATTAGGTGATTAATGTATTTTAATTGTTTTAAACTATAAAAAAAGTTCATGATAATAATACTTTTTGGTATAAAAACACTTGTTTTTTATTGCCCTGATCGTCAATTATTCAAATGTCAAGTTCCCCAAATAGAATTTAATTGCAAAACCCCTTTTTTATAGGGACTCCTGTGTCCATCAGCCCTGCTGCCCTGTGATGATTTTACACAATAAATAAACGACATCACATACATTGTTCTGATCCCGTAACTGTTTTAAGCACTCGTATTTTGGAAATCAGAAACAACGAAGGTACCACAAACCAGACCTGAGAAAATGTAGAAAAACCCTTCTTTTCTACATTGACCCGTCCGGGACCTCGGAGCAGGCGACTTGAAAACCGGTGGAGACGCCACTCCGCCACGGAGTTCGTCGAACGAACCGAAATAGTTGCATTTTATTGACGACGATGACGACCATTTGGATCAGCGGTAGTTAACGCTGCTTCTGAGCCATGGGTCGCGGGTTCGATCCCCGCACAGTACAAATATTTGTGTGCATGAACATGTCTGTTTGTACTGGTCTGGGTGTTTTCTATGTATTATAAGTATGTATTTACAAAAAAAAAAAGTATATAAGTAAGTTTATCGGTTGTCTAGTACCCCATACGACAGGGTACTTAATAGTACCTTAATTTGGGACTAGACGGCTCTGTGTGGCCCAGTGTGGCATGTCTTAAATATTTATTTTATTAATGACTTTCACATTGTTTTACTTCAATTGTTTTAAAATGTATAATAGTAGCAATCAATGGTGATTACAAAAGAAAGCATGTCACATTAGGCTCGTATCTTATATTCATTTATTTATTTTTATTTATTGAAAAAAATTTACCTACCAATGACATATAACTATGTTACAATATTGGTTCAACTATTTATTTTGGAACACGCTGTGACTAGCACAGATGTTGCTATGTTAGATCCATTCAAACGAGACGCCGCCGCAGCAAAACGTTTTTAAATCAATTATCGATTTGATTATATGAACATCATAGTTTGACTTTTTAAAACATGATCTGAAATTATAGTATGTCTTAAAAGAGTCAAACGTTTAAATATTTACTCCATATTTCTAGGTAAATGTAAATCGACCTAAGAAATACATATTTTGCCTGGTAAGGTGCGTGTGATCTTAAATTTACCGAGGTTATCGGATTCCAAACGTAACATAACACCTATCCAGAAAGATTTTAGAAAAAACCCGAACAAGACTTGGTTCGTTATTTTAGGTTAACTAAGCTGTATATAAGGTTGTGGAAGGAAACATGTTTTATGGTTTCAATCAATCAATCAATCAGCCTATTGCAGTCTATTTTGTGGTTTAATTAAATTCTAACTACCATTACTGGTTTTTCACGGGTAATACACTAACAATGCGAATTGAGGTCAACTATTTCTTATCTAATTTCGAGAAAGAGATCTTTCGTGGAGTTCAACTCGGATCGGGAAAAATCTTCGCATCCAAATGACCTTAGTGCCTTAAGAAAAGCCGACCCGTGCATATTGTCAATGATAACTTATAGAACTTGAACGTAGTCGTTTGATAATAATATGGTTATAAGAAATCTTCAAAGAGAGGCAATGCTTGGTAATCCTGTACGTCAGAAATGAGAACAAGTCTAAGATAACCGACATCGCAAAATCACCAAACTAAAGTAGCAGAAGGTAGGACACACAATAAGAAAATCTGATAGCCAAAAGACTTTGGAATGGCGACTGTACACTGACCGTACCGACGGTCTGTGGGTAAGCGTGGACTAAAGATCTGGTAAAGGTCGGGGGCCGCTAAATGCGTGTAACGCAGACCCAATCGTTGTGAGGATCCTTATGAGAGACTAGCTGTTGCCCGCGACTTCATCCGCGTCAATTTCTATTATTATGATCGCGACTATTTTTGCAATATTTTTCACTCATGCTTCGCTCCTATTAGTCGCAGCGTGATGTTATATAACCTAAAACCTTCCTCGATAAATGGACTATCCAACGCAAAAATAATTTTTCAATACGAACCAGTACTTCCAGAGACTTGCGCGTTCCAACAAACAAACAAACAAACTCTATCTCTCTCTACTACTCTACTCTAGATCTATTTGCAGCTTTGGGCCGAGAAATAGCACGACTTTTCTTTTTTTATCGGTAAAAAAAGGCCTCTAAAGAAGTAGGTACTGCAAGAAGACAGGCAGTAGCATCTAGCTAAACTGCGATCGCCAATGCGTCTACCAACTGCGGATATGATAGTTGTACGGGACAGCGTTATAAAATGTTAATTGTATATAAGTTTTTATTATTTATTATGTTTTGTTATATTGTGATATGTTTGAACTTTGAATTTGTAATTTTGTATGTTTACTGTGAATTGTAAATTATTGTAAAACTTTATATTGTTATGGGAAATAAATGAATAACAGCCGGGGGTTTAGGAAACACACCCTAAGTAGGCACACACCCTCGTATAGGATAACGAGGACTAGGAAGGGAAATAGGACGCGGCTCTCTTTACGGTATTGCCTTTTCGAGTCAAAACGCAAGCCCGTACTATTTCCCTCTCTTTCTAATTGTGAGATGGCATGCGGCTCTCCCTACGGTATTGCCGATCGACCGCGGAAAACACGCGCATGCCATCTCCCCTCTCGCTCGCACCGACCTCTCGCTCACACAGTGATTGCGTGGGTGGGGATTTTCCCGCCAAAAATTGTGAATATAAGGCGAGCAGGGGGTCCATAGAATCATTCGATCCAGCAGTAGCAAGGAAGAACCTTCTCTCCTAAGCAAGTAGGAAGAGCCCTAGAAGATCAACCTGAACAGATCCTGGGAAGAAAAATAGGAAGAATACACAGCCACCTCACCGCATACAATACAGTCCACACAGTAAACATTGGGTTGGCTGTTACTCCGTAACCCGACATAAGGCGTTATCATTTCATCAACATCATCATCAAACAAGACGGGCGTCTGACCGTCTGGCTTCCTCCCTCATCTTCGTACCAAACCCGGCCACGTGTCATCCGGCACATTGTTGGTCCTTCGAGCCGGATCGTCGTATTGAAGATTGAAGATTGAAGATTGTCAAGATGCCCGTCACTCGTTCCCGTACACAAGAAAGATCGCCTACGTCGGAGACGGAAACATCGTCGGGGACCGAAGTCACTGGTACCACTATGCCAGATACCTCGGCCACAAGTCAAACGACCAGTCTGCTGGTTACTGAGCCAGAACGCCGCCAAGAAGAGCAGCTGGCGCCGCCGGCTGCGCCCGCTCAGGCGCAGCTGCCCGCAGCACACACGAAGAAATTAGCACCTTCTGTAATATCAAAGAAAAGCAAGAAATTACTGAAGGCCAGGGAAGAACTACTGCACATCCAGCTACAGCTCGCCGCCGCCAGGATAGCGGCATTAGAAGCGGAAACGGACACCGACGAAGACGACATTGACACCGTGATTGATGACTCCGGCAACAACAACAACGAACGCACTGTCGCCTGGGTTGACGATAGCCGCTTGCAAGTGCTGGCTATCACCGAGCAACCACACAACCCAGAGCCGCTACCGCCGATACCGACGCAGGCGTCTGCCCCGCAGATCGCGACGTGTCCTACGGCGGGAGTGAACGAGACAGCACATATCGGCGTCTCACCGGCGGGAGTGAGTGAGACGGCATGCGTCGGCGCCCCACCGGCGGGAACAATGAAGAGTGACATCGCGCAACTAGCTGCCGCGATCACTATGGCTACAAGAGCAAGTCAACCGAGAATGAACATTGAATTGCCGATATTCGCCGGGTCCCATCAAGAATGGCTGATATTTAAAGCTGCTTACGAAGAATCGAAGAACGGGTTGACATCATTGGAGAACCTCGCCCGTCTTCGCCGAAGCCTCAAAGGACGTGCAAGGGAAGCAGTAGAGAGTCTCCTTCTATACAACGGCAACCCAGAAGACGTCGTGAAAACCTTAGAAGCAAGGTTTGGTCGTCCGGACGCTATCGCGATGTCCGAACTGGAGCGGCTGCGAACGCTATCGAAACCTCAAGACACGGCGCGGGACTTATGCATCTTTGCCTCCCGGGTCTCGAACATCGTCGCAGCACTAGGTGCCATCAAGAAGAGGCACTACCTGTACAACCCGGAAATCACGAAGAACACCATAGAAAAACTGACCTCCACCATGCGATATCGGTGGTACAACTTCGCGGCAGAACAAGACAGTGAAGAACCGGACCTAGTCAAGTTGTCGCGCTTCCTGAACCGGGAGGCCGAACGATGCGGCCCCTACGCGCAACCTGAACAACCGGACAACGTCGTGCCAGCGAAGAGGCCTCAACGGGCCTACAGTACAAACACCACGGAACCCGAACAGAAGACATACAGCTGCCTACGTTGCGAGAAGACAGGGCACGCCATCGGGAACTGTGAAGAATATAAGAAGCTGAGCGTCAATGACAGATGGGATTTCGCCAAAGAAAAGAGACTATGCTTTCGGTGCCTGCGGTATAGAACCAAAGTACATCACTGCCGCACCACGAAATGCAACATAGACGGGTGCCCCCATCCACATCATCAGCTGCTACATCACACTAAGAGTGGTGAACAGAAGACAGAACAGAAGAAAAGTGAAGTAGTCAGTTCCACGTGGACGCCAAGGAAGCCTCAAGCGTATCTGAAGATACTGCCTGTGACCATCGTCGGACCGAAGAGGAAAATCGACACGTACGCGCTTCTCGACGACGGCTCTACGATCACGCTCATCGACGAGAGCTTGGCACAGCGCGCCGGACTAAGAGGACCAGTGGAACCACTGCGCATCGAAGCGATCGGTGAACGGCAAATTGAAACAGGATCTTCAAGGCGGCTCAAACTAACGATCCAGGGTGACCAGAAGAAGCGCCACACCATACAAGCCAGAAGCATCAATCAGCTGCGACTATCCCCGCAGACCATCGACGAACGCGATCTGGCTGGCTGCCGTCACCTGGAGGGCCTGAAGAATCTCACCTACGAACAAGCCAAGCCGGGAATACTCATCGGGCAAGACAACTGGCCACTCCTCCTGGCAGAAACCACTCGCGTCGGTGACAGACAGCAACCAGTCGCCTCACTTACGAAACTGGGATGGGTCCTTCACGGAGCACAGGTGCGGACGCTGGGACAGAGAGTCCACTTCGTGAACCACGTGACAACGGAAACAGAAGAATCAGAGAGAATCGACGAACAATTGAAGAACTTCTTCTCTCTAGAGTCATTCGGAGTCGCGCCGAAGAAACCACAGAACGATCCAGAAGCCCAAGCCTTGAAGATTCTGGATGCGGAGACCAAACGCCTCGAAGACGGCCGTTTCCAGACCGGGCTGCTGTGGAAATCGGCGGACATCAAGCTGCCTGATAATCGAGACTACGCGCTAAGAAGACTTTGTGCCACCGAGAAGAAAATTGAGAAGAATCCCAAATTGAAGGCCAAGGTCCACGAACAAATGAAAGCGCTCATAGAAAAAGGCTACGCTGAAGTTGCACCTACGAAGAAGACTGAAAACAGAACATGGTACCTGCCTTGTTTGAAACCGGACAAGGTCAGGATGGTGCATGACGCAGCAGCCATCACGAAGGGTTTATCGCTCAACGACACTCTACTCACCGGACCAGACCTGCTGCAATCACTTCCTGGAGTGCTGCTGAGGATGAGGCAACATCAAATCGCAGTATCAGCAGACATCACAGAAATGTTCCTGCAAGTGAAAATCCGACCAGAAGACAGGGATGCGCTCCGCTACTTATGGAGAACAGATCGTGACGCTCCACCCACCGAATACAGAATGACGTCACTGATCTTCGGAGCCACCTCGTCCCCTGCCACAGCGATCTACGTAAAAAACCGCAACGCGAAAGAAGCCGCCGAAAAACATCCCGAAGCTGCCGATGCCATTGAACGCAACCATTACATGGACGACTACATCCAGAGCTTCGAGACTGAAGAACAGGCAATCAAGGTCGCAAGAGAAGTTGGAGACATCCACCAGCGGGCACACTTTGAACTAAGGAAGTGGACATCGAACTCCGACGCAGTGTTGCAGCAACTGGATCTGGGAAAGAAACAAGAAAACATGAACCTGGCCGAAGATGACAAGACTGAACGAGTTCTGGGGCTCACCTGGAGAACGTCAACCGACCACCTGGGCTTCAACCTGGACCTGTCGCGCCTGCCTGAAGACATCCTACAGAAGAGGCCGACGAAGAGGGAAGCCCTGAAGATCGTCATGTCCCTATTCGACCCTCTAGGACTAGCCTCGCCTGTCACAATCAGGGCAAAGCAGATCCTCCAGGAGATATGGCGAAGGAGCACGGCGTGGGATGAACAACTGGAAGAAGGCCTGACACTGGAATGGAAACAATGGACGACGCACCTCCAGAGGCTGAACCAAATCCACATACCCCGGTGCTACCCGAACTACAGTCGCAGCGACAATATCGAGCTCCACGTGTTCGTCGACGCCAGCGAGGTCGCCTATGCAGCTGCGGTCTACTGGCGCATCGAAGATGAAGACGGGAACATCCAAACACCACTCATCTTGGCCAAGGCGAGAGTGGCTCCCCTGAAGGTAACATCGATCCCGAGGCTGGAGCTACAAGCAGCGGTGATGGGCAGCAGGATGGCGCAAGCAGCCATCGAGGAACACGATCGGAAGCCAGTGTCCCGAACATTCTGGACCGACAGCAAGACAGTCCTGACCTGGCTGAGAACAGGAGCCCGATCCTTCAAGCCCTTCGTCGCCCACAGGATCGCCGAACTCGAAGAAAACACCAAGACAGAGGAATGGCGTTGGGTTCCCACGAAACTCAATGTAGCTGACGACGCGACACGGGACGTCCCCAAGGACTTCGACGAGACCCACAGATGGTTCACCGGCCCCAGCTTCCTGAAAGAAGATCGATCGACGTGGCCGGAAGAGAAGAAGACCATTCCTGAAACAACGGGAGAAGAACGAACACTGAACCTCAGAAAGTCATCATCGACCGCAACACAAGTCGTGCCTGACGTAACCAGGTTCTCAAGATGGGAACGTCTGGTCCGCACCACAGCCAGAGTCCTACAGTTCGTCAGCCTGCTGAAGACAAAGAAACACAGAACATTATTCTCAAGAACGAAGCCGAACAAGACAAAAGATCCTTCCTGGGGTGCTCAGCGTGTCGACAGAAAACTGAAGAAATTAATTGAAAAGGTTCATGAAGAAGACAAATATTTGAAGATTCCCGCTGAACTCATCATCGAAGCTGAGAAGGTTCTCATCAAGGCGAGCCAAGAAGACGCCTTCGAAGAGGACATAGAAAACCTAAGAAGAGGACATCAGATCAGCCGTCAGAGCAGAATGAAGAAATTAGCTGTTGAAATGAACAACGGTTTGATCACCCTGAAGTCTCGAATCGACGCTGCAGAAGGAATACCCGAAGTAGAACGAAGACCACCGATCCTGGATGGACGTCACCACATCACGCGACTCTACATCGCGCACGTCCATCTCACCGGTCATCACCAGGGAGTGGAAGCCACCGTCAACCAGTGTCGCCAGAGGTTCCACATCCTGCAACTTCGGCCGACTGCAAAAAAGATAGTCAAAGAGTGCCTTCACTGTCGCAAACGAAGAGCGGCACCCTCAGCACCATCAACAGGAAACCATCCGCCCTGCAGGCTGGCCCATCATCAGCGACCCTTCTCCTACACAGGGGTCGACTACTTCGGGCCTCTACAAGTCACCGTCGGACGAGCCACACACAAACGCTACGTGGCCCTCTTCACGTGCCTCACGACCAGAGCGGTCCATCTGGAACTCGCCGCTACGCTATCCACTGACTCAGCGGTGATGGCATTGAGGCGATTCATCGCGAGGAGAGGCTGCCCGAAGGAGATCTGCTCTGACAACGGAACCAACCTGCACGGCGCCGAGAGGGAGCTGCGCCGAGCCATCGACAGCGCAACAGAACTTGAAGCCAGCAAACGCCGCATCTCTTGGCGCTTCATACCACCGGGCGCGCCGTTCATGGGCGGCGCTTGGGAAAGGCTGGTGAAGACAGTCAAGACAGCGCTATCGACAGTGATGAATGGACGCACCACCAACGACGAAGTCCTAGCCACGGTCCTCGCAGAAGTGGAATTCACCGTCAACAGTCGGCCGCTCACCCACGTCGCGGTCGACCCTGATGAACCTGAAACATTGACGCCGAATCACTTCCTGCTTTTGGAGCCTGCACACGAACCGGCTATGGGACAATTTGAAGACAAAGACCTGCTGGGCAAGACCCATTGGAGGGCGTCCCAGAGAATAGCAGACATGTTCTGGAGCCGATGGATACGAGAGTACCTCCCTGAACTCCAAGGCCGGCGGGAGCCGCACGGCCGTGGCCCAGAACTGAAGACCGGAGACGTCGTGCTGATCGTGGACAACACTCTGCCACGAAACACTTGGCCACTAGGACGAGTAACGGCTGTCTACCCAGGGCCCGACGGCATCGTGCGAGCTGCAGACGTGCTGACCCGAGGAGGTATCCTGCGACGCCCTACGAAAAAGCTGGTGAATCTGCAAATAGAAGAAAAGGACGCCGCCCCTTCCACAAGATGAGTGTCTCTCCGACTGCGCTGCGACACACGGCGGGAGAATGTACGGGACAGCGTTATAAAATGTTAATTGTATATAAGTTTTTATTATTTATTATGTTTTGTTATATTGTGATATGTTTGAACTTTGAATTTGTAATTTTGTATGTTTACTGTGAATTGTAAATTATTGTAAAACTTTATATTGTTATGGGAAATAAATGAATAACAGCCGGGGGTTTAGGAAACACACCCTAAGTAGGCACACACCCTCGTATAGGATAACGAGGACTAGGAAGGGAAATAGGACGCGGCTCTCTTTACGGTATTGCCTTTTCGAGTCAAAACGCAAGCCCGTACTATTTCCCTCTCTTTCTAATTGTGAGATGGCATGCGGCTCTCCCTACGGTATTGCCGATCGACCGCGGAAAACACGCGCATGCCATCTCCCCTCTCGCTCGCACCGACCTCTCGCTCACACAGTGATTGCGTGGGTGGGGATTTTCCCGCCAAAAATTGTGAATATAAGGCGAGCAGGGGGTCCATAGAATCATTCGATCCAGCAGTAGCAAGGAAGAACCTTCTCTCCTAAGCAAGTAGGAAGAGCCCTAGAAGATCAACCTGAACAGATCCTGGGAAGAAAAATAGGAAGAATACACAGCCACCTCACCGCATACAATACAGTCCACACAGTAAACATTGGGTTGGCTGTTACTCCGTAACCCGACATAAGGCGTTATCATTTCATCAACATCATCATCAAACAAGACGGGCGTCTGACCGTCTGGCTTCCTCCCTCATCTTCGTACCAAACCCGGCCACGTGTCATCCGGCACAATAGTGAAATCCATTTTTTGGATGGGCTCGTTTTGGGATACTACATCTAGTCTTATCATTGTCTATCCCACAATGCCTTAAGACGAAAGTATTCAATCAGTGCATCTTACCCGTCATAACATACGGAGCCGCAACGTGGACACTGACGGTACGGCTAGTCCACAAGTTCAAAGTCGCTCAGGGGGCTATGGAAAGAGCTATGCTCGGAGTTTCTCTTAGGGATAAAATCAGAAATGAGGTGATCTGGCAGAGAACTAAAGCTACCGACATAGCCCACTGGATTAGCAAGCTGAAGTGGGAGTGAGCTGGCCATATAAAAAAAAAACAGTTAAAAATCAGTTTTATTTCTGCAAATAAGCCCCAGGAGGCGCTTTTACACGTCCCAATTTAAACCTACCACTGCTTCGGGACAAGTCTGGGCTAGTGCCGAGAAGAAGCAGCGCAAGAAACTTGGTCACTATTGTCAGCCTCTTTTTAAATACTTTTTTACAATGTAAGGTGATTTTTACAAGGTTTAAGCAAGTACGAGCTGGGACATTTTAATGCCATACATTTCTATCATTTAAATAATCATTGACAGTGTAATAGCCCTTTTTCATTGTAAATGACTTTGACATACGATTTAAGTTTATGTACAGGGAGTTCAGCAATACCCTGTGGTAATTTGTTTAAAATACGAATACGATTTCCCATAAACTATTTTCCTACTTTTTGCAGTCTGAAGCCTGGAACGGCAACTTTATCTTTATTTCTGGTATTGAAATTGTGTACGTTACTTTTCTTAAAAATAAATGTATGTTCTTACGAACGTAAACAATATTCTCGAGTATGTATTGGGAAGACACTGTAAGTATATTAATCTCTTTGAAGAACTCTTTCAGCGAGTCACGGGGTCGAAGGCCGTAAATAGCCCGTACAGCACGTTTTTGTAATATAAAAATTAACTCAATATCTGCCGCTGAGCCCTACAACAGAATTCCGTATGACATTATGCTATGAAAGTAGCTAAAAAATACTAATCTTGCCGTTCCAACATCAGTCCAATCAGTTCCAATGTCCTTATCTTTCTCACAGCATAAGCAGCAGAACTAAGTCTTCCAGACAGCCCCCTAATATGAGCACCCCATTGCAAATGAGAGTCTACAGTTATACCTAAAAAGGTATTTGAATCTACAGAGTTTAGTGGTTTAGTGTATTAGCCGCAGATTCAACAACCGCTGGGGTAAACGAGTTCTTGAGTGGAGACCGCGTCTCGGCAAACGTAGTGTAGGACGCCCTCAGGCCAGGTGGAGTGATGATTTGCGCAAGGTGACTGGCAGGAGCTGGATGCGAGAAGCCGGGGATCGACCTAAGTGGCGTGCAACTGGAAAGGCCTATGTCCAGCAGTGGACTGCGATAAGCTGTTGATGATGATTATATGTCCAGCAGTGGATTGATATTGGCTAGTGACAATGTCCAGATGTAGGCCTCGTTTGATTGAGATCATCAATCAATCATGACAATTATGAAGCTTTTAAAATAAGAAACATATTTCTAACAAAAACACAGATTGACACTACGCGTGGCCCGACACTTGGTAATTTGGTATACCTTATGAACTGTCAACTACCCATTATAATTGAAGTATACGGGTTTTTATTGTGTAAGTTTCAAACTGCGTAACAATAACACTAGGCCGTCGACCCTTTTTTGTTTAGCCCAAAAAGGGCGAAATTAATTAACAAACATCACTTCTGCCTGGTCACGAACTCCATTAAAAAACTGATTATGTAATGTCAGCGAAAACAATATTCACGTATCCGATTTTGTGTCGAAATATTGTATACGGTCAATTTGTTTTCAAATACCTTTTGTTCGTCAGAAAAATAAAGTAATGAATACATAAAACAGGGTGAAATCTACCCATACACGGGTCGAAATATGAAAAACAATTCTGTTTTTATATAAACAGGCTTGTCATTTGAGCGTCTTAAATGGGACTCATAAATGGTTTTATATAATCATCATTCAAGATATATGTATCTTAAAAAAACTCCTGAATACGGCAAAGCTGATCTTCATTTCTAAATTTGTTTGAAATGTATTTG
Organism: Anania crocealis; assembly: GCA_949315895.1. Lineage (NCBI taxonomy): Eukaryota > Metazoa > Arthropoda > Insecta > Lepidoptera > Crambidae > Anania > Anania crocealis. The sequence continues at coordinate 3,316,414 of OX438880.1, forward strand.
AAATACAGAGCCGGAATTAGTTCAGCATAAGTTTTCGCTCGCACTGTCAGGACTCGAGCGAGAGCTAAGTACCCCTAACTGCTGTCTGCCGAAGACGATAAAAGTATTACCAAGTAACGTGTTCTCTACTGTTAAATAGCGTTTAAGTTTTCTTCAAGTGATCTTCAAATGCTTAGCGGTTCGGTTGTCACAATTAGAACAAAAATAACTGTTTGATGTTATTTTTGAAGAAACAACTTCACTGATCTCAGTCAACGTTTTTTATTAAACAAAACTCAAACATAAATCGTGTATTACTTAAGTCATAAATGAGAAAGTGTGAATGAATTTTTGTTGCTAAGCCCCTTATTTGTAGGTAATTCCAGACGATATTGACTGTCATTTGGCTCAGGTCTGAGACTATGCAACCGACCGGTTAATTACGCGAGGTCGGCTACACGGATCTGTATTAAATAATAGTTTAGAAAAACTGTTTGGTTAGGTATAGGTACGCTTCTAGTTCAAGCGTAAAAGCATAACACACTTACAGACAAAGTTTTCAAATTTACAATATTAGTAAGGATAGTCACTCTAATGTACTGTTATTGAATTTAAATACAATAATATCGGTGTCGTACAGTGTAGTGTAAGCACATTCAAAAGAAAAGCACTACTCCTCTTTCTACGGCTATCATAAGAAGTGATTACAGGTGTCTTTACGTCTGCCACACGTGACTATTATGGTTAAATCCATAGACTCTGGCGTTACTTTGCGGAAATCCATAACTAAATATGGATTTTTAAAATTATTTTGCTAATGATTTCCGCTTGTTAACACCGGCCTAGGTAACTTCACACACAACCCACACTAACACTGAATGAGCAAGCACTATTTCATGCAGGAAAACCACCCGCCCTCCTTCAAAAATGCATGCAGTGCAGATAATGCAATTATTAGTATCCACTATCCAACACCGATATAAAAAAAACCTCGACGCGTTTTGCCACTTCACGTAGCATTCTCAGGAGATGTTGTCGCCTTTGCTGCGCTTCATCGGAGCGGTTTTCCTGCATGAAATAGTGCTTGCTCATTCAGTGTTAGTGTGGGTAGTGTCGTGAAGGTACCTAGGCCGGTGTTAACAAGCGGATAGCATTAGGAAAATAATTTTCAAAACCCATGTATGGTTAAATCCTCTTTTTTAAAAGGTCCATGTCCAGCAATATACTGTTATAGGCTGGTTATGATTAATCTGAAGATTAAATTACTAAAGTTATTGCTATTTTTAAACACAAAAATGTCGGTAGCTCCATACCCCTGTAATTGATACTGATTTTGCACTCAATGGCGCTTGATGAGTGCTTTTACTTTACACGTTACACCGTCAATTAATATTGCTCAGAATACCGAGTTACGAGTACAAAAGCTGACGAATGTATGCGAATGAATAGAGGGCGCTGTTATTTACGACCTATCGCTAACGCCATTTGAAGTTCTACTATGGCGGGTTTTACAACCAAAAAAAAGGTTCGTAATTTATTTTTTTGTTTGACAACGCATTAACTTTTTATTGGGTAGTGAAAGAGGACCACTCCTTCTCTACGAATGTGTACGGCAAAATCGAAATCAAATAATTGAGAATAGAAGGATGTACCTATTTCATTCAACATTTTGATGTAAAATTTTAAGAAAATTACCTCCTAGCTTGCTCATGGAACTCGGACTAGGTCACTGATAAATAATTATGAAAAAAAAACACACGTTGAATTAAGAATGTTCTCTTTCTTTCATCAATATTCATTCTTTTCAAGGTTTGTGACGTCAATCGACTTAGTACGTCAACACAGCCATAACACTTATGCAACCTCGTCCCATTTTAAGCCATTGACGTATTAGTTTTAAGCCGTGGCTTGCAGAAAGAATACTAACAAGTACACAATGAAAACTGAAACCTCAAAGCATGTCAAAGCGGTATTTCCCAACGGATTACATGGAAGCTTTTGTCCTGGATTTCCCTTGTTTAAAATTCCAAGTTGAAACGTGTATCCCGTAAATCGGGATGCTGCTGTGTCAATAATTAAATTTTGTTGAGCAAAAAGTTTGTTAGCTTTGTAAAATTTGGTAGTTAATTGAGGGTAGTTTTATCTCTGACGATAGATATAGTTTTCAATATATGAGTTAGGGCTTGTACAGGGTGCAGGTGGTAAGCTTTAGGTGCGCTAAAATATAAAAAAAAAAAACATTTAGAAAATCTATACTAATATATAAAGCTGAAGAGTTTGTTTGTTTGTTTGTTTGTTTGAACGCGCTAATCTCAGGAAGTACTGGTCCAAATTGAAAAATTGTTTTTGTGTTGGATATTCCATTTATCGAGGAAGGCTTTAGGCTATAGAACATCACGCTGCGACCAATAGGAGCGAAGTTATGAGTGAAAAATTGTGTTGCAAAAATAGTCACGATAATAATAACAGTAATTGACGCGAACGAAGTCGCGGGCAACAGCTAGTGCAAAATATAATTCCAGCAGTGCACGTCAACAGCCACATTAGTTTAACTGATCCAACAATTAGATCCTTCCAACAAGAAGAGGAGATATCAGTATTTCAAATTAATCAAACAAAAAAGGTAAATGTTTGAGTTTATGAGTGTGTATGTGTCTGTGGCTTTAAGTAACTAAAAGTCGCTGCAAGTCGGTCAACGCGAGTAATTGCTTAAAATGGATCACTCATAACGACCATTTACAGCACTGAATAATAATAAAACTAGTGTAAACTGGTTTAAATCAGTTTGAACTGGTTTTTTACTAAAATCGAGTAGTGTTGCTCAAGCCTTAATCGTAATAACTAAACACAATTAAAGTTATTAAGGTAGCAACGAGCGGGCTTAATGTTGCCGTAGTGGCTCCACTGAATATTTATTTTTATTTTTATTTAGAAAAGTACACCAAACAACGAATTTCCCAGGCTTCATACTAGTACAATGAAATATTAATTTCCAACAAATTAACGCTTATCAATTCGAAAATACACAAATAAAAAAATGTGTGTACAAGCCGACATTGCAACTTTTGAAAATCATAAAAAAATTATGTATTTACCTGTAAAGGCACATCTTTTGGTTGTATTTTTTTTTCTTACTGAATGTGTAATGATATTATATATAAAAACAATTTTGGTAAGAAAATAATAATAACACTACCAAGATGTTATACATAATTGTTGCATAACGTAGGCTTTGTTTTACAGTCGGTTGGAAATGGACCGTGTATACTGTTCCTTAGACCCTTCACATTATGAATAGTGTGAAATCACTATTACCTACTAAGAATAATGTACGTACTTAATGCACACGAGTATACCTACTGTTTTAAATTTTAAATCATGTCACTATTCTCGAATCATCGAAACTCACATAAAATGTATAAGCTACAATATTGTAAAGTCTATCTAATTCGTAAAAATAATATCAAGGTAAGTAGTAGTTTTAATAATAGTAACAAGCATCCATTCTCTCAAACTCTCGTGTGTAATAAAATAAAAATAAAAATAAATTAGAATAAAATATTATAACAGTAAGAGTTAAATTTGCGAAACGATGTAACTCATTCTTATGTAAATTTCTCAAGCACATGTTTTGGCTTACAGTTCAGGATATTAATCATATTATGTATAAAATTTGTACCATCTCAACTGTAAACTGTTTAGTGTTTAAATAAAATAAAAATAAAACTATTATAGGAGTAAGGTATTTTTGATGAAGCCACCAACCGTCCAACTGAAATGATACGAGTAATATACCTATTTAATGTCTATTGTCAGTTTTTTTCTCAATTTATTTGTACCTTGTTATTGCCCTAAAACCTCTGAAAATAAGGTTTGTATACTTATACCGTAATCTACAATTATTATTTTATTAAATCTCATCATTTATGAAATCCTACAGCTAAAATGAAGCATTTATAGCCTAAATCATTATATAAAACCTACATCTGAACTTATCTAAATAAAACGACCCTTTTCAGAATTCGCAAACAAGCTAACACTCATGTGTAACAAAATGTAACTAACTAATGCTGCACACACTAGCCTACTAAAATAGCCCAGGGATACGTCAACAGGAAAATTCCCGGGAAGAAAAATAAATTTTCCCGGAAGATGTTAGATAAGGTATAATGAGGGACCCAGATAAGAACCCTGCGGGACTCCGACTAAGGTTTACAACCGAAAAGTATTTATAATTAGCGTTTTGTTGGAATTTACACTATTCCCCTTTCGGGATTTCCAAGTTAAAATGGAAAAGTTAGAATATATTTTGGGTTAGACCGACTCGAGTTTATAAAACTCAATCTTAGTATATTTTATGAAAAATGTTCTGATTTGGGGTCTTTCTTTATGAAACATTTCTGGATTTACAAAAACAGCATTTTAATAAGTAAGTGGTTACAAAGTTTACCACAAATAAATAATAAGTGCCTAGATCAAGCCGCCTAGGTCTTTTTTGCAATAAATAATAATTATCCTTATGATGGGTACAAAATTTTATCTAAATGATTTAGGATTTCTACGAAATGCACAAAAGACATTTATGGACCTTGTTTTGTTAACTTTGCCTCCTACCCTTCGAAATACAATCTTTAAAATTATAAAATTTGTTTTACATTGGACTTAAAGTTGATCCTATTAAAGTAATTTCATACATCCATACTTATTACAAAACTAATTATTATAAAGCTGAAGATTTGTTTGTTTGTTTGAACGCGCTAATATTTGGAACTACTGGTTCGAATGGGCAAATTATTTTTGTGTTGGATAGTCCGTTCATAAAGGAAGGCTTTTAACGTTATTTTCTTTTAAAAACTTCTTAGTCGCGATCATAATAACAGAAATTGACGCGTATGCAGTCGAGGGCAACAGCTAGTTCCAAAATAAATGTGGTGTTTGAACACAAAAGTCGTTTTTGCGGATTTGATTGGTGAATAACATATTTTTATAATGTAAGGGACATTATAAAAATATGTTAAACGTAAATACTAAACAAAAAATCTTCCATAACATTACCTTCCGAATAAAAAACCTTAAATCCATCAAGAAATTGGATTAAACTTGTCTCAAAAGAATCTCCGTCGTTTTTAATATGGTAAAAATCCGCAACCTCATTTCATCTCGCAAATCACTATACGTCACTTTTTCCTGGCTTTTTTACGCCATAATCGAATCTCTTTGTTGTAAAGAAAATTCTTGCTTAATTTGCGGCTTTGAAGTTAGTACTTTTCTTTGGCAGCGTTTGGGTTTCCTAATAATCTCCCTTTATCTAAAGAAAGTCACGTTACCGCTTGGGGGTTCAAACATTACACTCCGGCTTATTAATTTGGGAGCAAGAGGTTTTTATTAAAATATTTAAAGAGAAACTGCGATAAGCATTTATAAATTTATAGCTATGAATGAGCGATAATTTACGTGTTATGAAGTAATTTTGTGTTATCATCGAATGTACAAAGATTTTCTTAGCTGGAGTTTTTATGAACAATATTGTGATCAGAGATACAAAAAACTTTCACTGCTGCAATATTTATTTAGCATGTAGTAGTTCGTTGACTTTAGCATGGTGGTTATTCACAGTTGGATAAAGGGTCAGCAATGAGGATTCATGGCGTAGTGCTGGCACAAAATAAATAGGACCATTTCTTCTATAGGTGTCGTAAGAGGCTAAAGGAATATCATTATAATAAAAAGAAGGTAGCAACTGCGTTTGCCTTCTTTTGGTAGGTTTGCCTTCTGGATAGGCCAATGTAAATGTATAATGATGATTATGAATGAGGATGCATTCTAATTCCGAAGGAGTAAATCTTAGAAGCTAAGTAATAATGCATGGCGAGATCAACCCAAGGAAGTGACTTGTACTTTGGTAGTATTTTATAGAGTGAAGACAAAATTTAAGGTGTTTTTTTTTAATTTTCATCATCTGATTCTTCTCAGCCAATGACGCCAACTGCTGGATATTGGTCTCCCCTACGGATTACCATGACGACAGGTCTTGCGTCATCGTTCGGTGCACGGTCGCTATATCCCAGAAACTTCTTATATACGGCTATTGGTTTTTGAGGCTGGTTTTTTGGCTTAATTTTCTTAAAGTAATACATTAACATTATAAAGAGAGCCCATGGTTTTATATCTTCGGGTCTTGTAAGCGGTGGAGGTAGAAACAACATCGTGGCATCCTTTGTTATTGTGTGTTACCTGCTGACACGTTATGTTTATTTGTAGGTACTATTTAATTTAAGTTTCGTTTGAAATGGTTGTTTTTTCCACACGAAAGAGAAACTCTGAGCATAGCTCTTTCCATAGCCCGCTGAGCGACTTTGAACTTGTGGACTAGCCGGACCGTCAGTGTCTACGTTTACGAAGCTACTACGCAAATGGGTAACTAATAATTTCACGAAAACAACATATCAAATTAATTTGAGGGTGTATGATGAATTGGAGATTTTTTGATTGAAATTTACTCAAAAAAGTTGTTTTTCAATGTTAAAAAATAAGAACAGGATACAATGCTTTATACAAAAATAAAACTGAAAACACACCTTTACCTACCTTAAAGAAAAAAGTCGAATATAAGAAGTATTTAATTACGTGGGCACTCATTTCTTGTAACTTGTTTTTTTGTTAAGGATTTATTTCCTGCTTTAATAAGGTATTTTTAACAATACTTTTACCACTTCCATAAAGGGTAAACTTTGTATGCGGACTGTGTTTAGCATTAACCATCACAAATTAATTATGTTATTAAAATGTTCAGTACTTAAAATCGTGTCCTAAGACAAAAACAACGCAACAACATTATTAAAATAACTCTCAAAATTTTACATTGCTAAAAGCGTTCCTTCATTAATGTAAATAAAGCTTGATAATCCCTTGTAAGCCATACAAAATCGCGAGTAACCGGGGATTGGAATTAACGCAGACTCATGCATTTACTTTTGAATACCTTATAACATCAGCATAATACGAGAACCTGTTATATTATGTTCTATCTATGTGAATTAACAGTCAAGGATGAATTTCGAATCAGTATACAATAATATAAACGCCCCTTTGGCCAAGATCTCGGGGTCCCAGGTTCGAATCCCGGGTCGGGCAACAAAAAAAAAACTTTCGAATTTTCGAATGTTGCTCGGGTTTGTGATCACCAACCCGCATTTGGCAAGCGTGGTGATTATGCCAGTACACCCATCATTGCTGTGGTAACATGAATTCAATGATGGAGGCCTTCTCCCTGTAATGGGAAAAGGCCTCCATTATTGAATTCAAAAAAATTCAAGATGTTTTATTTACCTTATATTTCATCAATCTACGGTTGGATAAAGGCTTTTCCATCAGGAGGTTTTGGTATAATCGTCACGTTTGACATTCCAAAGCCATCGGTCGGAGATCACCATTTGGCCGATTGTAAAGAGAAGATGCTGCTGCCTGTCTTTTTCTAACTGCTTATCGCATCTTCATCATCATCATCAGCCTATCGCAGTCCACTGCTGGACATAGGCCTCTCCAATTGCACGCCACTTAGGTCGATCCTCGGCTTCTCGCATCCAGCTCTTGCCAGCCACATTGCACAAATCATCACTCCACCTGGCCACCTTATCGCATACATCATCTATAGAATGGAAAGTCTGTATAATATATAGGTATTTATAACTAAAAATCCAAATAAAACTGAATATTATGACTCAACACAAAGCAGTAAAATCTCCGGTGGTGTAATCGTGTTTTGAGTTGCCGCAAAATGTATTTGTATACGCACTTATGAAGTGTCCATGCAAGTGGGTATTTTATGTTTTAAATGATCCCCGAAATTCAAAATGTAAAAAGGTATGTGAGTTAGAATAGATAGTGTATAATATTAAAAAAACAGGAAATCAAAATGAAGATAGATAGAACCCTTAATTACGAAACAATAAAGATATTTACTCATTTCTAAGTTACAAACAAAGACACATTATTACAAAATAAAATAACAAAATAAGTAACTTCGTGCTACATTGAAATGAATGAACATTGAAGTAAGCAGACTAACACAATAAAATAGTATAGAATAAAAGCTTAAAGTTAAATGAAGACTTAAGACCGTAGGGAATTTAGAATAAGGAGCTTATATGAGATTATATTCGTCAAGGAGACTTCCCATTAGCATGAAGTTAGAATGTTATAATGATATGGAATGATTATACTTACTTAATTGTAATTCGAGAAAAACATCAAAACAATTTATACTTAAATAAACCATAAATATAATTGAACCAACAAAGAGCGATCAGCAGCTAATTTCGAAATAAATAATTGTTGTTTCACACCTGTTTCAAAATCAAGTCCTAAAAACGCTTTTTGTTGATTAAATTTTACGTAAAATGTTTTTTGCCATCCTTCATTTAGTTTCTACCTTAATCAAATGGTTTTAAAAAAATTAAGTAGATCAATCTTCAAGCTATACATATTAACTTAGTAATAATCAGTGAACATGGCACATGGTCTCAGAATAAGTGGCTTTTTTCAAGCTTTTCGTCATTTTATTTTTTTGTGAAAGAAAGTTTGTCTACTTTTTATGATATTTTAGAAATTTTATTTCAATTATTATATCAGTTTTTAAACTTGAAATATTGGCCACAACTGATATCGTCAACTAATCTGTCAAATTCTGTGATTATGAGTGAAAATCCTGCGTTTGGGAAGAATTATGTCCAGGTATGAACAGATAAATATCTAAAAAGCTGCTGTGTCTGCTCGGTCTGATGGCTATGATGATGATAATTAATACCTAACTCGTCAACCATTAACATTTGAAAGAAAGAAAGAAAATACATTTATTAAAATTTGGACATCACACACAGATAGTAGCACACAAAAAAGATTTAAACAGACAAACACAAAACCTCCTCCTTTTTTTTGAATTCGGTAAAAAATAATAATGAAACTAACACAAAAAAAATTATTAATACCATAGAACAACAAGAATATCGAGCAGTGCCACTACGTGTCCGTGACGTCCACTTTAAAAGGACCTCACTCAGCATGTGCCATGGCCCGAGTAGGCCATTTAATATTTATAATAGCCATCTAGCAATTGTGTAATAGCGAAATTCGATTAATCCGAAAGCACTTAAAGATAAAACCTTCCATATATGCTGCACAAAAGCACACCATTGTAAGGTCATAACAGTTTTTATTTTTGTTTTTTAGTTCAATGTGAAGAGGCTTTGTTAGGAAGGTTTTATGCTTCATCTCTATTGAAGCGAAGACTTAAGAGATTAGTTTAAAGTTAAAAACATTATGTATTTAATTACATTTTAATAAAGAAAATGTTATATACAGTAAACAATTTGGCAAGATAAATTCGTTTCTACCTACAAATGTAGCTAAAAATCTGTAAGCTGTATCGCATTTGTAAAGTCTTCATAACCGGCCAAGTGCAAGTCGGACTCGCGCACGAAGGGTTCCGTACCAAAAAGGCCAAAAATTGGGTTTGTTGTATGGGCGCCCCCTTTAAATAGTAAGTAAGTAAGTAAGTAACAGCCTATAATCATCCCATTGCTGGGCAAAGGTCTCCATCATTGAATGAAAGTTACCACAGCAATGGTGGGTACAGGCATAATCACCACGCTTGCCAAATGCGGGTTGGTGATCACAAACCCGAGCAACGTTCGAAAATTCGAAACTTTTTGTTGCCCGACCCGGGGATCGAACCTGGGACCCCGAGATCTTGGCCCGGTATTTAAACCACTAGGCCAACGGGGCGTTTAAATATTTATTTTATTTTGTTTTTAGTATTTGTTGTTATTGCGGCAACAGTCCCTTTATTCGCGTAACTAAATCGTATCACAATCATAATTGAACGACAGGTTTTTGACAGTTCTAGTACGGGCTAAATGTCAAAATCGTCCAATTGAATCACGATCGAACTGCGATTCGGTTACGCGAATTAGGCCCCTGAAATACATAATTTGTGAAAATTTCAACAGTCTAGCTATCGCGGCTCTTGAGATACAGCCTGATGACAGAGCGACGGACAGACGGACAGACGGACAGACGGACAGACGGACAGACGGACAGACGGACAGACGGATAGACGGACAGACAGCGAAGTCTTAGTAAATAGGGTCCCGTTTTTACCCTTTGGGTACGGAACCCTAAAAAAGGATAACGTAATCATATCTGTAAAGCTATGCGCGTTCATATTGAATGCAGAGTTGTACGGAACACTCGGTGGGCAACAACAACGTAGACTTGTACGGTTTTCGAAGTAAAGATTAACCTTTACTTAATATAATAATAAATATACACCGTGAAATTTTAGTGGTTGTTTTCCCGCAACAGAACGATTTAACTTTAGTAGCACCATCGAATATTTTTGAAAATAAAGATATCGTTGTTCTCAACTAATCAAAAAATAATCATCAACTCAAAAGCGTGAGATACGATAGTATCTTTACAAAATGTGACGTGTTTGGGTACTGCTTGTCGCTCGAAATCAATGTTCAAAGCAAAAGAAGCTCTACGCACTAAGTAATACAGCATAAACTGCACCGCGCGAGGGGCAATGACCCCGGCCGGTGACCGGCTGCGGCGCGGCTGGTACCATTGGTTTGAGGTTGCTTTCGAGTTTCGTTTACGAGTATCACAATCGTAAAACTGCTATTTTTTTATTTGAATAAAAAAAAACTGCACAAATCTATCGTACTACTGAGATAGAATCATTTTAATGCGGGAAAACAACCACTAAAATTTCACGGTGTATATTTTGATTCATCGCCAAAAAAAATCTATTTCAGTCCTGCAACAAGGAGTAACCGAAAAATGTCAAGCGCTGACTCAACATCACATGAGTAAATATGTGTCAACATTGAGGATTTATTTTCTAATCATTATCAATGACAATAGTACTGTCAAACACACATGTTTGCGACGTGTACTGCCAAACACACACACAAACATATTTTCGTCGTCATCATTTACAGGAGGTCTTGGTTCTCAAATACTCATTCATTGCATGAACAAAAAAATAAAGTTCTTATTATTGCTTGGCCTTCCATCATCCATTAATAAATGTAGGCCTCCTTCATATCACGCCATCCGTGTCTGTCTAGCTCCCACCACATCCACTGCTTGCTGACTACTTGGACTGCTCTCCCCAGTCTTTGTGGTTCTCAGGCGCCGATCCGTGAGTCCTCTGTTCTATTGCCCGTCATCTCTCTTAGCGAGGTACTAGTCCTCTATTTAAAAGAAACTGCAATGCAATGGCAATAAAAATATATAATAATATACCCTTAGACTTAAGAAAATTGCCCACTAACCAGTTTCTTAAGCGCTTGCGTAAGTTGCTAATTGACAATTGTTTTTACAATGATTTTTTTGACATGAAATAATATTTTGCCTGTATTCAATAGTTTTAATTAATTTATGCAATCAAATCTTTTATAATATTGATTAATTTAATTATTATTTTTGTTGTAGTTTTTTAATATATACTAATATGACATTCATTGGATATGTGACTGTTTAAATGTGAAATTAAAGTATAATAAATTGTAAGTTGTAAACATATTGCATGCCACCATGTTGGCAAAACATGAGATCTTTTGTATTTAGTTAGTATCTATATTGTACCATGTTTTGTGCAAATAAAGATTCTGATTCTGAGGTGTCCTTGACCTACGTCAATTACGTGTTTTGGGGAACCTGTCCCTTAGGTCTTGGTCTCTAAGTCTGTAACAACGGGGTCTGCGTTGCGTCCCCATACCGCTCCCCGCGCCGCTGCCTTCGAGACCGGTTCCATACAAATCTATTCATTAAAACGCGCCGCTGCCCGCGCCGCTGTCGCTGCCGCCCGCGCTTATCCAATATTGCTTTTTACCTACCCACCTACCTACCTACCTACTTTAAGAGTGTCCAAGGCACCATAATAATAATAACTCAGTGTAGGCAGGACGCACTGGTTGTTGACCTTGGTTATAAAGTAAACAACAAATAAGTAAATTAAAAAAACCATTAATCAAGAAACTCTCAAATGAAATAACAATTCTGCTAAACTTCCTCGCGCCGTTAATTTTGTTTTTAAACAAAACACGATACTTTGTTTTCATTTAAGCATCATAAGATAAATTACGACGGCATCGAGAAAAAGTCAATTTAATCAAAAAACTCTGGAGAAGGTACTAACCCTATCACGATCAAAGGAGGATGTTAACAACTGGAAGCATCAATCAATGTCTAGGGCTGAGAAAACTGAGAATATTGCTGTTATTTTTATCTACACTGACATTATGTTAAGATTTTTTTTAAATAATGGGGACTACCGTTTCTTTTGTGGTATGTGATGACGAATTGTATCACGTACTTATGGGACGTGATATTGAGTTAAAACAATATCTTCCGTGAAGATACGCTTGCCTCTCTTGTCACGTATTGTTATCTATATATATATAGTATATAAGGCTAGCCATCATTGGTGAATAAAGGACTATTCCACGGAAGACTTGTATCATTTAGAGTCTACGTCCCAATCCATTACACTTTGCTCACCAGTTGGCGCCACTGTAGACTGAGGTCCGGAGGTATAGCTGTAAAAGGCGATTGGCGCCGAAACAAAGTGTTATATCTTGAATCTAATTAAGGTTTTATTGTTTATAAATAACTATCTTAATATCAACAAACTAACTTCTGAAATAGTTGCTCTTGAGGCCGCCTATTTTTGAGCATTTTCTTAATTCCGCTTTTAAAGCGTTCACATGAATCGCCAAATAATCCATATTCGCTATATTTTATGAATATGCTTTCCAGCAGGTAAATTAAAGAAATTTTGATTTATGCAACAAATTCCGCTAAAACCAGTGAAAAGTTGGACCGTGAATGAACCGAGTTGAACAGTGAAAAATATTAGACCTCACGCGACACAAGCGCCTCTAGTGGCAAATTCACTAGCGATAGCGGGCCCATTGTCGAAATATATTTACACATTGTTTTTCTGATCAATGCCATAGATAGGTGTGGAGTTTGATGTGTAATAACTGGTACCTAGGACCATTTTTTTTTTACAACAATAACGTTAAATCATTTTTTTTTTATTAACACTGAACTATCAATTCCCAAACTTTATTTTAAAGTTTTTTTTCACGTATTTTATGCCTAGGCTTTTTGTTTGATACGCATATTAAAAATATGTAATTCGCCATTTTATTAGTGGCCATATTGAATTTGTACTTTTTTTATAGTTTACTTCATTATTCTAGTCGAGCCCTTTTGTTTGATACTGCCATAATGCCAGAGAGTTTCTAGAAAAAAATAAGTCCACCAACTTTTGGCGGCCACCGTCTTAAATTAACATCGATCATGAATACTCATGATATTATATTGTCATCAGAAACAAAGATGTTTACGAACAGAATAATCTGTCAACAGGAAGAGGAGAATTTTAATTATTGAATTTGTCCTTAACAAATAAATAAACAAATTTAATAGGGTAAATTGCTACAAACCATTTCCAAACGAAACTTCTTAGCATCTATGGGTTCACCTTCTGGGGGCAATCACACAGTGTATCTTGTTCTTATGCCCTGTTGGTCTAGGTGTCTAAATACCGGGCCATAATATTCTCTGAGTCGGGCAAAAACCAGTATCGAATTTTAGAAATTTGCTCGGGCTCGTAATCACCAAGCATATGGCAAGCACGGTGACTATGCCTGTACGCATCATTGCTCAGGTAGCTTTAATTCAATGATGCAGGCCTTTTCCTTACAGTGGGATGATTCAAGGCCTTTAATTTACTTTACCAATGCTTATATTATAATATTAGTTTTGATTTGTATTCTGTTGCTGTACCTTGAATTAAAAAAAAAGTTTTATCGATGGTCTATACAAGAAAGGTAATAGCTGTCGAAATACACATTACATCTGAGTAATCTACGCTCCCACATAACATCCGAAGTAACACAAATCTGGGGTAGGTATAAAGAATTCTATCAACGCTGAATTCATGCCTTCGCGTTTGGCTGAGTACAGTGCGTGGTTCGGCCAAAAGCGATTTTAAAATGTATTTCGATGTCATTAAATTTAAAGATTTCAATATTATACTCGTATTGATTTAAACTTCCATGGTCACTATCACTAGAGTTAATTGATACGGGGTTTATACCATGTACCTTAGTTTTTTTGAGTTATATAATAAACCCCGTATCAATTTACTCTAGTGGTTTTAATATCTGTCAAACTACTTTCCGTTTACTTTATTTTTAATTTTTCATGGAATTTTAAATTTATTCTACCTTTTTTATTGTGAGGCAATAAAAAAGTTATGATCGCGTTAAATTCCAGTTACACCTTTTTACTAATCAAATAATTTGAATTTGAATTGGAAACACTAATATACCTAGATAATTTTTTGGAATCTCAGACACCAGACGATGTTGACTTTTGCGACTTCTAATTTAACGAAGACGCCGTTGCCGGTCTTCTCCTGGCGGTACACTTTCAACCACCTCTCACGACACTCAGTAACGTAAGTTAACACAATATTAAATGAAAATCATCGTCGTGATAAGTCTCTAGCTGTCACGACTAATGCTGAGCGGGAACCTTTTTAGCACTTATTGTTTCCTTTTGTTTAAAATGTTTATGCTTTGTGTTTGTTGTTGTGTCACATAAATATTTCTTTCTTTCTTTTTTTGTACACTTTACTATTACTACCACTAATTATTCCATTCACCTTTGCTTCAGCTTCGATCACATTTAAACTGTGCTCAGATATTCCTATTTGTATGATAAGTTGTTATATCAGCACAGATTAATTTCTCGCTATCAGTAAAGCCCCGGATCACTTTCACCTTGCGCTAGCGTGTGTAAATATGACATGACATGACGACTAAGGTGAAATAAACTGTGCAATCTGAGGCATCGTTTGTTGCGTTACCTCGAGTGTGATATGAAAATCTGGAAGAAAAGAGGTGTGGAGTAACTTGGTCAATATTTTGAGTTCCGCAAGAATTAAAGAATGCCTACAACTAACTATGTCGAAGCATAGAATGTTAGTATAGGTGTACAGTTAAATTTACTCCGCAAAATCAATTAGCAAACTGAAACTCTTGTTGCGATAAAATTAAGTGCAATTTAGATCGCAAAGCATATTACTTACAGTTAAAATTATTTTCACCTAGAAGATGCCTTGATCTGACGATATTGCTTTTTAAATAATAATTTGATCTAAATTATTAATTACCGATTCAGTATGTGCATTTAAATCTACTTTTGTGAACAAATCACGTTTCAGATTATACCTAGTAGATCAGAAAATTATTTTATTCTTACAATGTCTGCATAAGTACCTCAACTTAGCAGACTGCTAGGCGTAAATTAGTATGTACCTCGTTTATGAAATTAGATATTTCATTTGAGCGTTTATTTAGGGAGTAGTTTAAGTAGGTATATGGCTTTCAAATCGCTCGCTTTTGTGTCCTTACTAGATTAGCCACTCTGGCTCGGCAGCCACGATAACAAACATTTTCAATACCTACGTGGAGAGTGAGACAAGCCAGGTCGAAGTTGATAAAGGCATAAATTGCTTGCACATAAATAAAAACACCAACAGAACACAAGGTGCACACAAGCGGCCTGATGTCGGTACACGCACACAGTGCGACTATGTGCACATGACATTGCTGCAAGTAATTTGGGTGGCGATTTTGTGTTTTCTCTGCAATCACTAAAATATTGATAGAAGAAAATCAGTTTTGTTGTCATTTAATATACCTACTCAACTCTCGCGCGTACGTGAACCCGGTAAGACATCAGGTGAGATATCATCTTTTTTTAAAGAATAGACTGTAGGTTTCTTAAACAAGTAAGATTCCATACAACTGAAGATATTTTTTCTTTGCTTATTTAAAGCCATTTTTTGCTAACGGAAAATCCCAATCAACATTTTTGGCTTAGTTGAATAGACAACAATTTCACCTGATGAAGAAAGTCATATAATATCATTTGTTAACAAAAATAACTCTCAAGCTTTTGTTATCTGTTTTCTAACAAAATATTTTATAAGTACGCAATGAATAATACCTACTTAAATTACTTGACGTGAAATATTCCGCCTACACTGTTTATATTTAGGTTATTCCTGAGTAGAAGGTCTAAATTCTCTCACATTCATTTCCCAACTTAATTTAACAATGTTTAGTAAACAATGGCTCTTAAAAAAATTACTGAAAAAGAAATGGAATAAATACTTTGCTGAAAGGTATTTTATTTAATATATTAAGGTACACCTGTTGGTAGGTTACATACATAAACATTCACAATTACTGATCTTAAAGCTAGCACTTATTCGTACGAATATCAGATAAAGGCGTACACAGCTTTGACCATAGTTTGTAGATATTCTTTAAATTACAATAATTTTACAAGTTTAAAATTTTACAATTGACAATAGTATGAGTATTTATGTTTTAAGTAGGTTTTTAATAAAATTGATACTCATTTTTTAAAAACACAACACCGCAATACAACCTTATATTATTATTATCATGTTTAATTGTTATTTTAGCCTAATCAGTGTATTAATAAGTAGATAACTGGTCTATTATTTACGTCTACTTGATGTGTTTCAGCAGATTACTTTTAAATTTTTGTTGAGAATCGTTGAAGATGACGGTAATTATTTGTTTCTTAATGATATCATTGTACTTGAAGCACATCCTAGGTATCGGATGATGCAGTCCAAGGTTGGTTTTATGTGTAAAAAATTTTAGATATACGATGTCGCGGGTATTGGTAAGGAACATTTAGACCTACCCTACGCAAGAGGCATCGACTTTGAATTTTATCATTTAATAATTTATGTAAAAATAACAAATCCGCGATGGTACGACGGTGACGAAGCGGTATCATATTGAGGAAAGCCAACCCTTCATCATACGGTTGAGTGTGAGACAAACCAGGAGTAGTATATGCCAAATACCTTGTTCTCGCTCGCTCGTTGGATGCCTTCAACTCTCTGAGATGGGGCATTGTATTGTCAAAGATTGTATTTTTGACGACCATTTGGATCAGCGGTAGTAAACGCTGCTTCTGAGCCATGGGTCGCGGGTTCGATCCCCGCACAGTACAAATATTTGTGTGCATGAACATGTCTGTTTGTACTGGTCTGGGTGTTTTCTATGTATTATAAGTATATATTTACAAAAAAAAAGTATATAAGTAACTTTATCGGTTGTCTAGTACCCCATACGACAGGGTACTTAATAGTAGCTTAATTTGGGACTAGATGGCTCTGTGTGGCCCAGTGAGGCATGTCTTAAATATTTATTTTTTTATTTTATTTACCTAATAATATCGCATTATTGTCTTCTGGGTTTTTATCAAGCTTTCTTGTTTACACGTTTAATCGTGGCAAAATTATCATTTTCGTGAGGCCAGTGGTAGTCAACTTTTTACTGCTGGGTGAAATATTGCGACACACCACTGACAAGTAAAAATGTTACTAGTTCGAAAAGCTACCTGTGATCACAGACTCGTTTGCCCAGAGTGATGATTATGGGATTACCTATCCACAATGGCGTGTTTTAGGAGATAATCCAGTAGTTAGTGATCTGATATAGACTTATGATGTTAGTGATATAAATAAAATAAGTAATAAATGTTGACAACATCACATACATTGTTCTGATCCCAATTTGAATAAATATTTAAAGCATTCGTATTTTGGAAACCAGAAACAACGAAGGTACCACAAACACCCAGACCCGAGAAAATGTAGAAAAACTCATTTTTTCTACATTGACCCGTCCGGGAATCGAACCCGGGACCTCGGAGCAAGCGACACCTTGAAAACCGGTGTGTACGCCACTCCGCCACGGAGGTCGTCAAATCAAAGTGATGGGTGTCAAAATCAGCCACCAAGTTATTTCTGCAGATTATTTAAAATATACGGTAATAGAAGATTCCACTCTTCCTCTGTTCTGCCATCTTCGCTACTCCTCAAGTAACACTCGGTAATAAACGCGGTGTTATTGCGAACGAGCCCATTGCCGGCTAACATGTAATTTGCAAACAAAATTATTAAGGAACTCTTGAATTTTGCCATATACCGAATTCGGTAGCAAATCTGTGTTGGATATTTTCTTATTTAATGATGTTCAAACTAAAATAAAAATTACTCAATTCTTCAAAAAATAATTTGTCAAAGTTCCTATTTCAATAGTTATATAACAACTTTTAAATTTGACTGCTAAATACATCTAAAAAAATTTTTTTACAAATCACCTAAAATACGAAAAAATACGAATTAAGCCATTAACTTGAGTAAGTACTAAACAAGAAATCACCGACAATCATCATCGACTTAAAGTTGGTAGTTAAATTATTTTGTTGGATAATTTTAAGTGAAAATGTTCCAACCATGTATAACCAATAATCGTGATAGTGTATGTCACTATTATTTATCCGTGATATTAACCTTAAAAATAAATATTAAACCAATTACAAAAGTTATAAAACACATTAAATTACAGCCTGCCAGCCTTTTGATTCAGTATAAAAAAAAACAAAACGGAACTCATTCGTAAAAATGTACTCAATAATTTTAAGCAACTGATAAGTAAAATATCAAAAACCAACATAGCAATAAGACTCAAAATTAAAACGATCTCAATGCAAGGCAATCTCTTGCCGCATAAAGAGGGTCTTGGAAAGAAATATCGTTATTTTCTTTTGAGTGTTTATTATTATAAACACAATCCCTCCCATGCTAATTTCCGTATTGGCATCGACCGAGCACTGAGCGACCTTATTCTTTCTGATAAGTGGAAGGATGCTTTGAGGCTTTATCGTTCATCAATATTGGACACTTCATTTCAAATTGACAATAAAAACACAGTTTGGTGCTTCTAAATTTTATTACTATAACGATAAATGTGATAGATGGATTTTTTAGCCAACCACATCAAATTTGGTAAGAATGGGTCATAGGTTGGAAATACTCGTATGTACCTACTGGTTACCGTGGAATAAGTTGAGGTTTTTTTTTATTTCGTTTGGGTTCTAAGTCGGTCTTCCGAATATTTAAAATGTTAAATCTCGTATCACAGTGTCATGTACTAAATTATTATTTTATTTGTTAAATTATTTATAAATACACACAAAAAATATCACAAAATAGGTAGATCTAAAAGTAGGTTTTATTTTATTGCGAAAAAAAACGCGCATTCCTACGAACAAGCAGGAAGCAAGTTTTGTATAAAAATATCTCTCTAGTAAAAAAAAAAACCAGGCAAGCAACATAAAAAATGCTTGCAATAAATCATTCGCAATGTTAAGGAAAATACACAGTTGCGAAAACAGCGGCATTTCCCCGACAACTCATAGCAAACTGCAAACGCAACTAAAAGTCGACCAAGCATTCTCTCATAACGAATCTTTTCCTAAGCAAATACCAAATGATTTTATCTACTAACTGCGAACAATTGGAAGGGGGAAAACAATGGCGGCTCTTGGTCAGAGATACGGAGGGACCATCGCATCATTTGTTACCTCCGAGTGGCTTCACAATGGCACTGCGACTTTTGTTCGGACACGCAAAACTGAAAGGTGTGTCACAGGATTTTCCTAAAGGTGAAATGGCGATTGTTTTTCTGCATTCGTATGATTTTTGGGGTTACGTGCCTCAAAAAGAAAAGAACAGATCTCTTACAGGATTACTTTATAGTCAGTCCGTCCGTCTGTTTGTCATAACTTGCAATCGTATGATTTTAGGGATTGCGTACCTTAAGAAGAAGAAACGGAACCGTTATAAGATCACTTTGTCGTCCGTCCATCCATCTGACAAGGCAAACCTTATAAAATCCTCCTGTTAATGAATGGCGCAATAGAGCCAATTTGCATCTGTTCTAATGCCCAGCACCTAATTTAATACCAGGGAATTTTCTTCGATTAAAAATAGAATGTCAAATAGATACATAAAAAAAGAAATTACACAGTTCTACATAATACTCGTAACATCACTTCGAATTAAAACTGTTCAAACTCATACCTACCGTAATGTAAATTAAAACTTACTTAAATGAATTACAAGTGAATGTGCTTGTTTGGTGAGGACGTTTTCTGTCACTGATTGCTTGTGTCATGTCATCATCATCTTAGCTAAACGATGGCCACGGGTGGACATATGCCTCCTCCAAGAATCTTCACAATGGTCGGTCCCGCGCCACCCGCCTCCAACGGCTTGCTTTATCTAGTTTTATTAACATCAATATACCTATTGAGTATAGGTACCTATCAATATACTAATATACCTATGTAGTTTTTATTAACATCAATATACCTATTTAATATACCTTTCAATATACCAATATACCTTTGTAGTTTTTATTAACATCAATATACCTATTGAGTATACCTATCAATATACTTATTGAATATACCTTTCAATAATACCAATATACCTATGTAGTTTTTATTAACATCAATATACCTATTGAGTATAGCTATCAATATACCAATATACCTATGTAGTTCTTATTAACATCAATATACCTATTGAATATACCTTTCAATATACCAATATACCTATTTAGTTTTTATTAATATCAATATACCTATTGAATATACCTATCGATATACCAATATACCTTTAGAAAACATGTAGGTGCATACTAAGAACATTTTTACAGCGTAATTAACGACATGTTTTAGTTTTTTATCAATACGTCGTATTCATTTATGTCAGTAGTTTTTAATGCTAAAATAACGGAAATAAATTAAAAAGTAATGACACCAAAAGTCCGAAGACAAGACAAATTTACCGAAAATATCCTACTTCTTATTCATACGGCTTTATCTAATTTCCAAAATCATTGTACTATTTCACCGGCCTTCTTAAAGGGCATCTTTCCATTAATGCAGAATAAGGCGTCGAACATTATGAGCGCTGAATACAAATAAGATCTTATCGGGCCCCTTATTGGAGCACGGATTTGCTTAGATTTTAAAATTTATCTCGACAGATAATTCTTTTGAGGCATATCTCATTTCATGGAACTCTTATTCGGTTGCAGAATATTTGCTGTTAAGCCGAAGCCAATTTGTTAGGATTTTGTTTTCTATTATCATAATACAGACCTCTAATTATATATTTTTTAAAAAAACCTCTTCAGTTCAAAATACTGTGTTTTACTCGCAACACGTATTCGAAGGTACTTCAGAAGTAAGTGCAAAGTTCCTAGTCAATACTAGGAACGGAACAAAGCGCAAAAAGGAAAAAATTACAACGATAAATTGCTACTGATATTTTTTGCCCTTTGTTCATTTTTATCAATGTGGCTGAAGTTAAAAAAAACACAAACAACCTCATTTTGATTTTCACTCCAATCATTCGAATAATAAAAGAAATGTAGAATTTCATACCTAAATTTATTTATTTTCCTTTTCGCAGCTTCTCAGCACTTCATCTCCTTAGAACAACTCTACATCGGGTTTAAAAAGTTTGAAGAAAAAAAAAAATCGGTTATAATTCTAGGCCTGATAAATTTAAAAACAATCCTTTTTAAATTGTTTTGTGTCTGAAAGGAGTAGGAGAATCTTAGTCGTGCTCCGAAAGATACGACATTTCACGGCATCTAGACATCCATTAAAAGTGCAATTATTTGAATTTACTTGAATATTTTATACATAATGACTTTTTTACATGTTCCAAATTTTTTAAAGGTGTTAGGTATAGTATTTAGAGCCCATAAGAATTTAAAAATGTAGGTCAAATTGTTTCGCAATATAGTCTTAAATATTTTCCGGATATTTTCTAAGTGCCTTATCTTAACATTTTTGTATTTAACTATACCAAAAGAAAAAATACGACATTAAATTTGTTTATTGTCTCTTAGATAGTTGTATTAAAATTTGGGACGTGGTTAAAATTTTAGGATTTTTATACAGGATAGGAATAAAATCTGTTTATTGAATTTAAGAACAATAATTTCTCAGGCTCAACTTTAGTTTTTATTTTAAAATATTTCTTGTTTATTATCACTTAATTATCTTTCAACCGAATTTTATAATCATTTCCAATAATTTCAATTCAGGCAAGACACAAATTCGAGTATCCGTAACGATCGCTCACGGCTAAACAGTTGCCATCCTAACATGACGGATGGCGGGCACTCAATCACTGAACCTCCGTTTTAATTGTGCTTCGGATACACGGATTGACGTTGGGATGTATGCTGAAAATGTATTTGTCATGTTTGCATTTTATGATAAACGTAAAAACTCTTTACCGAAAAATATGTTACAAAAAGTTTACATAATTAATTTTTTTTTTGTTAAACATTCCCTGAACTGACTCAGCTAGTCCCAAATGAAGCTACTACAATGCTTATACTAATGAGTATAAGACAACCGATTTAACTCATTTTTTTTAAATATACACCGTGAAATTTTAGTGGTTGTTTTCCCGCAACAGAACGATTTACCTTTAGTAGCACCATCGAATCGTGCGAGTTATTTTTTGAAAATAAAGATATCGTTGTTCTCAACTAATAAAAAAAATAATCATCAACTCAAAAGCGTGAGATACGATAGTATCTTTACAAAATGTGACGTGTTTGGGTACTGCTTGCCGCACGAAATCAATGTTCAAAGCAAAAGAAGCTCTACGCACTAAGTAATACAGCATAAACTGCACCGCGCGAGGGGCAATGACCCCGACCGGTGACCGGCTGCGGCGCGGCTGGTACCATTGGTTCGAGGTTGCTTTCGAGTTTCGTTTATCACAATCGTGAAACTGCTATTTTTTTAGTTGAATAAAAAAAAACTGTACAAATCTATTGTACTTCTAAGATAGAATCATTTTACTGCGGGAAAACAACCACTAAAATTTCACGGTGTATACTAACTTAACGCAGATGGTTAAAATTGGTCATGAGAAGGCTTAAGGCCTCCTAGTGGGTAAAGCAGTGAGTGATGCTTGATATTTCACTACGTGATAAAATCAGAAATAAGAAAACTCGAACACTAAGGTAACCGACATCGTTCTTCAAAATGCTGGACTAAAGTGGCAGATCATAGTTAAAAAAACCGATATCCGTTTGAGCGGAATGATTCTGGAATGGCACCCGCACACTGGATGACACTATGAGGGTAGGCTATACTCGGTGGACCGACAATAAATAGAGTCAAGGTTGCAAGATGGCGCTGGTGAGTATCAGGTCTTATCGGCGCGGGGCCGAAGGCCTAGCATCTGGCTACAATGAATATTGATTGATGGTAAGTAATAATAGGGGTTAAAGTATGAAATTTCCGATTATTTTCCCACTTTTTATTTTGTTTATAGCTCTTAAGTATAGTCATATTATTGCGTAATTCTTTTTGTATTTTATCAAAAACTAAATAAAGTAACTTTTAAAAAAAATGCAATACTAGTGCCTATTACTTCAAAGGAAGTCGTTGAAAAGACCCCTTACAATGTGTCAGCTGACCTTCTTGCTTCAATTAAGTATATTTCTATTATATACTTTGATTTTCAGAAATTTTAATACTATAATGCGTAGTTTTATAACCATCTAACTTTCACCTTTAATTGCATCGAAAACGGTTCAGGCGTTTTTAAAAAAACTAAAACATTGTTAGTATGGAAAAATGGCTTTTCTCGATTTCGTCCATACAAAACGGCAATTTCATACTTTAACCCCTAATATTATGTGATAACTCCACTGAATCTTGTTATCGTTACGTTAAATTCATCACCAACAATCTACACTGTCAGTCTACTGATGCAAATAGGAGGCATGGGAAACTGACACCACGCTATCCTTGACAGATATTATACAATAGAAGAAGATGAAGACTGGATGTCAAAAAGGAGGCTTTCATTCAGCGGTATGATTGGCAAATCAAATCAAATCAAATCATTTATTTCGCAAAAAACATGGTACATAATAAGTTATTATAATTTGAAAAAGAATCACATGTTTCGCCAAATTGGTGGCATGCAAAAGAAAACAAAGAAATAACATAATTACAAAATTAGTCACAATTATTTATAAAATTTATACATGTCATAGATACCAATAGAATGTCACCTATATAAATGTCTTAAATAAATTATTAAATGTCACCTAAATTAAAATGTCCAATTTATATAAAGAATCATTTCATGTCAAAAAAATCACTTAAAGAATAAAAACAATGATCAATAAGCCAGTTGCGTAGACATTTAATAAATTGGGCAGTAGGGAGCTGTCTTATGTTTATTGGAATATTATTATAAATTCTAATACACATTGAAAACATTTTTTTCTGAAAAATGCGCTAGAGCTAGACTGAGTCAGAAGACGAGTGGTGTCTCTCTGTCGCAGTCTTGAGCGGTTGTCGTTAGCAATTTGACCAATTGTAGCGACATGACGCAGCGGTTGCGTCTTTTTACTGGCAGCACTTACCAACTCCTTTTACTTCCACTTGGACTCA
This sequence comes from Anania crocealis, assembly GCA_949315895.1. NCBI lineage: Eukaryota > Metazoa > Arthropoda > Insecta > Lepidoptera > Crambidae > Anania > Anania crocealis. Next base: position 3,340,882 of record OX438880.1, read on the forward strand.
AGACAAGATGGATCATATTGCACTATAATTCTATATTAGATTAGGTAAGTCGTCCATATATATTTTGTTAAACTTGCAAAACTTGTCACAAAACATAAGGTCAATTCTTATACTTATGCAAAAAAAGCGTTTAACGTTAATGTTTATAAACTACAGTTTTGCTTAATTTTAAATTAAAATAGGACCAAGTATAAGGACACTTACAAAAACTCTTTTACTCCTTACTCTCTTGTAAGACTTTATTCCTGCAGAATTTGAGCGATCACTGGCTCTGAAATCAAAGCTTAAACGAATAATATCACAATTCATTTCACCACTTCATCTTCATTGTAGTTTGAGTTACGTATTTTACGTTCCCCTCTGTCTCCTTATTTTCGCTACTCCTCACTATTATTTATAAATAGATAAAGTCATCCTGTTGTACATATACAATGGAATAAAACAATACATTTTTGTTGAAACCTAAAAGTAATGTCTATTTTGTTTTACCATTAAAATGCTTTCAACAAAATTAAGAGCCTACTTCGTCTTGTATTCTTTGTCAGTGTAGCCTTCAGGGGTTTACAGCACATTTATAACAGTTAAGTCATTTAAATTATTTATTTGTATAACTTAGTCGTGTGATACTTTTACAAATAACCTTTTTTCCTATAGATCATTAGAGGCGACTAAAGGAGTACTACCAGAAGAAGACGGGTTGTTTCTGGAGAGGCTCGTGTCCAGTTTTGGACTGATAAATAAATAAATAAATAAATGTGGACAACATCACATACATTGTTCTGATCCCAATTTGAATAACTATTTAAAGCATTCGTATTTTGGAAACCAGTAACAACGAAGGTACCACAAGCACCCAGACCCGAGAAAATGTAGAAAAACACTTTTTTTCTACATTGACCCGTCCGGGAATCGAACCCGGGACCTCGGAGCAGGCGACACCTTGAAAACCGGTGTGTACGCCACTCCGCCACGGAGGTCATCGAAACTAACTAATAATAGGGGTTAAAGTATGAAATTGCCGATTATTTGCCCACTTTTTATTTTGTTTATAGCTTTTAAGTAAATAAAGTAACTTTTGACTAAAAAAAAAAAGGCAATACTAGTGCCTATTACTTCAAAGGAAGTCGTTGAAAAGACCCCTTACAATGTGTCAGCTGACCTTCTTGCTTCAATTAAGTATATTTGTATTATATACTTTGATTTTCAGAAATTTAAATACTATAATGCGTAGCTTTATAACCATCTAACTTTCACCTTTAATGAAATTTAAATACTATAATGCGTAGCTTTATAACCATCTAACTTTCACCTTCAATTGTATCGAAAACGGTTCAGGCGTTTTTAAAAAAAACTAAAAAATTGTTAGTATGGAAAAATGACTTTTCTCGATTTCGTCCATACAAAACGGCAATTTCATACTTTAACCGCTAATAAAAAGGTATAAAGTAACAGATGGCTGTCTTCTCCGGACTGTGCCAAGACAGTTTCAGTATAAAATAACCTGTCCCTTGTATCGTTTAGGTCTAGACGACCACCATTCAGGGTAAGACCGCAACATTCACAGACATGTCCTTTTACTACTACTAAGTTCGCAGAGATGGTTGAACTTGTAATGGTTTTTATTTGTCTAATGTTTGTATCACAATAAGATTACTTTTTCTTAATTTTTTTCGTTATTTCATGTTGCATGTTGAGACTTGAATTTTATCAATATTAGGTTAAGAGCAACTGTCATAGCTTATCCTACTGTATAATGTTGGATTTAAGATAACTGTTATTACAAAATTGAAAGCCAAAACCAGCTTATGTTACAATATTTAAACGATAGTTTTCATAAAATATGGTTTCCCGCTTATGATTGATTTGTATTACCATTGCTTGCATCTACATATATATTTTCAATGAAAGCAATTCGAGATGGTTTATGGTTTAAGACATTTATTTCTCTAAAAGAATTACATTCACTTGTAAGAGAAATACAAAATTTACCTTAAAACTAAGTTTGCTAACAATTAAAGATTTAAATTTACCTTCTTGAATAATAATTATTATTAATTGCATGAAGCAGACGCACCACAAAAAACAGATACTACATTATAAAATTCATATTGGCTATTTGTGGGTAAACTAAGAAAACAGCAGTTCTTATTTGCAACAACAGGTCCAATTACGTATCGTATTCCAAGTGCTATGAAAACGTAACAATCAATGATCAAACAAAATTCGGGGTATTCTATTAAAAATTTTATAGTGAAATTAATTATACGTCTAAAATATATATATATTTTTTTTATTATTATTAATTATTTTAACAGACTTAATGAAATGTCAAAAATTGGTTCAGAAAATAGTGTTTAAGCTACTAAGTACTAGTTTTATTCACAAAATTTCATGAAACATAACCTCCTACTTTTAACGTTGATTGAAAAACTAAGCAAGTGTACTTACCGCATCCATCTAGCGTAATGCACACGAATTTGTACCTACTCACTGAACACATAATATTATGAATGTCAAAGTGTCTTCCGCGTTCACCAAAATGATGTCAGATGTAGACGAGGGTGAGAAGTGAAATAAAAATACTTGTAAGCTAATGGCGGTTAAATGTAAAGTTAATGAATCTAAATTAAAAAAAAACTTCAGATACATTAACTTTGTATGTACTGCATGACGTTCAGTTTCATTAATCAATTCTCTTCAAGTAAAAAAGCCAGATACTACTTCAAGCTCCGAAATGAGGAAATCGGTAGGAGATCTAAGATAACCGTCATCGCTCGAAGATTTGCTACGTTGGATTTAGCCATAATACACCACGCTTGTCAGGCAGTCAGGTTGGGTTAGCAGTTAGGTCAATGTTGGAGAGATGACGTTGCCGCCCGCCTTCTTCGGGCAGTATTTCTTCAGTCACCTAGTTATAAAGGTATCGTAATGATACCCTTAGGAAAGGACACCACACCTTACAATTAAGACTGTATGTTTAAACTGCCGTTTTAAACGCAACATAATATTATGTCCTATTTGCTTTTTCTTAGATAGACTCAATTTTTTATGTTACTAAGGCAGGTTTCATTATAATTAAAAAAAAAAACTTTACTTCTAACTTTCAGGCTATGATAAGACCGGTGAATTATCTGAAGTGTATTTATTTACTTAAACCTTTAAAAACTTTACCTGAACTCGATTCTTAATCACTTTGTCGCTCATTCCAGTAACGTTAATTAAAAATTCAAAACATATTTTGTGATAAATACGACTAGAAAATAACGAACAAACTTTTGACACGGCAAACTTTTTTTAATTATTGTCCAAAAGTGTTTCTTATCCCGAAACGAATTTAATAAGGTATCCTTAACTTTGGGACGGAAATTTTAATCTTAAATTATTTAAATTTTACCTTCGGCACTCCTTTAACTCTGAAGAAGGTTCGGAGTTGTACATCACCTTTCACTTTTGAAGTCAGATGCTAATTTATCATTGTGTACTTTAGAGTTAATAGACTCAGGTGTTACTTTGCAGAAATATTCTTACTTGTTTTCGTAGTGTCGTGTGGTAAAAGTAAAAAGTAAAGTAACGACCCATTTTCGCTCACTGCTAAGCACGGGTCTCTCTCCTTTATAAGGAGAGGGGTTAAGGCCTTAGTACCACCACGCTGGCCTAGTGCGGGTTGGTGGACGGCGAGGGCGACGCTGTGGCTACATCACCCCGCCGTTGGACGTTTCTCAAGCCGCCCGAAGGCCTCCAACAGGGCTTAACGACTGTTATCTCATGACAACAGCCGGGACCAACGGCTTAACGTGCCCTCCGAAGCACGGAAGCGCTCAAGATATGATGCCACAAACGGTCACCCATCCAATTAGTGACCGCCTCCATCGTTGCTTAACATTCGTGACAGAAACTGATCACGAAGAAGCATTGTGGTACCGAAACGTTAAGATAGTAGAACGTCCTCGAAAGAGGTTCGATCCCCTGGTTGGGCCGCAAGATTTAAAATTTTCGAACATTGCTCGGGTTTGTGATCACCAAACCTCATTTGGCAAGCGTGGTGATTATGTCTGTAACTCATCATTGATGTGGTAACTTAACAATGATGAGGTCTTTGTCCTGCAGTAAAATGATTATGCAGGCGCAGATAAAGACCTTTTTTACTTTTGCGGCACTGCTTTATTGACACTATTAATTTTTTTACAGATTTGGGATTATTTAATGATTCGTGCTCATTCGAAAAATCATTTTCTTATTTGATTTCTGAATCGTCGCGTGTATACCTGAACGTATATATTTTCCTTAATTAATGGACTAGTTATAGCCAGGTTAAACAGTTTCTGATATTTGACACGTAAGTTCGACCACGTAACAGAATTTCGGTCTCGGCTCCAATGGCTTCCCATCCGACTTAGCCGTGACTATCATATCCTTTCTTTATTATCCCTTTCCAACCGACTCATAGTCGAATGATTCAATTTCGTTTAACCCTAAATCACCTCCGTACCTTTAGCGCTTCCAATTTCTGCAGTCATCACAGGATTGTGAGATACGGTCATCCAAAAATCTAATTCTCAAATGTCCTCCCCATTCCACTAATTACTTTTCGCAGTCATTTACCGTCCACTCTATCCGCCTATGGAATTCCCTACCCCCGCCCATAAGACTATCTGAGACATTGTTAATATTTAAACTACGACTCAAAGCACATTTACTAGCGCTTTGACATTGACATTTATTTATTTTGTAACCTTAATAAATTGCTGATCAATATTATTGACACATTAAATGTGTTATCTAGTGTATGTTCGTTTAGTGTATATACAATACATGTATATTATATGTATGTATATTATTAGGTATTTATGTATTGTTATTTTGACGACCTCCGTGGCGGAGTGGCGTACACACCGGTTTTCAAGGTGTCGTCTGCTCCGAGGTCCCTGGTTCGATTCCCGGACGGGTCAATGTAGAAAAAAAGTGTTTTTCTACATTTTCTCGGGTCTGGGTATTTGTGGTACCTTCGTTGTTTCTGGTTTCCAGAATACGAATGCTTTGAATAGTTATTCAAATTGGGATCAGAACAATGTATGTGATGTTGTCCACATTTATTATTTATTTATTTATTTATTTATTTATTTATTTATTGTTTTTAGGTTTATATGTTGAAGTATGTATGTATGTTTATGTAGAAATTAAGTTTTTTAAGTAAATTTGTTCTATTATGTATGATTATTTTTACATGAAGTACTCTGTGCACCTTCCCCTCTGTTTGTAGTATCCTGCACCCAAAGGTTGTCTGGAAAAAATCGCTACAGGCGATAAGACCGCCCAAGTTGTACATCTTTATGGAACATTTCCAGTAAATTTATTTCTTGTTTCTGGTGTGCAATAAGGAGTATTCTAATCTAATCTAATCTAAATCTTATCTAATCTAAATAAAAACAATTAAATTGCACAACCTATTGACGGACATACAACAAATCTATACTAATATTATAAAGCTGAAGAGTTTATTTGTTTGTTTGTTTGTTTGAACGCGCTCTCACAGGAAGTACTGGTTCGAATTGAAAAAATATTTTCATGTTGGATAGTCTATTTATCGAGGAAAGTTTTAGTTTATATAACATCACGCTGCGACCAATAGGAGCGAAGCATCAGTGAAAAATGGTGCAAAATTAATCGCGATCATAAAAACAGAAATTGACGCGTACGAAGTCGCAGGCAACAGTTAGTCACTTATAAACTACTATATCATGAGGCTAGTTATCGACGCATTTCAAAGTTAACTTACGTGATTTTATAACTCTTCAAAATAGTTTATTAAATCCAATAAATGTTTACGAAATTTTTATAATGTGCAAAAATATTGTAATAATTAGCGCTTGTCACGTTGGCTGGTCCATTTGGTCTAATGGTTTAAATACCGGGTCAAGATCTCGGGGTACCAGGTTCGATCCCCGGGTCAGGCAACAAAAAGTTTCGAATTTTCGAACGTTGCTCGGGTTTGTGATCACCAACCCGCATTTGGCAAGCGTGGTGATTATGCTAGTTACCATCATTGCTGTGGTAACTTGAATTTAATGATGGAGGCCTTTTCCCAGCAGTGGGATGATTATGGGCTGTTACTTTACTTACTTACTACGTTGGCTGGATGGAGAAATCCCAGGATATACAATTATATTTGTGGCGTGACTTGAAGGAGGCCGACGTCCAGCAGTGGATGGACAATGGCTATTAATAACGCTTACAACATAACAGTTAGTGGGTAAGAAGATACAAGTTTGCACCGAAACAAATACTTATACCATATTTAGTATACAAACAAACAAAAATCATAGGCGCGGTACGAGCTTCTCCTAAAAAATTAAGTACTACAGTAAGACAGCTGTATTTTTTTTTCTAAATTTCTTTGGAAAACTTACAGCTAAGAACTTAACTAAGATACAATGATGTTCTAAATATAGCCAATTACAAGTTTTCACATACAACATTTTAAACAGTGGAATGAAATGCGGACTAAAGTATTTTTTATTTTTTATTTAATGTCATTGCTAACATCATAAAAGGGAAAAAATAAACATTCGTGACATGTAAGTGATACAGTACATGTCATATTATTATTAACTCACATAAAAAAAAGAAATTTACACATACCTAAGTATATCAATTAACTTACATGAAAAATCTTTTACTAAATTTATTTTTAAACTGGCTTACAGAAGTATTAAAAAGATCCAGGTCCATATCATCATCAGCAGTGTTGAATAGATTAGAAGTTCTGAAAACATATGAACTGCAAGTGGTAATAAGGCAACATACACGTTTTCCTTACAATGCTAATGAATATAATAATAAACACTAACTTTTAAATTAATAATACGATGCAATGTATTATTTTAGTTTGTCATTTCATTCTCGTTTTGTGTAAAGTTTTGTAAGAATGCATGGATTCATTTTTTGAATCATTCCTCTAAGATACACTTTCCTCGTACCTAGATACACTTTTGAGAAATCCCCGCTTTTGTTCCTGTAAGATACACTAAATAAATAAATAAATAAATGTGGACAACACAACATACATTGTTCTGATCCCAATTTGAATAACTATGTAAAGCATTCGTATTTTGGAAACCAGAAACAACGAAGGTACCACAAACACCCAGACCCGAGAAAATGAGGAAAAACACTTTTTTTCTTCATTGACCCGTCCGGGAATCAAACCCGGGACCTCGGAGCAGGCGACACCTTGAAACCCGGTGTGTACGCCACTCCGCCACGGAGGTCGTCAAACACTTTTTTAAACGTTAACAGTCTTTTCTCGTAGATAGGTACACATTTAGGTATAGTTGTGCAAAAAATTATAAAGTAATATATCGGCAATATGGTTGAATGAAGCCTCTAGTCCTACTCGTTATTGTAATGAGCATCGGAAAAACAATATAGCGCTATAACTCGACGTCTTCAAACGGTTCAAAGCGCATCGGGATGTAATAAACTTACCATTTTATCACCTATCGAATAATCTAGATAACTTTTACTTACATATATAGTCAGTTTATAAGTATGGTTCGATAAGATTGCTTTTTTGTCACCGACTAAAAATTTATTTCCGAAATCGTCCTTTTCACTTTTTTTCAGGTGGTTTTTATATAATTTTTTTTGAACCTGTAGTCCCTATTTTTCTATTAATAAGAAAGAAATTGCCTCTCTAAAATATCTAAACAGAACCATTAAACTTAAGCTCTTGCGACACAAATCGTTGAAATCTCACGTTAAATCAAATTGTCCTAGTGTCGGTCAGTTTCGTAGCTACATAACTGTTTTAGTGGCAGCGCTATAACTCGACGTCTTCAAACGGTTCAAAGCGCATCGGGTTGTAATAAACTTACCATTTTATCACGTATCGAATAATCTAGAAATTACCAATACATAGTCGGTATAGTTAAGAATCAGTTCAAATGCTTAATTGGCTTCCACACAAAATTCCACATAAAATATAAAGTATACAAATAGCTGTTTCATCTTAACTGACTCAAACATCTGTTCCTTTGGGGTGTTAAGAGTGAAAAACTCCTAACATTTGATGAAATAACGTTGGCTTACAGCGATAAGAATATGCTTGAAATATTAACGCCTGTGACGTAGTGTCTCGGTGGCCAAATGGTAAAGCGCCGCGCCCAGTATGCGAGGAGATGCGGTTTCGAGTCCCGCCTGAGACATAATTTTTCAAGTTTATTTACTTAGTCCGGTACTTAAACAACTCGACAAATAAGCTACGGCGCATTTTCGTGCAATAAAGAGAGAATAAGTTAACACAAAAGTTATAGTTTTGTCAAATATAAATGACAGACCAATTGGAACACAATTCACAATTTTATTCACAATCTTTCACTGTCCAGTCTGTCCGTCTGTGAACTCTTTACCACAAACTGTAAGAGAATCAGAATCCATTTCTATTTTCAAGACTAGAGTCAAGGCACTTTTTTTGTCGCGCTGATGGTGTGCATCGGGTCAGGATTGCGTAGATAAATACTGATATTATAACTGTATTTTGTTTATGTATGTGTACCTGTATAAATATGTGTGTGTTTAAAATTATATATATATATATATGTTTTTATTTATGTATGATTTATATGTATGGTCGTATGTATTTTTATTTTCAGTTTATTTATATTTAATATGTTAGATACACACTTATTACTTTGCACCACGTCACCCCTACTCCACTGAGACGTAATTTTCGTTTTCTACCCAAAAGTTGTCTGGTAGAGATTGCTTTTAGCAATAAGACCGCCTTATTGTACATATGTGTCACATTGTTATTTATGTTACCTTTGTTTTGTGCAATAAAATAATTATCTATCTTGGAACTAATTGACACTAATTGAATGTATCCAAGTGGTTCTATAACGCTACCATTGGCTCAGTGCAGTAGATCTAAATTTTTCACACATATTTCCAATCGGATTTCCTCCCACAAGCATACATTGCACTTTGAGGCTTCACAGGAGATTTTTAGAGTAAATAACAAAGCAAACAAGATAGTCGGGTGTATCGTATTTGAAAGCGTTCACGGTTGGAATATTGGGGGAACAAAACTGACGGGACTGAATTACTTGACAAACTATACGAACGAATTTGTTTTGCGTCAAGGTCAAAAATAAACGAACTTTTACGCAATTTTTGTTAAAACCCAAAGTGTTAACAAAAATGCGTTAATTGTTTTACAAAATTAAGCATACATATGAAAATAGTTGTAGCAACTGAAGAGGCCTATGTCCAGCAGTGGACTGCGATAGGCTGATGATGATGATGATGACGAAAATAATAAAATAATAATAACTAAACATCTAAAACGATTTTTTACTAAAAAGGGTTAGCAAACAAACAAAAATCTGCTCATTTGTTGGTTGTAGTATAGCTTTAAATTGAAAAACATACCTACACGTCAATTTAAGAACCTGCTCTTTTTTAAGTTGGTTAAGATATTACCTAGTTAAAAGAACAATATCGTGAAGGCTAGCCACTGCCAAACTATAATAAATCATTACATTTTGTTTCATTTTTTTGTATCTTTTTTTGTGCAATAAAATTGTATTATATTGTGTTGTATTGTATTATGTCAAACTGTAGGTAATAAGTTACTAAACTTGGCTTTCAGTTGCACATAGGAATCATTTAAAAAAACAAGAATTAAATATTGTTTTAAAATAACGTTCACGGTTCACCCACACGATCAGCTAAAGCACGTGCACTCAATCTCACTTGAAGCAATCAAGTCAGTGCAAATTTTATAAAAACACTTAAAATGTAGGTATTGTTATAGGCAGCGCCGTTGATTTTAAGAAACTTATAAGCTAGACAAAACTGTTAACTTTCTGATAGCAACGCAACGTAAAACATCAACATAAAAACTTGTTTCAGCAAAAGAATACAAAATAAAAACCCCGGAACAACTAACTACGACGATGAAAAATTAAAACAATAAAAACACTATAAATTAAAATTTTCTAATAATAACACTTAAAACAAATCACGATGTAACGAAAATCCAGACGAACTCAGTTAACCAACAAAATAAATCGCAAGATCATCAGGGCTCGGATCATGAGAATCGCGATGAATCAGTTCTCGAGCACCCTTCAACTAATCAATGGAAGCATGAATAATGCCTATCATTTGAGAAACGTTTGTGTTGCTTCGAATAATTAATTTTCGGGGTGTGTACTGTAACGTTGGCAGCGGCTTGATTTTGAGTGGGCATGCGCAGTGTACGCCGGCTGAGACAGATCGCGCAGGGTGACCAGGGTTCGGGGCTGAGTGCGTGCAGAGTGAGACCTTTGCAACATTATGTCTGTCGATAGGTTAGTCTACTTATTCATAACAAAGATAAGAACAGAAATAATGGAATATAAATGCATAAGACGCAGTCGCAGACGCAATAACGCAGTACGACTTATACGGAATATAATGACATCTGTGACCTCTTAATTCCTGTCTTCATGAGCCAAATTAAAAAAAAACAGATTTGGACTAAACTAATTAAAAACTTTATGGCCATCATCATAAGAATTGAATGTCATGCAATCTCTTTGTTCTTTATGACTTACTTAGTTTAGCACGTGCAACAGTGCCAAATTCTCAGAGACTCATAAGAAACTAATCGCAAGGTAGATTTCGAAACCATTTACTGTTTACTAGCTTAGAATGTTAAATTGAAGTTGAGTTTAAATATTAAAACACCGGTAATTTAAAAACGACAACCAGTAATACTACATTTAAAACATATTTAAATATCTACAATATCTAACCTAAAAGTACGTAGCACTTTACAACCACATACTTGTTAACAATCGAAATATTATCGCTTCATTTTCTACTACAGAACGTACAACAATGACGTCACAATACTTGACACAATTCCCAAACCCAAACACCATAGACACCCTAACTGCAGCCTCCAGTACCCGAGGAGGCTTCATATTGACCTATACGTATTACGAGTACCACGCTCTCTTTCAGGTCGTGCGAGCGGGACACACGACGTAACAGCGTATGGAGTATCTAAGAACGAAAGAGACGGAAGACAAGGCCGCCCGGTTTGATTTCAGTATACACCGGTCGCCGGGAGCTTTCGGTACGCACGGTGCGTTTCATATTTTCGCGTGGATTTTGATAATAGAACCCGGTTTTTGTTCCGAAACGGGTAGTGTACAAAATAAAACAGTGCAGTGAAGTGGGAAACAGAAATTGTGCATGTGATATAAGTAACAGTGATTTTTGACCGAGTGTCGTGCACCGGAGGGACTCGTTTTCCGTAATGTAAGTAATTTTGACGCTTTCACGTATACTGTTTGTTTTATTTATGGGACTTACTAAGCTTTGGAACTCTGGATGGGGAAAAGGAATTGGTTTTTTCGCAGGATATTCGTCACTAAGAAGCAGATAAGGCTTAAATTGCAAACTGAAAACATAACCCCAAAAATATTAACAAGTATTTTTACATAAATATTATATTTTAACTTAAATTATTTTAATAACCGATTAACTAGAAATCATGTTAAATTTACTAAATTGAAATATCACTCACAATAATTAAAATTTTAAAAGAACCTTATTAATACCTCACATGGAAATTTTTTCTCACAAAAAAAATTCAAACCTAAACCAATTTATTTTTATTAATAAAGCTCATTTACTGTATTTTATATGATGGGAATGTTTTATTGCAATAATTCTTATAAACAAATTACTGAACTAAAATAAACTTTGTAAGTCTGAAAGCTTATTATTATTATACAGTTGTTTTATAACTTTCACGGCTCTGAAACAGTTTGATAACGATATATTTTTTGTTAGATTATAAGCTTACTTAAACATTATATCGTAAACATTTAATAGAACGGTATATCTATACATAAAAAATTGAAATGGCAAACTAAAAGAAGTGTGTAAGTACTATTTTAATGTCAGAACAAAACATTTTAGTTTATCACTGCGAATTTATTAATTGTATATTTACCTGTGTTGCTTAAAGTATTGTGTATTTAGTCCTGATGGCTGGATTTAGATAGCTATGTATTAAGCTTCTAAAAGACATCCGTGGGCAAACATACATTTTATGGTTTGTTTGTCATGAGTATTTTGATATACCCTTATGACCATCATCGGTGAGCAGACCACCACATGGCATTGGACCTCCTCCAGTACGCAGTACTTGGGCATAAAATGTCTCTTGTTTAAAAATAAATTAATGAAAAACGCTTAAAGTTTCCTTAGCTTAATCACGGCAGTTGACTATTTTTGATTATTGAACATTTAAAAGATGAATCTTAAATCAGAGGCCAGTATATAATACAAAATCATAACAGAAAAACATATCCATAAGTTATAGTTATTATATAACAAGTGATACAAGTAGCGTGAAAAATACTATTTTATTTCAAATACTATTTATTTACTAATTATTCTTATTTCAAAGCAACCAACGGGGATGTAACTGTATGTTTTCTTAATTATCCAAAATTAATAATCGCTTATTCATACTTGTGTTTTTTTTTATTTATAAGTTTATGGGTTATATGGTCCCGGCACTTTAAAATTATAGCACCTTCTCTTCTCTTCCTATGGGTGTCGTAAAAGGCGATTAGAGAACTGCTAGAAACAGACGGGCAGCATCGACTCCCATGTTCCAATAACAAAGCAACGATCGCTAACCAGCTATCAATCGTGGAGATATTAGAAAAATCTTCTTTCATGAGAGCCGTGCATTTAACAGTGGACTAATGCATACTGGTGATGATGACAATTGTTATAGTGTGCAATAATCATGATATAACCGGTTTTAGCCTCTGATGTTAACCTTACCTCTTGAACTCAGAGGCGACACAGCAGTTCTCGGTATGCATAACCTAAGTTTTAAAAATTTAACTTAGACGTTGTAGGCAGGGTATGCAGTGCTTATTGGCATGTATGGTGTGCACGCCACTGCTTGAATTTTGTGTGTCTAAGCCAGGAATTTCAAAGAATTAACTTCGATCTCACCGTTACCTATAGGTTTATAAGCATCATCTATACTAATATTATAAAGCTGAAGAGTTTGTTTGTTTGTTTGAACGCGCTAATCTCAGGAAGTACCTACTGGTTTGATTTGGAAAATTATTTTTGTGTTGGATAGTCCATTTATCGAGGAAGGTTTTAGGCTATATAACATCACAATGTGACTAATAGGAGCAAAGCATGAGTGAACGCGTACGAAGTCGCAGGCAACAGCTAGTTTAAAAATAAAATTTTACAAACCTGCCTGTCATATTAATGCTCGATCTCATTGATCTGTAATTAAATGTCAACAAATCATAATATTGGTTTGCTAAGGGTTGTTTAACAAAACTAGAACATAAACTCCCTTTCGCACTTTTCTGTGGAACATGGAAGAGATATGCAGATAATATGTTGTAACTTTTCGGCTTGCGCGATTTGCTATTCTCCAGACAATTTTCTTTAATCGTAAGCATATATAAAAGTACTGGTAGGGTAAGGCTGTCCAGAAGGAGGAATTTACCATAACCGGTAGTCCTGACCGTCGCCGACAGTAATTTGATGGGGAATACAAGGTGTTCCTTGTTATTTGGTATTGCTTAGTTACCTCTGCCAAAGCTATAAGACAAGAAGAGTTTGTATATTTTAACATTAAGCTGGCACCACACTACAGTACTCAAATATCAAACCATAGACAAACATGTTCAAAAGCTACTGTAAAATTGTTTTTAATTATGAATAATGAAATAAAAATGTTTACTAGTTCCAACAAGTTTAATATTTTTAACTAATAGTTCAGTATCTTCTTTTAAACCTAAATAAATAAGGCCGCCGCGCACCGCCAGGAGACACTGCTCTTCTTTAGAAATATTTATGTTGTTAGAGTCTTAACATATTATTATAAAGTACTAGCTGTTGCCCGCGACTTCGTTCGCGTCAATCATTGTTATTATGATCGTGACTATTTTTGCAACATTTTTCACTGATGCTTCGCTCTTATTGGTCGCAGCGTGAAGTTCTATAGCCTAAAGCCTTCCTCGATAAACTGACTATCTAATAAAAAAATAATTTTTTGATTCAGACCAGTACTTTCTGAGATTACCGCGTTCAAACAAACAAACAAACTCTTCAGTTTTATATATTAGTATAGATTTAGTCTTAGTCTACGTATTTAAAATAAAATCAAAGTTCTATGCATTTCTAAGTTACTTTTAGCACTTAAGTGTACTAAAGAACACACATAGGTACTTTGTGAACATTGCAACCCTTTCTTTGGTAGTAAAAGCTTTCAAACTACCGCAAAAGAAGTATCCATACTAAAACAAGTGTAACCGAGAAACTTGGCTTCTAATTCGGACAAACTTACAACCTCTTTGCAAGAAGTTCAGCTGATTCAAACAAACATTAGTTCATTGCTCCTACAAACTAAGTTGGAACCTAGTGTCAGGTTAGCCTGAATGTCCGAGGTGCATGCGCTTACGAATTGAAATATTAGATTAGGGAGTTCATCGCTGTAGCTTTTTTATGTAATATCAACAGTGAATAACACTAAATCTATGAGAAAATGTTTATCGATGAACAGCAACAATTTAGGTTATTCTATGTTTTTTAGTATTTATATTTTTGTTAGGCGAGTTTTTTTTTTAAGATTGTTACCCGAATAATAACCCATTTTTTTATATCCTAGGGTATGTAGTGTTTTCTTCTAATTTAAATGAGACCAATTTAATTCGACTAAAATATACCTACCATCTTAATAAAAAATTAATGTTATGTATGTAACAAGTAGCGTTTTGCAGAACACACTGAACCTGTCAACATTATAAGCACAAAAACTTTCATTGTGTATACTCTGTATGATGTGATAACTGAATAGCCATCAAAGATCATGTTTTCCCTGTCTTGTTCCTTTTGTGTAATAGTTAAATCACAAGTCTTTAATAGTTCCACCCAACTCATAAATATAGATGCCAAGAAGAACTTGCTGGAACTTTTGCAAATGGACCGACGTTACATAGTTCGACGCCCTTATAAAAGTTTAACAGTACTCTTCTTAGTATTAAGCTAACCAGAATATTGAAGTTACCGAAGTAATCAGCGTTAAAGTTAACTATTTAAGTTAGTTTTATTTACTTATTAAATGCATAATGACCGTAAGAAAGATCGTATTACATTACAATACAATACAATACACTTTTATTGCACAAAACAAGATAAAATGAAAAATAATAATATGAAAACAGAAAATTGGTACAACAAGGCGGTCTTATCGCTGAATAGCGATCACTACCTACAACCTTAGGGTAGAGGAAAACGAATATGAAGAATAGGGGTAGCGCACTGCAAGAATAAAAACATGATTACGACAATATTTATACACAATATACATACATACATTTTATAAATAAAAATAAATATATAAAATAAAATAAAATAATTGGTTATGACATTATTCACGTATTCGGTTGAGACAGAATTTATTTTCCAGTACATCTCATATATAAACAAATAATTAATGGACTATGGTATTTAAATGATAAAGGAGACAAAACTTAGGGCATCCCAAAATTTTAATAGTTTTATGGTTATTTAATGATTAATGTATTTAAAGAAAATTGCCGAGTTGGAAAATCCGTTCTCGTGTATGAGCTTAAAAATGCATTTGAAGAAAAATAAAAAATAAACTTATTAAAACCTCCCTGATTGCGTTTTTCCCGTTGCAATATGTACTATTGTACAAGTACGTAAGATGAAATAATAAGAAACATAAAATGAATATGCCACTCAGTTCTTATAGACTAGTAAAGTAACGGCCTATTTTTGTATTAAAATTCAAGTTACCGCAGTAAGAAAGGCATAATCATCACACTTGCCAAATGCGGGTTGGTGATCTTAAACCTGAGCCTGACCCGGGGCCCCGAGGTATTTATATTTTTCCTAAAACCTTAATAAAACGTAAATAGTTTTTGTTATCTGGGACATATTGAGTGCTATCAGTGCGTCCTTTCTATAACAGGCACACTTTTTATGGAACTGTATACTCGATGACATAGGAATATTTACTTCATTACATCAATAAAAAAGAGTTAAATGTTACCATCTTAACTTATCTTACTACAAAGTAACAGCCTATAATCATCCCAATGCAGGGAAAAGGCCTCCATAATTGAATTCAAGTTACCACAGCAATGATGGGTACTGGTATAATCATCATGCGGGCATACAAGGCATCACATGCGGGTTGATGATCACAAACACGAGTAATAATGTTCAAAAGTGCGAAACTTTGTTGCCCGGCCCGGGTATCAAACCCGGGGCCCCGAGATCTTTTTTTATTTTTTTATTTTATTTTATTAAAATATATCCGGTATATAAACCACTAAACTTACGGGGTGTATTCCAATCTTACCAATATCATAAATGGGAAAATTTGGATAGATGTTTATTTACTAAATCACGCCAGAAAAGCTGAACAGACCTGTAAAAGTTAAATTTGGTAAGCTTGCAGATTTTAGGTTAAAAAAACATATAGGTTATTTTTTATCCAAATATGTGTAATCCCCAAGAAGTACTTTCAAACCCAAAATTCCTCGCAATATAATCAAAGTCACTGTCAATAGTTTTTTTTAATAATATCATAAGGTAGACAAACTGCAAACGTCGTCTTCACTTGCAAAGTGAACTCTGTAGCAAGGTTGATTTATCCGAATTTTCGCTTCCAAGTGTACTTATGACGTAACATAATTTATGATGTCATGTAATTACTGAGATCTCGACGATGTTCTGTTGTGATGTTCCTCATTTCATACACATTAATGTTCGTCGTGCTTGGTGCTATATTTATGGACTTGATGTATTGCTTGCTTTTTGTCTGACTTGAATATAAGTTGCACGACTAAGTAGAACGATGCTGTGTTATCATTTCTATTTTCAGATAGTTAAGAAACAACTAAACAAATATTTAGTAAATAAATAATAAACTGATTCCTTGCAGATGCTCTCTGTTTAGTTTATTTTTAAGTAATATTAAACTAAAAAATAAATAAGATTGCTTTTTTACATTCACAGTAATTTTTGAAACTAACTTTTTGTCGCTTTAGGTAGGGCTTGGATCCAATTTTCTGGATACTGTTTAATTTGAACCGATTGTAAAGCATTTTGTCGAAATCATGAGCCCAAATAAATTCGCATAAGGATGATATTGAACTAAGATTTTTTACTAATTTTACTGAAATGAATAGTGAATATTTAAATGTAAAGATACATACTGTAAAAATCGAAGAAGCATTTTCATCAAACTATGTGCATTTCAGAAAGGAGATGTCCCAAATTGTATGGAGGCCAGGCCCAGAACCTGTACACCCCACCAAAAGATAGACCAATACACCTACAAGATTTTATTATTATCCAATTCTTTTAAAATGGCTTCGTTAAGTGGTTCAAATAAAGAGATAAGTAAGAAAATAGCAATACAAAACAACAAAACCATCATGGCGGAAGATGACATTATGATGACGTCTGTCAGTTTCAAAATCGCGCAGCTAGGAGTCGAGTGCCATCGCTTACTGTAGTAACAACAAACATTATTAAAGTAATGTGTCGATCAATACTAAATACAGAAAACGAAAAAGAGGTCGTTATAATGAACTACAATAAAAGCGCGACAAGCAGAACAAAAACTTGAAGTGAATGATTATGCCAAAGTGACATGGGGTATCTGACAGCTACTGACATTTAAAGTTTTTTTAGATTGACGCCATCTTGTAATGCCTAATGGAGTTTGATAAATTATTCGATCTTATTTATTTTTGAACCACTAAATTATACGTTAAATAAATTTATATGTATTTTTCCCAGAAACAGTATTTTTTTCTTGATTTTTGAAAATGGTGTACAATGTCTGGGCCTATTATGGGACATCTCCTTTACTAAATTTTATTAGTTTTGTGTCAATTGGTCCTGTGTAATTGTGAGCTACATAGAAAAAGGATATTTGACTACTTTATATGATATTTTATAAAATTGAATAATATGAAATATAAAATAATATGAAAAATTGAAGAATCGTCGGTATTCGCTGCCACTGTGAGTAGAGAATATCACGCGGGCTTCGCTCATTTATTTAGTATCAAGTTCTTCGGCCAAAGCGGAATTGTTGTGAACGGGTAAATTACCACAAACTTTTCTGCTGCAGTCAGATACCGCTTAGGTCTGTATAGGCCTTTTACGTTTTTAACACGTTAAATATTTAAGGCTTTACCTAAGATAAAAAATCATCCAGAAAACAACAACCCCATAATAATATCTTGAATTTTGGTAACACTTATTCACAGAAACCTACAGCAACCAAGACGAAACACACTTTAAAATTAAAGACGCGTGTAATTAGTTGCGTCAAAGACAAACGCACAGCTGGTGCACCTCATTGTCCCTATTTAAGAAAGAGAGAAAGAAAGAAAGAAAAAAAATTTATTGTTTATTATTTAAGGGCATCACTACAACACATAACACGAAAATAAAGTAATAAAAAAAACATTGAACAACACAGAAATTATCATTAACAAAATAGGTAATTATAATAAGATGGAGCACAAGACACCACCCATCGGTATAAATTGGCGTTTATCTTCTCAGTAGAACAGTGTCGTTATATGTGTCGCGAAGCTCATTACAAAAAGACCCCGCTCAGCGCAAGTCGCTACCCACTACGTAGGAAACGACGCTGGTTTTCAGTGGGGCCTCATTGAGTGTGAATCACGGACAAATGACGAACATAAACCATACATAAATAAAGAAATAATTGTGCTTTACAATAACTACTTACTGTGTTAAGTGTTAAATGAAACGTGTGAGTGTTGTGGTGTGATAGTGAAATTCAAGCGCAGTCTGTAGGTATTATCTGTAGGCGTAGACCGTGAAGCCATCTTCGGTGTTATATTTAGGTTTCACTATACGGAAATATTTAATGGAACCATTTGTTTTTTACCCCTGCCAGGGGTAAAGGCCTCCACCAATAAATTCAAGCTACCACAGCAATAAAGAGAGGTAATCACTACGCTTGGTAAATCAGGGTTAGTGATCACGAATCTGAGCAATGTTCGTAAATTCAAAACTGTTGCCAACTTCATTAATCGTCCAGATCTTAAACCAATCGACCAAACATTGGTCATTGATTGGTCGACCAATTATGGGTCACCCCATAGGTCAAGTGGTTTAAGATTTTAGGCCTTAACACTCTACAAATTATTTTTTCAATGAAATGAGATGTTGATGATGAAGCGTGAGTTAAAATCTGCCAAGACATTATAGGTAGAGATGTAAAGAACTCGAGTCTTTAGAGTCCTTGATTTTGAGCTCGACTAACAAATTGCACGACTCGACTCATTACAATAAGACTCCCAAGACTAGAGAACTTAAGTCTATATGAGCTCTTGAGCGCAACATAGAACTCGAGTCTTTTTTAGCGCTCGAGTCGTTTTTACGCTGCGAGTCGCGCTCGAGTCGTTTTCCGTTTGGAGTTCCTTTTTAAATCAAGTAATAAAATATTACTTTTGTGGGATATATATTTGTAATAAGAAGTCGATATCAAAAAAATAAAAGCGTTAAACATATAAGTATGTATAAAGGCCAGAATGATTTGCAACTAATAACATTATTAAACCTTAATACGCTCAAGGCATAAGACTCAAGCTCTTTTGAGACTCGAGCTTTTTTAAGAGTCGAGTTCTATATAAGTCTTGAGCTCATTATAAGACTCGAGCTCTTTTTACAAGCGCGAGTCTTATTTTAGGGCTCGAGTCTTTGTGAAAAGTCTGAAGCTCGGTTCGACTCAAGACTCTGAGTCTAGTTAGTTCACTGAGTCGTGTAAAATTGAGCCGAGTTTATAGAATTAGGACTCATAGACTCGAGTTCTTTACATCTCTAATTATAGGGCTACTAGCTGTTGCCCGCGACTTCGTCCGCGTCAATTTCTGTTATTATGAACGCGATTATTTTTGCAACATTTTTTACTGATGCTTCGCTCCTATTGTTCGCAGCGTGATGTTATATAGCCTAAAGCCTTCCTCAATAAATGGACTATCCAACATAAAAAGAATTTTTCAAATCGAACCAGTACTTCCGGAGATTAGCGCGTTCAAACAAACAAACAAACAAACTCTTCAGCTTTATATATTAGTATAGATTAGTGTCGGTAAATACGATATGGCTGTCTACTTGAATGCCAAATAATCAAAGACATGACAAGCCTTTAGGTAATCTTCACCCCAATATCGCTTTTGTGTGATATTTACATAGTAACATTTTATTCATCGACAAAAATAAACATTTACAGAGAATGAATTACCGAGTTTTCTTTTGAATACTCGTATAATATCATTTATCATTTACAAAAGGTTACCAAATTATGTTCTAAATTTGAAAAGCAGCATTTAATTTTTCTGACAATAGATCGTGTGTCACGAATAACTCAAATTGTATCTTTATTATACTTTCATTTGACTAACATGTAAAATAACTCGTACAAGTATTACGGCTTTATGTCACAAAATATACAAAAATAAAATTATTAGTGTTACCAACTTCTTTAATATACACAGACACAGAAAGATTGTGGAAAAATACCGAAATTAAGTTAGCCAATTATAAAAGTAAAGTAAAGTAAAGTAACAGCCTATTCATCCCACTGCAGGTAATTCAAGTTACCACAGCAATGATGGGTGTACTGGCATAATCACCACGCTTGCCAAATGCGGGTTGGTGATCACAAACCCGAGCAACGTTCGAAAATTCGAAACTTTTTGTTGCACAACCCGGGATTCGAACCTGGGACCCCGAGATCTTGGCCCGGCATTTAAAACACTAGACCAACGGGGCGTTAGCCAATTACATTATCAATAAATACTTATACCCATCCAACTAACCAATGAAACGGGAACTAAAACAAAGCAAAAAAATATTTTTAAATTATTATGTTCAATAAGATAAATAATGTAAAGTAATTTAAATTCAAATTAATCAATGAAATTAAGGTACTATATTTTTTTCAAGGTTTTGGTTTTTAAACTACCCTGAACTACGTCAAGCACTGTCACACTACTGTCTAGTAGTGTGGCAATTCTTGGCGAAATCAATATTTAAACATTTAATTTCTAATAAAATCAAACTAATGATAAATCACTGAAAGACAGCACAATGTTATAAATACCAGCATTAATTTAACTAGCTGACATTTGATATATCCCATATATCCATGCCGAATCAATATCAACTCATTTATGGAAACGAATAACTCTGATAAAAGAATAATAGTCAAAGACGTTAACGGTCAGGATAAGGAAAAACTAAACCAGATTCGTTATCTGGCGGAAAATGAAGATACGGTCTTAATCGATCCTTAATTCTCATTGACACTCAATGTAAGAGCAACTGAAACATGTGGCCACAGCTAAGTAAACTTAGGTTATCTTACAACTGTAAAAATCACAACAAAACCACTATATGAGTTAGTTCAAAGAATCAATATAATTTAGTATAAAGATGGCTTATAAGCTGAAATAGCAAAAAGGGCTACACTTTGTCCCACAAATTCTAACTAAATATTTAAGGAAACTGTTAGTATAAAAAATTATTTTCGACTGACTGATAGGGATTACAATCAACACGTATTTTTACAGTGAAAACACCACAAATACACGCAAAGCTAGATAAAAAATAGAGGGATCTTTATTTTGGAGAAGCTGTGTTTAGCGGAGTAAAAAGGGCTGGAGATGATGGTGTTGATGATTAAAAAAATGAAACGTTTACCGAAACAAGAAGCAAGTAACCAACAATTTGAAAAAAAGAAGTCACTTTTTTCAAAATTGGTGAATAATGAATGTAAATACACTATCAATAAATCGATTTCCACCAATTTCTATAAAATGTTTAAATTTTTTGTAAAACAAACATCAGATCGAGAACATATTTCAAATCTTCTAATTCGTATTTGATGTTTCAACACTCATAACACGTCCGTATGCAATATTCAAAGAAGGCGAGGTCAAAGCCCTCATGATCTTAGACTCCAGTGATGGCTTCATTCGTTGGCGCTGTTCCAGAAAGCAACGCTCGAACTGTAATCTCAATTTTGGAGTTGGTTTTGCATATATCGAAAATGTTTGATATTTGAAGAATAATCGCTGATTTTGTGTGAAAATGAAAAATGATCTTTCATATACGTTAGGATTATTTGTATTGTGTGAATATCTTTATGATTCATTTTTCCATGACGCCTTTTGAACGCCTCTGACTTAGTTTTATAACCGATGGCATAACTTTCCTTCCCGAGCGAGACAACAGTCCACCTAACGTTTCCAGACCCGAGCCAATTTCGGAGATTGTTTACTTAACTGATCCCAGCGCAATCTGATTCGGGACTCTTGCGTATTTAACAGATCACCACACTTCTGCACTAACTGGGACGTCTAACTATTTCAATAAAGTGGACAATGATCAAGTCGATTGGAAACATCAAAATCTTGTTACTATGGAGTCCTAAAACTAATTCAAAGAGGCTCGGGAGACAATAGTAATTTAACGCTTCTACTCAAGTCCGGCTACGACGACTTCAGAGATTATCTACATACTAAATAAATATGAAAGATTCTAATGCTATTAGTAAACCAAAATGTTGACCCAAGGTCACATAACACATCATAATCGGTGGCCTTACGGCAAATCTACAGTATGGCACGCTTAGCATCTAGATCTCTTAGTCTCGCCATTTTAAAGTCGTCAATGCGGTTTTTTAATTTGGCACACCATACGAATTTTCGAAGAGCAATTCATGAGCACAGTTGCAACACGAATTGAGATAGTATTTGATCACAATTTTGGATTGACTGACTGACTATCTTGCTTGCGTTTTCCTCTGCAGGTTGAGAATAGAATACTTCTCTTGGTAACTCCTTCTTGTCCAGTACTCGAGCAATTACTCAAGTTAACTGAATTAAAACCACTAGAAGGTTGTTCTTGTAAGTGTTGCTATCGGTTATGATTGTTAAGGCTTATGTTTAATGCATAGTTTTGACTTCTTCTTCCTATCGTATTTGTACCTACCCTGGTTTCAAAGTTTTCCACCCGCCTACTACTTCTAATGTGACTTTTTTTACGACTGCAACCTTGCAACAGAAACCAAGTAAAGACAACGGAAGGTCAAACTACCCAATAAGTTATAGGTCATTGAATTGATTTTCAACTTTAAGTCCAACAAGTAGAGATCAATATCAAATGAGAAAATTTGACGTTTTGTAGTAGGTTGACATGCTGTTGTCTGTATAACAGCGTAGTGTGCCTTCCAAAGCGCGACTAGAAGCCCCCATCTCTATTAGATTCATTCATAGAAAATATATGATGACCATTTGGATCAGCGGTAGTTAACGCTGCTTCTGAGCCATGGGTCGCGGGTTCGATCCCCGCACAGTACAAATATTTGTGTGCATGAACATGTTTGTTTGTACTAGTCTGGGTGTTTTCTATGTATTATAAGTATGTATTTACAAAAAAAAAAGTATATAAGTAAGTTTATCGGTTGTCTAGTACCCCATACGACAGGGTACTTAATAGTACCTTAATTTGGGACTAGATGGCTCAGTGTGTCCCGGTGAGGCATGTCTTAAAAAATATTATTATTATTATTATATTTGACGCGTCTAAAATTAAAACTCGACCGCCGCTCCACTACTTTAACCGTGTCGTCGTAGTAAACGACTGACGCCCTGATTGCATTCATTTAAAGTAACCTTTTTTATTGCAATAAACTAAAATTATATAATAGTCTATACAACAATGTTAAATTCCATTACATGTTAGTTCACATAATCTTAAGCTCTTCCCAAGGTTTCTAGTTGGCGTCCTTCCAAAATACTGCGCAACGTTTCAACTTCTCCACTCGATTTTGGAATATACGAGACTTAACTTCCAAGGAGAGTCTTTTAGATATTTTTGCATATTTATTGAGTTTTGAAATTTAATAGTCAAATAAGAAGTATGTTTAACCTAACCTAACATTTTGGTTAAAATAATCAATAACATTGTTAGCCCTTTTTCATACTAAAATATGCAGTTAAATTTTTACACATTTTGAACAAATTGCCATAATTCAGCAATGATACTGTCTACATCTAATAACAAATCACCATCAAAATGTGAATGCAATTCCCATGAACGTATTTCTTACTTTACGCAATCAGAATACTTTTGAGTACGCAACACCACGTCAGCAGAAGGAATCAAATATACTGTAACTACAGTAAATGTTTACTGTTTTCCTCTAACTAAATATAGCTGTTTTTCTGACTCGCACATTACAGTATAGTTTTCGCGACCCAGCTCGTGCCAAATTTCCGTCGCATCGGATTAGTAGCAAAACCTTTTAGGCACACATAAACTGGTATATTTGCGCTCTATTTACTGCGTCTAACTCTTTGCGCGTAGTTAGCGGAATTTCTACTTTTACTGGGTTCTATTAAAAAGACAAATTATTTAGTTATTTTTTGATAAAAAAATATATAGTCTGGTTACAATATTTAACACGGGCGCTTGAAGAATGTAGTTGATTATTTTATGACACTTACAATTCGACATACTTTAACTTGTTGTGTTAATTTTTAAATTTGTAGCCTCGGTGAAATCCTTAAAATTTATGAGTAGAACTTACAAAAAAAACATACGCAACCGACTAAAACTGGTAAATAAAAAAAATCATGATTGTACCTGAATCAAAATCAATGAAGATTTGGAATCTTTCCTATGAGACTATTTAGCTATGTAGGCACATCCCTTCCTAATCTGTAAAGTATAGATACAATTGCTTTATTTGTCAAAATTGTTTTGGAAAATCAGTAAAAAAGGAATCAATACTTTGAAAACTGTCTAAATTATTTGTTAACTATTACAAAATATATAGAAGAATAATACAGAATTTTGAATACCTAATGCTCACAAACGCGGCTTAGGTGGTATAACAGAAATTCGGTGATTATTGACCCAGCCGGGACTTAAGGTCACAATAAAACCCCTTTGTGGCAATAGAAAACACAAAACACAAAAACAAAACTTGTGTCATCCAACTACCACACTACAAACAATCATCATACTATACACATTAAATTTCCCAGTCATATGAATCTTCAAGCTAACCAAATTGGAAGTAAACTTTAACAATACAGATATAAGGTCGAGAACAATAATTTCACATACCTCAATTAGTAGACACAATTAGACTTGACTGTCGGCCATTTGTAAAGATTAGCAACGAATGTGATCGTTTTAAATGTAGAGGAGAGGAGAGGTCTATACGTGTTGTGTGTATACCATACTTCAACTTAGAGGACTTATAAGTTGAGTTTATGATAGACATTACTCCTTGAACTTAAGATCATTATACACATTACCAAGTATGAAAATACTTATATGCTCATTAACAAGAACATCTATGTGATTTAATATGTTTAAATAGTAATAAAAAAACTTTATTTTGAATACATGTTTAATTATGATCTGTTTAACGATATTGTGATTATCTTCAATCCCCACTATCGTGTATCCAATGATGGAGTACTTTATTTGTCATCTTTTTATCATCATTATCATCTATCATGCCTAAACATTCCATTACTGGACACAACATGTCTATCCCAAAAGAGGTTTTTTCCATAATTATCAAAGATGTCGAAAGAAGACGTTGTTGCCGTCTTTTTCAGAAGGTATTCTTTTAGTCACTCATTGAAGGCAAAGGGTTGTGATATTATTTTTATGTGCTTGCGCCACACCACATGTTTCTTACGACACCTCTTAAACGAGAAGAGGCAATGCAATTCCATTTTAGGCACAACACGGCAATGTCCGCTTAAGCCCTATAATTCGCATTAACAACCTTCCGAGTATCAAATTCATACCGGGGTTATAACTTGCCAAAAACTCCTACGGATCCGTTACACAATCCCCAACCCTAACCACAGTCCTTGTATCGGGACAAAATGTCTAATTGGGTCAAATGGACCTTTGTCGGACCTTCCTCCGCTGCGTTGGGACAGTCCACAATGCAGACAGTGACAGTTGGTTGGTATGGGCTTGGATTCTATTCTGCAACACGGTGCAATAAGTCCGTTGTGAAACCATAGATATAAATACTGACTGGGTATTTGATGGTCTAAACAATACGGTGTAATTAAAAACTGGTATTCTATCAAATCTAAAAAAAAAATTTCATTAAAAAAATAGTAACAAATTCCTTCACCAGATTAAAAAAACATAAGAAATATAAAAAATAAATTTGGTTTCAAAATCTCAACGATCAAATTTTTAACTTTAAAATCTGCTAGAACCCTGTGTGTTATCTCATTATCTTTTATTTTCTCATATTCTTTGTTTTTTTTCCACAGCTCTGAGAAATAGTAATTCAATGTTTGTCTAGTCTTAAACAACAGCCAACATTGGATTTATATTTTATTCCATTGATTTACTCGTATTAAATTGATTACTTATAGGGCAGTCATGGCCGGGGCTCCTTATTCCTTCTACTTTGTGGTTTAGTGTAGGGTTGAATTTGATAATAAAACGAGCGATTGCATTTCAAAACAATTTGGGACTAGCGTTGTACGTTAATAGAACGCCAACAAATTTTACTTTTAGCTATCCTTATTTGTAGTTTCAGGTAATTTATTGTTACACCAAATGGTTACATACAACTTACTAAATAAAAGGGTTTGTTTACATAAAATGGAATTTTACGTACTTCTTTTTGTGTTATTGCCCTTCAAGGATAGTACAATGTCGGAATTTTTCAAGCCGCCTACTACAGTCCTAAAATCATTTCAAGATTGTTGAGAGATGCTGCTGTCAGTCTTGTTTAGTCGTCTCTTACAATACCCATGGTAGGAGAACTGGTAGTGCTGTAGGTACTTAAATTATTTTATAATTACTTTGTGGATTTTATGAATATAATTTTTTTAGAAATTAGAATCTCTTCTGTGCTTTGGCGACAATATTAAAAAAACTCGGACTAGTTCAGAACCAGACTCTTATATTATTGTTCTGGTGTTTTGCGCTTTGCAAGACATTTGACTATTCCTTTTTGTTTATAAACACAGTGTTATAAAATGAATAATATATTATTACCGATAGCTAACACAGATATAACTGAAAAAAGTTTTGATCTGAAAAAAGCTTGATTCAAAATTATTAACAGCCCAACATAATCACGTGCAGGAAGTATTCCATAGGCCGATAAATCACCACACACAAAAAGCCATAAAATATTGCTCGTTCGAGGAAATTTAAGGGTCCTATGGCTCGCGTTACATGCGTGAAATGTAAGCGGCATAGTATTTACTTAGCATATAATAAATGTAATGGCCTGCGTTGTCGGGTACATTCATGCGGAACTTGTAGATATTGTGTATGAAGCTGACGCAATTAAAGCAAAGGACGTCGTTAAAATCTGCAGTTGGATACTGTTTGCTGTACTAATTATAAACAAACATCCGGCAAATAATTTTAATATCCAACAGAGATTCAAAGTCATTACACATAGCCCACAAGATTAGCAAGCTACAGTAAAAAAAAATCAGTAAAATGTGGCCAACATCAAAATTATTTTTCTGATCACAATCTTCTTCCAAGCGTGATGATAAGGACTAAAATGACTTTTGAGAGAGACTTGTTATCATTAAGAAAATTAACTAAATAGAAATGAAAGATTAATATGTTTACGGATTTTAATTCGCGTTAAATTTTATTAAACTATTAAACATCCTCAGATTGACCTAAGTAGCGTGCAATTGGAGAGGCCTATGTCCAGCAGTGGACTGCGATAGGCTGATGATGATGATGATGATGAAACATCCTAATTTCGACAGAGAAGATGTTTGGTGTTTGCCAGCTTCTTAGGACCCCGTCATACCATCAATAAAACCACAAACCATGGCAACACTGCAAAGACTCAGGACACAGTTAGCTCATGTTGCCTGAAAAGGAACATAGCTGACGATTAAAATGAGAGTCGGTAGGTTTTTTTTTCATATTACCTACTTAAATACGAATAACACCTTAGACCGCCCGTGACCATAAACGCTGTAAAGTGTTCAAAACATGGGGTTAAACAAAAATAAACGCGAATTAAAATCCGTAACATATCTTTCTTTTCAATGTAATATTTGCATAAACACAAGAAAACAGTATACGAAATAGGTTTATCATCATTATCAACCAAACAACGAACACTGCAGATCATGGGTTTCTCCTAAGGATCGCGAATCGGTTCTGCAACAGTCTCATCCAGCGGCTTCGTGCTACCTTCACGGAGTGGAAAGCTTATTATCGTTATCCTATTCCAAAACCTTTACTTCCCAAGAGCAAGTGTTCTTTCTGCTATATGTCCTGCCCACTGCCTTTAGCTGAGGTCTTCAAGAGACATCTGCTTATCGGTCAGCTGATGGCGATGATGAAATATAAAGCGATTTATCCCTTTTTTCACCGACCGTACATAACTAGGGGTCGTATTAGGAAATGGCAGTTAACTTTGAAATAATAACGGTACTGTTACTAAGCTATATCACGCAACACGAACACGCACACCCAAGATCGTGTCACGGCGTTTACACGTTAAAAATTTAGCATAGAAGCAGAAGTGAGTTATTTAGAATCTGCGTGAGTATGCGACCTTCAAGTAATAATTGATATATCAATTTTACGTTGAGCCTCTAGTTTGTTTCATAATTTTTTTTTGGGAATACTTCTAACTCGAGTGGTGATACCACTTCACTTTCTATGAAAGTTGTAACAGGCTACTTGACTATAGAAGAAGACGTAGCATTATTTTTTTCTCCACTATTATAACCAGTCTTGATTGAAGTACGGGAATGATAATTGTTAGGGACAAGGGTAAGAGAGAAAGGCTCCAAGTGAATAATTTTAAAAAATATAGCATAATAATGTTTCAAATTATATGCATTACTAAAAATCCTTATAAGCCGAGGCGGAAAATCACAAAAAGAGATATTGAAAAGAATGACACATATATTGAAAAATTGTTGAAATAATCCTTATCTTGTATCATCATCAAAAGGTAAACGACTAGACGTCGTTTTGTTGGACATAAGCAACAATGAACACTATCAAATCAAGGGGATTTCCAGCGACCTTCACCACATCGTCGGTCCACCTGGTGCAGGGCCTTTCCACAGATCGTCATCCGGAGCACGGTAGTCATTTCAGAACCTTTCCGCTCCAAAGACGATCGGTTCTCCTAACTATGTTCTTTACCCATTACAATTCCGCAACTCTTCGAGTCGTCGAGAGTCGGTTATCTCAGTTCTCCTACGGATTTTCTTTGGTAAAATTCACCAAACATTTTACTGTACCATGAAACTTGTTCACCGTAAAACTGGTTAGCATAACTGTTATTCTTTAACAATAAATATTCATAGCAACAATTAATTTAAAACGTAAATGGTTTTTCCGCTATTTTATTTAGGCGTCATAAATAACCGCACCCTTATTCGTTTCTACGTTAAGCATGCATGCTTACGGCGTAGCTTTTGTTAAGCTTTAAGCTTTTACTTATGAAAACCACGGATTGAAATTCTGTGTGTAATTAAGATTAAAGGTTTTCTTTTTGTTTTATACATAAAACCCAACCTCTATATTAAGGATTGTTGCTATGGCCATGTAAAGAATAGTTTTAATAAAACAGCGCCAGCATTTCTCGTCCTATCAATGCAATTAGAGGCGAAATAAAGTATAAACAAAATAAGCAGCATAAAACTATTCTTCAATGACCATACTGCCATCACCAATCCGCACGCCAATCAAGCAAGCATCAAGTTTATAGCAAAATCCTCATTGCATTTTGCTGATCAACCTTTATTCATCAGTGGGCTTATGGGTACAATTGTATTATGCACATCAGAATCACACCATAATATTGAACTTAACCGCAATAAACGACTCACTAATCACCGCTAAGCGGCCATTTTGTTCTGAAAATTAACGTTGCCATCAATAAAACAATTCACTTAGATATTATCATGTCGTCTTCATGTATTTGTCAACCTTCAAACAAACAACGAGATTGTTATCTGAAATTAATATTCGGGATTGACGGAAAATTACCGCGCTCTCTGTCTCTCATGTCTTCTTTATCTCAGTTATCAATCTTTGATGGCATATTGACTTCTATTCAGAAGGTATATTTGGATGTCTCAGTGTACAGGATATTGTAACCTTTTGATTTGATATTTTATTGAGGTAAAGGGTTTTATTAGGATGGTTTCGTCTTATTGTTTTGCTTGGGAATTTTCCATAGCCATTGTGAATGTAATGGAAAAGATATTTGTAATTAGCTTTTGTAGTTTGTTTTGGAAGTGGAAAACATGTTTGAAATCAGTTATTGTATTTGTGGTTAAATCAATGATGGATACAACAATCAAGGTTTAAAAAAGTGTACCTACTACATGTGCACACATTTGACATAAGAGAGCACCTAAATCAATTAAATAGATACAAGATGACAGAAATATCCATACTATTGCATGCCGACATAATTTGGCCGGTGTATAATGTTGACACTGACATAAAACCAACGTCAATTATTAAATAGAGGACAGTTTTAAGTTATATTTTTGTATGTACACAATCATACAAAAATATAACTTAAAACTGTCTAATCCTTAATATTTATCGATGTGTTAAGTTAATAATATTATTTAGTATCGGCTGGTTATTATATCCTATCTATCAGTTTTGGCATATCGGAGATACAAAACAACTTCTATCTTTGTTTCTCTGGACGGCAAAATCAGAGATAGAAACTGTTTCCTATCTCCGAAATGTCAAAACTGGCGATAGATGGATTATTGGGACCGGCCGTATGTCATCTTCTTTTGTTCTTTCTTACAGTTTTCGCTTCGAAATGCCAAACTCTTGAATAAAGCAAACTCTTTGATTTCTGATGAAATGGAACTTAGAACAATTGATATTTCATAGTTAAAAGTTGTATTGAGCTGGCCTTAGTTATAATGGAAATGTCTATTTTCACCTATCGTATCGTAAAAATAAACTTAAAGAGTGCTACCTTAAGAAGACGGTCAGCAACATCATTCATCACAGTCAAACTAACATCGCCAACCCGTCTGCAAATCGTGGCGATTATGGCAAAAATCCTCCCATTGGAAAAGCCTATGCCTAACAAAGAAATAACATGATTCCATGATGACGAATTATCAGATCTAACTTTATGTAATCTCATTTGATTAGAATCCTTTACCATTCGAATCAAAGTTGCAAATCCAATAAGATTACATTTACCTAAATATAGGTTATACTGTATAGATGTGCGAGTATTTCTACATTCCACATGTAAAGTTATAGATACGTCGAAGTCGACCCATATATGGAAACCCGATAGCCAATTACTTGATTGTGTTACCGTAGCGTCCTAGATATTGCGGAGTCACGAATTGACGATACGCAAACTTTCTTGACTAAGCCAAACCGAACTTAATTGTTGAATATCCACAACTTGTTTGTTATTCGTTGAGTTGAAGGTAAAACTGATAATTGAATTAGTTATAAGTTAGCAAACGCCCGATTGGCAAAAGTTTAAGGCTTAAGATCTCGGTATCGATTTATATACTAGTCAAAACAAAATAAGGGCCAACATGATTTTTTCGTAACCCAATAAATGTATTAAATTTAGGGGTTGACAAATGATTAAACTTAATTTAATGATTAATTTTTAATGCTTTAACATTAAAATTAACAAGGACAAAAAAAAAACCAAAAATAATGTAGGATTTTTGTGAACTAAAGGAATTTTGGCTAAAAATACACTTTGTGAAACAACATGTTAAAATTTAAAACAAACTTTATATTTTCACTTTTCCCTTTTTTTTAGTACCGTGTATTGAATTCCCCTTTTTTGAATGCATTCTCGAAGCCTGGAGGGCATACTCTCTACCAAGTGGCGAACTGTTTCTTGTGCAATTTGTTCCCAGCTTGTTTTGAGCACATTAATAAGCTGTCTTTCGGTATACACAGGTTGGTCTGTGTTCCGAACGCTTCGTTTTAATAAATCCCACATGTGCTCGATTGGGTTAAGGTCTGGACTGTTGGCGGGCCACGGCAAAACCTGTATACCAGCTTCCTCTAGGGCTTCTCGGGTGGCTCTTGCTGTATGAGCGCGGGCATTGTCGTGCATTAATTTAAATCCGGCACCAATTCTTTGTGCAAATGGCACCACATGGGGTCTTATGACCTGTTCAATGTAACGTTGAGATGTTACCGTGCCTTCATTAAGAATTGCGAGCTCGGTTCGACCCGACATCGAGATTCCGCCCCACACCATTACATTGGGACCCCCAAATCGGTCACTTTCATGAATGCATGCATCCGAAAATCGCTCCCCTTCCCGTCTCCAAACTCTAATGCGACGATCGTCACTAAAAAATTTCACTTTGCACTCATCAGTGAACAATACTGTGCTCCAATCATTTGTGTCCCAGTCCTGGTGTTGTCTTGCGAAAGATAAACGGTTCGCACGATGCGCGCTTGTCAACGGTATTCGCACTACACGTCTCCTAGAGAATTGTTGGTCCTCATGTAACCGATTTCTAATCGTTTGGTCGCCACAACAAAAAAGGTTAGCCACTTAACATCGGTTACAAATTATTAAATTGGTCCAGATGTCGAAACACACCAGTGGCCCTTATTTTTTTTTGTTATATATTATATTATATATTATATTATATTATATATTATATTATATATTATATTTTATATTATATTTTATATTATATTATATATTATATTATATAATATACTGATTTAATTTTCCATGGTCACTATCACTAGAGTTAATTGATACGGGGTTCATACCATGTATCTTATATAGTTTTTATTTGTTTCCGATATTTCGACACTATTAGAGAACAGTTCTCCCTCGATCATGGCGCTTGTGCATGGTATGAACCCCGTATCAAATAACCTTAGATTTTTTTTCAATTTACGAGTAAATAACGTTCAAAGTATATTTTCCAAAATAGAATTCAATTCAATTAGTACAAAACATCGAAAGTTAAATTTAATTAAATTTAAAATTAAAATCAATTATATTTAAAATTATTAATAATAATTTATATAATTACAATAACCAAGTCATAATATTAAAAAAAAGAACAAATAAATTAAAACAAAGTCAACCCTGGAGGGAAAGTGCCCATAACACTTGCAGTTTAGATTGTATTTATGTTATTGTAGCACTTACATTGTTTATGCTAATTTGTTTGATCTAACTGTGATTATTTTTAACAGCAGCACTCTGCGTCACGTTCCTTTTTCTATGTACGAGTAGTACACGTATTATTTAATCTTAGTTGTCTGTAATACATCGCTTTTGGCGATAAGACCACCCAATTTGTACATATTCCCGTAAGACTTGCCTGTAAATTTAGGTTTATTGTTTTCTGGTGTGCATTGGTGGAGTGCTTTAAGACCAAGAGACCAAGGTCTCGGAATCCTGGGGTATATCGCTGGGTAGGGTAACAATCAAATTTTCGAACATTGCTCGGGTTTGTGATCACCAATCCGCATTTGGCAAACGTGATGATTATGCCTGTACCCATCATTGCTGTTGTAACTTGAATTCTGATGAAGGCCTTCGCCATGCAGTGGGGGTAATAAAGCCCGTTACTCACTATCTACATAGATATGATGTGGAAGTCAAACTCCTTTCGTATGCTGTCATTTATACTATATTTAGAAAAAAAGTTCATTTCATACTTGATCTTAAAATTTTCAGGGTTTAACTATCTAGCTCTGATATTAGAGTAAAAAAAAAACTAAAGTAACAGACTATAATCATCCCACTGCAGGGAAAAGGCCTCCATCATTGAATTCAATTTACCACAGCAATGATTGGTGTACTGGCATAATCACCACGCTTGCCAAATGCGAGCGATCACAAACCCGAGCAACGTTCGAAAATTCGAAACTTTTTGCTGCCCGACCCGGGATTTGGACCTGGAACCCCGAGATCTTGGCCCGGTATTTAATCCCTCGATCGTGAGTTATTCCAGACACAATTAAAATCAATTGTTATCGCGACAACCGGTTGTCGCTTGGGGTTCGAAGCAAGACCAACGGGGCGTTATATTAGAGTAATCAAAATTATTTCGGTCATCCTAACGTATTAATATTTTAACCCTGCCCCCCCCTCGGACGGCGACCCAAGCCGAGGTCCGAGCCTACAGAGGCGCCCTTGAGGTCGCTGTCCGATCCCCCCTCCCAGATCGGGCCCGCCAGAATGGAGCCCGACCGTGATCCGGCATGCCACGGCATCTCCACCACTGGTGGGGTCGCCATTTGGTAGGGTGCCCTTAGCACCCCACACTGGCCCGATCACGCCCGCGAGTATGGGCCCCGGTGCGAGCCTCACCCTCGGCCGCACCGGAGTACCGCTAGCGTGGCGGACCTAGGCTGAGCGCCTTCAGCGCGCCCTCTCGCCAATATAAAAAAAAAACTTATTATAGGTTACATGGTGTAGTTACATGGGGTGGGGATCTCTTTTCAAGTTGCAATAACCTGTATGAAGAGAATCCCGCTCCTTCAGTCATACATATTTTAATATTTTAAGTACTCAGCAGGAATGTGGCAAAGTATAAAAATGTACGTAAAGGATTAAATATATAATAAAATGGAATAACATATAGGCTACTTTTTATCCCGGGAAGAGGTACGGTTCCCGTGCGATACACAGTTTTAAATTAAAAAATCTTTACTCTCTTTTTGGATATGACTAGTTAGCTTTTGGGATTTTATTCCACTCTATCATTGGGGCGTTAAGAGTTAAACGTTAATTGAGTCATCATCATCATCATCATCATCAGCCTATCACAGTCCACTGCTGGACATAGGCCTCTCCAATTGCACGCCACTTAGGTCGATCCTCGGCTTCTCGCATCCAGCTCCTGCCAGCCACCTTGCGCAAATCATCACTCCACCTAGCCTGAGGGCGTCCTACACTACGTTTGCCGAGACGCGGACTCCACTCAAGAACTCGTTTACCACAGCGGTTGTCGGTTCTGCGGCTAATATGGCCAGCCCACTGCCACTTCAGCTTGCTAATCCGGTGGGCTATGTCGGTAACTTTAGTTCTCTGCCGGATCACCTCATTTCTGATTTTATCCTTAAGAGAAACTCCGAGCATAGCTCTTTCCATAGCCCGTTGAGCGACTTTGAACTTGTGGACTAGCCGTACCGTCAGTGTCCACGTTTCGGCTCCGTATGTCATGACGGGTAGGACGCACTAATTGAAGACTTTCGTCTTGAGGCATTGTGGGATCGACGATGAGAAGACTCGACGTAGTTTCCCAAATGCTGCCCAACCCAACTGAATTCTTCTGTTCACCTCATCCTCAAAGTTGTTTCTACCTAACTGCAATGTCTGCCCGAGGTACACGTATTTCTGAACAACTTCGAGGACGGCGCCGTGCATCGCAATCGGTTGCGGTAGTACATGTTCATTGAACATAACCTTGGTTTTATCCAGGTTCATCCGCAAGCCGATGCGCACAGAAGAGTCAGCCAGGTCATTCAGCATCTGTTGTAGGTCCTGCAGCGTTTCTGCCATAATGACGATGTCGTCTGCAAATCGCAAGTGAGAGATGTATTCGCCATTGATGTTGATGCCTCGTCCTTTCCAGTGCAGCGTCTTGAACATATCCTCCATTGCATTTGTGAACAATTTCGGAGAAATGACGTCCCCTTGTCTCACTCCTCGATGCAACGGTATAGGTTTAGTTTGCTGATTCTGTACTTGGACGGACATGGTGGCGGCTTCGTAGAGACATCTCATCACTTGCTCGTTAATTGAGTAGTCAAAATTAACTCTGCCATTCTAATTACAACCAACAAATACTCGGAAATGCAAACTCAGTAATTCCCTAATATATAATGCATTTAAATCGATTGTTTAAGTAGCAATAAAGTATTCATACCAAAGTGGTTTGTTCCGTAAATTCCGCTAAACGTTCGGCAGATGGAGTTGGCATCGCCAAAGTTAGCTGGCCAATTAGTGTTGGCATTTGCATAATCAGTTCGTTGAGAGAGATCAAATTTACTAACGTCTTTGTCACTTAGTCCTGGACGACCTCCATGGCAAAGTGGCGTACGCACCGGTTTCCAAGCTGTCGCCTGCCTGCTCCGAGTTCCCCGGTTCGATGCCTGGACGGGTCAATGTAGAAATAAGGTATTTTCTATATGATTTCGGTCTGAAATCATGACGTAGCACAAAATATCAAATCTATATACCAGTATCGACTGAATGGTGGCACATGGCAGTAATTAAAATATCTTTTGTTATTTCAGACCGCTCTGTCTGTGGTTATAGCCTTTGTTCCGGCTAATGGTTTTTGTAATGTACACAACTTGCAATTTCGTGGTTTTTCCAATATCTCTAATGAAAAATGTGTCAATTTTTAGGGTTCCGTATTCAAAGGGTAAAAACGGGACCCTATTACTAAGACTTCGCTGTCTGTCCGTCTGTCCGTCGCTTTGTCACCAGGCTGTATCTCAAGAGCCGCGATAGCTAGGCAGTTGAAATTTTCACAGATTATGTATTTCTGTTACCTCAATACCAACAAATACTAAAAACAAAATCAAATAAATATTTAAGGGGGGCTCTCATACAACAAATACTTTTTTTGGCCGTTCTGGTACGGAACCCTTCGTGCGCGAGACCGACTCGCACTTGGCCGGTTTTATTTAAATGTATCTAAGGTATACTGAATTCTTCCGTGACGATGGCGCTTGCAACAGTGCAGAAATATTGGAAACCCCTAAAAAAAACAGATATCTATCTACACTTTGTGCACTACACTAATATTCTAAAGAGAAAAGATTTTATTGTTTGTTTGCATTGTAAAGGCTCGGAAACTACTGGACCGTTTTGGAAAACTTTTTTACCATTAGAAGCCGACATTATTCCTGATGAACATAGGTTTCTTTTCATCACGGGACCCGGACGGTGGCGCTGTTGTATGTCAACTTCTAAAAGGCTGGACCGATTGGACTAAAGTTTTGTATGTGTATCTCCATGGTTTTACAGACACGAATGCATTAAGCCTTCCTAAACTATCTTTCTATATGCCACCGCTAGGCACAAGATTCCGACCACGCGATATGACGTGGAGTTCACACGGGCGAAGAGCTAGTATTGTGTAAAACTCGAATCAATCAACTCTAGTGTAGCAATGGTGCCCTTTGACCTATGCGTGTTGCAATTGGTGACTTATGGAACCAAAACGTAGTCGCTTAATATGGGTCGCAAAAGAAGGCTCAAGGTCGCACAGCGGGCAATAAAAAGAGCGATACTTGGCCTTTCCTCTCGTAATAGAATCAGAAATGAGGAAATCCGTAAGAGATCCAATGTAACCGACATCGCTTGAAGAATTGCAATGCTGAAGTGTCAGTGGGCAGGACACATAGTAAGAAAAAAGATGGCCGTGAGGGTGGAAAGGTTCTGGAATGGCGACAGCACCGGATGACCCCCTTCGACTACTCCGATGTGTTGTGTTCGATTTCCGAATAGTATTCAATTTCCATGGTTGCTTGGGGTCCTTGGGACTTGTTGTTTGTGTGACCTTCATTTGTCTCTGATTTCACAGAAAAATGTATAAAGTTTGGCTATTTATAATTAATTCTTATTATTTATGATTAGTTATAACATAAATAAAAACATTTTTTTAAGCTATTGCATAGCTTCTATCGCGGGCCTTGAGCGTGGAGACCGAATCCAGAAATTCCGTAACGAAAATAACCTAACCTAACACTCGGGGCGAGGCACGATCGAACAATCTGAATTTCCGAAATTTAAAAGAATTTAGAAGAAAATAAGGATTTTGACAGAATGGTTGCCTATGGTAACCATATCTGCCAAAATAACAGAAAAATTTAATTACAAAAGTCAAAATTAGAAAATACATAAAATTATAAAATTAAGCTATTGCATAGCTTCTATCTTGAGCGTGGAGACCGAATCCAGAAATTCCGTAGGTAACGAAAATAACCTAACACCCCCCACTCCGACTGGCACAGCGGTGATACTTTTTAGTTTTATAATTGCATAAGTTGATAAAAAATGCTATGCAATAGCTTTACCACGGCAGTCTCCGAGTGCCACACGTCTTTTTTTTAATATTAACCGATTCCGATACCGAAACAATGGTACCAAAATTAACAACTTTCAAAAGCTAACGCAGATATTGATATCCTATTTTGTTGTTAATTGTTTTTTCTATAGAAGATCTTTAAACATCTTGATCGATCTAGGCGAGACGAGTAAAACTAGACAAGGATTTTTTATACCTACTCAAAAAACTATCACTAATGATACGTGTATGTTTACCCTTTCAAAAACCAAGGTTCCTTCATCCAAAATTCTATTCCTCGACCTCAAAGCTAAGCCTATCCTTCAACATTTTTCCACCGAAAGGAAACCCAAACACAATACGGACTCCTTAGATAGCCCGAGAACAAACCTTTGAAATGTATAAATATTCAATACACGTTGTACAGTGGCTCACAATTATTTATACATATTTGTTGCAAACTCGTACTTATATCAAGGACGTTAAGATGCCCCAGTGTACAACCTGATCCGATGTCTGTATAACATTAGGAGGGTTAAGGCGATATACGCATCTGGATACAAGCCAAACCTTTCGCAACATAGTGAACTTCTATGAATTTATGATCGAAAGACTGGCTGGTATCACTGTGAATGCTAATAGTGATTTGATCTAAAACTAGCTGTTTTCCGCGACTTCGTGCTCATGGCATTAAAAAAGTTAAAATCGCTGATTAAAAAAAATGCGAAGTCAAATAATTCTATCTCGTGCCAAGTTAAATCTAGCACATGAAATCGATTATGGCACAAAAATTTTGTAAAAAAACATCCATAAAAACATTTTCTTACAATAGCAAGATAGTATATTAGAAGGTACGAAAATAAGATTATTCCTATTAGATTTAGAAATATAAATCTACTTACAAGGATATGAAGTGTGATATTTTTTATTAGTTACCCCAGGACTTTTACATAGAAACTACAAACTGATTTAGTACAAAATTAGTACAGAAAAAATCTTCAAAATCTTGTTCAGAATGTTGTTAACACAGTTATAAATCGACGCCAAACAAACAGTTACCGGTTCAAGACTTTAACAGACTCATAACTTGTAACTTACTTTATTGTCTTAAAGGTTTTTTTTTTTAAACAAAATTCCTTGCATACAAATTTTGATTGTCTCAAATGGAACTGGAATCCCCAATCTTCCGTTTACCGACTGCTCCAACAAAAATGTTACCTTCAGGAATTTTACTGCTGAGCTAAGGTCCTCCCGATTCCCGGTTCAGTAATTATCCAACAAAGAGGTCGGGGCAATCGTTTCAGAAAAAAAGGTTTATCGCGTCCAATAAATTAATTTGCGCAGAGCTCAATGTAGCGTGCCGTCTCAAATCTTGGCGGAATGGTCCAGAAGAAAAGTTTCATTAGAATCAGCTCACTGGTTTTGTGTTAGTTCAGATCCTGTTTTCCGTTTTGTTTTGGACGGTGAGAAGGGTAGATTGAATTTTCTATTCTAGGAATAGAAGTGGGAGTAAACATTCGAATTTCGAACTCACATCGGCTGGGGTGGCTTATTAAATAAAATCGGCCAAGTGCGAGTCGGACTCGCGCACGAATGGTTCCGTACCAAAAAGGCCAAAAAAACGAGTTGGTTGTACGGGTGCCCCCCTTAACTATTTATTTTATTTTGTTTTCAGTATTTGTTGTTATTGCGCTAACAGAAATAGATAATTTGTGAAAATTTCAACTGGCTAGCTATCGCGGCTCTTGAGATATAGCCTGGTGACAGAGCGACGGACAGACGGACAGACGGACAGACGGACAGACAGCGAAGTCTTAGTAATAGGGTCCCATTTTTACCCTTTGGGTAAGGAACCCTAAAAA
This sequence comes from Anania crocealis, assembly GCA_949315895.1. Classification (NCBI taxonomy): domain Eukaryota; kingdom Metazoa; phylum Arthropoda; class Insecta; order Lepidoptera; family Crambidae; genus Anania; species Anania crocealis. The sequence continues at coordinate 3,380,957 of OX438880.1, forward strand.
AGGGAACAAGATAAAATATAGTTTAAAAAACTGTTACCCTACAGCATAAATGCAATGATTTCAAATTAATCCTGTATATCTTGTATATCTGCTGTATTGTTCAAACATTTTTGAACTCAGGATTGTGTCTTCTTTCATTTGATACCCCACTCGTTATAACTGCATTTTTTCAGTACCCCAATATTTTGTTGTAGGATTTGCCATGTAGGTTTTTTAAAGGTAGCCTATGTTACCCGGACAATAAGGAATCGATTTATACCTCATTCACCAAACTCGACTCTAAATACCCACATACATACTATACAACGTGTTCCTTTTGATATCCCATAACTCTAGGGTATTAAAAACACCATGGTAAAGAATGAAATTGCATATGAATTATTTTTCAATTAATATTTTTTTTTGTTTAATTTTTTCATACAAAATAATTCTAAAAAGTCACGACTGTTTATGTAAAACACCCTTACCTTGTTATGAATGAACTTTTGAATGAAACACCCACACATGTCAATGTTTTTTCTAAGTCACGCTCTCCCGCTACTTTACTGCTACACTTTAGTGTAAGTTTGCCAACGTCTCGCAAAACTAAGGATTCGCTATACTGGTTTAATTTTTTTAGCAAATTTAACTAAAATTGATGTTATATTCGATACTTTTTAACCACATTTTCTAGGGCGTTTTATATTATTTTTACCTATGGAACATAACCTTAGAGTTATGGGATATCAAAAGGAACACGTTGTGTATCCATAGACTGCTATAATCATAATTTGTAGATTTGTAGAATTCTCCCGGTCAGTTTAAAACATAAATACCTATTAATTACAAATAACCATGACAGTCAGGAGAATAGCCCAACATTGGTCAACCATAGTCATTGTACCCGGTCAGTGTCTGCGGGCAAATTTGAGGTACCTAAAGTAAATAACTACTTTGGTGATAGAACATTAAATAAACGGTTACCATACCTATTGAATAGTTTGCCCGGGGATATATGCCGGGAACAAGATAAAATTGTTTTTAAAAGAAAACTTAAAAAGTATTTTTTAGCTAACTTAGCTTAGTACCTATACAAGTTTTAATTTGGTATGTTAGAGACTCGTGATCCCACAGACAAACTATGTAAATAGTTTTGTGGGACAGCTGTATATTTTACTGTAAAACTCTGTTTGTCTAATAAATAAATAAATAAATAAAATAATAATAATAACCCGTCCGCTTTGCCGTAGTGGGGTAAAAACAAGTCATTAATTTTTGTATTCAATATATTAGTATGTTAATTTTTGTTTCTGTAAAATCAACATTCTTCCTCTGTAAACAAAGTTGTTGCTTACATATAGTCAGGCACAACAGAGTAACAATTTAGTAATCTCTGATAACAGGTGTTGCGGCGACTAAAGAAGTACTATCATAAGAAGGCATATCAGCATTTTCTCTCCACTAACTCGCCAAACCGCCTGCCAGGCGTACTTTTCTGCTCTGTAGTAATTACAAAAGTACTTCCAAAAAAAGAGGGGGGTAGCAGAGTCTAGTCTCCACCACTAGTCAAACAGCTATGGCTGACGATAATGATGTAAACAAAAATTTTGCTTTTAACAAGATAAGAATCAAATTTGCTTTAAATCTATACGAATGTAATGGACACAAATTATGTTGTCATTATAAACATGTATTCATAATTGGATATCAGGTTACCGAGTCGAAACAAGGTTTTTGCGGAAAACAAAAAAGCAAGTTCTGTCGAAACACAATTATTCAACGTCCGTTTTGAATCATTAATCACAAGTCTATCTCCTATAGGAATCTATTTTTCTGCTGTCACTGCAGTATTCAGGTTTAAATTGTAATCAATTGTGCTGCAACATGCTTAGCTTTTACTTAGTTTAAATTTTACCGACGAATAGAAGAACCACAGAAATGGAAAAAGGTTAGAAAGGCGATGCCGCGATGTAGGCGGGGCAAGCGCGCCACAGAGGTTATGAGCAAATGCTTATACTTCTGCCCAAACATGAATGTAAGTGAGCACTAAGATTCTTTTCACGTCAAAAGAATTTGCTTGATTAGCGTTTTTTGAACTTGTTTATGTGTAGTCGGGCGTGAAATCGGTTCTCATACAAATGGCGCATGACAGCCTTTCTAACCTTTTCCCATGTTCTGGTAGAAGAATAGTTTCTTGTTCCAGCGTGTTTATCTTTATTAGAGTTAATTGATACATGGTTTATACCATGTACCTTAGTTTTTATGAGTTTCTAATATTTCAGCACTGTTGCAAGCGCCATGCTCCCGGAAGAACTCAGTTTATACCCCGAGACAGTGACCATGGAAGTTTGAATCAGTATATATCTTTATTTTCTTTTGAATGAAGGCGGCATATTAAAAGTATAGCACTACTCCTACTTTTCTTATAGTTGTCTTAGGAGGCGACTAAAGGAGTATTGCCAGAAGAACTGGGGTATCAGCGTCTTTTCTCTTCCATTGCGATCTCTTTTCGAAGAGGCCCATATCCAACAGTAAAATGATAAAGTCTGATTATATGACTGTTTAACTGGAATCCATTAATACTAGAGCTAAGTGCTGCCCCTAATTGACAATATAAATGTGATTTTCTATCAGTAATATTCGCACCCTCCAAGAACTTCACAAACTGCACTTTGGATTTAATCACCCAAACCCCGCAGTTATCTTATTTCCAAATCTAATTAGGAAGAATCGTTTCAATTAACGACCCTTAGCACTGCATTATCATACTGCTCGGTCAGCTAACGAGTGTAGATATCCAAACTAGACTACATTCAAACGTGCATAATGACAGTGACGTTAAACTTCTCTTTTGAAAGTAGTGATGTGCAAGTAACCACAATAGTTGTCGTTCCATTTGAAAATTTGCCAATACTTAGGTACCACGTACAACATTCCTCGAATTAAATTTCTTCAATCCGTTCGTCTATGTGGCTTTAGTGGTAACGTTACACCGATACGAAAAAAAGTAAGTATTAAAATTTTGATTATCAGTTTTAAAATCGAGAATTAACATCTCTAGTGGCAAATATATTTAGAGCTTAGACTTATGAAGTTAGGTTATTCAAAATTAAAAGTTCGTTAAGTTCAATTAACGCCACGGTCTAGTGGTTTAAATACCAGGTCAAGATCTCGGGGTTCAGGGTTCGATCCCCGGGTCGGGAAACCAAAAGGTTTTTAATTTTCGAACATTGCTCGGGTTTGTGATCACCAACTCACATTTGGCAAGCGTGGTAATTATTCCAGTACCCATCATTGCTGTGGTAACTTGAATTCAATGATAAAGGCTTTTTCCCTGCAGTGAGATGATTATAGGCTGTTACTAGTTTAATTACCTCATCATGATGGTCTTAAATTGTTTGTTGATAAAGATTTATTTGAACTTAATTTTGATTAGAATGTTTGTGAATTGCAAAGTCAATGGTTTAGATAATATTATGCCTGAGCAGTTTGAAAATATCATTACAAAAAGTTTAAGCTCTAGGTATATTTGTAAAAAATTTTTTTGCTAATCGTAATATACTACACGCTGAGGGAGTTTTATTAATGTTTCGTCTAAAATATAATAATATAGTGTTTTATATGAAGTTTGTATCATTTTTGAAGGTATGTGACCTGCTATATTAACTACGTGTACCTAGTTGTTAGTTAATTATTTTTCATACACAATCTGCAACAGTTTTCCTTTCCGTTCAAAAAACATGCTTAAAAACATTGGTTACAATGACGATGTCTTTATTAATAGTAAATTTTATCTATTATAGAAACCAACAAATCAAAAGAACACTTTTGAAACGGACTTCAAGAAAAAGAGGAAGTTCTATGTTCGTCTGCTTTTTTTAATTATTGATGTTAACATCATCATCTTTGTTAAATGGCAAATCAATTCTGTCTCCTCCAAATTCTCTTCATAGTCAATTATCTTCAAACTGCCAAGTACTTTACTACAACTCCCTAACAAGCGCAAGGAGAATCCTTTAAACTTGTATTGAGTTGTTCCTGATAGTTGCCTCATTAGTTTGTATAGTTGTTCATTTGTGTGATATTCTGAGATTATTCACCAACATTTAAACATCTTTGCAGATGTTTGACAGTCAATTAATGCCTATGACGTAGTGACTCGGTAGCTAAATTATAAAGCGCCGCATCCGGCATGCGGGTTCAAGTCCCGCCTGAAACATAATTTTTCAAGTTTAAATACTGATTCTATAATTGCAAGTAAATTGCTTAAATATCTTATAAAGTAGGTATTATTCACTAACGTCGCAATATGGGACAACGTCACTGCAGTAATTAAATCAAATCAAACACCCCATTTGTTTGGGCTCGATCCCAGGGCTGGGCAACAAGAATCTTCGATAATTGCTCGGGTTTATGATCACCAACCCGCTCTAGGCCAGCGTGTTGATAACGCCTGTATCCAATGATATTATATTAAAACGAAACAGATATGTCATAAGCGCGCGCGTTGTGAAGACTAAAATACGTCTTAATTAGGGCGTTTTGTACATAGTCTGCGTCGAGTTCAATCACGAGCGGTAATCGTTGAAAATTATCGCCATCTCTTTCATTTGCGTGCTATTTGGCATCTTATGTTCTGCTTATCAGTGAAACTTGTCAACGTGTGCAGTTTTGGATTGCTCGGAACAGATTTAATACGCGAATTACTATGAACGTAACATCTATACTTTAAAATATCATTACCTGTACCCATCATTAGTCTTGCAACATGAATTCAATGATGTAGGCCCTTGTCCTGCAAGTCCAAGTTGTCTTTTATAGGCCGATCCTTTACTTTTACTATTAAAATCTGCTTTTTATTCCATCTAATCGACTCCTGAAGGCATCAACTCTTTTTTTTTAGACCGCTGGATGAAAGTATCACAGTACCGTATCCTTTTTGCGGAAATCCTTAGGCCTATGCCAGCCAATGGGAGTCGATTAGCTAAGATAATGATGGAAAACACTAGTTACAATTCTAAACAAACAAATTCGCACAGATCATAACCTAATATCATTGTGTTAAAACTATATTCCTTTTTTCGCACCCGGTAAATCCACTTGTGATAAAAGCGTACCTTTTCCTGGAAGAAACATGATACACGTCACGTGTCAATGTGTGCGTGTATACCGCCACTGACACACACATTGAAAAGGTCAGCTGATACAAAAGTTGACGGAAAACAGACAGTGTGTAGCTATTCCAGTAATATCATACGAGTATGATTACTAAAAATACGTTTGAGTTATATAAATAGTCTTTGTATTTATTGTGTGTTTGCTATCATATGGCGGCGTTATAAAGAAAACCGGCCAAGTGCGAGCCGGACTGGCATACGAAGGGTTCCATTCCATTGACTAGGTAAACAACAGTAGGTACCTACATAAATTTAGATAATGTAGTGCCTACCTTTTACCATTTATTGATATCGAGCAAAAATAGGCAGAAAAATGGCGATTTTGTATTTAAGTCGCAACAGAAACACATAATTTGTGAAAATTTCAACTGTCTAGCTATCACGGAAGCGAAATCTTAGTAACAGCACAGATAATAATACTTTTACCCTTTGGATACGGAACCCTAAACTGAACCCGGTAGCACTATTTAAAGATACCTATCAAGCTACCTACTAAATAAAGAATAATATTATGGGTATTGTAAGAAGCGGTACAAAAGGTACCTACAACTTGAAGAAGACGACCTCCGTGGCGGAGTGGCGTACACACCGGTTTTCAAGGTGTCGCCTGCTCCGAGGTCCCGGGTTCGATTCCCGGACGGGTCAATGTAGAAAAAATGTGTTTTTCTACATTTTCTCGGGTCTGGGTGTTTGTTGTACCTTCGTTGTTTCTGTTTTCCAAAATACGAATGCTTTAAATAGTTATTCAAATTGGGATTAGAACAATGTATGTGATGTTATTCACATTTATTATTATTATTATTAAAGACGAGCAGTAGTCTTTTCTCGAACATTGACTAAAATTAATTACTAATACGATTCTCAAGTATGGGGATTATGGCAAAATTGTCTTTTTGAAGGGGCTTGTGTTCAGCAGTGGGCTGATAGGCTGGTCATAAATGATGTGATATACAGGATGTTATTCAACTATTTCAACCAGCCTATGATGACAATTATAAATGAATTAATTTTCTAAAAATTATATTATAAAATTGCTTTGAGTTAGTTTGAATTAATTAAAAGTCATTGACTTGTTCCCTTTCTTACTCAACCCCAAAGGTGACAAGTTCCCCTTCTTATTTACCGATTCAAATGTTGAAGTAATAAGTTTGATAATATTTTCAAAAAACCATGTTGGACTCGATTCCGTACCAAAAAGGCCAAAAAAACGAGTTTCTTGTATGGGATATCTTAAATATTTATTTTATTTTGTTTTTAGTATTTATTTCGTTGTTATTGCGGCAACAAAAATACATAATTTGTCAAAATTTCAACTATCTAGCTATCGCGGCTCTTGAGATACGGCCTGGTGATAGGCAGACGGACAGACAGTGAAGTCTTATTAATAGGGTCCCGTTTTTATCCTCTGGGTACGGAACCCTAAAAAATTACATGTTTGTGACATTGCCATTAAGAAGATAAAGATACATTTATTTGCGGATATTTCCATAGCAATGTGACGGCTTAAATTACTAATAAATTACGACTACTCATTGATGGGTTAAAAAATAAATAAAGCATTTAATCCTCCTTCTGTACTTTTTTCAATTAATCTGATAAGGTTATAATTTCTTTTTATTTTGTCACAAAAAATTGAGTCGTGTATTAAGTTTGTCTGTATTATCATTCTTCCTTCTAAAATTATGTTATTCATTTGAAATCCAATAAAAATATTTTTTTAAAAACAATTCAGAGATAATTCTATTCATTGCATATTTTATGAAGGGACAGCATTCCTTTCAGGATATTCACTCAAAGTGCCATCTTTCAAAGACTGTTTTTCTTTTTTTATTTCTCCATGTTTTGTTAATTTAGTTGTGCCAATGCTGTTATTGCTAACAAAAAATTATTTCCACTGACGCAATATAAAAAGCTTTATCTTCATACAACGGGAATCGTTCATAACTGGATTATAGAGTTTTAAAATGATGTAATTAGAATACTGGAAATTGAGACTGGTTCAGTGATTATTTGCTGTGTTATTTATTTACTTTTCTTTTTTTTATCTTTTTCTTGCGGCCTCGGTCCCATCCATGAAGCCAACAACTTTCTTTTTTCTTCTTGTGTATGTAATATGTACAATTGTACATACATTTTTTTATGTTGTTTTTTTCATTTTTAGTCTGTCATAGTTTTTTATTTTTATTTTATTATACTTTTGTTTCTTAACATTTTTTGTAATTTGTTTAATATACCGCGTAACGCCGGCAGTGGCGTGTTGACTCATCGGGACCTGCCGGGTTCCTTCGGTCAGACCGACCAGGTAGTGGCCTGGTGAGTCTACCCGCCTCTGTCACACCCACGCTCCTGATCAGGGTCCCCGCTGAAAATCAGCGTCGTGATACGCCTCTAGCTGTCACGACTAATGCTGAGCGGAAACCTTTTTGACACTTGTTTCCCTTTTATTATTATTTTTTTTGTGCTTTGTGTGTGTTGTTGTGTCTAATAAATATTTTCTTTCTTTCTTTCTTTACAATATTATTTGCGGTTTTTTTAGTTAATATTGAACTCTTGAAGATAGATTTTATCTTTTTATTTGGTTTTTACGTTACTTTCAGTATGCAACAGATTCTCACATTGCAAAATACGAATAAAATTTTTAGACAATTACGAGTATTTTTGTTTTTATAAATGTCTACTTACACTTGTAATATTCTTGTAGCAAGCACAAGGTCACTAACATTAAGTCGTATTTCTTGGTAGTATTCTGGTAACCGAAACGACTTTGAATTTTTTTTTCATGAAAGTTTATTCGATAGAAACGGATATTCAAAATCTTATTACACGAATTTAAGGTGAAATAAAAATCAATATGTATAAATGTGTGCTTTAATACATACCCGAATATAACATATGCCATTTTAGGTTACCAACCAAAAATACGATAATATGTAATCCTATTTAATCTCAATATTAAATACCCATTTATTATTGCAACATAACTCGCACGTCATACATTAATGCTTACATCCACCTAACAAAATTATAACCTATATCACTTTAACAGTGATATCAGATTTTTAGTTTTTAATCTCTCTTTTCGCCGTGTAACATGGAAAATGTAGAACTATTACACCACAAATCGACCAGCCGAAACTTTTACCACAGTATAAGTAACAGTTGGTATTCTTATTTTAATAACCGGCCAAGTGCGAGTCGGACTCGCGCACGAAGGGTTCCGTACCAAAAAGGCCAAAAAAACGGGTTTTTTGTACGGGAGCCCCCCTTGAATATTTATTTTATTTTGTTTTTAGTTAATCTTGTTATTGCGGCAACAGAAATACACAATTTGTGAAAATTTCATCTGTCTAGCTATTGCGGCTCATGAGATACAGCCTGGTGACAGAGCGACGGACAGACGGACAGACAGAGAAGTCTTAGTAATAGGGTCCCGTTTTTACCCTTTGGGTACGGAACCCTAAAAATGATTGAAATCAAAGAACTGCTAAGTTGTTTTTGTTTTAGGGAGCTTTAGTCCAGCAATAGGCTGATGATGACTTAAATTCCATTTACGTTAACGTAGAAATATACCATTACGCTACAGTTCCTATTTAGTAATCTGTGACGCTACGCCGAGGCGTATTTGCTTGCGTGCAACCATAGTTAGGGCGACTTATTGACTGATCCAATCCCAGGATTTGTTCGATGTTCCAAGGGGTATCCCTCAGATCGCCTAATAAAAGCCGTTCTGGGTCAGCTAGAATGAAACCCTACTTCGTTTTGCCTCGATGGTTTAATATATCGGGCTTGCAATTTGGTTAGCAAGTTACAAACTGACCAGGTTTTTTCAGGATTTGCTCATACAAACTCACCGGTGGCTACTAAAGTAGGTTCTCTTAAGAAGTACAGATACAAATGTAAATAATTTAGCTTCGTTCACAGCCCGCTGACAGACAGAACATTTTACTCTTTAAATATGGAACTCCGAAACTATCGGGGTAAAATTCTTGCAAAAAAACGCAATCATGTGTACCCACAGTATTTCTGTGCGTTTTTATACTGTGCTATTACACCAACGATCACGACTACCCCAAACTTGTTCTGACATGTCAAAACCTCGTCCGCCATAATGGATTTTCCTCGCGTCACGTGACACCGGCGGTTTCGTGCGTCACGACTTTTAAGGGCGATATTTTCTGCTGTGGAAAATTGTTTATACAAATTTAAGGTAAAAAGGCGGCATTCACGCACGTTGCTCGTTTTGTAATAGGAAAAATTAAATCAGTTAGATTAGTACTTTTTTTGATATTTGAGCAAGTTAATTGCACTTATAATATCAGTATATAAACTTGAAAATTTTTGTCTCAGGCGGGACTCGAACCCGCATCTCCTCGCATGCGGGTTCGAGTCCCGCCTGAGACAAAATTTTTCAAGTTTATATACCGACAGTTAGATTAGGTTCTTAGTTATATAGCTTTGATGATTTCAATGGATGAATGTGGACAAGTTCACATACATTGTTCTGATCCCAATTTGAATAACTATTTAAAGCACTCGTATTTCCAGTATACTCGTAAACCAGAAACAATGAAGGTTCTACAAACACCCGGACCCGAGCAAATGTAGAAAAACACTTTTTTTCTACATTGACCCGTCCGGGAATCGAACCCGGGAATTCGGAAAAGGCGACACGTTCAAGACCGGTGTGTACCCCACTCCGCCACGGAGGTCGTCAATATAAATAATGTTTTTGAAACCATGTTTGGAGCAAATAAATAGCAGTTGTAACTAAACTACACTTTCTTGAAAAAAAAACCAACTATCTTAAGAGGGATTTGAATCCACAAATTGTTTTTTTAAGCTATTGCATAGCTTCTATCGCGGGCCTTGAGCGTGGAGACCGAATCCAGAAATTACGTAACGAAAATAACCTAACACCCCCACTCCGACCGGCACAGCGGTGATACTTTTTAGTTTTTCCAACTATCATCAGCAAAACCTTTACCGCGGCAGTCTCAGAGTGCCACACGTCTTTTTTTTAATGGTTACCTTATTAAAACAAAAATTAAAACAAACAATCAGCCAGACTTAGTATAAATACGCATTTATTTGAATTCAAATAATAATTTAAGCGTCTTTTAAATACTAATTTGATTAAAATATTAACCAAACCCAACTCATGACAAGCTCTCAAGAATTTACAGAAACCATGTTAATTGAATGTTATAAAATAAAAATTAGACGAGTCTTTATCAAATTCCCTTTTATCTTCTGGAAACAGTCTCGAAAGATAACATTCGTAAGCTATGTATAATTATTTCAGAAGGCTTTTTGATGATGAAAGCGAAATTTGTTCCCATTAGTGCTGTCTCCCCTTGCGTATTTTTCGCCGTAATGGAAGATATTTGTCTTTGGTACGTAGAACGCGTTTCCTACAATGGTATATCATGTCGTTGTGGTTACACCTGTGTAAGTACTTTTGAACAGTGTATTATGTATTATACAGGGTTTTAGGTCAATGTCAAACAAGACAAAACCAGCCTATGTTAAGAGGTAATACAACGGCCGTTTTTCCATACAAAAGTAGTCCCCTGTTCCCTCCCTGGATAATGCCAGTAGAGCAATAATTTTTATTATAAAAATTTATGGCCACTATTAGCATGTTTCTATGTTTTTTGTTTTTTCATACATAAATTAATAAAAAAGATATGAGCCCTCAAAAATCGAAAAAATTCGCCAGATTTTCCGCTGTGTTCAAACATCCAGAAAACAAATTTGGCAAAATTTTTGAATAAAGGAATACATACGAACACAGCCAAAGTCTTTCTTTAATTTTTAATGAAAAAAGTATTTAAATCGGTCTAGTTTTGGAAAAGAAGAAACTACGGTTAGGTGTTCTCAGATTGGCATGTATCCAACCGATAAGACAGGGTTCGGATCCTAAGTGGTGTCTTCGACTACATCGCATAGTAATTGGAGTGATTAATTAAAAATTAAATGAGGCATGTTATCAGGATTCATGTCGAACAAATTGTTGTGCCGTTTTATATTTTTTGCCTTCTCGTATAAAAATCCTGCTTTAGTATTTAAACTTGAAAAATTATTCTATCATGATGCGGGTTCGAATCCCGCCTGAGACATAATATTTTTTCAATTTGAAATACTGATATTATAATTGCAATTGAATTGCTTAAATATCAAATAAAACCCTGCTTGTTTTATGGGCGATGCAAGAGGAGACTAAAGTGGTTTACTAGTGCTGTTTTTACTATGCCACTTTGTTTACTTTTTATATGGTAATAAATAAAAAAAAAGGAGTAGTTTTTGTAGTCTAAACCATTTTCTCTCACCATTGACGAATTAGCGATCATCAACCCGTTTGTGGCGATTATGGTAACTCGTCATTTGGTATAGCTGCAATTATCCATAGACTGATATAAGCTAGCAGCTAGTTAATAATTATGATAGAAAAATGTTTTTTAGCTACTGTCGTACATTTTCAATAAATGTTATTTTCTAATATCAACTTGATTTTGTATTTTTGATAAGTATACGATACGATGATAAGTACCGTTTAGCGGCTAAATAATGCTTATAGTAATAGGGGTTAAAGTATAAAATTGCCGATTATTTTCCCACTTTTTATTTTATTTATAGCTCTTAAGTATAGTCATATTATTGCGTAATTCTTTTTGTATTGTATCAAAAACTAAATAAAGTAACTTTTGACTAAAAAAAATGCAATACTAGTGCCTATTACTTCAAAGGAAGTCGTTGAAAAAACCCCTTATAATGTGTCAGCTGACCTTCTTGCTTCAATTAAGTATATTTTTATTATATACTTTGATTTTCAGAAATTTAAATACTATAATGCGTAGCTTTATAACCATCTAACTTTCACCTTTAATTGCATCGAAAACGGTTCAGGCGTTTTTAAAAAAACAAAAAAATTGTTAGTATGGAAAAATGACTTTTCTCGATTCCGTCCATACAAAACGGCAATTTCATACTTCAACACCTAATATTATATTGTGGCTTATTTTACGACTTTCGTCAGTTTTACGTTTGTACAATTTTTTTTGAAATAAAGCTGTTCATATTTTTCTAACATTCGAGTTGTTTTTTTTAACTTAAAATACGACTAACTTACAAAATAATTATCATAATTGAAATCGGTAAAAAGTTATGCGAGTTATAATTCATTGAATATGCGCCAAATAGAAAATCTATTCTTATTGTCGGTTCAAAATGTCATCTTGTTTCTATGTACAATAAAGTCTATATTATATCTATCTAAGCAAAATGAACATAGAATATTTATTATTATGGAACATAATAATTTTGCGTTCAGCTAAAATAATGTGTTTTGCTATCACAGTGAAATGGATCGGAAGTAACCGGTAAATAAAATGTTTACTGGGGTGATGTATTACTGGTTATATACAGGGTGTAAAAAAACTAAACGCACACCCTGAAGCTACGCAATCTGAAAAGCAAACCAAGTCATATTACAAAATATTATAGCTGGGAAATGATTTTTATTTTTGGGAGTCAAAAACATATTTATTATAATTCATTGCGCGCAATGTATAGCAGCCGGAGCGTGGGCCGCTGCGCTGGAGATGGCTGCTAAGTACAAAATTCGTCCGCGCTGAGCCGTACATTGCGTATTGTAGATAATTAAAAGCCTTATTATGAAGGAAATAATAAAAAAAATCCACCATGTTTGCAAGAAGAAAAGTTTTTAGGTAACCTTTGGCAACAGTTTTTGTAATAAAATGGAAATCAAAATTGTGACTTTGACCCTCAATATCTTCGGAACCAGCTGTTTCTCAGGTATGGTTCTAAAGAAAAAAATGATACTAGTGATGGGGACAGTACGTGGTTTTCGGATCTGCGTTTGGTTTTTAACAAGTTGCAAAGTATGAGGTTTCTGGTGCGATTTCCGGACAGTATAAAACTACTTTTCTGTACTCTCTCAGGTCTGGGTGTTTGTTACCTTAGTTATTTCTAATTCTCACAAAACGGGGGTTTAATTAGTAGCTACCAACTTTTTAATCAGTTTTTTAATAACAATAATAATTAACTTGCCAACTCTACGATTACTGATTCTTTTATGAATGTACTTAGAATGATTGAAGGAGTACAGCCAGTAGAAGACGAGCAGTAGCGTCTTTTTGAAACATGGGCCAAACTGAAATTGCCAACCCGTCTGCCTAGCGTTTTAAGTATTGAAATATTTTATGGTTTATATCCAGCAATAGACTTGCTGTAGGCTAAAGATAAAAGAGATAATAATAGGGGTTAAAGTATGAAATTGCCGATTATTTTCCCACTTTTTATTTTTTTTATAGCTCTTAAGTATAGTCATATTATTGCTTAATTCTTTTTGTATTGTATCAAAAACTAAATAAAGTAACTTTTGACTAAAAAAAATGCAATACTAGTGCCTATTACTTCAAAGGAAGTCGTTGAAAAGACCCCTTACAATGTGTCAGCTAACCTTCTTGCTTCAATTAAGTATATTTCTATTGTATACTTTGATTTTCAGAAGTATAAATACTATAATGCGTAGCTTTATAACCATCTAACTTTCACCTTTAATTGCATCAAAAAGGGTTCAGGCGTTTAAAAACTAAAAAAATTTTAGTATGGAAAAATGACTTTTCTCGATTTCGTCCATACAAAACGGCAATTTCATACTTTAACCCCTATTATTATATTCATGATAAACTCCTAGCTATAATTATGCAATAAATTAGGTTTTGCATTGATTTTTGAAATTCGCATTTTTAAAGAAGTCAGATAGTGAAGTAACATCACTAATTCCATGAACAAATAAATATTTTAAAAAAAAGAATACCTACTGTATTCTTAAAATAAACTAGTATCAATAAAACATTAATTTTACGATTCAAATGGCCAGTATTGTCAAACGCTAACTTTATAGATGAAGGCCTATTATTTAAGGTTTTCATACATTTTCTCTACACGAATCATACCTTAAGCAACAAAATAAAAAGGTATTTCGAGCCTCATTATAACGATTTACGTAACTCGAACGTTACGTATACAAAAGGCACAAAGAAGCAAATATTACCCGACTAAATAACCCAAAAAGGTTGCCGAATCTTTGGACATTCTCAAAGGTCCAGGTAAAAGTACGTACATAATACATAACCTATGTACATTGAACTTTGAGCTTCTTTGTTCTTAAGACGAGGGTAGTTAGGTCTAAATTCGTAGGTTTCGTAGCCGGGGGCAGTGAAATGTATACCTTTTAGAAGCTTTGTTTAAGTAAGTAATGTTTACTTAAGAAAGTATTTAAAACCTCATAATGGAGGCGGGTATAATAGATTCAGTCGTAACAAGACAACTTTGTCTTAATAGTCAAAGAATTCAACTCATATTTTTCTTTCTTTTACAAGTCACATGTACTTAATTTCACTTAATTGACAATAAAAATGTTGCTAAATGGACGTTTTAATTTCGTTTGAGTTATATTTTATTTGCTGAAAGTTACGCGTTAAGCTTCCTAATGGAGGTAATACCATTTTTGGGCTGATATCCAAATAATATTGGTTATAAACAAAAAATAAATAAATATATGTGGACAACATCACATTTTGAAAAAAAAAACATACAAATTGGAATCTAAAAAAAAATGATGATATAAAAATTTTGTCTTGACTATACTATTTACATGTTTTATTTAAACAAAGGCTAGTTTTAGCTTGCTATACCTAACACCTGTATGACGTTTCATGAGTGATGTGAGTGATCCCACTGCATATACCTCTAGGTATTGTAACGAGTAGGCGGGTTGAAAACTTATTTGTGTATCGTTAGTTAGATTTCGGCAAAGGTATTTAATTATTTAGGCTGATCCGTCCAAACCAGAGCGCAGATTTTTGCATTTTTATTCATACTGAAAATAGTACAACGGTTGGAATTTGTATTTTTATAAAACCGAAAAAGAAGAGGCGTACTCTAAACCACACGTTGAAATTTTCATTAGTGTTGATAGATTATGTAACTGAAAGATGTTGAAGATATTTGAATTTCACAAGGCAATTTAAAAAAAAAATAACAATATTTGAATGTAACATTATAAATTGCAATTATTTATCCTTGTCATAGGTATAAGAACAAAACTGACGGTAATAATTTGAACCGGTTAGTTCAATTTTTCTTCTGAATACGAAAACTCTGTACGACAAATAACACACTATGATGATCGAAACATCGTGCTCGGGATACCTTATAATGTGACAAAAAAACTTAATAAACTCTTAATTTTATATTGATTTGATCTTAACGACCTGGCATACGCACCGGTTTTCAAGGTTTCGCCTGCTCCGAGGTCCCGAGTTCGATTCCCGGACGGTTAATTTAGAAAAAAAAAGTGTTATTCTAGATTTTCTCGGGTCTGGGTGTACTGTGGTACCCTCGTTGTTTCTGATTTCCAAAATACGAATGCTTAAAAATAGTTATTAAAATTGGGATCTGATTAATGTATGTGATGTTGTCCACATTTATTTAATTTATTTATATACTTATCATATGTTATTTGGAATAGACATTTTCCGTATAAAAAAGTGTCTGGAAGTATGTCGTATGTATGAGGTAAAAATATTTTGCAACAAGTGTGTTATCAAAACGTACTGATTTAATCCCTCGATCGTGAGTTATTCCAGACACAATTGAAATCAATTGTTATCGTGGCACACGAGTGCCTCCTGAGGGTCGAGGGATTAAAATTTAATGTTCACTATCGTAAGAGTTAGTTATCATGGCGGTTACAAGCGTCGAAATATTGGAAACTCAAAACAAGGTGCATGTCAGAAATCACAAAATAACTCTTACAAATTCGAAATGTTTCACTTTAATACAGCTAGGTATTAGACGTTCTCATGAAAGATTAACCTAGCGATCAGCCAATTGTAATTCAAGCTAGGTTCGTGCTCTCCTGTAATTGGTAGCGTACGTGCTTTAGAAGTAATTATTATAGTGAAACACGCTTAGACAAGTCGGGCTGGATTAAAAGCTATGTTTGATATTTTACATGTCGATCTATACCGTGTATGTGATGTGTGTTCATGATATAACAGGGCTTTGATAAACCAGAAGTTGATATTAAAGTAAGGCAGATATTGGCTTGTTTGTTATTAAATTACGCTAACATTATATAAACAAAATGTTACTATATTTTCAAACGAATAAACGTTTGAAACGAATAAACTCAAAAACTTTATTAAGTTATTTTCACATTTATAAGTATCGAAAATGTTTGTTCTTGACATCATTCATCAAGGAAAGTAAAAGTAAGAATAACAGTTATTTATTACAAAAAAAGGGGTTTGGAAATTTCCTAAATAAAAATTTCAACTGTCCTAAGCGGGACACGAACCCACTTTCCTGCCTTCCGCTCACTGGGCGACTGCTTTACCCTATTGCGCTACCAATTATTTTTGTGTCGATATATTTTTATAAGACTTTTTCAAGGTCGTGTCGTCGAATTTATTAAAAACATGTGTAGAAAGCAATTAAGTACTGAACAGTCTAGAACTTATTCTTCTGTACACCGTTTTATTTCGCAATACGTTAGTCACGAAACACACAAATAATGTTCGGTGAAGCCTAATAAAGCGAGCGACCAAGAAACGTAATGGAAGACATCAATTGTCTGCCCCACTACGCATTGTAATTGTAACGTGACATAAGACTGTGGTTACTCGTACACTGGTGTTGAATAGGGACATCTTCCCGATCGATATCGGCCACGGCGACTGCATTCATTTCTAATGACGCAAGATGCAAAATAATTTTCATAATTCATATTTTGACAGTCATGTCATAGGTATCTACTACCAAACTACACGCACCCGCAGCGACACTACGTACGCAAGCAATAGTTCTAGCAATAGTCTCGACGACCTCCGTGGCGGAGAGGCGTACACACCGGTTTTCAAGATGTCGCCTGCTCCGAGGTCCCGGGTTCGATTCCCGGAAGGGTCAATGTAGAAAAAATATGTTTTTCTACATTTTCTCGGGTCTGGGTGTTTGTGGTACCTTCGTTGTTTCTGGTTGACAAAATACGAATGCTTTAAATAGTTATTCAAATTGGGATCAGAACAATGTATGTGATGTTGTCGACATTTATTTATTATTTATTTATTTAATAGTTCTTGCAAGAAAGACGCCCGCCCTCCCTTACAAAGAAAGATAAAAGTTATAAGAACATGCAGTGCAGATATGGAATGATTAGTACCCAACACAGATTAAAAGCACCTCGACGAGTCTTGCATTTCACGTGGCATTCTCAGGAGGTGGTGTCGCCTTCGCGCTCCGATGACTTTATCTTATATCGGTGTTGAGAGAGGGCGGGCGGTTTTCTTGCATCTAGTACATGCAAGAAAATCGCCCGCTTGCTCACTCAGTGTCGGTGTGGATGGTGTGGTGTAGGTACCTAGGCCGGTGTACAAGAGCAGAAATTATTAGCAAAATAATTTTCTTTTCATATTCAGCTATCGATTTCCGAAAAATAACGTCTTAATCTATATTTTTTTATGTGATAAATGTGAGCATACCGTTGTTATAATTATCTATACTAATATTATAAAGCTGAAGAGTGTGTTTGTTTGTTTGAACGCGCTAATCTCAGGAAGTACTGGTCCGTTTTGAAAAATTATTTTTGTGTTGGATAGTCCATTTATCGAGGAAGGCTTTAGGCTATATAACATTACGCTGCGACCAATAGGAGCGAAGCATCAGTGAAAAATGTTGCAAAAATAATCAAATTCTTATTAACAGAAATTGACGCGGACGACGTCGCGGGAAACAGCTAGTAACTGATAAACACTGGTGTTTGTGCTTTCAATTCATCGGGTGTCCGACCTTTGAGCGACGATTTTATTCAAACTGTTTGAGTTTGGATACTCGTATCACTTGAAATCTTCATTCGGGTCTAGCTGCTGTAATAGGATTTAAATGCAAACATATCTTATTTTAGTGCCTGGCGTTTTAACCGAGCTATACCTATCAGACGTGGTCACAGGCTGACTGAAACAGCGATGCACTCACTCCGTATTTTAGTCAAATTTATGATACAAAACAACGCCAAAATAATTATTTTTTGAGCGGTACAGTAGTCTAAAAATACCCCTAACTGTTTATTTTGCCAAGCACTCACATATAAATTAGAAAGAAAGAAAGAAAAAAGGTTTATTTGGTATACACATGAAACAATTATTATCTATATAAAAGAGGGTGCAAGTACCAAAATGGTATCCGCTCAGTATATGGTCACGACGACTAGAGTCGTCATAACCACTGGTATTCTGCGGATGCTAATTAAGAAAAGAGGGGACGCAGCCCACACATGGACATACAGTCTTTAAGTAAAAACAATTTTATATACGAGTAAAACAAGAACATAATACAATTTGCACTGAAGGTATATAATATAAACATAGATGTGAATATTGAAATAAATGATGTAAATGGTTGCGTAGAGCTTAAAATTGATACTGTATTTTAATTATATACTAATTAATTATAATTGAAGCTGACAAGGTAAATAGTCTTGTCCTAATATTAAAACATCTAGTCCATCAAAATGAAAAACTTAGACTCATGCATACATAAACTAAGAACCCTTCCTTTTGGTTTCACCGTGGTATAACTCTGCAATTCGTACCCAAGTATTGTGAATTCGCTGCTAATAGTAAGATCTTACGACCGAAAAAAAATAATGGGACATTTACGGAAAGACCTTCTCTGAAGAGTGATGAGGTAGATAAGAAATTGTGTTGTTGGATGTGGCCATTTAGCCTTTTTATGTTTCTCCGGTTGAATGGAATTTGAACGTTCTGTGGTTTATTTGGGGAAAAAGGTTGTAATCAGAGATTCTAAATGGAAATGCTTATTGATGGTGAAATGTACGTTTATTTCTTGTATAAGAACTTTTTATAGATGGCAGATTTGGGTACAATATTTTTATTGATGTGTTGTGTTCGCCAGCGCAGTGTTGTCAAAGGAAACCGATGTTTGACGAAACAAACGAATACATTTTAATATCAACAAGGGATATTTGACGTTTGTGTTGCTGTGATGATAATGTTATGCTCATACCTATAGGTTTTAAATGGAAAGATGCCTTTTTAATCCGTAGAATACTGTAGGTACGTTACTGCTTAAGATAACCCATCGATATACTAGATTTTAACAGATAGATATTTTTACAAACTGATATTTTTTTATGAATTAATGTGCCACATGGTACCGGCCTGCAACAGAATAGCAACACTACTTCTCATCCTAACGATTATAATAGGAGTCCTAATTGGCCATTCTGCTAACTCTAACTTGCGTGCCAAGCGTAGTAATAATTTTAAGAGAGACCTGAAAAGGCCTTCAACTTGCATACCTAGCGCAGAAATTATTTTGAGAGAAACCCTTAAGAGACCTTCAGAGAGATTGGTAAATTATTCTCAGTTTATATGAGTCCATTATTGCTGGACATTGGCCTCTTAAAATAATATTTTCAATTACTACGTTTGGATGATCGGACAATTACAAATTTTACCTAAATAAAGAGAACGCTGCTGTCTATCATCGTCTGCGTTACCTACCTAATTACCTCTAACTATATATATATATATATATATATATATATATATATATACCCACCCACCCAAGAAAACGTAAAAAGAAAAGATAAAGCTATACTTCTTATGAACAACAACACAACACGAAACCAAACACCAAACGAAGACATACCAAATACGAATCAAACAAACACATAACTTGGGCACTCAGCAAAGAAACCACTCAAACTTAAGATCACATTACATGCCTTACTCAGGATGGGTCAATATTTTAGCATATCCCCTGAAAGTGCCGCAAATAAATATTTTATACCCTCCAACATTCGCGAGGGAAATACGGAACTTTTTTCCTCCTAATTCGGTAGCTGTATGTGCCATAAAAAGTTTTTAGCACAGCGTCCTCTGATTGTATCGGAGTCGTATACGCAAATCGCTAGATTCGTATCTGCAACGGTATTACGCTGTTTGTGTTCAGTGGATTGCGTTCTAAAGGGTTTTGTTCTGCGTGACACTATTTGTGTGTGGTTCTTGGAATTGTATTTAGTGGTAAAAGGCTATTCTTGTGGGCAGTAATTTTAAGTTCATGGCATTGAGCAGACTTTAGAAAATTTTGCTGGAGGTCAGGATCTTCAAAATGAGGATTTTACTAGAATCCGCTTGCTTGGTAGGCGGGTTGGTAATCGCAGTTTAAACAGTGGTGGAGACGCTGCTGCCAGTTTTCTCCAGGCTGTATATCTTCAGGCGCCTCTTACGGGTTTACCCAGCACACTGGCAGCTTTAAGAGGAGTTTAAAACTTACATTTGTTCCACTATCTTAAAATTATATTATTTCGTAAATGTGACTAAATTTTCATAAACGGCTCCTCATCATCATCATAAACAGCCTTTATTAAGAAAGATAGAAAGAAAAAAAGAAACACAAGCCTCTCCAAAAGTATTAGGACTTTGCCATAATCGTTTGGCCATGGCATTTAGGCCACCGGCACTTCATTGGTCCCCTCTTATGATACCCGTAGGTTGGCAAGGTGTGGCGCCATTCTTTTACTTTCTACCTGCACCACAAAAAGTGTCTTGTTGTGCAGGCGTATATCATATAGATAAACATTTTTTTATTGAGACACGAAGCAACAAGATAAAATTATAAAAGCCTTTTGTCTAGATCGTATTTTGTAGCTTCTTGTGTGATTATCATACTTAGTAAAAGCCGTTAGATAATTCTAAACACTCTTAAAGGTGTAGGTACGCTTCTATTATCTATCTTCGTTATTAATAATACTCGTATTTCTCAGTCAAGAGAGAATATTTTTTTGGAAAAAACGGTGGCAATTTGTTTTTATGCCTTATTAGCTGTTCAAATCTTTTTGTGCCTAATCTTTTGCATGTGTGCTGTGTGTGTTCTTTATTTTATAATTTTGCATAAATATTTTACTTTATCTACTTTTCCTTGAATTCCTTTTCTAAATTGTTAATTGCAGTATCTCAAGACAACGGCAAGTCAACCTACCCAAAAAGTTAAAGGTCATTGAATTGATTTCCAACTTTAAGTCCAACGAGTAGGGATCAATATCAATTGAGAAAATTTGACGTTTTGTGGTAGGTTGACTTGCTATTGTCTGTACTTGAAACTTTCTTTTTACAGCCTGACCTGAGTCGCAAAATAATTGTGGTACTTCGAAAGTTTGATGCTAATATTGCTGTTATGCTTTCCAAAACTAAAATTAAGAGTTGGCTTGTTTCAAAGTTAACCCAAATGATGAGTGCAGAAAGCACTCAGTAAGACTCACAAGGATATCTCGTTAAGCATCTCACGTGGTACGTATGACAGAGTGAACTAAACGTGTATTACTCATAAAATATCTTTATAACTACTACCGTCGTCGCTCGGGAATAGCTCTTTCTGTGCACTCCATTGTAATAAAGCGATATGGTTACTTAGGTTGACACTTGCAATGCATCCTTGGTATACAGGATGAAATTATAACCACTTTCCAAATTTTTTATTGGTTCAGTATCGTATTTAGAGCCTATTTATGAAGTAAAAAATGTAAATAAAGTTGTCACCCAAAAATATTTTTCGCGATATAGTTTTCAATTTTTACGGTCCTAGACCTGTTAAGGTATAAAGGGACAATCAAAAACTCATGAATAGTATCGTAATTAATGAATGAGATGCGCAATCCGTAAAAAAAGTGTTGCAAGGAGGCCGTATCAACAATTTCAGATTTTTGGCGGACATTTTCTAAGTGCTTTATCTTGACATTTTTGTACTGGTCTATGCCAAAAGAAAAAATATGTCCTTTGCTTTTGGTGTCGTAGATTGATATATTTAAATTTGGAAGGTGGTTAAAATTTCACCCTGTATATCAGACTAAATGCTGCTCGCGACTTTGTTTGCGTCTTAGTTATTTACTTCATCACCGTACATTTTTGGTCCAACGCTGGTCCAACCAATAGACGTGACGCTGGTTCGCGTTCTTTCAGTATTAAAAATACTACTAATACACGCTAAGGCAAAATGACCGTACGCGACAACTTGTCAAATAGCCAATATTGATAATGATTGTTTGGTGTATTTACGCGTGAAAAGATGTTCTATGTGTTCTGTTGTTGTTTGTGCACAAAAAATCACAAGAAGGCATTTCTGACGCTTTCATCTCTGAAGCGGAGAACAGAACGGAGAACAGACCCGTAGCTGATTTGTTGAGTATTGAAACATGTGTGTCGGTTCACTTTACCTGTGTATGACCTAGTTTGGAACGCGACCACCGTATTTTCCTCTTTTTGTTTTTATCTAAGTTGATACCGTAAATTTATCTGGGACTAAAAGTAGGCCATGCGCTATTCTCCGTGTCAAATTTAATTCAGATCTGCTAAGATGTTGTGGCGAAATTGACTAACAAACATTCATTCAAACTTTTGCATTTATAATAATGGTAAGGACAATAGTAAGATGAAAGCTAGTTTCATCGCTTTGCTACTTCGCAATCAAACCATCCAAATTAATTGTTTGGCGAAATGCCGTCATCATCATCACCTTAGCTAAAAAACGTAAAAACGTTCACTGCTGGAAAAAGGGGTTTCCTAAAGACTTCCGTGATAATCGGTCTGGCGCCACCAGATCTTTGGTCCATCCAACGGTCCTAAACAAAATTATTGTTGATGTAATAATAGTAAAGAAAAATTTACTGTTTCTTTTTGTCGTATGTAATTTAAATATTCCAAGCCTCTAAATTTATCTATTTTATTTAATATCTTACAACAGAAGCCGGATAAGCGGTTTAGCTTGCCTCCTGAAGGTCGACTCCATCCAGACCAAATCCAATTTCAGAAATTAAACTCAGTACCGTTCAATTTCCTAAATTAAGACTCTGGCCTTCTAGTAGGCGGAACATGGTACCAATATACCAAATGAGTCATAAATATTTAGCAAATTCCTTTTTAAAGTGGTTCAAGTCTAGTTTCTCAATAAAAAAAATAAAAACCTGTCAGTGTCAACATATTTTCCCAACATAAACAATGGCAGCCAAAAGCTTTCGTTGTGGTTTCCTGATTGAAAGTCAACTGTTATATAACATAACTGATTGGTAAAGCTTCGATAATGATTTTAGAGTTATGAATAGATTCAATGACTAAATAGTTCGCATTAGACCATCATTGTTATGGTAAATTGTTTGATGACGGCAAATTAATAATTCCATCATAATAGTTTAGCTAAATGCCAGATTAATGATCGTTGGTATGTAGGATCGGGGAAATTTCAATGGACACTTCTTCAATTAAATAAATAATAAAATAAATATTTAAGACATGCCTCACTGGGCGACACAGAGCCATCTAGTCCAAATTAAGTACCCTGTCGTATGGGGTACTAGACAACCGATAAACTTACTTATATATATTTTTTTTTGTAAATATTTACTTATAATATATAGAAAACACCCAGACCAGTACAAACAGACATGTTCATGCACACAAATATTTATACTGTGCGGGGATCGAACCCGCGACCCATGGCTCAGAAGCAGCGTTTACTACCGCTGATCCAAATGGTCGTCGTATTTTATTTTATTGTACTCCGTCTTCCACATCTTAACGTTTTAAAATAATAAAACCTATATACGCCTACACACTTTGTTTCTGCAAGCTCAGTACATTTTAATCAACATAACTTCTATCTTTCATTGCTAAGCACTCTTTCTAGTTTCTGGATTCATATTTTCAATTCACAATAGCAATTTTTAATTTCTCCAAAAGTGTATTTTTGTCTCTCGCAATGACTCAGCAAATGTGGCCCGCTAATATCCGGGAAAAAAAAACTCCTTTCACGGTTGCCAGCCAGTGAGAAATCCGCAAAGTAATGCCCTCTCAAACGCAGAAACAGGTCAAGATACCTCCAGGGTTGGCATCTCGGTCGAGTACAACTGTTTGCTATCGAAGGGAAAATGAAAAAAAATGTTTACGTTTCGCTACTACCTCTTGTCTATGACCTAGTCAGTGCCTGCCAGAATACTTGCTTGTTTTTATTGCGGGATAAATAGCAGTTCCGAATTGACTTTTTGTAGTTTAAAGAAGTTTTTGTTATTATTATTATCTTTATCAGCCCACTACATAAAACTGCTACATGTAGTCAAGAGCAAGCCCATCGAATATAAAAAAAGAAAGAAGAAAAAGGCGAACCGCCAAAAGACAAATGATGCAGACATTTCTTTAAACAATTAGAAGAACTGCGAATTGATATCCCCTCTGCCTAGCGCGGCAATCACAGTAAAATTCATATAGGAGAGGTTAATGTCCGGCTGTGAACTGATATACACCGTGCTTTTTTAACCACCTGGAAAACAAAGCCCACGTTATTGGACCATTATGTATAACATCATGGCAGTGTTATATATTTTTTTATTGAAATAAATTTAAAAATTTAAAATTTTGATTCAGGCTTTTAATTTTGTAACACGCTGTGACGTATTATTTTGTTGTGACGGGGTCTCAGTTGAATGGACCTTACACAGCTACATCTGTGTGCGTCACAGCGTGTTTCAAAATAAATAACTGAACCGATATTTCATATTTTAATAAAAAAAAAAATTTGATAAAAAAATTAAAATAACACTGCCAAGATGTTATACATAATAGTAACATAACGTGGGCTCCGTTTTACAGGTGGTTCAAATTGCACGGTGTATAGGCTTATGAAAAGTAAAGTAACAGGCTATAATCATCCCACTGCACTACTGCAGGGCAAAGGCCTCCATCATTGCATTCAAGCTATCGCAGCAATGACGTGAACCAGCATACTCACCACACCGCCAAATGTTGTCGGAAAAAAATCACCAACCCATTTGGCGATCACAAACCCAAACAATGTTCGAAAATTCGAGACTCTTGCTGTCGACCTAGGGGTTGGACCCAGGAGTCTTAGATCTTAATAATAATAATAATAATAATAATAATAATATAATTTTAATTCAGAAATTGCTTTCCATAGAATGGGTTAGTAGTTACAGAAATCTTATAAGCTAGGGTTAGTAAATCAATACAAATAATATTTAAAGAAAGGCTACTACTACTTTACATTTACCAGAGCTGGTCTCGAGTCGACATGGACACTGTTCCAGTGCCTCAAGATAGGACAGCAATAGCGACTACCTACCGCCGCCAGGAGGCTGTTGGGGCTGTCCCGGACGCGGCGCCACGCGGAGGCGACCCGCTTGCGCATGACAGCTGGGAAGCTGTCAATACGAGCCTCAGCAAACATTGCGGATGCACTGCAGTACCGGGGCAGCCCCACCAACATCCTGAACCCATTATTGTATTGGACGCGCAGGGCTGAGAGCGTCCGCTGTGTATAATCAACCCATAGACTGCAGGTGTAGAAGGACTGACAATAGGCTCTGAAAAGAGTTAACTTTACTTCAGTATTGCACCGTGCAAATCTACGGGCGAGCATATTCGCTCTCATAGCTAAAGCCCTGCGCTCCCTCTCTATGTCAGCCTCATCCGACATATTTTCAGTAACCCAGTGACCCAAGTACTTAAAACTTGTCACCCTTTTTATTGGTAAGCCTTCAAGAGCAACTGTAGGGAAATTGTAAAATTGTTAAAATTCTTAGCAAAGTACTTAAACTACTAACCAATGATGGTGATAAGTTAAAACTTGCAATGTCGTAAGTGACATCCCTAGTGAGTTTTATTGCCCGACCCCATTTTGGAGTGCGCTAAGCGCTTTTTAACGAATGGCTTACTTATTTATCTCAATACTGCGCTTGGAAGAGGTATGAAGTGAGTTACTTTATTTTATTTAGAAGTGCAGTAACGTAAAAAATAAGAAAATATTATATTTTTTAAATATATTATTCGTTATTTTCTAGAGTTATTTAATTCGGGGTTTATACCATGTACCTTATTTATTATGAGTTTCCGATATTTCGGCACTGTTGCAAGCGCCATGATCACGGGAGAACTGTTGTATCTGCGGGTTAAGAGCAGACAAAACGATCTACCCTCCGTCGTAGTCTTTTATTACACACGACACTGGTACCACTGTTTGACAACTCACTATTTTTACACTTTTGTTCTCTTTTACAAGTTGTTTTTTCTGTTTTACAAGTTTAATTTTCCAACGATTCTCATTAAAATTTATAAAATAATCTGAAAGAGCTGTAATTAATGTAACTATTTATTAATGTCTAAATATATCGATGCTCCTTTCAAATTAAATTTAAATGATCCCTACTTTGAGCTCTTTAATGTAAAAAAAAACATCTTCATCAGTCAACCTGCTAAATGCATGGTATTTGATAAAAAAAAAATCATAAACGCTTCAAAATGAGAACCTCTACTTTATTGTCGGTTGCTAAGAAAACATCTACCCAATAAGTACACAGCACGAACCAACGTCCATGCGATGATTAGCGCGCTCTAGCGGCCTTCAGGGAAATTAAACTGTCTTGTGAGATGCAGGCGTTAATCACGAGAGAAATACGACCGTAGCGTAAGATTTTGACGCTAAACCCTATTTTTCTCTAGTCAGACATAGTATATGGGTTGAATACTTTTGAGTTGAAAATAAAATTGTGAAAAAGCGTCAGGTTTTCCGTAAATACTAAAGCTATCTCGGTGATCATAAGGTAATATACAAACAAAACCGATAGAACGATCGCACAGGTGGGAGGTTGTGCGTTCGGGTCCCATCTTGTCATGTTTTAAAACTTTTTTTAAACCAGTAAATTGTTGTATGTTGTAAATTGCATATGCATCAAATTAAGAAACATTACTTACTTTTGGCGATTGGAAAATCCCTCTTAACGTCTTTTTAAGTTTGAAAACTGATTTTCTAACCCACTGACAGGAAACGGAAATTAAGACTCTTGTATTAAAGAAATTTTGTTACCACCAACAGAACCGTTCTTCACACTGGACATAATGATAATGGTCCTGACAATCCGTCATATTGTGAACGCAACAATGAATTTTAATTATAAAAAGCCATTCTACGGATTTTAATTATCAAGTTCAGCGAACTCCGGACCTTTTCTTAATGGTTTCAATTTATTTACGGATTGTGTTTTTAAGGTTCCGTGGGCAGAGGTTCTGATTGAATTAGTTTGTGTATTTTTTCCTTAACGTTTTCGTCGCTTTTTACGAAAACGTTGAAATTAGGAAAAAGTTATTAATTTGAAATCAGTGAATAAAATATTCAGGGTAATTAACAGTGGTAAGTAATTTAGCTCCGACTTTTCAATTTGATTGACGAATTCATTCTTGATAAAATAGAATTTTCTACAAAAAACCTGTCACAACTTTAAAATTAGCTCCATTGTTTTTTTTTTTTCTTTTCTGCTTGTCAAAAATGGTTTTGCAACATTATTTTTTTTAAATAAAATATTTGCTTATAAATAAATAAAATAATAAATAAATAAATATTTAGGACATGCTTCACGGGGCCACACAGAGCCATTTAGTCCCAAATTAAGCTACTATTAAGTACCCTGTCGTATGTCGTACTAGACAACCGATAAACTTACATATATACGAGTACTTTTTTTTTGTAAATATATACTTATAATATATAGAAAAATACCCAGACCAAAACAAACAGACATGTTCATGCACACAAATATTTGTACTGTGCGGGGATCGAACCAGCGACCCATGGCTCAGAAGCAGCGTTTACTACCGCTGGTCCAAATGGTCGTCAAATCCAAATGCATAGTTAGTTTTAGTTTTAGAAAAGCAAATTAAAGTATCACTATCATCATAATCATCAGACTTCTGCTAAATATAGGTTTTTTTTTATATCAATAGGCTTGCTAAATATAGACTTCTTCTTTTCATAATCAATCGACTACATACTTAACTCTACGGTTAAGAAGAAGCCTAAGATGGAGCGAGCTTACCCAGCGGCACTGGTTCTCCCACACACCAGCGGAACCCAGAAAAACTGTTCGGCGCTGGACTCCGGCAAGAGGGTGGTCGCATCCAGGCGGCCTCTTACGAAGCCTACCACCGCAGAGGGATCTGTTAGCCGTCATCATTGGTTAGAACACCAAAGATGCCGTTGCCAAGTGTGGACTACTAGGAGATAGATTCCACCACCTTAGTGTTAGATACATAATTACGTGGTGTTGATAAAAAACTCGATAGCGTTCGAAAATTCAACACTCTAGTTGCGCTATCCATGGATCGAAGCCAGGACTCTGAACTTTTGGCCTGGCAGTTTAAACCACTCGAGCAATGGGACTTTTATGTGTGTGTATGTTCGTAATGAATAAACTCAAAGACTACTGCGCCGATTCAAAAATTCTTTCATTATTAAAAAGCTACATTCACCCTGAAAGACATAGGCCATACTTATTGCTAGAAAAGATTAGGGATCCTTATAAAAAAAATCTTATGTAAACTCGTTCAAAGCTAGGATAGGCCGCTAGTTAGCAAATAAATACATCTTAAGAGTTAGTTATTTCGAGATTTCTACCATGTACCTTGTTTTTTATGAGTTTCCGAGAGTTCTTCCGCGATCATGGCGCTTGCAACAGTGCCGAAATATCGGAAACTCATAAAAAACAAGGTACATGGTAGAAATCTCGAAATAACTAACTCTTACGATAGTGACCATGAAAGTTTAAAATAGTATAAATACATCTTGAAACAGAATAAGCTTCTGAACATACTCTTTCAGTCTAAACGGCTTAGTACAAAATATAATCCCTACGTGTTTCCGCATACCTCAATTTGTAATATTGGTAACCTTTTTACGTCTCCTCAAAGGCATTACTGAGTAATTCCTCGACTCAATTTTCCGACATTACGACAAGGGGTTTAGACGAGTGAGACTTTTAGATGAAATTGCTTCCATATATCATGCAACTTGAAAGCTCCCACAGAGTTAATCGTGCAATTTTTGCAGCAGACGCAAATGTAAAAGCGATCAACGTTGTAGGACTTTCGAAGAAAACATTTAAATATATTTTTATAACCCACAACCTTTTAATAAGAGAAAGATTTGTAGGGAATGATATTCGTTAGAGGAAACTAATGATTCGCTGCTTCTAAAAACCTAGTTATTATAATTCGGTCTTTCTAATAGTTCGTTATTATTTCTAATAATAATCGTTCTAATATAGAACCAACTAGATTTAGCTTTTTTTTAGTTTTTACTTATGGAGGAATAGTTCTAAATCTTGAAAAAATAAAACGGTTATTATGTAACTAAAAAACAGCCTTAATAATTGAAATGAAAGATAAATTAACGGATTTAAGTCGAATTTTTAGGATCTAACATTATATTTTGGTTTACCCTGACGTTTTAGACATTTTTAAGCATGTATACTGTATAGCATTCACGTAAACGCAAATCACCAATACTTATACTTCTATTTATAATCTTAATGATATCAGCAAAATATATTATTTTACGAAATGGCTGCCACAAAGCCTGAGCACTGTTGCAATATCTTTAAAGACATACCTATGAATTTCTATGTCTATGGGTGCATCTTACATCAATGCTGATAATGTTACATGGGCCTAGAGGAAGATCAATTCAATTACTCGTATATCTCTGTAACGGGAGACGTGCTAAGGGTTTATAAAAGGATTTCAAATAGCTTTTCATTGCTTTCGGATATTTCTCCTTTTGCATGGTTTGAATGATGAAACTTTGGCACATAATAGCAGATGATCGTGTTAGTAATAATGATGTTTAAATATATGAAGACAACAAAATAAAAATATATATAGTAAAGTAAGGAAAAGTAACGGCTTCAATTCATCCCACTGAATGTCAAAAGCCGCCATCATTGGATTCGAGAAAACATAGCAGTGACGGATACAGGCATAATCACATCATCACGCTTGCCAAATGCAGGTTTATGATCACAAACCTGAGCAACCACGCTTGCCAAATGCGGTTCGGAGATCACAAACCTTAGGCATGTTCAAAAATCGAAACTTGCTGCCCAATCTAGGTATCGAACCCATGATCCCAAGATCTTA
Organism: Anania crocealis; assembly: GCA_949315895.1. Classification (NCBI taxonomy): domain Eukaryota; kingdom Metazoa; phylum Arthropoda; class Insecta; order Lepidoptera; family Crambidae; genus Anania; species Anania crocealis. Next base: position 3,411,195 of record OX438880.1, read on the forward strand.
GTACGATACTTACCATTAAACCAACGTGGCGTTTGGACCACATCACGTACATTGTTCTGATCCAAAAGTAGTTCAACAGTTTTGAAAATCAGAAACATTTAAAGTATCAAAAACGCTAGACCTGAGACAACATAGGAAAATTATTCCTTTTTGACCCGCCTGAGAAAACTTAAACGGAACCTCAATGCTTAGACTTAGAACCTGATATGTAAACAACTCCGAATCAGATGTCATTATAAAAAAGAGAGATAAAAAGACATTAATAATTGCTATGTCATTAAAAAAATTAATTAAACACTATATTTTTTGTCTGACGTTTCAATCACTGAAACGCCGGCACACGTTACGTTTAAATAATTATGCATCGTGAATTATTCACTAGAACAAGCTTTGTTCATGTTTTCGAGTATTTCAGGTATTCAGAAGTGTTTGCTACGGCTCGAACTTATTTACGAGATTATGACATAGCAGATTCATTGAAAAACAAACGCAAATTCTCTGCATTTTTAATATGCAACAACATAGTATAATGCTGAACTCTAAATGAAAAAGTAATTCTGAGGTAAAAAGGCAACTATATTACTAATGATTATTTAAAACCAATTCAATAAAAATACATCACATATTTTTCATGAAAGATATTTATTAAGACATAAAGATCAAGATATGAAAGCCGTGAACAACTTAAAACGTAAGGTTCGTTAAAAGCACATACTGTGTAAGCCTATTCTTATTTTCAATGATAGCTCTTACAAAGCAAGAAATGATATCAGCTTTAGGACTAAATTGCAATCGAGATCGGAGCTCCTTTTTAACCGACATCAAAATAAGGAGGTTTTATGTTCGTATGTTACTTTCTTTTTAAATATTGCTTACAATTGACTACCTGTTGTATGTATGTGTATTATACAGGTGACTTTTGCATCATCGTCAAAATTTTTGAAAGGCGTATTTATAAGTAAAAAATGTAGGTCAAGTTAACACCCGAAAATATTTTTCGAAACATAGTTTCCAATTTTCAGGACCGAAAATCAATAACTTATGAATAGTACCGTAATGAATAAATGATATTATGCGCATCTCCTAAAAAAAGTGTTGCGAGGAGGCCGTATCAAAAAATTTTGAGTGTTGGCGGACATTGGTGGTGTATTGGAGGTGTTTTATCTTTAAATTTTTGTTCTAGGCTATGCCACAAGAAAAAATACGTCATTTGTTTTTTGTCTCGTAGATTTTAGTATTAAAATTTGGTAGGTGATTAAAATTTCACATGTATATTCAGTAACCAATACCTATATTTTTTAATCAAGTCAGTAGCCTAAAGAATTTATTTGAGACTGTGATAATAAATGTAACATCCAAATTCTCGATTTGTTACCGTCATTTAGTAGCGGATTTTCTTCTTTCAGTCTTTGAAACGTTAATAGGTCGAAATGAACAAGAGTACGAAAGCTTTTTCAGGCTAAAAACGTCAGGGAAATTTCGAGCTTCATAAAAAGAAAATGAAAACAGTGAACCAGAAGGCTAATGAATTAAGGGAACGTGACAAACTCGGGGATGTGACGAATCGGGTGGATTGGCGGATTGTGGAGAATTACGAGAAATATTCGCCGCCATTCTTTTGGGCATAGTTCAAATAATTCAGTGTGACCGTTTGTCCCTGTTGGTTATATGTACAGATTTTATCAAGCAAAAAAAGACTGAATTTTTAACTCAAAACATTACTTTTAACGGAGTTATGTCAGAGCTACAAAACGAATTGTACTTGTAGAGCTTACCGTTCCGTGGGAAACTAACATACCTAAAGACCACGCAATGAAAGAAAAAAATATTATGATCTCCTAAATTAATCAACGAAAAATGGTTATAAAGTTAGTCTTTATGCTTTAGAAGTAGGAGCGAGAGGTATACCAGCAAAATCTCTCTATAACCTGTTAAAAGACCTTGGCTTGGCCAGAACTGCATTAAGTTTTATACTAGAGCGAGTGGCTAAAGCTGCATTGGTATTTCCGTACCAGATTAGGCTGGGCAGGGAGAGAAACACGAGTAGTGAAGGTGAGTGTTGATGTACGTCGGAAAGGGACAAACTGGATTTTAACTCGAATTATAACTTTAGAAGGAGTTGACTTATTTGATGTAAAATTCAACAATAACGTCCCATTGGTATAAGTACTGGACCAAGATCTCAGAGCCCTAGGTTCAATTTTCAATCGGAGAAATAAAAAAAAAATATTAAAAAAAAGTTCAAACAACACAAATATTTAAACACACATTCATTTTCTGATCCCAGTTTGAGTAACTATTCAAAGCACTCGTATTTTGAAAATCAGAAACAACGAAGGTACCACAAACACCCAGCCCCGAGAAAATGTAGGAAAACACTTTTTTTCTACATTGACCCATCCAGGAATTGACTCCGGGACCTTGGAGCAGGTTACGCACTACAACACATCATTATAGACACTGGTGTATCTTATGTGGTTGTCTTAGGTGCTATTTTGCAACAAATACAATGAGCGGGCCAAGTACATTGGTGACTTTATAAGGACGTACTATTAAGTGCGTCAGTTTAAATAATAGGGGTTAAAGTATGAAATTGCCGATTATTTTCCCACTTTTAACTTTGTTTATAGCTCTTAAGTATAGTCATATTATTGCGTAATTCTTTTTGTATTGTATCAAAAAACTAAATAAAGTAACTTTTGACTAAAAAAAAATGCAATGCTAGTGCCTATTACTTCAAAGGAAGTCGTTGAAAAGACCCCTTACAATGTGTCAGCTGACCTTCTCGCTTCATACTTTGATTTTTAGAAATTTAAATAGTATAATGCGTAGCTTTATAACCATCTAACTTTCACCTTTAATTGCATCGAAAACGGTTAAGGCGTTTTTAAAAAAACTATAAAAATTTTAGTATGGAAAAATGACTTTTCTCGATTTCGTCCATACAAAACGGCAATTTCATACTTTAACCCCTATTATTAATATTAAGTGCGTCAGTTTAAAGCGTTATTCAAATTACATAAATAGAGGCACTTTAAACCGTCTTCCTTTTATTCAATTAGGCTTAGATGTTATACGACGTATTATTTTGCTTAAATTTGGTACACCCTGTCAAATGCAAATGAGGAAACAACACCGCTTCTTAAAACATTATACATTCATGTTGTTTATAATTAATTTAGTAAAAACGACACATTACTTAGAAAAAGTGTGAATTGTGGACTTTCGTGATAAATTGGTTGTTTTTAGCAACTTACGAGTAACTTATACTAGTGATTGACGAGATGCGTGGTTGAGTGGTACACACCGTTTTTTTTTGTTGAAATTAGTAGCAACAAAGTTGAAGTTAATTTCTACACAAAACAAAAAAGTTAATTGTAACTATGTGTCCTTAAAAGAAGAAAGTTTTTCCACCATGGGTCAAATTGCGATCGTTAAGCTTCAGAGCAGCGTGAAGAGTATCAAAATCCCCCTTTTAGAGAAGGTCTTTGTATAATGTGGACTAATATAAGCTGACGATAATTTATATTTCTACTAGCGGACCCCGCGAACTTCGTATCGCCTAAGAATAGTATGTATTTGATTTGACGTCTTTAATGTCATTGTCATCAAATATGGCGTGGCTGAAAAACTATATAAAATTTTAATATTTTACTACCCTACCCCTACCCTACCCTACCCCTACCCTACCCTACACATACCCTACCCCTACGAAGGGTTTAGGGTAGGGGGGGGGGGTAGGCCCCCACCCCTACCCTAAACCCTTCCCTACCCCTACCCTACCCTTACAAAAAAGACGATAATTGATCAGTTATCGAGCGGGATGAAAAATGATTAAATTACTAAAATGGCTATTAAAAAATAGGGGTTGGTGATAAAAGGGTAAAAATTTAGGATTGTATGTATTTTTGTATGTTGTATCATGAAAAAATAGAAATTAAAAATTTTGTCTAAAAATAAAATTAAAAATTTAGGGGTGGACTACTTCTAACATTTAGGGGGATGAAAAATAGATGTTGGCCGATTCTCATAGATACCGGATAAGCACAAAAAATTCCATCAAAATCGGTCAAGCCGTTTCGGAGGAGTTCAAGTTCGAACACCGTGACACGAGAATTTTATATATTAGATTATAAATTTTAATGTAAGTTTGTTTGTAACGCTTTCACGCAAAAACCACTAAACCGATTATCACGTCACTTTGAACACATATTTTTGGAGGTATTAGAAGTAACATAGATGGGCTATGTGATATCCCACTGTTGGATGCAAGTTTCGCACGCGCGATATAAAGTGTAGTTAACGCGAGCAGAGCTGCAAGTTAAAAGCTAGTACTATGAATAAACATACATTCGTTCATCATTTATTCAATCAATCAGTCATTTATACAGGGTGAAATTTTAACCACTTTCCAAAATTTCTATAGGCGTTTAGTATCGTATTAAGAGCCTATTTATGAAGTAAAAAATGTAAATCAAGCTTTTACCCGAAAATATTTTTGCAATATAGTTTTCAATTTTTACGGTCATAGGCCTGATAAGGTATAAAGGGAAAATCAAAAACGTATGAATAGTATCGTAATGAATAAATGAGATGAAAATCGCGTAAAAAAAGTGTTCCTAGGCGGCCGTATCAAGAAGTTTAGATTTTTAGCGGACATTTTCTAAGTGCTTTATCTTGCATTTTTGGACTGGGCTATACCAAAAGAAAAAATACGTCATTTGTTTTTTGTCTCGTAGATTGTTATATCAAAATTTGGAAAGTGGTTAAAATTTCATTCTGTATTTTATCCATTCACTCATTCAGTTATTCATTAATCCCAAATGCTGATGATGACCCAAAAACAAAATGGCCTCCAACCTTGTGTCTGGAGCCTAACAATCGTAGTATTGGGTTTATTACGAATCCGTTAAAATATGCCCGTCAATAAAACTTGAATTAAATTTTACGACAGCTTCAAAGAGGGCGATGTCACGATTTTCTTACGTTTGAAATTTCAGTACCGACCGGAGAGAAATGAAGGCACTTAACTATTTGGGTGTTCAAAGAGTAAGTGCGTTTGTAAGTATAAATTAGGCAAGAACGCAGAGTTAACTTACAAAATATTAACCAAAAATCTAACAAAATGTGAATGTTAGTAATAAATAAAGTGGTAGGAACTTCATTATAAACTAAACATTGCTTGCTACAGGCAGAACCGCTCTTCTTCACAATAAATATTATAACACCTAAGTATTGTGTAGAATTGACAAGGATATTTTGCTTTAGGAGATTATATTATGATAATTAATTCAAAAGTGCCATATTACTAAGTTAGCTCATGAATGAAGCTTTTTCTTTCTCTTTTCTCCCTCTGTTTGTCTATCCTCTTATTTTGCGGTGGTGGGATCTACCTCCTAGCAGTCTACCCTGGGCAACGGCATCTTTGGTTTTCTAACCAATGATGACGGCTAACAGATCCCTCTGTGGTGGTAGGCTTCGTAAGAGGTCGCCTGGATGCTACCACACCCTCCTGCCGGAGTCCAGCGCCAAACAGTTTTTCTGAGTTTCGCTGGTGTGTCGGAGAACCAGTACCTCTGGGTAAGCTCGCTCCATCTTAGGCTTCTTCTTAACCGTACTTACTTCTTTTCTGTGTGCGTATGTATAAATGACTGTGTGCGGATTTGCCTGTGTAAATGTAAATTTTGCTATCGACGGCTATGTGATACATTTTGAGACTTCTTAAATAAATTGTTATAAAAATAATTAAGATGCAAACTTTATTATTATTTATGTAAAATCAATTTATTTTCAGTAAAACTTAGTTTTAATCATTCATTTCTTTACATACAAAACCGTGTTTATACTTCACTTTTGCGTTTCATAGAGTTATCTTTTGACTTGTAAATAACTAGCCCATAGTTTATGGCAGTCGAACGCCCCGTTGGTCTAGTGGTTTGAATACCGGGCCAAGATCTCGGGGTCCCAGGTTCGATTCACGGGTTGGGCAACAAAAAGTTTCGAATTTTCGAACGTTGCTCGGGTTTGTGATCACCAACCCGTATTTGGCAAGCGTGGTGATTATGCCAGTTCCCATCATTGCTGTGGTAACTTGAATTCAATGATGGAGGCCTTTTCCCTGTAGTGAGATGATTATAGGCTGTTACTTTACTTTATGGCAGTACCTACGTTAATAAATACGTTTTTTTTGTTCCAGTGCAGGTTGGTTGGTGATAAGCCTTTTTAAAAAGAAGGCCGTAATTAATACTTTTGGCAGTGAGACAACGCTGCTACTCGTCTCTTGTTTGTTACATGAAAGCTTTTTTGAATCAATCCTTCCTTTTTTAAGGTCAAAAATGTTAAAATAATGTCTATTTTTTTATTTCTCTTCGCAAAATAATACTACTTTGGTCTGGTTTAATATTAGCAACACAATGTAGAATTTGTTCTTATTAAAAGCCTTTTATACTTATCTATTAAAATTTGTTAATAATTAATTTAGATTGATCGACTAAGGACCTATCTATTCACGCAATACTATGTTTATAATTAATGTTTATCCTTTATATAAATTTTAATGTGACAAACTTTTAAATTGGCTATTTAAGAATTTTATTTTTAGTTTTTTATGTAAAATAATAGAAGCTGTAAAGTTTGCAATTAAACAAATTACAAAAAAATATTTATTATAACCTATTTTTGAAAAAAAATTATCGCATTCACAATATTAAGAACTATAACTAATAGTAAGTACAAATGTTTTGATTACAAAGCGCTTTGTATTCTGTCTAGCATTTTAAAAGAAGCTTTCCCAATACCACAACATAATACACAAAACTAAAGATTAACTTTACGGAATAGATACAAAACATAAACTACAGAAACAACATTCGGAACACAGAACAAAATCATACCGATAGCGATCCCCATAAAATATAGAATCTTAAAAATACTGCGACATTTTCGCAATGCAAATACTAAAAGGTATTCATACTTTACTATCAAACCTATTCGGAGGAAAATGTATAACAGAACAGAATATAAATAGAAAGAAAAACAATTTTGGCACCGACCGAGCGTAAGCTGCCAGTATTTTATCCGTCCTTAACAAAAGAAAGTAACAAAAAAATTTTATTTGGCATGAGGAAAAGTTGGCCTATTTGCATACGGGAACGAAGATCATTGTTTTTGCAGAATATGATATTGTACTTCGACCGCTCCGGATTTATGGGAGAGACGTGAGCTTCATTGGAATTCAGTAGTGTTCATTGAAAGTTTTCCAAAATATTCTTTCGCTTGTGACATAGTAACTTACCTACTTGATTTGTGAGACAACTCCTATAGACTTAGTGCTTATATAAAAAAATGCATATGTTAGGGACAAAAACCCTGAATTTAACAAACGATAGAAAAACGACTTCATTAAATGAGCCCCCACGAAATATTTGCGTGCTTTTTTGACTTAGTTACGTGCATATTTGTTATTTGAAAAAAAGTAAAGTAACAGCATATCATCATACTGCAGGGCAAATGCCAAAGTTACCTTATCAGTGATGGGTACAGACATAATAGCCACGCTTCCAAAATGCGTGGTGATCATGCCTGTATCCATCATGGCTGTGGTAACTTGAATTCAATGATTGAGGCCTTTGCCCTGCATTGGGACGATATATTATTATTATTATTATTATATATTTTATTGCGGGCAACATAGGTCCATGGGTTAGTACTAATTCAGAAACTTAAAAGTAGGTGTTAGTATATACATATTTTAATTTAATGTTACTTTAATAAGTCATGTACCTGGGAGGCATCTCCCGCGGACACCAACCAGCAAAGCTATCACTAGCTAACTCGGTCATTATCCGCAAGAAATGCCTCAAAATAGGTGCATGCGGATCCTCTGCCACCGTTTTCAGGATGCTGTTGTTACTCCCCCGCACCCTGCCCATCAGTGATGCCACTTTCTTCCGAACCACAGCGTGGAAGCCGTCAGTTCGGGTCAGTGCAAACATATTGGAAGCACTGCAGAAGCGGGGGAGTCCCAACACCATCCTGAACACGTTATTATACTGGACTCGTAGGGTGTTGAGCGATTTCTTGGCATACCGAACCCATAGACCTCCCGTGTACAGGCCCTGGCAGTACGCTTTAAACAACGTTATTTTGACCTGTTCCGAACAGCGAGCAAATCTACGGGCCAGCATATTGCCTCGAACCGCCAAAGCCCTACGCTCCCTCTCTATATCTAAATCGTCTTTGAGATCGTCGGTAAGAATATGCCCTAGGTATTTAAACTGGGTCACTTGCTTTAGTTCCGATCCATTTAAAATAATTGGAGGGATAGATGACAGGCACCTACCGACGACCTTAAAGACCATGCACTCACTTTTTTTGATGTTATATGTGAGGCCATGGGATGCAGCATATGTCTCACAGACCTTCAACATTTCCCCGACTGCTTTCGCAGTGGGACCCAGCAGCACCATGTCGTCCGCATAGCTGATGCTATTAACACTAACACCACCTACCCGGCATCCCACGCGCATGCTGCTGAGTTCCACCAAGAGATCGTTAACATACAGGTTGAAGAGCTTCGGAGACGATAACCCTCCCTGTCTCACTCCGCACTCCAACCTGTATGACTCGGAGAAACTGTTTGACCATTTAACATGGTTGGTTTGATTGGCATACCAGTATCGAAAGATATCAAGTATCTCCGCCGGAATACCCCTGTCCTCCATCTTCCTCCAAAGCACATCATATGAAACGAGATCGAAGGCCTTGGAGAGGTCCAGAAAAATATAGGCCGTTCATTTACATTTACCCTTCGTGTGTAGATCAGACACGTACTTGGCCAGATTTTTGGTCGGTTGAAACGAGTTTTATAAGCTTTTCAACAAATCTAATGTTGGTTTAAAAAATATAACAGCAATACAACTGTATTCCTATTGCAATAACTTTCAGCAATATACTTGTACTACATTTGAAGAGAGACAAAAGGTTTTACGCAACCGAGACAAATATTTTAGTGGATCATTAGACCTCTTTACTTCGCCATCGATATTCCTTTCCTTATAATAGCTTTATTGATTTATTACGAGCCTTCGCAACGAATATCGAATAAGCCATTTGTCATCTTTTTCAACGTCCCTAGAGAAAATCGTTCCGGCTTTGAAAGATCGATGCTACTCAATATAGTATCAGCAGTTTGAAAAGATTTTGATCATTTCGTGTTATTACCCTCTGAGAGGATTAATGTTTGCATATTAACATTCCGATTGGAACATTCGGGCCAAATGGGAATTCTATGAAAATCTTTGATTTAGCTGTTGTTATTCAAAATTGTTTTTATCCGACGGAAAGATTTATTTTTAATATTGTGCGTCTTAACCTTTTTTATGATTTTAGATCTTTAACTTTTTTTTGAAAAATATTGTGCTTAGCTTAGATAGTTTATTTCCAAATTGACTATTCGACTCAAAAAAAATAATGTCTAAATAGTTTTGTGGCTGACTTACAAGAACCTAGCTTGTGACTTTTGTTATTAAAATTTTCATACAATAAGGTTTCTTACATTATTTAAGTGTGAAATAGGTAGGTACCTCAAAATTGAATTTCAAATTAACTATGATAAACACTTACTCGAAGTTGAACAAAAAATAAGCACTTTATTTTTTATAAGTATATTACATAATATTATTGATAAAATGTTCTTTTTATAATCTTCTTTATATTTTAAAACCTAAAATTTCCCATATAATTTCACAGCGAGGATTCACCCAAAATAACGTTGATGAAGCATATATCTAATGTATATAAATAGACAGTTTATAAATAATATAACTCAACCAAAACACAACCGCAAACGCAAAAAAGTTAACAAAGAGAATCCGGGGATAATATTTCAGACAAAAAGCATGTATGACACAAGTAACATAACCACCCTTTCTCTCTCCCTATCTGATTGAATATCTGTATGCCGTTAAAGGGTGAATATATTTTTCCCTATAATTAATTCAAGTTAACGAGCAAACGCGCCGAAACTTATCCGGTTTTTACTATATAAAGTCCTCGGATAAAGTTCGAGCTTGAATATCATTTTTTGTGTCCAAATTCCTATAATATGCTTTCAATTCAATCTGCCGAATGGGGCTGACTTCTTTTAAAATACCTATTCTTTAACTATAAATGAATGCAGCACGCATTCTTTTAGCTACACCACTTGTAACTCTAGAACGGCTGGACGGGTTATATGATTGTTGTTTGTTTTGGATTTGTCTTCGTCTAGAATTTCATTTTTTACAATATCAAAATTTACGCAAATGGTGCAGGAAGGGTCGAAGATAATATTATAAATGTCCATGTTAGTTTGTTTGTTTTTCTTCCACGCAAAAAGTACTTACTCAATTCATTTTGATGAAATTTGTCACATAGATAAGATACGATAATAAAAAGGACATTTCTTATCCGACTGCCATGCACTAGGTGGGAACCTCCCACAGTGGGATATTGGCAATGCCGATGGAATGCCCGTGCGGTTGAACGTGTAGTTCAAATTTAACAGATCTTACAATGCGGTTCAAGTTACAGAACCAGAGAAAAAAAGTAATCTAGTAAAAAACTATCATAATTCTTACTGCTGAACATTCAATGGATTGTATCCCACTTCTTGTCCTAATTAGGTCAATTGGCTGAAACTTGGAGCTGGCAAAGCATACAAAGAAGATACAGTAAATTTACTGAATAAATTTGTACTAATTTATAAGGAATCGCTAGTAAAACAAGTGCGTGTTCTGTTTATTTTCGGTCACAATTCCGGAGTACTGTTGCTGAATGAATGAACTAGTTAGGACAAAATCTTACAAATCTCTTCTTCTTCTTTTGTTTTAATCGATAATTTTACTATAGGTATATAAAACTGCCAGTGAACTTATTAAACGTACGCACGTAGATAAACTATAAGCTGGCACATCCGCCTTTTATTAGTTTTCAATTGAATTTTACTCTCACGATGTTGTATTTGGTCATTAACGTTGCCGAAACCTCAGTCACAGATCATGACACTCTAGTCCTCAAACTTAATTACAATGTAAAGACTGCTAAATACTCGTGTCTCATGAAAACTGACTACCTGGGACTTGACGAGGCTATGATGACCCTGAGTCTAAATCAAGTATACAACTTTACAGATGCTAATAAAACCACTTCTTTCCTTTTATCGAAGATAGACACTGTAATTAAAGCTAACACAAAAACGATCAATATTCCAAATCGTAGGAGGACCATAAAACCTTGGATGACTCCAGGTCTATTAAGATGTGTAAAGTATCGTGATAAACTCCATCAAAAACTTAAGAAATATCCTGACGATATAACAATATTAGTAATTTACAAAAGATACAGGAATTACTGTAACTCATTGCTAAAAAAAATAAAAAAGGATTACGAGAGCAACCTCCTCCAAAAAGCTTCAAAAATCAACAACAAAGCACTCTGGGAGACTCTAAAAAAATTAACCTATTCTAATAATATCAATAGCTCTGCACTTGACCTTGTATCCCCATTAAATCCATTAGAATCAGTTAACAACATTAATAAATATTTTGCTTCCATCGGAAAGGATCTTGCTGAAAAGGCTTATGGTAATTGCTCTAATAGCAAGGCACCAAATAATCGTATTCAACAGTCTTTTGTCTTACTGCCTACAGATGATTCCGAAGTCCAATCATGTATTCTATCCATAAAAAAAGACACTGTTGCTGGGAGAGATAATATATCGGGTGCCTTTCTCAAGAGATACTACCAAATCCTAGTGCCACCACTTACTTACATATTTAATCTTGTTTTCTCGACTGGTGTTTTCCCTGACTCACTTAAGCTAGCTGAAGTAACTCCATTCTTCAAGAGTGGTGACAAGGGATGCGTTAATAATTACCGACCCATCTCTAAACTATCTACAATATCAAAAATTATTGAAAAACTAATAAACAAGCGCCTTATTAACTATCTTGAAAACAATAATTTACTTTCCAGCTCACAATTTGGCTTCAGATCTGGAAAATCGACGACCGATGCAGTACATGAACTAACTGACCATATTGTTACTAAACTAAACGAGAAAAATAAAGTAATAGCGATATTTTTGGATATTGCTAAAGCGTTTGACACAGTCTCTGCCCCGCTTTTGCTCGAAAAATTGGAGACTCTCGGTGGAAAATGTAATGGTAAGGTCCTAAAAGCGAAACTCACTTAGACTTTAGTAAATTTTAATTTATTGCAAATACATACACATGCTCGTTACAACAGCATAGGAAAAAAGGGGCCGATAAAACAGAGCGAGCGTCTATGTCGCATCGCACAGTAGCGCCATCTCATATTAGTCATGGTAAGATATAACATGTCGACAAAGTAAATATTAGCCGACAATAAATACAGATAAGCAATAATGTTTATTATTTACCATACACCCGCCCCATTGAAATTACAATCTATTTCAATCTTTTAGGATACGGTTATACACTTGAAAAATCTATAACAACTAAATTTCACAGCAGGCAGTTGACTTTAATATAATATAATAGTAGTCCTAGTGCTCTTGGCATCATACAAAAGTACACAACCTTACGGAAGTCCTACGAGCTCTATAACTTGTAACCTTATATAATTACATTTAAATTTAATTATATTTTAACTGTAATAGGTATTTCCTATATCTACCATAGTAAATACATAAGATAGTTTAGCGAGATAGCTAGCAGTAACAATAATTATACAGACAAGCATTTATTTAAACCTTGCTAACAAAAAAAATATTTTTATATAATAAAACTTTATAAACTGAGTTATTTACTTAACAATGTTGAACAATTTTGCAACAATATAAGCATTGTGTGCAGTTATACTATGATGCGTTACAAACTAATTACTCCCTAATAGGTAATGGTACAATTTTTGTAATAGGTCTAGAGAATAAACCATTTTTAGTTTTTACAACAACAGCTCGGATATGATTATCTTTACCTTTATATAATTCAACAATACGACCTAATGGCCAAGACAATGGTGGTTGGTTATCATCTTTTAATAATACAACAGCATTTAACATTAAATCAGGGTTTTCTTTATACCATTTGTACCTCATTTGCATTGTATTTAAATAGTCGGCTTTCCATCGCTTCCAGAAGCTTTGCCTAAGTTTACATAATTGGTGATATATATCCAGTCTGTTATCAGGAAATTTAGTGAAATCACCTTCGGGAAACGACGTCAGGCTACTGCCAATTAAAAAATGAGCTGGTGTTAGACATTGTTCATCACCATCTAAATCTCTCAATGGAGTTATTGGTCTACTATTTACGATAGCTTCAATTTGTACTAAGAGGGTATACAAATGTTCATAAGAAAGGGTAACGTTTCCTAACACTCTTTTTAAATTATACTTTACTAGCTTTATACAACTCTCCCACATCCCCCCCCAATGAGCGGATTTGGGAATTATAAAACGCCATTCAATATTTTCTGAAGCTATATAGTTAGAGATTTGCTCAAAATCAGTTTTGAACATATTGAACAATCCATGGAGTTCATTTTTCGCCCCATGAAACGTAGTCCCATTATCACTGAATATTTTGGCACATTTACCTCGTCTAGAAATGAATCTACGCAACGCATTTAGAAATTCTTTAGTAGTAAGATTTGAGACTAGCTCTAAATGAATTGCTTTAGTGCTTAAACAGACAAATAAACATATGTAACCTTTAGTTATGATGGGTTTTCTCATGCGTGCAATCTTGACAGACAGTGGCCCTGCGAAGTCTATACCTGTGAACAGAAAGGGTCGTGAAGGTGCTACACGGCACTTGGGCAAGTCAGCCATTATCTGCGAAGCAGCCTCAGCTTTAAACCTGAAACAACGAACACACTTGTGTATCAAGTGACGCACGCAATTGCGAGCGTTCAGCGGCCACACAAATCTCCGCAAACTTGATAACGTCGTCTGCGGCCCTGCATGCAGTAGCCTTTCATGCTCATACTTAATTAATAAATCAGTAACATGGCAGCGTGCCGGCAATAGCAGAGGAAACTTCTGCTCTACAGGGATATCAGCGTGACGCAAGCGACCACCTACACGTAGCATTCCTGCATCATCTAAAAATATGTTCAAATATTTTAAAGATTTTGAACTGGAACCAAGCTTGGAAGATACAAAACCATCAGACTCCCTTTGAAAATGGGCATCCTGCACACATTTAATAATAAAATTTAATGCTTGCTTAAGCTCCTTGCTTGTTAAAAAAATTGTAATGTTAGATTTACTACCCCTTAAATTGTTAATAAATCTGTGCACATATGCCATGATTCTAATCAATCGACTCCATTTGGAAACCTTTTCAAAGAAATCAAGAAATTCATTTTTATTCCCCTCATGGGTAAGTAGTGAAACAGTTGGCAAGATATTGCAATGATCGGTTTCTATTGAATCTTCATTGACTTTTTGTGGTGCGTGAAGCCAAGGTGACTCAGGCAATGAAAGCCAATGAGGCCCAGTAAACCATAGTTTACACCGGGGAAATTCTTGTGGCTCAACTCCACGTGAGGCCACATCAGCAGGGTTCTCTGAAGACCGTACATGAAACCAACTACCCTTAAGGGATAAACTTTGTATTTGAGCAACTCTATTTGACACAAAATCATCACGCTTATTAGGATCATTTTTAATCCAACATAGAGTGATCATAGAGTCGGTCCAGTAAAATAAGCTCTCAGAGCTAATATCTAAAATCTTGGAAACGGTGCTCATAAGCTTGGAAAGTAATAGTGCAGCGCAAAGTTCTAACCTTGGCAGTGTAACAGGTTTGAGAGGAGCAACTCGTGTCTTTGCACAGACTAAGTGGACTGTAGTTTTTTCGGCATGACTGCAGCGAAGGTACAAGACACAGCCATACGCCTTTGTGGAGCTGTCTGCGAAGCCATGAAGCTCAACCTGCTCTGCGTTCGGACTTAGCATGAGACGAGGCACTGAAACAATATTCAAACATTCAAGATTGGCACAAAATTGTTTCCATTTAAGCAGAATAGTATCAGGCACATTCGAATCCCAGTCAATATTTGCTTGCCAGATTTCTTGCATTATTAATTTTGCATAAACCGTAACTGGAGCAATAAAACCCAATGGATCATAGACCTTAGCAATATCTGATAAAACTTTTCTCTTAGTATAGTTATCTTGAATGGCATGATTAGGTACTTTAACCTGGAAATCGTCGGAAGAGGGTTCCCACTTTAATCCCAATGTTTTAATAGAAGAATCTTTCTCATTGTTAAAGGAAAATTGCAGTTTTTCAAGCTTTTCAGGAGGAAATTGCGACAATAATTCTGGACAATTAGAACACCACTTATGCAACTCAAATTTACCTCGTGCCAACAATAATTGTAATTCATTTATAGTATTTAAAGCAGCGGAAAGGTCATTGTCACCATGCAAAATGTCATCAACAAAAGTACTGGTACGTATTGTCTGAGAAGCAGAAGGAAAATCCTTACCTTCATCCTCAACCAATTGGATTAATGTCCTGGTAGCAAGGTAGCTAGCAGATGCAGTCCCATATGTGACAGTATCTAGCTGAAGACACTTTATACTCTGTGATGGATCATCTCTCCATAAGATACGCTGAAGTGTTTGATATGTTGGCTTCACTCGTACTTGCCTGTACATTTTTGTTATACCGCACACAAAGGCATAAACATAAGTACGAAATTTGAGCAGTATTGTAAACATATCAGGTTGCACAACAGGACCAACAAGCAGCACATCATTTAAGCTCAAACCAGATGATGTAGGATGAGAAGCATTGAAAACAACCCTTAATTTAGTAGTGGATGAGTTATCATTTCTTACAGCATGATGAGGAATGTAATATTCAATTTTAGAAGTTTTGTGAGGCTTTATATCAACAAAATGTGCATGACCAAGTTTAATAAATTCATCTATAAATGCTTTATAGTCTTTAAAGAAATCAGGATTAGCTTTGAAATTCCTTTCCAATGACATAAGACAACGAAAAGCAGCATTAAATGAATTACCTAATTTAGGCAGAAGCTCTTCTTTTACAGGAAGATCTACACAATACCTTCCATTCTCATCCCTTGATACGGTATTGAGGTAACTCTGTTCGCACCTTTTCTCCTGAAATGATAAAATATTTTCATTAGGTATTTCTTCTAATTGCCAAAATTTTTTGATATCGTTATGTAGGACAGACAAATAACATGGACTCATGGGATATGTAACATGCTGACCCACTACAAATATTTCACCACAAAATATCCATCCAAATGCAGTATTTATTAATGTAGGCATATTAGGGCCTAAGTCCAATTTACCCTCTCTAAGACATTTAGCAAAACATGAAACACCAAGTATCATATCAATCTCCTTTGAGACATTGAAATTAGGGTCAGCCAAATGCAAATGCAAAAGAGATGGCAGTGCCTTATTGGGCACACTCACCGCAGGCAAAGGATCAGTAATAAAATCTAACACACCAAATTCTGAACAAAATTTAAAATCAGAACAGTTAGAATAAACAGACAAAGCAATTTTGCGTCTTATTTTACAAATATGACCTCCCACCCCGGCCACAGTTAGATTTTCATCTTCAAAATCAACACCCGTTAACTTATTAGCAAACGCAGAGCTAACATAATTCTTTTGGCTACCTATGTCCAAAAGTACCCTGCAGTCATATCGCTTTCCTTTATTGTCACATACAAATACTAATGCAGTAGGCAGAAGGGACACTTGACTTCCAGATGTCTTATTATTTCGTGTAATTATTGAAGATGTCATTACTACATTTGTGGGGGAATTACTTTGGGAATCACCAATAGCGGGGTTACATACCGCAGTCACATTACTCATATGTGAATCAAGGTGCAATAAATAATGATGTCTTTGTAAACACTTTTTGCAAGCAACATCTCTTGTACAACTACTAGTACTGTGCTTATTTGATAAGCAAACTACACACAACTTGGCATTATTTACAAACGTTTGTCTATCAATTGGAGTTAATTTAATGAACTTAAAACATTTTGAGGTTAAATGATTTTTGTTACAATATAAACAACAAATCGACTTACCATTTACAGTTTTGCTGCTGCCGACAGTCACATGAGCAGTGTTCCTTACCAGAGGTATTGCTTTTGTATTAACCACTGTTTCATCACGGCTAAGCATGTCCAATGCTTGACAGCGCTGTTGCATAAATGTAAGAAATAACTGCAAACTAGGAAAATCATTAGCATTTCTTTGTAGCTCAAAGTCACGCAAAGAACTGTAGTCAATCTTTGATGACAAAATATGTATTAGCATAATGTCAGCCAAGTTAGAAATATTCAGTGATAATAAGGAGTTGTAACACTGCATAAAATCATTCGTAAATTGCCTCAAAGTATAAGATTTGCCATTAACCCTGTTTAATGCTAAAATATGTTGTAAGTGATAATTTGCTATTAGCACCTTATTGTCATATCGTAATGTTATTGCAGACCAAGCTCTTACATAGTTTTCACTAGTGCACTCTAAAGTCGAAACAAGAGAAGCGGCATCGCCTACCAAACACGACTTAAGATAGTAAAACTTTTGCACAGGACTAAGGTCTTCATTACGATGCACCATAGTGACATATAAATCCTTGAATGACAACCAATCTCCGTAACTCCCACTGAACTTAGGCAGCGATATTTTAGGAAGATTCGGTTGGCGCTGTTGCTCTTGCGCCGAAGGCCCACTAGCTGAACTGTAGGAAATTTTCTTTATTTGTTCATGCTGCGTACGAATCTTAGCTAACAATTTTTGGCATCTGCATTCAATATTCGAACCTTCTTCGCTTTCGTCTGCATCAATGGCTTCAAGATTTAGGTTAACGTCCTCTAGCCGCTTGAAAAGGCTGCATAGGCGGTCATCAGCAATTTCTAATGAAGCGGTAGATTGCACAGTAGTTATGTCCCCGAGCTCATTTTCCATAAGCGTAATGCGGCCTTTAATGTATCTTCTGCTATTAATTAACTTCTGTTTCTCATGAGCCAAATCGCTTCTAGCATCGTCGTACTTTTCCCCGGACTGCGCCATTTTGAAAAAAACGTGCTATACGACACGACCGACGCCACACCGGCCAGCCGACAATGTTTCACAAAACCCAAAAACCTGTGTAAATAGCGCTGACTTCACTTATACACCATAGAAGGACCATGGAAACTGTAATGGTAAGGTCCTAAAAGCGAAACTCACTTAGACTTTAGTAAATTTTAATTTATTGCAAATACATACACATCTGCCCACCAGACACTAAAGTGCAGTAACAGCCCTTAGATGATTTTTCGTTTTATTAGTGATTCTGAAAGCGGGTTTCATAAGGTTTCTGCTGAATTAACTAATTTTTTTCTCGGACAATTAGGTGCTTTTTATTGAACAGTTTTACTCTTACTGCAAGACCAACAATATTAACAATTTAGCGTGGTTTCCCAACTAAAAAGCAGTATATATTATAGTACAGACGAAACTTTAAGGTTTCCTAGCTAAAATGCAGTAAGCAATCAAACTTTACGGCCCTTTAGATAGTTTCATATTTTTGTAAAAAAAATATTAAAAATAATTAATATGCAGTAAAATTTACCTCCATAAAAACTATTTTTACTACAATTAGAAAAAAAATTGTAATTGTCACGAACTCCCTACTAAAATGCAGTAAAATCAAAGCTAGCCGCATTTTAGTTGTGAATACTTAACACTCTTTAATTATTATAAACTGACTAAAATGCAGTAAAATACAGCATTACTGCAGATTAGTTTGGATAACATAGTGACACACGTATGGTTATTCCCAGATAAAGTGCAGTAATGTTTTATATACTGCGTTTTAATTGGGATCAAGTTTGACAAATGATAGTAGGTCAAACCAAATATAACGCAGTATCAAGCGTTGTTACTGCATTTTAATCGGTTTTGAATAGATAAACGTTTATTCGTAAACTAGCTTCATGTAGTAATAGTAGCAATTACTGCATTTTAGTTGGTTGTTTTAAAATGTTTATGAAGCGTGAAACAGAGCTTCCGAAAGGATACTGCTCGATTGTGTATGATTAATCAGTCGCCCTAGTGAAGCGTGCCGAGGTAGACGTGCGCTCCGGTCACGTCGCTGCTTACGTTTTTTTGGCGACAGGATTTGGCGGGTAAGTTACTGATGTTCTATGTATATCCAAATACCTACTTTAGCATAGGTTATTCTCCATACATATAACTAAGTAAGTAGATAACTTCCTAGTGCAACTTATGAATTTATTTTATTGTTGTACTTAGCACTGTATAATTATTAAGTGCTAGCTGCTGCCCGCGACTTACGCGTCATAGGATAAAAAGTATCCTATAAGATAGTGGTGGCGTTAATGGCTGAAAAAAAAATTCGTTTAAAGTTAATGGTTGAATAAAAATATCGATATTTTTAATGGTTGAAAATATCAGTTGATATTTTTAACTGTACTTGAATATGCTTGAAATATCGGTTGATATTTTTATTCAGTTACATTATTATGATTTTTTTACCTGTAGTTAAATATGGTTAAAAACATCAGTTGATATTTTTATGCAGATACATTATTTTGATATTTTTATACGTAGTTGAATATGGTTGAAAACATTTGTTAATATGTTTATGCAGATACATTTTTTGATATTTTTCACTGTAGTTGAATATAGTATTACGCGTTTATTTATTTTTATAGGTTTATTCAATGAACTTGTACATCAATCATCATAAATCATCATCATCATCACCATGGTCATCATCATCATCATCATCACCATGGTCATCATCATCATCACTATGGTCACCATGATCATCATCAACATCACCATGATCAGCATCATCATTACCATGGTCATCATCATCACGATCATCATCGTCATGATGATGATGATTCAATGAACTTGAACAATGCGTAGGAGCCTAAAGTTCAATACATCATTCAGTAACATCATTCTTCCTTATGCTAATGGAATAGATTTTGATTTCATTGCAACTATTACTACTTGTTTGACTCGCAAATTTTATCGCATTACACTTCGACACAATCACGCGCCACTTGTATCCTAAATAATGCATTCAAATTTAGGCTCTAATCCGTTTACTTAATGCTTAAGTTAACTTACTCAATAAACAAATAAACTTATTAGAAAGATTTGATATAATATTTTTATTCTTTGCGGACTAACATTATAAATATTCATTAGGTAATTTTATCAATCGGTTAGATTTATCTATATGAATAAAACGTTTAATTATCAACGGCTCGAATGAATATTTTTATTCGATAAGGTTAATAATATTTATTTAATAAAAATGTGATATTTTTTTATTAGTTAAATTTTACTGATAATAGATATATTCACCATCTCTACTATAAGAAGACCCACATAATCAGTAATCAGTAATTTATTGCAATATCTACTATTTAGTGAGTACTTACCAATTTTCGTTTATCTTGCAGGGTCAACAAAATGAACGCTAGAGCAAAAAAAATTATTTCACTGCTAAGCAAAGATAGACCAGGGCCGATAATTTTAAAAATGATAAAAAGTGAAAAAAAATTATAGTAGGATGAAACCCATTGGAGGAGGAAGAGAATATAACAAAAACGGAATGAAAAATAAATTACGGGTGATCTGAGGTCGGGAAGAGGGAGAGGGGGAGGTTTTAAGGGTAAAAAACGGTAAATCTCGATTTACGGTAAAACTGCAAGTCTTATGAAAAAAAGTTAAATGGCAAAGTTGTAGGTAATAAAAAGATCTACAACTTTTGTATCGACACTTTTTTCACATAACCTCAAAGTTTATGTGAAAAATTCGAATAACCATGTTTTTGGTTTTTTATTTTTATCTTTTGCAAAAAAGAATATTTGTTCACGAAATTTTGTGAAAACTTACCTTTGTATGTCCCAAACATACAGTAAATTTTTTGATTTAAAATATTCATTTTTTCACCTTATTTTGACTTAATATCGAAAAAGAACCCTAATTTTCAATCGAAAAATCTCACGTCAAAATATCTGCTTTTTTAAAAAAGTTGGTGTGTTTTTTGTTCGTTGAAATCTCTACTTTCTGATGGTATAAAAAAAATATACATTACTATGGTAAATGTTCTCAGAAAATGCAAATAATGAAGAAAACTCAAATCCGAAAATTGAATTTTTTTTATTTTTCCTTTCGTTTTTGTTATATTCTCTACCTCTTCCAATGGGTTTCATCCTACTATAATTTTTTTTGGTATCAATAATTATCGACCCTGGTCTAAGAAGAAAACGACTTACCACCTAATATAACGATACCACCTCTGCCTCCTCAAAATAATAATAATTCGCTTCCAAAAGCAATACTAAGGGACCCATCTGAAATTCGAAAATATCGGTTTGGTGATGCATACTACGTGTCACTGGAAAAAATTTCCAAACTAGAAGACAGTGCATTCGCCCATAAAAACCTTTACAACGACCCTGTTGTCCAAAATATTGATATGAGCAAATTCTCTGAAGCATTTCCAACACAACACTACTTGGATCCATCTAAAGCTCAACAGAACAGCCTAATTCATGATTATCTCGTGGAACCAGTGGCCATCGATATTTTATGTAACGAAACAATAATGCCTTCAACACCATTCCATGATTCTTTCATGGAAGATTCGGATGATTCTGTAAAGGATAAAAACTATGTCCCTGATCCATCTCCAACATCGTCGAGTTTAAGTGATTCAGATTTCACCAACAATCCAGCAGAAATTCAAGACAATAATGTCAACATCCAGCCAGCACAATTACCTAATGTGAAAATACGGAATAAAACATGTAAGAAGCGAAAAAGTGAACTACAATATAGCAAAAAAAAACAGAAATATCCGGTGCGAGAACCCTGTCAAAACTTATGTACAAAACTATGTTCTGTACATTTTACTGAAGAAGATAGAAGTAATATTCACAAATATTATTGGTCTTTGGATTGGGAACATCAAGGCATGTTTATCAAAAGTCTTGTAACGGAGGAAGTGTGCAAAAAAAGTAAAAAGAACTTGAAACGACCACGAAATGTAACTTACAAGTACCGTTTATCAAAAAGAGATACAGAACAAAATTCCTATGAAGTCTGCAAAGTATTTTTCTTAGGTACTCTGGGATATGACAAAAAAAATGACAGACGTGTAAATGGTGTACTGAAAAAGTCACTTTTAGAACAAAAGGATAATAGAGATGGCCGTAATTTAAAAAATTCTCATGCTATAGATCGGACTTTGATCACGGCTCATGTTGAATCATTCAATCCATGTGTACATCATTATAGACGAGTGCATGCTCCCAACAAGAGATACTTGCCAAGTGACCTTACAATAACAGACATGTATTAAAATTTCAAAGAGAAGAACCCCGAATTCAAATGCAGTCTTGAAACCTACAGAGATCACTTGACAAACAAAATGAACATTTCTTTTGCTAAACTCGGCCACGAACAATGCGAGACATGTGAAACCTTCAACCTTCATAACCTTGATCATGTAAAAGAACCGTGTACCAATTGCGAAATATGTAATACCTACGCTCAGCACAAAATTAAGTATACACTGGCCCGAGAAATGTACGATGCAGACTCAGAGGCGAATAGTCAGCCTAATACTGTAATTGTTTCTGTGGACCTACAAAAAGTTATAATGTTACCTCGCATTGATACTTTTAAGTCAGCTTTGTTCTGCCCCAGACTTGTGGCGTACAATGAAACCTTTGTACCCCTAGGAAACTTCAAGAAAGGTCATGTGTTTGCAGCAGTTTGGCATGAAGGGGTGTCAGGTAGAAAGCAAGAGGATGTCACCAGTACATTTAGAGCGTTCTTACTAAATAATCGTGATGCAGAACATATCATTTTATGGCTTGATAATTGCTCGGCACAAAATAAAAACTGGTGTTTTTTCACATTCTTGGTATGTATAGTTAACAACTTAGAGATTTCTGCCACAACAATTGAACTCAAGTTTTTCGAACCAGGCCATACTTTTATGTCGGCCGATTCCTTCCATCATTTTGTAGAGCAGTCGATGGACAAAAAGGGTAAGCTTTATGATTATCAAGACTTTTTAGAAGCTGTTGAAAATTCATTGAAATCGGGTAAAGTTGAAGTCAAAAATATGGAAATAAAAGATTTTATTAATTATAAATCTCATATTGCACAGAAAAAAAACAAGGATAGGGATGGAAACCGGGTATACATCAAAGATATTGTACATCTTATGGTTAAGAGGGGAAGTTACAGTTTTTTTTACAAAAAGAACTTCGATGAGATAGAATTCAAAGAACTATCTTGTCTCAAATCTAAAACCTTGCCTAACTTTACTGCAAAAACTGTTCTTAAAGGCGTTAATGTTGAAAGGAAACAAAATATCTTAAAGATACTAGGGCCACTTATTCCACCAAGTAGATTGATCTTCTGGAAAAACCTTTCTGTTTGTTCTACATCACAAGAACCAGAAGAATCACTTTTTGATATTGATGAATAGTGTTGAATTTTCAATGTTATATTTTATTACTAAGAGTCTGTGATTTTTCTGTTTATGTTCAAAGGATTTGACGGATTTATTCTAAGAAATAATGTGCCTTAAATGTTACTTAAGACTGATTATAATGTACAACAAAAAAACTTAATATTTTTTCTAATCTGTTTTGATAATTGCATGTAGGTAACTTTAATTAGATTGTACTTCAATAACAGTACATTTTTGCGATTGAGTTTCTTTTTTACAATTTTAAAGTTATAAGACTGTTTTATAATGAACATAAATGGTGAGACTGGCTGTGCATTAGATTTTGATACATACTTTTTTATTATTTTAAACCTAGTAGTAAGAATATTAAGAGGCTTCTAAAGATAAACTCAACCAATGTTATTTTAAGCGTATTAAACTGTTAAAAGTAACAAGTTATTCCTAGAAACTAATTATTTAAGACTTACCTATGTAGACTTATGTAAGTGTGTGATGTTTTGTATTTGATTTAAATTTATTGTAACGTTGATCTCAAGATAATGTCCACCTTTTAAAAATACTCACCTACATTGAGTAAGTATATTTTATTTATTATTAAACATTTAATATCTTTATGTTATTATTATGAGAAAATTGACACATTTTTTTTTGATTAGAAGAAGTTTTTTATTTTTATATGTGATTTTTTACTTTATTAAGTTGAATTATTGTCATTAATTATGTAAAAATAAACGTTTTATAAAATATTACGTAGCAAATTTTCTTACTGCGCTAGTAAAACGAACACTTTTTTTCTATAAAACCAACTAACATGCAGTATTTTTTTTCACCTTACTGCATGTTAATTGGGTTTCTTGACAAAACAACTAATCCAAACGCAGTAATGCTACTTTATACTGCGTTTTAATCAGTTTAAATGTTTTTTTTTATAAAAAATGCGGTGCAGTAATTCGCGCCAAAATAGTAAATGGCCATTAATAAATTCATTTATAAGGATATTTTTTTTTTTATTGTTAGGACGTGTGAACCTACGCCTATAGAACATTTCTGTAATCTTTTTTTTTTGTTTATACATCTGCTTATTTTTTATATCAAATTTTTAACTTTAAATGGCGTTTGTTCGCAATCGTTATTTTGCGGTTACTGCACTTTAGTGTCTGGTGGGCAGACATGCTCGTTACAACAGCATAGGAAAAAAGAGGCCGATAAAACAGAGCGAGCGTCTATGTCGCATCGCACAGTAGCGCCATCTCATATTAGTCATGGTAAGATATAACATGTCGACAAAGTAAATATTAGCCGACAATAAATACAGATAAGCAATAATGTTTATTATTTACCACTCGGAATTCGAGATATTCAGCTGGCTTTGTTCAAAAATTATCTCAGTAACAGACTTCAAAGAGTACGGGTAGGTGACACAATAAGTGACGACTTGCCGATAATTTACGGTGTCCCACAGGGAAGTGTTTTAGGCCCAACACTATTCCTGGCATTTATCAACGAACTCTGTGGGCTTCAGTTGCAGAATGGCAAAATTGTAACGTTTGCAGACGATACTGCACTGGTATTTCATGGTGATAGTTGGGAGGAGACATATAAACTCGCACAAAAGGGATTTGACATTGTAAATTTTTGGCTCGGAAACAATGCTCTAACACTTAATGTAGAAAAAACAAAATTCATACCGTTTTCCATAAGATCTCCTTGTCTGAGTAATGTTTGTACCATAACAGCGCACTTATGTTCTCTAATCCTACCTTGTCACTGTCCCGAGATATCAATTACCGACAACGTTAAGTATCTGGGCGTAGTAGTCGATAGTGCCCTTAGCTTCAAATACTACCTAGATCTACTCTCTTCCAGGACCCGGAAACTTATATATATTTTTAAAAATCTCCGCCACATTGCTGACAAATCAATTATTAAATTAGTATACCAATCCCTCTGTCAGTTAATCCTTTCTTATTGTATTACGGTTTGGGGAGGATCTTGTAAAAGTAGTCTCATAAAGTTGGAAAGAGCTCAGCGTGCAGTTTTGAAAGTGGGCTACTCCAAGCCATTCATATATCCCACCAGGGATCTTTACTCTGAAGCCGATGTTTTGAGTGTTCGTCAATTATTCGTATTAAATACCGTGCTAAAACAACATTCTATAACAAGTTATGATCCAAACCTAAATGTCGACAAACGACGCAAACAAGTCTGCCGCTCAAGCACTCAATGGACTACAGCTTTTGCAAGAAGATTCTTTGGTTATATGGGTAGCTTTTTGTACAACAAAATTAATAAAAAAACGAACATATATCCGCTGACTAAATATCGATGTAAAAAAACTACAACTAACTTGCTGAAACATTTAGATTATGACGCAACAGAGAAATTGTTAGCAGGCCCTTAAAGTAAATCCTAATTCCTAACACAGTCATCATCAGTCTTAAATAAATAAATACACGCACTCAAGCACGCGCGCACTAACACACTCATCACACACACACACACACACACACACACACACACACGCACACACACACACACACACACACACACACACACACACAAGTAAGATACTAAGCACTTTTATTTAAAATTATAACATATTGTTCTGTATTCCCGTTCATTGCATGCATACCCTCGGTCCGGATGTGGAGAGACTGGCAATCTGTCATACGGGTCTCCTAGTACAGTCGCCAGTCTCTCACTTAGATAGACGTTGACATTTTTCATGTTACCTAGATATATGTTATATAGTAAGTCTCTGTGAGAGAAGAAAGAAATAAATATATTATATATTATATATTATATTATATTATATTATATTATATTAATAAACCTGTTCTTACTATGGATATATCTACGCTTTTTATGGAATGTCATCTTTAATATTATTCAATATCAAATTCTCGTGATATAAATACTTACATATTTTTTGGTAATTTGAATATACTCGTAGTATCTAGTAATTTCTCAAGATAGTAACGGTCGAAAAAGAGACTGGCAAAATTGAATACTGCGACAATACAATTAATAGGAAAGTCGACTGCCTTAGGTGGGACTGGACCTTCCGCTTACCAAGTGACTATTGTAACCATTGAGCATTCAAGAAATTACTTGTATCGACAATTTTATTTAAGATTTTACGCTTTGTGAATTTACGAATCTTTTTGGCTTATAAAAATTACAAGTGTACCTGCTTGATATTTTGTATCGAGGAAAACAATTTTAAAAATTGACTATTTTAGTGGTTGTAATTAAATTGCAAAGTTTCATTTTTGTTTTGAAGCAATAATAGCTGAATCTACCAATTAACGTCCGAAACAATTTGCGGCCAAACAAAACTAAATTGAGACCTTTCAAAATTTGACGAAGCAATTGGTTTCTAATTTATTTTCCATTGTTCCAGGTGCGGGATTGCGGAATGAACAACTATGGTCCATTCAAATGACAAACACAATTAAAATGGCGTAATAGATCTGCAGATGATACCGCATCTAGATAAAACAGAGACTGGATAAAGATATGGGGTTGGGGAGGTGATATTTACAGAAAATGGCCACCGACAAATTGCCACTACACCTTTGCAATTCCATAAAACAGTACTGGTCAAAAATAGAAAATAAATTAAAAAGTAAATTAGGTTTGAAAGAAATCCGAGTGAAACTGCAAGGAGGTTTGCATTTGGACGCTAAGGAGAGAATCAAATTAGTTTTAATGTTAGTGCTGTTATTGACTCAAAACTCCAGTGGTAATAGCTTTGGGAGTAGCAGGAATTCTATGTTAAGGACGCGGGTTATTGGCACGAGATACGGGAAGCTTCAAGGTGTTATATTGCCGATGGATCAGCATAAATACTTGAAGCCCGTGGAGGCGTACTTAGGTGTGCCTTACGCAACACCGCCTACTGGATCTAACAGGTAATACAATAAGTAATTTTCTATAAGTATTCGTTGTGCGACACTCCGTTGGTCAAGAAGTTTAGATACGATCTAGGAGTCCCGAGTTCGATCCCCGGGAAGGGAATAAAATGTTTTGAATTTTCAAAGATTGCTCGGGTTTGTAACCACAAACTCGCATTTGACAAGCGTGGTGATTATACCAGTACCGATCTTTGCTGTGCTAACTTGAATTCAATGATGGAGGCCTTTGTCTTGCAGTTGAATGTCTCGAAGTCAAATAAGACCCGAGTTCACCAATTCTTAAACAGCCGGTAACCATACATTGACGATTAATTTGACATAATTCCCATACAAAATATGTCAAATAATATTTTAAACGCTGTTTAAAACTTAAACGTCTGTTGGTGAACTCTACTTTTAGAGCACATTCTTAAACGGGGTTATAATATTAGAGGTCATTTGCATAGTTTTTGTGTATTGACACTAACATGTCAAAATTAACAATTACTTAGATATTTTTATTTTAATCATTCAAAAAACACCTTAATGTATGTTAACTTAAGGACCTAAGAATCTCAAAAAAAAATTGACCAATTTTTCTAAACTATTTAAGATTTTTTTTTAAAACTACTGTTACTTAAAAATACCTCATTATTGGTTCACTTTTCAAGTACAGAAAACGGCAGGTCAACCTACCCAAAAAGTTAAATGTTATCGAATTGATTTTCAACTTTAAGTCCAACAAGTAGAGATCAATATCAATTGAGTAAAATTTGACGTTTTGTGGTAGGTTGACGTGCTGTTGTCTGTACCTTTTTTAATGAGAAAAAAATATTATCATCAACATTAAAAACCGTTTCTTACTTGACAAAGCAAATGAATCCTAATGTAAAAAACTAAAAGTACCCTGACATTGTTAATTAATAGGGGTTAAAGTATGAAATTGCCGATTATTTTCCCACTTTTTATTTTGTTTATAGCTCTTAAGTATAGTCATATTATTGCGTAATTCTTTTTGTATTGTATCAAAAATTAAATAAAGTAACTTTTGACTAAAAAAAATGCAATACTAGTGCCTACTACTTTAAAGGAAGTCGTTAAAAAGACCCCTTACAATGTGTCAGCTGACCTTCTTGCTTCAATTAAGTATATTTGTATTATATACTTTGATTTTCAGAAATTTAAATACTATAATGCGTAGCTTTATAACCATCTAACTTTCACCTTTAATTGCATTGAAAACGGTTCAGGAGTTTTTAAAAAAATTAAAAAATGGTTAGTATGGAATCACTTTTCTCGATTTCGTCCATACAAAACGGCAATTTCATACTTTAACCCCTAATATATTAAGAATAGGATTTTGATTCGTATGCTTCGTATAATTTGTGTTTCATACATTCTTTAATATCACAAACAATTTTATAGTGGAACCGGGAAAGTATAACGAGAACAAAGAACTGACACTACAAACAACTTTCCTATTATCTCGAATGTCTGCGAGAAGAAACTCGTTTTGTACGTTAGACAAATTTTTGTCAACAATTTCGTTTTTAGTATGGGAAACTTAGATTGTTGTTTTAAAATTTGATGTACCATTAGTTCCAGTTTTAAATAGTTGACTTTATTTGAAAGAAAGAAGAAAGAAAGAAATGTTTATTTGACACAGGAAAACAGAAAATTAAAAAAAAAACCCTAAAGCAAAATAATATTACTTTAATTCTTGTCTTCCGGACAGGCCTAGCCTAGTGTAGAAATCTTTTGTAATTTTTTTTTATGTAGCGTCTCGGCACAACATTGGCATGTGTTTTGATTAATTATTTACTCATCAAATTATGTTAGTTAACTTAACTATGCTTATGTTGTTCAATAAACTTATTTTATTTATTTTTATTTATTTTATTTACCAACAAAATAAAAGAAGAGGTTTTCTTAACCCTCTACTGCACGAATTATGAAGGAGATAAGTAAAAAAATATTTTATGTTATAACTACTTTATTTAAACACTAACAAAAACATATCAAGTGAAAAAAAAAATCTAATTGACTTATTATAGTTTTTTTTTCGAAAAGCCATATATGGTTTCGCGTGCGTTGGTACGAAAAATCACTTGATCATATATGGCTTCACGTGCATTGAGATCAAAAGTAGTAAATTAATAATACTGGACAAAAATAATCAAATAAACAAGTATCTATGTATGAAATTATAACAAACAGTTTCTTTTATCATTATACTCGTAGCACAGAAAAACTCAATATTTAGTACATTTGGTATGAGTTCTCTGAGAACACACTTGACAATTTTGACGGTTCTTCTGCCATTCAGGCATATGTCCTATGTTGTCCGTTCGCACAGAATTCATAGGCAGATCTTGTCGTTTTTCTGGAGCCTTTCTCATTTTTTTGGCAGTTGGTGTCCCAGGATTTTACAGGGCAGGGCTTCCTTGCCGACTAGTAGAGGGTGATCCAGTTGCTGAATGGGATAGTGACGGACGACCTCTTTTTCGCAAAAGACATTTCCCAGCTTTGCACAAATGCTCTGAAATGGCTTGCTTGAAATCAAAAAGAGACAAATATTCATCTTTCTGCTTTCTGCGCCACAAAATCCATGCGTTGACAACAGATAAGTCAATAATGTGGAAAAATATTCTTTTATACCATTTTTTTGATCTCAAATGGATTCGATATATACCCAACATCGAATCCAGCAAGTCTACTCCGCCCATATGACGATTATAAATCTCAACAGCTTGAGGGCATTCAATATCTTTGTACTGATGTTCTTTTCTGAAATAACGTCTCTTTTTGGTTATTGGTTCGCTGCCTACATAAGTGGAAAGCATATTTACTGGTTTGTTATCAAACCAAGTGACCACACCAACTTTGACGTTGTCAATTTTACAGGTTTTTTCTACCATGTAACCTCGCCAACCCCTGTAGTTCCTTTTCAGTTGGCATTTCAGCATTTGGCACTCGATTCATTCGCACAGTACCCAAAGGCAAAAGACCATTCTTTGTCAAATAAACCTGCAACTTGGGACTGTTATACCAATTGTCAAAAAAGATCTTATGATTTTTGTGCTTAGGCACAGTCTGCATCAATCGAGCCACCACATTACCACTCACTCCGAGATCAGGTGCTCCATCAGGAATTTTGTTGCTTTGTTCACCAGCAAACAACTCAAAATCATAGCTAAAACCCGAAACTCCACTTAGGACTTGATTTTTGTAGCCCCATTTTTCGGGTTTTGCAGGGTTGTACTGTTTCAACTCATGCCTTCCTTTCGTTGGTATCATTTGTTCGTCTACAGCTAGATACTCTTCTTTGGGAACTAGTGAGAGACGCTGACGTATTTTCTCCAGCAGGGGGCGAACTTTGAATAGCTTATCATGACCGTCGTGGCCCACTGGTATACATTGCGTATTGTCGCTGAAGTGAAGAAACCGTTTTATAGTTTCCCATCTGGCACATGTCATTGTTTCATTGACTTGAACCTGTCCAATACCAGTATTCCAGTACATTCTTGAAGCAGGCAATTTGACAATTGACATAAAGATAGTGATACCAATAAATTGCTCCATCTCTTGTTTGGTAATGCAAGCAGGCTTATTCACATTATCTTGAATAGATTTCAAGTTTGACTGATCTACAATCATCGAAATCAAGTCATCCGTAAAAAGAAAGAGAAAGAAATCAGCTGGCGATTCCAGCTCTTGAATATTGGGCGGTAATTCTACTTCTCCAGTAAACGTGAAGTTGTCAGGATTGTAAGGCGCTAAATGATTAGTTTTCCAAGAAAACTTTTCTGCCGGAGCTTTACCACGACGACGATTGGTTGTTTTCTTGTTCTTCACTAATGTAGCTAGTGGAACGTCGTCGTCTTCCGAACTTTCATCGTTAATTTCTAGAATAACAAGGGGTTTTCTAACTGGCCCAGGCTTCGGTAAGTCATCTTCAGAATCTAACTCGTCATCTTCGCTAAGCATGCCATCACCAGGAATAGGAATGGTATATTTATTTTTGCCATAAAAGCGACGAGGATCCAACATGCCATAGCAAAAAAAAAATATAAAGCTGTAGAAAAGGTATATGAAGAAAAAAATGCAGTTACATTCATCATATCAAAAATGTTCCATTACGGTACAATTTTGCGTTAACGCTCACGAAGCCTTATATGACCGAGCAGAAAAATGTATCAATGCATACGAAGCCATATTAGGTGTCGGACAAAAATTTCAAAAAAACAATAGAAAACAGTTGAAAAGCGGAAAACAAATATTTGCTTGGCAATAAGAAGGAAATGCAAAGAACGAAAGTATTTTTTAAATCCAAATCAACTAACCTTTTACATGTGTTTCTCTTATTTGAAAATGAGTTCCGAGCGCACCTGTTCAAGATTTGCGACTACGCAGACAAAAGTGAGGTTATATTCTAATGTCATCTAACCATAGACAAACTACTTGCGTTTTGTTATAGCTAAGTAATGTCTCAATGCATTGAAATAGTCTGAAGGTATATTTTTAAATGCGATTCTGGAGAAAAAAAAACGTAAAGTGGTGACACCATATTTGGTTTAATGTGCGGTAGAGGGTTAAAAGATAAAAAAATCTTGGCCTTTGACGAGAAGGTGCTATTTTTCGTTGAGGATCATGAATACAAGCCCGTATTTTGCTTAAATCTAATGAGTATAGTTTGCTCGCAGTAGGAGCACATGAGTAAATATTCATATTTATTCATGTGTTCAATATTTATCAATGTTTAAATACCGGGCTAAATTTAGGGGGTCCCGGATTCGATCCCCGGGTCGGGAACACAAAGTTTCGAATTTTCGAACATTGCTCGGGTTTGTGATCACCAACCCGCATTTGGCAAGCGTGGTGATTATGCCAACACCCATCATTGCTGTGATGCAACTTGATTTCAATGATGGAGGCCTTTTCCCTGTAGTGGGATGATTGAAGGGTGATACTTTACTTTACTTCACATTACTTTAGGAGGTTATGAGAACCTAGGAAATAAAAATAGAAGAGGTTTTTTTAAAAAGTTAAAATATTTAGGTCTTTGACGAAAAGGGCTGGTGGTTTATTGAAAGAAAGAAAGAAAATACATACAATATTTTCGTTTAAGGATCATGTATACAAGTCCAATTTTGCTTCT
Organism: Anania crocealis; assembly: GCA_949315895.1. Lineage (NCBI taxonomy): Eukaryota > Metazoa > Arthropoda > Insecta > Lepidoptera > Crambidae > Anania > Anania crocealis. Next base: position 3,443,810 of record OX438880.1, read on the forward strand.
ATCTAATGAGTATATTTTGCCCGCAGCAGAAGGTTATAAGTTTACCCCAAATATCTTCCCCAACAAAATGTTTCCACAATTTATGCCTGCTGAATCGGGAATTTGGACTAGTAGTGGTCGACAATAGGAAATATTCTTAGATGTTACATCGAATATATTGTAAAAATGCTTTAATGATTTTAACTTCCACTTAACCAATATCCAAGGCTCAAAACGTCTAGTACTAAATGACACTTCATTATAATCGTCATCATAGAAATTTCGTTTTCAATGCCTTGACTAAATTGTTTCTTTATGAAAAAAATATACAATCGATTAATTGGTACACTCTTCAAATTAACAACGTAATAAAAAATATTTAAGCTAGTTAAAGAGGTTCTTAACCTCTTTTTTTGGTCGGTTGAAAAAATAACCATTCAATTTTCGCAAGTTCGAAGGTTCCGGTTACAAAACCCAGACAGACTTATTCAGCTATTTCAATCGCAGTTCGATCGTGATTGAATTGGATGATTTTGACATTTAGCCCAAACTAGAACTGTCAAAAACCTGCAATTCAATTACGATTGTGATTTGGTTACGCGAATTAGGAGACAAGTCTCTGTTTAAAAAAAATCTGTTTTGTCTGTGGACTTTGTGGTTGTGGTACTTTGTTGTTCCTAAAACAAGAAAAGTGCTTTATAGTTACTTACTTAGCGATTTTTCTTTATGCGATGCAAAAGTGCCTTATTCCTATTTTGCGATTAAAACAATGTTTGTGATATTGTCCACATTTATTAATTTACTAGCTGGATCCCGCGAATTTAGCGCATGGAATTTTTGGTATGAAACTATTCCACGGAAACCGTAGGAGCTTTAGCCTTTCAACCTATGTGCTATATACAAGCCTATAATCTATTTACCTCAAACTAGCTGTTGCCCACGACTTCGTGCGCGTCAATTTCTATTATTATGATCGCGACTATTTTTGCAACATTTTTACTCATGCTTCGCTCTTATTGGTCGCAGCGTGATGCTTTATAACCTAAAGCCTTCCACGATAAATGGACTATCCAACGCAAAAAGATTTTTTCAAATCTAACCAGTACTTCCAGAGATTAGCGCGTTCAAACAAACAAACAAACTCTTCAGCTTTATAATATTAGTATAGATTTCATCCGTATTTCTTAAGCAGTTCTAGCGTAATTGACTTTGACGTAATAAACATCTACCCAAAATTTCACATTTATCTTATTATTAAGTTTATATCCAAAAATGTGTTTCCTTGGTCAACTATCGATAACCGCGCGACACTACTACGAACAATTTCACTTATACAGATATAAATTCGGCAAAATTATATTCGGTTCGATAGTCGGATATGGTAATAGTTTGGAACTTCTCGCAATTTCCTTTTTCGTGAAGTATTTGAATAAATGTAGACATTAGTGTTTATAGTTTTCGTTCAGTTATGTAATTCTTTGATATGTTTCCTTGTTAACCCTTTGTTATCTTAAGGTTCCGTAGTTTGAAACAAAGGTGATCTAAAACTTATTTAAAAACGTTGTTGGGCTAATTCTAAAAGCATTAATCCTTCTCGGCCTAAGGGTGTCATATAAGACGTACTGCTAGTAGAAAACAGGCAAGCAGTAGCATCTTCAGACTAATCATCATCATCGTCAGCCTATACCATTCCACTGCTGAACACAGTGTAATGTATGTGGGTAACTCTAAAACTGAGTATAAAATACCAGTGTCCGTTATTGTTACGGCAGTTCTTTTATTTTATTTTTTTTAAATAATGGGCTTGCTCTTGACTACATACTTAACTATACGGTTAAGAAGAAGCCTAAGATGAAGCGAATATACCCATAGGTACTAGTTCTCCCACACACCAGCGGAACACAGAAAAACTGTTTGGCGCTGGACTCCGGCAGGAGGGTGGTAGCATCCAGGCGGCCTCTTACGAAGCCTACCACCGCAGAGGGATCTGTTAGCCGTCATCATTGGTTGGAAAACCAAAGATACTGTTGCCCAGGGTGGACCCACCAGGAGGTAGATCCCACCATGCGATTACGAGCACACCGTTGTTAGACCATTTGCTGGCACTATTTTCATAAGAAACACATGCAAAGTCAAGTCACCAAATGGCAAATTTGAAATAAAACCCGAATCCTATGCAAAAAAAAAGTGAAACAGCAAAGTCTAAAAGACCTAATATTTTACAGATTCGCGCCCACTCGAGCGCCCGCTCCGTGGGATGACGTCAAAACCGTCGACATCATGGGGCCAGTCTGCCCCCAACGGCTTCCAGATATATCCAACGAAACCCTCGTCCTGGAAAGGATGCCCAAAGGCAGGCTGGAATACTTACGCCGGTTGCTGCCTCGCCTCAAGAATCAAAGCGAAGATTGCCTGTACATGAATATTTATACGCCTGTACAAGGTAAGTCAAAGTTCTGTCTCATCAAGGCTTGGCTTAATTTGGTTTGGAAACTCTGGTACAACGCAGTTAGCATTATCGTAGTCTTCGGGTTTGAAAGGTCTTTTGATAATGATGAAAGAAACTAGAGAGAGTTAGATATGAGTAGCAGTACATGAGTAAACATGCTTTTAAATCCATGCAGAAAATTTTGCGTTAAGCAGACATAAACAATCATCTTTAAGTCATTAGTGCTTATGGTTGAATTTGCATTACGGTAGGTATGACAACAGCTGCATATACATAAACTTGGATAGTTTGAAGTATAATTTTTGTTAAGAGACTTCAAAAAAGGAAGAGGTTCTATGTTCGTCTGTATATTTTTGTAGTGCTGTATATCTGTAGTTTGCTTTATAATTAGATGGACTAAAGTGACAGCTGTCAGCAATATTTTTAATTTTAAATGTTGCCAACTGAAGAGCAAAGTGTTGTGACGCGAGTGATTTTACCGATTCAATTAAATTATTGCGTCCTCAACGTTAAAAGGTATTTAATAGTGGAAGTTTTAGATATAAAAAGCTGGTTTTATTGAGCAGAGATCCTGTGAGAGTCAAGATTGTAGCGCTGTGACAATATTTCTTCACTTCCGTTTTTTTAAAATTGATTTTTATTACTTCCATTTGGCGCCATTGTAGTAACCTGGGGTCAAGTGATTAAGCCATTCAAACCGGCATGGTCAGCGACTGCATTAGTTAGTATTTGTAGTTAGGAATTCTTAATTACAAGTATTTTGGCACGAATTCTATCAAGATAATCCGATGAAACACAAATAAGATTAATTTCAATCAAATGAGATTCTGAAAATGTTTTTTTTTCTAAATTAAAGTAAAAGTTAAGTAAAAGTAAGTAGCTTTATATTTTGATAAAATAATTCTGTTTTGCCTTTACAAATTTGCGGAACTGGTATCATTACTAATGTCAGTTTAGTCTATCTAATAAAAAATCAGACTTTGGTTGTTCTACTTAATCAATGTTCTTCTGTTTTAATATGAATATGCAGAATATGTCACTCGCATAGAATCTGTTAAAATAATTCTGTTTTGCCTTTACAAATTTGCGAAAGTGAACTTCACAAATAATTGATATATTATGATTGGGTAAGGATACAACACAATTTTTTATTTTACGTTAACTGGTATCATTACTTATGTCAGTTTAGTCTATCTAATAAAAAATCATACTTTGGTTGTTCTAATGTTCTTCTGTTTTAATAGGAATAATATGAATATGCAGAATATGTCACTCGCATCTGTTCACGCATCGTTTGCCTAAACGTTCCACGGTTTTAATGCTGAATATGACGTAGTATTTTGCATAGCAGCAACGACAATAATAGTTCATTCAACCTTTAACACTGAAGGATACAAAATGCATAATGGAAATTCAAAGCGACTTACTTTTATTCCTTAAAAACCTTTAATTGCTGCTTAAGAAAAGTGACGCACTAAATATTAAGATGAACTTGCCGATCCAGGTTTCAAACTGTAAAAATTGGGAAGTTCTGTATTGGGAATTGTATTTGCATTTTAAATCAAATCACCACAATTTACTGAACTTTTCTAACATACATTTAAGTCGTTATGTCAAGGCAGTTCTAATTTGTACAATAATGATTATATGGCTTTAAATTATTTAAGATCTTATAAGAGGCTTACGAGAGTGACCAAGTTTCTTGAACAGCTTCTTATTGGCTCTACTACCCTTTTTTTGAAGCAGTGGTAGTTAAAATATTCATACATGTAAAAAAACCCAATGAAGCCTATTCGCAGAAATAGAACTGATTTCACGGCGGAGTGGTGTTGGACTAAAATAGACTACACTAACACAGCACGGGATTTGCTATAATTGAATTGATTTTTTAAAGGTAAATAGTATTTACCTTTACATCGTTTCGATCTGATTGCACGAATAGAAGGTTTATTCAAAAGTCCTATTTCGTCCTATGTATGTCGTAAGAGGCGACTAAACTTATTCAGTTTTAAAAAGAAATTGGGCTTTCAATGCATAGTGTAGTTTTTAGAATGCCAAAAGAAATATGCTAATACAATTAAGTGCATTAGATATTAGAGATATTAAAATTAGGGGTTTAAATTTTTAACCAAACTATAATAGTGCGAAAACATTTGTTAGACTAGGCAATAATTACAACTTATAACTTTAGGCCAATTCGGTTCGGCCAAATGAAATGATGACTTTAAATTTTAGGCTACCCAAAGGGCACCCAATGAATAATGGTAAATTATAAGTCCACTGCTAGACCGAGGCTTCTCCAAAGACTTTCACCATAATCGTTACCCTTAGGCGGGTTCGTGATCACAGTTTAGGGAAATAGTGAAGAGTAGGCACTGCAACACGTCTAAGAAGTTTAGGACACTAATAGAAAGAGAAAGGTGTATCACTATTGTTACTAAAATGACAGAGAAGGGTGTTTTACCTTCCTCCTGAAGGGTGTTACAATAATACGCTATCAAAATACAGGGTGTAAGTAAATGGTATAACAAGCCATAACCACCCTACGTTTAAGCATTTAAATACTATGGTGAAGTCAGAAATTTGATATCATTTATTTTGAATTAATTAGTTTCCAAAAACTGGGCGTTAAAATGATAACGTCTACTGTATAAACAGTAATTCACTGCAACTATAATATGTTAAACCAATTATTATATTTTCTCTCTGCCTTTATTAATTGAAATATTATGCCTATTTTGTATCATATCATTATTTTAGTCTGATTAAATTTACCATGAAATGTTATCGTAACACAAAGATAAATTAAGCGTACATTCAATATTTAATTTGAAAATTGAACTAGGGACACGAAAGTATCGATAAAATTTAAAATATCGACGACGTTAGTATGGAAAATTAAACATTATAACTTCATAATAATAAGGGTTAAAGTATGAAATTGCCGATTATTTTCCCACTTTTTATTTTGTTTATAGCTCTTAAGTATAGTCATATTATTGCGTAATTCTTTTTGTATTGTATCAAAAAATAAATAAAGTAACTTTTGACTAAAAAAATGCAGTACACTAGTACTGCATTTTTTTCTAGTAGGCACTAGCCTATTACTTCAAAGGAAGTCGTTGAAAAGACCCCTTACAATGTGTCAGCTGACCTTCTTGCTTCAATTAAGTATATTTGTATTATATACTTTGATTTTCAGAAATTTAAATACTATAATGCGTAGCTTTATAACCATCTAACTTTCACCTTTAATTGCGTCGAAAACGGTTCAGGCGTTTTTAAAAAAACTAAAAAATTGTTAGTATGGAAAAATGACTTTTCTCGATTTCGTCCATACAAAACGGCAATTTCATACTTTAACCCCTAATATTATATTAGTATTGATAAGTTAATGTAAGGTTTGTGTTTTTTAACAGTATTGTATTTATTGCGGTATCTATTATTAAAAGAATGCCAATTAATTAAGTTTTGTTTTCAATGTCTAACTTGAACTTTTTTTTCCAAGATCTTTTGAACCTCATAAAATATAGGAGCCTAAAGGAGAATATTATTTACTAAGCTAACCAATTTCTATATTTTATATCGTTGTGTTTGATAAGACATGTGCAGCTTCAAATCTTGCAATTTTAGTATTTAATAATAAACCACTGATTTTTCTGGGGTCTATTTATTAAAGTTAACCCAAATATTTGCACTAATTTTAAAAGTTTTTTGTCGTTTGCAAATTGTTTTACAAGAATTCATTTCGATTGATATTTGTCAAGTAATGGATGGAACACCTTCTTATATCGACATTTTATTCCCACACCACACTCCTTACTGACATTTAAAGTTTTTTTAGATTGACGCCATCTTGGAATGCCTATGAAGTTTGATAAATTATTCGATCTTGTTTTAAGTAGAATATTGATTGGGTGAAAAAATATGTCTTTTCGAATAGGTTGTTAGTCTCAAGAAGAGAATGCTTTGCATAAATAATGTGAGTTTGGAAAGAGGTTATGGAAAGTATAAGCTGTAATCATCCAAAAATATCTCGAATAATCTACCACACGTTTAATATTTTATTCCAAAGCTATTTATTTCAGTGCGGAAGAAACTAATTTCAATTTAGTGGATAACTAAGAAGTAACTTAAAAATATAACATCTAAAGTTTTAAAAATAGAGCCTTCATTGAATGAAATATTTCTTTCAGAAACCAAATTTATGAAAATCATATTGACATGCACCGACTTAAAATGAAAATAAAATGTTAAGATAATAGTAAATTAGTTCTTTTTCATGGTTTCGGAGTTTCCCAAGCAGTCTACTACAAACCTCTAGCGTGACTTGTTTTTACCATTTGGACCTTCAGACTGCAGATGGGATCCGCAGCTTAATATGTCTTTCTAAGCTGAACCCTGAAGCTGAATACTGTAACCCCGCTGAGGACTGTAACACATTCCAGACCGAAGCCAATTTAGTAAATATTGTGTCCTCACCGGGAACCCAGGATCCTTGTAATGCTATCTTCATTATCTAACTAGAACGACGCCTATTACTGGACGAATACCTCCCATAACGATTTCCACGCCGTTTCCACACTATACTATCCACCAGCTTTCTGTAACCTTCACCAGATCATTGGTTTACTTGCTGGCTACCCACAGATTGTCATCTGGTGCGCAGTCGTCATTCCAGAACCTCTTCTAATAGCCTCCGGTTTTTCTTTCAGCATATCCCGCCCAATGCCATAATCAGTTCCGCCATTCGAGCAATGTCACTTCCATTGGTTTTCCTAAAGATTTATTTTTTACTGTTTTTTTTTTTTGAAGTTCGTAGAGAAATTACAAGCATCATCATCATTATTATCATCTCAACCAATTCCGACGATTCCAAACTCAAGACGCCCACTGCTGGACATATGCCTCCCCCAAGGATCTCCCTAACAATCGGTCCCGCGCTACTCGCATCCAACGGCTCCCCGCGACCTTCGTCAGATCGTCGATCCACCTGGTAGGAGGCCTACCCACAGATCGTCGTCCGGTGTACGTTCGCCATTCCAGAACCTTTCTGCCCCAACGACCATCAGTTCTTGCCCACTGCCACTTCAGCCCCGCAGTTCTCCGAGCGATGTCAGTTATCTTAGTTCTCCTACGGATTTCCTCATTTCTGATTTTATCACGCAGTGAAAGCATACCTATAGGGGATTATGACGATACCAACTTTTGTAAATTACAAATACTGCTTTATCCAACTTGTATTGCATTAAACTGTTTTATTCGGTCCCATGAACCGAACGAGTCATGTCGACCTTACGAGTACCAATGTCGATACGTAATTCATATCGAATATGACAAACAATAAATTCCCGAGAAGAGGATATTGCCGTTTCTATTATATCTTTCAATAAACCACAAGTTGTACTGCTTAGATATTATTGCTTAGTTTACCGTTTTGATTTTTCCAATTCAACTTACAGGAAAAATATCATAAATTCTTTGATACAAAGTTTATCGATGAGGCAAATTCGGTTCGTTTAGATGCGATGATAGGTCTATTAAGCAAAGATCCCAGGCTCGCTTCTCAGTCGGGTCAATTTAAGTAAACATATTTAATAAATTGACTTAGTTCTGAATTGGGCGGGCTGGAGCGGTGCTAAGGCAGTATAATAATTAGTACCGTATTTTATATAGCAATTACTTTTAAAAAGTGTAACAGTATTTCTGAATACTTTGAAGATAAAACTAACATTAATGTAAGTAAAAACAATATTATTTCCTCTTTCTGTCTGTATTTATTATTCTTGAAATTTTTTTTCTGTAGATAAATCGCATATAGTATTGCTCTGATCCCAAACAGCAACTATTCAAAGCTCTTGTTTTATGAAATCGAAACAATAAAGATACATTCTTATTTTATCCTCAACCCAAGTGTCATATTAGTTCATAAAATACATCCAATGCAACAGAATAAAACTGAAAGCGCACAATAAGCTTAATAGATTATGAAAAATATGCTCGTATGTACATTGTCAAGTCAAATTTACTGGCCAACTTAGCAAATTTTATATTGTCGCTTAAATAAACTATGATAGCGAAAACATAAATTGTTCAGCAAACCTCTTTTGTTTAAAGCTGGATGTTCAAAGCAGTTTCGTATACGAGTAAACTATACGGATAAATAAAACTTAGTATTTACTAAACTGATTTTAAAATACGCTCCGTTTGTGAAATAGAAAATGGCTCCAACCGTTCGAAATTTAACTTCATTTATAATTGCTTAGCTTCCAACCACGGTAGATAATGTTCAGTTATATTATTTAACTTTGCTAACTCTCCGTTTTGTTCAACTACAGCGTAATTAGTTGTTTGTTGAACAGCGATAAGATTTAAACGGGGAATGTGATTTTAATTTGCAGGAAATTTATAAACAATCGTTTTTTAAATGACTTAATACCTATACAAGTTAGGTATTAAACCTATACTTTTATTATACACTTTAGCATAAAAAGGTCGTTTAGAAAGAGGACATGGTTGTATTAGTTTGGTGTTCCATCTACGAACGAGAGTTCAGTTCCCGGTCAGTTCAATTAGGACAAAGATATTTTCTAAAGGACATCGTTTTTCTTGGGCCTTTTTACAAATTGCAGGCAGCAAAATAAATAATAAATAATAAATATTTAAGACATGCCTCACTGGGCCACACTGAGCCATCTAGTCCCAAATTAAGGTACTATTAAGTACCCTGTCGTATGGGGTACTTGACAACCGATAAACTTACTTATATACTTTTTTTTTTGTAAATACATACTTATAATACATAGAAAACACATAGACCAGTACAAACAGACATGTTCATGCACACAAATATTTGTACTGCGCGGGGATCGAACCCGCGACCCATGGCTCAGAAGCAGCGTTAACTACCGCTGATCCAAATGGTCGTCAAAAAGAATGATACCTACGTATGATTACAAGTAGGCACTTTGAAAAGCGGCCCAAAAATGTATGGAGCCCGAATGTTCTCCTTTGCTTGGGTCTGGAAAGGGTTGTGGTTGTAGCTGTTATTCTTCCGAAGACACGTTAGGTTGGTACCAGCTTCTGTTATAAGTTAGTAGTAAGTGATAAGTCACGTCTTAAAAATGAATCGCTGAATGTGTTGCTAAGCGCAAATCTCGAGAACAGCTGAACCGATTTCGCTAATTATTTTATTACAATGTTCCTTGAAGTTCGAGGATGGTTCTTACGCAGTTTTTTTTTTAAATTGCCTGTAAACGTCAAAAAGCAACACTTTTTATTGGAAAAAAATATGTTTTTATGGAAGTATTCCCATTAAAACATAAATTGTTCCAACCCCGCTATGTTTTAAGACGTCAAAATCAAATATCAGTGGTACTAGCATAAAAAAGTATCGAATTCGAATCGTTTGCGTGTTCGTATCGCCTTCGAAATATTTAGTATGAAAACTTAAACAGCGCTCGTGCGGTCAAAACGAGAACTACAAAACAAAGCACGAACTTTGTGTCGTTTGCTTTCGATACGCAAACGATTGGAAGTCGATAGTTCTTTGTGCTAGAGGTACTGAGGCGAAACGAAGTTCGCGGGGTCCGCTAGTATGTTAAGACAATTTTACCTTTAAACATGAAATAAATTACCATAAAATAACACAAACGGCTCTTTTTTGGAATAGTTTCTATCTTGAAGTTATAAGTTAAACTGATTATGAAAACAAACATGTGGTTTGTAATATTAGGGGTTAAAGTATGAAATTGCCGTTTTGTATGGACGAAATCGAGAAAAGTTATTTTTCCATACTGACAATTTTTTAGTTTTTTTATAAACGCCTGAACCGTTTTTGATGCAATTAAAGGTGAAAGTTAGATGGTTATAAAGCTACGCATTATAGTATTTAAATTTCTGAAAATCAAAGTATATAATACAAATATACTTAATTGAAGCAAGAAGGTCAGCTTGAAACAAGCTAAGATGTTGGGTGTGTTTTTAGAGATATGAGCTCGTGGGTTCTTCTTCAGCGCTCGGAGAACTGTACTAAGAAACTGTGGAGGGCGCCACTTGCTTTAACTCAGAAGCAAGAAAGAGTTAATTAAAGATAGAAAAGAAAACAAGTTATTTTCAATTTGTCTCCCAATATATTATTTAAATGTGCATTACACTCAACATAGATATCAGCAACATAAAAGTTAAGTTATATAGAATAGACTTAAGTAGGTATATTAGTTTAAGAATAAATTATGACTATGCATCTAAACAAAAGTTCTGTACTTAAACTTAGTCTTAGATACAGTGAAGGAAAGCTTAGAAGCAGGCGTTCCATCACTCACAAGTAACTAGAATTAAGGTTGGCCTAACCCATGAGCTGAGGAGTATCACCAATGCATGAAACTATCAAAAGAATAAATGTTCATAAATACCTAGTAGCATGTTATTAGATCATGTCACCGATAATAAATTATAACGTCACCGTGGAGAACCACACATATCCCTCCGTCCCTGGAGCAGAGATTCTCACATGCGCGCAGGATGCAGGAGTATGTCCTAGTAGCTAGGAGCGAGGAGGGCGATATTTCAAGCCCATAAAAATGCAGCAACAATCACCAAGATGAGGCGATGCATCATGTAAATTTATCCATCAAGGGAAAGTAAAAAAAATGTTAGTCCATGAGGAGACAAATTGAAGAGAGAACAAAAAAGAAAAGATATTAGCCCTTTGGCTTTACATGCCTACAGGCATTTTGGCACGCTTGACCGCCATTAAAAAATTACTTTTTCGCGAACAAGAAAACTCAGGAAGCGTAGTAAAAAGACTCGCCACCAAATGGCATCCGCTTATATATCCAATCCAACCTCTCCCCTCTATGACAAGACAGTTTTATTTTTTAATTCTTTGCATTCACGACTTGGAACCACTTGACTTGACTGACACATAAAGCCAAACAACGCAGAAAACTGCTCAGCCCTGAAAAAGTAGAAAACTACCTAAAAAATCAACACAAATAGCCATTTGCCTATTAATGTAATAATATAAAAAAATAACATTCAAATTATTAGATAAAGAAAGGAATTGTGGGATGACAGACACAAAGTTGCACCATATGGTGTTCCATCAGCCGGATAGATGGCGTTACCAGTAAAAATCCTTAGCTGCGCACGAGCTGTTGAAACAAGATTAATGCAAAAATGTAACGACGTGTTACAATACATCCCCACTAAAGAAAAAAAAAAAGGACAGAAAGTTAAACTAGCAATGTAAAAATTTACTAAGTATTAAAGGTGATCTGTGAGGAGAACACTCGACAGCATCAGACAGTGAAATATCACTTAACACAGGCCGTCCAACTGGATTATCCACCTGCCTACGAGACCTATTGTAGAATGTCCTGCTGCGACTGTGGTATTTCTTCTTAGGAGATCGATCCCTGCGAAAAACGTCCCTCAGTCGTTGAGGTATAGGATGTGATCCCCGTACTGATGGTTGAATTTTATTATGGGTAGCAACCACAGTCTTACAAGATAACATCAAGTTTGATGCAGGTCTAGTAGACGTCTGACATAACTTTCCTGAGTCAAAGATGTCCCTACATAATCCAAAGGAACGAAGAAAGTCAGCCCCTAATACAATAGGCACGTTTGTATCACGACAAACAACAAAGTGAATAAAGTTTAATCTACCAGAATAAGAAATGGGCAGTATTACTTTACCTACAACACTCAGCTGAGCATTGTTACCCACTAATAAATTTTTGTGGCAGTGAACCACATTAGGATTAACCCCTAATTGAGAAAGATTAGATAAGGCGTCAGTGCTGACTAAGGATACAGAAGCACCACTGTCTGCCAGAGCACTGCATTTGATGCCTGAAACGTCAATATTGAGATAAGGCCTAACATCATCTAAGCCATGATTATTAAACAATGGTTTAACAACAGAGGTTTTACCACTAAGAAAAGAATTAATAAATTTTAAGTGGTTTTGCCATTCAAAGTCAGAAGTATAACCCTTCTTAAAAGAAACACGAAGATTTAAAATGTTGTTTACCCCTGAACGATCTGGGCGTATTTTCGCACAAGGACAATTTTTTGTGAAAACACCCGGCTTCTTGCATTTAAAACAATGTAGACCGACATACACGTCGCAGTCCCTATAGTGATGAGCACCATCACACTTTAAACACTTAAGAACTACAGTGTTCACAGAAGAATTCCTCATTGGGGTAGATATAGGTTTTAAATCAGACAAAATAAGATCAGGACCAGGATTGAGATAACCCCTGTACTCACACCTGTGCTTGGCAATTTCTAAATTGACACAAAGCTCCTTCAAATGATCAATAGAGTAAACATTAGTTAAAGATAAACGAGATATATAGAAAGGATTCATATTAGTCATAATAATATCAAGTTGTTCCTTCTCAGACAAAGGCACAGAAAGTTGAGTAAATAAATATCTCATAGTGTTAATAAAAGTTCTAATTATTTCTTTAGGCTGTTGTAGCCGTGACCTAATTTGGTTCAATAAGGAGCGCTCACATTCAACAGATTGAAACTCAAGTTTTAATAAATTCAAAAATTGAACACAAGTGGTAATAGAATTTTGAATGGACTTGAACCAAATTAAAGCCTCGCCTGACAAAACGTAAATAGCATTATCTAAGAAATCATTATCAGAAATTCTAGAAGACTTAATGTAATCTGTAAGTTTAATGATGAAATCATGGACTGGTGTATCTCCGCTAAAATTCAAATTCCATTTTAAAATTTGATTGAGCACAGGCTTAGAATTAACATTCGAACATGAATTTTGATGATTAACCTCATCACCAAGGGATTGAATAATTAGAGGTTGAGTACCTACAGATACCGAAGGTATAGGTTCAGACACAACACTAGATGATGTGGTTCCGCACTTAATATTGTTAAGAAGTTGAAAGGCATTAGCAAGCAAGCTAATTTTAAGTGCCCTGTGTTCCTCACTGGTGACACTCACTCGCTCAAGTCTTAGTATAACATGAGTTAATATAGAACAACACTTTTTGATACAACCAGCATGGTTGGTATTCAACACTTCATTATATTTTAATTCACAAATATTCAGCTCATTAGCAGAGTCTAAAGAAAATAAAAACTTATTGCTTAATTCCTGATTGGTGATACCCTTACCAGAACGCAATAACTTCCTCAGCTCATCGACAGTAGTATCATCTGATACTTCAAGGCCCTTAACACGAATTTCATATAAAAGTTCGTTTTTACTAAGGTAATTAATATCTAAAGAAAGAGACATGATTACAAAATTAAATTAGTAACCTAAGTTGAGACAAATTAAAAAAAACACAGCTTCAAAGTACAAATCTCTAAAAGAGGCCTACCCGTTGAGGCGCCAATGAAACAAGCTAAGATGTTGGGTGTGTTTTTAGAGATATGAGCTCGTGGGTTCTTCTTCAGCGCTCGGAGAACTGTACTAAGAAACTGTGGAGGGCGCCACTTGCTTTAACTCAGAAGCAAGAAAGAGTTAATTAAAGATAGAAAAGAAAACAAGTTATTTTCAATTTGTCTCCCAATATATTATTTAAATGTGCATTACACTCAACATAGATATCAGCAACATAAAAGTTAAGCTATATAGAATAGACTTAAGTAGGTATATTAGTTTAAGAATAAATTATGACTATGCATCTAAACAAAAGTTCTGTACTTAAACTTAGTCTTAGATACAGTGAAGGAAAGCTTAGAAGCAGGCGTTCCATCACTCACAAGTAACTAGAATTAAGGTTGGCCTAACCCATGAGCTGAGGAGTATCACCAATGCATGAAACTATCAAAAGAATAAATGTTCATAAATACCTAGTAGCATGTTATTAGATCATGTCACCGATAATAAATTATAACGTCACCGTGGAGAACCACACATATCCCTCCGTCCCTGGAGCAGAGATTCTCACATGCGCGCAGGATGCAGGAGTATGTCCTAGTAGCTAGGAGCGAGGAGGGCGATATTTCAAGCCCATAAAAATGCAGCAACAATCACCAAGATGAGGCGATGCATCATGTAAATTTATCCATCAAGGGAAAGTAAAAAAAATGTTAGTCCATGAGGAGACAAATTGAAGAGAGAACAAAAAAGAAAAGATATTAGCCCTTTGGCTTTACATGCCTACAGGCATTTTGGCACGCTTGACCGCCATTAAAAAATTACTTTTTCGCGAACAAGAAAACTCAGGAAGCGTAGTAAAAAGACTCGCCACCAAATGGCATCCGCTTATATATCCAATCCAACCTCTCCCCTCTATGACAAGACAGTTTTATTTTTTAATTCTTTGCATTCACGACTTGGAACCACTTGACTTGACTGACACATAAAGCCAAACAACGCAGAAAACTGCTCAGCCCTGAAAAAGTAGAAAACTACCTAAAAAATCAACACAAATAGCCATTTGCCTATTAATGTAATAATATAAAAAAATAACATTCAAATTATTAGATAAAGAAAGGAATTGTGGGATGACAGACACAAAGTTGCACCATATGGTGTTCCATCAGCCGGATAGATGGCGTTACCAGTAAAAATCCTTAGCTGCGCACGAGCTGTTGAAACAAGATTAATGCAAAAATGTAACGACGTGTTACAAGCTGACACATTGCAAGGGGTCTTTTCAACGACTTCCTTTGAAGTAATAGGCACTAGTATTGCATTTTTTTTTAGTCAAAAGTTACTTTATTTAGTTTTTGATACAATACAAAAAGAATTACGCAATAATATGACTACAATTAAGAGCTACAAAGAAAATAAAAAGTGGGAAAATAATCGGCAATTTCATACTTTAACCCCTAATATTTATTTATGTGACTAGCAGACCCGACAGACGTTGTCCTGTCTTAACTACAAAAATTGATTACGAAATGGTTTTGTAAAAAATGTTACCCATTGTTTATTATTATTATGCTTTAAGATATAACACATTTTGTTGGTATTCCGACACGGTAACAGGCGACATATTACTGGCCATGTGCAAAATTCAGTTTTTTTACCCTCTATTTGACGATATTAGCAGCACGCATTCTGTCAATGTTATGTCAAACGCCATACATAAAAAAAGTTTAAATTGTTAAAAGCGATAAGGTTACATAACCATAATTTAGTATGGTGATTAAGTTTTCTTAAATTTTCTAACTTTTAGCGCAATTTCCTTATTTTTTTCTTTCATAAGAACATTCCCCTTACAATAACAAACAAAACAAAAAAAGAATTAGTGAAATCGCTCCAGCCGTTCACGCGTGATGCTATGACCAAGGGAAATAGGGATTTATTTTTATATATATAGACTAGCTGATGCCCGCGGCTTCGCACGCGTGTGTTTTGATCTGTTACAAAGTTTTCGTCACGACTCACCCCCCTCTACTCCACTCTTTTCCTCCACTTCCTTTGCCTACGGTGCCGAAGGTGCCCATCTCGGGCGAGGTGGTGGTGGGCACTTAGTGGGAGCCGATACCTCGTTGCCGACTTACCGGGGCCCGTTGATACAATAGTTGGATGAAAGAGGCCGATTTAAACTATTTAGGGATCCGGTGTTAGTTCTCCTAGCGAACCATGGTCCAAGCGAGCTCGTACCATATCTGTTTGCATTTACATGAAATCTGAAGTACAATATCATTTGAAACTTTCAAAACTGTCAACGCTGTAGTACAACAAACCATTCAAAGCAGCTTGCAAGGCTTTATTCGAATATGATCAACACTGGCGTAGAGTCCTGGAAGAAGTGGCCCTGTGTAAAAAACCACATTCTTAATTTCCAACCAAGTAGGTTACCATTTTTCTCGATCCATAAGCGTTAAAAAGGCGATTTTACAAATACAATTTGCTTGCATACTACGTTTGGATAGAAGACCGGTGTAGTACCAGCATCGGTGTAGAGCTCTGAAAAAGCCAGTCCTATGTCATTCTCCCTTCATGATCGATAAACGAAGTTTTATGTACCTCAATATGATGTTAAACACAAATAATTAACCACAAAATTTTCAAGCGTTTTTCACCCCCTCAAATGTTTAATTATAAAAAAATCCTTATAAACAAAACTTATACCAAAAAGCTGACGTAGTTTCACAAAACTTCCATGTGGGTGGGTTCGAGGCATGAATGGTAGAGTATGATCAAGAGGATAAAAAGTTTTCAGAAACTTGACAGGATAGACAACTGATTCGACTGTACTGACCACTGTGTCTATAAATTTTTATATTTCTTCAGCTTCAAATGATGTCAGCAAAACATCATTAATTACTGCGGCTTGGTCATTAGTGGGTGCGTGGTGGTAGCTATTTCTAAGTTAAACAACACGGAATTATGAAGTGATGTGTTTTTTTTTTCAACGTATTATATTCATGTTTTAAAAGTGTATTTTTTTAAATATGGAGGATATTAAATAAAAAGATAATTTGGATGCGTTAGAAAGGCAGTTTCACTAAACAAACTTTGTCAGGCCCCCAAAAGCGGTGCGTCCTAGAAAAAATAAATCGTTACTAAATGGAAGTTTACCAAATTATCTTCTAAATGGAAGCTTGTCAAATGGTCTACCAGTCTATATTGATTTAATCCACCAGTCAGCTGCTTAGTGTTGTTGCAACACACCTGTTACCTTTTCCTGCCTGAGAAACGGGTCTATGCCCAGTTTAGGAATTATTTTTGTACTGCTTAATATAGTTGATAATGTCATAAAGTACAACAGAGTAATTCTATACACTTTTTTCGATTTTCCACCATTTGTTTCTACTGTATACCTAAACAAAAATCTTCCAAGTGCAAGTCGGACTCGCGCACGAAGGGTTCCGTACCATTGACTACGAAAACAACATTAGGTACCTACATTAATTTAGTTAATGTAGTGCCTACCTGTTACCATTTATTGATATCAAGCAAAAATAAGCAAAAAATTGATTTTTTTGTGTGGGAGGGAACCTCCCTTAAATATTATTTTAATTGTTGATTATTAATGTTAGAAATATAACTGAGTGTTTTGTGAATATTTCAAGTGCCTACCTGTTGCCATTATTAATATCGAACAAAAAAAGACAAAAAAATCGCGTTTGTTGTATGGGAATACAACAAACGCGATTGTTTTTGTCCCTTCAATATTTGTTTTATTTTGTTTTTAACAGCAAAAATACATAATTTGTGAAAGTTTCAACTGTCTAGCTATCGCGGCTCTTGAGATACAGCCTGGTGACAGGCAGACGGACAGACGGACAGACAGCGAAGTCTTAGTAATAGGGTTCCGTTTTTACCCTTTCGTTACGGAACCCTAAAAATGATTAAGTTCTAAATAATACCATTCTTATGGTAAGTACCGATATTTATTTTCTGAATATGTACCAATATACATATAGATAAGACATCCAATAGGAATTTTCAAGTTTTGTCTTTTCGTTACATAGCCTCCTTATTTCTTCGTCAACTTTGTCCTTCAGGGCATATGGAATACGTCGCGGCAAGATGAAAATTGTTGTCACATTTTCTTGAAGCACTAATTGAGCTTTGTAGTATGATATTCAAACAAGAGTTCCGTCAAACACCATTGTTAAATCTTCTAGTAATCTGTCCAATTTTGAGTTGTTGATAATTTACTAACTGAATTTTATCCAACTCTTCAAATTCTAAGTCACAAGGATCCCGTGGAGCACAAAAATATAATATAATACGTTTTCTGATGTAATTCTGGGCTCAAAGATGTATGATTGACGTGTCGATCGATGTATCGATATCATCACATCTGTTCAGTTTTAAGTAAGTATCCAACCGTTTAATGATGTTTTTGAATGTTTCGTCCTTGTCTAATGGTACTGAGTTCAATTTAGATGTCCTAAGATTTGTTTGTGACCGACCTTTGCTCCTCAGTACCTTCTGCATACATGGAATTGTTTCGTGCTATCGAATTCAAACTCTGCAGTTTTAGTTTAAGCTGTGTTGTAATACCCTGAAGGTTATTTTTTCTTCAATCTCAGCTTCCAACTGTGGGTCATCAGTAATATTATTTGTAGTCGTATCTCTCCCAAATTATTATTGGTAAATTTGTTCATTTGTCACTTCACCAGCTGATCACTCACTAATTTTAATTCATAATCAGAAATTTCTCGTAGGTTTTGTATCTGGCTGCCGAATTTTGTAATGCAGTCTTTAATGAAAGTTCTACACGTTTTAATTCAGTTAATTCATCCATTTCGGCGCCAATTATTAAATTCTAAAATAATACCATTCTGTTTGTAAGAAATTACCTATTTATTTTCTGATTGACACATTGAATGTCATAACAAACTAAGAAAAGTCAGAGAGTACAAATATCTAAAGAGTATGGATATGACGCGGAACCGAACAAACTTTGCCCCCATTTTTTATCCCCTTAAAGATAAAATTTTCAAAAATCCTGAAAGACGTCATTCTTAATTTTTAATTAGGTAGCTGGATACCAATTTTCATCGACTTAGCTTCAAAACTGACGGAGTTTCATACAATCTTATGGGGCCCTTTTTACCCCCTTAGAGGAGGAATTTCCAAAATTCCTTTCTTAGTGCTCACCTACACTATAAAAGGAAGCACGGTGAAAATTTTTAGATTTATATCCCTGTAGTTTGGGCTGTGCGTTGATATGTCTGTCAGTCAGTCAGTCAGTCAGTCATTAAATCAGTTTTCATTTTTATATATTTAGATTTAAGCTGTACCTGGTAGTTTTAGAATTAATTCAATAGAAAACGTTATTAATTTAAGAATTTAATCTTATTTTTTACTAAAGATACATACATAAACACGTTATATAACGGTGCTGGTAGAAAATCTTTTTTAAACAAAGAATACACGAAGCATTTTTGAAGACTGTTCATTTTCACGTGAATTGCTCGTAGCTTAAAACGGAAGGTTAAAGGTTCGATCCCCAGTACAGGTAGTAAAAAAAATTAGGACATTGTATTTTCAATAGGCATTCCATAAAACTTGAATATCACATAACATCATTAAAGAAAATTCGAAAATTGTTTAACCTACATGATGGACTTCTTGATATTTACTATACTTTTCATGCACACAACGTGTTATGAAGTCATGTTAATATAAAACCCGATATTACGTGTGAAACGCCCCGTTGGTCTAGTGGTTTAAATACCGGGCCAAGATCTCGGGGTCCCAGGTTCGAATCCCGGGTCGGGCAACAAAAAAAAGTTTCCAATTTTCGAACGTTGCTCGGGTTTGTGATCACCAACCCGCATTTGGCAAGCGTGGTGATTCTGTAGGTACACCTATCATTGCTGTGGTAACTTAAATTCAATGATGGAGACCTTTTCCCTGCAGTGGGATGATTATAGGCTGTTACTTTACTTTACTTTACTTTACGTGTGAAATAAAAATAACTTTAATGTGGAATCGAATATAGAAATATACTCAAGCTCACAATGTCAACCGCACGTTCTGAATTGAAAACGTGATTGAAAAGAAATCACTATTGGCAAAGTAAAATCACAGAAAATTGCAGTTATATATTTTTTCCTTCCTTCGTCGTTACTTTTTAGTTTCTAATATCAAATTGAAATTGTTTTTTGTTATGTTAGTAACAGAGTAGTGTTTGGTAATGTTAAAGTACCTGTCTAGTTTAAACTTAAAAGTGTTAGTCAGTAAAACTTTTAACCCTCCAATTTAAAAAAATGACTAACCATTTTTATCTACTGTTATAACAATCACATTTTTTTATATTTGATTTAAGGAGATATTACTACACTCTACTACGCGATTTTGAGAAAAAAACATTTCTATTAGCTACGATGATATATTAATGTGGCTCATGGACTACTACAACGATATTACTTCACCTTTCATCATTGATTCTTTAAGTTTTTCATGCCAGTAGGTTGTGTTTATCATGACGTATTTAACAATCATTTTTTTTACTATAACTTAACTGAAGGGTAGGTATTCTATTTTCGAACGACTTATGAAGTTGGAATTTGTCCCTGCAAAAAAGTTACGCTTAATCATGATACCAATATGATATTCCGCAAATCAAAAACCACGTCCCAGTTGGTTTTCTACGTTTGAAAACGAGAACATCGTCATAAAATTGGTTTTGCTTCCTACAAAATATAAAAGTAACAGATGTCTCCATTTCACTGCAAAAATAAAACGTTCTCGTCCAACCCATTCCTAACTCGTACAAAATTGGAGTCGTGACTTAAAAGAAATTACTCTCTGCAAACTGAAATCAGTTTCATTGTTACCGTTTTAATATTTTATGTCAATAGTCGTTGTTCGGATAATAATAGTGAATCCATTGCAATGATTCGGAGTCTTAACTTGGGCTTTGCGAAAATTTTAATCACAGCTCCCGACTAAGCTCTCAGTTTGGCAGAAAGAGACGATAAAGTTCTCATTGTTTGGAGACAATGAACACGTGTGTCTGTTTGCTCAGGAACAAAATATATGAGTCACAAAGGGATCGCTTTTTATACGGTATTGTTGCGTGCGGTTAGTTTCTTTGGACTAAGATGATACTCTTAGTATTGAAGCATTTAATGTATTTGTCTATCATGATTAGATGACAGTAAGAAAACTATTGGGTTTCTTTAAGTCGGTTTTTTATTTCAAAATATTTGTGATTTTTAAATAAAAATAAGTTCAGACATTTGTAAAATCCGTAATATAAACAAAGGCATCAGAAAGTAGTTCAAATATTTATTTTAGTTTGTCAAAAGTTAAATCATCACTTCACTTTTTTTTAAATATTCGATTGCTCTTGACTACATACTTAACTCTACGGTTAATAAGAAGCCTAAAATGGAGCGAGCTTACCCAGAAGCACCCTTATATTAATATGTTGGTTATGTAGGAAGATAATTAAACATTTTGTTTGTCTTAATTTTTCTGTTATGTTTTAGTAGCATTTTTTGTGATAATAATTTAGTAAGCATGTAATAAGTAATCTGCGTCAAAAATTTGAAGTCTAATATCGGGTTTTTCGAAAATATTAATCACAGTTCTTAACAGTTCTCAGCTTTGTCGAAGAAAGAGACTGAATAAATCCAATTATTTGTAGGACAATGAACACGTATGTCTGTTTACTTAAGAACAAAGTACAGGATAATGATGCAGGGATCGCCTTTCAGACGCTATTGTTGCGTTCTAATACTTTCTTTTAACTTGGATAATATTACTTAAAGATCCAATAAAACTTCCCGTCAACGCATCTGATAACTTACTCGTTTTTAGATTACGAAAAAATAATATCGCCATAGCCGCTAAGCTAGGCAGGCAGTTCGGCCAAAAAGCAGATACAGCTGCCCGTGTTCTGACAGTAATGACACTTTCTGGATAAAAATGGGTGGTGGTGGACCAACAATTTCAAGGAGCTATTTGGAGGAATTTAAATTGGTTTTTTTTTTGGTCATTGAGTGATTATTGTACTACGTTTTAAAGATCAGAGTAAAAGAATAAAATAAAATAAATATATGTAAAATTTAACGATTTTCATCAATTTAAGATGCTATTAGAATTGTCGATCATCATTCGGTCGTCATTAATATTTACAGAACTTGTGGAATGATACACTTTAGTAGTTCTAGCGGCTTCTGATCTATTTTTCTCTTAAATGTCAAATCATCCATAAAAAACCTTTATACCCAAAGATTTGTAATAGGTATCTTTTTTTTATCCATATTTCCTTGCGTTGTCATATAATTACAGATGTTCCTACAACGTGAATTGTTGATTCGAAAATTACAAGGCATCACAAAAAGTTCAGAAATAATAACGCAGTATTTTTCTGATAACAATAGTTGCGTAGTTTATTCTACGTAAATCATTTATGAGAATGTAGGTTAGCCATGTTGTTATATCAAATTGGTCTTTAATCCATTCTTGGAATAATAAAATGTTAAATTTTAGAAATTTTATCATTGCAGTAACAACCGTTTTTTAAATACATTCTTTTGTTTAAAAAACTTTTGTAACAAACTGCATTATTAAAATAATTAGCTCGTCAAAGGCTTTTAACTTTTTTAATGTAATAATGGAGATATGAGAGAATAATATTATGGTCATGTGTCTAATAGTTCTCCTAGAACATTGTATCAAAGTCAAAATTAAGTTAAAAGATATGGGTTAATACGAGGTCCCACAGAAAATTAGCATCGTGATGGCTTTGCCTGCCACGACTAATGCTAAGAGGGGACCTTTTTGACACTTTTATTTTAGGCTAAGTTTTTAAACAATGTTTTATGTTCCGTGTCAAATTAATATTTTTTTCTGTATTTTCTACTATTATATCGTTTTTTATGAGTTTCCAATATTCTAGCACTATTGAAAGCGCCACCATTTTATAGGCTAATTGGATTTATTTGTCTTCTCTTAACAACCAACATCAATAATAATAATTAAACTATTTATTTGTATCAACAGCATAATTACAATTAGGCAACTTAAGCTAAGCAGCAAGAAATCACAAATAAGCTAATAGCCAATGAGACAAAAGGGTCTACGACTCAGCAAGTGACGCCAGAAATAAATTAACGTCGCTGATATTCTGTCGCAGCCAAACAGTTAAAGTTATTTAACATTATAAAAAATGTACTTAAAGTAAATTAAATTATTTCAAAACTGTGACGCACCCACGAACCAAGATGTGTTTCATGACGCTTGCAACATTCCCGAAATATCAAAAACTAAATAAAAACATGGTACACGGTATAATCCCTGAATCAATGAACTCTTGTACCAATGTATTCTACAGAAATAAGGGTAACGCCCTGACACAAATAGACCCGTTTGCTATAGTTATGTAGAAGACAAGACCCTTTTCATTTGCTCAGATATCCAACATTCAGCTATCAGATTACCAAAACTAATTGGTATTGCCTTCGATAAAATGTTCTGATCCTACGAGAAATTCGCGGTGGGTTTGATAGTTATGTTAATTAAATATAAAACTATATACACAGCCCAATATGTATGTATGTAAGATAATCATCCCATTGCATGGAAAAGGCATCCATCATTGAATTCAAGTTATCACAGCAATGATGGATACTGGCATAATCACCACGCTTGCCAAATTCGGGTCGTGTTCACAAACCCGAGCAACGCTCGAAAGTTCGAAACTTTGTTGCCCGACCCGGGGATTGAACCTGGAATCTCGAATCTTGGCTTGGTATTTTAACCAACGTAGTAAGTAGTACTCCTAAGTTATAGTACTCCTCTCTGCTAATTGCCGTGCCCTTCGCCCATTATGTCATTCTTTACTGTGTCATTAGGGAAGCAATAAATAATTGAATATTGAGTAAAAAGCTGATTATCGCATCTATGCTATCATCGTAGCAAATGTGGCCGTGCGTGCTATGGGTGCGCATGTATAATTCAGTTGCCTTCCATAACATCACCCGATCTATAATAAGGAATCAATCGCCAAAATCGTCTCAGTAGTGTAACCGCAATTGTGGAACCCACAAACACATATATATACCCTTTCTTTTGGCTTAACCGTAGTTGGGTAAAAAGAAAATAACCATCAATCCGAATATCCCCAATACAAGCCAAATAGAATACATAACTAAAGATTGTATCAACAGATGACCCCTACTATATTCGTCAAAGGTATTTTCTGTCAAGTGTACTTTTATTTTGCTACCACGTCTCGCGTGAAGGGTTTCTGCGCGTCAGATGAATTCAACAGACAAGCAACTCGTAGACGTCTTTTACTGAAAATGTTTATCGAACGAAAATTATTTTTAAATTTACCTCATCGTTTTAAAATGAAAAAGTTTGTATGGATGTTTTTTATTCTTCCAAGCTATGGCAATGACATCAGATTTTTTTTCCAAATTTCTTGAAGTTACCTTTTTAATCGTCACGTGACATAATAGAAAGCACCGGCTGCTATGACCAAACCCAAAGGATTCAGTATAAAAGTGGATCGCTTCTTCTATCTAATAGGTGTCGTTAAGAGCGACTGAGGTACAAGAACAAGAACTGGGGCAACAGCGTCTTCTTCCCACTATAAGCGAAAACCATTTCCTTCCAAGCTAGCAATTAATGTTCAACAGTGGACTAATGTGGGCTTGTAATGATTGCACCATTACCCGATCTGCGTTTCCAGCTCACCTGCAAATATGGCTTACCTAATCGTAAGCCAGTTTACTATATCAAATTGTTATAATATTTTCAACGGGTTCAATCCATCCCATCATCCATTCCAAATAAGTTAATGTTTTTTTGGAACGAAGTTCCTTATCACGCGTTACGAAAAGGGGCTAGATGGAAAAAATTATACCGACACTTTTTGCTATATTATTAGTTGTATGCCGTGCGGCGCACGCGTGCGCGAGAGTGGAAGAGGGGTGCGAGAGGTAGGGAGAGGGAGAGAGAGAGGGAGAGAGGGAGAGGGAGAGGGAGCGCGAACTTCGTTCCATCCGAGTGTCCCTTGACACCTCTCAAGTTTTTTTATTTTATTTATTGTTATCAAAATCGAATTTCATATAAAATAAATAAAAATACTATATCAAGTTTGATTGTTTGTCATATTTTTGTTACTGATTTCCATTAGATATGTACTTTAATAGCTATTTATATTAGGACTGAAAAAAAAAACAATAACATACCTCCAGAAAGGGTCGATACACCTTATTTTAATTATTTTTTTAATATTAACATTTAGGTTTACGTTGATTCTGTTCGGCGTCTATAAGACTGAGTTGTCTCTGAACAAACTCCACTTTGGATACGCTCCAACGGAAATGAATTATGTTTTTCTCATTGGATTCCGATGAAAATGTTCATATTGTTTCACGGGGTCGCTTCCAAGTAACTGTTGAATAAACAAACTTTTGAAGCAAACATTATGTAGTTGAGGGTTTGAATATTAAACGATAACGGGAAATTCGATCATACCATGGTCACAGGCTGTGACCATGGTATGTGACGTCATGACTGCTATCATATTTGTAACTTATTTGAAATTCCAAAACACATGCCTTTTATTTTTGTCCTACAACTTTTTACCGTCAATTCTAATATTGAAATTTTGTTTCAGTCGGTCCAACATTGCAAGCCAAGTATCCAGTAGTGGTCTTCATCCACGGGGAATCATTTGAGTGGAACTCAGGCAACGTCTACGATGGAGCGGTGCTCGCGAGCTATGCTGGAGTGGTAGTCATAACTATCAACTATAGACTTGGTATTTTGGGTAAGTGTGTCAAAAAGTTTAATAGAAATCTTGGGAACGGTTGCTAACATTATGAATAAGAAGAAAAACAAAAGACTCTTGAATAAGGAACACTGCGATGACAGGTAACATTACATTAGAATCCAGGCATATGAAGTAGCATGCAAATACAAAATTATAATTAAATTGATCAATTCAAATGTCATTGATCACACGATATAGATTTTAAAGAATCAGAATACATTATATAAAAATTTAAGTTCAGTAAAGCAAAAATAAAAAAGTATGTGTCCGATAATCTTTCATCGAATAAAAACGGAGTAAAGAATAAAGTAGTAAAAGAATAAAGGCCTAGACACAATTTTGATTTGACTACCCAGTTTGTTGTGATCGTCGGATCTATGAAGGAAATTATCTTTTCTAAATTGATTCGAGTCGGAATTAATTTATTTTCTATGTCACAAAATTCAATTGTTGGCATGCAACAATAACTAGCTGACCCCGCAAACTTTCTATGGCTTCAAACTAATATAATTTGATTTAAACTTTCATGGTCACTATCACTAGAGTTATTTAATTCGGGATTTATACCATGTACCTTATTTATTATGAGTTTCCGATATTTCGGCACTGTTGCAAGCGCCATGATCACGGGAGAACTTACACACTGAGTTAAATAACTCTAGTAATATAATTTGATTTTTATATTTGGTATGGCGTAAAAAAAAACTTTCCAACGTAATTAATACTTATTATTCTATTTCTGACGACAACAAATTCAAAAATACCAAAATCATCAAAATCGGTCATGCTGTTCTCGTCTTATAAATGGTGTAACTAACACGGCTATTTTGTATAAACATAGATAATATTTAATTTACAAACGTGTCTTTCTTATGATGTCTTTCCTTGCATTCACGACATGAAAAATTCCTGAATATTTTATCAAAGATCCTTTTTTGCCTATTTCTTATATGTATTTACCTCTAGTTCTTCAGAACATTAGACAGACGTAAACAATGCTAACACCGTTTAACACTATGCAAAACTTTCCGCCGTGTTCCTTAATCATTGCGTGTGAAACTCAAACAACAATTAATCTAACACCTCTCACCACTGGTATGTGAATATTACAATCCTCATTACAACAACTCTAGTTTCACCCTACTCTCTTGAGCCATAAACTTGAATTACAAGTCACAAATCAACTAAGAACTTCCCACTTCAGGGGCGGCGAAATGATGAACGTTCTCTCTAAATGCGTCAGCGTAGTTTTATTTTTCTTGAATCTAATTATGCGATGCCCAGCTTTCTGTCTATGGCTTCGTCACGTCTCACTTAGCGTAATTAAACATTTCTTCCCGAGCGTTCACAGCGATGTCATCGCAAACTCAAACTTGTACCACTACAACATACGAACCGTTTTCGGTTAAATTTGAAAGTAGTTAAAAATTAACAGCACCAACAATTTTTTTGAATGCGACGCGTGCTGTAGGGAACATTTCGCTAAAATCTCGTTCAAGTAATAGGGCCGTGTTAATTAATACGAAAACTGTGGTTGAAATGAAAAATATTGGACGCATTTGAAAAATATTTGACGACCATTTGGATCAGCGGTAGTTAACGCTGCTTCTGAGCCATGGGTCGCGGGTTCGATCCCCGCACAGTACAAATATTTGTGTGCATGAACATGTCTGTTTGTACTGGTCTGGGTGTTTTCTATGTATTATAAGTATGTATTTACAAAAAAAAAAAGTATATAAGTAAGTTTATCGGTTGTCTAGTACCCCATACGACAGGGTACTTAATAGTACCTTAATTTGGGACTAGATGGCTCTGTGTGGCCCAGTGTGGCATGTCTTAAATATTTATATTTATTTATTTATTTATTACTTTAGTGTGTGTTTCAGACGCATCCATTTCTTAGTTTGCATTATTGATTAATCACATTGTTTCTTTTATTTACTGTCTTAATGCGTCAAAGAAATTTTGTAGAATCCAAGTACATTTTCATACTTTTTAAAAATTTCACAAAGCTTTTTATAAATATTTATTTGCGCATTTTAATTGGTACGCTGAAACATGATTGAATTCATCATGGATTCATTTGATCTTTTAATCGTTAACGTCATGTTGAATAAATGCTTCAATTGGCATTTTCAATATTAATGTTATTAAGTCGTTTAAGTTTTGGAAATGCAATCACTGTTTTTGAGTCACAGTTTTGTTTAACAGTGGATGAAACTAATATTATTTTGTAAACTTGTGCGAATGCTATATCAAATTATGATTTATATAAAAAAATACATGAAAATTTCTAATTTTCACTATGTGCACCGACTAGTATTTTCTTTTGGCATTAAGATCTCCAGTTGTCTATCTGCAGTAAAACAAAAATACCTAAAGAAATTAAAGTACAATACCAAAGAAATACTCTTTATTCTTAACACAGTCATAAAAGAAAATTTATAAAAGTATTTTACATTAGTCTAATGCAGTAAACATCAGCTCAGTCAACTTTTATCTTACTGCTTAACACACAAAAGTAATATCAGTATCAGTATTTGAAAAAATATATCTCAGGCGGAACTCGAAACAGCATCTCCTCGTATTCGATTATACGAGGGTATGATATTTGAGCAATTTAATTGCAATGAAATTGCTAAAATAACATATAAAGTACACAAAAGTAATTTTAGGCACAGCTTACTTCTAATTTTAATGACAAAATATATTAAAAAGAACACTAGAGTTAATAAACATAAATCTTATGTCCAGAATTGTTGGTGATGAATTTGGCACATTAACATCTAAATTTATTTGCAGGATTCCTAAACGCTAATCCGATACCTCATCTCAAAGCAAGGGTAGCAAACTATGGACTGATGGACCAAATAGCGGCACTCCATTGGGTGCAACAGAACATAGCACTCTTCGGAGGAGACGCTGGCAACGTGACCATGTTGGGACACGGATCTGGAGCCGCGTGTATCAATTTCTTAATGATTTCACCAACTGTTATGCCAGGTAAGTCTTTTTGCAGTTTGATTGCAAATATTTTTTAATTTGTTAATATTTAATCATTGATATCATAGCGGGATTTTTACCAACCATCTCCGTGCTTTGGATGGCACGATTAAACTTATTGAAGACTGACATTGCTTTGCGGCAATGAATGTCTTTGTCTAGAATGTTAACTATTTCACATTAAAATCGGTGTTAGCGCAATACTTGAATTAAAACTGTAAAAGCTATGAAAAAATTTTTTTACAATACTAGAAATTTCAGTTGTCGTACAGCTGTGTTTTTAAATTACTCATTAATAATAAGATGAAAATTATGATTTATCTAGATTTTAAAAAATATCGGTTCAGAACTTGGTAAGTACTGTTCATTAAACAAATTACCGCTTAAATTTGTACAAACGATGTTTCTAGTTAAGTAATTCAAACAAAATTGGCACCCAACTTCCAAGTTGAATTATTCGGAAGCCTAGAACATTAACTGTTTTAACACTTTCAACTCAAGACCTAACGTTTGCGCAATTCCGACCATCAATCTCAAAGTTTACATTATAATGAATTATTTAGTCAAAGGTCGGCGTAAAAGTTTAATATATATTCTTGTGAGTAACATGAATTTTATTTCCAGGCCTTTTCCATCGGGCAATTTTACTGTCTGGATCAGCCCTGAGCTCGTGGGCACTGGTCGAGGATCCAGTCAGCTTCTCCGTCCAGTTAGCGAAGCAGTCTAACTGCACTCTACCAGAAGATATTGTTAAAGATCACGAACTAATAGTTGACTGTCTTCGGGAAGTACCTTTAGAAGAATTGATGTCGGCCGAAATTAGTACTCCAAGCTACCTAACAGCGTTCGGACCTTCTGTAGACGGAGTCGTCGTCAAAACTGACTACGCTAAAGAGCTACTTACATTTTTCATTCCTAACGATTTACAAGGTTTCACAAGCGTGTCTGGGGTGAACAATTTCAAAGCGGATAAGCGAAGCGGAGATAGGATTTTTGGGATAAGAGGAGGTCAAAACAAATACGACTTGCTATTTGGCGTGGTGACTAGTGAGGCCCTTTGGAAATTCTCCGCTCAGGACATACAAAACGGATTTGAAGGCGAAAGGAGGGATAGAATAATAAGGTGAGGTCAATGTTTATTCAGCAAATTGGTGTTCGACCGCAGGGTCTTATAGGAAGGTCTTTGTAGAAATGGGTGTTAATGAAAGGTCTGACATATTGGATGATGTAAGGATCGACGATGAATAGATAATTTGGAAAGGTCTCGCACACTCTAAACACAATAGAAAGGAAATTTGAGGACTGTCTTTGTTTCAATATTGATGTAGCTAATTTATATCGGTTTACTTATTAAAGAAGAATAAAAGTGATAGCTAAATCATAAATGCATATTAATACCTTGGTAAAGTCAAAAAATGTATTCTAGCATTTTGAAAACATATTCATACTAATAATAATAATAATAATAAATATTTAAGACATGCCTCACTGGGCCACACAGAGCCATCTAGTCCCAAATTAAGGTACTATTAAGTACCCTGTCGTATGGGGTACTAGACAACCGATAAACTTACTTATATACTTTTTTTTTGTAAATACATACTTATAATACATAGAAAACACCCAGACCAGTACAAACAGACATGTTCATGCACACAAATGTTTGTACTGTGCGGGGATCGAACCCGCGACCCATGGCTCAGAAGCAGCGTTAACTACCGCTGATCCAAACGTCGTCTATACTAAACTGAATTGCTAAGAGACTATCACGTAAGTTTTTATGTCGCCAAAGTATCGCCATCGCCACATATCGTAGGCTGTTTACGATATGTACGAATAATAAAACTTACCTAACTCTGTGTATTTTTTTGTTACAGGACCTACGTTAGAAACGCATACACATATCATTTAAGTGAAATATTCTTTACAATAGTGAACGAGTATACAGATTGGGAGAGGACTGTTCAGGTAAGTTGTGATTTGATATTTTTCAATTAACCCCTTCTTGAGTGCAATTCAAATCCTCGCTTATGAAAGTAAATACGAATCCAAATCCATGCGTTCATATTTTATGAATAAACACGTAATGTTATGCAATTTATTTGTATAGTAGATACCAATCGCTTTAAATTTGTTAAGTAAAAAATCTGATGAGACCTTCATAACGATAATGACTTATTACCACACTTTTATAATGCGACATAATCAAATCTTCGAAGATTTGATAAACAATATTTGAACATATGCTCTTCGATTCGAAGTCATGGCTAAAAAAATAAAGGCAGGACTCCAATCGCTGAGCTATCATTTGGTAACTGTGGTTTTTAATTTAAACTATGTACAAAGAAATGTACCTATCTATAAAGTGCCAATCATGGATTAGAAGACGGATGGTTAGGCCTATTCGATGGATTGATAACCTAGATAGGGTTGTGTTGTTAATATTCTCGTCATACCTTTAGACGCTTACTTGATTTAATATGCGGAATATGCCAATGAACAAAAGATAGATCTTTCCTTTATTTTCTGGCTTTCGGACGATGTTTACAATATTCTGTTGTTTTGATGTTATTATATACATATTTTTGTGCCCCACACGGTTGTGCGTGTAATAGTTATTATAATATGAAGAACGAAATAAATGTTATAATGTAATACTCTTGACCTGTATTCAATATCTTTTTCCTTCTATTTTTCTTAGGGATAAATAAAAGAATCACCGAAGCATGAATGCGTCATCAACATAATATTTATTAGTCGCTTCGTTTACCTCTTTGATATTATTGGTATTAATATATTATATTGTAACATTGGCTTCCGCAATGTTACTAGGCTGTCTATAGTATACAATGACACAGTAAGCTTAGTATTAAATCTTTGTTACTTAAGAGAATACACTACGGTCGAGAGAATTGAAAAATAGGTATTTGTATAATCTATTGCTGTCGCGCCGTCCCGAACGCCTCCACCGCAGAGCGCGATAGAGACAACTGCATTTTGGACCGAAAATACCAACTAAAAGCACACAAAATCAACGTTTCGTAGTCCCGCGATTCCTTTTCCAAAACAAGACCAATTTAAATACTTTTTTCATTAAAAATTAAAGAAAGGATTTGGCTGTGTTTGTATATTTTGCTTTTTTTTCAAAAATTTTGCCAAATTTGTTTTCTGGATGTTTGAGCACAGGGGAAAATCTGGTGAATTTTTTAGATTTTTGGAGACTCATATCTCTTTTATTATTTAACTTATGAAAAAAAAGAAAACATAGAAACATGCTAATAGTGGCCATAGATTTTTGTAATAAAAACATTGCTCTACTGGCATTATCCAGGGAGGAAACAGGGGACTACGTTTGTATGGAAAAACGGCCCTTGTGTTTCCTCTTAACACTAATATTCAGCCCGCGGCTTCAAACACGTGTGATTCGGTAATATCAATCTCCTGATTATATCGCGCTTCTGGTTATACACAATGATTTCTTCATCTTTCAAATTTTTGTAGGTGTTAAGTATCGTATTGGGAGCCCATTTATGAAGTGAAAAATTCATGCTCCTAATAAATAGCACTCTCGGTTAAATTGTAACTTCCGTTGATAAATCGTATTTAAAAAATAAAATAAAATATATCGTACTCCTTGTTATATCGCTTAGTTCATTAATCGGTTTTAAAGATATTACAAATTAGGTTTGATTCCATTTCAATGCTTGTTTAATCTGTTTATATATATCTTCTAACATTCATACAAAAAACAAATTCTGCTAACTTTTTATTAAGCCAACTGACATCACTATTTAAGATAATAAAAATGCAATAAAGATCTCGTTACTATTGTTAGTAATTAATAATACAAGCAAGTCTTTGAAGTCATTCTACTGAATGTATCATGACTGTGATCAGAACAACAAAAATGTACTAACGCGATCAATCTGCGAATGTTTTTGTGTGATTTAATATTTTGTTTGGATAAATCAGAGCAATGTTGAACAAACAATCAGGTTGACATGAAAAAAATACGTGACACACAATTTCAGAAGGATATAGGTAGCTTATGTTTATTCGAAGTAACCTATTTGATGTTTTTATTGGATACTAGCTATTGCCCGCGACCTCGTTCACGAATAAAATGTAGCTTTCTATAAAATGTAGCCTATGCTACACCCTGACACGTAAACTATTACAATGCATAAAATCATGCCTATATTTTTGATCATGAACAACAAAAGTGCTCATCCCACGGAAACCTAATGATTTCCCAGCATAATAAGAGGCCTATGTGCTTTTTCAGCTTGTGAACTACTCTCGTGACAAAATTCATCCAGATCCTTTGAGCTGTTTTGGCATGATTGAGCAACAATCATCCATCCAAAATAGTTTGTGAGATTTTAGGGTTTGTTTCCTCTGAAGCGGATCTGAACGGAACAGACTATGTGCCACTGCAATTATGAGTGATGATACTGAGTACCTTTACCGACTGAGTCCTCTGATGCCGACACGTTCAAATAATAGCACCACCATCTTCCTATGGGTGTCGTAAGAGGCGAGTCGGCACACCTAAAGAAAGTATTTTACTTAGTTAGAAGTTAACATTCATTAGCTCGGCGTTGACTCTTTAATAATCAATTACCCGGTGTGATTGGTTAAGTCGTGGCTCCTGAACAAATTGCAATAGTTGATTGTTTTATGTGAAAAACCGCTTGTGTAACCGCCTGTTAAATACTGCGTAGTGATGCGGTAGGTAGACTAGGATTACATGTTTGACCACAACATTGGATAGTTATTGTACCTCTGTAATTTACACGTAACTGAAAGATTTTTTAAAAAAAAATTGTAAACAAAAAGTGTGAAATTATAATTAATTTAATTTTACCTAACTAT
Organism: Anania crocealis; assembly: GCA_949315895.1. Lineage (NCBI taxonomy): Eukaryota > Metazoa > Arthropoda > Insecta > Lepidoptera > Crambidae > Anania > Anania crocealis. Next base: position 3,477,323 of record OX438880.1, read on the forward strand.
ATGCATAAAATACCAAACTCACTACCCGCGTGAACAACATGTTATGTGGCGTGGGCGGAAACTTGTATGCAGCAGCGGGATATAAATTAACATATCTATATACTCGATGACCTCCGTGGCAGAGTTGCGTACACACAGATTTTCAATGATGGATCACATGTAGCCTTTTTTTTTTAAAGTGGAAAAAATGCATAAAATTGCATACCCGCCGCTGGGTCGGGCGGCGGGTTATGTGGGGCTCTCTACTCCAGAAGGGAGTAGCCTACCCATTAAAAAAGACCACCATTGCCGGCTCTTTTTACTTGGGGATAGTACGGTGTAGCAAAGCCTTTCCCGAATACCCGTTGCATAATTTATTTCGCTCTTTTTTGAGCAAACTCATCGCAGGACCTCTCCTTCCCAAGGTAGAATGCCACAATAATATGCGCATCTTTCCGCCAAAATTTATTACATTTACAAGTTCTTGGACACAACAGATGCCCAAGTGTATAAATTTAATAAAATAAATTAATCTACTAATATAATAATTATAGCAGGAAGTGACAACGAGAAGGTGTAGGATCACATGTAGCCTGCTCCAAGGTCCAAGGTCCGGGTTCGGTTCCCGGACAGGTCAATGTAGAAAAAAGGTATTTTCTACATATTTTCGAGTGTGGGTGTTTGTGGTACCTTCGTTGTTTCTGATTTCCAAAATCTGAGTGCTATTTAAAGACGAAATAACTATTTAAAGTTATAAAATAAAAATAAATCCACATTTTTTTTTTAATTATTGATATCCTTTTTCAAGATCTAATCTAACTTTGTACCAAATTTCATCAAAATTTATTTAGGAAATTTTGGCATGAGAGTATAACATACAGATAAACAGAGTTACTCTCGCATTAATAGTATTATTAAAACAGACCATTTTTACTCGCATCATCTTCATTGTTTTTATTATATCATTTGATTTGATTGTGAAATCCGTGCAAGACCAACTTTTGGCTTTAAAAAAGTTATCGTCCAAAAACTTCACTTAAATCTTCCAAACAAAATAGAATCCGACCAAATAAATTCTGTACTCCACAATTTCATTCGTAACAAAGGGAATTTGGCAAAGATAGTGCCAGATCATCCCGGCACCGGATGTCTTGAAGCTGCGACGCGAAATAATCTTAGATTAGGAATATTTCGCCTCCAGTATTGCTAATCTAATAACGTTTTAGCTGCTTTGGCAAATGGTTTATTTGGTTTGTTTATTTACAACATAACTTTGTTCATTTAATTAGCTGTACCTAGAGTTTTTACTGCCAATTTGAGGTAAAAAGACAATACTCCACTAATTTAAGAAGAGTATCATTTTGAGCGTCAAATAAAAATATCTTGAAAGTGATAATTTTAAGAACGATGGTGTTCTTAAAATATTGTGCACAAATCTCTGCTATAATAGATCACATGTAAGCAAAGCCTTAAAAAAACATTTTCAAACAACGATCTCATAAACTATCAGCAACAATCTGTAAATTAGAATTACAGCCAACAATGTGAGTGAAAATAGCGAAACACTTAGCATTCATTTGGCTGTTAACAATAAATGGTTAAACCTCATTTTCAATGGTGGCAAAGAAAGCGGTGGCCTTAATTGATTTCTGGCATGCTCTCAAATGTTGTTTTACTCTAATTGTAGAAAACACAATCACAATTTTCTTTCACTTACTTACACGAGTATTGGTTATAAAAGTAAAGTAAAGTTACGGCCTTTAATCATCCCACTGCAGGGCAAAGGCCATCATTAAACCCATGACTCCAGATTTTGATCCTGTACTTAATAAAGGTTCCCGTTGAAAGTAATCGTCGTGATAGGTATCTGTCACGACTAGTGCTGATCGGAAAACTTTTTGTCAATTTTTTTCTTTTTATAATGTTTTGTGTTCTCTGTTTGTTTTGTTTTGAATATTTTCTTCTTTCTTTCTTATGGTTACTTTAAAGATATATCAATCTGAGCCCGGATCAGCTCAATGCTGGACATAGGCCTCTCCAAATAGTTTTTTTTTTCATTTCTGCCCCGCTTGGCAGGTTTGGATATCACAGATTAGCAAATTTTGGAACGAAAGCTCTGCTTCCCGTTTTCTTGTATCAACTGCTTTGCCTGTATCTTATGATACTTTAAGGAATAGAAAAGATGGTGCTCCAACAAGGCAGGATATAACCATGGTTCTTAGTAATCTGGTTTTAAGGCAGCTCAAAAATGTCTAAATATAAAAAAATATATACACGTTAGTTATTAATTTAGGAGCAGAAGAAGAAACAAAAGAAGGAACACACTGTGCCTACTCTCGTTTCTTCTAAAGATCTTTGTTCTTTCTGAGAGACATCATAATAAACATGTTACATCCAACTAATTTGTTACAGCACCCAATCAACACCCGGGACGCAGCAGTGCTCGCGATATCAGACGCTCAGTACGTCGCACCGTTGGTTCAGACCGGAGATTTTCTCAGCGTGGCGAAGAGCTCCCCAGATTCTGGACCGAAAACATTCTTCTACGTGTTCGATTACCAGACCAAGGATGGGGACTACCCGCAGGTTGGTGTATGTCGGCCTTTTTACTTTTTCAACCTTCTTTGTTTATGCAATTTATATCATTACAAAAAACAGAATAAGCTGAAAATTCCTTGAAGATTCTTTTTGGCTTCCTTAATTAGAACTCAAACTCACAAACTTCATATTCAGAAAAGATAAAAAAAAATCTAGAATTGTAACTAAAATTTACACTAGAATTTCGATTTCTTAAAAAGCAGGTTAGAATATAAAAATTAAGTGTTTCAGGTAAAATTTCAGTTTAAGAGCTAATTGTCCATATGCACTCTCAAATAGATCTACCAAGACATACGTGTTGACATTTTTTTTTAGCTACGGCTGTGGAAAGTATTTTTTCCACGTTTTAGTCTTATAATAATATAATAAAATATGCGCATTTAATTTTTTTAGTCAACTGCCTGTTCAATTACTGCATTTTAATATGTAGCTTTGATAATCGACCGAAATATTCAAACTTATAACATGTTTGTAAAAGTAAACAGGAAAATTTTCGTAACAATATTACTAAAACAAAGTTTTAAGAAACGCAATTAATTTATAAAACGAAACAAAACAAGAAAATGCTTCATCAGAATATTATTAATAACACCATAAATGAACACTCCCAAACGAAATTGCTTGTTAATGATAAACGAGATACACAGAATTATTAATAGTGCTATAACATTTTCCGAATAAGAGTAATTGCTTTTTGTTGTTCCATAAAATATCTATTATTATTATTTCCTTTTGATTTGTACATTTCGAAATAAAAAAAATGGCAATCATTATTTTGTTGTTAACTGGTAAGACAAATAGTATCCATTTTGTTTAATGGAGAAAGAGGCCTTTGATAAATAATATTCCACTTTGATGATTTTTACTTTAGCCATTAATTTAGTTTGTATCGTTAACTTCTCGTGTATTAAAGCCATCGATAAAGTATAAAAACTGGATACACAGACCCATACAAAAATATCACTGCGAACCTACCAATATTAAGTATAAAGAGCTGATGTCATACCTTCCATAATGCAAACTAAAGCTTACGTAGATGAATGTAACTAAGGTAAAGATTATCCAAATGAATCCAAATGGTGTAGGATAGCCTGACTACTGGAGTAAGTATTAAATAAAATATTTTATACTAAAAATTGGTTGTTTGTAAAGTAGGTTTACGATCGAGATGTTTACGTGATAACGTCTTATTGGTGATATAAGTTTTTGGGAAGTAAGGAATTAATGAAGATAACAATTTTTTCAAATTTTAAATTACATCTTAAACATTCAACGAAAACTTAACCGCACGAGAAAATCTCCATTCGTTTGTATGCCGCTAGAGTGAGAGAGACGGAAGATCGGTCCACTCACTCGAACGCTATGCCAGCCTCCGCTCGTGAGGATTCCGCGTGACAAGTTTCACGGAATGACTGGCAGCGCTCGAGATGAGACGGAAGATCGGTCCGTCTCTCTCTCTCGTTATACCTGCGATCGCGCTCGTGAGGTTTTGGTGTGACACAAGTTTCTGAACATGTCACCCGACTAAAACGATTTTAAAGACGTTATCACGTCAAAACTGTCTTTATATTTCAATATCCCAATTTAATTATTAACAAATTTAACCCTTGCGTGTCACCAGTGTAGGGGTGCTTGAATACGTGAGTGTTAAATAGAATACTTTATACTTGTAAACTGACTTTATAGTCCGCTCAAAGAATAATCCAAAAGCAGGTGTAGAGTGCGTGAGAGTGCACCTAAGCAATTTCTACAGAAATTGGTTCAGGATGCTTAGAGAGTAAACATACTAAAAATCCCCGCCTCTAGGAAGGGCGCCGGAGTGGGGGGAAGGGGTTAAAGTTCCCTCTTTCGAGTTTTTTGCTAATACCTTTAAAATGGTGCGTCGTAGAGAAAAAGTGTCTTCTACGTAATGAAAGCTAATAAAATTGTCTGCAACTTTTGTCCTACACAATTTTTCGGATCCCTAACTGTTTTGTAACTACACGTGCTGGTAAAGTGAAATTTTTGAAAAAAATAACGACTTATCAAACACTTACTCTTGTCTGTTACTTCAATCGTGTTATTTCGAGATGAAAAATAGCCTGCATGTTAATCCAGGTCCTAATACATCTACATACCAAATTTCATACAAATCTGTTCAGCCATAGAGCTCTCGAAACATTTTTTCTTTTTTTAACTGTTTTATTATATAATTATGTATTTTTTTATAATATTTATTTTATTTTATATTTTTATCCGTTTAGGCTGTGAAGGTCCTGGCAAGGGTTCTTCTTCCAAAGTACCCTAATCTTCAGTGAATGGTTCTTGCTCTACATCATCTTCAACCTCCTCTTTGTCAAGAGACACGCCGTTGAGACATTTCCCTTGGCAGTGGAGGCATGCCGCAGAACATTTGATTTGAATCTGTTTACCCCTGGGGTGATCAATACTCGATTCCCATATTTTCTTCAATTAGCCTTGATGGTTCGCCACTGAGGTTTATCCCCTGTTTCGACGCCCAGTATCTCGTCTTGAGAGAACTGACAATCGATGCTACTTTCCATGTAGTCAAAAATCCCTTGCATAGCCTCTGAGATATGGCTGTCTCTGGGGATCTCAGCTTTTGAACTTGGGCAACTAATGGGCCTAACAAAAGTGTAGTAGCAGTCTTTGCGGTATACTGCTCCCTCAGCTTCAAGATTATTAATCGAGGACAAGCGACCAAGAACAACATCACCCCAGGAATCCTTCCTCATAGAACACACCTCCCTGATACGATATTGAAGAGTAAGAGTTTCAACTTTATGTAAGTACTATTCTCCTTTTACTATAAGGCGTTTTGGTTTTTTCTTGTACATAATGTGCACATAAAAACAATTATTCTTAAAATCGAATTGGGGAGCTGAAGACCTGAGTTGAGCTGGGCCTGGCTCTTCCTGAGTTGTGGATGCATCCCTTACATCTTTATTAATTGTTTTAATTGGGTGGGTGTAATTTTTACGACAATTCGTGTGAATTAAAAGGGATGTTAAGCCACGGATGATTTGGTGCTTGTCATCTTTCCGGTCTTGACTAGCTTTGATGAGGCCTAGTATTCCCTTTTCTTTCATCTCAGTGACGTCCTTAGGTTACTCCCTTTCACGATGTCCTCGTTACACACAGGACACTTATTAATAGTCACTGCGGATAATCCGATTCGTTACTGATAACTTTTATAGATCACAGAATCTTTAGAACGGTCTTGTGGCTGCTTCCCTGCGTTAACCGGGTAGGCTACTTCCAAACAAGTCAAAATGAGATCAGAGACGATGATAACATAAGCCCGAAGGCATGGATGATAAAGGTAATGGGAGTTTTAGCCAGCAAGATCGCGTTTTCTGGGATTGAGATTGGGAGATAAAAAGTGGTGACCGCTTTCGCTCCATTACCCGCTTTTTGCCGAAAACGCGATTTCAAACTGTTACCGCCTTCACCGCTTGGAGGTGCTCCCAGCTTATGTTATCAACAAAATACTTAATTTATAGTTTTCAACATCAGGTAATGCCCGTCACGCTGAAAAAGATTCATTTTCACTATTTCGGAGCGTGATGCTCGAAAACTGATGAGGGTTTCGAAAAAGTGTATAGAACAAAAGTTGTAGGAAATTTTATTAGCCTTCATTTCGTAGAAAACACCTTTTCTCTACGACGCACCATTTTAAAGGTATTAGCGTAAAACTCAAAAGTGGGAACTTTAACCCCCTCCCCCTCCTCCGGCGCCCCTCCTAGAGGCGGGGATTTTTAGTATGTTTAATCTCTAAGCATCCTGAACAAATTTATGAAGAAATTACTTAGGTTCCAGCTCACGCACTCTACACCTACTTTGTTGGGTGGACTATTATATTTCAATAGCACAATTAAATAAACAAATTTAACCCTTACGTGTTCATCTCAAGTGCCCGGCGATCGACTCTAGTGATCGGGCCCGGTCACTCGTGCCTTCCGTTCGCACATTAGTGCTGCGTATGCACAACGTGATCCCTACAATAGTTTATCATTTACCATCGCCAGGCTTCGGGTGATCGGCTTGGTTTGATTAATGATGAAGAGAAGACGCTGCTGACCCTCTGACGGAGAACCGTCGCAACTCTTGCGACACCCATAGCACGATATTGGCTGGTAGTATCCTATTTTTGGTTTCCGTCATACGTGACCAGTTTTAACTATGAACCTCTAAAAAAAATTGAGCCTACTTCAAATAACGCTTGTGTTTTGCTGAGCAAAACCTTGAAGAAAATTAGACTGACTTCGATTGGCCTCGAACTGAATGTTTACAAAAGCGAAAAGGTTCCGGATTTGAGTTACATCTAAAAATCCTTTTTTTTTCTAATTCAATTAGTTGTATTTTAAACTAACACTAGAAATTTAATTCCTTAATTAAACACAATTTTGATCAATAAAAACGGTATTGTATCTCAACCTAAATATTATTGAAATAAGCTCTAGTGTTGAAGGTCGGTTTACAAAAACATTGATGGAACTATGCTTGCATACACGCAAAGCCTTGGATAAATTCGTGAATTTAAACAATGCTTTAGTATCAATGGTTCAAGCGACTGTTCTGTAAAGTAAATCAGTTTTATTTCTGCATATTATAGATCCTTTATTACCAAATTTTATTTATTTATTATTAAAAAAAAATATATAAAAAAAATCCTTTGATTCTTTATGTTTTTCAAAGAATTGTTATTTTAAAATACCTACACAAGAAAATTAATTGCTTATAAACAGTTTAAAATATCAGTATATAAACTTGAAAAATTTTGTCTCAGGCGGGACTCGAACCCGCATCTCCTCGCATGCCGGGCGGGCGCCATACCATTAGGCCACCGAGACACTGCGTCACGGCGCGAATTTTTCAAGCATATTCTTACGCTATAAGCCAGCGTTGTTTCATCAAATGTTAGGAGTTTGCACCCTTAACACCCGAAAGAAACATCTTTGCAGATGTTTGACAGTCAGTTAAGATGAAACAGCTATTTATATACTTTATTTGATATTTTAGCAACTTAATTGCACTTATAATATCAGTATATAAACTTGAAAAATTTTGTCTCAGGCGGGACTCGAACCCGCATCTCCTCGCATGCCGGGCGGGCGCCATAACATTAGGCCACCGAGACACTGCGTCACGGCGCGAATTTTTCAAGCATATTCTTACGCTATAAGCCAGCGTTGTTTCATCAAATGTTAGGAGTTTGCACCCTTAACACCCGAAAGAAACATCTTTGCAGATGTTTGACAGTCAGTTAAGATGAAACAGCTATTTATATACTTTATTTGATATTTTAGCAAGTTAATTGCACTTATAATATCAGTATATAAACTTGAAAAATTTTGTCTCAGGCGGGACTCGAACCCGCATCTCCTCGCATGCCGGGCGGGCGCCATACCATTAGGCCACCGAGACACTGCGTCACGGCGCGAATTTTTCAAGCATATTCTTACGCTATAAGCCAGCGTTGTTTCATCAAATGTTAGGAGTTTGCACCCTTAACACCCGAAAGAAACATCTTTGCAGATGTTTGACAGTCAGTTAAGATGAAACAGCTATTTATATACTTTATTTGATATTTTAGCAACTTAATTGCACTTATAATATCAGTATATAAACTTGAAAAATTTTGTCTCAGGCGGGACTCGAACCCGCATCTCCTCGCATGCCGGGCGGGCGCCATACCATTAGGCCACCGAGACACTGCGTCACGGCGCGAATTTTTCAAGCATATTCTTACGCTATAAGCCAGCGTTGTTTCATCAAATGTTAGGAGTTTGCACCCTTAACACCCGAAAGAAACATCTTTGCAGATGTTTAACAGTCAGTTAAGATGAAACAGCTATTTATATACTTTATTTGATATTTTAGCAACTTAATTGCACTTATAATATCAGTATATAAACTTGAAAAATTTTTTTTTGTCTCAGGCGGGACTCGAACCCGCATCTCCTCGCATGCCGGGCGGGCGCCATACCATTAGGCCACCGAGACACTGCGTCACGGCGCGAATTTTTCAAGCATATTCTTACGCTATAAGCCAGCGTTGTTTCATCAAATGTTAGGAGTTTGCACCCTTAACACCCGAAAGAAACATCTTTGCAGATGTTTGACAGTCAGTTAAGATGAAACAGCTATTTATATACTTTATTTGATATTTTAGCAACTTAATTGCACTTATAATATCAGTATATAAACTTGAAAAATTTTGTCTCAGGCGGGACTCGAACCCGCATCTCCTCGCATGCCGGGCGGGCGCCATACCATTAGGCCACCGAGACACTGCGTCACGGCGCGAATTTCGGGTGTTAAGGGTGCAAACTCCTAACATTTGATGAAACAACGCTGGCTTATAGCGTAAGAATATGCTTGAAAAATTCGCGCCGTGACGCAGTGTCTCGGTGGCCTAATGGTATGGCGCCCGCCCGGCATGCGAGGAGATGCGGGTTCGAGTCCCGCCTGAGACAAAATTTTTCAAGTTTATATACTGATATTATAAGTGCAATTAAGTTGCTAAAATATCAAATAAAGTATATAAATAGCTGTTTCATCTTAACTGACTGTCAAACATCTGCAAAGATGTTTCTTTCGGGTGTTAAGGGTGCAAACTCCTAACATTTGATGAAACAACGCTGGCTTATAGCGTAAGAATATGCTTGAAAAATTCGCGCCGTGACGCAGTGTCTCGGTGGCCTAATGGTATGGCGCCCGCCCGGCATGCGAGGAGATGCGGGTTCGAGTCCCGCCTGAGACAAAATTTTTCAAGTTTATATACTGATATTATAAGTGCAATTAAGTTGCTAAAATATCAAATAAAGTATATAAATAGCTGTTTCATCTTAACTGACTGTCAAACATCTGCAAAGATGTTTCTTTCGGGTGTTAAGGGTGCAAACTCCTAACATTTGATGAAACAACGCTGGCTTATAGCGTAAGAATATGCTTGAAAAATTCGCGCCGTGACGCAGTGTCTCGGTGGCCTAATGGTATGGCGCCCGCCCGGCATGCGAGGAGATGCGGGTTCGAGTCCCGCCTGAGACAAAATTTTTCAAGTTTATATACTGATATTATAAGTGCAATTAAGTTGCTAAAATATCAAATAAAGTATATAAATAGCTGTTTCATCTTAACTGACTGTCAAACATCTGCAAAGATGTTTCTTTCGGGTGTTAAGGGTGCAAACTCCTAACATTTGATGAAACAACGCTGGCTTATAGCGTAAGAATATGCTTGAAAAATTCGCGCCGTGACGCAGTGTCTCGGTGGCCTAATGGTATGGCGCCCGCCCGGCATGCGAGGAGATGCGGGTTCGAGTCCCGCCTGAGACAAAATTTTTCAAGTTTATATACTGATATTATAAGTGCAATTAAGTTGCTAAAATATCAAATAAAGTATATAAATAGCTGTTTCATCTTAACTGACTGTCAAACATCTGCAAAGATGTTTCTTTCGGGTGTTAAGGGTGCAAACTCCTAACATTTGATGAAACAACGCTGGCTTATAGCGTAAGAATATGCTTGAAAAATTCGCGCCGTGACGCAGTGTCTCGGTGGCCTAATGGTATGGCGCCCGCCCGGCATGCGAGGAGATGCGGGTTCGAGTCCCGCCTGAGACAAAATTTTTCAAGTTTATATACTGATATTATAAGTGCAATTAAGTTGCTAAAATATCAAATAAAGTATATAAATAGCTGTTTCATCTTAACTGACTGTCAAACATCTGCAAAGATGTTTCTTTCGGGTGTTAAGGGTGCAAACTCCTAACATTTGATGAAACAACGCTGGCTTATAGCGTAAGAATATGCTTGAAAAATTCGCGCCGTGACGCAGTGTCTCGGTGGCCTAATGGTATGGCGCCCGCCCGGCATGCGAGGAGATGCGGGTTCGAGTCCCGCCTGAGACAAAATTTTTCAAGTTTATATACTGATATTATAAGTGCAATTAAGTTGCTAAAATATCAAATAAAGTATATAAATAGCTGTTTCATCTTAACTGACTGTCAAACATCTGCAAAGATGTTTCTTTCGGGTGTTAAGGGTGCAAACTCCTAACATTTGATGAAACAACGCTGGCTTATAGCGTAAGAATATGCTTGAAAAATTCGCGCCGTGACGCAGTGTCTCGGTGGCCTAATGGTATGGCGCCCGCCCGGCATGCGAGGAGATGCGGGTTCGAGTCCCGCCTGAGACAAAATTTTTCAAGTTTATATACTGATATTATAAGTGCAATTAAGTTGCTAAAATATCAAATAAAGTATATAAATAGCTGTTTCATCTTAACTGACTGTTAAACATCTGCAAAGATGTTTCTTTCGGGTGTTAAGGGTGCAAACTCCTAACATTTGATGAAACAACGCTGGCTTATAGCGTAAGAATATGCTTGAAAAATTCGCGCCGTGACGCAGTGTCTCGGTGGCCTAATGGTATGGCGCCCGCCCGGCATGCGAGGAGATGCGGGTTCGAGTCCCGCCTGAGACAAAATTTTTCAAGTTTATATACTGATATTATAAGTGCAATTAAGTTGCTAAAATATCAAATAAAGAGTTTAAAATATGTTTCTATATTATTTATAGCAGAATATAACTGACAGTGATGTTTTGTTTCAGCGTATGGGTTCAGTGCATGGAGAAGAACTGCCGTATCTCTTTGGAGCACCCCTGGTAGACGGTCTTGGTCACTTCCCGAAGAATTATACGAAGTCAGAAGTGGCTCTGTCAGAAGCGTTCATACTGTACATGGCGAACTTTATCAGAACTGGGTGAGTATTTTCTCTCTTTCTCTCTCTTTTACCTTGTGATTATTCTGCAAGGTCGACCTAATGTTAGAGTTATGACATGGTGCCGGCTCATAAAAAGCATAGTACCTTCTCTTTCTAAGTATGTTGTAAAGGAGACTAAATAAATACCGCCAAAGAAAGATGGGTAGCAGAATCTTCTCTCCACCATTGGCCAAACTGTGATGGTCAACGTAACCACCAAGCGTGGCACTTAAGGCTAAAACCTTATTTTAAAGAGACCTTGGTCCAGCTTTATTCTAATATAGAGTGAAAATGATGACGATGAAAATTTTCACGGTAGACTTACTCGAAATTTACGTTTAAAATCAGTCCCTTAATGTCATGTCAAATTTCGCTGTACAAAGGATAATGCACACTACGATAGCGGCACGGGTGAGTAAACCGCGACATAATAAAGCAACAAAAAATACTAAACTTGGAATAATCGGAAACCATCTTTGACGTGACTTTTACTAATTTCCATATTGCGACAAAAGCCGGGATCGACGGCTTAACATGCCTTCTGAAGTACAGCCAACATCTTCCAGATCTTTCCATAATTCAATTAAGAGATAAAATTCGGGAGGTCCAGCCTCAATGCCTCTTGCATTGTGGCTGTGTCATCACACCACTACACCAACCGCGTCGTCTGCTATGCCGTTGTCAAAATCTATCATCATCGTCGACATCAACAGATTGACACAGGCCTGGAGAGGCTTTTTTCAAGGAGGTTTTTGCCTTAATTTCCATGCTTAACAGGTGGACTGCCGAACGCAGCTTGGCTAAAGCCACGTACTCTGTAGCTGGGACATTAATTGTCGACCAACATTTGAGTTCAAAGAAAACAGGCGTCATCGCAGAACATTGCCCTACGTCGCTCGATATCTTGTCGCAGTTCACGTCAGTTTAGTTAATAGAGTGACTTTACTCATTCAAATGGATATGATTTGCGCAATGTACGGTACATGCCGGGTGAAGTGTGGCAACGTCGCGTGCAGTCGCCCGACGTCTTCCGTTACATGACTCACGAGACATTTACCTTTCTTCATCTTCTCGCAGTAGGTACTCCTTTAGTCGCCTCTTACGATAGCTATAGAAAGGGAAGGGGTATTGCTATTCTTTTGATGTGTCGGCACCACATAATGTGTGGGACCCTAAAACAAAATAATTGTATCATTATTTTCGCGATCCGGTGAATACGAAATAGCAGCTACAGGCTTGCTAACGGTCGGCTTCCTGTTCCGGCGTGTTTGGTAACAGAATGGAAAATTATTACGCCAAACTTTGTTTGAGTTTTGTTTGTAACAGTACCGGAATAAAAGAACGGGGGGTTAATGAGTTTGGAACTTGCATCTGCGGCTTTTCTGAATTGAGTATGAGGCTCGATTTGTTAAAACGTGGACTAGCCTTTGCATGGGGGTTTTTCCATTTGGGATTTGTCTTGTAGTTGTAATATATTGATTTTAACTTTCATGGTCACTAACACTAGAGTCAATTGACACGGGGTTTATACCATGTACCTTAGTTTTGCACCAGTGCCGAAATATCGGAAACTTATAAAATATAACTCGGTATAAACCCCGTATCAATTAACGTTAGTGTCCTTTAGTATCTCACCTCGTGGTAATTAAACTATTGTTTATTCTTTATATTAATTGTTTATGTTTTAACATTTAAAAAGATGCAACTGGCGTTTATTAAGATTGTATTTTTGTAAATACTGGCTTTTAGGTCAGAATGGTCATCATGACGATCTGTATCAAGGTTCTTCTTTCGGTGGACCGACAATCTGATGAAGGTCGTAATAAGATGCGGTTAGTGCAAGACAGATCGTTTGGGTATTTTTAAAAAACAAACAATATCTCATCTTATAATTTCTGTAACAAGAACGTGTATGTCTTGTAGGCTATGTTGTATCAAAAAACATAATCTACTAAATGTTTAGTGTCTGCAACTTAAATCTTACTCGACAGAGTGCTAGATGATAAGGTTAGAGAAAAAGTACTAAAAATCAATTTTTTCTTTCCATTAGCAACCCAAATGAAGCTCAGCGTCAAGAAGGTGTTCTTCCAATATCGAGAGAAAGAAATCGATACAAAAGCATCGTTTGGGATGAATACGACACACTGCATCAAAAGTATCTAGAAATTGGTAAGTCTGTGAATAATATGTCATTCTTGCAAAATTTTTGAGCCAGCGCTCTAGTGAGAGTAGAGACTAAAAAGTAGAGAGATGCAAACTTTGCAAAAGTCGTTAAAAAAAAGGTTCATAAGTAGTTGCTCATAACAAAATTATGAATCGAACTGAACTTGAGCAGAAGCCATAGCTATGTTAATTTTGCTATATTTATAAACTATTTTCCAAGAAATGAGATTGCTACTTTAAGAAAACATGTAAAAAAAAGTTTTAAAACTACACGTCGTTTTCGTAATGTAGTTCTTTTAATACATTTCAACGTTAATTTCCCTGACACATTTTTACCTAAATATGTCAGCATCCAATACTAGCACTCAATGTTATCGATATGTAATCAGTCAGGTTCCTTCCCTGTTTTAGTCTTTAAACTAATCCAATTCCAGACTCAATGACCATCAATTGTATTTGCTTTAAATGTCTTTCTCAATAAATCATTGTATCTTAAACTGTTTGAAACATGCAAGTCTATTTTTAAATAAAATCAATTATTCAATTTAATAACTCATTTACCATCAAAATCAGTCAATTAAACCTTTTCAGTTCAGAAATTCGTCCCCACTGAACCGAACATAAACATTTATGACGCATTTGCAAAATTATACAACAGCGAGACAGTCTTACTCGGTCCAGTCACGCAATATCAATTTTAAAGTTAATTACGCTGACCCGCCCTTTGGGACCAACAAAGCAATTTGATCCCCGCAAAATTCCTTGCCGTTTTACATTCAAAAATTCTATTGCAGGGATGAAGCCTCGCATGAAAAACCATTACAGGGCCCACCAGCTTTCGGTGTGGCTGCGGTTGATTCCCGAAATCCACCGGGCGGGGATGAAGGACGTAGTCGCAAAACACAACCTTTTTAGAAACCACAACGACCCAGAACTATACGATGGGCTAGTGAGACCCGACCCTTTGACGCGGGTAAATTATTTTGACCCAACCCTCGAACTGTATCGCAAGCCGATCTACAACGTGACGCTCGATATGCCTTCCACAACAATGGACACATACGTCACTACTTGCATCAGTGTTATTTCAGCTCGACCCGGGTCGGCGGTAACTCAGAACCATTTACAGAACAACACTAGTAATCAAGATGTTTCGAATTTAGAAGTCGCGGGGTACACAGCGTATTCTACCGCTTTGAGCGTCACAATAGCGATTGGATGCTCTTTGTTAATTCTAAATGTGCTGATTTTCGCTGGAGTGTACTACCAGAGAGATAAAACACGATTGCAAGTGAAAGCGTTGCAGCAACAACAGAAAAGGAATCACAACTCGACATTTGATAGTGTATCATCGAAACATCCGCATTATTTTGTCGGGCATTCGCAAAGTTCGAGCACGATAGTCGACATAGATCATCAGGACAAGAATGCAATTATCGCGATGACGAACCGAGTGCCACATTTCACGAGTACGAATTGTCCGAATGTGTGCCACACGGGAATTCAGATGTCAAATATGTCGCAAAAAGCCAGCCCACCGTCAAACAGGGGTCAATGTACGACGTTACCGAGAAAGGTTGGATTCAGTAACTATCAGCAGCAGAATCAGATCTGCAACGCATCGAATTGCATGACACTGCCGAAGAATGCGACTTTTATCAGCAGCGCCAGTAACTTGCCGGACGTCCAGGCTCAGACCGGGCAGTCTCAAGGCCCGGGGAACGGGTCAGTGCTTCCTCCCCCCTCGTCTCCCCCTCAGCACTTTCAAAAGTCAAGAGTCCCCCAAGCAGCCATGTCCGAAATGAACGTATGAGAAATAGAGGATATTTACAATTATGTGTAAAGTGATGTGATGCTAATCGCTGGACTAAACATGGTTGTAAATATCGATAAATGAAGTGTAAATGATATAAATTCACAGTTTATTAAAATACATACCATTGTGTAAATGTGATATAGATAAAACACACTTTTTATAGTTAAATTGCTAGGTCATAACTATCTTTCATGCATCAGAAGCGTTGCAAGATTTCCCGGCACACTTGCCTTAGTGACATCCTATTGTCATATCGTCTTGCAAATGGAATAGCCGGAGTGATTGCAGTTTTTTTTTTTAAATGACCTTTCTAGCTTGGAAGATGGGTCTTCTGGACTTAACCACCACGGGTAATCATCGTCAAGGCCAACATATCAGTTTGGCCATTCATAAAGGAAATGCAATAAGCCTTTCACAATTCGCATTCTTTGAACGGCGATTATTAATGTACATAATTATTCATTTGATTTTAAAATCATGGAGAGTGTGTATTACTTATATTATATGAACATATTAGTACTAATGATATAAATCGTTCTATGTAATATACAGGTAACGTTGTAAGGTATAGTATATAGTGTGTATTTACTTATATCTTTAAGATGTAAATTTAATGTATTTGTTTCGTTAATATGTAAATATTTTCGTTTCATTAACTTTACCATTGTAAATGGATGGATAAGTATGTACATCAACTCGAATTATAGCAGTTTATGAATTCGTCATTTGAATGATCACGATTGTTCGCTGACGCGGTTATAGAATGAAATGGATATGTTTCATTCTGGTTTAGTCATTTGATGACATAATTATTGTAAATATTTAGAATCTTAAAGACTGTATACTATGTAATAGATAAATTGTATTTTGTTTAGTGTGATACAGACGTTTGTTTCTTAAGTCTTAAGTTTAATGAAAAGCAAAGACTTAATGTTACGAGCTATCAGATAGTCATTAAGTTTGCCGGTAGCCATATTTTGGTGGAAACTTAAACTTTAATATCAGTATATAAACTTGAAAAATTTTGTCTCAGGCGGGACTCGAACCCGCATCTCCTCGCATGCCGGGCGGGCGCCATACCATTAGGCCACCGAGACACTGCGACATGGCGCGAATTTTCCAAGCATATTCTTACGCTGTAAGCCAGCGTTGTTTCATCAAATGTTAGGAGTTTGCACCCTTAACACCCGGAAGAAACATCTTTGCAGATGTTTGACAGTCGGTTAAGCCCGCCCGGCATGCGAGGAGATGCGGGTTCGAGTCCCACCTGAGACAAAATTTTTCAAGTTTATATACTGATATTATAAGTGCAATTAAGTTGCTGAAATATCAAACAAAGTACTTAAACTTTAATTTGAATTAAAAACAATTATAGCTTTTTATGTCGCATTCAATTTTTATTGGACACTCAAGGCCATCCAAATTTGTATTCATTTCATTTATGAATTTTGGCAAAAATTACCGTCTCACGGAACAAATATTGGGAAAAAATCTAATAACTATAAAATTGTAATAAGAGCATAACAAAACATGAGGAATCCTCGCTGGACGAGATCAATTTATTACTTGTCCGGTTTTTGAAATTTGCCTTAGTTACTTATATTAGGGTTTAAAGTATAAATGGCCGTTTTGTATGGACGAAATCGAGAAAAGTCATTTTTCCATACTAACAATTTTTTTGATTTTTTAAAAACGCCTGAACCGTTATCGATGCAATTAAAGGTGAAAGTTAGATGGTTATAAAGCTACGCATTATAGTATTTAAACTTCTGAAAATCAAAGTATATAATACAAATATACTTAATTGAAGCAAGAAGGTCAGCTGACACATTGTAAGGGGTCTTTTCAACGACTTCCTTTGAAGTAATAGGCGCTAGTACTGCATTTTTTTTTTAGTCAAATGTTAATTTATTTAGTTTTTGATACAATACAAAAAGAATTACGCAATAATATGACTATACTTAAGAGCTATAAACAAAATAAAAAGTGGGAAAATAATCGGCAATTTCATACTTTAACCCCTATTATTTACCATTCCGAAATCTCATTGGCTGATGGAATGTTGATTACACTTACTTTGAAGGCAATGATGGATGTCATTAGTCCTCGAAATAGCAATCAAATTCTCATCGGCTAGTAACTTGGGGTGAAGTTTACCTAATCCCTGATTTTCCGGCTATTAAACCACAAATAGCGAACAAGCCTCGTTACATATGAGAGGGCGTAACAGGAGGTTTACTTACACAATAATTTATTTGAAAGAAAATGATTACTCAAATCCGGTATTTTACAATTATTGAATATCTTGCAGGGTTTAGAGTAGGTGAATATATCGACATAAATGTAACATTAACAGGCCAAAAGTAACAATCCTATTTTCATTATTGGAGCCACAGAAGAGGAATGGTGGGTTCGGGGTGGTGGGATCTACCTCCTAGTGGTCCACCTTGGGCAACGGCATCTTTGGTTGTCTAACCAATGATGACGGCTAACAGATCCCTCCGCGGTGGTAGGCTTCCTTCGTAAGAGGCCGCCTGGATGCTACCACCCTCCTGCCGGAGTCTAGCGCCAAACAGTTTTTCTGTGTTCCGCTAGTGTGTGGGTGAACCAGAACCTTTGGGTAAGCTCGCTCCATCTTAGGCTTCTTTTTAACCGTATAGTTAAGTATGTAGTCAGGAGCAAGTCCATTATTATTTAAAAAAAAAAGGAAAAAACTGTTTCCAAAATTGTCTTTACTATCAATGGCAAAAGGCTCTTAAACTCTATTGTGGCATGCGTATTTTTCTTTTACAGATATAACCAGGGCTTGAATTCAATGAAAATGGCTTCAACTACACAAGGCAAAGATCAATAAAGGTATTGAAAGTAATTGCCTATGATAAAGACCTCTTTGGTTATATCTCTAAAGTTTTAAAAACCGTCGAACTTAAATGCAACTGTACTTAAATCCATTGTGTAAAACTCGATACTACTAAACATGGAACAAGGATAGTAATTCGAGATAAACGGTGCACGATCTAGCGTGATAGCCAACGTAATGGTTCGTACAGAACCGCACCAATGTTTAATTAGATAAATCTGTAATTAGATCACCTAAAACAAAGCTTATTTCCTATAGTTAGATGCAGGGACACTGTGTTTTAGTGGATCGGTCAATTGAGGTCATGTGGGTATGAGAGAAAGAGTAAAGATTTTTTGCTTTTAACTCTTTGGAAGAATTAAAAAGATTGACCTTTTCAAATTTTGCCATAATTATTAACTGATGAAAAAATATGAGGTTATAAAGTTATTCTAATCACTTTTTGATAAATTTTAAAAAATACGGATCGACTTGATCGATTGGTTTGAGTGTGTCAGTCAGGACAAAAAAAGTAGAAAAAAATTTACTGCTGTAAAATTCGTCATCTCTTGGAACTTTAAATTAGATTACAATCAATTTAGATCAGCCCACATTTCTCTACAAATAGGAGGATATTTCTTTAACAGCTATTCTTGGAAAAAACGGATTGGCGAACGCAGATTGGACAATGATGGTACTCGTAAGTAAATGCTACCACTCTGAGGGCCGATTTTTCAAATTTCATATAAAACGTATCAGACTGAATAAGTATAAAACGACCCATTTTAAAATGTTATTTACGTAAATGATTGCTGACAAATAGGTGACGTTTTCAAATTAGCCACATTGTATTTTATTCGACGATTATATTTTCTTATCTGACTATTGAAAAATCAGGCCTTATTCATCTGGCGGTACCTATTTAGTCCCGCTTACGAAATACTTATGTTTATTTGGAACTAGCTAACTTCGTTCGGGTCAATTTCTGTTATTATGATCGCGACTATTTTTGGAACATTTTTTATTCATGCTTCGCTCCTATTGGTCGTAGCGTGATGTTATATAACCTAAAGCCTTTCTCAGTAAATGGAGTATCCAACACAAAAATAATTTTTCAATTCGGACCAGTACTTCCTGAGATAGCGCGTTCAAACAAACAAACAAACAAACTCTTCAACTTTATAATATTAGTATAGATAAAAAAACATAATTTCAACATCAAAAAGCTGAATTTCGTGGGAAATTATTAAATATTAATTGTGTATAGTTGAGTCTGGTGTAAAATAAAATATTTCATGATAAGGCAAAATCGCTTGCTAACGTTGATATATCAGCAATATGTACAGATTATCCCCTGTGGGAAAGTCTGCAATACTTTGAAATACATTGATGCTATGTTCTTCAAATCAGTGACGGTGTGAATATCGAAATACTACATTATTAGGTATGTCACTATCAATGATAAATTGCTTCTACGTTTGTTTAGAATCTTTTATTTAATAAATTTGAATAAAACTGTGTACGAAGAAATTTGGAATCCTTATGGGCAAGGTTATTTCATTTAAATCACATGCTTCAGGAGTGGATTTAGAGGATAACCAGTTACAACACGCAAGCATACCCGAGGTTAAAGGTAAATTTATACATAACTTCAATCCAACTTACATAAGTTCAGAAGCATATTATAGTATACAATTATGTTGCTTGTGATATAATTTAGTTTGAAGATATAACTTTGTTAATACGTCTGTATCACACATGCTTTGAATTATAACTTTAAATAAATGTACGATGAAATCTTTTAATTCATGGTTAGTTTTAAAAAAATTATCTATTAAATATTTTGATAGTTACCAAAATATTACTTTACGACCGACTCTCTTATTGATGTACTGTGATTATCATTGTTTCAAAAAAACAAGAAGACAAATGTTCACTTTGTTTAAACAGTCTTACTAAACAAAAAAGCGCAGTTTCCTTGCTCAACAAATTGAAAGTTGTAAATCTTAAGTCCCCTTTTCAAGAAGCATTGCTGTGTGTTTTATGTTTTGGCAAATTTCAAGCTGAATTTTTGTGTGCAAATTATACTTCTGCAATTAGACAAACTTTGTTACGAGACTTTAGTTATTTTGTTTTAGTATTTTTATCACGATAACGAACCCCTCGATTGTATGCTATTCCAGACATAATTAAAAACAATTGTTATCGCGACCGCCGGCGGTCTTATGATCCTGAAGGAGTTGAAAATATGTATATCTGTATGCCACTTCAAATAAAGATACTTTACTTTTGCCAGCCTTTATTAGTCCACAACTAAAATTATGCCTTTAAAAAGGAGGATTTTGCTATAAATGATTAAACCTAAGAGTAAAAACCACAAGAAAATTTGGCTTTATTTGATTCAGGCCAGAAACACTTCCACCTAAGGCACTGTCATGTCTGACACATACAACCTACAAGAATCTCACTTGCAGGAAGATAATGTGCAGTATCATGTAATATGATTTTTAAATGTTGTTGTAAAATCACACTTATTTCAAGTACATAAGATGGCCTAGTTTAATCAGATGAGCTGGTCTGCACATTGCTAGAAGAAATGACTGAACAAAGATTTCATCGTACAGTTTAAAATATTCTTTACGTAATTTTTTTGATTGATGTTAATTATATTTAAACTTATCTATATTTTGTGTAAATTTTGCAACTTCATATTATCGAGGTATGTTGGAGGTTTATGGGATAACATGTTATCTAACCGTTACTACGAAATCTTATGACAAGTATTAAAATTAAAAAAATAAAACAGAATAAAATTCGTGAAATAATTTATTGGTTTTATTTTTTCCTTTTACCTATGTTTGTGTTCTGAGGGCTGCTAGAAAGAGACGCTACAGCGTCCTCTCGTCATCTTATCATAGCCTGACTACGACCGTAAAGTCGCCTGCGAAGAGTATAGTATTTAGAGGAAAATTAAGGGGTAGTGATCAAATTAGAGCAAAAAACAAATCATCCAGCTGTAAATGATTAAAACTTTTCAAAACATAATAATTAAAAAACATTTAAAAATTCCCCATAATTCTGGTAATTTGAAAAAAACTCAAAAATTCTAAGTCTAAAATAAAAAAATGGGTGTTTTCGCGATTCTCACCTAAACGGTAAGTTTTTATATAACATTACTTCAGATTAAAATTTTTGATCACAATTATCTTAACGTTGACCCTTGACCTTGGGGTACTTTTTTCTCAGTGCCGGAAGTGTAGGGAATTTTAAAATGTTATTTTCAATAATATTGACAACAAGTTTACTCATTTCAACTGGATTCTAGATTCTAATTAATACAATTTTTATTATCTAGATTGACCAGACTATAGAGACACTGATCTGAGATAATGATAGATAAAATATTTAGCACGACACATTTATAGTACAATATACACTCGATAACAGTACAATATACCTACAACCGCAGGCTTCTACCCAGCATGTGCTTCTTACGTCATAAGCTCTTGAGCGGACAGGTAAGATGTGGCGGTCTTCTCCAGCGTGTATGCTTCTCCGTACCCTATAGATATCCCAGACATGTGATTGTTAAAATCTTTAGAGCACCGGCTTCGAAAACCAATCTAGGTCGTCAATCCCCGATAAGCAGAATTCTTAATGACTACAACAGACTTCAAAGCAAAATCCAAGATCTTGATGTGTTCAGTGACAGTCACGCCAATTTTAAAAGAATAATGGTTAAGTTCCTAAGTAGTTAGCCATTGCGACTAAACTGCATCATTCCTAAAAATAATTATAAATTGTACCCTATATCTATGTAAGTTTAAATAAGTAAAATAGTAGATAATTAAGTATATATAAATATATATATATATATATATTAAGCTATTGCATAGCTTCATTCGCGGGCCTTGAGCGTGGAGACCGAATCCAGAAATTCAGTAACGAAAATAACCTAACGATCGATCAATTTTGAATTTCCGAAATATAAAAGAAGTTAGAAGAAAATAAGGATTTTGACAGTATGGTTGCCTATGGTAACCATATCTGCCAAAATAACAGAAAAAATTAATCACAAAAGTCAAAATTAGAAAATACATAAAAATATAAAATTAAGCTATTGCATAGCTTATAATTCCGTAACGAAAATAACCTAACACACCCCCCACTCCGACCGGCACAGCGGTGATACTTTTTAGTTTTATAATTGCATAAGTTGATGAAAAATGCTATGCAATAGCTTAACCGCAGCAGTCTCCGAGTGCCACACGTCTTTTTTTAATTGTCAATGTTGTGCTCACCTATAAGTGACATGTGTATCAGAAATGTTTTAGTTAGTGTTTTGTTATTAGTATTTAAAACATTATGTTGTTGGTGTGACTTCTAATAATAAAAAAAAAAAAGTAGAGCAGTGTGTTCCAAAAGAGTGGGTCCTAAAGCTGGAGCAGCATGGAGAAAAAAAAACATATCGATTGACATAAATAAAACAAAAATCCTGCCAAATGACTATGCCGTACCTACTTGCTCTAGTTTAGGCGATTAACCCACTGCACCGCGCAACGCCGCAGATTTAATCATTAGGTATACAGGATGAAATTTTAATCATCATTCAAGCACCTAGAAAATGTCCGCCAAAAATCTAAAATTTTTGATACGGCCTCCTCGCAACACTTTTCTTACGCGATGCGCATCCCATTCATATATTACGACTAGCTGTTGCCCGCGACTTAGTCCGCGTCAATTTCTGTTATTATTATAGCGACTATTTTTGCAACATTTTTCACTTATGCTTCGCTCCTAATGGTCGCAGCGTGATGTTATAATAATATAGCCTAAAGCCTTCCTCAATAAATGGACTATCCAACACAAAAATAATTTTTCAATTCGGTACAGTACCTATTTCCTGAGTTTAGCGCGTTCAAACAAACAAACAAACAAACTCTTTAGCTGTATAATATTAGTATAGATACTATTCTTAAGTTATTGATATTCCTCATACCTTCACAGGATTAGGACCGTAAAATTTGAAAACTATGTTGCGAAAAATATTTTCGGATGAAAATTTGACCTACATTTTTTACTTCATAAATGGGCTATTAATACGATACTTAACGCCTATAATAAAATTTACGGTGATGAATAAGTCATCCTATATGCAAGTATGTACCTAATTTTATATAGAAAACATACTGACAACGCGTTGGCTCGCAGGAGCTGCTATGTCGCCCCGCAGACCGCGGCTGAGCGTGGTGCAGTGGGATGATGGCCTTACATTGGGAACACAACAAACAAAGCAACACGGAAGAGTAATTACGACCATTTTGATCAGCGGTAGTAAACGCTGCTTCTGAGTAGACTTGGGTAGTTCCTGAATGAATGACACAATTGAAGTACTTCACCTATCTAGTCCATATGTATCACTCACTCACTCTAGTCCAAAGCAGTTCATTTAGTTCAGTAACTCAGTGAGTGATATGAGATAATGAGAGTAAAATGTATGGACATATTTGTCAGTACCTACTGTAAGAGCGAGACAGATGCACAGTTCAAGCTAGTTTCGCGGTTTCGCGCCTAATCTGACTCCTTAATATTTGAGACAGTGCACACGGAAATATTCTTTATTATTTATTATTTAAGACTTAAAATGGTTACAGTACCTGCTGAGTGTTATTAATATTAATGACGATGATAGATAGATGTCAAAGGCGATTTTTAGTGTTTTTATAATTTTGTTATTATGATTGATTTATTATAGTTCCTTCATACTATGAAGGAAAATCAATTTTCTATGTAATATTTTCGGTATTCATTATGTACATACTACGTTATAATACGATTGTATATCATAGTTCTTGAGCTAAAATCTTCTAAATGTTAAATTAGTAGTCATTAGAATAGATCTGTCCACGATAAATTCATTTATGCAATGCTATTGAACTGAATATGAAGGAGTAGTGAGTTAGATAATCAAACTAGATATACTGAACTAACTGAACTAATTGAACTAGATGAGTGATACATATCTTTAACTCCCACTGAACTGTATCCCTCATTTCACTTCAATGAACGATTTTGCGCACCTCTGCTTCTGAGCCATGGGTCGCGGGTTTGATCCCCGCACAGTACATATATTTGTGTGCATGAACATGTCTGTTTGTAGTGGTCTGGGTGTTTTCTATGTATTATAAGTATGTATTTACAAAAAAAAAGTATATAAGTAAGTTTATCGGTTGTCTAGTACCCCATACGACAGGGCTCTGTGTGGCCCAGTGTGGCATGTCTTAAATAATAAAATATAATAAAAAAATATGTGACAATGACCGTCAAATGCTGAATATACTTTCAATAGATAAAAACGTAGCTTCTCTAAAAGTTTTTTTTTTAAAACTTGGTTCACAATTCACTTGAACATGGGTGTGATGTAAATTCCAAACCTCAAGAGTAAATAAATAAATAAAATAAATGTGGACAACATGGCATACATTGTTTTGATCCCAAAATGAGTACCTATTTAAAGCACACGTACTGTACAAATTAGAAACAATAAAAAAAAAAACACTAACACCCAGATCCGAGAAAACGTATAAAAAACTTTTTTTCTTTATTAACCCGTCCGGGAATCGAACCCGGGACCTCGGAGCAGGCATCAAATAGCATTTGTTGTGTTGATTTTATCATAAATAAAAGAACTTTACTGATCGCATCGCAATCGCGTAAAATATAGACTTAAAATAGGGATACATAAAAAAAATTAAGTTCACCAAAGTAAAATTAACATTCACGAATTCAGGTTCCAACCAACTAAGACAGGATCAAGTAAATTCATAATATAAGCATGGCTGAGCCAAATCGAATTGGTTTAGCGTTTCTTAGCTGGCCCAATAACAAAAGCCAGCACATTTAAAACTACCAAGTATATATTATCATCACTTAAACTATTCCATGGACAACGTCATCCTTACACACCGGTTTTAAAGTTGTCGCCTGCTCCGAGGTCCCTGGTTTAATTCCCGGACGGTTAAAGGAGATGTTCCAAATTGTATGGAGGCCAGGCCCAGAACCTGTACACCCCACCAAAAGATAGACCAATACACCTACAAGATTTTGTTATTATCCAATTCTTTTAAAATGGCTTCGTTAAGTGGTTCAAATAAAGAGATAAGTAAGAAAATAGCAATACAAAATAACAAAACCATCATGGCGGAAGATGACATTTTGATGACGTCTGTTAGTTTTGGCAGTTACAAAATTGCGCATCTAGGAGTCGAGTGCCATCGCTTGCTGTAGTAACAACAAACATTATGAAAGTAATGTGTCGATCAATACCAAATCCAGAAAACGAAAAAGAGGTCGTTATAATGAACTACAATTAAAACGCGACAAGCAAAACAAAAACTTGAAGTGAATGATTATGCAAAAGTGACAAGGGGTATCTGACAGCTACTGACATTTAAAGTTTTTTTAGATTGACGCCATCTTGTAATGCCTAATGGAGTTTGATAAATTATTCGATCTTATTTCTTTTTGAACCACTATATTATACGTTAAATAAATTTATATGTATTTTCCCAGAAACAGTATTTTTTTCTTGATTTTTGAAAATGGTGTACTATGTCTGGGCCTATTATGGGACATCTCCTTTATAAAATAAGTGTTTGTCTACTTTCTTGGGTCTGGGTGTTTGTGGTACCTTCGATGTTTCTGATTTCCAAAATACGAGTTCTTTGAATAGTTACAGAAATTGGGATCAGAACAATGTATGTGATGTTGTCCACATTTATTTATGGTTGGATGACAAAGGCGTCTCTAAAAGAAGGACTCACCATAACCGCCATCTTGGGATATACCTAAGTTATATTTCAGTTTGGTCAGTGGTAAGAAGATATTGCTGCGCGTCTGCTTGTGTCACTATCAGTACTCCTTCAGTTGCCTCATAATATGGATGATCCTATTATTTTTAAGACCAGCAGCTTACATCACTGAAGGCCTTGTGTTAAAAATAAGCCACGTTATATTATAATCTAAACTAACTGAGTCAGACATGACATTTGTCGATAATGAAATAAAATTTGTATGTTAACGGATTTTACTAAATTGTGTCCGTAGTATGTTTATACTGTGTGGATAGGAACATAACTGACGATAAAAATGAAGGGCGGTACCTAATATTAAACCCTCCTTTTAACTACCTCCTAAAATTCGCGCTGTGTCGCAGTGTCACGGTGGCTTAAGACGCTGACTGCAGCCGATGACCTTGAGCAATGAACACGCCCACAAATTTATTCGTCTTTGAATTTCTTTGGAACGCGCCACAGCTATCACTGTCGATTCTCGTAGGAGTGACAGAGAAAAAGCGCATGGAATAGAAGGGCCTAAGTGCCAAACAACAAACTTCGTTGTGCAATTTAAAATTGCCATTTTATTAAAAATCTAAATCAGCCATTTTCTTAAGCAACATGTAATATACAATATAGCAAAATTTTATTATCATTGTTACACGGACTGCTGAGAAAAATGGTAATTTATGTATTTTCAGAGGCTATTTTCAGTTTTTTTTCTATCGAGAAAAGTTTTTAGAATCGTGTTTTGGAAACAGCCACCTAGTCGAAAATATGATCAATTACAACTACATAGAATTTGGCAACAATACGAGCCATAGGCTTGAAGCAAAACAATCTTCATTGAGCTCAATTTGGCTCATGTCAGCGTCTTCATGGTATAGCGCCAGCCCGTTATGCGAGGAGATGCGGGTTCGAGTCCCGCCTGAGACATAATTTTTCAAGTTTATATACCTCCTAAAAGACGAATTACACCTTAGTCTAACCGTGACTAGGAACGCAGCACCAAACGTCGGGATATACCAAAACATAATGTAATATATACGCGAGGTTAAATCCGTAAACATATTATATTTCATTTCAATGTACTCGTATAGTGTTCGCGTAAATTCCAGTCAATATAAATATGAGAAGAGTAAGACGCCCAGTGTAGCGGCTTATTGGCTTGAAGACCTGGTACGAGGTACTAGCGCGTAGCGGTGGCTGGATGAGCAAAGCAAGGAATCTAGCAGAGTAGCGAGCGTTGGGGAGTTCTAATAGGGGTTAAAGTATGAAATTGCCGATTATTTTCCCACTTTTTATTTTGTTTATAGCTCTTAAGTATAGTCATATTATTGCGTAATTCTTTTTGTATTGTGTCAAAAACTAAATAAAGTAACTTTTGACTAAAAAAAAAGCAATACTAGTGCCTGTTACTTCAAAGGAAGTCGTTTAAAAGACCCCTTACAATGTGCCAGCTGACCTTCTTGCTTCAATTAAGTATATTGGTATTATATACTTTGATTTTCAGAAATTGAAATACTATATTGCGTAGTTTTATAACCATCTAACTTTCACCTTTAATTGCATCGAAAACGGTTCAGGCGTTTTTAAAAAAACTAAAAAAAATTTAGTATGGAAAAATGGCTTTTCTCGATTTCGTCCATACAAAACGGCAATTTCATACTTTAACCCCTAATATTTAACACAGTAAGTTTTTTTCTCTTTATTACCTCGTTGCTGGCTTAGCCGTTCTACTCTGTCTATGCATTAGTACGTAAATCGGGCCGATATTGGGTGGATCACTAATTTTCGAACTTTCTTGGCAAAACTAGTTTGCCCCAGCACTATACTTGGGGAGTTTCGAACAATTTCGTTAGGCGTCTCAAGAAGATGTTTTCATGAAAAACTTCGGGATAAATTGTGATAGATATCGATTTCGGGGCAAAGTGACAAAGTTGTTATTAATGGTTAAGCGCTTTTAGATTCATCCTTCAAGGCCTTCTTTACTTTAAGTGTTTTTGTCAAATTGCGGATATGGATTGGATGGAGAATTCTGTATACTCTAAGAAGAACCGTATATAATCGTTAATACACCTTAAATGCTTATGTCGTGTATCGTGTGGTGCTAGCCTAAACATAGCAGTACCTCATTTAGCCCTTTAGGTGTAGGTAAGTGTGCAAATGTAAGTAGCATCACACTGGCCCAACTGCGATCGTCAACCCGACTCCAAAGATTAGCAATGATGATATCCAGTCCACTGGTTCAGCAGCTGACTGATGTGAACAGAGCCCCAATTCCGCTAATTTTCAAATAGCTCAATAAAACCGCAATTGCATCTCAATCGTATATTATGTAAAAATATACGACTGAGATGCAATTACGATTATATTGAGCCATTTGTTAATTAGCGGAATTGGGGGCCTGATATGATGACAATGAATGATATGATAATATGGTGTGGACCTGTTTGTCTCATTGGCTGTTAGCTGATTTGTGGTTCCGTGCTGCGTAATTTCAGTTAGTTTATTGTTGTTATCCTGTTATGACAAACAAAGATTTTTATTTGTGAATTATTTATTTATTGCAATATTTCAAACGCCACAATCACGGAAGAATCGTTGCGTTTGCAACAGTGCCGAAATATCGGAAACTCATAAAGAGCAAGGCACACGATATAAAAATGATATTAATCGAATATCTCTTCCGATAGTAATCATAATAAACTTAAACAGTATAGTAATCCATCAGTTACTGCTTACAATATCCAAAGAACAAGAAACAATACTACTTTTAAAGATAATGAATACGACACAAAAGATCTATTAAAATTATCCAACCTTTACAACGATGCTCTTCTATAAACTCTCATCAAAAACACCTACAAAAAGGCGGTCCTGTGAAGAGGATAGCACTTTCACTGCAAAGAGTCTCGGCTTCACTGTTCTCGCTTTAAACGAAACACCTTTGATAAAGTTATCTAGTGAATCTTTTTCATAGCGGATATTATGTTCGTTTTGCAGGAGCGTCAGAGGGTCGCGTAGTTTTAAATTTCAGGACATTGTAAGGTTTTTAGTTCGAAGATTTTTAAAGCGATGAAGAGTGACGGGATTGATGTTTTAGCATATAAATAACTTGAATTTTGTCGATTTATGAAACTATTCTGTAGAAAGGTAATATATAAATACAATCTTTACGTTTGGAGTCCCTTTCTATAAACTTGTCGGGTTGTAATTTCTAAATTCTGCTCAACAACTAAATTCCATGTTTTGACCATCGATACGTATCTGACGTGGAACGTCAGCATAGACGAAACAAATAAAATATAACACAAATTTTAGATTAAGAGCTGTACAATTTAGGTAATTCCATCGCTACAAGAGATTTCCTTTAGATAACCTTTAGTCTAAGTCTAAATCGACTGCCCTCTAGCAGTCGATTTAGACTTGTAAAGTATCCAAATATTATAGAATGTTTTAGGTCTATTGTGTAATTCGTAAAATTTCATTAGTGATTCCGCTTCTAAATTACGTAACAGTGATGCGTGAATATAATGTGTTCAGTACTTCAGTCTAAGGAAACACAGGTGTCAAAGTATTTGGCACGAAGTTACGTTGCTTTTGCTACGTATTATAATTACAATTTTTACAATATTCATTTTAATTACTAAGTTTTTTGAGTTAAGCTGAGTTTTGATATACTTTCTTTATTACCTGATGACAGGATAAAAGAAAAATATGTTTGGTCGCGTCTAGTTTCTACCAAAAAAAAACAGCGTGGTATGTATCCAACCAGCCTGCATTCAAATCCAAAGCTTTTCTCCTATCGCTTAGCGTTCTAATTCAACTTAACGAAAAATACGATTCTATACCGCACGTTCAGTGTACCGGACGTGACGTCTAATCAAATTTGAAAAATGCAAGATAGAAACTTTAGCTCCCGCTGACCCAAATTACGGGCCCTCTGAGCTCGAGGGCTCTCCGCATCGCCACAGCGTATGCAACTGCACGTAGGGCTGTCACTTAGGAATTTGAATATATTTCGGTATATTCGACCAGCTCGAGCTGTAACTCTAAACCAGGAATATTTCTTGGTATATTAACATCTACTCTGACATAGGCTATTTAATTTTGGAATACGCAGTTGTTTTATGTAGTCACTGGATTAGTCCAAAAGCGAACGTACCCGCTAATCGTAGTATCACGCAAAAACTGCCTCTACAATCAAAAAGTCTTATTTTAATTTCATTTATATTTTACGTTAGTTAAGGCCTAAACGTTTTTGTGAATTAGGCTTCAACGTGCCCGATAAGAGCTATTTAACTTAAAACGCTACGAAGAAATAGGAATTAATAGATATAATAATTAGGTATTAAAAATAATATATTAGTACCTAAAACTTGAATATCGCTAAGATGCTATTTTTTTTTTACTATGTTTTTATTCTGTAGCTAAAAAAAAAAGTTCTTACAAGAAGTTGCTGTTTTGTAGGTCCACTAAGTTTATTTTGTAAACATTTTTACTTCGAAATCTTCCTAGCTGACCCCGATTATATTTTCGTTTCATATTTATCTTTAAGATAAATAATTTTGCTTAAAAATTACGACATATTATGGCGTACCTTCATTTCTGATTTGTTTTAACGATAAATATTTTTTCTCAAAAATTACGACGTTATTCTTTGTTTAAACTCACAACGGGGTTAAAAATGCGTTGGTGTTTTTCATAAACACGAAAATGGTCATCAATCAAAATAATTCATAAACTGATTCTTGCACACATAGTAAAAAAATATGTCACATAATATTATTTATGTGATTATAATAGGGGTTAAAGTATGAAATTGCCGATTATTTTCCCACTTTTTATTTTGTTTATAGCTTTTAAGTATAGTCATATTATTGCGTAATTCTTTTTGTATTGTATCAAAAACTAAATAAAGTAACTTTTGATTTAAAAAAAATGCAATACTAGTGCCTATTACTTCAAAGGAAGTCGTTGAAAAGACCCCTTACAATGTGTCAGCTGACCTTCTTGCTTCAATTAAGTATATTTATATTATATGCTTTGATTTTCAGAAATTTAAATACTATAATGCGTAGCTTTATAACCATCTAACTTTCACCTTTAATTGCATAGAAAATGGTTCAGGCGTTTTTAAAAAAAACTAAAAAATTGTTAGTATGGAAAAATGACTTTTATCGATTTCGTCCATACAAAACGGCAATTTCATACTTTAACAAGTTACGTCCGCCATGTAAAAAAATATTTGATTGGTGACAATAAACTGTCACCGACATTTGCCAGTACATCATAATTAAACAACTTTTATTCTTATGCCTCAAAAGTCTACATCTTCCAGTATCGTATCATAATTAAACAACTTTTTACCTTACGTCTCAGAAATCTTCATCTCCCATCTCTCTATTTACTTAACAAAAAATAGTGTAGTACACATCCCGTACGTGTAAAGTTCGCTTTGTGGGTATCGTAAATATACTCTATATTTATATATCAGTGTGTTGTGTGCCACAGGCGCTACGGAAAATGCAGCGGCATGCAGGGTTGACGTTTTTGGTACCAAAATTAGAATATTTTTGTCCAATTTTAGGTGGTCATGCATCAGTGTGCAGGGATGTCGCAAAAGACCACACTTTACAATGTAAGTGTATTATGTCTTAGCGTGTCATTTATTTATGGAAAAATAAAACCACAGTCACAAGCAGATACAAAAATGCCATTTCAAAATGGCCGTGATTGAAGCAACATAGCTATAATCATGATTCATATTTGATCTTTATCATCATCATCATCGGCCTATCGCAGTCCACTGCTGGACAAAGGCATTTCTAGTTGCACGTTACTTAGATCGATCCTCGGCTTCTTGCATCCAGCTCCTGCAAGCCATCATTATCCTGTTTCATATTTGCAATAATGAAAATCAAACCTTACTTCTGACATTGGGTTAAATGCTACTAAATTGATAAAGAGCTGACGAGCGAATGAGCGAGTGAAAACGGTCGCTATTTGGTTTTTAACTAAACAAGGCAATTCTGAAGTAGAAAAAAAAGTTTTGCACAAAAAACTTCTGTGTCCCAAAAATCAATAGTGCTTTGAAATTATTTTATTGCGATAGAAACTTACTAACCAGTAACTAGTAAGTACTTTTGCAATTTCCATCTAATAATTTATTTTTTTATGACACACAAATAACACCTGCAGATTTATAACCAACTTAAACTGATGAAAAATAAATCTATTTAAATTTCCTAAAGTGTCATTTTCATATTTTGTCAACCCTAGAAAAGCGGCGGGACGTAAGAGCCATTCGGGCACTTAACGTGTGTCTAACGTGCGCAGTCGTGAATTCGTTACGCGAATACATAATTTACGTGCAAAATTGGCAAGATTTACACAAAAATGTTACGCGTAACCCATCGAAAATTATGTGTTGGTCCATTAGACACTGTATTTTAAAATATCAAATTACTTCTAATTACATTTACTACACTATTATAAGCTTCCGTAAGAACCTTTTTTTATTTTTCAAAGTGAAAGGAAATTAATGGATGTTATATTTGTGTGCATGAACATGTCTGTTTGTACTGGTCTGGGTGTTTTCTATGTATTATAAGTATGTATTTACAAAAAAAAGGATATAAGTAAATTTATCGGTTGTCTAGTACCCCATACGACAGGGTACTTAATAGTAGCTTAATTTGGGACTAGATGGCTCTGTGTGGCCCAGTGAGGCATGTCTTAAATATTATTATTATATGTAGATAGCATAAAAATAATAAAACAAACTTGCTGTTCAAGATTTCAGACTTAGAAAATTGGGGAATTGTTCAACGGATATTGCATCCGCATTTTTAATAAACTTCTTTTTTATTAATGAATTCCCTATATTAGGTATATGAACTCAATATGAGAAGGTAATTTCAATGAAAAGGAGAATAGATTTTTTATGACTACAAATATGATTTTAAGTGTCCCTGCTTGCAATGGTTTATATATTTTTTTGTAAATACTATAATTTCAAATAGGCTGACAATAGTGACAAAGTCTCTTGTGCTGCTTCTTTTCGGCAACAGCCCACACTTGTCCTGAAGCAGTAATAGGATAATATGGGACAAATTTAAGCGCGTCTTAGGGCCTTTTTGCAGAAATCACATTGATTTTACTGTTTTTTACTGATTTGCAATTGCAAATTATATTAAGCCTAGAAAATTTCAACAATTACATAGGAACTAAAATCTTTGGGGCTTGTAGCGTCCAGAATACAAGGTGTAAAGTAAATGTTCAGACAATAGCACGTCAACCTACCACAAAACGTCAAATTTTCTCAATTGATATTGATCTCTACTTGTTGGGCTTAAAGTTGAAAATCAATTCAATGACCTTTAAGTTTTTGGGTAGGTTGACCTGCCGTTGTCTGTACTATACAGCCTGTAGTAAGATTATGTCATGACCTCCGTGGCGGAGTGGTGTTCACACCGGTTTTCAAGGTGTCGCCTGCTCCAAGGTCCCGGGTTCGATTACCAGACGGGTCAATGTAGAAAAAAGTGTTTTTATACATTTTCTCGGGTCTGGGTTTTTGTGGTACCTTCGTTGTTTCTGATTTCCAAAATACGAGTGCTTTAAATAGTTACTCAAATTGGGATCAAAACAATGTATTTTATGTTGTCCACATTTTTTTATGTCAACATTGATGGGATTGAGAAAAATTAAACTAAAAAAAAGATTTTTTTTAAATTGAAATAAATTGTCCTCTTTGAACTAAAAGACCGAGCCGTACTTACATAGGTTAATTATACCCCAATTTTAATATTTATGAGCAATAACCCAGCAACATTAGTAGGCGTACCAGACGGGAGTGGGTATATTAATTTACTAATGCCCGGGTGTAAACAACGGCGGTATGTCAGTAAATAACCCAAAAATATCACGTGACGAGTAAAATAAAAAGTATGAAAAAAATATGAATATTTGGCGATTTTTTGTGTAATGAAAGTAGTACGGGCTATGAAAACCATTGTATTGAAAAACTGACTTTCAGTTGAATGTAGGACGGTGTTGATTGCAATTTGCGTTATAAAATTATAATGAAAAATCGAGCGGAGTTAAAAATAAATGTTTGTGTTGTCATATTTTGTTAAAATTGTTTATTAATCCCTCAACCCCCAGGAGGCACTCGGGTGCCACGATAACAATTGATTTCAATTGTGTCTGGATTAGCCTGGAATAACTCACGATCGAGGGACTAAGCGATGAAATTGTTGGTGTAAATTAAAAATAATTCTCATATAAAAATTGATTCAGCTTTTCAAGTCCTTAGTTATTTAATAAACAATTGATTAGAGCCAACGTAATTTGCAGGTTGTGGGTTTAAGTCTTACCTAAGGCAGTCGCCATTTTTTCTCCAAAGAAATGTATTTTACTTTATTAGATATTTCAGCAACTTAATAGCAATTATAATATCAGAATATAAACTCAAAAAAATATGTCTTAGGCGGGACTCGAACCCGCATCTCCTCGCATGCCGGGCGGGCGCTATAAGTACCATTAAGCCACCGAGACACTGCGACATAGCGCGAATTTTTCAAGCATATTCTTATCTCTGTAAGCCAGCGCATCGGACGGTAGATATAGGTATAAATTTAACAAAAAATGTTATGTACGAACTTTAAGCCTTAAATTGACTTTTTTTTTCATCAGTTCATGTTTCAAGAGGTCAGTGCTCTTTGCTAAGTAATTCATCAACTCTAAATCCTAATTGCGTCTAGTGGAAAATCCAAACATTGCACAAAAAAGTTAACCCTTTAAAAATAAAGACAGAAACAAAGCAAATACGATTCATAAACGCATCAGATAAAAGAAGAGATTGTACTAACTTTTAGAGCGCAGTAAAATAAAAACTGAATTGTCTTTTTTTTATTTTTACACAACGAACAGCATTTACGGGAGTTTAAAGGGGCATGTACCTGCGTTTATGGGAATAACCAGATTAGGTGGCGAAAGAGACGCCGCATATTGTAAGTCGAGTTGAATGAAACGCATACTAGCAGTTTACTTATATATTTATACAAGATGACTTTATCATCATCTGCAAAAAAAATTATAGGCGTTCAGTATCCTATTTAGAACACATTTATGAAGTAAAAAATGTAAATCAAAACACCCGAAAATATTTTTCGCAACATAGTTTTCAATTTTTACGGTCCTAAGCCTGTTAAGGTATGAAGGGAAAAACAAAAACATATGAATAGTATCGTAATGAATGATTGAAATGCGCATCTCGTAAAAAAAGTGTTGCTAGGAGGCCGTATTAAAAATTTTAAATTTTTGGCGGACATCTAAGTGCTTTATCGTGACATTTTTCGTTATCCTTAACAAAAGAAATGCCACTGGGTCACCAGTGACCTTCAAACAATAAAATTTTTACTGTTACTAATATCTTTTAAAATAATTAACAAGACCGTAGTTTAATGTGGTTGCTATGAAGTGTATTTGTCTGTGATGCTAAGACAAACAGGAGTAATATGAAAGGTTATGTTATTGTTAGCAGTCTGAAAGAATAATCAAATGTTTGTTTGTTCATAAACATTTCCATATTATTTGCTAGATGTTATGTTACCTATATCCTTTCGCAAATACGAGTATATTTTTTTTACAATAGCAAATATAGCTAAAGTGCCGGCATTTTACTGTTCTGACAAGTTAAATAATAAATAAATAAATGTGGACAACATCACATACCTAGGTATATTGTTTTGTTCCCATTTGAGTAACTATTAAAGGCACTCGTATTTTGAAAATCAGAAATTTGATTTTTGTCGGACATTTTCTAAGTGCTTGATCTTGACATTTTTGTACTGGAGTACTGGGATAAAAAAAAACGTGATTTGTTTTTTGTCTCGTAGATTGTTGTGTTAAAATTTGAATTGTGATTAAAATTTCAGCCTGTATATAGATATAGGCCACAGAAGTACAGAACACGGGGAAATATTTAGAAAGGCCTCGTAGGCGGGGCAACCACGCCACACTCATACTTCTGCCCAAACATTGATGTGAGTTTTTTTTGACGTCGCGTTACCAATATATCGCTTTATTGGTGTTTTTTCAACTCGTTTAACATAGTTATTTAAAATATCATCTAATGAAATCAAATTCAGCAAAGTTATACTGAAAAAACATTACAAAAAGGTGTAGGATTGTGATTAATCTCGTAACCGATTAAGTAATATTTTTTTTTCCAGATTTTAAAACACTGTTTTCTATGTCCCATATGGGTTTAAAACTCAAAACGCAGCGTTTACTGGACTATCTAGACTTAAGCTGGCGTTATTAGCAAAACCCAGGTAGGTAACTTTTGACAGAACGAAATCTAGTGCAGCCAGTTACAATTCAATAAAAGTTTGTTTTAAAAACACAGTCTTGTGTTATATAGTTTGTGTTATATAAGCCCAAAAGAAACTTCTAAGTAATACACATAATGTAACTTCTCAGCTAGTCAGGGATCCTAAGCAAACAGTCTGGGAAAATATGGTCGTTGCTTATTTTTATAGGTCAGTACAGACAGACTCCTTCAAGTTGTGTGCCACAGATCTCAAGCGAGATATAAAATTGTATTGTATTTTCTTACTGTTAGCTAAATAATGAAAAAGGGTAGTTGGCTGGTACTTTTGCAAGCATTTTTGAATGGATTGTTCTTTATAAATGCTTCAGAAAGGAGGAATAGGATGACTTTTTTACTCGAATCAACTTGGTAGGTACTCAATCAAAACGTATTCTACCTACTTATACGAATATCGCTGACTCCTAAACCTCTAAGGAGGACACAACCGAATATTGCAAGATGACGAAATCGCTGATGCAACTCTCGTGCAAATTCAACGTGACCACGCCATCGCGCCACCAACCCCGAGATCATCATCATCGCCGCCACTTCGTATCCAACCTCGATCGGGTCAATTTGTAACTAGTTGTAATTTAATTATTAATAAATTAGTTTAAAAAATTAATTTCGGTTTTTTTCGAACCTCCTGCTGTCGCTTCTATATTTGGCGCAGTCGGTAGGATTCTCGCGGTCGGTTTCGCGCTTCATCACGAAGATTTCCGTCATAACGAGCCGCCCGTGTGGCTATCAAGTCGCGTTCGAGAATCCAGAACCAGAAGCCAGCCAGCTAGAGGGTATCCAGACATCGATACACAAGAAAAGCCGAAATATGTTCATGTAAGTGCACTTGAATCATTCTCGTGTTTCCTATCCTATCCTATCTTTAGTCCCTAATTTTAGTCACAATTTTTCATCCAAGAAATTCTGGATCCCGTGGGTCTGCATCTAGCAGGCAACGCAGGGAACATTTGCTAGACTTAAATAGGTTATTTAGTTTATCAGAAGAAATGGAAATTGATCCCGATAGTATTTACAAGGCCTTACGCCTTGTTCCCGATTTTGACGGGAACCCCAACGTCTTAACTAGATTTATTAATATTTGTGATAGGTTATGTTCAGACTATTTGCGAGATGATCCCAATAGTCAACTTAATAATTTGTGTCTCCTAAACGGCATCCTGAACAAAATCACGGGACCCGCCGCTACCATTATTAACTCAAATGGCATCCCAGATAACTGGTTAGGGATTAGAAATGTCTTAGTACATAACTTCGCTGATCAACGGGACGAGACAGCACTCTATAACGACCTCTCCCTAGCTATGCAAGGCAATAGTAGCCCACAAGAATTTTATGACCATTGTCAAACTCTTTTTAGCACGATAATGACCTATGTTACATTACATGAGACACTAGGAACCACTATAGACGCTAAGAGGGTTCTGTATAAAAAGTTGACCATGCAAGCCTTTGTACGAGGTTTAAAGGAACCGCTTGGATCTCGTATAAGGTCTATGAGGCCAGACAGTATAGAAAAAGCTTTAGAGTATGTGAAAGAAGAATTAAATATTCAATATCTTCAGCAACGTAACGAAAGTATGCCTAGACACCAACTAGCCCATCGCACACCAGTTGCCTTACCTATAGCCTCCTCAATGCCTAAATTTAATAACTTTAATAGTATATCTAATTTTAATAATCAGGCAGCGCCGAGATATAATCCGCCGCCGCCTCCGCTCCGCTTATCAGTGCAACCGCAACCTTTTAAATTTAACTCGCCTAGTATTGCACAGTCTCAACAGCCGCGTATGACCCGCACACAGCAAATGTTTAGTGCACCACCACCGCAATATAATGCCCAAAGTAACATGTTCAGGTTACCACCTAGGCGTCAGCCTCAGTACCAGCCGCCTCCTAAACCTATGAGCGGAGTACAGCAATTCACACCCAGACCTTTGCCACCAACTTCATTTGGACACGATTGGCAAAGATTCGGCAATCCCCCACCAAATAATTACTTCAAATCACGCGAAGTCAATTTAAATGAATGCGCATACGACGATCCATACTACTCAGATTACTACTACGACACAGAATATTATAATGACTTAACTGATTGCAATAATTACGACGCATCTTATGACTATGACTATGCCAATAGAGTTCAGTATTACGAGCCCACTGGTCACAATAACGTAGAGTCAAGTAACGAGCCACAAGCATCTAGTTCCACAGAACAGGATTTTCAGATAGCCCGCCCGTCAGACAAGTTAAAATAGAGTTGAATATACAAACGCAACGGCAACTTCCTTACATTCAAATTTTAAACCCGCCGCTTAAGTTATTAATAGACACCGGCGCAAATCAGTCGTTTATTAGTCCCGAATCTGTTGAGAAATATTTCTGTAACTTTCCTTTAGATTACGACCCTTTCGAAGTGACTAACGTTCACGCAACCAGCCGTAATGACTACTCTATAACACTACCGTGCTTTCCCGAACTAAAATCCCAAGATAAGATAAAATTATTTGTGTACCGTTTCCATAATTATTTCGACGGTCTTATAGGCCTAGATCTACTCACTAAATGGGAAGCGAAGATTGATCTTAAAGATCAGACCCTCTCAACCCAGTTTGCTGTCAATCCTATTAAGATGTACAACTCGCTGAACGTCAACCTCTATGAAGACATTATCCCGGCAAACTCTTCAAAAATAGTTCGAATCCCAATTAACGCCCCGGATGGTGACGTCCTCGTCGAAGAGCAAATTATCTGTAATTGCCACATTTCCGATTGCATTACATCCGTTAAAAATAGCCGCGGAATCTTAGAAGTCTATAATCCTACAAATAACGATATAATATTCTCATTAGACCACCCAGCGCAGGCACAAGTTTTTAATATCGAGTGCATGCGAACTGAGTCCGTGCCTACGTCACGCGCACGCGCCGTCATTTCGCGCCTTAGGACAGATCATATGAACGCCGAGGAAAGAGCCAATATAGAGACTTTATGCTCGCGTTATGCCGACGTATTTTATTTGGAAGGCGAACCACTAACATTTACGAACCAAATTAAACACTGTATTAAAACGACAGATGATGTTCCAATTTATACTAAAAGTTATCGCTATCCTTATGTACATCGACAGGAAGTCCGTGATCAGATATATAAAATGTTAGACCAGGGAATAATTAGACCTTCCACGTCAGCCTGGAGCTCACCCATATGGGTTGTGCCCAAGAAGGTTGATGCTTCTGGTAAAAAGAAGTGGCGTATAGTTGTGGACTTTCGTAAACTGAATGACAAGACAATAGACGATAAATATCCAATCCCCAATATAACTGACGTCCTTGACAAGCTTGGCAAATGCATGTACTTCACCACACTCGATTTAGCATCTGGATTTTATCAAGTGGAAATGAATGAGAGCGATATACCCAAAACAGCCTTCAATGTGGAGCATGGGCATTACGAATTCTTGCGTATGCCTATGGGTCTTAAGAACTCACCTTCTACGTTCCAAAGAGTGATGGATAACGTCCTCAAAGGCCTACAGAACGAAATTTGCCTGGTATATTTAGACGATATAGTCGTGTTCGGTTCTTCGCTCCAGGAGTCCATAATTAACCTTGAAAAGGTTCTCCAGCGGTTACGCGAATCCAACTTTAAGATTCAGATGGATAAGTCCGAATTCTTAAAGTTAGAAACAAGTTACCTTGGTCATATCATCACCAGAGACGGCATCAAACCGAACCCAGATAAGATTTCTGCAATAGAGCAATATCCCATTCCAGAAACTCCCAAACAGATCAAACAATTTTTAGGTCTTATTGGATACTATCGTAAATTCATTCCCGATTTTGCTCATATCACAAAACCTCTCACTCAATGTTTAAAAAAAGGTAAAAAGATAACGTTAGACTCAAACTACGTACAAGCATTTGAAAAGTGTAAAAAACTCTTGACAAACGACCCTATACTACAATACCCCGACTTTACTCGTGAATTTATCTTGACCACAGACGCATCAAATTTAGCTATTGGGGCCATCCTATCCCAAGGCCCAGTAGGTTCAGATAAACCCATCTCATTCGCATCCCGTACTCTCAACGATAGTGAGATAAATTATAGTACCATTGAGAAAGAGTTGTTAGCCATAGTTTGGGCCACAAAGTATTTCCGACCGTATCTGTTTGGACGTAAGTTTAAAATACTTACCGATCACCGCCCACTTCAGTGGATAATGAATCTCAAAGAACCTAACTCGAGATTAACTAGATGGAGGTTAAAGTTAAGTGAATATGACTTTACTGTTATTTACAAGAAAGGCAAAAGTAACACAAATGCCGACGCCCTGTCTAGAATCGAGATCAATAATGAAGAGATAAGTAGTATAACCGCGAATCCCTCAGAGAAGCCAGCATCTCTATCTAACTCCGACACTCTAACCGCTCACACTAGCCATGAACACCCAATCCTCGAAGTCCCCATTACCGATGAACCTATAAATAGATTCCATCGACAATTGCACATCACTATTGTAGGTGACGTCAAACGACGGCCCGTAATAACAAAGCCATTTGACACCCATACTCGTATTTCGTTGCAAATTAGTGAATCGAATTTAGAATCCGACATTATAAACGCAATTAAAGAATATGTGAATCCCAAAGTTAAAACTGCACTTTTAATAAACCCACCTCTCGCCATGTACTCTGTGATCCCAATCATTCAAGATAAATTTAAGAGCTCATCTATAAATCTCATACTCTCTAAATCTGAAATAGAAAATGTTAAAGAGTATCTCAGGCAACAAGAGATCATTCGTGATTACCACGATGGTAAAACCAACCACAGAGGTATTAATGAGTGTTATCTGGCACTATCTAAACGATACTTTTGGCCTAAAATGAAGGAACAGATATCTAAATTTATAGGTGAATGTTCCATATGTGGACAAGCGAAATACGATAGACATCCAATTCGACAGAGATTTAACGTAGTACCGCCAGCAACAAAACCGTTTGAAACCGTTCACCTCGATTTATTCACAGTTCAGAATGAGAAATACTTAACATTTATAGACGTCTTCTCTAAATACGGACAAGCATATCACCTGAAAGATGGTACAGCAGTCAGTATCCTCCAATCCTTATTACAGTTTAGTTCTCATCATGGCCTTCCGTTTACAATAGTTACCGATAACGGAACTGAATTCACTAATCAATTGTTCGCCGAATTTGTTCGATTACATAAGATAAATCATCACCGAGTTCTAGCCCACTCACCAAATGATAACGGAAACATAGAGCGTTTTCATTCGACTTTGCTCGAACATCTCCGCATATTAAAACTACAGAAAAAAGACGAACCCATAATAAACCTTATGCCATATGCTCTCATAGCTTACAATAGTTCAATACATAGTTTTAATAAGTGTAAGCCCTTCGATTTAATCACAGGACACTTTGACCCTAGAGATCCTATTGATATAGACCCAGTTCCTCACTTATTACAGCAGTACCTTGTCAATCATAAAGAACAGATGAAAACCGTGTATGATTTAATCAATGACACATCCTTAGCAGATAGAACAGCCCTTATAGAAAGTAGGAATAAATCCCGCGAACCAGAAATAGAATATATTCCGGAGCAACAAATTTTTATAAAAAACCCTAAGGCCAGTAGACAGAAAGTAGCCCCAAGATTTACCCAGGACAAAGTTTTAGCCGACTTACCTATCCACATTTATACCTCCAAAAAACGGGGACCAGTAGCTAAGTCTAGACTGAAACGAATTCCTAAACATGCTAAATTGTTGCAGAATTCTGCCGATACTGATCCTGACGAGAACAGCCCAGGAGATAAGACTTGAAACATTGGATGACGGACCAGGACTTTTACCGTTCAAACTGGGACCAACTAGACTCATAACACACTACCACACCTTTTTACAACGCATTCAGTTAAATGATGTCGAAGATAAAATCTTACAACTTCAGAATCAAATTCAAGCTTTCGAGACTAGACTTCCTAACGAAACTTATGCATTATATGAACTCCAGATTAATTATTTAAATTCTAAATTGAATATAGTATTAGAACAGTTACATAGCTTAGAGCCCAGCCGAACTAAACGAGGCCTTATAGACGGATTAGGATCTGTTATAAAAAGTATATCGGGTAACTTAGATCATTCAGATGCGATTAAATATGATAATGCCATTAAAACACTTCACAATAATGAGAATAAGATTTCAATTGAGTTAAATAATCAGATAAGCTACAGTAAAGATTGGATGACGAAAAACTTTGGTATTCTCTCTAAATTAGTCGAAAATCAGCGTATTATTAACGGAACTTTAATTTTTATAATGAATAAAGAAAGTCAGCATTCTGAGACTTTAACCAAATTTGCAAAGTTTGCTCAGCTACTAGTTATAATTACTGAAAATATAGATGACTTATTAAGTGAGTTAATTACAGTAGAAAATACATTAGCATTTATTCGTGCATCGAGCACACACCATTCAATGCTAAAGATTAACATCTTAAGTAACATGTTAATTAGATTAAAAAATATATACGGTAGAGATAGCATCTTAGATTTAGAATTACGGGAATTTTATGATCTTATAAAGCCCGCTTATTACTTTATAGATAAAGAAATAGTTTTAATATTCAAATTCCCGATTGTGACTAAAATATCCTATGACCTATATAAACTATCAATAGCACCTAATAAATATCATCAAGCCCTCATACCTACTTATCCTTTCATTGCTACCAACGAGAATGCATTCGTGTACATAGAGGCAGAATGTCCGAAGTTATCTCACGGCTATCTCTGTGAAGAAAACATCAACCATCAGATCCGTACCGTACCTGACTGTATCCAGCATCTCATCTGACAACAATCTCTGGAGAAGACCTGCAAATTTACAAACATCACTCTGAGTAAAGAAGCAATGGAAAAGCTAGACGACCAACACTATGTTATCTCGCTGCCACATCCCACGAAGATTCATCTTATCTGCGGCCGAGAAGACTACACTCAGCTTCAAGGAAGTTACTTTGTCACTATCCCACTCACCTGCCAACTACGCACACCCGAATTCACTATAATCAACGATAGTGACGAGATAAAAGGTCAACCTCTTAAGATAATGAAGATACCGAATATTGAAATGCAAGCCACAGATTCATCCCACATTGATTTGCACTCAATCAACCTGCAGAGCCTTCACAGCATCCAAGATAAAATAGCGCTCCAAACGCCTGTACAAATCGACACACCGCCTGCCGAGATATTATACCACACTACCATACCATTCTATTGCGTACTATTAAGTGCAACTGTACTCATCTTCGTAGTCTTGCTACGACGCTACGAGATACTTACCTGCAAACGTACCAGTAATCAAGAAAATATGAAGTCCGAAACTCACGAATACGAGAGCCCGGATAAATCTGTAATAGAAAGAGAAAGAAAACCGGGAAGCAGTCATATTACCATACCAGCAACATTTCCTCTCAAAGTTCTCAAATAGTTGCTGATCTGTGGGCGGAGGAATTACGTATTCTACCTACTTATACGAATATCGCTGACTCCTAAACCTCTAAGGAGGACACAACCGAATATTGCAAGATGACGAAATCGCTGATGCAACTCTCGTGCAAATTCAACGTGACCACGCCATCGCGCCACCAACCCCGAGATCATCATCATCGCCGCCACTTCGTATCCAACCTCGATCGGGTCAATTTGTAACTAGTTGTAATTTAATTATTAATAAATTAGTTTAAAAAATTAATTTCGGTTTTTTTCGAACCTCCTGCTGTCGCTTCTATATTTCGCAACTATAGTTTTGTACTTGTTGTTTTTATTTATAATTAATTGTAAATAGAACGGTAAACCACTAGACCAACGGGGCGTTGGTCTAGTGTTTTAAATACCGGGCCAAGATCTCGGGGTCCCAGGTTCGGATCCCTGGTCGGGCAACAAAAAGTATCGAATTTTCGAACGTTGCTCGGGTTTGTGATCACCAATCCGCATTTGGCAAGCGTGGTGATTATGCCAGTACACCCATCATTGCTGTGGTAACATGAATTCAATGATGGAGGCCTTTTCCCTGCAGTGGGATGATTATAGGCTGTTACTTACTTACTTACTTTTTAGAACGGTAAAAAGAAGTTATTAGCGGCATAATAATCAGCTTTCATGATGTTGAATATTTCACTCAAAGTCAAAAAATAATTTAAAAAAAAATATGGACAACATGACATCATTGCTTTAATCTTGAATTGAGTAACTATTTAAAACAACGAAGGTACAACACCTACACCCGGGACAATATAGAAAAATACTCTTTTATCTACAATGTCCCGTTTATGAATCGAATCTGGGACCTAGGTAC
Source organism: Anania crocealis (assembly GCA_949315895.1). NCBI lineage: Eukaryota > Metazoa > Arthropoda > Insecta > Lepidoptera > Crambidae > Anania > Anania crocealis. The sequence goes on from OX438880.1 coordinate 3,522,122, forward strand.
AAGCGACATCTTCTAAACCAGTGTACACTCTACTCTATCACGGTAATTGTACCGACCTAAATTTCGTACGAAACCCATACTGAGCGAGTTGTCGAACTCTTGCACTTGTACGGTTTTTTAAAGATATTATATCATTCACTAGCCCTGCTCCCAGGTCATATGGGGTCGGCGCTGTATGTTTTCCTATTCCATACAATCCTGGTCAGTCGTCATCGAGTCGTCTACTCCCTTCTCAATCATTCCTTTCTGGCACAATCAATCCATCTCTTTTTAGGTCGCCACAATCAATCCATCTCTTTTTAGGCGCCCTCTACCCGTAACTATCATCAGTCATATTCTTCACTCGTCTCGTCACATGCCCTTCGTCTCTTCTCATCACATGTCCATACCAAGATAGGCGATTTCCTTTCAACTTGTCTACTACTGGTGCTACTTTCATACTTCCTCTAATGTATTTATTCCTTGTTTTATCCATTTTTTTGACGTGACAACGTCTTAAATTAGGTTGCGGCTGGGAGTCACTTATGAAAAAGTGTAACGCTCGGTAACGTTACGATGAGTCACCGAACGAGAGAGAGGCCCGCCGAATGCCTTGCGTCTCTCTCCCACTCAACTATGATCGGTCTGCCGCGCGCGCAGCACTAGAGAATTAGGCGCATTTTAAAATTTGTGCAATTCTTATTTTCATTCAATTCCTTGTTCCTATTGTGCAATTTAATTATATTCATATCAATAAATATTCTACCGAGAAAAAGACGTTGTCACGTAAAATCTTCGCCCGTAAAACCAACTTTACAGGCAACCATTTTTTTTAAAGAAATAACTGTCCGTTATAATAACATCTTACGTATCCACTGAACTGTACAACACTAATTATTGCTACAGAATACGCCGTCAAAAGATCCACTAGTTATTTCTGCGCTTAAATTTCAACAACAAATTAATTCAGTTATAGTAACGAGTGAAATTGCGGCAGTCAGTTATTTTTCGGGCTGGCAAGCAACAGTTTTCAACCTTAAAATTTGCCCAACAAAGTTTTTTGGAGTCACGTAAATTTTAATACGGGAGTGGGCAAATTTAATAATGTACCCTCATAAATTAAACCTACGGGTTTTTCGTTTCATATTTTTGTTTCGCAATTATAATGTTTGATCTGGATTTAAATAGATCTAAGTTTTGTGATACCGTTACTACCTACTTCTAAGGTATTTGTTTAGTTATTGGGGTTTGGGATACTCTAAAAACCTAGTCTAGTAACAAGTCACTCTTTGGCACAAACTGCTGTTTTTAGGGTTCCGTATCCAAAGGGTAAAAACAGGACCCTATTACTAAGACTTCGCTGTCTGTCCATCTGTCCGTCTGTCCGTCTGTCCGTCTGTCCATCTATCCGTCGCTCTGTCACCAGGCTGTATCTCAAGAGCCGCGATGGCTAGACAGTTGAAATTTTCACAAATTATATATTTATGTTACCGTAATACCCACAAATACTAAAAACAAAATGAAATAAATATTTAAGTGGGGCTCCCATACAAAAAATCCGTTTTTTTTGCCCTTTTGGTTACGGAACCCTTCGTGCGCGAGTCCGACTCGCACTTGGCTGATTTTTACATTTTGTATTGTATGATATTACTGTGTCAAATAAAATTACTTCCATTCCAATTTAATTCAAGTCCTCATCAGCCTACAACAGATCTTTGGGACACAGGTTTATAATCTGCCGTGCTAAGCGCAAAAGCGGTATCTCAAAAAAAAAAAACGTTTATTTGATTTTTATGCCATCGGATAGCTTATAAAAATACGCATCTAATGAACTTAGCCCTATAGCGATATTTTATTTTTAAAGTATAGAAAAACCCTTAAAGAAAGTACTCTTCCTATCTCAATTTTACCCTAAATTACTAAGATATTAGCGGTATGTCAATATTAAGTAGGCAACTAGCCGTATATTAGAATACTGCCCAATCTGACTGAATGAGAAGATTACACAACTCAGTAGGTATAAACTGTCTCGAATTAACTCTTGTCCATTTATAAGTAAAATGGTCGAAGGAGAAGTTTAGAGGCAGTTTTGATTTGTTGTACAAAACTGGTTTTAATAAGAACCCCATCACGGCCAGCATAATTGGCAAAAAAATAATTAAAACCCTAGTTTTGCCACCAGTGAAGAATAAAACTGCACCAGAAGGCATTTCAAAAAACAAAAAGGAAAATATATTGCAGTTTTTTTAAAACATTATACCTAAAAATACGATGTCCTTTTGGTAAGAACTCCCCACTTTTGAACGATGATAATTCATAGAGTTTGTGTTTTTTTAAGGTAACTTTAATTATCATTAAGGTAACAAAAAAACTACTTTTACATAATTTCAATTATCTTGAAACTAGCTGTCACTGAGATACCGCTTTTGCGCTTAGCACGGCGCTTACCATTATCTGTTAGTGGTCGCAATTTTGTCTTCATCTGCACTTAGTCTAATAACCATCGGACGAGAAGTAGAGGTTTTTTTCTGCTTAAGGTTATTAGTATTAGAATTATTAATTCTTATATTCTTCTTTTAAAATCATCACAAACACAAATTTAATACCCATTTGAAATGTCTTTAAAACTGGAATAGTCACTAGAGTTATTTAATTCGGGGTTTATACCATGTACCTTATTTATTATGAGTTTCCGATATTTCGGCACTGTTGCAAGCGCCATGATCACGGCTGAACTGGAATAGTCAACACAAAATGTACTACTGCTGTTACTACTTGTTACGGACTTTTTGTAGTGACGATGACAGACAGACCATTAGTTTGAAAATTATAAGACTGATTTTGGAAGACGAGCTTTTGACAGCGACACGGACGACATACATTTTTCTTTATTATTATTTTTGTGTTGATTTGTTTAGTTTTTCAGTTTAGTTTTGTGTAAATATTTAATTAAATTCTAGTGTTTATTAAATTCCTTAATCGAAGAAACAAAGAAGTTTCCTTGAGCCCCTTCACTACTTGTTGTCATTTTGATTTATTTATATTTAAAATAATAAAACTTTGACAGTTTGAAGTGTTAAAATAAGACATTATCTTGACCTTGTTTCACTTACGGCCATTTCCAATAACCTATCTATCTTCAGTTTTGGCATATCGGAGATAGAAAACAACTTCTGTCTTTGTTCCTCTGGACGGCAAAAACAGAGATAGAAACTGTTTCCTATCTCCGATATGCCAAAACTGAAGATAGATAGGTTATTGTAACCGGCCGTTAGCAAATAAAAAAAAACTGTTTATAAGTTTAGGAGATATCAGTCAACCAGGTGAATCCTTCCAAATTCAAAAGTATGCGCTTCGAATTTAAGATCAACTATTTTTTTCGCCTATCGGAAACCCTATCAGAAATGTGCTTTTTACTTTCTTTATCCAGTGCAACTATAACGAACCAAAGGTTAACGGAGAGTACCCACACAGAGTTACTCTAGTCCATTAGTTCGGGAGTGCTAAAGGAAAAAGCATACGCTCGGCACCAGAGTAAGTGCGTAATAACACCAACTAAACAGCGCTGGGTTCAGTAGCCTACATTCTTATTAGTTACTGGCTGACTCGGAAAGGGCATTATAGAGTTTTATTGGGTGTTCCTTGCGTCACTTATTTATACTCAAAATTAGGGTTCCGTACCCAAAGGGTAAAAACGGGACCCTATTACTAAGCCTTCGTTGTCTGTGCGTCTGTCCGTCTGTCCGTCCGTCCGTCGCTCTGTCACCAGGCTATATCTCAAGAGCCGCGATAGCTAGACAGTTTAAATTTTCACAAATTATGTATTTCTGTTACCGAAATAACAACAAATACTAAAAACATAATAAAATAAATATTTAAGGAGGGCTCCCATACAACAAACCCGTTTTTTTGGCCTTTTTGGTACGGAACCCTTCGTGCGCGAGTCCTACTCGCACTTGGCCGGTTTTTTTTTATATTGCTGAAACGTATAAGCTTTTATAAAAGTAATAGTATTTATTTTTAGACTAAAAGTATTTTTTTAAAGATTTAAGTTTTTAACGTATAATTGTTATAATGACCTAACAGTTGTTTTTGCATAATTATTATTTGGTCTAAAAATTGATTACCCGAATTTCATAATCTTATATTAAAATGTTTGACAATATATTGGCAAAGGTTTTATTTTTCGCTTTACAAAGGTTACGTTATAGGCTCAGTACCCTAAAAATACTATTCCTATATAAGCTTAGGTCAGTTTGGACATTCAGAATCAGCAAATGGACTAAAAAAACTACTATGGCTACTTCAGCGGACCAATTCTCTGAATATGCAAGTATGTTTTAATCGATATTACTGAAAATTTTATTTATCCCGCAAAAACAACAGTTGGAACAGTCCATTAATATTGAAATTGTTAAATTTACCATTGTGTCAAATTAGTTTCTGATGATTGATACAAGATGGCGGTGTTCTATTTTACATCGCGGTATAATTTGATTTTTCCTTAATTATAATAGGTATTATATTACATGTAAGGTCCTAACACTACATTTACGTTTTATTACGAAAAAAAAAATCATTTTAGCCATATTTAACTATAAGGCAGAGGTAATCGTAATATGTAGATAAAATATTTCAAAATTTCAAAATTAAGGTGCATTTTGTCATTATTTTTTCAATTAACCGAATAAGGCACGCATTCATAAAACATAGGATCAGCAAACTTTACAACACACGCGACACTTTCGTGACCTAATACGGAAAATGCGAGTAACGAAATGCATTCGTGCGTAACGATTCGTTACTCGGTACTACATGGATTACCCGTTACTAAGTACCGAATACATACGGTTTGTTGCAGTGAAATATATAACACGTTGTTGGTATTTATTTAGAGACATTGTTCTTAAATTAACTGTTTTACAATCAGGTAAGGCTGAACCTTGTAAATTGTATTTTCTAGGAATAGAATATAAGTTTGTTATTAGGATATTAATGATAATATTAGTTTAGAGAACTGAGTAGTACGGTATTCTTGTTGATTATTGTATTCAATAATAACTACAACTGTTTACTTAGTAAGATTCAAACTTCAAGGGAATTCTGATGGGCTATCGATTTTATTAAGAACTTTGAAACTTATGATGAAATTTGAATAGTTATTAATTAGGAATAGTTAAGTAATTTATTGGTTTCATTTATCCAGATTTTTTTTTACTATTTAATTTCAGTTCATAGGTTAATAACGCCCCGTTGGTCTAGTGGTTTAAATACCGGGCCAATATCTCGGGGTCCCAGGCTCGAATCCCGGGTCGGGCAATAAAAAATGTTTCGAATTTTCGAACGTTGCTCGGGTTTGTGATCACCAACCCGCATTTGGCAAGCGTGGTGATTATGCCAGTACACCCATCATTGCTGTGGTAACTTGAATTCAACGATGGAGGCCTTTTCCCTGCAGTGGGATGATTATAGGCTGTTACCATAGATATTGTAGCAGGATTGGTACCTACTTAACGAATACTGCGTACTGAGAAAAAAATTTAACACTAAGGGCAAAAAGATGGCGGCTTCACAAAAATAAATTTGTATGAAAACCAAATCGAGCTACAAACTTTTTTTTGGCGGCATACAAATAAGTCACAAACAACAAACATAGGTACTACATATCCAACTCAAAATTACTGACATAATTAGTTTTTTTTAATTTTTTTTTTGTTTTCTTTTATTGAACGAAAGCAACGGTCGTTCTCAGTTTATGTTGATTTCTATTAAACAGATTTAAAGTCAGCTGAAAACAATAACAACAAACCAAAGGGATAACATCAATATCTTATAAATATGAAGTTTAAACATTAATTACTATATACCTATATATAGGATACTAGCTGTTCCCCGCGACTTCATCCGCGTCAATTTCTGTTATTATGAACGCGATTATTTTTGCAACATTTTTCACTGATGCTTCGCTCCTATTGGTCACAGCGTGATGTTTTATAGCCTAAAACCTTTCTCGATAAATGGACTATCCAACACAAAAATAATTTTTCAAATCGAACCAGTAATTCCGGAGATTAGCGCGTTCAAACAAACAAACAAACAAACAAACTCTTCAGCTTTATAATATTAAGTATAGATAAATTACTCAACACACTCTTTGTTTATGTTTCTTAACCCACTTATAGCTACTGTCGTTTATAAAAATAACACCTAAGAAATATACATAGGAATCAGGGTGTAGGTATTTATCCATTTTTATTTATACTTTATATTTTATTACAAACAAATGTTTTTTCAAATTTCCAAAATGAAAAATTTATATTTATATATTATTTTTAATAACAGTTTAATGTGAATAAACGTTATAATAAAACATTATGTTCTAGCTACTAAGATTTTTCAGTAGAATCTGGGTTAAAATGCTTGATGTGATATAACGGTTACTAGTAAAATATAATTTGATTTATTAATACTTTTTTTTAAATAATTATCATGATAATCTAAAGTTCTAAACGTTAACAAAATTTACCAACACTAACATACTTCCAGCCAGGTATAGCAGACATACATTAAGTAGGTTTGCTCTACTATAGTATAGTATACTACTATAGTATCGACAGCCCTATCGGTAGTATCGACAGCCCTATCGATAGTATCGATAGCTCAGTTTGCCACAATAGTACCAATATAGTATAATACTATCGATATTATGGGTTCTTGGAATCCTTCTAGACTCCAAATTACACCTAAATGCACACATTGATTATGTCACTAACAAAGCCTATAAACTATATGGTTTTAAAACTCGGTCTTGTTCTGCTTTTAAGCACCCTAGTACTTAAATCTCTAGTTAGGTCACAATTGGAATATGGTGTTGTTATATGGCACCCATTTTATGAAAAGTATCATAAACAACTTGAATCCGTACAAGGTAAATTTCTAAGATATGTCAATTTCAAGTGCTCTCGCTCTAAAGCTTCTTATGAAAGCCTATTAGATAAATTCTCACTAAATACATTGCGATTAAGGAGGTCGCTCCTAAGTTCTGTATTCTTATAATATAATCTATGTAACAATAAATTTGATTGTATAAATTTAAAAAACAGTATTAGCTATCAAGTACCCAGTAAATCCAAACGAATACAACAAAAGAACCATCATCAGTTATTTATGCTACCTCGATGTAAAACAAATGCTGGAAAGCGAGCGCCCATGCGCAGACTGTTAGAACAATATAACACTGACCTTCAAAACATCGATATTTTCGATCTCTCACCATCTTTGTATAAAAAGCGCGTCACTCGGGCTCTTTTGCGCAAGCAGTGATACTCGTGGATCATGGTAATTTCTGTTTCAAGCTCAAGGAATGTGATCATACATTGCCTATGCTCTCTTCCTTTTCTTGTGTCTGTGTTATTGTTACCATAATATGTTCATTGCCTGCAGCGCTTCATATTGCGTAGTTAACTTTAATTCTAAGTTATTTGATACAATAACGGCTTAACCAAACTAAGGAGCATTCTGAAGGCGCGTAGCAGAGTTGCACATAATTTATTTAAACATTTACTATACATGTGGATAATAATGTTGGTTGTATAATAACTTAATTTAGTATACTCTAAGATCTTTAGAATAAAATATTGTAAAATTGTTTTTTATCCCTAATAAACAACAAAAAAAAATTGGTTATGACTATTTTAACTACTATCGATACCATCGATAGTATTTTTCTATCGATAGTGACCTTATCATTAATATTATTGCTACATCAATACAATTAATAATGCTTTTAATATCGAGCTTCAATACTATCGATAGCATTGCACTATAGCGACCGGAAATAATTGGGCATTGATGTTTGATTCACATAAGATGTATGCCATACAAAATGATCATTATAGCACTATTTATAGACTATCGATACACTATCGATAGACTATCTATAGACTATCGATAGAATATCTAAAGACTATCTATAGAATATTTATCGATAGACTATCTGTAGACTATCGATATTGGTCTATCGAGTGGCAAAACTATTTATAAGTAAGCTTGAATGTAAAAGGATTGAGCTTATAGGCACGCTAAGCTGTTAGTCCCGGCTTCTGTCACAATATGAATGTGAAACACAGAAGTTACGTCAGAGACCTGACTTAGAAAACTTTGACATCAAACTATAAACTATTCTTAAAAAATTGTCATACAATAAGAAAAATAAGACCAACAAACGCTAAATGGGGTGAATAAATCAAAATCATTCATTCGTTAGAGGCCTGTGGTATGTCCAGTCAAGTCAAGTCAACAGCCACTGTCTATCCACTGCTGGAAGTGGGCCTCCTTCAAGAAGCGCCACAATGGTCTATTCTGGGCTTTCCTGCAGCCTCTGCCTACAGATATCGGTCATCAGACCATCGAGTCGCAGGGCGTCCTTTATACGCTTGTCTAAACGCGGTCTCCACTCCAGAATTCGTCTGTTCCAACGGTTGTCGGTTCTACGGCAGACGTGACCAGCCCACTGTGACTTCAGCGTGCTTATCCTTCTTATATGTTAAGTAGGGACGTAGGGAACTAAAGTAAGTAAAGTAAAGTAACCCATTTTCCTTCACTGTTAAGCACGGGTCTCTCTCCTTTTTAAGGAGAGGGGTTTAGGCCTTAGTACCACCTCGCTGGCCTAGTGCGAGTGGGCGGAGGCGGCAACTGTAACAAAATAAGTGAACCTACTGATATTATCTTTATAAAACAAAAACTTTTGTATCTTATACATCGTTATTATAAAACTTATAATGAAAAGATAACTCGGGCGTAAACTGTTTTAAAGTTTAACACACGCTTTTAGTTTGTAAATATGAACACCTTTAAGAACTTCAATCTAAATTACAGCTTTAATGTAAGCTTTCAAAGTGTTTCCTATCACTTATCGAATGGAAATGTTTAATCGATATTATCTAAATTGTAATATGTATTTGCAATATGGATGACGATAACCTTGTAAAATTTGCACTTTTCCAATCGATAAAAAAATTAGAGATACGCAATTCGATAAATACTTTTTTCTACTAGTAACGATACCTAACATGTGATCATTTTTTTATATTTTTCGACACATTATAGCTCAAGGTTGTTTGGATCCTTAATTACAATTAAGAAAAAAGATTGCAAAAGCATTTTTTACTTTCCGATAATAGTTTTTATTCGTGAGATGGCACAAAAAATAATATCAGAATCGTTTTATTGGTGTTGTTGGCGACTACAGGAGTATTATTAAAGTCGGTTATTAGTCTCTTCTGTCTACCATTAGACAAACTGCCATCGCCAATCGAAACGTTAATGTCAAATAAATTTTGTCTTTCTTTTTGAGAGTCTTTTATTCAGAGATGGGTTGAGATCTGATGACAAAAAACAATATAGTTTTCATAGAATCATTAAAATAAAGATCAAAAATAAATCTCAAAAACGTAAAAAAACAAGGAGATTTAATGTTTGGAAGACATTCAAAGTTGTGACATTAAAACGTACAAACAAAATGCGGAACAGTTCACTTAAAGGCCCTGGCAACCCTAGCTGTCAGACGCAGTGCAATCAGCTGCTGTAGTTTTATTTAATTTAAATTAGAATAAAGTGTATTAAAGTGTTAATAATTGAATAGATAACAAAAGCAGGGCATAACCATTAAATGCAAATTGTTTTTGTAAAAGTTTAAACCCTGTATCGTGACTAAAGTTTTGGAAAAGTTGCCGGCCGGCTTTGACACTTAACTTGACAAAATTTGAAAGGACCTAACGGATCACCTAAAACCAGGAGAGTACTGTTTTCATAATACATATAAATCTGTAAATGCTTTGTTAAATCTCACTATATGTAAATTAAAATTGTATGGTACCTACGTATAAATAATTGAGGTTATTTTTTTAAGAAAGTTAAACAGACTAATAGATAAGTAATTGTTTCGCGGTAATTGTCGGTTGTTTGGCTACTGAAATACCTACTATCTCAACAACAGATACTGATCAAACCTCACGAAAGTGAGATACGCCACAATTCAATACGATTCGGTTCTGTTCTGCCTCTCTTTACTTGACGTAATAGTGGAAGTAAAGTTGACGATAACAACCCCTTAACCGCAGACAATTTACTCCTTATACTATACAGTAACACATTTACAGGTACATTGCAGTAGTCAAATGATAATACTGGACAATATTAGTTTTTAGTACTTAGTTAATTTTAAGATTGCACATATTCTATAATTTTTTTTTATTTCAGACCATACTAAAACACACACAATGGATACCCAGACTGGAATCATGACTCGCAAGATGACCTCTCATAACACTGAGATGAAACTTAAAAAGGCTCTCGATGAATTGCAGCAAAGTAGAGAAAGTTGTAGCCAGCTTCTTAGGGAAAGAGACGATAGTGAAGAGGAATTCAAAACGATCATCTTGCGGAATTCTCAACTTAAGAAAGAATTAGCTGATGTCCATGCCCAACTCGAAGAGGTCTCCATACACCGTAATGAATTATTGAACACGGTCAGCACGTTCGATCAATGCAGCAATATCTTTGAGCAGACTCTCAGACGGAACAACGAGCTTGAACATGAACTTAGAGATGCCAACAAGACCATAATTAATTTGGAAGATGAAAAACAAGAAAAGGACTGTGCACTGACATTAAACCTCTATGAGGAATTAGTAGGCACCCCCGGTGAATTAGCTTTCTCTCCAAAATTAAAATTAAATTATTCAAAAAAAACGGATGTCAAAGTTAATAGTAAAATTAGATTAAACAGTAGAAATAACATTAAAAAATATATCAAATTAAATAAATACATTATAAAAACAAATAAACTTGTTAAAAAGCAGAAATGCTTTTATAAAAATGTTCAGTTGAGAAAGCAACGTATTGATTTAGTTGATAGTCTGGAAATATATAGTCAAAAATTACAAGAAAGTAGGTTGAAACATGACTCTGACATATTACAATTGCAGGATGACATCTCGAAGTTGCATAAGTCACTGGAATCCATGACACTGTTATACAACTCTGCCCAGGACCAAATTAATGAACACATCCTGGCTGCAAACAAATTACTTGATCTTGGCAATGCTAATACTATATGTAAATCATTACCTAATATTATGATAAATTCAACTCAGTGCACTTACCAACAGAGAGTTGAAAATCCACAGTTGTCTTGTCTAAATTTAAGTAATGAGATTCAGGCAACACCTAAAGAGGAGTCGAATGATGTCATTCTATATTCAGATAGGCTAGGAATTGGTTACGGCTCTATACTAAACAATAAATTAAATTGCAATGTAATAAATAATTGCATGCCGGATGCATCGTTTGATGAAATAATTAAAACAATAGAAAATACTCAAACATGTTCAACCTCAAGTACCATTATTTTAATGCTAGGTAATAGTCAAAAAATTACCAAAAATAATATTATAAAATCATTTTCTATTTTAGATAAATTATGTGTTAAAAAAATATTCCTCTGTGCCTTTCCATTTTGTAAAAATAATTTAAATAATATTAATGCAAGTATTCACTTAATGAATACTTTAATAACCTATGTCAAAGACATACTGACAAGTTTGTGTTTTTTGACACAAATAAATTTATTAACAATAGTTTTATTTTGACAGGCGGCTCTGTACACCTGCCTCATAAAATAAAAAAACAAATTGCTACTTTGTTAGCATATAATATTAATATTAACTGTCTTGCAAAAATATAATTTATGAACATGTTAGTACTTGTACTAATTTAAATATTGTGCCATTGACAACCTCTGAGGCTTTAAACTGAGAGGAAAGACAAAAGCTAGGCCTGATTATGTATTTCAATATTGTTCATCAAAACATACAAGGCCTGGCCGGCAAAGAGTTAGGTTTAGGGTTATTTCTTCAAGATTATAACGTTCATGTGATATGCCTTACAGAACATTGGATTAAAAAACACCAACTAATGTTAAACATTGAAAATTATAAAGTCGCTAGTTCGCTCATAAGGGAGTCTGCACCAAGAGGGGGGTCACTTATTCTTGTAAAAAATGAATTAAAATGTAAAGAACGCAAAGACATTGTGTCGCTCTCGGTTGAACGAACTATTGAACTAGCGTGTGCTGAGCTGGAACAATATATCATAATTAGCGTGTATAGCCCCCCCAAAGCTAATTACCACGTTTTTGAAACTGTTATGGATGAGGCTCTGAAAAAGCTCTCAAAATCGAATAAGAAAGTAGTGGTATGTGGGGATTTCAACGTTAATATATTAGAAGAAACGCAGTTGTCCACCCGGTTTCTTAATCTCTTTAAGTCTTATAATCTAATTAATCTTTTTAATGAACCCACCAGGGTGACGCCCACGTCAGCTACTTGCTTAGATAATATTTTTTGTGATGGTAAAGTGTTAAAAAAAACGATTTTAAATTGTCTTATTTCGGACCACAGCGGACAAGAAGCATCGTTCGAGCACCATTATGTCTCTAACAAAGTAGATTCTGTGTATAGGCAATTCACTTTTAATAAAATAGAAAAGTTTAAGGAAAAAATTAAAGTGGGTGTGAATTTGCTAAAGCCTAATGATCAGAATGTTGATGAATTATATGAGAATCTTTTTGGTTTAGTTAAAAAGGAATTTGATAAACATTTTAAACAGAAAAAAGTAAAAATAAACAATCAGAAGTGTAAGTTTAATGAATGGGCTACACCTGGTATTTATAAAAGCAGAAAAACATTATATGATTTATATAGTTTAAAGGCAGATTCTCAAAACCCACATATTATAGAACATGTTAAAAAATACTCTAAATTATTTAAATTAGTATGTGCCAAAGCGAAGTCAATATATCTTTATAATTTAATTTCGGCTTCCAAAAATAAGGCAAAAACCACTTGGAATATTATTAATAAAGAGACATGTAGAGTAAAACCAAATAATCCTACCTACTCTCTCAAGTTAGGGGATAAGCTAATAAACACGAACACAGAGGTTGCAAACACATTTGAGACATTTTTTTCGAATATAGCTCCCTCTACTACTGAAGGGCTAGCTTCTTCTGCTGATCTAGCTGAATCCCTTCTCAGGTCTGTTGTCGAGGAGTGCAATTCTTCATTTAATTTTAGACATATAAACCCTGACATAATTACAAAAACTTTTAGAGAATTTAATATGAAAAAAACAGAGGATCTTTGGGGAATTTCTGTCAATATTATCAATACAATCATAAGTTCATTAGCCCCTCAACTCGCTATTATTTTTAACAAATGTATTGATGATAGACAGTTTCCAACTTTAATGAAGTTTAGCAAAATCATTCCTTTGTTTAAGTCTGGCGAAAAATGTGACCCCTCCAATTTTCGACCTATATCTATATTGCCAGGGCTAAGTAAAATTTTCGAGAAAATAATGTTTAATCAGCTTTTATCTCACTTTAGTGTAAATAAATTATTAAATAGCAACCAATATGGCTTCAGAAAAGGTAGAAATACTACCGATGCTGGAGTTGCTCTCCTACAACATGTGTTTGAGGCTTGGGAGAGTAAGCTAGATGCGTTAGGTGTATTTTGTGACCTTTCAAAGGCCTTCGATTGTGTAGACCATGAAATATTACTTAAAAAACTTAAACATTATGGTGCATCGAATGATTCCTTGGATCTAATAAGTTCTTACCTTAAAGGCAGAATACAAAAGGTTTGCATAAATGGAGCTGAGTCTTCAGGGTCGGCCCTTGTTATGGGTGTCCCACAGGGATCAGTATTAAGACCCCTGCTATTTTTGGTTTATATAAATGACCTTCCCTGTTACTTACATAATCTTTGTGAGATGGTATTGTTTGCAGATGATACATCAATGATTTTTAAAACCAAGAGGGGCAAATCTTCATTTGACGATGTTAACAATACCCTCTCTAAATTATTGCATTGGTTTACAACAAATAATCTCTTACTAAATGCAAATAAAACAAAATGTGTTAAATTTACGATGCCAAACGTAAGGTTAGCTGCCCCTCATATAATTGTTAAAGATGAACCTCTAAACTCTGTAGATTTTACTACCTTTTTGGGTATAACTGTAGACTCTCATTTGCAATGGAGTGCTCATATTAGGGGGCTGTCTGGAAGACTTAGTTCTGCTGCTTATGCTGTGAGAAAGATAAGGCAATTGACTGATGTTGGAACGGCAAGATTAGTATATTTTAGCTACTTTCATAGCATAATGTCATACGGAATTCTGTTGTGGGGCTCAGCGGCAGAAATTGAGTCAATTTTTATATTGCAAAAACGTGCTGTACGGGCTATTTACGGCTTTCGACCCCGTGACTCGCTGAAAGAGCTCTTCAAAGAGATTAATATACTTACAGTGTCTTCTCAATATATTCTCGAGAATATTATTTACGTTCGTAAGAACATACATTTATTTCTTAAGAAAAGTAACGTACACAATTTTAATACGAGAAATAAAGATAAACTCGCCGTTCCAGGCTTCAGACTGCGAAAAGTAGGAAAATCGTTTATGGGAAATTGTATCCGTATTTTCAACAAATTACCAAAGGATATTGCTGAACTCCCTGTACATAAACTTAAATCGTATGTTAAAGTTATTTTAATGAAAAAGGGCTATTACACTGTTAATGATTATTTAAATGATAGAAATGTATGGCATTAAGTTGTCCCAGCTCGTACTTGCTTAAACCTTGTAAAAATTACCTTACCTTGTAAAAATTTATTTAAAAAGAGGCTGACAATAGTGACCGAGTTTCTTGCGCTGCTTCTTCTCGGCACTAGCTCAGACTTGTCCCGAAGCAGTGGTAGGTTTAAATATTGGGACGTGTAAAAGCGCCTCCTGGGGCCTATTTGCAGAAATAAAACTGATTTTAACTGATTTTAAACAAGCCAACAGCTGTTCAACTGATTAACTTTGGAGACAGAAATAAAAGACATTAGGTACCTACTATTAAAATGGCGAAAACTGGTCCGAACGATTCGCGCCTAATCCGGAACTGTCTGGTTAAAAGAAAACAGCTAACGCTTGAATTTGTTAACAGTAAAGTAACAGCCTATAATTTATTTATTTATTTATTTAAACTTTATTGCACAAACATATAATGAAGTACAACAGGTGGACTTAATGCCTTAAGGCATTCTCTCCCAGTCGACCATCGGGCCAAGCAGAAATAATTTTGTGGGCGGTGCGACATAAAAAAAGCAAATCAAAAAACACAAAATTTCCAAAAAATTAAATTAAAAAAAATATATTTACATATATATAATTATCCCACTGTAGGGCAAGGGCCTTCATTATTGAATTTAAGTTACCATAGCAGTGATGGGTACAGGCATGCCAGTTGCTGGTTACATACCCTAGCAATAATCTTCTAATCTTCTAATCTAATATTTTTTTTTTGCCTGGCAACCCTAGCTGTCAGACGTAATAAAATCAGCTGCTGTAGATTTATTTAATTTTAATTAAAATTAAGTGATAATCATAGTTTTAATAACAAGATTAAGGCGTTATTCACAAACACAAATTGAAATTGTGTTAGTTTTGACCCAAAATTGTGAAGAAATTGAAACTAAGTCGCCGGCCGGCTTTGACGGCTAACAAATAAATTTGAAAGCAGCTATAACGGATTATCTAAAACCAGGAGAGTACTGTTTTTTAATCAATTTTTATATAATAATTATTTGTGATAAACCTGTCAATAAGTAAATATTAACCGTAAATCTCATATCTATAAAATTGAGGTTATATTTACATTAAACAGACTTTATCGGGCTCTTGTTTGGTGCTAATTGCAGCTTGTTTGGCTACTGTTATCTATCACCTGAACTTCAGATACTACACAGACCTCACGAAAGTGAGATTCGCCATAATTCATCACACCTTGGCTCTGTTGTGCCTCTCTTTACTTGACGTAATAGTGGAAGTAAAGTTGACGATAACAACCCTGACGCCGCAGACAATTTACTCCATATACTAAACAATAATACCTAGCAGTAGTTAGATAGGTAGATTAGTGATTAATTTAAATAATTCTTTGTAGTTTTAAGTGAGATTACACATTCAGTAGCTATCTTTTTGTACTTAATTAAAAGTAGATAACCTACCCTCTATATAAATAAATACTTCCTTTTTAAAAATAGTCTTACAAATAAGTCTTACAATATAATAAAATACATTCATTCTATTAAATCTTAAGCGATTAACTAGTAACTGCCTACAACAACCATATTAGAACTAGTTTATTCAAATTTTCTTATTACATACAAATGAAAGTTTTATCTGGAAAAAGTTTTTAGCTGTTTGTTGTACACTCTTTTTTTTATATTATTACAGACTAAGACCAAATTTTACCACTCAAAATGGCTTCCCAAACTGGTGTTATGACCCGGAAGATGACCACTCAGAACGCTGAGATTAGATTAAAAAAGGCACTAGAGGAATTACAACTCAGTAGGGAAAACTATAGCCAACTACTTAGGGAAAGAGATGATAGTGAAGATGAAATAAAAGCTGTCATATTTAAGAACACACAATTAAAAAAAGAATTAGCTGCCATACATGCCCAACTCCAGGAGGTCATGATACACCGTGATGAGTTACTCAATACAATTAGCAACTTTGACCAGTGCGGCAATATCTTTGAACAAACCCTAATACGCAATAATGAGTTAGAAAATAACCTGAGGGATGCCAATAAAACAATACTGCGTTTGGAAGAAGATAAAAGGGAACAAGAGTACTCTCAAACTCAAAATCTGTATGAGGAGTTGATCGGCACCCCGGGTAATCAAGATTTTACAGCAAAGTTAGATTTTTGTAATAGAACAAAATCAGGGGTCAATAGAAATCAAGTTAGATTTAACAAGAAAAAACACATTAAAAAATATATTAAACTAAATAAATACATATCTAAAACAAACAAACTCATTAAAAAACAAAAATGCTTTTATAATAATGTTTTACTAAGGAAGCAACGCTTAGATTTAGTTGATAGCTTAGAAATATATAACCAAAAACTACATGAAAGTAGATTAAAATATGACTTGGATATAGGACAATTGCAGGCTGACATCTCTAAGTTGCATAAGTCTTTGGAATCAATGACACATTTATATAACTCGGCAGAAGAACAAATTAACGAACACATTCTGGCTGCGAACAAATTACTGGATCTTGGTAATGAGGGAACTAGTTTTAAATCATTGCCAAATATTACAATAAATTCCACATTAAGTTCTTACCAACAGGGAGATGTGAGCAGGCCGTTGTCATCAATAAAGTCAAATTTACATGTAATTTCTAATGATGTAAGCCAGGTAATACCTTGTGTACAAGTAAAGGCTAATGATGTTTTTATGTATTCAGATAGATTAGGAGTTGGCTACGATTCCTTATTAAATAATTATTTGAAATGTAATATTATAAATAATTGTATGCCAGATGCAAAATTTGATAAAATAATTGATTGCATACAAAATAGTAATTTAAATTCAAATTCAACACTCATTCTTATGGTGGGAAATAGTACAAAAATTAGCAAATCAAATTTAATTAAAAATTGTACAATTTTGTCAAAAATTAATATAGAAAAAATTCTCCTCTGTGCCTTCCCCTTTTGTAAAAATAACAGTAACGATGACAATAACAGTATTCACATATTGAATACTTTACTATATAATATTTGTCAAAATAATGACAAATTTGTGTTTTTTGACACCAACAAATTTACAAAAAATTGTTGTGTTATGACTGGCAGCTCTATACACCTGCCTAACAAAATGAAAAAACAAATAGCAAGTTTGCTAGCTTACAATATTAACAGTTTTGTTATTAAAACAAAAACTTTTTGTAGTGAACCGATTAGTAAATGTACTAATCCAAGTATTTTTCCTTTGACATCCTCTGAGGCTTTAAACTAAGAGGGAAGTCAAAAGCTAGGCCGAATATGTATTTTAATGTTGTTCATCAAAACATTCAAGGCCTGGCCGGCAAAGAGTTAGGTTTAGGATTATTTTTAAAAGATTTTAATGTTCATGTAATTTGCCTCACAGAACATTGGATAAAAAAACATGAACTAATGTTAAACATTGAAAATTATAAAGTCGGTAGTTCGCTCATAAGGGAGTCTGCATCTAGAGGAGGATCACTTATTCTTGTTAAAAATGAATTCAAATGTAAAGAACGCAAAGTCATCGTGTCGCTTTCAGTTGAGCGAACTATTGAGCTAGCATGTGTTGAGCTGGAACAATTTATAATAATTAGCGTGTATAGCCCCCCCAAATCTAATTACCATATTTTTGAATCCACTATGGATGAGGCTCTGGGAAGGCTATCAAAATCTTGTAAAAAAGTAGTTGTATGCGGTGATTTCAACGTTAATATATTAGAAGACACACAAACGTCCACTCAATTTCTTAATCTCTTCAAGTCATATGATTTAATAAATCTTTTCAATGAACCTACCAGGGTAACGCCCACGTCGGCTACTTGCTTAGATAATATTTTTTGTAATGGTAAAGTGTTAAAAAAAAACATATTCAATTGTCTAACTTCAGACCATAGTGGACAGGAAGCATCATTTGAGCTCCATCGTGTCCCAAACATAGTAGATTATGTGTATAGGCCGGTTACTATTAATAAAATAGACAGATTTAAAGCAAAAATTGAAAATGGTGTTAATTTACTAAAGCCTGGTAGTCAGAATGTTGATCAATTATATGAGGGCCTTTTTGGTTTGGTAAAAAATGAATTTGATAATCATTTTAAGCAGAAAAAAGTAAAAATCAACAAAAAGAATTGTAAGTTTAATGAATGGGCTACACCTGGTATTTACAAAAGTAGAAAAACATTATATGATTTGTATAGTCTAAAAGCTGAATCTCAAAACCACAACATTATAGACCATGTTAAAAAATACTCCAAATTATTTAAAATAGTATGCGCCAAAGCAAAGTCAATATATCTTCATAATTTAATTTCGGCTTCCAAAAATAAAGCGAAAACTACTTGGAATATTATAAATAAAGAAACATGTAGACTAAAACCAAGCAATCCTGCTTACTCTCTCAAATTAGGGGATAAGTTAAAAAAAAAACGAGCACAGAGGTTGCGAATACATTTGAGAATTTTTTTTCAAACATAGCTTCCTCCACTACTGAAGGGCTTGCTTCTTCCGCTGATCTAGCTGAATCCCTTCTCAAGTCGGCTGTCGATGAGTGCAAATTTTCATTTAATTTTAGACATATAAACCCTGATTTCATTATAAAAACTTTTAGAGAATTGAATATGAAAAAAACTGAAGATCTTTGGGGAATTTCCGTTCATATTATCAATACAATTATAAATTCAATAGCCCCTCATCTCGCAATAATTTTCAACAAATGTATTGATGATAGACAGTTTCCAACTTTAATGAAGTTTAGCAAAATTATTCCATTATTTAAATCCGGCGAGAAATGCGATCCCGCTAATTTTCGACCAATATCTATCTTGCCAGTACTAAGTAAAATATTTGAAAAAATTATGTTTAGTCAACTTTTATCGCACTTTAATTTGAATAAATTATTACATCACAATCAATATGGATTCAGGAAAGGTAGAAATACCACTGATGCGGGAGTAGCACTTCTAAAACACGTATTCGATGCTTGGGAGAGTAGGTTAGATGCTATAGGTGTTTTTTGTGACCTGTCAAAGGCATTTGATTGTGTGGACCATAAAACGTTAGTTAAAAAACTCAGGCATTATGGTGTTTCGAATGATTCGTTAGATTTAATTAACTCATATCTCACAGGTAGAACACAAAAAGTTTGCATTGATGGAACTGAGTCTTCAGGGTCGGCCCTTATCATGGGTGTCCCTCAGGGATCAGTATTAGGACCCTTGCTATTTTTAATATACATTAACGACCTTCCATATTATATGTATAATCTTTGTGAGATGGTATTGTTTGCAGATGACACTTCAATAATTTTTAAAATTAAGAGGGGCGAATTATCATTTGACGATGTTAACAATACCCTCTCTAAATTATTGCATTGGTTTGCTACGAATAATCTTTTGCTTAATGCAAGAAAAACAAAATGTGTTAAATTTACTTTGCCTAATGTAAGGTTTTCCGCCACAAATGTTATTGTAAAAGATGAGCCATTAGACACAGTAGACTCCTCTACCTTTTTAGGTATAACTGTAGACTCTCGACTGCAATGGGGTGCTCATATCAGGTCTCTGTCTGGAAGACTTAGTTCTGCTGCTTATGCTGTGCGAAAGATAAGACAATTGACTGATGTTGGAACGGCAAGATTAGTATATTTTAGCTACTTTCACAGTATAATGTCATACGGTATTTTGTTATGGGGCTCAGCGGCAGATATTGAGTCTATTTTTATATTGCAAAAACGTGCTGTGCGGGCTATTTACGGCCTTAGACCCCGTGACTCTCTAAGAGAGCTATTCAAAGAGATCAACATACTAACAGTTGCATCTCAATACATTTTCGAAAACATTATGTACGTCCGTAAAAACCTCGAATTTTTTGTCAAAAATAGTGACGTACACAATTTCAATACCCGAAATAAAGATAAACTTGCCGTTCCAGGATTCAGACTGCGAAAAGTAGGTAATTCGTTCATGGGAAATTGTATCCGTATTTTCAACAAATTACCACTATCAATTGCTGACCTCCCTGT
Organism: Anania crocealis; assembly: GCA_949315895.1. NCBI lineage: Eukaryota > Metazoa > Arthropoda > Insecta > Lepidoptera > Crambidae > Anania > Anania crocealis. The sequence goes on from OX438880.1 coordinate 3,542,806, forward strand.
ACATAAATTCAAATCATATATATAAGTTGTTTTAATGAAAAAGGGCTATTACACTATTGATGATTGTATAAATGATAGGAACGTTTGGCTTTAAATTGTATCAGCTCGCACTGGCATATATCTTATGTAAACATGTTTATTTAAAAAGAGGCTGGCAATAGTGACCGAGTTTCTTGCGCTGCTTCTTCTCGGCACTAGCCCACATTTGTCCCGAAGCAGTGGTAGGTTAAATATTGGGACGTGTAAAAGCGCCTCCAGGGGCCTATTTGCAGAAATAAAACTGATTTTAACTGATTTTAACTGATTTTTAACTTGTTGCCTGGAATTCTAACCCTCCTGGGTTCTCGGGGTCCTCCCCGAGATCATGGCTTTACTAAGCCAAAAGAAAAGTAAATTAATATCCATAAAATATTTTTTGGTCGAGAAAAAGTATAAAAAAATGTTTTTCTACATTGATCCGTCAGGGAATTGAACCCGGGATCTCGAAGTAGGCGACATCTTAAAAACCGGTGTGTACGCCACTCCGTCACGGAGTACTCTCTGTAAGTTACTCCGGACGTATTTATGGATATTAATTTACTTTTCTTTTACAGGCTGTTATCACTTCTACTGTGACTGAAATCGTAATGTGAAAGTTTCTTGGCAATCCGGAATTAAGAGGAAGAAGTGTTAATAAAGAAATCGTAGGAAAGTTTATAAATAATCGGCTTTTTGGAACTGGTAATTGAGTCTGTTTTTCTTACTTACCGTTTTTATTTCTTCACGGGACACGTCTGACTTTAAAAGCCGTGGGCTTTAGCAGTAGTAATGTCTTAGTTAAGATCAATGGTGATTATCGGCAAGTTGTGGAATCGAGCATCTGAGACAGAACAAATTTCTATCATCTGCAGTAGACATTGGATTTAAGATTTGGTAATTTCAAATTAAACAAGCAATTTTTTTGCTTATAAAACAGTTTCATGGGACTGACGTACTTTCATGTAAAAGTCCCTAAATAATTAAAAGAATAAAAAACAAACAGTTTATAAATAAAAATATGTTTTCAATCGTTTAGAACAGATAATTTATATCTGTGCTAAACGAAGTTAGACTTTAATTTAACGTGGACAAGAGTCATGCGATTTCTTTTCAACTCAAAGTTGTTTCGAGTTGGAACAGCTGTACAACACCAAAGTTCTTTGTTGTTTACTGTGTTTGATGCAGTTTTTTTTGTGGGATGTAGTTCTTGTGAGATTTATCGCTTTAATGCGCCGAAGAAAAGCAGTATCTTATAGTTGTTTCCTAGCTGATACCAGCGACTTTCATACGCGTAGAATTTTTATTTCTTATTTTTACCGGGGTACAAATTAGTCAATGTGTTATCTGAACCTCAAACTTATATTTTCGTCTGTTCATCCGCATCAATGTGATTTAATAATTTAAATTAATCCAAACTTTCAAATTTATTATAAATAGTCCTTACTTCCTTACTAATATTATGAATACTAGCAGACACCGCGAACTTCGTATTGCCTCAGTAGTACTTGATTTTGACGTCCTAATGTCATTGTTGTCAATTAAGGCGGGGTTGGAAATTTGTATGAAGAATTACAGTTACATAGTTAGTTATTTATTGATTTTTAACAAATCCAATAACACCAAAATTATAAGAATCGTTCCAGTCCTTTTCGACTTATAAGTAGTGTAACTAATATGACTTTCTTTTATATATAGATAGATGAATGTAAGTTTGTTTGTTAAGCTTTCACGCAAAAGCTACTTAACCGATCATCATGAAACTTTGTACACAATGTTCTTGGAGATATTAAAACTAACATAGGCTATTTCAAGTCTTAATTTTGGGCACAAGTTTCCTCAAGCGCGATATAAAGTGTAGTTCACGCGGGCAGAGCCGCGGGCAACAAGCTAGTAATAATAATAAATACGGACAACGAGACGAATTGCAATATTTTTTAAATAAAAATAAATATTTCATTAATATTCTTTAAGAGAAAAAGATGGATACGGAATTTAAAAAATACTGTAAAGTAAAGAGTATTTGCATGCTGCTTGCTAGGAACGAATTGCTCGATTCTCTTAAAAATTGCTTTATTGTAAAAGTGTAACATTATTACGAAGAACACTCATTTTCTAATTCACTGCAAGACCGTCACTACTTGATGTGAAGTCTCAAGATAGACACAGTAGATGTTAGAAACAGTATATTTACTATAACCGAAAGTTCTAGTCTTCTACTTCATTAAAATTTCTAGCAGAAATGTTAACTGTCAAAAAAATTTTATTCCGTTATTGAATTTCGAATCTGAGGCCTTACTCCGCAACACAATGTCCGTCTATTCGAATCCATCTGTCCCTATCACTGATACTGATGTCATAAATTATCTGAAAGAGACAGATATACCCGTAAATACGAGCTTCGTGTTGCAGAGTAAGGCATCTGTACATACCGACTATTCAGTGTGATGCCAGTCTGTACTCGTGGTATTTAAGGGAATAGTACCATTTGTATTATAGGTATTGTTGGAGACAATAGGGATGCCAGCAGCAAAAGGGACAGTCTTCTTTCTATCATACCAAAACCCACTGCCTCGTAGCGTGCATTGGAAAATATCTGTGCATCAAAGTACTAAACGTGTAGTGAACTGCATTACTCAATCCGGAGTGTAGCTAAAAGGGAAAATATTGAACTCAACCGAATTGATGTCAGATTTGTCACGATGTAGCTACTAGAGACTATAATGCTGTGCACTTTTATAATTATAGCACAGTCTATAAAACCATACAGTCGTCCGACGCCTTTGATCTCATGGAAAACTTCTAGACAGTATCGTGACGGCCAGGGTTGTCACAAGTAAAAAATATATATAAATATTCATTTATTGCAGATAAACACTCGTAATCAGCACCCTAATGAACCTCAAAACTGACACTCATATCAAATTATAAAAAATTACGTCCGCCATCTTGGATTTAAAATAGGATAGCATTTTCGTTATCAGTACCCCAATGAACCTCAAAATTGAAATCCATATCAAATTATAAAAAAATACGTCCGCCATGTTGGATTTTAAAATGATAGCTTTTTGGTAATCGGCACCCCAATGAACCTCAAAATTGACACCTATGTCAAATTATAAATAATTTCGTCCGCCATTTCGGGTTTAAAATAGGATGGCATTTTCGGAATCAGCACCCCAATGAACCTCAAAATTGACACCCATGTCAAATCATAAAAAAATACGTCCGCCATCTTAGATTTTAAAAAGGATGGCATTTCCGTAATCAGTTCCCCACTGAACCTCAAAATTGACACTCATATCAGATTTAAAAAAAATTACGTCCGCCATCTTAAATTTAAAAAAAGGATAGCATTTTCGTAATAGGCAGCCGAATTAACCTCAAAATTTACAACTATTTATCTTATTCAAAAAAAAATTACGTCTACCATCTCGAAATTCACCCTTAGTAAATAATAAAGAAGTCCGCCATCTTAAATCAATTATTATGTAGATGTTATTTTCATTATCAGCATTCCAATACATTTTAACAAACAAATATATAATAATTTTTTAGCTCTGAATGCTGTGTCCCGAACTACTGAAATCGTTTTCGTTCGGCTTTCCCGCGTCTCGCCCCTCACACCCCGCACCTAGACTTCTTCTTCTTCGTCAGACGACTGTATGGTTTCATAGACTGTGATTATAGTGTGTCATCTGTGTCATAATTATGGTTTAATATGTGTCTTTGTCACATTATATCTACCAAATTCCTCTACTAAAATAAATACATTTTGGTTCATCTAAGCCACTCATGAAAATAATTATAAATACGGTATTAGGTAACAAAGAAAAGCAGTTTGAGACTTACTGCCTACATCTAATACTGTGTCCTCAAGGCTCCGAAGAGTCGGGTGGAATAAATAAAATTTAATTTAAACTTATTCAAGGCAACACTCAATTTATTTTCACTAGCACTTAACATCTCTGGAATAAATTCCGCCGATCGACTATTAGCAGAAGTAAATAGGTTTTTCTAACGGACTATCTGTTAGGAATGAAGCGTGTTTTATTACTTGGCTATTTCAGCTAATAAATTAGACAGATCTAGGTTGATCTCGTTTCGAAGATTAATATTTCTGTTTAGATTAACAATCCTGGTGTAATTAACTAAAGTGGTTCAGCTAACATTATCATTTTTCACGAGTATAGTCAATGTAGAAGTATGTATACGCTTTTGTCGTTCCACTAACTTTGTAAATAAAAAATAGTAAAGTAACGTCCTTTACTCATACCATTGAAGGGCAAAAACCTCCATCATAAAAAGTCTTATTTAAAACAAGATTTGATCAATGACCTGGTTAGTAGCGTTGGTCCGCCAATTAAGCAAGAATTCCAGGTTGGATCCCGGTTTGGACAAAATAAGGTATCGAGTTTTTCTAAATCAGGAAGTTAGGAGGGTTTCAATCGTGCTTTGGAAGAACAGAACATAAGTTAAATCGTTCGTCTCGGCTTCTGCCGCTAGATGGCAGTTGTGAAGACAAGAATTATCTGAGGTCTGTAATAGGTAGCTTCAAAAACTTTAACGTCCTGATCATCCTAGAAAAACATTCAGACGTAGGAGACAAAATACAGCCGAAAATACATTTGAAGATCCAAGTATTAGGGGTTAAAGTATGAAATTGCCGTTTTATATGGACGAAATCGAGAAAAGTAATTTTTCCATACTAACAATTTTTTAGTTTTTTTAAAAATGCCTGAACCGTTTTTGATGCAATTAAAGGTGAAAGTTAGATGGTTTTAAAGCTATGCATTATAGTATTTAAATTTCTGAAAATCAAAGTATATAATACAAATATACTTAATTGAAGCAAGAAGGTCTGCTGACACATTGTAAGGGGTCTTTTCAACGACTTCCTTTGAAGTAATAGGCACTAGTATTGCATTTATTTTTTAGTCAAAAGTTACTTTATTTAGTTTTTGACACAATACAAAAAGAATTACGCAAAAATATGACTATATGTTACGGACGGCCTATTTACTTGCGTTAATAGTGTTACAGACGGCCTATTTACTTGTATAGTCTATTTACTTTATTATTGTGTTGTGTGTTATAGTTTGATTTAAAAGTGTTTAAAATTTGTAAATTACCTTTGTATTGAATAGTTAGTGTAAGATAGTGTTAGAAATTGTATAAGTGTTCTATTTGTTTATGTGTCTTATTTAAGTTTATCGTATGTTGTTATTACGAATTGTAAAGTTTTACTAAATAAATAAAAGGCGAATAGGTACACTACACACCTTACACACATAAGAGGCTCTCCTTACGGTATTGCCGCGTAAGGAGGGTCTCATTTGCCATCTCGCTCGCACAATAGGGAGTTTCGCTCGCACAAAATATTGCTGACGCGTGCACTTGACGCTAAGCAGATATAGTCACTAATAGAATGCAGCGAAACTCCACATAACTGCGAGCGGGATTTGCAAAAAATAACATTCGTCGGAACACATTCAGACTGAACAGTCTACATGAAGACTCAACTGGTGCAGCCTCAAGAAATCAACATACAGTCCACTATACACCATCAAGCCACTATCGCCTTATTAGCAAGAAAATCCGCGTTTTCATTATCTACCTACTGGCATCTCCCTAGTCCAGCGCAATCCAGCAACATATATGTACCGACGTCACAATAGAGTCACACATAGGGGCGTTCGGTACATTGTCTGGTCCATCGGAGCCGGATTCATCGTTGGACATTGCCAGGCTTATCCAAGCCAGGCCATCACGGAAAATAGAAGATATTCGTCAAAATGCCAGTAACAAGATCAACGTCGGGAAAATCAAGAACGGCTGCACCGGCCACACCCAGTACGCAGACTACGTCGACTGAGGGACAGTCGGACACCGAACAATCGTCTGCGGTCACAGGGATCGGCTTCAGTTCCGACGCCACAGCGTCCATAGCAAGAATAGAATCACCACAAAGAGGCCAACCTACGCCTGCAACGACGACCCAGGGTCGGGCACCGCAAGGCAACATCGAACCACCTCCAGTTATCGCTCAAACGTTCACGAGCCGGCCCGTTAGGCCGCCCGTGTCCAAAGCGTCCACATCGGCGTCGCGACGCGCCGCCCGACTTGTGAAAGCCCGAGAAGAATTACTCCGCCTCAAAGTCGAGTTAGCCGCCGCGAAGATAGCAGCCATAGAAGCCGAGTCGGACTCCGAAGACGAGAACGAGCACGATACAGTCATCGGTGATAAAGAAGTCAAAGAACGAGTCGACTCCTGGCTGAACAGTAGCGTCCAACCGCTGGCCATAGCCGGCGAACCCTACAATCAACCAGGCCCGCCGCCGCACGCGCCGCTACCTACAATAGCCGCAGCGGCACCGGCGGGAGAAGAAACGTCGAACATAGCGATGGCAGCGGTCAACAAGATAGACCTTTCAGAACTAGCCGCTGCCATAACACAAGCTGCCAGAACGGGACATAGCAGCCATTCAAGAATATTTCACGAGCTACCTGTCTTCACGGGGTGCCATCAAGAGTGGCTAGCCTTCAAAGCCGCGTATGAAGAATCGCAGGGCGGGTTCACCGAACTCGAAAACTTAGCCCGCCTGCGGAAGAGCCTACGCAACAAGGCACGAGAAGCAGTAGAATCCCTACTTATCTACGCATCGAAACCAAGGGACATCATGAAGATATTAGAAAGCCGCTTCGGGCGTACAGACGCCATCGCCATTGCAGAGGTCGACAAGATAAGAAGCCTACCACGCCTGACAGACGCCCCTAGGGACGTGTGTATATTTGCCAGCAAAATCAACAACGTCGTGGCCACCCTGAGAGCTATCAACAAGCAACAATACCTCTGCAATCCCGAACTAGCGAAGGCAACCATCGAAAAATTACCGTCGACATTGAAGTATCGATGGTACGACTACAACGCTACGCAAAACGATCAAGCCGCCGAAATAGTGAAGATAGCGCGTTTCCTGAATAAAGAAGCCGAAATATGCAGTCCGTACGCGCAACCAGAGAGCGACAGGAAGGGACAGAAGACTTACACCGTGGAAACCAGCCGGCAGCAAGAGAAAGACACACAGCGGTGCCCGGTGTGTGACAGAGAAGGACATAGTGCGACTTCGTGTAACGACTTTAAGAAAGCAGACACCCCAGCAAGATGGGACATAGCAAAAGAAAAACGACTCTGCTTTCGCTGTCTACGATTTCGCAACAAAACTCATCACTGCCGGAGCAACCAGTGCGAGAAGAACGGGTGTCAATACAAACACCATCCGATGCTGCATCATGACAAGCCCGCGGTCAAGAAAGAAAGCGAAGTCGTCAGCTCTACATGGACCGGCAAGGGAAAACAAGCGTTTCTGAAAATAGTACCGATCAAGATCCATGGCCCCCGAAGAAGAATAAACACCTTCGCGCTGCTCGACGACGGATCAACAGTGACACTCATAGATGAAGACTTAGCGCATCAAGCCGGGCTGCGAGGAAAACGGGAGCCATTAGTGATAGAAGCCATCGGCGAAGCGAAGGTGGACACCTCCACTTCGCGAAGGCTCACCGTACTCATCGGCGGCTCAGGCGCACGTCACAGAATAGAAGCACGCACTATGAAGAACCTACGACTGTCGCCGCAGAGTATTCACGCCGAAGATCTTGCGGGATGCAGCCACCTTAAAGACTTGCCAGATGTCATACGCTACGAAGGAGCACGACCGCAAGTACTAATAGGCCAGGACAACTGGCACCTACTGATGGCCGAGGACAAGAGAATAGGAAGCAGGCACCAACCAGTCGCATCGAAGACACCACTGGGCTGGGTATTACACTGCACCTGCACAAGAACCCTCGGACATCGCGTCAACTTCGTGCAAGATATAGAAGAAAGTAGGCACATCGATCAACAACTAAATAATTTCTTCTCACTAGAATCGCTCGCCGTAACACCTAGACGCCCACGAAACGATCCTGAAGAAAAAGCTCTGAAGATCCTGAAAGAGAAGACAAAGAGATTAGAAGATGGACGTTTTCAAACGGGACTACTATGGAAGGAAGACAACATTAAGCTGCCGAACAATAGACAATACGCAATGAAGAGATTAGAAGCCACAGAGAGAAAAATAGAAAAGAACCCGGAGCTCAAAGTCAAGGTGCTAGAACAGATGAAGGACTTAGTCAAGAAAGGATACGCCGAGCCTGCACCCACCGAGACGACGCCAGATCGGACGTGGTACCTGCCCTGCTTCCCTGTGCTCAACCCCATGAAGCCAGGCAAGGTACGCATGGTGCACGACGCCGCAGCTACAACAAAAGGCGTATCCCTCAATGACGCTCTTCTCACCGGCCCGGACCTTCTTCAGTCTCTGCCAGGCGTGCTCATGCGAATGCGGCAGCACAAAGTCGCAGTGTCGGCCGACATCGCTGAAATGTTTCTTCAAGTCAAGATAGCACCGGAAGACCGTGACGCGATACGCTACCTGTGGCGCGACGGCGACGTAACAGCTGAAGTGCAAGAATACAGAATGACGTCACTAATATTCGGCGCAACGTCATCTCCGGCGACGGCGATCTACGTGAAAGACAAGAACGCAGAAGAATTTATAGACAAGTGCCCAGCGGCAGTGAAAGCAATTCAACGCAACCACTACATGGATGACTACATCCAGAGTTTCGAAGATGAAGACACCGCCATCAGAACAGCGTGCCAGGTGCGCGACATACACGAACAGGCGCACTTCGTACTACGAAAATGGACTTCAAACTCGGGAAAAGTTCTTAACGCTTTAGAAGAAGAAGCGGAGACAACAGAACTCTGCATTGGCCCGAAAACAGAAAAAGTCCTCGGAATGGTGTGGGATACAGCAGGTGACTCGCTGCGATACAACCTGGATCTGTCAAGACTGCCAGAAGATGTGCTGCAAAAACAACGACCAACGAAAAGACAAGCCCTGCAAATAGTCATGTCTCTCTTCGATCCATTGGGCCTAGTCTCACCAGTGACAATCGGCGCAAAACAAATCCTGCAAGAAATATGGAGAAGAAGCACGAAGTGGGACGAACCCCTGGACGAAGACCTGGCCGAGCAGTGGGCCAAATGGACTCGTCATCTTGAAGCTCTACGGGAAATCGCAATACCACGATGCTATCACAACTATAGCAGCGGGCGCAACCTGCAACTCCACATCTTCGTCGACGCCAGCGAAGCAGCATATGCAGCAGCAGTATACTGGCGCGTGGAGGACGACCACGGGCAGGCGCACGTAACCTTAGCGCTAGCCAAAGCCAAGGTTGCGCCACTGAAGACGACATCGATCCCGCGCCTAGAACTACAAGCAGCCCTTATGGGCACTCGATTGGCCGACTGCGTAACGCAAGAGCATGACCTGGAGCCAACAGCGCGCACCTTCTGGACAGACAGCAAAACCGTCTTGACATGGTTAAGAACAGGCGCGCGGTCATACAAGCCTTTCGTCGCACACCGCATAGCTGAAATAGAAGAAAATACGAAAATAGAAGAATGGCGATGGGTCCCTACCAAGCTGAACGTTGCCGACGACGGGACGCGCGGAGTCCCTCAAGACTTCAACCAGCATCACCGCTGGTTCAAGGGCCCGAGCTTCCTACTACAAGACCCGTCGACCTGGCCTACAGAGAAGACGACAACTCAACAAGTCACCGGCGAAGAGAAAGTTATGAAAATACAAGAGAAGAAACCGTCAGTATATGAAGTTGTCCCAGATCCTTTCCGGTTCTCCAAGTGGGAAAGGCTCATCAGGACCACCGCCAGGGTACTGCAATTCGTAGCTGTCTGCAGAACGCGAGCCACAAAGATAGCGTACGCCAGAACGAAGGCGAACCGACAAGATGACCCCACCTGGAGCAACCGACGAGTCAAGAAAAATGAAAGTGAAAGGAAAATTGTCAGACAAGAAGACAAATATAGAAGAATACCGACGGAGCTCCTCATCGAAGCCGAGAAAATGATAGTCAAAGCGAGTCAAGCCGACAGCTTTGCCGAAGAAATAGAAGACTTGTCACGAGATCGTCGCGTTCGAAGAACCAGTAAACTACACAGAATATCATCAGAAATAATCAACGGTATAGTCGTCGTGAGAACAAGAATAGGAAAGGTGAAAGACGTTCCCGAAGAAACGAAGCGGCCACCCATCCTTGACGGGAAACACCACGTGACGCGCCTATACATCGCACACATCCACCGGACCGGGCATCACCAGGGCGTAGAGGCGACTATCAACCAATGTCGCACCAGATACCACATCATCGGTCTACGCACCACAGCCAGAGGGGTGATCCACAACTGCGTCCCGTGCAGAAAAAGACGATTAGCGCCACCAGAACCACGAACCGGTGACCTCCCACTTGATCGGCTTGCTCATCATCAACGTCCATTCACTCACACCGGGGTGGACTACTTCGGCCCACTGCTTACGACGCAAGGAAGAGCAACCAAGAAGACCTACGTAGCGCTCTTCACGTGCCTCACAACCAGAGCCGTCCACCTCGAAGTAGCAGCCTCTCTCACGACTGATTCCGCTGTCATGGCATTACGGCGATTTATCGCCCGTCGAGGATGCCCACAGCGGCGAAAAGAAGAATCTCTTGGCGGTTCACTCCCCCGAGCGCCCCGTTCATGGAAGGTGCCTGGGAACGGCTCGTACGAACTGTCAAGACCGCCCTTACTGCTGTCCTGGACAAGCCCACGTCAACAGAAGTCCTCGCCACCGTCCTCGCCGAAGTAGAGATGACCGTGAACAGTCGTCCCCTAACCCACGTGAGCGTCGACCCTGAAGAACCGGAAGCGCTGACTCCGAACCACTTCCTCATGCTGGGGCCAGCATACGATCCACCCACCGGGCCATCTTACCCTCAAGACCTCCATGGGAAGCACACCTGGAGGACGGCGCACCGACTGGCCGATTTATTCTGGGCCAGGTGGCTCAGAGAATACCTACCCGAGCTCCAGTACCGGCGGGAGCCCCACGGAAGAGGACCCTCGCTGCAGCAAGGCGACGTGGTGATCATCGCCGATAACACCTTGCCTCGAAACACGTGGCCCCTGGGACGAGTGAGCGCTACCTATCCGGGTCCTGACGGCGTGGTACGAGCAGCAGACGTGCAGACCAAGAACGGCATCCTACGAAGACCAACGAAGAAGCTGGTGATCATCGTGCCGGCAGAAGAAGCAGTAACAGCCGTCCATCCCAGTGAAATTCAAGTTGCGTCGGACTGAGCAAGCCCACACTCGACGCACGGCGGGAGAATGTTACGGACGGCCTATTTACTTGCGTTAATAGTGTTACAGACGGCCTATTTACTTGTATAGTCTATTTACTTTATTATTGTGTTGTGTGTTATAGTTTGATTTAAAAGTGTTTAAAATTTGTAAATTACCTTTGTATTGAATAGTTAGTGTAAGATAGTGTTAGAAATTGTATAAGTGTTCTATTTGTTTATGTGTCTTATTTAAGTTTATCGTATGTTGTTATTACGAATTGTAAAGTTTTACTAAATAAATAAAAGGCGAATAGGTACACTACACACCTTACACACATAAGAGGCTCTCCTTACGGTATTGCCGCGTAAGGAGGGTCTCATTTGCCATCTCGCTCGCACAATAGGGAGTTTCGCTCGCACAAAATATTGCTGACGCGTGCACTTGACGCTAAGCAGATATAGTCACTAATAGAATGCAGCGAAACTCCACATAACTGCGAGCGGGATTTGCAAAAAATAACATCACCATTCCGCTCTCAGCGCTCGCACAGGTCGGACGCTCGCTCCGCTGTCGATCCGTCTCGCTGTTCGCAGCATTCCTATCTTATTTCTTTCTACGTGGTTTCGCCCGCGGCTCTCCAAAGGTTAACCTAACGGTGTCAACTGACCTTTGTTGAGTTAAACGCTTTTTTCAAAGCGGTTCTGTTCGATAGGGAGCGACAGACAGTGCCTTTTTCAAGGCGCTGAAATTTCCCTCCGCCGCCGGTATATCGGGCTGTAAGTCTAGGCCTCCTGGAAGGCACGTTTGAGAGGGTGAGGCGTTCCTCCTCGCCCTAGAGACACTAGAAACTGCAGTCCTTTCCCTGCCGGGCGTGACCCACCCTACCCATCCTTATATTCCATCCCTTAGGAAGCGTATCCCGGGCCATTTCGGTGGCTCGGTCCCTCCCGAAGGACTGCTAGGCGTAGGCCACTCACCCCGCGGCGACATCACATCGTCGTGGGACCACCCAGTGTTAGGGACCTCACATCCTTTTTAGGCACACCCGACTCAACCAACCTTCCTGTGGCAGGTTGGACCACACAGACACCCATCACTCACCGTCACCGAGTTTCTTGCCGATTCTTCTCGGTGAAGGCGCGTTCCGAATCGGTGGTAAATAAAAATTACTACCTAAGGTCCTCCCTCCACGATGGAGGTACTCTTTTTAGAGTACCTCCGATCGTTAGGAGGCGACGCGTTGAAAGGCTTTAATGCCTTTCGTCGCGCTCGCGAAGCCTCCGAAGACTCGCCCGCCTCCCCAGACCCAGAGCCCGTTCCCATGGAGGAAGAGGAAAGCCCTTCGGGCTCCTCCTCTCCTCCCACACCCTCCAGCTCCTCATCAGAGGATAGTAATGAGTCCCCCGTTAGTGACGGCTCCTCCTCTTCGGAGGAGACGTCTCAAACCGAGGAGTCAGATTCCGAAGGGTTCACATTAGTGACCCACGGAAAGCGAGCGCGTAAACCCGCGCGTTCCGAACCCCCGGCGAAAACCGCCAAAATCTCCCACGGGCAACCCAGACCGGCCAAGGCATCCGCCGCCAGCTCCGCCCCTGCCCCAGCCCCAACCTCGCAGTCTGCTTCACAGACAAAAAAGGCCCCCCTTCCCCCGCCCATCGTAGTCCAGGACAAGTCTGCCTGGACAAATATTTCGGCTGCTCTCAATGAGCGCCACATTGCGTTTTCACACGCAAAGTCGGCTTCCGACGGAATCCGCGTGCAAACGCCGGACATCGCCTCCTACAGGCAGCTCCAACATTACCTCAACGTAAGGAAGATCTACTTCCATACGTACACTCCCGTCGAGGAGAAGAAGCTCCGCGTGGTTGTACGCGGAATTCCGAAAGAAGTCGACACAGACTTCATACTCACCGACCTTCAGTCGAAACAGCTTCCAGCTCTGGAAGTCCACCGCTTATTTAAAGCGCGTGGCAAAGCCCCTTACGATTTAGTACAAATCGTACTAGAAAATACCCCTGAAGGCAAAAAGATTTTTAATATAAAATCTATATGCCATATCTCCGGCCTCCGTATCGAGACCCCTCATAAAAAACTCACCCCTGGCCAGTGTCATCGCTGCCAGTTGTACGGGCACTCTGCCCGTAATTGTCACGCACGCCCGCGCTGCGTGAAATGCCTGGGCGACCATGGTACCGCCGACTGTCCTCGTTGTAAGGACACGGCGACTACCCCGCCCGCGTGTGTACTCTGCGGAGAGCAGGGACACACCGCGAATTATCGCGGTTGCCCCCGTGCTCCGCGAGTAAACTCACGGGTGCAGGCACCAAAGGCCGCGCACTTCCCAGCCCCTTCGTTTCGCCAGTTTCAGGCTCAACCCACAGCCTTCCCAGAGTTGCGTCCTTACGGACACAACGCGTGGTCTCGACCACTATCCTGGGCAAGGAATGCCTACGCCCCTGTCCCGGCCTTAAGCCAAATTACAGCAGTCCCGACGGCCCCTAAGGCCCCAAATATGGCCCCTACGGCCCAATCTGTGGCCCCTAAGGCCCCCACTATGGCCCCTAAGGCCACCACTATTGCCCCTCAGGCACCACCAGTAGTCCCAAAGGCCCCTCAGGCACTGCAGGCTACAAATGCCCCGGTCACCCTCCGTGACCCGCGCTCTAATGCCCCTAAGGCTTCGCCAACTGTCCCGTACGAGCAGGATGCCATGCTCATATACAATCTCAGCCAAATCAACCCGGCTGAAATTAGATATGTAGCAGCCCAAATCCGTGCGCATCAAAAAGACCCATGCGCAATGCTTTGTCTTTTAGATAAGCACGCCGACCTCCTCCAAAAAGTTAGAAACATTTCCTCACCATGAATAATACGCCCTCTAGAACGAAACCCCGGTCCCTTACCATCGCATTTTTTAATGCCTTTGGTCTTCAAAAACAAAAGGTAGAGATATCACTCTTCCTTATGAAGCACCAAGTCGACATCTTTTTGGTACAAGAAACCTTATTGAAACCCTCCATCCTCCCTCGTAGTGCTATGATTGCCAACTATAACGTAGTTCGCAACGATAGGCCCACTAGAGGTGGCGGCACTCTAATTTATTACAAACGCTCCTTGCATTGCGTTCCCCTCGACCCTCCCACGCTCACAAACGTTGAAGCTTCTGTCTGTCGGCTAGCCATGACCGGCCATCAACCAGTCATAATAGCTTCCATTTATCAACCTGGCGACAAGACTCCCTTAAGGAGCGACTATGAGGCTCTTTTTGCTATGGGACCCTCCGTCATTCTCGGCGGAGATTTCAATAGCAAAAATACTCAGTGGAACTGTTTAACAACCTCCAGCAATGGTAGAGAGTTAGCAGATCTCGCTGAAGTCCTCAATTTTGACATCATCGCCCCCCTTTCTCCGACCCACTATCCTTTTAACGTAAACCACAGACCCGATATCTTGGACATGGCGGTTCTAAAGAATGTAGGCCTGCGCCTTCGTTCAATAGAAGTCCACCATGACCTAGATTCTGACCATCGCCCAGTTGTCCTCCAATTAGGTCCCTCTGACCAACAGATATCCATGAAAACAATACTGGACTGGCACAGGCTCGAGAGCAATCTTGGACCTAGTCCCGATTCAGTATTGAACTCAATCCCAGACAGGTTAGGATCGCCTCACGAGACTAACCAAGCGATCGATGCCCTCACTAGCCACATCACGACCGCTATTAGCGATTCGTCTAGGCAAGTTCCAGATATGCCTAGGCATAGATTGAACTTGCCGGATGACGTGAGAGAGCTGTTGAGGGCAAAGAGAGCTGCGACCAGAGCTTATGACTCCTATCCCACCGAATATAACCGAACCCTTCTACGCACTTTACGGACATCTGTAAAGGAACGTATTAAGGCTCTTCGGGAAAGTCAGTGGGATAGCCTACTTGAAACGATCTCACCATCTCACCAAGCCTATTGGAAGTTGGCGAGATCCTTCAAGTCAGATATAGTCACATCTATGCCTCCTCTCTCTAGACCCGACAACTCCGTCGTATTCGACGACGAAGAGAAAGCCGAATGTCTGGCCGACAGCCTAGAGGCCCAGTGCTCTCCTAGCACGCTTCCCATAGACGCTGCCCACCTTAGTATGGTGGACAGCGAAGTCGAACGTCTCTCGGCCCTCCCTCCAACCTGTCCCCTTGCACCCACCACCGCCGATGAGGTGCAAACCATCATCAAAGGTTTCCGTCCAAACAAGGCTCCCGGTCCGGACCGGATATCCAACAGAGTCTTACGAGTCCTCCCCGCCCAACTGATTTGCCTATTGGTTGCTATCTTCAATAGTGCCATGGCAAACTGCATCTTTCCAACCGCGTGGAAAGAAGCAGACGTCATAGGTATCCCTAAGCCCGGCAAGGACCGCTCCAAGCCCGCCAACTACAGGCCCATCAGTCTCCTCAAGACTATGGGCAAATTATACGAGCGTGTTCTCGTCTCCCGCCTAAGAGATTACATTTTCTCGAACAATCTCTTAATCAACGAACAGTTTGGCTTCAGAGCCTCCCACTCTTGTGTCGAACAGGTGCACCGCCTAACGGAGCACATTCTCGACGGCCTCAACAGATCCAAACCGATGGTAACCGGTGCACTCTTCTTCGATGTAGCGAAAGCATTTGACAAAGTCTGGCACAACGGCTTGATCTACAAGCTGTACCAACTCAAAGTGCCCGACAGTCTCGTGCTCATCCTTCGAGACTTTCTGTCAAATCGTACCTTTCGCTACCGCGTAGAGGGGTCCTATTCATCTCCCCGCCCCATCAGGGCTGGAGTCCCTCAGGGCTCCGTGCTATCCCCTCTTCTCTTTTCAATTTTCATTAACGACATTCCCAGGTCACCGCAAGTAGAGCTAGCTCTATTTGCGGACGACACAGCCCTCTATCACTCTGGCTACCATGCCGGTTACATCATTAAGGCACTGCAACGTGCAGCCCAATCCCTAGGTGACTGGTTTAGGATGTGGCGAATAGAGGTCAACCCCGAGAAAAGTGCAGCAGTGTTCTTTACTCGGGGTGTCTTCGCTTCGAAACATCCTAAACGTTGTCTCACACCTATCACCCTATACGACCGTCCGATCCCTTGGGAGAAGACAGTCAAATACCTAGGTGTCACCTTAGACCGTAGAATGAGCTTTAAACCTCACATAAAACGCGTCCGTCAGACTGCAGCCTTTTACTTTTCAAGGCTCTACTACTATATCGGCAGGAAGAGTAAAATGTCACTTAGAAATAAGTTGACAATTTACAAAGCCTGTATTCGACCCGTGATGACTTACGCTAGTCCAGTGTTCGCTCATGCCAGCCCCTCAGAACTAGAAAGACTCCAAATCCTCCAAAACAAATTCTTACGCTCTGCCTCGGACGCCCCGTGGTATGTGCGTAACGACAATTTGCATCGCGACCTTAACATTCCGTCCATTGCCAGCTTTATGAAAGAAGCGTCTCAACACTTCTTTGATAAAGCCGTCAATCATACGAATCCTCTCATAGTCAAAGCCGCCACCTACTTGTGCCAAAAAGATGTCGAAGCCCGTTTCCGCCGACCGAGGAGCGTTCTCGAAGATCCCGACGACAAAATCACATCGTTCGTAAAACAATTCACCACTCACAACAATACACACCTGACAAGCACTAGATCGAATCAGCGCACTCGCCGGCGAGTGCGAGGACCCTTGCATCATTTTGGCAGGTACAGACATGTACCTGGCCGCTTCTCACCAGTCCGCCCTTCGGACGACGGCCCAAGCCGAGGTCCGAGCCTACAGAGGCGCCCTTGAGGCCTAGTCTGCCCCCCTCGATCGGGCCCACTAGAACGGGGCTCGCGTAGATCGGTCTGTATGCACAGACCAGTCTGTGTTGCAGCGCCGAGCTACACGATGCAACCACTAGTCGGGTTGACCTCTTGGCCGGGTGCCTTCAGCACCCGACACGGTCCGATCGCGCCGCTAGTACGGGGCCCCTGCGCGGGCGAGCCCTAGGCTTCGCTACGCGAAGCCTAGGACTCGCCTCGCGCTCGAGGTACCCGCTAGCAGGCCGCTTTTGGGCTGAGTGCCTTCCGCACTCGCCTAAAACCCGCCCGGTGAAGCTGTAACGGCCTTCTGCCACAGCATAGGTCCTTTCAAAAAAAAAAAAAAAAAAAAAAAAAACAAAAAATAACATTCGTCGGAACACATTCAGACTGAACAGTCTACATGAAGACTCAACTGGTGCAGCCTCAAGAAATCAACATACAGTCCACTATACACCATCAAGCCACTATCGCCTTATTAGCAAGAAAATCCGCGTTTTCATTATCTACCTACTGGCATCTCCCTAGTCCAGCGCAATCCAGCAACATATATGTACCGACGTCACAATAGAGTCACACATAGGGGCGTTCGGTACACTATACTTAAGAGCTATAAACAAAAAAAAAAGTGGGAAAATAATCGGCAATTTCATTCTTTAACCCCCATTATTACTTTGACCCCGTAACTTCAAAAGTTCTTTTTTTTTCTATTTAAGAATTAACCCATACTTGAAAACAATTCACAAATAATGTACAAAGTATAGTGTGATTAGAAACCGCAGATTTTACGTTTATCTCACCATCCAGATGTGACTTTTGTTTTCTAAGCAACGAAGTCCAAATTCAAGTGTAAAACTGACAAATAACGCGTGTCTATATACTTGACAGAATATAACTTGCAGCAATTTCATTATTGCATTCAACAACGCAGCTCTTGCTGTAATGCTTGGTAATAAAATATACATTCGATTAATTTTGTAGCAAAATAATTTTGTCATTGCTTTCAAAATGTCACGTGACACACATCCTTCAAAGTCTCAACTTGAGAAACAATTTCAATTTTGTGTGGGTGTCAAGTGAGCCTTTCGCGAAATTGATTCGCCATATTCTAACTTTACAGAACTTCTTAATGTGGTAAAGGATGCGGAGTTGTACCTATTATTTTGCAAAGACTTTCTTGATGTTATTGCAAGTGGGTACATATTTCTTAGAAATTATTCTGAAGGAACTTTATGTCCACGCTATTATTTCATGTGACAAATCAATTACTTGTCTAATAAATCCAAACTATACAAACCTAATGTTTGTTTAGTAAATATTATTTAACTTAGTACTTAAAAAGTTAAGTTCATATTATGTCATTTTTATAGTGAAAATCAGAATGATTTATGACAAATATTTTATAATATTTCGTTATTATATCGCCATGCTTTAGCATTTTACATATGCTTGCCTAGAGGGCTTCTTGGAATAATTTATCAAAAGATAAACCATTCACATCGAGAAGTGTTTATCGGGTTTTTTGAAGAACAAACGAGCTTTGTCGATACGTTACTGGATTCGTTTATATCGCTTTGCCTGTCACTATTGAAGTACTTAACAGTTACTGCCAGTATGGTAGTAATCTATTGGAGTGGTTTCGATTCTAAATCACTCTCCAATTTTGTGGGTCGTTGCGAAAAAACACAATTCGTCCATTTCCGTTGAGTATTGATATAATTGAGCCAGATAAAGTAGAATGAAACCAATTTAGACTTGCTGAAGTAGTACACGGTCTCGTATAGTGCTGGCACATAGAAAGAGTACCGCCTCCTTTTATCTTTCTATCGGTTTCCTAACAGGTTGCTAAAATAGTCCTGTCAGAAGAATACGAGCATCAGCCTCTTTTCTCCGCCAAACTTATTACTTACAAATTATCGCAAACTCACTTGCCAAGTGTAGCGATAATGGCTAAATCTTTCTTTAAGAAAGGTCTGTGTCCAACTGTGGGCTGTTGAGATCTGGTGATGATGAGCCCAACGTCATGCGATAAACAATTGTTTCTTAAAACAATTTTCTAGTTACCGTCCGACCCCTCTGCCCATACTGCTACCAAGACATTCATAACTGTTTTTGTTTGTCTACAATTCTTTCAATATCTAAAATAAATGATCAATTTAATTTGTATTCTATAATTATTGAATTAAAAACACTTTTATGGGTTGTTAACCTGAGTTCTACCAACGCCCGGTGTAGCCCGTAGGTAAGACACATCGAATTGTACTGACAACCACATAGGGTAGAGGTTAGAGTCCGCTAATCAAAAACAACTCTACGATGGCTTTCTTGTGAGCCTACCGTACCAGTTGCGACTGTACTCTCCGGTTATTTTGAGGCATTATCTGGCTTATTGTGAAAAGAATTATTCCCTTTTAAGTCAAAATAAACAGGAATTTCAAACGATTTGTGTAGCTTTCCAAAATGAATGTTCCGTTTTAATAATATTACAAGGCTGATTCCAGCAAATAGCTGATACTAATGTTATTACTAATCTTTTTGAACATTACAGTACAATTAATTTCGAGCGGTTATATTGTTGAATTGTAACAAACCACAAAATGATCTCGTTTATAGTCCAATACATTAGACGATTTAGACGACCATTTGGATCAGCGGTAGTTAAAGCTGCTTCTGAGCCATGGGTCGCGGGTTCGATCCCCGCACAGTACAAATATTTGTATGCATGAACATGTCTGTTTGTACTGGTCTGGGTGTTTTCTATGAATTATAAGTATATATTTACAAAAATAAAAAAGGATATAAGTAAGTTTATCGGTTGTCTAGTACCCCATACGACAGGGTACTTAATAGTACCTTAATTTGGGACTAGATGGCTCAGTGTGGCCCAGTGAGGCATGTCTTAATTATTTTTTTTTTTATATAACTAGATGACCCGGTGAACTAAGTATCACAAACATAATAATAAGTTTGTGTAAAATTTGGTCAAAACCGAATTACTCTTTTTTAGTTAGTCTAAATGCAACATAATTACCTATACCTACGCATAATTAAGGTAACTTATTGGTGTACTTAATTTAGACAACCACCTGTCATTTTTATTTTATTTCTTAATTAAGACCAAATTAAGAGATCCAACCTCAAACTACAGAAAGAAAGAAATTTTGGAAAGCACCTTTGAATATTTAACAACCAAGTGACAGAAGATATCAAAATGTTCCTTAGCTAGGAACGTAGAAAGAGTATTCTATGTTCATTATTTGTTCCTTTTTAAACTAAAAGATTAAATCTAGTTTCTTTTTTATTTTTGTTTATTGCTTATGGAAATTAGGTTCGAAATACTTATAATGTCTTTATCAAGGGAATTGTATTTTTATCCAAGTACGGCAAAACCAACATTAAGGGTAATGAATTCAGCAGTCTATAAAGATATTATGGCCCTCAGGCCAGGTGGAGTGATGATTTGCGCAAGGTGGCTGGCAGGAGCTGGATGCGAGAAGCCGAGGATCGACCTAAGTGGCGTGCAATTGGAGAGGCCTATGTCCAGCAGTGGACTGTGATAGGCTGATGATGATCATGATGATGATGATAAAGATATTTGCGGCTAAACTACTGAGCCGATTTTGGTAAATGAGGTATCAATCGATTCCTTAAAACAGTCAGGGTAACATATGCTACTTTTTGCTTAAAAACTGGCCAAGTGCGAGTCGGACTCGCGCACTGAGTACCATACCAACTTTTACTAAAATACCACAATATTTTATTGACTGCAAAAATAACTTTGTTTTTTATAGTGTTTCTATGAAGGACAAAGTTATATTTGCGGTTGTTAAAAATTTGTCAGATCTCCAAAACTACTGATTTGATCTCGTTTAAACCAATTTTCGTTAAAAGAATTTGTTAAGATCTACATTACATTTTTTTTTTAAATTTTCACTTGCTTCTTTTGGAAGTTAGAGGGGGAAACTAATTTTACTACTTTGGAAGCGTCTATCTTCCAAACGTTAGACTTTTGGAAAAAATGGTTTTAGAAACCTCTATGTCATTTTAAAAGACCTATCTATAGATAATCCATACGCCTAGGTTAGAGTAATTAACTAGTTTTAGTTCTATGTATGGGAAGCCCTCTTTAAATAACATTATTTTTTATTTTTGTATGAGAATCGTAAAGCTGTCAACAGGATACACCTATCTACCAAGTTTCAAATGTGTAATGCTAATACTTTCAGAATAAAGTGGCTGTGACATACGGACGGACAGTCGGACAGACAGACAGACTTGACGAATCTATAAGGGTTCCGTTTTTTTGCCATTCGGCAACGGAACCCTAAAAAAGCTTCACGGTGAATGCTACGACAATATACACCGTGCATTTTCAACCACCTGTAAAACGATGCCCACGCTATTGTATTACACCATTATGTATAACATCTTGGCAGAGTTATTTTCATTTTTTAATCCTTTTTTTTTAATAAAAAATATTGGTTCAGCTATTTATTTTGAAACACGCTGTGACGCGCACGGATGTAGCTGTGTAAGGTTCATTCATCCGGGACCCCGCCGCAGCAAAATAATACGTCTGTGCGTGTTACAAAATTTAATTAAAAGTCTGAATAAATATTTAATATTTTTGAAAAAATATTTTTATTGATATACTAAATAACTCTGCCACGATGTCATATATAATCTCATAACGTAGGCTTCGTTTTCCAGGTGGTTAAAATGCACCGTGTATTGACAAAAAAAGTTTGCAATCATAACGAGTGGGGTGTCAAATAAAGGAAGAGAAAATTCTAAGGAACAAAGATATTGTTACGAACGTGGAGTTCCGGATTTGGATACAACACCGTTGACTCAATAGAAGATTTTATTAGGCGATGAACAGGTCGCAAAAACTATCACAAAAGGCAAATCACAAGAATCGTAGTCCGGTGGGTCGCTGAGGTCGTTGGTTCCAAAACACTTTTAGCCAATCCGTAGAGTATTTATATCCGTTGGTATCGCTAAAGTCGTCGTTACTTCGCACTAGATAGATCACTTATCGCAGGTATTGCACCGAAAGCTCAGAATGAACTGACTGCGGCGTCTCAACTCCTGTTATTTATATCTCCCGACATCGACGCCGGTCGCAAATACTAGAACGTTCGTTTTCCAGAAGAAATAACAAGGACTTTAAACGTAAACAGCTCTAGTAAGTTATGCCATTTGCGCCTTAAACTGTAAATTTAAAGTTCAATGTCGCTTGCTCTAAGATCTTGTTATTATTTTGCGATTGAACTTTGGTAGTTATGTACATTCGTCTAGCGATATCTCGAAGCATCTAGCTACGAGTAGCATGTCCGCGACAATATTTAAACAATACCAAAGAAAATAAAGATAAATTTTCTTTGAACAATACAGAAAATATTGAATTCAATATTTGAATTAAATGATGGAGGCCTTTTCCCTGCAGTAGGATGGTTATGGGTTGTTACTTTTTACTTTATAGAAAATATACAGGTGACTGAAATCATTGCATTTTCGTATTGTCAATTTGTACTAGTGTTGCCAAACTATCGATAGTTTGGCAACACTTACTGACAAGTATAAAATTAAATGGTTTAAATAACTGTAAGCCGAATACGAAAATGCAATGATTTCAGTCACCTTTTCTGTAAAGTAATAAGTAACAGGTTTTAATCCAAAATCATGTACCCTATCGATCGGCCTATCGATAGTATCGAAACAATCGATAGTATCGTTACTATCGATAGCACAGAACAAGGCAATACTATATCAATAGTTTGTTAATAGTATTGCTTTATCCTGTGCTATCGATAGTTTCGATACTATAGATAGGCCGATCGATAGTCTTACGATTCTATGACTATCGATAGACTATCGATTAATAATCGAAAGTCGACTATCGATCGGCAACACTAATTTGTACGCCTTAACGTCTCATAGTTCTGGTGGTTTGAATACTGTGCCAAGTTATATCGGGGTCACCAACCCGTAAGCGTGGTGATTATGTCTGTACCCATCATTGCTAAGGTAACTCGAATTCAATGATGGAGCCTTTTTTTCTGCACTGGGATGCTTAGGTATAGGCCGTTACACTAAGTATTATTACATCTTTCATTTTACACCTACTATTACATTTGTGATAGAAACAAGTCCTCTAATAGACCTGAACGTATATACGTATAATCGATATGTCTACCCAGTAACAGTTAGAAGGCAATTAACGCCACTTAGTCCCCGTCAACGCATGCCCCGGCACGTTCATCTGTCCTCCAACGGGAGAGCTGGATACGAATATATATCGCAACCTATAGATTTTTAATGTAGACAACTTTACATACACTCCTTTGATTTTAAATAATACTAGCTTTTGCCCGCGACTTTGTCCGCGTCAATTTCTGTTATCATGATTGCGACTATTTTTGCAACATTTTTCACTGATGCTTAGCTCCTATTGATCGCGGCGTAATGTTATATAGCCTAAAGCCTTCCTCGATAAATGAACTATCCAACACAAAAATATTTTTTCAATTCGAACCAGTACTTCCTGAGATTAGCGCGTTGAAACAATCAAACAAACAAACTCTTCAGCTTTATAATTTAACAATTTAGTCGTCGAAACACGACGACGTCTGATGAGTTCTACTCTCCGATCAACACCGCTCCAAGCCACTCTTGGCTTCGAAAACTTCCAGATTGAGCTGAAGAATCGATTCGATTCGCTGGAAACCACGGCAAATGTTGACGAGGCTGTCAAAAACGTGGCAAAAACTCTCCAAGACGTGGGGAATAAGTTCTTTCGTCGGCAGAGAAAAGACAAGGTATCCAAACTCTCCGCTGGGACTCTGGAGCATATGACGCGGCGACGTGAAATGGCGGAAACTAGAATGCTCTAATGCATACCGAGCACTGAATTCTCGAACCAAGCAGCTGATTAAGCGCGATCTCCGGCGTTACAATACCCGCACAATCACAGAAGCGATTGAGCGTAATAGGGTGTCAAAAGTATTTAATCGACAACTTGGGACAAGGCACATAACAAAGCTCAAGACTGCGGAAGGCCGACATGTCACCTCCAAACCAGACATTCTCGCGGAAGTTAAAAATTCTATGGTGCCCTGTATACCTCGCATGCCTCAAATACTATAAACCACGATATCAGAGATAAGATAACTACTTTGACCCGCCACTTTACGGATGACTTTCCCGAAATTGACGTTAGCGAGATAAGAGTGGCCCTAGAAAAACTCAAGAACAATAAAGGCGAGGATGGTATCACAACGGAACTGCTACGAGCAGGTGGGACACCAGTCCTAAAAGAGCTCCAAACGTTGTTTAATCCTGTCCTTCAAAATGGTACAACCCCGGACACGTGGAACAAGAGCGTCGTGATACTCTTTCATAAAAAAGGAGACAAGCCGCTGCTTAAGAACTACCGACCGATTTCGCTCTTGAGCCACGTCTACAAGCTATTTCCTAGGGTTATTACGAATCGTCATCTTAAACAAAACATTACATAATAAAATGGTAAATGTGGACAACATCACATACATTGTTCTGAACCCAATTTGAATAACTATTCGAAGCACTCGTTTTTTGGAAACCAGAAAAAACGATGGTACCACAAACACCCAGACCCGAGAAAATGTAGAAAAACACTTTTTTTCTACACTGACCCGTCCGGGAATCGAACCCGGGACCTCGGAGCAGGCGACACCTTGAAAACTGGTGTGTATGCAACTCCGCCATGAAGGTAGTCAAAAATTATATTTGATACATTACAATAAATAATAAAATGATAAATGTGGTCATTATTGGAAATCAGTAACATCGAAAGTACGACAAACACCCGTGATATAGTAGAAAAACAAAGAAATTTGGAACTTTTTTCGTTACTTGTAAAGCGATACATGTGTTGATACAAATCATACAGTGTCTTTTTATTTTCCTTGCTCAGAGCACTTGTGAAGATGATAGTATGCAATCTAGCCGCATAATAAGCCTTGCACATATTCCACTTTATGTTATAATAACACATAAACAAGGCTTACAATCTCGCAGTACTGCAAACTGCAATTTGCACATTCCGTCTATGACGCAGACTCATTACTTACGCAAAGCTACAAAATCACAGGCAGAACTACCGTATGCTCATTTTTCAGAATTTTCGGTGTAATGAGTTTTAAAAAATGGTTTTTCTACTTTTTATTTCAGACTGTGAATTAAAAACAAAATGTTTTTGAAATAATCTAAGAAACTGAGAAACCACTTTTTTTTTAATTCACAGTTCAAAATTAAGCTCTGACTAGCTTGAACGGAAACTATTGACTTTCAGTAAATTTTTCGGAAACTTTCGTTAGGCTTAGCTAGCTGATATTTTTATCTAAGTACGTTTAATTTATAAGGATCATACTGTAAAAAAAAATCTGACATAACATAATAAAAAGTGGAAAAACCCATTTTTTTAAACTGAAATTCACCGAAAATTCTAAAAATTAAAAAAATCTCGATAACTAAGAAAAATCCAGTAACATTTAGATGGCCTTGGAATCCAAAAAAAAATCAACGCAATTATAAAAATAATACATGCATATAAACAAAGGCTGGTTTTGGCATGTAATCATTTACCTAACACCCTGTATTATCATTGTGGGTAGATCTAGTCTTAAAGATAAACACACTTACCTATTCTACTATTAAATTGTTCAGAATAAGCAAAGCCAAAGTAAACAGCAAAGATATTATTTATCCAACTAAAATTTTCACAAACTGTATACAAATTTGATTTTGATTGAAGTATTAATATTTGCGTTGGTATAATCCATGATAGAATTAGGTTTTCAAATAGTATATTTGGAAGTTTAATTGAAAACTGCAAACTTTTGGAAAGACATAAGCTATATTTGTGCCTTCAGCAAAACAAAATATGTCTTCAGCTCAGAAAGCAGAAAATATGAATGTAAAAAACATTCGACTGTTTTGAAAATCATCGATAAATCTTCCATTTAGTGTCCACACACACCATTGTCCATTTTTTTTCTTCATAAATTCTTCATAATATCATAAGTACATAAACTTAAATACTCATTGAAATAAAAGCATGGTATATAAAATACGTACATTTTGTTTGCAGAGGTAGTTTTAAGCGGGATTGTCAAACCCGCAGAACACGGAAAAAAGGTAAGAAGAGCGATGAAGGTAGGGCAGGCGCGCCACATAGTTACAAGCAAATGCTCATACTTCTTCCCAAACATGAATGTAAGTGAGCAATGTGATTGGTTTAGACGCCGCGCAACCCTATTGGTCGCTTCGAATTCACTTGATTGGCGTTCTTTGAACACGTTTGTGTGTGCGAAAGTTTGTGTTTATTATGTGCACAAGTAGTGGGGCGCAAGCGGCGACATGTTCTCATACAAATGGCGCATGACAGCCTTTCTAACTATTTTCTATGTTCTGTGAGCAAACCAAATGTGATAGGAGAAATTTTCTCCATTCTCACTTTTAACTGATTTATCTTATTAGACATGTAACAATGCCACCATTATATCACAATATTTAATTGCCGCGTATGATAATTTCACAAAACTAAGATATAAAGTCCATCATTCTCTTTTTTATAACAGTAAATACCCAAGAAATAAAGGCATATAGTCATCATAACAGTACTAGCCAGCTCTGAAGCATAAAGGTATTGCCTTGAACTTTAAATATTCTCAAACTACAATTTAAGTTCAGCTCAAAGCAAACGCGACTTAGCCAAACGAGAATGAACGTCGTTACAAAACAAACAAACATGAATCATGTAAACAAAATTACAATTCTCGAGCAAGAAGTTGCATTTCGGAATTGCAACAAGCAAGTAAACTTAACGACCTCGAAATGAAAGCCGCAAAAATTCCGACACGCGGTAAATCTTATTTTCGCCTAAACTTTGAGAAAAATGCTACCCGCTGCCGTTGTAATGAAAATTTAATTTGTTTTGTTAGTTTAAAAAATTCTTACGACGTGTTACAGTTTGTGAATACTTATGAAGGCTGCTTTATTACTTAGAGTTCTGAGTTGCAGACTTTTTTCAACCGGCGAAGAAAAGATGGAATACCCATGTTTTTTTTTCGATAAATAAGCAAATGGGTGACTGGCTGGTTACAAACTTAATGCGTGTAATTAAAAAGATAATAGCTTGAAATAAAGCTGTCTTGGGAGAGGCCTATGTCCAGCAGTGGACTGCCGTAGGCTGGTTATGATAGCTTGAAATAAAAGATTACGGATTATAGTACGCGTTTAGTATTGATTTAATCCGGCGTTTCGAACACTACAGCTTCATGGTCAAGGTAAGGCTCTGCATGTCTTTTAGCTTTCATTTCAACTATACGTGTTCGCGTAAACTCAAGAAAACAGTAAGATCCGTTTAACAGTGAGTTAGCTCATGATGTAGTATATTAAACCGAAAAAAAGAGTTTCCTGAGTTTGTAGTTTCTTCTGTCTGTTTTTATTCTTGTTTCGGTCTTTTTACTTCATCTCTGAAAAGTTGACGTTTCGCAGTAGGTTTGTTTGATTTTTTAATGATTTCTTTTACTGTGAATGTTTTTTTTTACCGACAATCATACTCCGTTTCCGAAATAAACATTGTCCCCTAATTTAACACTGAATAGCCATCAGAAATACCGTTTTGTTAGGCCAATTACGGCCGATCTGCGGCGCAAATGATCGCCAATAGGTAGCTTCGCTGCATTAATAGACCGTAGCCAGATAGCCAAATAAGGAAAGCAAACAAAGTTTAAAAAAACAAACGGTAGTAATAATAATGTAAAGTAAATGCCTATAATCATTCAATCGTAGTGCAAAGGCTTCCATTGTTGAATTTAGGTTTAATCACGCTTGTCAAATTTGGATCCGTAATCATAAAACTGAGCAATGTTCGAAAAAAAACTCTTGCTACCAAACCTGGGACCTAGGTCCACAAGGTTTTAGCCCGGTATTCAAACCACTAAACCAATGAGGCATTAAGGCTTGGTAGTTCGGGTATTATAGATCGATAACCATCGATCGCCTACGCCAGTACAGGCCTGACGAACAGACGCGCTTACGTATTTTGTAGTTATTGAAATGTTTCAATTAATTAAGTATATCATTTAATGAATTCAAACTCAGCGAATATGTCAATGAATATTTAGAAGCATAAAACAAGCGTAACAATTTTATTTAAAATGTCCGTAGTTTAGTCGTGAAATTGAAAAAACTTTTCGAAGAGATGTTGGTAGGTATATGATTTTTTCTATCGAGCCAAGTTAATCAAATCGTGTAACCGTTAGCAATTGTGACTAGACTAGATTCTCAACTTTTTTTTTTTCAGACTTTAAATTATTGTTTTCTAATTCTCAGATGGGTTTTAAAAACTCAAAAACACTGCCTCTTAGAACTACGCCGCCTTAATTATATTATAAGTAAATTGTTTTTTGACCAGTGCGTGTAGTTATTAATGACTTAAGGAACTAAAACGTGGTCGCTTAATATCGGTCTCGTAAGAAGGCTTAAGGTCGCTCAGCAATGCTTGGATTTTCCCTGCGTGATTAAATAAAAAATAAAAAAAATCACATAAAAATTAAAATAATCAAAATCGCTCGAAGAAATATAGAGCTAAAATCGTAGTGGATGACATACATAATAAGAGGAATTGATGGCTTTTGGTGCGAAAATATTATTTAATGGTAATGGACTACATACTAATGGTGAATATCTGTGGGTGGGCCCTCCATCAGGTGGTCTGCCGATCTGTCGAAGGTCGCTGAAAGCTGCTAAATGTGGGTGAAATTTAACCGCTGTGCTGCCTTAAGCCTTCTCATAAGACACATTAGCTTAGATAAACATACGCGTCGATCAATGAATCTCTTCTTTTAAATGCCGCTTGAATTTTATTCCAATGGACTAAAGAATGAGTTGCCTGATCTGATTTATCTGTAGTATCCAGAATCCAATTGATCAGGAGACGGACATGCGAGTGACTAATTGGTGCGATTAATTAAATAAAACCGGCGGATCGTGTTTTCTGCTTGCGTCGGGTGATGTTGATTAAATGTAGGAAATCACAGAATCCTTTAAAAAAAGAATGTATACTGATGTACACGTGTTGTAGTGATTTGAGTCCAATTTAAAGGCGATAGAAGTGACTTTAGAATAGAGGGGTAGTATTAAAAAAATATTTTTAAAGATAATGAAAACCGGCCAAGTGCGAGTCGGACTCGCGCACGAAGGGTTCCGTACCAAATAGGCCAAAAAAACGGATTTGTTGTGTGGGAGCCCCCCTTTAATAATTTATTTTATTTTGTTTTTAACCTGTCTAGCTATTGCGGCTCTTGAGATACAGCCTGGCGACAGAGCGACGGACAGACGGACAGACAGCGAAGTCTAGGCTGGTTACTGTCACGCTTTTCGGCAGCGCTGTCGGAGCGCGCGCGCTTGGAGATGTATTGGGTTAGTAGTTGCGTTTCAAACTCGCGCGCTTGAACAGCGCCGTTCGTTGAACGCGTCCTATTCGCCCGGCGCTGCCGAAGCGCGCGCCGCTCGTGCACTTCTACGGCCATTATGCGTTTTAGTGTGATGCAGTTGAGACGCGCCGTTAGGTACTGTGCTGTACAAAATGAATTACATCGATACGGGACGAATAATTGAGGAAGTACGATTTAGAAGATGTTTATGGGACCCGGCCGATGATTGTTATAAGATTAAGGACGCAAAACATAAGGCCTGAGAAGAAATTATCATTTATTTCAATACCTACTATTTTATTTCTCTTACCTTAGAGTAATCGCCAATTTTTCCACTGGAGCTATGGGGATGCGACGTATGCTAGATCTTCGTAAAGAAAACTCTAACTTGCAAAGTAATTCGAAAGTGCTTGTCGATAGGCGAAAATATTCATAAAATTTAGAACTATTTTCTCGTATATCAGAGAAAGATGTTGCGTGTTCGCCTCTCAGTAACCTTGTAGCGTTATAAGGATTAACTACTCTTCTTCAACGTCGTTGTAGCCTTCTTTTCCATAACTAGTAAATAGCCAGTACTCTTACCGCATTAACGTTCATTTTGTATTTGTAGCCGACTGTCCCACGGCAGCAAAACGCGCTATACTAATCTCGTTTTATAGTCCAGCGGCGTGACTATAAAACCAGCCTTACCGTCCCGTTTTTACCCTTTGGGTACGGAACCCTAAAAATGAAGTTTTAAAAGTACCGAGCCAAAATATCGGGATTCAATCCTTGGGTTGGGCAACCAGACTTTCGAATTTTCGAACGTTGCTGAGGTTTGGCAAGCGTTGTGGTTATGCCTGTATCCATCATAGCTGTGTTAACTTGCCCGCCTTTAGCCTGCAGTGGGATAATTATAGGCTGTTACTTAATTAAAATAAATTCATTTTTAACAACTGACGAAAACTAAAATTGTATCGAGGCGTTTTACTATTGTGGAATAATTAAAAGAGTCTCATTTTTAATTTCTAATGTTTCCTTTTTTAATAGGATTTAAAAAAAAACTCGTTGAGGAGTAATGTGGTGAGTTCGATTCCCGCCTAAGGCAGTCCGAATTTTCGTTTAAGGAATTAAATTTTACACGACACCAATCGATAAAATAATAAAAACTATCAAGCTTATGAAAGAGACCGCAGTGGCCGCGTTTGAATGCTACGAAACAAGTCCATTCGATTTTAGTGGCAGCTTGAACGCTACGATAACATAGATTTACGTAGCAAAAAGTGTAGTTAGCGTAGCTCGTAGTCAATACCTATCGAGTTTCGTAGCAACAGCTACGATCATTTTTGTGGTAGCAATAAAAGCAGAGTAATATTTTGCTATAAATAGTGTTACGGCTTCAAAATTGTAAAAATTTTGGAAAATTTGTAGTATGTTTTGCTGTCTATAATATATCTATAATAAAAAAATCTATTGCTGTTCGCTTGTCTCGCTTAAACTTGAAAACAGCTGAGCCGATTTAGCTGATTTGGTTTTGAAATGTTAACCGTAGTTCAAGGAAATGTTAAACGGTGAGAAAAAAAAAGAAGAATTGCGAGGAAGATAGTAAAAACAATAATTTAATATTCACAAACTGTTCTACGAAGGGAGAGTTTTAATGTCGTTAGAGTAGGTGATACGACGTATACTGGTTCTCTAGTTTTTATAAATAGATAAAAATAGAAAATAAATAATGTAGGTACGTTAACTGGGGTCTTCATAGGAAAATATTAGTTTGAATATAGTCGGAGAGAAGATACTTCGAAAAAAAAAGAGATTCTTTATTGCGACACAATAAATAAATAAATAAATGTGGACAACATCACATACCTTGTCTTGATCCCAATTTGAATAACTATTTGAAGCATTCGTATTTTGGAAACCAGAAACAACGAAGGTACCACACACACCCAGACCCAAGAAAATGTAGAAAAACACATTTTTTTTCTACATTGACCCCCGTCCGGGAATCGAACCCGGGACCTCGGAGCAGGCGACACCTTAAAAACCGGTGTGTACGCCACTTCGCCACGGAGGTCGTCACAATGTCTTTAGTGTTTTGTTTACGCTTTAACTTTAGCTTAAACTTGCTCACTTAAAATAATATCAAATTCTAACAAATTTATCCTAAACTAGCAGAGCCCGCGAACTTCGTATCGGCTCAGATTAGAATTTGATTTTGACGTCTTATACTCGTATGTCATTGTCATCAAATATGGCGGAGTTGGAAAAAATATCAAGAAGTTCTATATATATATATTATTATAATCTATATATATATATATATATATATATATATATATAAAAATGAATCCCTATTTCCCTTGGTCATCGCATCACGCTTGAACGACTGGACCGATTTCGCTGATTCTTTTTTGTTTTGTTTGTTATTGTCAGGAGAATGTTCTTACGAAAGAAAAAAATAAGAAAAATGCGCGGGAAATTAGAAAATTTAAGAAAACTTAATCACCATACTAAATAATTTGTAATGTAACCTTAGCGCTTTTGACAATTTAAACTGTTTTTGATGTATGGCGTTTGACATAGCATTAACAGAATGCTTGCTCCTAATATCTTCATAAAAAAAACCGAATTTTGCACATGACCATGATAATATGTCGCCTGTTACCGTGTCGGAATACCCATAAACCCGCCAGAAAAAAAAACAAAGAATGTTGTATATCATAAAGCTTAATAATAATAAAAAACAATGGGTAAATTGTTTTTTAAATAAACCATTTCGTAATCAATATTCATAGTTAAGACAGGACAACGTCTGTCGGGTCCGCTAGTTTTTTATATTTTTTTACGGTAATTTACCTACGTTTTTATTACTTACCTATTATTCTATACCTGACGAAGAGAAAAATAAAAACTAACAAAATTCGGTGTAGGCCCTCTGGAGTTATATGAGGTGTAACTAAAACGACTTTCTTTTATATAAATAAAAAAAATAAATAAATATTTAAGACATGCCTCACTGGGCCACACTGAGCCATCTAGTCCCAAATTAAGGTACTATTAAGTACCCTGTCGTATGGGGTACTAGACAACCGATAAACTTACTTATATACTTTTTTTTTGTAAATATATACTTATAATACATAGAAAACACCCAGACCAGTACAAACAGACATGTTCATGCACACAAATATTTGTACTGTGCGGGGATCGAACCCGCGACCCATGGCTCAGAAGCAGCTTTAGCTACCGCTGATCCAAATGGTCGTCAAATATATACCTAGATACAAGAAAGATAAAAAATAATAATAGGTAACCTATAATTCACGACACCGCTTCAGTGATATTGCGAAATCGTCCTTTTAGTAAGGCGTGAATTTAAAAGTGGACTAGTGTTCCATGCATACTCAATCTGATCTGTCACCTGTATTTTGATTATGTACGAAAAAAAATTTTTTTTTTTTTTAGTGTAATATACTGACCTAATTTAAATATTTATTTCTTAATCACATATTAGCTGTGTTTTGATTTTAACTTTCAATGAAATTATTTATTAATTTATTTAAATAAAATTCTCTTTGACCAACCTTTTGAATAATTGTTTGTACCCTACTAAACCCTATTTCTTGGCAACTGTATTTGAGCCAACTGTTTAACAACTATCAAATAATTAAATGCGATCATAATAGACCGCAATAGCCTTCAATATATTCCTTT
The DNA here is from genome assembly GCA_949315895.1 of Anania crocealis. Taxonomy (NCBI): domain Eukaryota; kingdom Metazoa; phylum Arthropoda; class Insecta; order Lepidoptera; family Crambidae; genus Anania; species Anania crocealis. The sequence continues at coordinate 3,576,072 of OX438880.1, forward strand.
GAAGCCTTTCCATCAAATGGCAGTTGAACAATAGCCCATCTGTACATTTCCATTTCCCTAATACAAGTAGGAACAGGTACGATTACTTTTCAAGTTAAAATAAAGTGACGCAATTAATTCTGTGTTAGAGCCTGTAGTATAAATCGCTAAATAAAGCAACTGACGTAAATGATCGTGTGATATAGCCAGCACTTTTAGTCACCGTGTAAGTAACTGACTTAATAAATTCTGTAATACAGCCAGCTGGATAAAAAGTTGTTTTGTTTAACTTTTGACTGACGCAAATAATTCTATGATATTGCCATCAGTATAAGTCCCTGAACAAAGTAGCTAACGCAACGAATTCTGAGTTATATCCAACAGTATAAGTAGCTAAATAAATCAACAGACGTAATGAAAAGTATGATACAAGCAGCAAAAGTCGCTGAACAAAGCAAATGACGCTAAGAATTCATTGGTACAGCCAACAGTATTAATCGCTGAACAAAGTAGCGGAAGCAATGAATTCTGTGTTACCTCCAGCAGTATATGTAGCTAAACTGACGTCATTAATTTTGTGAAATAAGCATTATAAGTCACTGAACAAAGCAACTGATGCTTTAAATTCTGTGATACAGTAGCAGTATAAGTAGCTAAAGAAAGCAAGTGACGCAATAAAATCAGTACAAGTCAATGAACAAAGCAATTGACGAATTTCGTTTTCAAGTTATTTCGTGAAAGATTAAAAACATCCATATACATTTTCGCGTTTATAATATAAATATGAATTAACAGATTTTTTCATTATTGCAGTTTTCAGTATTTTCTATTTTTAACTTATAGTTTGTTTTGTTACCTAAAACAACATATTCTTCTGAGTCTTCTATACTTATGTACATTGTAACAGAATGTTAAATCTCGACTTCCTATAACTAAATGGAAAATCAGTAACGAACGAAAGTTCCAGAAAGCTATTGTTGCGTTTAGAATAGATTGCTTAAACTATTTTGGAGTTTAAGGCGTCTCACAATGATATACCGTACACAAAGGGATCGAGTGTTTTAGAGTAATGCGTTGATAGTTCTGGTTTGATTGCCGAAACAGAAAGTTTTTGTAAACGAAGTTGTTAAATGGGTAAAAGGATTGTTTAAAAGCTGAGTAGAGTTCACAATACAGCATTCTGGAAAGCATTTCGGATTCCGGGATAGTAAAATGTAATGGAGGTATGTAACGGAAGTATGATCATGTTTCCAGCTTTGGAACACAAATCAAGTGGCTTCCTATTCGTCTTCGTCGTGATCTCCATGTCCTCACATTGCTGTAAACAGTATTATTTAATCACCACTCTACCTCAAGGAACGTTATCAATTTCTGCAACCCACCGGTAGTCAGGGTGATTTGCGGTCGTCTCGTAAGCTACTTCTCTCATTCCCTTCCCATTCTTTACAGTTCTATTCACAATCTTTCACCATTCAGTCTGTTCGTCTTTGGAACTCTTTACCCCATGCTGTTAGAGAATCAAAGTCCCTTCCAATTTTTAGGAATAGAGTCAAGTCACTATTCATGTCACGCTGATGCTGTGTATCGGTTCAGGTTTGCGTAGATAGGTTGTTGTATTTTATTTATTTATTTATTTTTAAGTGTATGTATATTGTGTATTTTTCTTGCACTGCTCTACCCTTATTCTTGATATTAGTTTTCCTCTACCCTAAGGTTGTCTTGTAGAGATCGCTATTCAGCGATAAGACCGCCTTATTGTTACAATTGTCTGTTCTCATATTATTATTTTTCTTTTTATCTTGTTTTTGTGCAATAAAAATGTATTGTATTGTATTGTAAAATGGCCTGATTATTTATTTTAATTATTTAACAGCGGTATACACTAAATGCAGTTTGCCACGGAAGGACGAACATGCAAATTTCCCGAAATAGTTAGTTACTATTATTTCAGAATATTATTTATGTTGACCACATTAATTAAGTTATATGAAACCTAGAAACCGTTAGGAATTTGCTATATATATTGCGTTGGTGTACAGTCTCGGTGCGCGTGCAACTGCGGGTCGAAGTTTGGACTTAGCTGACTGCTAAGAAGATATGTAATGTATTTCTAATTTGTGTCGAGTGCGGTCGGTGGTCACTACACAAGTATTTCATAAGCAATACAATCTTACTTCTGTCGAAGTTAAAACGATTATACATTTTGAAATTTCAACTCCATACATCACCGATCTCTATTTGAAATTCTGGATTTTAAGGCGCAGAAATAACGTAACGTACGTTTTTAAACAAAAAATGGCAGCCTTTCAGATGCTTTAGCAGTTGCTAGTTATAACAATATTCACGTTAATATAACGCCAAGTACTCGCAAAGAGTAGGACGGCCTCTTTACTTTGGCACACCTTTGTGAGTGCTTTGTGCTTTGGTCCAAGTTATGAAAGATTATTCATTCTTAGCTTGCGCCCATTATTTTTTGTATAAATATAGTTCAAATCCCAGAAATGACATGAGATGAACGCTGTAAAGTGATAATATTTACTAATCCTTACTAATATTACAAATACCAAAGTGACTCTGTCTGTCTGTCTGTCAATTTTGATGAGATACAAAAATAGATTATCCACCTATTTGCGATTATTTACAAACACAATTTATATCTACTTTATTTGATATTTTAGCAACTTAATTGCACTTATAATATCAGTATATAAACTTAAAAAAATTTGTCTCAGGCGGGACTCGAAGATGCGGGTTCGAGTCCCGCCTGAGACAAAATTTTTCAAGTTTATATACAATTTATATCTACTTATTACCTTCAGATGCCAGATTAGGGCCAGATCCGTCCTTAACCAATCGAGCTAAATACCTTAATAAAGGACATTGATTATTTCATATCCCACTGTAGTTCTCGCAGGCTTTTTATTCATACTAATATCTTCTGCTAGTTATTGATATTATTTTGGCTACCAACCGGCAGCGTTAACATGTGGCCGCATGCCGCAAACTATCGTATGTATTAAAAAGGGCACGAGACAAACTTCTTAGCGTTCCATGGATTCACCGTGCGGGTGCCGGGTCCATTGTGTGGCAGAAAGAGAAACTCCAAGTAGCTCCCAGGACTTGTGACATGGGTGTAGGTTTAAGAGGCCTCTTTTCGACACTATAAGCCCTTTCAATATTTAACAGCTATGCCGCAATTTTGCGATAACTACTCAAAATTTCAGTATGAATTGAATAGCCTTGATGTTATTTCAATCGCTTAGATCAGTCGCCCGGTAAACGGAAGGATAACCTTCCGTTTACCGGGCGACGTTAAGGCGGTCACATTTTTATTTACATTATTATATTTTTAATTTATACCAGCAAATCAGTTGCTTAGCAACAGTTTAAAAGAATTATTTTTTTATTTTCTAAGTTTATGATTACATTCGCTGTTCCTTGTGCCTTAAGCCTTAACTTAAGTGTAAGACACACAAACTGTCTGCTAAACGGAAGCTGCAACGCCCCGCTCATTACGCCTCGTAATATAATGAGATTTATCTTCTAGTGTAGCTTGACCTTTATAATTTAACTGAGGAGAGAAACACAAACTAAAGTCTTATAAAAGAAAGCACAATTTTGAGTGGCAGGTTTTTTATGTTAGGCGAGGACCGCCTGATTAGAAGATTGATAAATTTAAGCGCAAATAGAGTAGCAGAGTAGAGGATTTTAAGCAACATAAGTAAGTAGATTTAGGTACCGGGCCAAGATTACGGAGTCCTGATTTCGATCCTCGGGTCAGGTAACAAGAATTTCAAGTTTTTTTTAATAAATAATGGGCTTGCTCTTGATTACATACTTACCTATACGGTTAAGAGGAATCCTAAGATGGAGCGAGCTTACCCAGAGGTACTTGTGCTCCCGCACACCAGCGGAACACAGAAAAACTGTTTGGCGCTGGACTCCGGCAGGAGGGTGGTAGCATCCAGGCAGCCTTTTACGAAGCCTACCACCGCAGAGGGATCTGTTAGCCGTCATCATTGGTTAGAAAACCAAAGATGCCGTAGCCCAAGGTGGACCACTAGGAGGTAGATTCCACCACCCCAAATTTTTACGAATTTCGCTCAGGGTTGCGATCACCATCCCGCATCAGCAAGCGTGGTGATTATGCCTGTACCTATCATTGCGGAAACTTGAAATCTATGATGGAAGCTTTTGCCCAGCAGCTGGTTGAATATAGGCCTTTACTTTGTTTTAAAACTTTTATTGTAAGATAATACATCGTAAAAAAGGGTAAGATTAGGGACTTAATAGAGGCGGCGAAGGACTTTGTTTTGTTGAAAGACTATCTGAACTCTGTTGGTCCTTACATTTGTGTAAGATTATTTCCAGTTGGAAGATTTGGAATAATCTCAACAGCTTCTAACTACTCTTATAGGTGGGTCTGTATGATGAAGACCCTCTTGGTGTGGTTGGGTGAAGTCACAAGAAATGAATAATTAAAAACAGAGTAGGAATTAATTTCTTGGTATATTGTTCCAAATTCATACATACACAAATTTATGTTAACAGTCACACCAGTATAGTTTAGAAGGAGTGCAGCGAGCCAGTAAATATAAGCATATGAAAGCGTTTAGCAAAATTGCAATAATTAACAGTACTAAATATGAGATCGCGGAATAAAATTGCATTCATCGCCTGCGCAAGCGACGCGCGGAGCATAGTTGATGCATAGATATCAACTGCCGATCCAACGTAGTTCGACTGGTACGGCCGTCCAAAACAGGATCGCAGTGCATTGTGCTTGCGCGAGTCGATAACGCATATCGATATCGACTATCGATAACATACAGTGATAATGTACTTAGAAAACTTAATTATGTAAATAGTAGTATGTAAGTTAATACAATTAAGAAATAAGTTATGCTAAGTTAATAATTTTAAATTAATATATGTATTTACTTATTTTAGTTAAATCTATAGCAGGTTAAGTTTAGTTATAAGTAAATATAAATGTTATTGTGTATGTGAATTTAGTTAAAAAATGTTTTGTTTCATTTCGTATAAATTATTGTGAAATACGTAAGTAGCAAATACAAATTCGATGACGACGAAGACGCTCTAATAAGCTCAGTACCTAATTTTCAAAAAGCTACTAATAAAAATACATGTAATAATTTGAACTAGCTTTATACACCGTGAAATTTTAGTGGTTGTTTTCCCGCAGTAAAATGATTCTATCTTAGTAGTACAATAGATTTGTGCAGTTATTTTTATTCAAATAAAAAATAGCAGTTTCACGATTGTGATAAACGAAACTCGAAAGCAACCTCGAACCAATGGTACTAGCCGCGCCGCAGCCGGTCACCGGCTGGGGTCATTGCCCCTCGCGCGGTGCAGTTTATGCTATATTACTTAGTGTGTAGAGTTTCTTTTGCGTTGAACATTGATTTCGTGCGGCAAGCAGTACCCAAACACGTCACATTTTGTAAAGATACTATCGTATCTCACGCTTTTGAGTTGATGATTATTTTTTTGATTAATTGAGAACAACGATATGTTTATTTTCAAAAAATAACTCGCACGATTCGATGGTGCTACTAAAAGTAAATCGTTCTGTTGCGGGAATACAACCACTAAAATTTCACGGTGTATTATTGAATTCTCCAATATATCGCAGATTAAACCCTAAATGCTTTCGAATCCCAAACGACTAATCTAATGGCACGCCCGTGTCGCCTCGGACGTCTGTCTGTCAGTTCAGGACCCTAAACATACAGGGTGGCAGCCAAATATTTACGCGATAAGTATTATTTAGAAGTTTTTTGATAGGTACTCAATCAAATTGTAGTGTTACTTGAAAATACTATTATAAGAAACAAAATATCGAATGTCTTGGATTAATGAGTTTTTTTTTTGTATCAACGTTTTTTTACCGATGTCAAGTACAATATCGCACAACATTAGTGCTAGGTCAAATATTTCACTATTTATGCTTTTGATGGAATATCTCACTGGCTAAAAATTCAAGCACTTCAAGCTAACTTCTATGTTAGTACTTATAGGTATTGTCTATCTTAAGTGGCGCAAAAACAAATGTTTACTCATCCAGGTAGATAAAAATATGGGTGTTGCAAAGATAAAACAAGATATAGGTATAGTCCTATACAAAAATCATAAAATAAAGTTCAAATACTCGTAGCACAAGAATGTTATTCTTGTGCTATTTTAATATATATTTATATATTTGTTGCGAACCTGTTTTGGTCACTGATTTTGTATCTTTTTTTATATTTTATGTCTTATATGTGAGAGGCTTCAAAACCAACAAAAACTGCATTAAACTTTGATCCGACAAAATGCATAAAATAATGAAGGTACTGTGCCGTGCCGTACAAATAATAGGGGTTAAAGTATGAAATTGCCGATTATTTTCCCACTTTTAATTTTGTTTATAGCTCTTAAGTATAGTCATATTATTGCGTAATTCTTTTGTATTGTATCAAAAACTAACTAAGTAACTTTTGACTAAAAAAAAAATGCAATACTAGTGCCTATTACTTCAAAGGAAGTCGTTGAAAAGACCCCTTACAATGTGTCAGCTGACCTTCTTGCTTCAATTAAGTATATTTGTATTATATACTTTGATTTTCAGAAATTTAAATACTATAATCCGTAGCTTTATAACCACCTAACTTTCACCTTTAATTGCATCGAAAACGGTTCAGACGTTTTTAAAAAAAATAAAAAATTGTTAGTATGGAAAAATGACTTTTCTCCATTTCGTCCATACAAAACGGCAATTTCATACTTTAACCCCTAATAATTCACGATAAGCCAAAGCATTACAGTATACATTTTGGCTTAAAGTTTTATTATTAAACTTTACTTTTTGTTTGTTAAAATGATTTTGTACTGCACAACCTAGATATCAATTAAACATTCCAGCTTTTCAAGTGGAGAAAAATATTCACCCTGTATTTAACGGATTTCATTTTGCTTCCAACGGATTGGTACGCACAGCTGTTACGTTTTTGTGGGATGAAGCCCCATTTTCCGTTCCTCCGAAATAAAAACGAAACTAAAGATATTCGCAGTACATTTTTGGGGGTCCTTGCCAAAGTGGATTTTCATTGACTAGGCATGCAAATATTCATGCTTTTTAATATGGGCAGTTCAAACTGAATACAAGAGATAGAACTGACTGTTGGTTAAAGTTAAATGAACCTTTTATGACATGTTATCTTCGTTAAGCAAGAACAACTTATCTTGTGCATGCCATTCTTACAGTAGTAGGTACTAGATATTTACCGCTTCTTCGTACGAGAGGAATTATGATTTTAAGCTATTTTACAGGAATCGTACCTTTTTTCATTAAGAAAAGTAACCTATGAGCAATTTCAGTCTATAATCTAACTTCGTGACAAATTTCACTCAGGTCTCTTCATCCGTTCCGGCGTGATTGTAACAAAGATCCATCAAAACATCCTTGTTTATATTTGATTATTTTCATAGTGGATATATTCGGGGTAACAGACATAAAATCTTTTCATTTTCATACTATTATTACTCGTATAAAAATGTAACCTTTTTATGTTTTTGCGATATCACGAACCCAAAAAAGAAGTTATTGAATAATATTTCATATCCTATAGACTCTAACCGCAAGGCTCGGATGCTTACAAAAATAGAGAGAATAAATAATAAATATCGACACTATTTTTCAAGAAAGCGGGACCCGTTAAAATATTTAACGTCCACTATTTGAGGTTGAAAAATGCGGGACCCTTCCGTGTCCGCACTTTGTATGTAAATATGACGACCGAGTTAGATTGGGGACACAAGGAATGATATTGCAGACGGGCCGGCAAAGTTTTTTTTATAGTATCAATCAGTCCGACATTTAAAATTAATAATAACAATAATAACCGCAGAGCAGCTTGTAGCGAGCTGTTGGGTAGTAGCGACCCCACGGACCTGATGCTCCCGGGAGTATCCCTGTTCCTCACCTCTGGTATGCTTCATTGACGAGGAACATATCTCCCACCTCTTGCTTGCCTTCATTGGCCGGCTTGAGTGGAGATTTGCTAGAACAAAAATGCTCGGAGGAAGGAAGTATTGCAGTAAGATGCTTGTTGGGATCTTGAACGGATTACTGGGATTGTCCTGAGAGCCTCCTCAAGCACCCCTTGACACTGCGACACTATGTATTGTGCTACCACCTGCCATTTTATTCTTATGAGTTACATAGGTCAGGCGAGCTATAGTCCTCTAATAGTCCCAGTTACCCAGTCCACTAAAGCACCCAAAACCCATAGCCCATAGTCCCGTATATTTCCAAAATATCTACAAGCTAGACTTAGCATTGTTCTTGTGTATACGCAATGTGCGAAGCAAAAAAGTACGAAATAATACTTCGGTTATGACTTCAGTGATATATAATCTTTGTTCTGCTGAGGATAAACGGCCTGTCTTTTACCTATTTGCGACAGGGACCGCGGAAATGTTTTTACCTGAATCATCTTGGGTTTGAAAAATACGGAGGTATATTTATCAGGTGAAACTGTGACTTCCATCTGACGATATATTTTCTTCCCTTGTTTATACAGCTATTATATCACTGTTATAAAATATATCGGAATGCCGAATTTTCTGTACTCATAATGGTCATTGGCACACAAACTATTGGCCTAAAATTTTTTCGCACATTTTTACTTTTCCTAAACGTGTTCAGCCTATTTCTACTACGCCTTAATGTATATCGCCGTATTATAATTTCCCAAATGCGAGATTTAGCCGAATATATCCTAACACCTAAAGTTAAAAAGTTTATCAATGTTTTAAATAGCCATGCATGCTTGTATGCTTGCAAAGAAGTAAGCATGCATGCAAGCAAGCAAAAAGCATGCATTCAAGCAAGCAAGCAAGCATGCATGCATGCATGCATGCAAACAAGCAAGCATGCATGCAAACAAGCAAGGATGCAAGCATGCATGCAATCAAGCAAACATGCATGCAAACAAGCAATCTTGCATGCATCTAAACAATCAGACTTCCGTGACGGCTTCGGCGCTGCGGGGTTCCAGCGGTCCCACGCGTGCTAATCGTCGCAGATGGCTTACGCTCACCACTGCAGCTTCGGCTTTCTGGCCGGCTGCGCCGGCCAGCGTCAGCCGCAACGCCTCGCATACAGCCTCCTGCTCCTCAGCCCGCGGGCCGCCTCGCCCCTCCGCGCCTACGCGCTTTTGAATTACACTCTAGGGGTAGGGCAGACAAGACTGCTTCGGGTCGGTTTGTGAGCGATTCGTTTCTTTAACTTTATCGCTTTCAAAAAACATTGAGCTTTCAATACTCAGCGTTGTGCCAAAAAATTGATGCTAATACATATTAGTGCAATCGATATTATACATACTGAAATTAGGGATTTCAATTTTTAGACTAAACTATAATAGTGCGAAAACAACTGTTAGACTAGACAATAATTATACGGATTTAAACTTCCATGGTCACTATTACTAGAGTTGATTGATACGGGGTTTATACCATGTACCTTAGTGTTTTTAGATGTTAAAATTGGAGTGCGGGGAGACGGTTCACTTAGCCACTCAGTGTATAGAAAACCTACACATACTGACCGTTACCTTCACGCTACTTCGCACCACCACCCTAGACACCTCAACTCCGTAGTAGCATCCTTGACCAACCGTGCATATGATCTATGCGATGAAGAACACCTGCAGGAAGAGCTAGATCATGTACAACATGTACTACGGAGAAATGGATACACCGGACGACTTCCTACCAGAAAACTCTTAAAACACCAAAGGTATAAGGTTGACAGGCAACCTGTGTTTTTGCCATACATAAAAGGAGTGACAGACAAGATCTCAAACATCCTAAAGAAATTGTCATTAAATACTGTCTTCACTCCCTTAAGAAAGGTATCACAGTGTCTAAGATCACCTAAAGACAATCTCGTTTTAGAAAAACCAGGTGTCTATAAGATTGACTGCAGTTGTGGAAGTTCGTACATCGGCCAAACTAAACGCACGGTGGCTTGCCGGGTGAAGGAACACATTAAAGCGGTCAAAAATAACGACACACATAAATCAGCTATGGCTGAACACCTCATACACTCGGGTCCTAATCACTGGATTGAGTTTCACAACGCGAAGATAATTTCTACAGAACACCACTATATACCAAGGATGGTCAGAGAAGCGATTGAAATTACCAAACACAAAAATTTCAATCGCGAAGATGGCTTTAAATTATCTAGTGTATGGAATCCAGTGGTTCAAATTTGCGGAAACAGAGGTAATTCAAAAAATGCTATATCTCGATTGGATACTGTAAGTGTTGTGTGTCGAGAACAGAAGTGTAGTAATAGTGAGTTTTCAAACAGTGGTACCGGTATCGTGTGTAATAAAAGACTACGACGGAGGGTAGACCGATTTGTCTGCTCTTAACAACTACCCACCCGCATAGACATCAGTTCTCCCGTGATCATGGCGCTTGCAACAGTGCCGAAATATCGGGAACTCATAAAAACTAAGGTACATGGTATAAACCCCGTATCAATCAACTCTAGTAATAATTATACGTTATAAGTTTAGGCCAATACTGTTCGGCCAAATGAAATTAGGAATTTAAATTTTAGGCGAACCGAAGGGCACCCATCCCAGGGTCAGGCAACAAAAAGTTTCGATTTTTCGAACATTGCTCGGGTTTGTGATTACCAACCCGCATTTGAAAACGTGGTGATTTTGCCAGTACAAATCATTGCTGTGGTAGCTTGAAATCATTGATGGTACCCTTTTCCCTGCAGTGGGATGATAATAGGATGTTACTTTACGAAAGAAAATTTTGCCACTAGTAAAGCTCGGTAATCCAGGCACTAGCTGTTATGTGACCTAAATTTACTTAAATATTTTTTTAATATTGAAATGAAAGTTATATTTACGCATTCCACTCGCGTTTACATAGGGATTAACGTTCATCAGGATTACGCTGTTCAGTATACGAAACGTCAAAATAAATCAGCCACTGTAATTTTTATTTTTACTTTCCGAAAGAATATAAAAGCAAAGGATGACTTATAAAAACGTATTCAGTAACGTGTAATGTAACACGAATTCTACGTATGGACGGTACTACGAACATTTCGTGTAACGCTCGCGCCGCGCTCGCACTGATCCATGGGCTGTCGGTTTTTTGCGCGAACACAAAGGCGTAGCAACTGAGTGGAAACAGCTCTTGAAATAGATTCGCGTACACAATTCGCTTTGAGTTCATGTGCCGTCCACACTGTTGACGCTAAATTACACGTTATCTTACATTACACGTTATACTCGTCTAGACCCGGCTTAAAAATCAGTTTATCTTTATTTCTGGTATTGAAATTGTGTACGTTACTTTTCTTAAGATATAAATGTAAGTTCTTACGAACGTAAACAATATTCTCGAGAATGTATTGAGAAGACACTGTAAGTATATTAATCTATTTGAAGAGCTATTTCAGCGAGTCACGGGGTCGAAGGCCGTAAATAGCCCGTACAGCACGTTTTTGTAATATAAAAATTGACTTAATATCTGCCGCTGAGCCCCACAACAGAATTCCGTATGACATTATGCTATGAAAGTAGCTAAAATATACTAATCTTGCTGTTTCAACATCAGTCAATTGCCTTATCTTTCTCACAGCATAAGCAGCAGAACTAAGTCTTCCAGACAGCACCCTAATATGAGCACCCCATTGCAAATGAGAGTCTACAGTTATACCTAAAAAGGTAGTTGAATCTACAGAGTTTAGTGGTTCATCTTTAACAATTATATGAGTAGCAGCAAATCTTACATTGGGCATGGTAAATTTTACACATTTTGTTTTATTTGCATTTAGTAAAAGATTATTTGTTGTAAACCAATGTAATAATTTAGAGAGGTATTGTTAACATCATTAAATAAACATTTGCCCCTCTTAGTTTTAAAAATCATTGATGTGTCATCTGCAAACAATACCATCTCACAAAGATTATGTAAATAACACGGAAGGTCATTTATATAAATTAAAAATAGCTTCATGCTTTTAAGCTATTGCATAGCTTCTATCGCGGGCCTTGAGCGTGGAGACCGAATCCAGATATTCCGTAACGAAAATAACCTAACCTAACACTCGGGGCGAGGCACGATCGAACAATTTTGAATTTCCGAAATTTAAAAGAATTTAGAAGAAAATAAGGATTTTGACAGTACGGTTGCCTATGGTAACCATATCTGCCAAAATAACAAACATTTAATTACAAAAGTCATAATTAGAAAAAACATAAAATTATAAAATTAAGCTATTGCATCACAATATCGCGCAAGCAGTATCGCGGGCCTTGAGCGTGGAGACCGAATCCAGAAATTCCGTAACGAAAATAACCTAACACCCCCCACTCCGACCGGCACAGCGGTGATACTTTTTAGTTTTATAATTGCATAAGTTGATAAAAAATGCTATGCAATAGCTTTACCGCGGCAGTCTTCGAGTGCTACACGTTTTTTTTTTAATTCTAGTTTTAACTGGTTTTCAACCACCATGTTTTACGGTCTACAGTACATCACGCGAAAGACAAAAGGTATGCCGCAAAACAACCGCGCCTGACACCTCTGTTTGTTCGGAAACCCACTATTTCACATCAAAGCCAAGGTCAGGATGCAAATCCGTTTTTTTATCTTGAATGGTGACAATCACAAAATAGTTTTATTTACGTCAACTAACCACAAAACGTAAAATTTTCTCAATTGATATTGATCGCTACCTGTTGGACATAAAGTTGAGAATCAATTCAATGACCATTAACTTTTTGGGTAGGTTGACCTGCCGTTGTGCCGGTAGGTTGACAAGGTTTGTGTGATCTTTAATGAACTCCCATGTCCAGCAACGGGATTCAATTGATGAGAAGATTATAATTTGTGAAAAATTTGACTACTCTCCAAATAGTCAGTAAAGAAAAAGTTTTTTAGTCTTTTTGTATAGAAATTATAGCTAGGTATACAACAATACTAAAAACACTCATGTTATTATTTAAAATAAATGATAATGATTATTATCGTCTTGCTCGGAAAATATATATAGTAAAGTAAAAAAAGATATTATATAATTGAAATATTTAGTTTTTTTTTTTCATATTGATAAATCAGAAGATTGAAATGCAAATAAAAAGTTTGGGTAACCTTGCTATTTCGTTAAAGCTTGTGTATTTTTTACATGTTAAATTTGAACAGAGCTTTCTGCAACACCAATAAGCTACACCCGAATTTTTTACAAAAGTGGCATCTCTTTTTTCATATTTTTAATGAAACAGTTATCCAATCCATTCTCCATAAATATGAAATGTTTGAAACACTGTTATATTGTTGGTGTAATAAATAAATTTATTTTTCACAACTTTGTTCAAATTTACACCCTAACTTAAAGTTTTTAGAATTTAATGTAACATACAATTGATTGTATTCATTAATATATTTTTTACAAATACGCGAGCCGGTACATCAGAGTGACAAAATAATCATTATGATGCATAAAGCAGTTTTATTAATAAGATATATATTAGTCTTTTTATACAAATTGAAGTTCGTTCAAACACAACAAAGTCTTCTCTAAATACATCTTGTTTAAAGAGACTAGTAAGATTCAACCCTTTGTCTTAATAAAAAAATATTTGAATGTAAACTTAAAGCTTTTTTAATACGAGTAGTATGAATGCCTGAAGACGAAACCTAAAAAAAGTCAATGTTATACAGAAAATAAGAACATAATGACTCGAGACGAAATTTAATAACCGGCCAAGTGCGAGTCGGACTCGCGCACGAAGGGTTCCGTACCAAAAAGGCCAAAAAAACGGGTTTGTTTTATGGGAGCCTCCCTTAAATATTTATTTTATTTCGCTTTTAGTATTTGTTGATATTGCGGTAACAGAAATACACAATTTTTGAAAATCTTAACTGTCTAGCTATTGCGGCTTTTGAGATACAGCCTGGTGACAGAGCGACGGACAGACGGACAGACGGACCTTTGGGTATACCCAAAGGGTAAAAACGGGACCCTATTACTAAGACTTCGCTGTCTGTCCGTCTGTCCGTCTGTCCAAATCCTAAAAACCAAATCAAAAAAAGTTAATGTTATCCAGAAAATAATATCTAACCTTAGTTAATCAAAAATTCTAGACCTATTCTGTACTTAGTAAGTTACACCCTAAAATCATTCCACTGCAGGTCAATGGATTCCATAATTGAATTCAAATTACCACAGCAATGATGAGTACAGGCATAATCAGCACACTTGTAAATGCGGGTTACGGCCGGTCCTAATAACCTATCTATCTTCAGTTTTGGCATATCGGAGATAGAAAACAACTTCTGTCTTTGTTTCTCCGGACGGCAAAATCAGAGATAGAAACTGTTTCCTATCTCCAAAATGTCAAAACTGGCGATAGATAGATCATTGGGACCGGCCGTAAGTGATCACAACCTCGAGCAATGTTTCAAAATTCCAAACTCTAGTTGCCCAACCGAGCTCAGGACCCTAGATCTTGATCCGGTACTTGAACATTTATTTCTATACTAATAGAACTACTAAATATACACAATGACTTTTTCATCATCGTCAAAATTGTTTATAGGCTTTAAGTATCGTATTTCAAGCCCATTTATAAAGTAAAAATGTAGGTCAAGCTTTCACCCGAAAATATTTTTTACAACATACTTTTCAAATTTTACGGTCCTAAGCCTGTGAAGGTATAAAGAAAAAATCAACAACTTATAAATAGTATCGTAATGAACGAATGATATGCGCATCGCGTAAAAAAAGTATTGCGAGGATTCCGTATCAAAAATTTTGTTTGCTGTCATTTGTTTTTTGTCTCGTAAATTGTTGTAATAGGGGTTAAAATATGAAATTGCCAATTATTTTCTCACTTTTTATTTTGTTTATAGCTCTTAAGTATAGTCATATTATTGCGTAATTCTTTTTGTATTGTATCAAAAACTAAATAAAGTAACTTTTGACTAAAAAAAAATGCAATAAAAAGACCCGTTGAAAAGACCCCTTACAATGTGTCAGCTGACCTTCTTGCTTCAATTAAGTATATTTGTATATATACTCGTACTTTGATTTTCAGAAATTTAAATACTATAATGCGTAGCTTTATAATCATCTAACTTTCACTTTTAATTGCAGAGAAAACGGTTTCGGCATTTTTAAAAAAACTGAAAAATTGTTAGTATGGAAAAATGACTTTTCTCGATTTCGTCCATACAAAACGGCAATTTCATACTTTATCCCCTAATATTAAAATTTGGATGGTGATTAAAATTTCATCCTGTATAGAATTTTAAACGATAAATCGAAACACAAAACCTCGTGCACAACGTTCCAGGAAGTGTGCAGAGTCGATGTATCAACAAGTCGGTGGTCAACCAAGCGTGGTACGCAGCGCGCCGTGAGTGAGTGAACGAGCCGACCGACTCACTGAGTGAATGATACGGGTAACAGGTACGATTTTACTGGTAGAATCTGAATTTCTGTGGAACAGTTTTATTTGTTTTGATGTGAACTAATACTCGGTCATAGAAAGCTTTCGCTTCGTTGGTTTTATACACATAGTGAGATCTCGTTTAACAATGCAGGTGTTTTAATTTTAACATCTTATTTACGAGAATAATTCTTATGACCAGATTTTGACGAAAAAAAAATTCGACTCTGTGTGTATTTAAATAAATAATCGCACGCTGTATGTAAAATCATTTTATCAGTTTTATTTCTGCTCATAGGCCCCTGGAGGCGCTTTTACAAGTCCCAATATTTAAACCTACCACTGCTTTGGGACAAATGTGGGCTAGTGCCGAGAGAAGAAGAAGTGCAAGGAACTCGGTCACTATTGTCAGCCTCTTTTTAAATAAATATGTGAACATAAGATATATTCCAGTGCGAGCTATGCAAAATTTAAATTATGTCTTTCAAAATACAGATAGCTAGTGATTTATTGCTAGCAATTTGTGGTAGCACAACATTATTTAACATTTCAATTTTGATATAAGGCAATCGGAATATGAAATAACTTTAGTTTTTTATCGAATATAGGTATGAATATCATTTACAAATATGAATAGGATGTGTTTAAATAAAAATTTCATTCGAATAAAATTCTATACGAGTAAAATTCGCACAAATTTAAAAAGCCCGCATAGTTGAAATAAAAACGTTTTTGTGAACACATACAAAACGAGATTCTCATTTGAAAAATCCTATTTTGCACTATGGCGCTGCTTTTATTATTTATTTAAAATACCACTTTATTAATTAGGTACATCGAAAAGCTTGTGGCGTTAAAAATAATGAAAGATATCAAACACAAAGATTAAGTTTTCGGAACCTGGGTTCGATTCTAGGTCGGGGAAATGATATTGACAATTTTGATGTTAAAACAATTTTTGTAATGTAATTTTTTTAAGAGCTGTGGATTTTTGTTAAATAAAAAAAAAAGCGAATAAACGGTCAAATTATACGCTTCTTCGTAAATTATGAAAATTTTCATAAATAAGACATTGCAATTAGAATATTGCCGAGTCAGTTTAAAAAAAAAAACAATGATAACAATCGAACAAAACCTGTAATTGTTCTGGTATTACTAAAAAGCAATACAATCAACTTTAATTGCTGGTAATGGATACTTTTGTGCAACCATAAAATAAAAACAAACGGTAGTTTTACTCTTATGTCCTACGCCCCGTTGTTCTAGCGGTTTGGATACCGGGCCAAGATCACGGGGTCCCGGATTCGATCCCCGGTCGGGCAATAAAAGTTTAGAATTTTCGACCATTGCTCGGGTTTCTGACCACCAACCCGCATTTGTAAGGTGGTGGTTATGCCTGTACCCATCATAGCCATGGTAACTTGAATTCGATGATGGAGGTCTTTTCCATGCAATGGGATGATACAAAACATAGAAAAAGGTTAGCAAGAGGATGTAAGCGGGGCAGGCGCGCCACAGAGGTTATGAGCAAATGCTTGTAAGTTAGCGCTGTGATTGGTTTGCTTTGACGTCGCGTGACCTTTTTAATCTCGCAAGGTCAAAAGAACTCACTTGATTGGCGTTCTTTGAACTCGTTTTTGTTTAGTGGGGCGGGAGCGGCGTCATCGGTTTTCAGACAATTGGCGCATGAAAGCCTTGCTAACTTTTTTCCATGTTCTGTGGTTAAGACGCTGACTGCAGCCAATGACCTTGAGCAATGAACACGCCCACAAATTAATTCGTCATTGAATTTTTTTGGAACGCGCCACAGCCATCACTGTCGATTCTCGTAGGAGTGACAGAGAAAAAACGCATGGAATAGAAGGGCCTAAGTGCCAAACAACAAAATTCGTTGTGCATTTTAAAATTGCCATTTTATTAAAAATCTAAATCAGCCATTTGCTTAAGCAATATGTAATATATAATATAGCAAAATTTTATTACCATTGTTATACGGACTGCTGAGAAAAATGGTAATTTATGTATTTTCAGAGGCTACTTTGAGATTTTTTTCTATCGAGAAAAGTTTTTAGAATCGTGTTTTGGAATCAGCCACCTGGTCGAAAATATGATCAATTACAACTACATAGAATTTGGCAACAATACGAGCCATAGGCTTAAAGCAAAACAATCTTCATTGAGCTCAATTTGGCTCATGTCAGCGTCTTAATACTCTAATGTCTTTATTTAATTAGTTATACGAAATGATCAGGAAAAAGAAAATACCATTGACATAGGCCTACATTTTACCACTTCAGGACTTGGGTCTATAGATGCAAAATAATTATTTTTAAATAACAGTTTTAACTGGCTCTATCCACCCTATGACCAAACTTCGATCGCAATCTAATCTTAGCTTGGCCCAATGGAGAGAACACTCTGATGTAGGTATAATTTATACAGAATGAATTTTAACAACTTTCCAAAATTTTTGTAGGCGTTCAGTATCGTATCTAGAGCCCATTTATGAAGTAAAAAATGTACCTAAATCAAGTTTTCACCCGAATATATTTTTCGCAATATAGTTTTAAATTTTTGCAGTTTTAGGCCTGTTTAGGTATAAAGGGAAAATCAAAAACTTATGATTAGTATCGTTATGAATGAATGTGATGTACATTGCGTAAAAAAAGTGTTGTTAGGCGGCCGTATGAAAAATTTTTGATTTTTGGCGAGCATTTTCTAAGTGCTTTATCTTGACATTTTTGTACTGGGCTATACCAAAAGAAAAAATATGTTTTTTGTCTCGTAGACTGATATATAAAAATTTAAGGTGGCTAAAATTTCACCTTGTATATTATAATTAAATGTGGACAACATAACATACATTGTTCTGATTCCAATGAAGTAACTATTGAAAACACTCGTATTTTGGAAATCTCAAACAACGACGGTAATACCTAATCAGACTCGAGAAAATGCAGAACGACACTTTTTCTCTACATTGATCCGTCCGGGAATCGAATTTTGGGCCTCGGCGCAGGCGACACTTTGAAACTGGTGTGTACGCCACTCCGCCACACATTTTAGTTTTGTTCTTGCTGAAACTCCGCTTAAATCATAAAGCCTTGCATAAATTCGTCAATAAAAACAATGTAAAGGTAGCTTAATATACGTAATATTTTGGGTTCGAGTCCTACTGAAAGCAGCCGTTACTAATGTTGGATGAGAGAAAAGGAACGCAAGGTGTGAAAGAGAACGAAAACGGAATGAGAGAGATGAATGAATATTTAATTTAAAATATAACGTGTTCTAGATAGCTGTCGTTTTAAAGAGATGGAAAGTTGAAGTCTAAATAAAGTCCTACATTATTTTAGATGCCTACATTCAGATTCAAGAGCGGACTTGCTGGTCTCATTCGAATTGCGTTTTTACGGCGTAATTACCAAATCGCGATGAAAATTAATTGAACTGTGTTAATTATTCGTAATTGATACCGGAAGGTTCTGGATTATCGTTTGGGATTATTTATTTTTACTTGTTGTGCCTTATTTTGACTTTAGGATTGAATTTCTGTTTGTTAACTGATAAGATAGGTATACATGGCGCACACGGTTGCATCGTCTCCGTAATTTTTTTGTTACTTAAAAATACTCAAACGTCATAAAACTAATTAAAGTGTGCTATAGTGCAAAGAAAAGTATATAATACAATGCCACAAACGTTATCTTAGTCCAAATCTCAAGAATTTGTTGTTTTGTTACGCATTTCGGTTCGGTGTACAAAGTGGATATTATCGCCGACTTTAAGTGAGTGTTTAAACCAAAACTAGTAACAGTGACGGGAGGTGTAACTGAAACACTATTAAAACTTTGTGAGTGACTTCTTATTTAACAGGAATAGTGAAAAAAACTTATTTTTCAGTCGTTACGAATTCAAACAATAAACGTAAACAAAGATCAGTTAATGAGTCGTCTTACTATAGTACTGCATATCCATCTACTCGCTCCTGGATGTCACTGCTTTGTATGTGAATCGAGTTATTGGTAAGAGACTTCCATCTATCGGTAAGGAAGTACACCATTGCATGGCACACTAACCTCGTATTGTAGTATGTGGAAAATCCATTCGCCGCTAGATGTCACTCCGCTCATACACTTTGGAGTAAATCTATTGGTTGAGCTTTGACAGTTCATAGTTCCACTTCTCAACGCTAGAGCCTTGGACCAATCAGCTCTTAGTACAGACCTTGCACGTAGCTACATCTAGTCTAAAAACACGGAACTAACTAATACAACATAAAACTATTAAAAGACCCTAGAAATATGTCAAAATCTAAATCTAGTAGTACAATGGACTTCCCTAAGAGGGCGCTATCGGTCGCTTGTTCAAAATGTAAGCGAATAGTTGATGCTAAAAATACAGTGATGTGCTCAATATGTAGCAATAATTATGAATACGACTGTATCGGATATTCGGAGAAACTACACCGACTGAAAGATGCAGACACAAAAAAGAAGTGGAGATGTACAACATGTAAGGAGAAAATCAAAGGGCATTCAACACCTAGTAGCTCTATTCCTTCCAATGTTACATTAAGAAAGAAACCGTCACCAACAAAAAACAACAAGAGTTCTTCCTCCAGCAGGCTACCTACGGATATTGAAACCTTACAGGACACCACAGCATCACCAGCCACCTCACGAGTGGACGTCTCGCTCACCGCTGGTGTAGATGACTCTCCAATTTCTAGGATAAATGACTCACACGTCCTGACAGACTGCCACGATACACTTGAATCATTAAACACAACGGATAAGATACTATCTAAAAGCGCCGATTTTACTGAAATCATTTCAAGTGAAAGACAAGATTTGAGAGATAACATTAGATTAATTCGATCAAAATATGAAATATTACAAAATGAGTTGGATAACACTTTGCTAGAGAATAATAAACTCAACCACCAGATCAATAAATTAACTAAAGAAAATGAAACGCTAAAATCCCTATGTCGGTCACCACTTAGCAACTCGGACTTATCTCGAGATAGCTCTAAAAAACGTAATCAGTTTCGAAGACGACCTGATGCTGCTATTCCCTTTGCTGAATTCAGTAAATCACCAGTGCATATAAGACCAACTCAACTTGACAACACTACTGAAATAGTAATAACATTGCAGAAAAGAATAAATTACTTAGAAAAACAGCTGGAACATACTGAAAACACTATAAAAAGTCTTAAAAAATACATACTGACCTTAGAGCATAATATATCGACCACGGATGTTAAACTGGTTCCCCATAATGAATTAAGAAAATCGATACGCAAGGAGCCTCAACAAGAAGACAGCAATCGTATATATATCTTTGGAACTCAGCGCTGTGTCGGTCTCTCTACCGCCTTATTACGCTCGAGAATGAATACGCGATACGAAAAATATAAAATCTCAGCAATAACGAAGCCGTTTGCTTTGACCACGGATATCACAAATAGTGTTAAGAATGTGCAAGCAAGTTCAAGAGACAAGTTTGTTATCTGCGTTGGTGAAAACGATTATGACATGAAAATATTTACTTTACATCTACGACGTTTGCTTGCAAATTTTGTTGATACTGATGTTATAGTTTTAAATTTAATGACGAACATGTATATAAACGTAAATAACTTAAATAATGAAATTAAAAATATGTGTAATAAATACCCAAATTGTCACTTTATAGAATGTAAGTCTCGAAATGTTTCCAAAATGTGTGAAAATATAAATTTTGTAATTGACTGTATTGATTATAAGCGCCAATATTTAAATGTAAAAGAATTAAAAAAAATTATAATGCGTAACAACGAGAGTAAGTCGACTGTAAGAAAGTATCCGAAGGGAACAATCCCATTTTACTTTTCCAAATCGCAGCCCAGACGGGATCCCTCTAGTAGTTCTGATGTATGTAGTATCACGCAAAATTCCAAAGCCACAAGTTACCCGAAGGGGACAATCCCGTATTATTTTGCTAAGTATGTTTTGCAGGGTACTGCCTCTAGTGAGGTTGATGTGCATAAAACTCCACCGGCTGAAAATTCTAAGGATCTTTTTCGTTCCTAAAATAGCTAAACAGACATTCAATATCTTTCACCAAAACATTGCTAGTATTTTGGCAAAACAGGAAATATTGGAACTTACTTTACAAGAATTAAAGGGAACAAATAATGAGCCAGATTTATTATGCCTGTCAGAAACATTTTTACGAAGCGAAAGTGAAAAATATTTAAATTTAAATAATTATGAAATAGCGGCCACGTTTTGCCGAGACAAAAAAAGGGGAGGAACATGCATATTAGTTAAACGTAATAGCATCTATAGAGAACTAACTGAAATAAAGACATATGCAACACAAAAAACATTTGAGGCTTGTGGCATAGAAATACCTTTACATAGGCTACTAGTGATTTGCCTATATAGGACACCCACGTCTGACCCAAACATCTTTTTATCCAAATTAGACCAGTTAATGCATAACTTATCAAAAAAGTCCTTTCCGATTTCCTTTGTGAACTATGCCTTAACTATAATTTAAAAATTCATATCAATGTTCCAACTAGGAAAGAGTCATGTATAGACCACATCCTAAGCAATATACAGGATGCTGTTGCTACTGTATTACCCCTGCATTTATCTGATCATGATACCGCACAATTACTACGTTTCACAGTAGCAGGAAACAAAAATAAACCAAAGCAATACATGATATGTAGAAGAGACTATTGCTGTGAAAATGTTTTGAAACTCAAGGAATGTTTAAATAGTATTTCTTGGTCCAATGTTTACTTAGAGTCTAACTTAAACGATGCGTTTCAAGAGTTTCATGGATTGCTTTGTTTGTTTTACAACCTTTGCTTCCCAACTACAAAAACTAAAATCAGTGACATAAATAAAAACAAGGCAAATTGGATCAGCAAGGGTCTAAAAAATAGCTGCAAAACAAAAAGACTACTTCGTCATAAATATTATTTAAATAAAACATGCTTAAATAAAATGACCTACACAAGATATTCAAAATTACTGAAAAAATGTATCGAAAGTTCAAAAAAGAATTGTAACACGAAATTTATAAACATGAGTAAAAACAAATGTAGAGCAGCATGGACAGTAATAAAAAATGAAATTTGTTGCTCAAAATATTGCGATGACATCTCTGAAATTAATATAAATAATAAAATCTTGACAAATCCTTTTGACATAGCATCGGCTTTTAACGATTATTTTACAGAACTGACTTATAACAATAATAATACCCCAAATAAACAGACAAAGTTAAGTAAAAACAAAATTGCTCCCAACTCAATGTTTCTTCATCCTATGTCAAAGGAAGAAGTAAAAAAAGAAGTCATGTCTTTAAACAACACTACGTCGGAAGGTTTTGATGGAATAAACACAAAAATAATGAAAATATGTGTAGAGGAACTTGTTTCTATCCTAACGCACTTGATTAACCTCTCGTTCTCAACGGGCACTTTTCCTAAAATATTGAAAGAATCCATTGTCAAACCGCTATTCAAAAAAGGAGCAAAATCTGACATCACTAACTATAGGCCAATTACTTTAATACCTATTATTTCAAAAATATTTGAAAAGTGCATGTACAAGCGTCTACTGAACTACTGCAACACATTTAAAATCATCAAAAATGAACAATTTGGTTTTCAAAAATCCAAATCAACCACACTAGCAATTTATACGCTTGTAAAAACCGTGTTAGATAACATCAATGCTGGTAAACTAACCACGGGATTATTCTTTGATTTATCAAAAGCCTTTGACTTTGTCAATCACAATCTGCTACTACAAAAACTGGAGTCTATGGGAGTGAGAGGACCCACGTTGAAATGGATATCGTCTTACTTGTCAGATCGATATCAGCGCGTAGTTGTTACTAAAATAATACAGGACGAGCTTGTTCCTTGCGCATCGAAACATAAGAAAAACACAAGTGGTGTCCCCCAGGGAAGTGTACTGGGTCCTCTGTTATTTATATTATATATTAATGACATAACAGCAGCGACAAACCACAATTGTATTTTATTTGCAGACGATATATCCATTATAGTGACATCTGAGAAACAAACTGAAAACTCTATCAAAAAACATGAAATAGAAATTGACATGACTATTGACAACATCACAAAATGGCTGGACGCAAATTATTTAAGACTCAATTTATCTAAATCCAATTTTTTACAATTTAATAGGTCAAAACATACCCAATACAATTTTAAACTTAACATAAGTAAAATCAAAGAAATCACACATATAAATTTTTTAGGAGTAATCATTGACCAAGACTTAGGCTGGAAGCAACATGTAGACAACTTATGCAAAAGAATAAACAGCTTCGTTTATGCACTTAACAAAATTAAGAAAGTGACTAACAGACAAACTGTAATTACCACCTACCATGCGTACGTAGAATCTATACTACGATATGCAATTGTAATATGGGGGAACAGTACGGATAAGAATAGAATATTTGTAGCACAAAAGAAATGCATCAGGGCTATATGTGGGATTCCACCCGGCAATTCTTGTAGACAAGCGTTCATGAACCTTGGTCTGCTACCATTACCTGCTCTGTATATATACGAGATTTGTTGTTTCGTAAAGAAAAATAATAAATTGTTTATGAAAGCCAGGGATATAAACACTCGACTTAAAAGAGACCCAGAAAGACTGATCATAAGCATTATTCCAAAATCGGATAAATACAAAAGGAATTGTATGTCCATGTGTATCCGAATATACAATAAAGTTCCTCATGACATTAGAATTCTGACTCTTAACGCATTTAAAACTAGGTTACGTAAGTGGCTTATTGACAACAATATCTATGACATAAAAGAATTATTTGACTGTAAAATATGATGATTGTGACTTTAGTAATTAATTATTGAATTGGCCATTTGTAAGATCATTATTATGAATTATTCTACCATGACATATTGTTTTGACATGATAACTATTTAATTTTACACTTATAATAATATTTGCATGCTAAAAATTTGGCAAGACATGTATGTGCACACTTTATTATTTATAACATCAATTAATACCGTGTTCTTATGCAAATAAAGATTTATCATTATCATTATCATTATCATTATCATACAAAAATTTTGATTAGACGTGTTTTTTTATTTTTTTTTAAATAATTAATGAAGGTGGATATTAAAATTACTTAGATAGACCCAGGAAAGCATTAAAAAAATACTCTTTTTCTACATTGACGCCCCGTTGGTCTAGTGGTTTAAATACCGGTTCGAGTCCCGGGTCGGGCAACAAAAAGTTTCGAATTTTCGAACGTTGCTCGGGTTTGTGATCACCAACCCGTATTTAGCAAGCGTGGTGATTATGCCAGTACACCCATCAACATTGCTGTGGTAACTTGAATTCAATGATTGAGGCCTTTTCCCTGCATTGGGATGATTATAGGCTGTTACTTTACTTTACTTTACTACATTGACCCGTCCCAGAAGCGAACCCAAGACCTCCACTGCGGCACGGAGGCCGTCAAACTAGATTATTGTTAGGAGTTCGATTTTCATGTTTTTTTAATAAGATGTGGCTTATTTGGTCCCAAGTTTAAAAAAAAAACTAAATGAAGTTTAGTCTTATTCATGGGATAGAAAATTTGCCATTAGCATAATTATGACTGCCATAAAAAATATTTTTGGTCACTAAATATTCTATTGATGAAAGAAACAAAAGACACAAATCACCATTATAATAGGGGTTAAAGTATGAAATTACCGATTATTTTCCCACTTTTTATTTTGTTTATAGCTCTTAAGTATAGTCATATTATTGCGTAATTCTTTTTGTATTGTATCAAAAACTAAATAAAGTAACTTTTGACTAAAAAAAAATGCAATACTAGTGCCTATTACTT
Organism: Anania crocealis; assembly: GCA_949315895.1. NCBI lineage: Eukaryota > Metazoa > Arthropoda > Insecta > Lepidoptera > Crambidae > Anania > Anania crocealis. Next base: position 3,601,463 of record OX438880.1, read on the forward strand.
CAAAGGAAGTCGTTGAAAAGACCCCTTACAATGTGTCAGCTGACCTTCTTGCTTCAATTAAGTATATTATTGTATTATATACTTTGATTTTCAGAAATTTATCTTATAACCATCTAACTTTCACCTTTAATTGCATCGAAAACGGTTCAGGCGTTTTTAAAAAAACTAAGAAATTGTTAGTATGGAAAAATGACTTTTCTCGATTTCGTCCATACAAAACGGCAATTTCATACTTTAACATCAGTATATAAACTTGAAAAATTTTTCAAGTTTGTAAACTGATATTATAAGTGCAATTAAGTTGCTAAAATATCGAATAAAGTTCATACTTTAACCCCTAATACATCTAGCTCAAAGCTTTATTGAGTTATCGATTTAGTTCTTGTAAAATGCTATAATACTCGTATATCAATTTCAAGCGAGTCAGATTGACCTAAAAGGACGAGGCGATTGGTAATGGACGTCAAAAGGCTCGAGGGTTTATGGGTTAGAATTAATTAATATTTAATTAAGGGATCCCCGTTCCGTGCGTAACGACGTGAGGTTGTAACCTGTGGGATTATTAAGGAAACATCGATGCTCATAAATTTGTTGTGTTATTTAGACAAAGATATGTTCGTTGATAGCTTTAAAACGTAAGTCTATATTGGTAAGCTATAGAATACAATTGTCTTTAAAGAGGAGTTATTCACATACAAATTTCAGATACAAATTTATTTATCGACATTTTAAATAAATAATAAATAATAAGTTTATTTATACATTTTTACATGCAACATGGGTATCTTAACTAGTACAATATTCGTTTTTGGCAACTGCTATTTTAAGATAAGTTTGCACGTTAGCGACTGTACTAATTTTATGGTAAAACTGTATGACAGTCGCTAGCGCCTTCCACCAGACTAAAGGATTCTAAAAATTTAAATGCCATGGTAAGAACTTAATTTACAATATTTGTTACATGCGAAATACGTTTAAGTATGGTGTGTGCGTGTACGTGCGCGTGTGTATGTGTGTGGTGTGTGAGTGTGTGTGGTGTGTGTGTGTTTGTGAGTGCGTGCGTGAGTATGAGTGTGGTGGATACGTGCGCATAAGCTCTGCCCTATCACCTAATAGTGTATGAACCCTACGACATAATGCATTGGAAATGGTTCTCTGTTTGCAACAAGAAAATTAGGCCTATATAATTTTATAGGGGTTTCGTAAAATCTCTTCCGTATCTTCGTATGAGAGTTTTTGCAGCCACTGTTTTAGTACCAGTTTACAATTTCTTGTAGTGGAATTTAGTTTCTTATTAATCCTATTATAGACGGGAGAGCTTCGCACATAATATTGTCTTCTAGCTAAGGCAGTTCTATGAGGGACATGTTTACATACTCGGTAATCTAGTCGTCTGCTTACTTTTGGTGCGCTGATTACCAATGGGAGTGAGCGATGTTTGCGAAGTATCATTTGAAGTATGTAGAGTTGCCTGGTAGTAAGGACCCTGCAATCTTTGTATAGTTGGATAGTCGGGTATCTAAAGTGCTTTCTAGTCATAACCTTTAACACTGCTCTCTGTCCCGTTCTAATTTAAGGAAATGAGTAGGACAAGCCCCACCCCATGACGGGATGCAATAGGTTAGAATTGACTGAGCCAGCGCAAAATAGACCAGTTTCAAGGTTTCCGAATCTGCTGAATTCCTCAGTCTTTTAAAAACTGGAATAATTATTCGAACCCGGGATGTCATGTAATCTAGTTGAGGGGTCCAGGTAAGGGTACTATCTAATATAACTCCCAGATATTTGATGCTATCTACCCGTTCTATAGCGATGCATCCACAGTTAGAATTTATTCTGTCACAGTGGTGTATTTTGTTTTGGTTGTGATGCTTTTGATGCAGAAAAGGCAATGTACTTGCTCTTATTTCTGTTTAACGTCAGAAGATTGTCACATAAAAAGTAAAGTAAAGTAACAGCCTATAATCATCCCACTGCAGGGAAAAGGCCTCCATCATTGAATTCAAGTTACCACAGCTATGATGGGTATTGACATAAGAGGAGTTATAAAGAGAGTATTATTTAAATATACAATCAATGAAAACCATAATATTGCTACTACTTTAAGTTGATACCAAACAAGAGGTCACCGACAATCTTTGACCGATTTCGTATCATTCCCCGGTAAAATTTAATGGAATATATACAACGTGTTCCTTTTGATATCCCATAACTTTAAGGTATTAAATACCACGGTAAAGAATCAAATTGCATATGAATTATTTTTCAGTTATTAATTATTTTTTGTTTACCGGAGTTGAATGCAGTCGCCATGGCCGAAATCGGCCTGGGAGGAATCATTTTTTGTTTAATTTTTTCTTACAAAATAATTTAAAAAAGTCACGACTGTTTATGTAAAACACCCTTACCTTGTTATGAATGAACTTTTGAATGAAAACGATTTACTCGTACCTACTTATCAATGAAACACCCACACACGTCAATGTTTTTACAAGTTTCGCCCTCCCGCTACTTTACTACTACACTTTAGTGTAAGTTTGCCAACGTCTCGCAAAACTAAGGATTCGCCATACTGGTTACATTTTATAAACAAATTTAACTAAAATTGATGTTATATTCGAAACTATTGATTTTTGAACCACATGTTCTAGGGCGTTTTATATTATTTTTACCTATAGAACATAACCTTAGAGTTTTGGGCTATCAAAAGGAACACGTTGTATTATTATCATAATTGTAATCATTATCAACCTCGAACAGTCATTAATCTACTGGACAGTCACCATCATTTCAAAACCATATACATAATCAGCGTCAAAAAATGTTTTAACATCTCTCCCTCTTCCCCGCTATGTATCCCATATGGTGGTGGGGTCAGCCTTCCTTATCTTTCTTCTCCACTTCGCTCTATCCTTGACATCCTCCTCGGATATCTGGCACTCATCAATGTCCCTCAGCACCACATCTCTCCATTTTATCCTAGCGCCTAGGCCTGCCTCTGGATCTTCGGCCTGGGATAGAAAGATTTAGCGCCAAATTCCTTACGTAGTTTGGAGGTCTCCTCTTCACATGACCAGGGGCCTAATTCGCGTAACCGAATCGCAGTTCGATCGTGATTGAATTGGTCGATTTTGACATTTAGCCCATACTAGAACTGTCAAAAACCTGTCGTTCAATTACGATTGTGATACGATTTGGTTACGCGAATCAGGGGACATACCATCGCAGCCTACTCTCCTGCATCTTGTCGGCAATGTCACACACCAAGGCTTCCTCGCACGTACTCGTTGCGGATTTTATCGAGCCTGGTGACGCCGCACATCCACCTCAGCATTTTCATTTCGGCGACTTGAATGGTATGGACATTTCTTCGGGTGACTGCCCACGTCTCACTGCCATACATTAGGACTGGTCTTATTATGGTTTTATAGATCAATCCTTTAGTTTCACAGGCTTTCTGTTGTCGCATGGTACACCAGTTAGGTATTTCTCGCCATTTAACGACCATTTGGATCAGCGGTAGTTAACGCTGTTTCTGAGCCATGGGTCGTGGGTTCGATCCCCGCACAGTACAAATATTTGTGTGCATGAACATGTCTGTTTGTACTGGTCTGGGTGTTTTCTATGTATTATAAGTATGTATTTACAAAAAAAAAAAAGTATATAAGTAAGTTTATCGGTTGTCTAGTACCCCATACGACAGGGTACTTAATAGTACCTTAATTTGGGACTAGATGGCTCTGTGTGGCCCAGTGAGGCATGTCTTAAAATATTTATTTATTTATTATTTATTTATTATTTATTTAAGCCATGCTGCGGCTATATGGTGCTGAATGTTGCATTCCGCGTTCCCAGGCTTGTGGATCCTGCCCAGCCAGATACAAATTGACAAATTTTAATATCCATATTGCATGCCGACATAATTTGACCGGGTCATAAAGTTGACACTGACATAATATTAACGTCAACCATTCAAATGAGGAAAGTTTTTGGTGTTATTTTTGTATAGAACTGTGTATCGATTTTTTATTACATGTCGATGGTCGCCATCAATTTATCAACAATGAGTTCAATGACTCTTCTTATTCTTTTATTTGGTTGTGTTATAACAAAAGCCTCAAACGATTCTGTCAATGTCGGAAATAAACAGGTGACTTACTTCACGCTTACTGTCGGTTATGTTTTTTTTTGTGAAAAATGTTTTTATATCACCAAAAAATTAGGTATGCTAGACTTAAGCGCTGAAAGCGCCTAAAATGTATTATGCAAATCGCAAAACGCATGCAAAGTAACGAATCGGTACTATTGCTATTTATGCATTCTGCATTATGTTTTACATACCGACGTGTCCCGAATGTGGGATGGCTCTATCTATGTATGGTCACAGTAAAGTGTGGTACTAGAAGACTCGTCTAGACTAGAAATGAAAAGGAATGATTGCTATGCAGTTTAAAATTAGTAAATAAAAAAAACTATTTATTGCGAGACAACATTTAAAAGGCTTGCTAACACAAAAACGAAATTCTCATCTGCCTTAAAATATCAGAGTTAAACATAATAAAATCCTACGAATAAAGATCCTACCTTTGGAAGTTACCTACTTGACGCCGAAATGAGATGGCTTCAGAACAGAACCATAAAACAATGATTGATTTAAATTAAGCATTCGTAGTAGTGGTTCTTCTTCATTTTGTACCCATTGCGTACCAAATACATCTCTACCGCGCCATCAAAGCGAAGTAGGGAGACCAAGTTAATTTTTTCTAATTATTACCAAATAAATTACATTATTGCTTTTGGCAAATTAACATTTAGGTAGTTTGCACAATTTTGCAAACGTCTAACGCTGATTAGTAAAACAAACTTTATACGTGGGTTAAGATAGATCTACTTCAGTATATAAACTTGAAAAATTATGTCTCAGGCGGGACTCGAACCCGCATCTCCTCGCATGCCGGGCGGGCGCTATACCATTAAGCCACCGAGACACTGCGACTCAGCGCGAATTTTTCAAGCATATTCAAATGTCAGGAGTTTGCACCCTTAACACCCAAAAGAAACATCTTTGCAGATGTTTGACAGTCAGTTAAGATGAAACAGCTATTTATATACTTCATTACTACAATGCTGTTCCAATCAACCAGCTACACGGTCTGTATCTCTGTATATTATCTCATCCCTTTGACGCCTGCATAAACATATATACTGACATGGCCTCCAATAAGAATCTGTACCTATAACAGTTCAGTAAAATCATAAAATCATAAAATCAGTGAAATCAGTTTTATTTCTGCAAATTTGTAGGACCTTGGAGGTGCTTTTACACATCTCGATATTTAAACCTACCACTGCTTCGGGACAATTGTGGGCTAGTGCTGAGAAGAAGTTCGTCGGTCTGCCTACACACAGATCGTCGTCCGACACGCAGTCCTTCATCATTTCAGAACCTCTCCTCTTACAAGGTATCTTCCCAACTGCCACAGTCTTAAGCTGCGCAATTTTCCGTAGGCTGTAAGATTATATATATTGCGGAAAGAAATACCCAGCATCGCCCTCTCCATGGTCTACTTAGTAAACATAAGACTTAATAGACTCATATGAAGCGACCACGTTTCAATTGTATAAGTCATCACTGGATATATGGAACCAATTTGTTCTATCAATATCCTAGTACCATACAAAACCCTCGTCCCCCTAAAGGGTGCATTATCTGCATACAAATATGTTGGCACAGACTAAATAATAACGTAATCTCAAGAGACGAGAAACTGCCGCTTAATACATACTGATTTTAATATGCTTGTTCTTGAAAATTAAAAACACTGTGAGTTGCAAACAATAAATTTGATAATAATCATATTGCACAAATGGGTCCCACCAGAATACCAGTGCTGTAGCGGCCCTGGGATCGTTGCAGCACACACTGAGGCTAGAACCTAATTGGCCATTTACGTTATGTTGTTAATTAGTATTTTTTTGTGTCTTTTGTTAATTTGTCTTGTTCTGTAATATCGTCTTTGTCTCTATAATTGCTTGTGGTCAATAAATGTTTCTTATTCTAATTCAATTTCATAGTTGGTGTCTTTTTTCTTATGTATACAGAAAATACTGTAATGTTTTTCAAATCTTACCGACTTTAAACCATGTAATTTTTTAACAGAAAGAATAAATTTGGGGCTTAAACATAAGAACATGTTCTATAAAGTTTTCAAATCGATGGCTCCTACGTAAACTGGCGTAAGTGAAAAAAATAGATTTTACAGGAGAGCCATTTAAGTTGCCAGAACCATATTTTTTGGTCATATCTTGTGACCTACTAAAACGAATTTAATAAAATTTCGCATTTAGCCATAACATGTAATGCTTTTTCTTTTGCTGTTATAATTTTTTATGCATTTTGTATATTTTTGGAGATCTTACACATTGGCCCTTCTACGTCGTCATATTTCTATAATTCCGTGTATATTGTTCAACGTAAAGAGATTTAAATAATTATTCGCCCTTTTACTAGGCTCAAAGAAAATACAACATTTTAAGCGATTACTGTATTTATTTATGCATGTAATTATTTTTATTGTTATAATGTGCTACTATCAATAAATAAAACAATTAGAAAATGTTGCTTAATGTATTGTTCTTTCGTTTTAACGCAAATACGCCCATATACTGTGCACAAGATTTAGTTAGGTCTTTTAACATAATGTGTTATAATTGATAAATAAAACAGTTTGCTAAATATTTTCATGGCTTTATTTAAGATAAAGATTATCAAAATATTAAAATATAAGCAACTACTCGTATAGTCGTACAAAAGCGGCAATACGCCGTGCTTTTTGTACCACCTGGAAAACGAAGCCCACGTTAAGGGCAGTGTCATTAGTTTTTGATAAAAAATGTTTTTTGAAAAATATTAAATCTTTATATACTTATAACTTTGTAACACGTTGTGACGCGCACAGACGTATTATTTTGCTGCGACGGACTCTCGATAGAATGGACCTTACACAGCCACATCAGTTTCAAAATAAATAGCTGAACCAATAATAAAAAAAGATAGATAAAAATTTTTGGTAAAAAAATGAAAATAACACTGCCGAGATGTTATACAAAATGGTTACATAACGTGGGCTTCGTTTAACAGATGGCTGAAAATGCATCGTGTATAATGAGTAGGTTCAATGATCAAAAAAACTTTTTTCCATGAATCACAATTTGGTATGAAAGTACGCTATAAATGCTAAAATAGCTACAATGCTACATTGTATAATAAAAAAAAAATAAGATTAATTATAACTTTTCTGCAAATTCAAGTATAATTCAAACTATCGTGGCAAATGTTTTGCCTAATTTTATTAGAAAAAAACGTGAGAGTAACAACATAATGGACTAATTATGTCTTCTACTCGTATAAGAGTTACCCATAGAGATCAAGTATAATAAAAAAATATAATTAAGACAACTTCTAACTTTTCTGCACAATCTACTAATTATACTGTCTTAATTTGAACTATTGTGACAAAAGTTTTGTCTAATTTGAATAAAAGAAAACATAACAGAAACATAACTTCATTATCTAAGAGTCTTACCCCCGTATTTATAAACAAGTAAAAGTAATTACTTGACTACAAGTAATTACTTGAGAGACAATTTGTATGCCTTAATCATGAAATTACTAGAAGTTATAACTACCAAAAGTTAGCATTTTCAGCCAAATAATATGACTATTAATGTTGACCAATTTCTTTCACTTAAGCACTAGGTATGAACACTTTAAGTTATGACTTTCTTAAGCAATAAGTAATTACTTCTTTATAAATAAGGGGGTTATTCTCGAATAAAGTTTACCTTAATATAGAACTGCTTAAATCTGAAATTCTGTCCGCTGATATTAGGTTAGAAAAGAAATCATGGTACCCTACTGGAATTATTTAAATAATTTAACAGACATTAATTAAGTCCTTATTTTTTTCTTTTGTAATCGGAAATGGTTCTTTGTAACATTTGCTAAGCTAGGCTCTGCTGAGACATTAGTTTGCTTACTCAATCGGGTCTTTCTTGATTTTTTTTATTAAAATCTATAGTGTATTCTTCAGCCAAATCATATTTCAAACTCAACGCATTAGGGATGTCGTGAGAAACCTTAACTTGTTTTATTTTGGACCATTTTGATTGATCACCGTTCGTAATTTTATTCCAATTATAAACAGGTGGGCTTTGTATCATCTTGAAATTACATTTCTTGAGTAACATCAATTACAGTACACTGATTTAAACTTTCATGGTCACTATCACTAGAGTTATTTAATTCGGGGTTTATACCATGTACCTTATTTATTATTTTAAAATCTAACTACGTAAATAGGCGGTAGCGAATTTACGCCTTTTTACAAGATTTATCGTTAAATTATGATTAAATGAAAACATTTTGCATCATTTTAATAAATTTTACTACAATGGAATAAATAACATTTAAAAATGATTGACTTCTCGTACATTCAGTTTCATTATATTCATTTTGATTCTAGTCTTCGATGTTTAAACCACAACTGTATATTTGGCAAATAATCTCATTCATATTTTTTTGAGCTCCTGTTAGTAGCATTCCTTTTTTTTGGCATCATTTTTGTTAAAATAAAAATAAACGAATAACATTATTTTACGATACAAACGCGCGAGAAAAGCAACGGTTACGGACGTTGCCGCAACGGAGTAAAATGGCCGAAGCGGCACCTACGCCAGCGCGCCGCGCCCTCAACCTGTTTACTCAGCGCTGTAGATTGGCGAACCGTGTGATTGGGCTTTATACGTGACGTAGTTTTACACATACGCCCATTTGCCTAAAATTTTATTTTAAATCTATACGAAACAAAAATTTTTTTTCTTGCTGATGTTATAGATAAGAGCAAAGTGAAATCATTGCTCAAATAATTGGAAAAAGGCGCAAGCGGCAGTTTCGCCTTTATACGTAGGAGCCATCGAAATGCAGGCAATCAATCTTTTTAGAAGTGACCAAATAAAACTTAATTGAAATCGCATTTATAAACAAAATCAACATCCTCCATTTTCTTCAATCGTTGATAAAATTTGAAACATAAACCAACACGCACCCAATCTGCCCATCTCAAACACAGCCATATAACGTTTTATGCGAAATAAAACCATAACAAAAAGGCGTGTCGTAAATTCTAGAATTGTGACTAGCATTCTAAAATGTATTTTCATTGTTATGTAAAAGATTTATTACCCGGGTCCTTGTATTTCGCGGAATTGAGTCAATATTTTATTTAAGCCCATCGTAAAACTAAGTTATGATGTAAAAATCAGGCAAGCGTAAGTTGTTCGCGGGTCGGAAGCTGCTCCTTAAATCGTCTTTAGTATTAAAACTGACAAAATACTTATCTAATTAGTATTTTTACAAGAGATCTCTCAACGAATCCAACTCGGATGGGTAGCATTCGTGGAGCCACTAAAAACACGAAAGTCTTTGACCAGTGTGTGTTGCCAGTTGATGTCTTATAAAACTGAAACGTGTTCGCTTAATATGGTTCTTATAAGAAGGCTACTTGGTATTTCCGTGCGTGATAGAATCAGAAATGAGGAAATCCATAAGAGAACTAAGATAACTGACATCGCTTGAAGAATTGCAAAGCTGAAGTGGCAGTGGGTGGGACACAGTAATAAAATCCGATGGCCGTTGGGGTGGAAAGGTTCTGGAATGGCGAACTCGCACCAAACAACAACGATCCAGCGGGTAGACCTTCTACCAGGTGGACCGATGATCTGGTGAATATCGCGGGAAGCTGTTGGATGTAGGTGGCGCGAGGCCGAGCGTTTTGGAGGCATATGTCCTAAGTAGAGTAGAGGTCGTCATTATCCTGAGATACTTAATGAAATTGATAACAAATATTATTATCTTGCGCGTACACATGCGTTATTTAGTAGTTGAAAAAACGACGTAATAAATGTAATTACAGTTTCCCAGTACTAACCGTTTCTGAGATTAACTGGTGACGGACAGACAGATGGACATGGCGAACTATATATTTTTTTATCTTGGTTACTGAACTCTAAAAGATATAATACAATGGAGATGCTTAAGGTAAAAATGGCTGTCAAACGTTTTTAACGATATTGCAGCAAGATTTTAAAACTATTGAGCCTGCAAATTCGAAATGCAAGACAATCCCATAGTAGAAGTCACGACCTTTTATCTCTCCATCTTTCGTTTGCTCAACTCTAAATGAGGGATAATCACCCCGGTCAGTGACTTCGCTGCGCTATTTCATTTCCACAACACTGTCGGGGTTTTAAGAAATTTTCATCTCCATAGGACGCCTTATTTTCATGCAACCGGCACAACCGCGGCAGCTTACTTGTACGTGACGTGACAGGCAATCTTAGGCTTTATGAGAGCGGAGATACGAGAAATCTCTTACGGCCAGTCCTAATAACCTATCTATCTTCAGTTTTGGCATATCGGAGATAGAAAACTACTTCTGTCTTTGTTTCTCTAGGCGGAAAAATCATAGACAGAAGATGTTTTCTGTCTCCGATTTGCCAAAACTGAAGATTGATAGATAATTGGGACCGGCCGTTAGTTTCACATCTGTATCAGTAATAGCCTATAATCATCACCACTGCAGGGAAAAGGCCTCCATCATTGAATTCAAGTTACTACAACAGTGATGTGTACTGGCGTAATCACCACGCTTGCCAAATGCGGGTTGGTGATCACAAACTCGAGCAATGTTCGAAAATTCGAAAATTTTTGTTGCTTGACCCAGGGATCAAACCTGATGTGCCCAAGATCTTGGTCCAGTATTTAAAACATTAGAGCAACGAGGCATCAGGACACACGTCACATCTGTATATCAAAACTAAAAAATATCATCATTAATCAGCTAAACAAAAAAAAAAAGTCGGCAAAATAGAATTATCATCACTATTTCTTGCTCTATGGATAGACTTGGGCGTTTTTGGTTATGAACGCAAACGGATATATATCCGATTTCAGATGTGCCTACAACAAACCGAAATGGGACTTCCGAAATTCGCGCCATATTTTTTACTCCGCTTTGTTATGATTGGTTAGAAAGAGACGAATTTCTTCACAATTTCGAGAATCAGTAAAATTCGCTTTGTCTCTTTCCTAACCAATCGCAACATAACGGAGTAAAAAAGATAGTGCGAATTTCAAATCCGATTTATGTTTTAGATACGCACACACAGTACGTTTGGTGGTATTAGATCTCGCTAGCGTTTGGTTCGGTTATATTTCTGAGATCGGAGTTTCTTGTTTAGAAATCGATTCGAATGGATTTGTGTTTGAAATCGGAGTTTCGTTTTGATATATCGAACGCATGCCTATCTATGGATGTCACAATAAGATAAAATATATGGTTATTTTGCTAGATCAATCATTGCTAAGGTAATTTTATTTCAATGATGGAGGCGTTTCCCTGCAATGGTATTACTATAGGCCTTTATTTTAATTTTCTAGTTTATATTACAGAGTATTGCCCGAACTGCGTTCGCGAATTCGTGCAAAAAGCGTACGAGTTACGGCAAAGATTGTTGGATTAATAATAGGGGTGAATATGAAATTGCCGATTATTTTCCCACTTTTTATTTTGTTTATAGCTCTTAAGTATAGTCATATTATTGCGTAATTCTTTTTGTATTGTATCAAAAACTAAATAAAGTAACTTTTGACTAAAAAAAAATTCATTACTAGTGCCTATTACTTCAAAGGAAGTCGTTGAAAAGACCCCTTACAATGTGTCAGCTGATCTTCTTGCTTCAATTAAGTATATTTGTATTATATACTTTGATTTTCAGAAATTTAAATACTATAATGCGTAGCTTTATAACTTTCACCCTTAATTGCATCGAAAACGGTTCAGGCGTTTTTAAAAAAACTAAAAAATTGTTAGTATGGAAAAATGACTTCTCTCGATTTCGTCCATACAAAACGGCAATTTCATACTTTAACCTCTAATATGTGCTGATCACGACGATAACATTGTTATTAATGTAGTACGATACTACAGAAATCATGTGATAGTTTTCTTGAGTTTACGCGAACATTGAAATAAAAGATAATGTTTACGGATTATACGCGTTAATTTTTTATTTAACCCGACGTTTAGAACACTATATAGTGTTCGAAATGTCGGGTTAAATCAAAACCGCCAAGTGCGAGTCGGACTCGCGCACTGAGGGTTCCGTGCCAAGTTTAACAAAAATACCACAATATTTTGATTTTTCAAAAATAACTTTGTTTTTTATAGTGTTTGTATGGAGGACAAAGTTATGTTTGCTGTTGTTGAAAATGTGCTAGATTTTCAAAACTACCAGTTCAGACGACCAGATCTCGTTCGAACCAATTTTCATTGAAAGTTTTTGGTCTGGGTGTTTTCTATGTATTATAAGTATGTATTTACAAAAAAAAAAGTATATAAGTAAGTTTATCGGTTGTCTAGTACCCCATACGACAGGGTACTTAATAGTACCTTAATTTGGGACTAGACGGCTCTGTGTGGCCCAGTGTGGCATGTTTTAAATATAATTTAATTTAAATTTAAAAAAAAGACCTACATTATGTATTTTTTCCAAAATTTTCACTTGCTTATTTTGAAAGTTAGAGGGGGGGGGGACACAAATTTTACCACTTTCAAAGCGTCTATCTTCCAAATGTTAAACTTTTGGAAAAAATGGTTCTAGAAACCTCTATGTCCTTTAAGAAGACCTATCCATAGATACCCCATATGTATAGGTTTGAGTAAAAAAAAATATTTTGTTTTAGTTCTATGTATGGGAAGCCCCCCTTAAATATTATTATTTTTTATTTTTTGTATGAGAATCGTTAAGCGGTTAACAGGATACATCTACCTACCTAGTTTTATCTGAGTCATGCTAATACTTTCAGAATAAAGTGGCTGTGACATACGGACGGATAGACAGACAGACAGACGAATCTATAAGGGTTCCGTTTCTTGCCATTTGACAACGGAACCCTAAAAAATAAACGCATACTATAATCCGTAAACATATCTTTGATTTCAATCATGTGAGAGCTTGACTAGATCTTGGCCTTTCTAATGAATCGCACCGCTGTCGGCAAGCCACAGCTTTACCCGTGTCTGGCTCGTCCATCAGTGCCATTGCTTGAGGTCGCATATTATTTTTGTCACCCCAGCTATTTTTCTTGTGATTAAATTCTTAACGGGCTGCCTTAGACGGTTTCTTGTTATGAACAATATTTTCTCTATCAACGCTAAGCGCAGCATCGTTTAGGATTCCACTTTAAAAGATTATTTTCCGCGGCTCTGCCTACGTGAATAAATAAATAAATGTGGCGTCACTACTTAGAACCATCACATACATTGTTCTGAGTTATTCCCATCTGATCCCCTGCATCTGATCCACCGTCAATTTAAATTCCCAACCGATCCCCTAACATTTTAATGGTGCCAACGGATCCCCTAATTTTATTTTTAAGGTAGGTAAACACTTTATTCCTACATTGACCCGTACAGGAATCGAACCTGGGATCTAGGATCAGGCGGCACCTTGAAAACCGGTGCGTACGCCACTCCGCCACGGAGGTCCTCAAATGATATCGTGAACGATACGTTATATCGTGTCGGCGGAAACCTGAGCCTAGCTGTGGAACTCAAAAAAACCTATAATCTTTCTTTCGGTCATATTCAGGAAATATTTACAGACAGAAAGAAGGACAGTGTTTTTTACGCATTTGTAAATTTGTCAAAACAATTGACAATTGATACCTAAGACAGAAGTTATGAATTAAAAGAAAAAAAACAAATCTTTAATCATTGCCAAACAAATGATCAATGACCATTATCATGCACCGATTTGAATTAAGTACCTTGCTTTTTCTCAGATTTTATTTCAAATGCTTCCCAAAAAGTTTTTACTCATGATCAATAAAAGTAATCTGGAAAAATCGGCCAAGTGCGAGTCGGACTCGCGCACAAAGGGTTCCGTACCAAAAAGGCCAAAAAAACGAGTTTGTTGTATGGGAGCCCCCCCTTAAATGTTTATTTTATTTTGTTTTTAGTATTTGTTGTTATTGCAGTAACAGAAATACATAATTAGTGAAAATTTCAACTGTCTAGCTATCGCGGCTCTTGAGATACAGCCTGGTGACAGAGCGACGGACAGACGGACAGACAGCGAAGTCTTAGTAATAGGGTCCCGTTTTTACCCTTTGGGTACGGAACCCTAATAAAAAAAAAGATAAATGTAGTGGATTACATAACGTAACTATTTTAAGATTTAGATCAAGCCATCACGAATTGCGGATCATAAATAAAAACATTTTTTACGACTCGGAAGGTTCGGTAAGGTAACAAAATCATGATCAACAAGTCAGCCGTGGCAATGTTCAGTAAACCAGAATTAACGTGGCGGCGCCGCGGGGGTCTGCTGATTAAGCTTTTTTAGTTGGAAATTTGTTGAAGTGTATGAAGCGAATAAGATTGAAAAAAAAAACTAAGCCAGGTTTTGCTGGTCTAAAATAGAACAATGCTACTCCTAGTCATTCTGTGGGTGTCGTAAGAAGTGACCAATCTAGTAGTTCCAGCAGATGACGCCTAGCAGCTATTTGTCTCCATTATTACTATACATACTATACATAAACTAGCTATAGCCACCTATAATGATTAGGTATATAAATAATAGAAAAGTTATGGCATTGTCTCAGCTGGCACTAGCATAATAATATTATCTTTTGTAAATAAAATAATAGGGGTTAAAGTATGAAATTGCCGATTATTTTCCCACTTTTTATTTTGTTTATAGCTCTTAAGTATAGTCGTATTATTGCGTAATTCTTTTTGTATTGTATCAAAAACTAAATAAAGTAACTCTTGACCAAAAAAAAAATGCAATACTAGTGCCTATTACTTCAAAGGAAGTCGTTGAAAAGACCCCTTACAATGTGTCAGCTGACTTTCTTGCTTCAATTAAGTATATTTGTATTATATAGTTTGATTTTCAGAAATTTAAATACTATAATGCGTAGCTTTATAACCATCTAACTTTCACCTTTGATTGCATCGAAAACGGTTCAGGCGTTTTTAAAAAAACTAAAAAATTGTTAGTATGGAAAAATGACTTTTCTCGATTTCATCCATACAAAACGGCAATTTCATACTTTAACCCCTAATATATTTATAAAGAGGCTGACAACATAGAGGCCGAGTTTCTTGCGCTTCTTCTCGGCACTAGTTCACACTTGTATGTACTGAAGCAGTGGCAGGTCAAAATATTGGGACGTGTTTAAGCACCTCCTGTGGCCTGTTTGCAGGAACAAAACTTTTTTGAAACAGCATCTAAGAACTTCTGGCAAGACCAATATATTATTTAGATAGAAATTGTATTATTGGCTCAATTGTAATATTTTTTTTAGTATCAAAGAATTCATGGACAAGCGGAATTAATTGAAATGATTGACATTATATAATTAAAACTTGACATAATAATATGATTGTAATTATGACTTTAATGAAATTTATTAATTTTTTTTCCTTTTAATATTGTATTTTAATATTGTTTTACTCATTTTCCTTATTATTTAGTTGCTAAATGTATGAATTTTTGCATGCCACAATGACATGGCTAAACATGAGATCTTATATGTACCAATAATTTTTACATCTATTTACACCATGTTTGAAGCAAATAAATATTACTATCCTATTCATTCTTTCTAAGAAGTATCAATTATGGCAAAGTCCATCTTCTCGTGGTTTAAATACTGGGCTAAAATCTCGTGGCCCCAGGTTCGATACCCGGGTCGGGCAACGAATAGTTTCGAATTTTCGAACGTTGCCCGGGTTTGTGATCGCCAACCCGCATTTGGCAAGCGTGGTGATTATGCCAGTTCCCACCATTGCAGTGATGACTTGAATTCAATGATGGAGGCCTTTTCCCTGCAGTCGAATGATTATAGCCTACGTCTAATATCAGACTGATGAACAGATGGCTTTTGGAGCGAATTTTCTACACCGTCCAGGAATTCTTAAGTTATAAATAGACTTCTTTTTTAAGTAGTCGTAGTGGTAGTAGGTAGTACTTTGTTGACTCAATAATAAAATATAATTTGACTTAATAATAATAAATAATATTTGCATGCTATAGCCACATGAGTAAATATCCTATTATTCATGTGCAATAGCTTATGGCTGAATAGGTGAAACAATTTTATTTTTATGAGACCTGTAATGTACCTACCCTATTTCAAAAGCAAATAAATGATTTGATTTGATTTGATTTGATGATGACACACAAAAAGCTAAATAAGCTTTCCTTATACGTAGATTTCGTAGAACGTACAAAATTAATGTTAAACATTTTTTTCAATAACATGATACACGTGCCGATATACAATTATAGTAAAAGTTATACAGTCCACTCATCTGGTATAGTTGTTATATCATAACATAGTTGAGATTTTAAAATATAACTTTAAATACTCGTATCAATGATAATGATCTTTTATTTCTAGAATTTGTTTTCTGTCGTTATAATAATACGAATAAGAAATAAAACCAACAAAAAGCAAAAGTATCAAATTAAAATTCATCAAATTACTTCGTGGTCAGAATACTGGATAAAATTGCGATGTTCAGTTGTTGTTTGAGGTTACTGCTAGCTCTCGGATGCTTCTCAAACGTTTATCTGACATCAGCATTTATCTAATTTAAATAGTTATAATTCGCATGCCCCATTGACATTAACATTTTGATTGGTGTATCGCACCATTGCCTTCTACGTCAAATCACCAGAGCTCAGGGCAAAAATTATAGTTGTTCGGATCTTTGTACTAAGCTAGGCTAAGCTAGGCCATGGTTAGGAACGCGAGAGAGTTTTGGGTCTCCTACCAGGCGCGTCCCCGGGTGGCGGATAGGGAAACGCCCTCCAAACATGGAGGGTACCGGCCATTTGGCCGGCGCTGACCAAAACCCACACGGTAGGCGCTTCCAGTAGGCTTAGGCAGCCCTCTGTTGAATGCGTCTCCAGACGGTGGTAGCGGGCTTCGGCCGGTGGCCTGTTGTGGCCGTTCGCGCTAGAGGGCGCGACGGCGGTGTTGCCGTTGGGGCGTCAGCCCCGCGGCGGACGGTAGTCGCTCGCTTCCCAGTATGGTTTGACCTATGCTAGACCCCCACTCGTTTGCGGCCCCTTGCAACGACATGCACTGTCGTACCAAAGGGTGGCCACGGATCGGGTCGGCGAGGTTGCTTGCGGACCCGACCTGAAGTCGTAGATGGGGGAGGACGAGAAGGCATACGCCGAACTCAACTTTCCCCCTCTAGCAGGCTAGTGGGCGTTGGGCCGGGGGCTCAACGCTCGCATTGCACAGCTTGCCAGACTGGAGGTGATTCCTGGTGTACAGGATCAACCATATTGTATGCCTGAGGCCCGGCATAGGCCGTACGTAGGCGGTGCATGGAATACATCCTAAGGGAAACCCATACACTGCCAACATACGTTGCAAGGTTGTTTAAAAAAAAGGCCATGGTTAGGAAAACTGTTTTTTAATCTAATCATCCTTAAAATCATATTTTGAGGAACCTATAACTTCTATAATACTTTAACATCATTTAGTGTAAATACTTACGCAATTTTACAAAAAATAATTAACATAATATACAATCGTCATGCTACCTGTCAACCAAAAAAGTACTTTAATGTGACCCTTTCTTTAATAGATGGCACTTTATTAATACATCAAACAAAATAACTCCTAATTCGTTCCACTTTAAAATGTTCGCAATGGTCCCCTTTTTATTTCTTTTTGTCGATGGAAAAATGCGTTACAAATACCTGTCACCTCGGGGGAACTGACATGTTATGTGGGACTCCGGACCTCCACATGAGGTCCGACCAACTAAAAAACCAGCGGTATCCCTCCGGTGCCTTATGAATCGAGACTATGAGTTCCGCCTTACGCCTATGGCCGCAGGCATGCTCCGCACTCACAGATCGGCTGTGGCTCGCTTACTAATAAGCCAGCGCCACCCATTTTAGTGGCGGGGTCCCCTACCCTATATTCCTCGTCCGCTTACGGCACTACTTCTGAATGGATTAGTGTAACAAGCCCTTGTATTCCCCTTGATATTTCATCGCTGCGCTTGTGGCTGTGATCACGATTGTCTCAGTTGTCACACCGACTACTGTTGTCACGGCTTTTTGACAGCTTTTTGTTTGCATGCGGCGTGACGACCAGTTGTAAAAGAGTATACCAATCGTGCGTTCCTTGCTGAACAGCAGCTGTAATCAAAGATGTTATTATGAAATTTGCGCTAAGAGAATAGTGGCTATCGCTAGTGAATTTGCCACTAGAGGCGCTTGTGTTGCGTGAGGTCCAATAACATTCACTGTTAACTGGTTTTAGCGGGTTTCGTTACTTATAATTATTTAATTTACTTGCTGGAAATTGATCTTCTTTGTAAGAAAAAGCTCAAAAATAGGCGGCCTCAAAGAGCAACTATTTCAGAAGTTAGTTTGTTGATATCAAGATAGTTATTTATAAATAATAAACTTTAATTAGATTCAAGATTTAACACTTTGTTTCGGCGCCGATCACCTTTGACAGCTATACCTACGGACCTCAGTCTACAGTGGCACCAACTGGTGAGCAAAGAAACGGTAGTTCCTATTGGACTACTGGCTTATAAGACTTGGCTGTGGCCCAAGTGTGTTTACGGAATAATCTAAACTTTACACGTGGGAAGCGTATGAAGTTTTTAATTAATTCCTTTAAACTTCATCATAAAGTTAGCGATAACATGTCCAAAGCATCTTAGGGTTGTGTTTTCGTACAAAAAGTAGGTATGGTTTGATACATGTTGAGTTCTAAAATTTTTAGTTGCGTGTTGAAGCTAACACTATAGCGTGAATAAGTGTTTTATTTATAAATAAATACCTAATTACTTCTTTCCGTAACCGAAAAGAAAACCTAAAAATAATGAAAGAGAAAGATAAATATTCAGAAAGAGAAAGAAAAGAAATAAACAGAGATAGGTAAAAGTGATTTTTCAATGTGGATAACATCACACACACACTCACTCACTCACACACACGAAGTTTTCGTTTTTATTTTTAATTTTTAATTTATTTTATTTTGTTCTTTTTGTTATATTCCAGTACCTTTTCACACTTTAAGTATGTATACCAAGTACCTACCTAATGTTAAGTCATTGCGAGCCGAACCACAGACCCTTCAAAACTCAGGTTTTCCTATCTTGAAGGTCAGGAGAGTAACCAGTTTGTGAGACCATAAGGTTTTTTTATAATTAGAATACCCATGTAATTATTATTAAGGTTTGGAAATAAACTTATTATTATTATTATTATACGATCTCTGATATTCACTTCGTCGCTGCAAAAACGAACTTTAAATATTCTCATTAAAACACAAAATAAAAACAAAATCGAAACGTAACTTTTAAAACTAAATTAGCTTTAGCCTGACGTACTCGTACATTGTTCCACGGAAAATATCATCCAAATTGGTAATTTGTGATTCTAAAAAAAGCTATGAATATTTTACTAACTCCGGACCGAGGCGTAGTATATTTGCACACCGGCTTCAATGCTGTAAAACTAGTTCAAATATTTACAAGTAGTGGCATGTTATTGGAAAATACTAGTAAAAGTAACAGCCTATAATCATCCCACTGCAGGGAAAAGGCCTCCATCATTGAATTCAAGTTACCACAGCAATGATGGGTACTGGCATATGATATAATACCGGGCCGATCTCGGGGTCCCAGGATCGATCCCCGGGTTGGGCAAAAAAAAATATTTTCGAACATTGCTCAGGTTTGTGATCACCAACCCGCATTTGGCGAGCGTGGTGATTATGCCAGCACCTATCATTGCTGTGGTAACTTGAATTCAATGATGGAGGCCTTTTCCCTGCAGTAGGATGATTATTTATTATTTTACGCTTTTTTTCGGTTATTGGTTTTTTTAATGCCAATTTCAGTTTTTTAACCTTAGAAGTGCATGTTTATCCTATTAATGGATGAGCCAATGATGGAGAAAATACACTGTTCCCCGACTTCTTCTGGCAGTAAGTACTCAGGCGTTTTTTTTAACGACACGCAAAACAAAAAATACAGTTTACTATGAAAAAAGAAAAGATTATGAAAATGATGATATCAAATTTTTGACATCATCATACCATTTATTATATCAAAATGGATTTCAGAATTAAAAGTTTTTTTTTTATTGTTATCTTATGGCCGGTCCTAATAAACTATCTATTTTCAGTTTTGGCATATCGGAGATAGAAAGCAACTTCTGTCCTTGTTTCTCTGGACGGCAAAATCAGAGACAGAAGATGTTTTCTATCTCCGATATGCCAAAACTGAAGATAGATAGGTTATTGTGACCGGCCGTTAGGCGTGACACGAACCCGCATCTCCTCGCATGCCGGGTGCGGCGCTATACCATTAAGCCACCGAGAAAGTGCGTCGTAGCGCGAGCATATTCTTATCGCTGTTAGCCAGCGTTATTTCATCGAATGTTAGGCGTTATTTTCTCGAATGTTAGGTTTTTGACCCTTAACACACTTGCTTGCAGATGTTTGGCAGTCAGTTAAGATGAAACAGCTATTAAAATACTTTAAATGATATTAAAGCAATTTAATTGCAATTATAATATCAGTATATAAACTACAAAAATGTATGTCTCAGGCGGGACTCGAACCCGCATCTCCGCACATGCCGGGCGCGGCGCTCATAGGAGACCCGCCTAAGACATAAATTTTTCAATTTTAAATACTGACTTATTAATTGCAATTAAATTGCTAAAATATCGTATAAAGTATCAAGATGGATATTGTCGGCTTCTGGTTTTTGGCTGAGAAAAGAATTTAACATTTCTTACTGACCGGATTCATGGAGAAATAGAAGCCACTCAATAGAGCATGGCCCGATATTTCTGAGGCCAAAATATTGGGCAGATATATAATCAAGAAACCCTTCTTTTCCAATAGAGCGGAAAAATCGTGAGATCCTCTGGCAATAAGTGAAATTTTGTGACATTACGTGGGCTTGGTATTTGATACGTTTCGTTTTTTTGTTATTTCTAAGGTTGTACGCTGTTGAATCAGGAACAAAGCTCTCTCATACACCTTAATAGATAATATATTATATTTATTGATCTGCTACTTTGCGGAAAAAAAAAGTACATACGAAAAATTGAGTTTTTAGTGCAGGAATCAGCCTAAATGTAAAATTATTAATTTACGAATAATTTTCAATCCATATATGGATTTCGCAAAGAAATTTGTGGATCTATATTTTTTTTCTATTTAAGTTTTCTTGCTTGTACTCGTGCTTGCTCACTCCGTGTAAGATAGTGTGCTTGAGGTACCTAGACCGGTGTGGTTCATAATATAGACCTTAATAATAATGAGGTAAAAACATTCTACGTGAATCACTCGATTTGACGTTAAGACGCTGACTGCAGCCGATGACCTTGAGCAATAAATACGCCCACAAATTTATTCGCCTTTGAATTTCTTTGCAACGCGCGGCAGCTATCACTGTCGATTCCCGTAGGAGTGACAGAGAAAAAGCGCATGGAATAGAAGGGCCTAAGTGCCAAACAACAAAATTCGTTGTGCAATTTAAAATAGCCATTTTATTAAAAATCCAAATCAGCTATTTGCTTAAGCAACATGTAATATACAATATAGCAAAATTTTATTATCATTGTTATACGGACTGCTGAGAAAAATGGTAATTTATGTATATTCAGAGGCTACTTTGAGATTATTTTCTATCGAAAAAAGTTTTTAGAATCGTATTTTGGAAACAACCACCTAGTCAAGAATATGATCAATTACAATTACATAGAATTTGGCAACAATACGAGCCATAGGCTTAAAGCAAAACAATCTTGATTGAGCTGAATTTGGCTCATGTCAGCGTCTTAAATACCATTTCAAAAGATTGCATTAAATCACATTTGGGATGTTTATGATGTCAATGTACCTACTATGTATTTACAAAACCCCAAAATATTATTCTCAAATTCCAATACAGTTTTATTTCCATGCGCCGAAAATAGACATTCTTTGCCCTCGGGTTAAAATGAAACAGCGCCAATTTCGGAGACAACGCGTTTTGTCGCGACGCGCTCGAGCCCATCGACTCGCACAATATAAAATGTTTGTGTATGTTTCCACAATACGCCGTCACACCAATAAATGAAAACAAAACATAAATATTGTAAAAATAACATTGAAGTATGTATGAGCCTACTAAAATTTTATTGTGATAGCCTTGGTTTATGGATAAAAATCTTTGTTTTTTTTATTTTATTATTAAAACCCGTAAAAACTTATTTTTTTATTCTTTGAAAATTCAATGTAACTTAATTATTTGCCAAACCACTTAAAGTCAATAATTTAAATTGCCATCAAAAGATAAATCAATCCTGTATGATTTTTTTATCATATTACAGGCTCTCTATCGGGTTCAGTCCGTCAAAAGTTTTTGCTTTGTATATTTTTTGTCGATGTAGATTTCTTTATCGGTGAGTGAACCATTATTTTGTAACTAAATATCCTCAACTTCGAGCCGCATTAAATAAACAAGTGTACGTCCAAAAATATCGTAAAAGGCTTACATCGCAAAATGGGTACCTACACCAAATTTTCTATAAAACTTTGCAGCCTATATATTTTCTTTTTGAGTTTTTTGTGATACTCGTTATATTAAGGTCGACCTATCATGGGCGGGTCAATAAGTCCGTGACTTTTTGAATTTCTGACCTCTTTACTGAAAAAGCAACACTACTCCTGTCAACAGGTATCTGTCAGTTGATTCCTATCAAAATTTGAACTTGCTGCGTCAGTTAGTTTGTGTTTGACAGCTATCTTTATCAGACTACCCAGTAATTTGAGGAAAAAATGGAAAAAGGTGAATTTCGTGTGCTTATTAAGCATTATTTTTTTGCGAAAAAAAACCATTACCGAGACCAAGGCTAAGCTTGATAAATACTATGGGGACTCTGCACCATCGATTTCAATGGTAAAAAAGTGGTTTACTGAATTTCGTTGTGGCCGTAAAAGCACTGAAGATGCCGAACGTCCTGGACGCCCAGTTGAGGTCTCTACACCCGAAACAATCGAAAAAATTCACGATATGGTGTTGGCCGACCGAAGATTGAAAGTGCAAGAGATTGTGGAAACCGTAGGGATCTCGCATGGCTCAGTGGTTTCAATTTTAAAAGATCAATTGGGCATGAGAAAGCTTTCCGCAAGATGGGTGCCGCGTTTGCTCACAGTCGACCACAAACGCAATCGTGTAACAACTTCATAGGAAGGTTTGGCGTTGTTTAATCGCAATATGGAGGAGTTTTTGCGCCGTTTTGTAACCGTGGACGAAACATGGATCCATCACAACACACCACAGACCAAACAACAGTCAAAACAGTGGGTTTCTAAGGGTGAATCGGCGCCAAAGAAGGCCAAGGTGGGTTTGTCAGCCAATAAAGTTATGGCGACTGTTTTTTGGGATGCACGTGGGATAATCCACATTGACTACCTTCAAAAGGGAAGAACAATCAATGGGGAATATTATGCCAACTTATTGGACCGCTTCAATGACGATTTGAAAAAAAATCGACCTCATTTGGCCAAGAAAAAAGTTCTTTTTCACCAAGACAATGCAAGGGTGCACACATGTGCAGTTGCCATGGCAAAAATCCATGAATTGGGCTATGAATTGCTCCCTCATCCACCCTATTCTCCAGATTTGGCTCCGAGTGACTACTTTTTGTTCCCAAACCTGAAGAAATGGCTTGGTGGAAAAAGATTTGACTCCAATGATGAAGTCATCTCGCAAACAAAGGCCTATTTTGAGGACCTCGACAAATCATATTTTTTGGAAGGGATAAAAAAATTGGAGAAACGTTGGACAAAGTGTATAGAGCTCAAGGGAGACTACGTTGAAAAATAAAATGTTTTGTTTATCAAAAAATCTGTGTTTTATTCCAAAAGTCACGGACTTATTGTAACAATGGACACGCGATATTAGCACACGCCTGCATCAGGAAATTGGATCTGATATCTCTGGATGTGTCAAGTGAAAAACGTCGCTTTTCTACCATGCCCTTGACAGGTAGAATCCGAGGTCCCGCGAGACAGATTCGATTCGCCATCATGGCTTCTGTTACAGAAAATAATAATCATTTGCAATACAAACACAAAATAGTTATCATGGCATCTTTGGATCCTTCCAGGTTTTGAACCGAGTTTTAGGAGGTGTAAATATGTCAAGGTCTTGATAAAAAGGTAAGCAAGGTAATTTTTTGGGTATTATCAGTCACCGTAAAATTGTTGACTTCGTCAGTTCATAATTTAAAGTCAATGTATTACAATCTAACCTAACCTAACCCACCTTTAGTTTATAATCTCACTCGTTGTTTTGTAAACGTACAGATCTCATAATTGTATGGTGACATATCCATATTTAATTTTCATCCGCAGTCTATGTCAGTCTTCTGTTGGATCCAGGCTTTTCCAGAGGCAGGATTTCCATTTACCTCGCAGTTTGGCCAATGATGAAGAGATGACACAGCTACCCGTCTTCTTCTATACCCGTCAGTATGTACTCCTTAGTCATCTCTTACGACACCCTTAGGAAGAGAAATGGTGCTGCTATTCATTTAATGTGCCGAGTGTGTTATTATGTTTCCAAAAATAACTTAATAAATAAATAATAAATATATATTTAAGACATGCCTCACAGGGCCACACAGAGCCATCTAGTCCCAAATTAAGGTACTATTAAATACCCTGTCGTATGGGGTACTAGACAACCGATAATCTTACTTATATATTTTTTTTTTTGTAAATACATACTTATAATAATATAAAACACCCAGACCAGTACAAACAGACATGTTCATGCACACAAATATTTGTACTGTGCGGGGATCGAACCCTCGACCCATGGCTCAGAAGCAGCGTTTACTACCGCTGATCCAAATGGTCGTCGGCTGACTACATCACATTTATTATTCTGATCTTAAAATGAGTAACTATTTAAAGCACTCGTATTATGGAAATCAGAAATAGCGAAGGTATAGACAACTGTGGCATGTAGATACCTCATCTCTCATTACCTTCTCATCCCATTGTCATTTTTACTAGTTTTACTTACATTTTTTATAATTTTACTAGCTGACCCGGCAAACGTTGTTTTGCCATAAAAAATGATTAAATTACTAAAATGGCTAACAAAAAATAGGAGTTGGTGGTAAAAGGGTAAAAATATTTTATAAAATTTTAATATTTTACTACCCCACCCCTACCCTACCCCTACCCTACCCCTACCCTACCCCTACCCTACCCCTAACCTACCCTACCCCTACCCTACCCTACACATACCCTACCCCTACCCTACCCCCACCCCTACCCTAAACCCTTCCCTACCCCTACCCTACCCTTACAAAAAAGACGATAATTGATCAGTTATCGAGCGGGATGAAAAGTGATTAAATTACTAAAATGGCTATTAAAAAATAGGGGTTGGTGATAAAAGGGTAAAAATTTAGGATTGTATGTATTTTTGTATGTTGTATCATACAAAAATAGAAATTAAAAATTTTGTTTATAAAATAAAATAAAAAATTTAGGGGTGGACTACCCCTAACATTTAGGGGGATGAAAAATAGATGTTGGCCAATTCTCATAGATACCGGATAAGCACAAAAAATTTAATCAAAATCGGTCAAGCCGTTTCGGAGGAGTTCAAGTTCGAACACCGTGACACGAGAATTGTATATATTAGATGTATTTTCTAATTTCTATTTACAAACTTTTTGGTTTGCTTTATATTCTTATTTTGAAATTCAAAATTGTTCGATCGTGCCTCGCCCATGTTGGGCGAGGCACGTCAAAACGAGTCGACATTCGGCTTTCAGGAAACACTATTCTCGGCTTTTATAAAATATGATAAATTGAGTTAAATTAAAAAGTGGCACATCTTCATTCGGTGTTTCTGGACCCTGGTACGGCCACGTAGACCACCGGGCCACCTCCATCCAGCGCAATTGGACTCCGGCTTGATCAGGCAGATCGCCGGGCCACCTCCCCTCCGCTGCGCAGATCCTGGCGTGATCGACCACAGGGCCATCTCTCCCCAATTCGTCTCTCCTTAAGCTCCGCTAAATTTTAAGTTACGTATTTTTATTTCTTTTAATTTTAGTTTCTTTTTTTAATATATTAACTGTATATAATCTTATCTTTTGTTTTATTTCTTTTTAGGGAATAATTATAAGTATAAATGGAGGTAGGTTCCTATTAACTTCCCTTTTTCTAAATTTTCTTTTGAAGCGTAGCAGAACCTAGGTTTCTGAGTGTATTCCTCTTCAAGGGTACCCCAGATATTCTGCTACGTTATACAACGAAAGGTCAACCTACCCAAAAAGTTAAAGGTCATTGAGTCAATTTTCAACTTAAAGTCCAACAAGTAGAGATCAATATCAATTGCGAAAATTTGACGATTTGTGGTAGGTTGACGTGCGGTTTTCTTACAACAAACACTCGGACCTTAAAGAGAAAATGAAGAAAATCACTTTTTAGGGTTCCGTACCCAAAAAACGGGACCCTATTACTAAGACTTCGCTGTCTGTCCGTCTGTCCGTCTGTCCGTCGCTCTGTCACCAGGCTGTATCTCAAGAGCCGCGATAGCTAGACAGTTGAAATTTTCACAAATTATGTATTTCTGTTACCGCAATAATAACAAATACTAAAAACAAAAAATTTATATTTAAGGGGGGTTCCCATACAACAAACCCGTTTTTTTGACCTTTTTGGTACGGAACCCTTCGTGCGCGAGTCCGACTCGCACTTGGCCAGTTTTTTGTCTACATTGACGCGTCCGGGAATCGAGCCCTAATCAAGCAGGGTACTTGAAAGCCGGTGTGTAAATGTACGCCCCTCAGCCACGGAGGTCGTAAAAAGGTCCTTTTTGGGAAGCGTGTATGTCTTAATTTAACAGTACCCGAGCCGGCACCACACGACATACGTGACGTTTGAGTAATCAACACCCAATCAATTTAATGGTAACTTTAACTGATTAACTGAACCGTTTAACCAGATGGATCGCTTAACCCAATTACCTAACGTGTAACACTTTATCTAGCACACCCGATCTCTGCATACCAAATGGAACAATATACCAACTTGGTTCACTATCAAATTGCACTATAATTTCTTTTAATGTAGCAATAAAACAAAGAAATATCCCACTCGAAAACCTAGCGACGTATTTAATCAGAAGGATGTGTTGGAGTACGTATAGCAGGTTTTACGCTGCCGCGAAGTATAAAAGGGTTAGTGTACAGTTCCGCGAATTTTTTTTTACAATTACCATTTAGAATTTTTAAAATAATTATTGGATTATTCCGCAGAGATATTATCGCTAGCTTACAACAGTCAGTCACCTCTTGAATTCTAGGTCATCGAACTCAATTGTCTGCAAAATATATCTAGATCAAATTTGATATAAGTCAATCTACTAGTCTAAGAGTTGATTTGATTTTTACATACCAATCTTTCTCATTTTTAATATCGGTTTGGATTGAGAATAACAGTTCCCAGAATCCTTTTACCTCTTATTAACGTTTTTAAATGTATATACTAAACTAGCGGTTGCCCGCAACATCGTCCGCGTCAATTTCTGTTTATTTGATCGCGATTAACATCAATATTTTTTCCCGTTTTTGCAACATTTTTCACTGATGCTTCGCTCTTATTAGTCGCAGCGTGATGTTATATAGCTTAAAGCCTTCCTCGATAAATGGACTATCCAACACAATTTTTTTTTCAATTCGAACCAGTACTTCCGGAGATTAGCGCGTTCAAACAAACAAACAAACTCTTCTGCTTTATAATCTTAGTATAGATTATGTGTCTGAAGTGACAAGTATGTTTTATACATGTAGGTTCAAAAGGCCACTGTGTTATCAAACATTCCTGTTTCTGTCATTTACTAAAAATACTTGGTACGAGTAATACTGAATTTTATGATTATTTTTAACAGAGTTCATTGCTTCGGGTCATACGTTTTTATATGGAGTGTTGTGTGCCAGGAACACTAGCGAATGAGTTCGCAATGATGGTATGTCATTAGTTTTATTTCTGCAAATAGGCCCCAGGGGGCGCTTTTATACGACCCAATATTTTACCCTACCACTGCTTCGGGGCAACTCTGCTTAATCCCTCAACCCCCAGGAGGCTCTCGGGTGCCACGAAAAAAAATTGTGTCTGGAATAACTCACGATCGAGGGATACACTGCTATCATTAAATTTAAATAGACTACGAAGCAGAGTAGATTGATTTATCTGCTCTGAACAACTTCCCTAGGCATCAGTTCTTTCATGGTTTTTATAACAGTCCTGAAATATAAAAAAATTAAAAACATGTTCCTACTCAAACTGTAAGAGTTTCTTGGAATATCTCTACATCTGATTGAAATAATTCCACACCAACAAAACCATTAGTTCCCGACATATCCCGACATACTTTGATAACCACAAACTCTGCACATACACTCGTATATGTATGTTTAACACGTTTTCATTATATAAATCGAACGGCTCCTGAATGCGAACATTAAACCATACCATTAAGTGTTAGTACGCCGGAGCGCGTAAAGATAAGCCGGCTTGACGTTGCGTTAACTCAGTTATTGGCTGGGATATCGCTTTTATTGTTTGATAAATTAATAGATATTAGATATTATTGCGTTTCTTTTATAAAACCATCGTTATTGTTTCAGTCTTTATCGCTAACTGCAATGTGATCCTTTTTTGAGGGTGAAATATACAGGATGAAATTTTAACCACTTTCCAAAATTTTTATATGTGTTCAGTATCGAATTCAGAGCTTATTTATGAAGTAAAAAAAATTAATCAAGTTGTCACCCGAAAATATTTTTCGCGATTTAGATTTCCATTTTTTAGGTCCTAGACCTGTTCAGGTATAAAGGGAAATTGAAAAACTTATGAATAGTATTGTAATGAACGAATAAGATGCACATCGCGTAAAAAAAGTATTACTAGGGTGCCCTATCAAAAATTTTAGATTTTTGGCGGACATTTCCTAAGTGCTTTATCTTGACATTTTTGTACTGGGCTATACCAAAAGAAAAAATACGTCATTTGTTTTTTGCCTCGTAGATTGCTATATTAAAATTTGGAAAGTGGTTAAAATTTCACCCTGTATAATGTTTGCCACCGTGCATTTTAACCGCCTGAAAAACGAAACCCGTAGAGAGAACGAAAAGGTGTTATTTTTCTGCGTCCGGGTCAGGGGTGGGTGAACCTTACACAGCTACGTGCGCGTCAGCGAATTTTAAAATGAATAGCTAAATCAATATTTTATATTTTTGCAGGAATATTTGATTTGATAAAATAAAAAATAACACTGCCAAGATGTTATACACAATGGTTATATAACGTGGGCTTCGTTTGTCAGGCGGTTAAAAATTCACGGTGTTTAGTCCGTCCGTAGTATAAAATGGGAAATATTCTAAAAAAAAATTTGTTTTCCCGTTTTTTTTTTTTTTCATAATTTATCATAATCGTCACTATCATAACTACAGGATGAAATTTTAACCACCTTCCAAATTATAATATATCACTCTACAAGTCAAAAAACAAGTGACGCATTTTTTTTAGGTATAGCCCAGTACCAAAATGTCAAGATAGAGCACTTAGAATATAACCCGCAAAAATCTAAAATTTTTGATACGGCCTCATGACAACACTTTTTTTCGCGCTGCGCATTCATTCATTAATTACGATACTATTCATAAGTTTTTGATTTCCCTTTATACCTTAACAGGTCTAGACCGTAAAAATTGAAAACTATATTGCGATAATTTTTTTCGGGTGAAGACTTGATTTACATTTGTTACTTCATGAATGAACTCTAAATACGATACTGAACGCCTACAAAAATTTTGGAAAGTGGGTAAAATTTTTTTTTTGTTACTTTATTTCTTTCAGAAAAAATCTGTACAGTAATCGCTACTGTTATACAATTACAATAGCATTGTTATACATTAAAATTTGTTCGTTAAAAATTTAAAAAAATATAAACCTGCGCTTAAGGATTAAGTAAATGTAATCACAATAAAATAGCACACTAAGCATCTCACTTGACTGTACCAAGTAAAGTACGTTGGTGTGTGATGAATAATTTAGTGCCCATAGTGATGAAACAATTCCCGCAACAGCCTTCAACCACTCCCAAAGGCTTGTTGTTCGTAGTTCAGTAATTTTCAGCTTATAATTCCATTTATTTTTCATTTATGCTGCAGTTAAGGTAAATATTTAAATGTCAGTAGGTATAATTATGTTTATTCTTGAAAATATGTATAATATACGCGAGTTTTTCATTTCAATATAGTAATGGTTTCAACAAAAGTGTGAAATGATATCAATCATTATTATTGTGCTTTTTAAATGTGATTTGTATGTGTTTATTTACATGGGCTTCCGAATCTTTTGCAACCCTTCATGAACAGTCTATCTTATTCCACTGCTCTACACAGGTGCTTTGCTTGCACACTGCTTCCTGTCTTCTGGCAGCGATTCCTTAGTCGCCTATTAAGACAGAGGCTCGCAAAACGTTATAATATTTTTCGAAACGTTTTTGCCTTAAATATATAAAAATGTAAAAAAAAAGTAAAGTAAAGTAACAGCCTATAATCATCCCACTGCAGGGAAAAGGCCTCCATCATTAAATTCAAGTTACAATGATGGGTGTACTAGCATAATCACCACGCTTGCCAAATGCGGGTTGGTGATCACAAACCCGAGCAACGTTCGAAAATTCGAAACTTTTTGTTGCCTGACCCGGGATTCGAACCTGGGACCCCGAGATCTTGGCCCGGTATTTAAACAACTAGATTAACGGGGCGTTAAAAATGTAAGTATTTAGTTTATTTTTGAACGGGAACACAAAAAAAGTTTTGACCGGAAACTAAATTTGATGTCGTTTGTATATTGTTAGACATCTTAAAATTAAAAACCAAAAGGGAGATAAGGATGTAATAAGATGGACCGATAAAGGCTTAGCTCAAGGGGACCCGATATCTTCTTTGATTTTTAATATCATTACATCTAAGTTAGCTCAAAATATTGAAAATGTTTTAATATCTCAATATGCTGACGATTTTATTTTTTACATTGGTCATAAAAATATCACAACAAGTGAAAAGTACTTACAATTAGCGTTGTGTGAGATGGTTAGTCAATGGGGACTACCGTTTCTTTGCTCACCAGTTGGCGCCACTGTAGACTGAGGTCCGGAAGTAAAGCAGTAAAAGGCGATTGGCGCCGAAACAAAGTGTTATATATTGAATCTAATTAAGGTTATATTGTTTATAAATAACTATCTTGATATCAACAAACTAACTTCTGAAATAGTTGCTCTTGAGGCCGCCTATTTTTGCGCTTTTTCTTAATTCCGCTTTTAAAGCGTTCACATTAATCGCCAAATAATCCATATTTGCTATATTTTACGATGGAGATCACTTTCCGGCAGGTAAATTTAAGAAATTATAACTTATGCAACAAATTCCGCTAAAACCAGTACAAAGTGAATGATATTGGACCTCACGCGACACTAGCGCCTCTAGTGGCAAATTTACTAGCGATAGCCCCCATTGGAAAGATTGGGATTGGTTTTGTCAGCTATTAAATCAAATTACTGCATATTTAGTAGAGGCAGAAGAAGTCAAGAACTAGGTCTTAAAATAAACGGCCAATCGTTGTCATCTACACAATGCATAAAATATTTAGGAATGTGGCTCGATTGATCCTTACTTTGGTCTAAACATATAAATGAAATAGTTAAAAGAGTATCAAAATTTTTAAACGTTCTGAAAATATTAGCTGGAGCTAGTTGGGAAATTCACCCTAAACATTTAAGAAGACTATATATAGCGCTTCTTAGAAGCCGATTAGATTTTGGCTGCTTTTTGTATGATAACAGCGCAAAAACTCATTTAACTAAGATGGACAGAATTCAGAATCAAGCCTTACGAATTATTGGTGGCTTTATTAAAAGTTCTCCAATACATGTGATGGAAACAGAGCTCCGTATTCCCCCCCTTTTTGTTAGAAGAAGATATTTGGCTTATAAATATTGTTTAAAAGCAAAAACTTATGAAGTGACTACTGGTTTACTCAATCAACTAGAAACTGCTACTCAGAAGGCATATTGGAAAAATAAAAGGAAGCCCTTGCTCAGTACTATTCATACAGAAACCAAAAACTATGAAGTCGGTTCTTCCTACCCATTGGAAATGTATTCTCTCAATACGTGGGTAACTCAAATTGATACTTCGAATATTATAAGGTTAAATCTAGACTGTTTTAAAAAATCTAAAAAATCGTTTGAACCGAATGCTTTGAAAAATGAAATTATCAAGGAACTTAGGGAAAGGCATGATGTTAGTTGGACTAAAATCTTCACAGACGGCTCGAAAGATAAGCAAGGGTCAGGTGCAGCTTATTGTAATGTAGATAGGAGGGACGTAGGTATTTTTAAAATAACTACAGATATATCTATAATGTCTACCGAGTTGGTTGCTATTGTTAATGCACTCAATTACTCGAAACAACATAACATCCCAAAAACTTTAATCTGCACAGACAGCAAGAGTGCGTTGCAGCATATCGCTCGATGCGCGTCTGGATTAAGAGGTGTACCAATAGCTTATAATATCCTGCAACTAATTCATGAGAGCAGTAAAAATGGCAATCATTTATGCTTACAGTGGATCCCTTCACATATAGGGCTTCAAGGTAACGAGGAGGCAGACCGACTAGCTAAGCTTGCAATAGTAGAAGGCATTGAATTTGAAATAAAACCATATTATTCGGAACTATTGCGAAATTTTAAAAATAAAGTTTTTCATATTTGGAAAGATCACTTTAATGAAATTTGTTTAGTAAAAGGCATTTGGTATAAAACTATGTCGTGTGAACCTCCTCGCTTACCATGGTTTTCGAATGTTATTAAAAGCCGAAAGTATATTGTTTTATTACTTAGACTTCGTTCTGGTCATATTCCGTCTAAAAAGTTCGCTTACCTGATGAAAAAATCCAACTCTCCGAACTGTGATAGGTGTTGTGATAAAATAGAGGATGTACAGCACTTGTTGACAGAATGTGTAAAGAACCATAGCGAGCGGCTGTAATTGGTGAGTCGACTAAATCTTAAGACGTTTCAAAGAATTTTGGCAAACCCTTCATCGGACGCTGCTAAACTTGTCTGCGACATGGTTTCAGCGCAACTGCACCAGTGACTGCTACTTATCATATTTTTATCTTTTGCTATTTATTTAAGGTGTAGTTTTAGTATTGATATTAGGTTACGATGGGACTGAAATACTCTTGTAAAAGTCCCTAAATTAATAAAAAGAAAAAAACATGTAAAAAAAAGTAAAGTAAAGTAACAGCCTATAATCATCCCACTGCTGGAAAAAGGCCTCCATCATTAAATTCAAGTTACCACAGCAATGATGGGTGTACTGGCATAATCACCACGCTTACCAAATGCGGGTTGGTGATCACAAACCCGAGCAACGTTCGAATATTCGAAACTTTTTGTTGCCCGACCCGGGATTTGAACCTGGGACCTCGAGATCTTGGCCCGGTATTTAAACAACTAGACTAACGGGGCGTTAAAAATGTAAGTATTTAGTTTATTTTTGAACGGGAACACAAAAAAAGTTTTGACCGGAAACTAAATTTGATGTCGTTTGTATATTGTCAGTCACTTTCCAAATAAATATGTTTACAAAAGATTATGCAACTGCGAGTTAAGGCGCTTTGCAGACGGCAGGGTGGGCCGGGCCGGTCAATTTTACCGGGAACGATAGCGCAAAGAGAATCCTATACTACCAACGCACATGAAGGGCAAAAAGACCGCCCCGTAGGTGCCCGCCGGGCACAGGCCACCCGCCATGGATCACACAAACCAGTTTGTATGAAGTAACGCAGACGGCGGCGCGGGGCGGCTGGCTCAGTCCGCTCCGCGCGCTTTCTAGTGATGGACTTCATTGAAGTTGATAATTTAATTGTTGACTAACTAACTGCCTCCGCTCGTGTGCTTTGTGTTCGCAGTCAGTGCAGTCGCGGGCATCGACGGGCAGACGCGGTCTTTATTACTTCGCGGTCAAAAAGACCGGCCCGCCCCACTGTCTGCAAAGCGCCTAAGACAATTTAAAACCATACGTTCCTATCACTTAAATAACGCCCGTGTACCTAGCGGTGGCATATAGAAAGATAGATTAGGTAGGCTTAATACATTCGTGTCTGTGAAACTATCGAAATACACATACAAAATTTCAACCCAATCGGTCGAACCGTTTAGTAGTTAATATACTGACAGCAGCGCCACCTACCGGGTCCCACGGTAGCCTATGTTCATCAAAGATAGTGTTAGCTTTTAACAGTAAAATATTTTTTGAAATCGGTCCAGTAGTTTTAGAGCCTATTCAATACAAACATACACACACAAAAATATAAATCTTTCCTCTTTATAATATATCCTCTGCGGTGGTAGGCTTCGTAAGAGACCGCCTGCATGCAACCGCCACCCGCCCTCCTGCCGGAGTCTAGCGCCAAACAGTTTTTCTGTGTTCCGCTGCTGTGTGGGAAAACCAGTGCCTCTGGGTAAGCTCGCTTCTTCTTAGGCTTCTTCTTAACCCTACAGTTAAGAATGTAGTCAAGAGCAAGCCCATTATTAAAAAAAAGAGAGAGAGATGCTGGCTACTGACTTGTTCCTTTATGTGCTTTGCTGTCAATTCCTCAAACAATCCCGAATTTTTCTTAAGTCCATTCTGAAATTATTAATGCGAAAGTGACTCCCCCTGTCTCTGTTTCCCTCCCTTTGTGTTTGTCTGTCTGTTATGATTAAACCTTGAGAAAGAAAATAGGCTATTTAGTATTTTACTTATAGGCACAGGTTTTTTCCCGCGCGATATCTTAACGTGTAGCTCACACGGAGCTGCAAGAAAAAATCTAGCAAATTATGAAGCACCCATTTGAAAAAAATACACATGCTCAGTAATGAGCATAATACATAAAGTTATACTTCCAAACCTCTTAAATCTGGTTTTTTTCATCAAAATAAAAATATATGTTTTCCATGGACATTATCCATTCAAATTCGTCCGTTTTATCTTTTACCCAAAATCCTTTTCGCAAGTGGGAATATAACGCAAATTAAAACGTTCGTTTGAATAAAACATGAACACACAAAAGGGTTATCAATAATTAATTCTTTGCGGTTATCCGCTGCAAAATTATTTTGCAATTGTATTTTCTACTATCGTCAGTTTCATTGTATGTATTTTGTTTTTAAAAACCTACGGTTTTAGAGTAAATTACTTACATTTTACCAGTTTTTGAGGTCAAACCATAATTGATTTTCAATTGTTTCATTTATTGGTCATTAGAATGGTTAATGTAGAAATATTGTAATATTTATTAATTAAATTCTACTTATACCTACTACGTTTCAATATGTTTATTGTTAAAATTAATAAGAAAATTTTCATGTTGTATCGACACATTATGAAAAAGTTAGTGCTTTTTACAGGAAACTTGTTCTAAAGGACTGTTTTGATTTCGACGTCTTAAATGTCATTGTCATAAAAAATGGCGTGGTTGGAAAAACTTATAAAGAAATACGATTTATTATTAACATTTCTTATTATCCTATTCCTGAAGCAGATAAATCCAAAAACACAGCAATCATTAAAATCGGGCCAGCCTTTCTCGAGTTATAAATGTTGTAACTAACATTTATAACACGACTTTATTTTATATATAATAAATAGTAAAATCCTACAGAGGACTTTCAAGGTTTGATTATAATGACGTATGAAGTTCCTGTACTTAAATTATAAGCCTAAACTAATTTCGTTGGTTTATTTGCTGATTTTATATTCTTATGTAATGTGTATTTTTTTAACAGTAAACATATTTAAAAATTGTCTCACGTGGTTCAGTCGAAATAATTTTAACAATTTTATTAAATTAACATTATCATTTTAAATGCCTTAATAAATCCTAAGGAATAGTTGATTCAATACAAACGTCATAACCAATCCATTCGCGGGGTATTCTTGCCTCTGTCAAAGCCATTCGAACGGTGCAGATGCAATCCCTAGCGATCAAGTATTTATAGGTTCTCAAATGGGAAACCCATTCGCCTCACCTTATAGACTTTTGTAGGGTTGGGAGAATCAAATTAATTGTAAAATGTTTTTAATTCTTTTATAGATATTCACGATTCTGTTTACATTGAAAACGACTACCAACTTTTGGCTTTATCGCGTTCTCGATTTATGTCGCTTTCCTTGAACATTCCTGTACGAAAAAATTTGGACATATAGAAAAAAAAACACAGCAAACATGACGGCCAAAATTAGAGATCTTGGCCGTCATGTTTGCTGTGATTTTTTTTGTTTGTCTATGTCATCAACATAACTAGATTAACGAAATTTTACCAGTGCACTGCTACATACAAATATTTTTTCACTGGACACTCTTTCACTAAAAGTAAGATTTTGCTATAATCCCTACGTTTGGATGGTGGACTGTTGTCAACCAATGTAATGGAACTATGTAGGTTCCTGGTGGAGTGAAGACACTGTTGCCAACGAATTACAGTGTTAATAAACTATGTGTTCCTATTTTATCTCTATCTGTCTAAATAATCTCTTTCTCAATAGATTTCGCTGTTCTCGGCGAAAGCCTTTGGTTTTTACAGTTTTTTTTATTTTTATTGACTTCACCTTCATCAAATTTTAGTCCAGACTCAATATAAGACAGCGGATATATTGCGTTTCTATTTTATGTATCTCTAAATCGTCTTAAAAACAGGTCTTCACCTACTCCCAGACTGTATACATAGTCAGGTCATAAGTTTCGTCACACAATAAAAACTTTTGAATTTAGAATTAACAAGATTCTGCGCCAGCTCACAGAGCGAAAAGCACACAAGACTAGTTGGCGGCGCGTGAAATCGACTTCATCCGGCACGAAGACTGGCCCTCCTCCAGTCCAGATTTGAGTCCGTTAGATTACAAGATATCGCAACACTTGGAGGAAAAGGCCTGCTCAAAGACTGATCCTGATTTGGAGTCACTCAAGGCATCCTTGATTAAGGCAGCCGCCTATATTGACATGGACCTCGTTCGTGCTGCGATAGACGACTGGCCGAGCAGATTGAAGGCCTGAATTCAAAATCGCGGGTGTCATTTTGAATAAACTTTATTACCATATGAATCTATGTTTTATTAAGTTCATTTTGCTATATAAATGGTTACATAAATAATAAACATGTCTAAATTATTTCATATTACACATGTGACAGAACTTATGACTTGACTAGGTATAAGATAGCGGAGACCTTTCGTTTCTATTTTTATACCTGTAAATCGTCTTCAAAACAGGATATTCTCTTTTAATGAAAATTGAAAATTATATAAGTAATTCACTGTTGGCAACCCTAAAAGAAGTAAATCTTGCTTCAGCAGATAGAGCGTGACATATCTGTACAGATATATTCTATGCCAAGACGGTGCACCATTTTTAAACAAATGTAAGTGATCAATTTTTGTTTTAAAGAAAGGTTTTGATGTGCAGCATTTCAAACTTGACAAAAAACGATAAGGGAATTTTAATTTTATTTTAGTATGAAAACATCAATAACGTTTAACGAGTTAAACTAAATTATCATTAACATTTTTGTATTGTGAAAATAAAAAGTTATCTGACTGCGTAGTCTACCGGCCGGTTCTAATAACCTCCTAGTTATCTTCAGTTTTGGCATATCGGAGATAGAAAACAACTTCTGTCTTTGTTTCTCTGGACGGCAAAATCAGGGACAGAAGATGTTTTCTATCTCCGATATGCCAAAACTGAAGATAGATAGATTATTGGGGGACTCCGAATGATTTACAAAATGACCCTTGAACGATATAATTGTACATAGAAATCACTGTTCATCGTTCATTGAAACAAATATATTTTTTTACTGACAGCTCGGTTCGCCGAAAGAATGATATATATTTCTTATTTCTATGTTTCTATGTACAATTATATCGGTCAAGGGTAATTCTGTAAATCATTTGGGGCTCATTATTGGGACTGGCCGTAAAAGATTAAATGTTTTCACCGCGCCAAGGGAATGCAGACGTTAGTAATTGATTTTTGGAAACGGAATTAAAGCCTACGAGTATAAGGTGCTTTCCATTGACCACAATCACGAAGTCTAGCTCGAAGCAATTACTTGTAGCCATTGATGTAATACAAAAAAAGTATATAGGTACATAATCAGCGTCAGAAAAATGCAACCATTAGACTTAAGGGTGTACTTTTACAGACAACAACACGTCAACCTACCACAATTGATATTGATCTCTACTTGTTGGACTTAAAGTTGAAAATCAATTCCATGACCTTTAACTTTTTGGGTAGGTTGACCTGCCGTTGTTTGTAGAATCTATATCAATCGAATAAATACAACATAACACAAATGTCCATACTATTGCATACCGACATAATTTGGCCGGGTGCTAAAATTGACTGCCATAAAATCAACGTCAATCATTCAAATAAGGACAGTTTTGGGTGTAATTTTTGTATCAGACTGTTTTTTTTATTTTAATTTAGATGTTTGGAGCAAAAAAAATCTAACAGCTTTAAATTTGTAACAACTACTTTGGAACGCCTTAAAACTCGAGTATTACGTTATGATAATATAATACACATGATACAAATAGGGTATAGTATAGCATTGCTAAATGCCAAGAACATCAAATCGCAATAAATATGTGTTTACGAAAAAAGTTCAGATTCATTCGAATCCATATGACGAATTTACAGCTGAGGTTCATGATTATTATGTAATTCTGATGATAATCACGATACTAACACATTGTAAAATCTTTATTTACCTAATTTTTGTTTTATTTTATGCGCCTCATATGGTTTTTTTCCGTTTGATCAGTCGAGTCCATAAAGTCAGTCTCAATAGTAGTCTCCTCAGTTTGACAGGTGTCATTCTAATCAATCTAGGTATATTTTAAGGATTTATAGGTACGATCCACGGATCGGGCAATAAGAGGTACGAGTTAAGGAGCAGCACTGGTAGGTTTAAATATTGGGACTTGTGGAAACGCCTCCTAGAGCCTATTTGCAGGAATGAAACTGATTTTACTGATTATTTTTAATCGGTTTGTGACCCGCATTAGGCAAGCGTGGTGATTGTGTCTGTACCCGTCACTACTGTGGTAACTTGAATACAATGATGGACGCCTTTGCCCTGCAGTGGAATGATCAAAAGTATGTTGCTTCACTGCTTTTTTTTAATTAAATATTTTACTACATTTGTATATTTGTTGTTTTTCTATTGGTATGGCACGGTAAGTGCGCGAATCTGACTCAGTCTTTCCCGGTGTTTTAGATCGGACCAATTTTTGAGCGTCACCTAAAACATGGGTACTGTTGAGGTTTAAACTTAAATGGTCTCTATAACATGCTGTTTGAACTTAATCATCACTACAATAATTTATTTGGGTTTTCAAGTATCTTACATTCATAAAAGAACAAGGTATAAACCCCAATATTGATTCTATTACTATTCACCAAGCAAAACCACAACCATTAAAATACAAAAAATACGCAAATAAACCTTGAAGCGGCTAAAAACCTTTTAGTCACAAATGGCCTTGAAAATCCGATAACATTCCCAAAGCAAAACTTAGTCGATGTTCCAAACTTACATAAAGCTACCAACACACTCAGTGTTGTATAATACACATGCCAACGCGCCCTCGCTAAGGCCAATAAAAGAATAAACACCGCCGTGTGACTGGCGCGTACACGTGATACCAAAATGTGTCGGTGAGATGTTTGATTCTGGAATCACTAGAAATCGACTTTGACTTACCCCACAATTATTTAGTTAGTCTTATATTTGCACTTGTTTTTCTGTTGTTATAAACTATCAAATTACAGCTCGAAACAAAAAAGGCAATTGTTTTTGTAATTATTTCGACTGCCTTAGATGGGACTTAGATCTGCAACTTTACGCTTACCAGATAAGATACTTTTGTATCCTGCCTGGATTTGTTTAGCCTGCTGTACGCTGTTAGTTATTTAACTGAGTTTCATCAATGATTTTGTTTTGTATCCCTAACATTGGACTGAAATATTTTTTACAAATAATTAGCATATAACGGCTTCGTTTTATTGATTATCAATTAAATGTCTAGTTTAAATATAAATCCCCAGGTTTATTGTAGTATCTAGTTTAAATATTATAAATTTCCTGGAAAAGATTTTTACATTAGATTTATTTGACTTAATTATCCAATTGACAACTAATGAAAATTTTAATTTGGTGTTATCATTTTAGTAGAATAAAGAGCTTCTGTACTCTATAATTTGAGTTTGAATTATATAGAAGCTATGTAACTATGGGCGCTCACTAAAAACTTTTTCAGCTGGTGAACTTGCTAGCTTTCGCGGCCGTTTGGTAATTTATTCGTCCCGAGCGCCTCGTATGTCGATGTCAATAAAGTTTAATTTTGCTTTTTTATTTGACTATCCCTCGTCGTGCCTGTTACAATTTTTCTTTTCGGAGAGACATTTTCTATTGGAGAAATTTGAAGGTGATAATCAAATTATATCAAGTCACATATATTAAGTTAGTTAAGTCTTATTTGCAATTATGTAATAGTATATCCTATGCTAGATTAATTAAATGCAATGTAGAGGGGCGAACCACCATCTTCCGCCCCAAGCCAACCTCACCTGCACGCGGTGCATCCTGCTGGACGACGAACGAGGCTCTGGCGATTGACCGACCGATGGCAGTATAACCATCCAACGGAAGGCGTAGTTAAGTGTACCGGGCCGGTGATGGGCAGCAGCGTCATCGGCGCAAGAGTCTACGCCCTGCGATCGCCAACCCGTCTGCCCAGCGTGGCGATTATGGGCATAACCTCCAATGCAGACGCACAAAAAGCCACGGCCCCCAGTTCCCGGCGGTCCCGCTATTCCTGGTCATGGTGGCGACCACGGTTACGGCGGGACGGGGGGTGCGAAGAATCTCCGGGTTACGGGAGGCCACCAAAAACAACTGACCCTGGCGACGTACAACGGACGCACGCTACGGCTAGACTCGCATCTGGCTCAACTTGAGGTGGAACTTGGGAAGATTAGGTGGCATATCCTAGGGCTATGTGAAGTCCGAAGAGAGGGGGAGGAAACCATAACCCTCGAGTCGGGCCACCTAATGTACTTTCGTGAGGGAGACCAACAATCCCAAGGTGGCGTTGGGTTTCTGGTAATAAGTCCCTTTCTGACAACGTTGTGGAAGTGTCCAGTGTGTCGAACAGGGAAGCGTACCTTATTGTTAAGCTCACTGAGAGGTATAGCCTCAAGGTGGTTCAAGCGTACGCACCGACCTCAAAACACTCGGACGAAAAGGTAGAGGATATGTTTGATGATATATCAAAGGCCCTCCACTTCACCACTAAGACTCACTACAGCGTTGTTATGGGGGACTTCAACGCTAAAGTGGGAGTACAGAATTGCAACGAATCGGTAGTAGGATCCCATGGATTTGGATGCAGAAACCATAGGGGGCAAATGCTTGTCAACTTTCTCGAACGGGAGAGGCTCTTCTTGATGAACTCTTTCTTCAAGAAACAGCCCCAAAGGAAGTGGACGTGGCAAAGCCCCGACACTATGACGAAAAATGAGATTGACTTCATCATGACCAACAAGAAGCATATATTTAGGGGTATATATCGAAATGCCTAATTATTTGTACTCCTAATTGTCATTGGCACACAAACTATTAGCCTAAAATTTTTTCGCACATTTTTACTAATTCTAAACGTGTTTAGCCTATTTTTACTACGCTTAACTTTACATCGCCGTATTATAATTTCCCAATTGCGACATTTAGCCGAATATATCATAACACCTACCCTTTTGCAGTTCCAAATTTTTATTCGCAGAAACTTAAAAACTTTATCAGCATGCATGCCTGCTTGCAAAGAAGTAAGCATGGATGCAAGCAAGCAAGCAAGCATGAATGCATGCAAACAAGCATGCATGCATGCAAAGAAGTAAGCATGCATGCAAGCAAGCAAGCAAGCATTTATGCAAACAAGCAATCATGCATGCAAACAAGCAATCATGCATGCAATCAAGCAGACATGCATGCAAACAAGCAATCATGCATGCATCCAAACAATCAGACTTCCGTGACGGCTTCGGCGCTGCGGGGCTCCGGCGGTCCCACGCGTGCTTATCGTCGCAGATGGCTTACGCTCACCACCGCAGCTTCGGCTTTCTGGCCGGCTGCGCCGGCCAGCCTCAGCCGCGGCGCCTCGCTTACAACCTCCTGCTCCTCAGCACGCGAGCCGCCTCGCCCCTCCGCGCCTACGCGCTTTTGAATTACACTCTAGGGGTAGGGCAGACAAGACTGCTTGTGGTCGGTTTGTGAGCGATTCGTTTCTTAATCTTTTCGGTTTAAAAAAAATAGAGCGTAATGTCACATGAGTAAAGTGGGAATATTTATTCATGTGGTAATGTCAAAAAAAGATGCTAATACATTTTAGTGCTTTCGATATTAGACATACTGAAATTAGGGTTTTCAATTTTTGGACCAATCTATAATAGTGCGAAAACAAGTGTTAGACTAGACAATAATTATACGTTATAAGTTTAGGCCAATACGGTTCGGCCAAATGAAATTAGGACTTTAAATTTTAGGCGAACCGAAGGGCACCCATATATTTAGAGACGTCTCCGTGATTAACAGGTTTAATACCGGAAGCGATCACCGACTCGTTCGAGGCTTTCTGAATATCGATTTTAAGGCTGAAAGTGTCCGTCTGATAAAGTCAAGGCTTCGACCTACTTTGCTCCAAACCATGATAGGATCTGAAACGTTCCAGTCAAACCTGGAAAACCGACTTGCTGCCGTGGAAACCACAACAGACGTAAACCAGAACCTCGAAAATGTGGTTCGGATCCTCAGGGAAGAAGGTACGAAATTTTGTGAAATGCAGCGTAAGGGCAGGAAGTCAAAGCTTTCGGAAGGAACTTTAGGGCTGATTAAGGAACGACGTGAAAACCCACCTGTCACTTCGTCAGGAAAGCGCGCTCTAAACCGAGAGATCAGTAAGCTCGTACGACACGACCTCCGTTGCTCCAATACTCTTGCGATTGAAAGAGCGATCGAGCAAAATCGGGGGTCGAAAGTGTTCGTACAATCTCTTGGAAGAAGCCACCTGACGAAACTGACCACAGCAAGTGGAGAAGTCGTTGCTTCGAAGCCAGCAGTCCTTTCCGAAGTAGAACGCTTCTATGGCCGGTTATAC
The DNA here is from genome assembly GCA_949315895.1 of Anania crocealis. NCBI lineage: Eukaryota > Metazoa > Arthropoda > Insecta > Lepidoptera > Crambidae > Anania > Anania crocealis. The sequence goes on from OX438880.1 coordinate 3,644,957, forward strand.
GCTTCGCATGCATCTCGACCTGATCCCGAAAATGAGGACCCTAGAGCCACGTTAACACGCCACTACACTCAAGACCTGCCAGAAGTCAGCATTGACGAAATCAGGATGGCTCTTAAACAGCTGAAAAATGGAAAAGCCCCTGGAGAGGATGGCGTTACAACAGAATTGCTAAAGGCTGGAGGTAAACCCGTACTGAGGGAGCTTCAAAAGCTTTTTAACGCTGTCTTGTTTGAAGGGAGAACTCCGGAGGCGTGGAGTGGGAGCGTTGTCGTCCTGTTCTTCAAAAAAGGAGATAAGACCCTGCTGAAGAACTATCGACCCATTTCCCTTCTAAGCCACGTCTATAAGCTGTTTTCAAGAGTCGTCCTTGCGCGAAGACTTGACGAATTCCAACCACCGGAACAGGCTGGATTTCGGAGCGGATACGGCACCATAGACCACATCCACACAGTGCGGCAGATTGTACAGAAGACCGAAGAGTACAATCAGCCCTTGTGTCTAGCATTCGTGGACTATGAGAAAGCCTTCGACTCGATAGAGATCTGGTCCATTCTGGAGTCCCTGCAGCGTTGCCAAGTAGATTGGCGGTACGAGCAAGTGATGAGATGTCTCTACGAAGCCGCCACCATGTCCGTCCAAGTACAGAATCAGCAAACAAAACCTATACCGTTACATCGAGGAGTGAGACAAGGGGACGTCATTTCCCCGAAATTGTTCACAAATGCAATGGAGGATATGTTCAAGATGCTGCACTGGAAAGGACGAGGCATCAACATCAATGGCGAATACATCTCTCACTTGCGATTTTCAGACGACATCGTCATTATGGCAGAAACGCTGCAGGACCTACAACAGATGCTGAATGACCTGGCTGACTCTTCTGTGCGCATCGGCTTGCGGATGAACCTGGATAAAACCAAGGTTATGTTCAATGAACATGTACTACCGCAACCGATTGCGATGCACGGTGCCGTCCTCGAAGTTGTTCAGAAATACGTGTACCTCGGGCAGACATTGCAGTTAGGTAGAAACAACTTTGAGGATGAGGTGAACAGAAGAATTCAGTTGGGTTGGGCAGTATTTGGGAAACTACGTCGAGTCTTCTCATCGTCGATCCCACAATGCCTCAAGACGAAAGTCTTCAATCAGTGCGTCATACCCGTCATGACATACGGAGCCGAAACGTGGACACTGACGGTACGGCTAGTCCGCAAGTTCAAAGTCGCTCAACGGGCTATGGAAAGAGCTATGCTCGGAGTTTCTCTTAGGGATAAAATCAGAAATGAGGTGATCCGGCAGAGAACTAAAGTTACCGACATAGCCCACCGGATTAGCAAGCTGAAGTGGCAGTGGGCTGGCCATATTAGCCGCAGAACCGACAACCGCTGGGGTAAACGAGTTCTTGAGTGGAGACCGCGTCTCGGCAAACGTAGTGTAGGACGCCCTCAGGCTAGGTGGAGTGATGATTTGCGCAAGGTGGCTGGCAGGAGCTGGATGCGAGAAGCCGAGGATCGACCTAAGTGGCGTGCAATTGGAGAGGCCTATGTCCAGCAATGGACTGTAATAGGCTGATGATGATGATGATGATGACGATGAATGCGGCAAGGTCATTGGTAGCATCCTGTTTATAAGTTACATATCTTTATAAATATTTATTACGTTAGCTTTCCATATTTACCTTCTGAATATTCATTGAATCTCTTTGATAAATCCTAAGAATAAGACTTTAGTAGTAACACAAAAAAAAACAAATGCGAAAAAGGTGTATACTATTCGACAATTATCGCACGATCACATAATAACAATCATCAATATATCTTCTCAAATCATTCGCCGCTAGCTATAACGTCACGTGTCAAACTGACTTGTTTTGTTTTATATCGTTTTGCTCATGGTTGCACGAAGGGCGCAATAAAAATAAACAAACTATTGACGAGAGGGACTGTATTCGGAACTGAGGTCTTACTTCGCATTACGTACACCCGATATTCGTCTTTGTGGTTTAATACTCAAAGGTCTTTGTGTGTGATTCAACTACTTGTCTCTCTTGCACATGACAATATTTAAGAGTAGATGTGTTTAAGAGACAGATAGATCTTATGTTTCCGGCCTAGATATCAAAGGAAACTTCTAGGTAAACTTTATAGGAGGAAGAAAAATTGTTTGTTATTGTTTTTAGTAATTTTTCTTAGGTCTTGATTATAATATAAAAGCCATTTAAGAATTCAATTTTATCAAAGCAATACACAAATTGACAATTGAATTCGCAAACGCTGATAAAAATAAGCATAATAGGTATTTTTTATTCTTGGACTTACGCGTTCTGATAATCATGCGGGCATCACGTTGCGTAGGGCCTCTCAGTGTAACTGTACGTGGAATAAACTGCACCTTAAAAATTGGTATGTAAGGCACTCCATCATGGAGGTAATCAATAATTATTAATAGATCTTCCTAAAAAATAAAATAAAAACAATTCTCTTAATTGGAGAGGTTCAGCTGAGCTGTAGACTGATATAGGTAGTTGTATTATAACGATTGTAATAAAACCAAACGCAGATCCGAAAACCACGTATCTATACAGGGTAAAATTTTAACCACTTTCCAAAAATTTTATAGGCGTTCGATATCGTATTTAGAGCCCATTTATGAAGTAAAAAATGTAAACCAAGTTTTCATCAGAAAATATTTTTCGTAATATAGTTTTAATTTTTTACAGTTTTAGGCCTGTTTAGGTATAAAAGGAAAATCAAAAACTTATGATTATTTATTGAAAATTGTTGCTAGGCGGCCGTATCAAATTTTTTTGATTTCTGGCGGACATTTTCTAAGTGCTTTATCTTGACATTTTTGTACTGGGCTATACCAAAAGAAAAAATACGTCATTTGTTTTTTGACTCGTAGATTGATATATTAAAATTTGGAAGGTGGTTAAATCTGTATAACCACGTCCCCATCACTAGGATATTTTTTTTCTTCTAAACCATACCTGAAATTCTGATGGTTCTGAAGATTGAGGGTAAGATATTAGAGTAACAATTTTGTTTACCATTTTATTACAAAAACTGTTGAAATTTTTTCAATAAACAAACATAAACAAAATTTTAATTATTTCGTTCATAATATGGGTTTTTTAATTGTAATACGCAATGTATGGCTTCGCGCGGATGTATTTTGAACTTAGCAGCCATGAAAATATAAATCATTTCCCAGCGATATAATTGTAACATTGCGTAGCTTTAGGGTCGTCATTTGGTTTTTTACAACCTGTATATTGATATAGGATGGTGCTGTTGGTGATGATGATTGCGATTCTATTGTTATTAATTAAATGAATGTACATAAAGTTTTGTAGGCCTAATATCTCATAAAATTTATGGCCATTTTGCAAAAAAATCTGTATAAAATGCATATCTTCAAAGACACAGTGAAAGCAAAAACAAAACGCATTGTTTAGAACGAACCATTAAAGCAGTATTTACGACCCAAACCTTATCTTGAGACAATTAATTCAGTTTGTCCTAAATTATTCTCACTTTAGCTCAACTTTATCAACGGGAATTCACTGAATTTGCCTTTTGGCCTTAATTGTTTCTTGGTGTCCTAACAAAAGGTGTTTTTAATTGGGAGGATGTTTCGTTTTGCGTTCATAGTCGGACGTTAATAAAATGTATTAACTTTTTTTGGGTTTACAGTAAGGTGGATTTCACAACATAAATCTCAAACAATTACAATAGTTCCAACAATAGGCTAAGCCTAAGTTTAACCGGTGTATTTCACAGCATAAATCTCATACAATTACAATAGTTCCAACAATAGGCTAAGCCTAAGTTTAACCGGTGCATTTCACAACATAAATCTCATACAATTACAACAGTTCCAACAATAGGCTAAGCCTAAGTTTAACCGGTGTATTTCACAACATAAATCTCATACAATTACAATAGTTCCAACAATAGGCTAAGCCTAACTTTAACCGGTGTATTTCACAACATAAATCTCATACAATTACAATAGTTCCAACAATAAACTAAGCCTAAGTTTAACCGGTGTATTGTTTTTATTGTTGTTAGAATGCAATATCTCTATAGATAGCATGCCTAAAAATAAGAACTAAGTAGATAAACAGTTTTATACAAAAATTACACTTCAAAATACCTGTAAGTACACGATTGGATCAAGGTAGCTGTTGTCTTTCATACTAACAACATCAATGGAAATTCAACTTTATGTTTATGAAATTAAGCACTAATTTGAAAGAGCACCCAAATTCAGTTGTGAATGCTCATTTGGTGACGTTTGCTTGTATATCCAGTTTTTTTTATTTCACACTAATTTTTGTAACAGAATTAACACATTGAGCGCCATGGGGGTCACCGGTGACCTCCAAACTATAAAATTTTAATTGTGTCTAGTACTTCGGCAGTTAAAGGCTTAATGAACAAAAATAAGCTTGGTTATTAAAAAAAATCATTCGATCAGCTGTGAATATCGTAATACAATAACTTAAATAAAAACCTGAATTATATATTTACATTCAGTCAAATATTCCATTATAGGAAATAAAATCCTATAAATAAAATATCTGACTAAGGTCGCATTTCTGCAGAAAGGTACCCAAGAGGCTGGTTACGTTTCCACGCTGGATCAGCTGTAAGTATGTACTATTTCTACGGAAATAGGAAAATATGTGTCCATACAAAAAATTGCTACATTCAAACACATCGGATAACCCTTTACTTTTCAGACATTGCTTTTTTATTTCGCCCGATATCAATGATATCTTCTAAGATTATTTTGTATGGAAAATTATATTTTAAGGAATCTTTAGTTGTGAGTAAACACGGGTTTAGTGTCGCATATCAGCTTATACTTTGATTTCTGAGAATAGGGATCCATACTCACTATGTAATGCCAATAATCTGCGCTGCATCGCATCCTGTTGCCGGGAGATAGCTAACTCCCGCCAGATATTAGATCGCGCCATAATTAGCCGTATGTTCCGATTTGTATCAGTTTGAGTGACGTTTGGTGGTAGCAAAACAAATCATAGCAGAATCTCTTCCCGTCCTATACTGGATGAAATTTTAACCACCTTCCAAATTTTAATATAGCAATCTACGAGACAAAAAACAAATGACGTATTTTTTCTTTTGGTATTAGCCCAGTACAAAAATGTCAAGATAAAGCACTTAGAAAATGTCCGCCAAAATCAAAAATTTTTGATACGGCCTCCCAGCAACACCTTTTTTACGCGATGCGCATCTTATTCATTCATTACGATACTATTCATAAGTTTTTGATTATACCTTGATACCTTAACAGGCTTGGGACCGTAAACATTTAAAACTATGTTGCGAAAAATATTTTCGGGTGAAAACTTGATTTACATTTTTTACTTCATAAATGAGCTCTAAATACGATACTGAACGCCTACTATAAACATTTTTGAAGGTGATGAAAAAGTCATCATGTTAAAGTAGCAAAAGCGACTTGATAGTAGTGCTGACAGAAGAAGATCTACCATTGGCTTAATTGAGATCGCCAATCAGGGTAAGCGTTGCAAAATTAAAGGAAAGTTCTCGTCTTGAATTAGACTTTGTCCAACAGTCAACTGATGTGGCAAGCTTACTGATAACATTGTTTTCCCAAAATGCCGCTTCAACATTGCTAAAACAGATTAAACTAAGTAGTGCACAACGACTTATTTAGCGAGAATGGTGATTGGGCCTGTATCTATCATTGCGCGAACACTATACATTGAGATATGACTTGAACTTACGGATGTTAAATGATTCTCGTGTTTGTTTCACATTATATTTTAGTTTAACTCGACATTTTGAACACCTTACTGAACTAAAAATATTACCTCTACACTAGCGAAAACTTCGTATCGCCTAAGATTTAAGATTTTGTCATCATTGTTGACATCTTAAATGTCATTATCATCAAATATGGCAGTGTTGGAAAAAAAATTGTATAAATAAATATTTAAGACATGCCACACTGGGCCACACAGAGCCATCTAGTCCCAAATTAAGCTACTATTAAGTACCCTGTCGTATGGGGTACTAGACAACCGATAAACTTACTTATATACTTTTTTTTTGTAAATACATACTTATAATACATAGAAAACACCCAGACCAGTACAAACAGACATGTTTATGCACACAAATATTTGTACTGTGCGGGGATCGAACCCGCGACCCATGGTTCAGAAGCAGCGTTTGCTACTGCTGATCCAAATGGTCGTCTAAATTCTTGCAGATGATTCTCGCGTTTGTTTCACATTATATTTTAGTTTAACTCGACATTTTGAACACCTTACTAAACCAGAATATTACCTAGCGAATCCCGTAAACTTCGTATCGCCTCAGATTATTGATTTTGACGTATTAAATGTCATTATCATCAAATATGGCAGTGGTGGAAAAAACAATTGTACAAATAAATATCTGACTAAGGTCGCATTTCTGCAGAAAGGTACCCAAGAGGCTGGTTACGTTTCCACGCTGGATCAGCTGTAAGTATGTACTATTTCTACGGAAATAGGAAAATATGTGTCCATACAAAAAATTGCTACATTCAAACACATCGGATAACCCTTTACTTTTCAGACATTGCTTTTTTATTTCGCCCGATATCAATGATATCTTCTAAGATTATTTTGTATGGAAAATTATATTTTAAGGAATCTTTAGTTGTGAGTAAACACGGGTTTAGTGTCGCATATCAGCTTATACTTTGATTTCTGAGAATAGGGATCCATACTCACTATGTAATGCCAATAATCTGCGCTGCATCGCATCCTGTTGCCGGGAGATAGCTAACTCCCGCCAGATATTAGATCGCGCCATAATTAGCCGTATGTTCCGATTTGTATCAGTTTGAGTGACGTTTGGTGGTAGCAAAACAAATCATAGCAGAATCTCTTCCCGTCCTATACTGGATGAAATTTTAACCACCTTCCAAATTTTAATATAGCAATCTACGAGACAAAAAACAAATGACGTATTTTTTCTTTTGGTATTAGCCCAGTACAAAAATGTCAAGATAAAGCACTTAGAAAATGTCCGCCAAAATCAAAAATTTTTGATACGGCCTCCCAGCAACACTTTTTTTACGCGATGCGCATCTTATTCATTCATTACGATACTATTCATAAGTTTTTGATTATACCTTGATACCTTAACAGGCTTGGGACCGTAAACATTTAAAACTATGTTGCGAAAAATATTTTCGGGTGAAAACTTGATTTACATTTTTTACTTCATAAATGAGCTCTAAATACGATACTGAACGCCTACTATAAACATTTTTGAAGGTGATGAAAAAGTCATCATGTTAAAGTAGCAAAAGCGACTTGATAGTAGTGCTGACAGAAGAAGATCTACCATTGGCTTAATTGAGATCGCCAATCAGGGTAAGCGTTGCAAAATTAAAGGAAAGTTCTCGTCTTGAATTAGACTTTGTCCAACAGTCAACTGATGTGGCAAGCTTACTGATAACATTGTTTTCCCAAAATGCCGCTTCAACATTGCTAAAACAGATTAAACTAAGTAGTGCACAACGACTTATTTAGCGAGAATGGTGATTGGGCCTGTATCTATCATTGCGCGAACACTATACATTGAGATATGACTTGAACTTACGGATGTTAAATGATTCTCGTGTTTGTTTCACATTATATTTTAGTTTAACTCGACATTTTGAACACCTTACTGAACTAAAAATATTACCTCTACACTAGCGAAAACTTCGTATCGCCTAAGATTTAAGATTTTGTCATCATTGTTGACATCTTAAATGTCATTATCATCAAATATGGCAGTGTTGGAAAAAAAATTGTATAAATAAATATTTAAGACATGCCACACTGGGCCACACAGAGCCATCTAGTCCCAAATTAAGCTACTATTAAGTACCCTGTCGTATGGGGTACTAGACAACCGATAAACTTACTTATATACTTTTTTTTTGTAAATACATACTTATAATACATAGAAAACACCCAGACCAGTACAAACAGACATGTTTATGCACACAAATATTTGTACTGTGCGGGGATCGAACCCGCGACCCATGGTTCAGAAGCAGCGTTTGCTACTGCTGATCCAAATGGTCGTCTAAATTCTTGCAGATGATTCTCGCGTTTGTTTCACATTATATTTTAGTTTAACTCGACATTTTGAACACCTTACTAAACCAGAATATTACCTAGCGAATCCCGTAAACTTCGTATCGCCTCAGATTATTGATTTTGACGTATTAAATGTCATTATCATCAAATATGGCAGTGGTGGAAAAAACAATTGTATGGAAGTATTGAGAAAAGGAATATTTTTAAAAAAGAATTAGCGAAATCGGTTGAGCTGTTCTTGAGATTTGCGCTCAGCAACACATTCAGCGATTCATTTTTATATTAAAGAAGATAGCCAAACGTATTAGTTCTATGATTGCCTATAAGTTTTTACCTATTTTGAACAATTATCTTAGAATTTTAATCTTAGAACATCAATTTAACCTGAAACTTAATATCAATTTCTGTTACCACCAAATTTCAATGCAGTTTAAACCAAAGCCGATTACCGAATACCCAATCTCGCAGCTCAGTGTTTGCTCATTACAGACCGGAGCAAACTATCACACTAATTACAGTTCTCCTAATTACTGGAGCAAACTCAGGCAAGTTATCTATCGCTGGCAGGTTGCAGACGAGCAAACATATCTTCATTAACATCCAGTACAGTGCAGATAAGTGGGTATAGGTCTATGTTGTACTTGAATGTTTGAGGCACTAAGCACATATTAAATAAAATTAATTAATAGTTATGTATTTCCAATAATAATCAGTTTTTGTTACAAGCCTTTAAGTAGAAAAAACAAACAGGAGAATAAAAACTAATATGGATGTACATGGCACCTCCTGCTAGAAGAGAACGGGCAACAGCGTCTTCTCTTCACCTTTAACTTAATTTTTGTTGCCAGGAGTGGCGATAATGGCAAAATTACCCCTTTGGAGAGGCCTGTGTAGAACTGAGATTAGCTGCAGGTGATGATGATGATAAGATACCTATCCTGTATCAAACAGCAGGCCTATGCCTGAATTCATTTAGTTCCATTAAAATCCATATAAATATGAATATACCAAGCAAAACTAAATACGAATTTGAAAATTTGACGACCATTTGGATCAGCGGTAGTTAGCGCTGCTTCTGAGCCATGGGTCGCGGGTTCGATCCCCGCACAGTACAAATATTTGTGTGCATGAACATGTCTGTTTGTACTGGTCTGGGTGTTTTCTAAGTATTATAAGTATGTATTTACAAAAAAAAAAAGTATATAAGTAAGATTATCGGTTGTCTAGTACCCCATACGACAGGGTACTTAATAGTAGCTTAATTTGGGACTAGATGGCTCAGTGTGGCCCAGTGAGGCATGTCTAAAATATAAAAAAAAAAAAAAACTTAAGCCTAAACGAGTACGAGTAAATCTTCAGGTCAGTTTTTCACTACAAGATGTTAATGAAAAAAGATACTCTGTTATTATAGATCATTAAAAATCCAAGAACATAAACATTTAGTTTGACATTATTGATATAAAAATAGTGTAGATAGTTAATTCAGAATTTAATGGATAAATAGAAACGTCTTTATTAGTTTCACCTTATTTCATCTTACCCGCCATCCACGTCTTTAAAATATTAAAAAATAAATAAAATGCGTCTACTTACAAGCTTTCACTGCGATCCTTCAACTATTTTATCTTTTATATCTGCAATAATTCTTTAAAACTATTCCATTTCACACTTATCATTCAAATCATCTTCCTAAATCGTTCAGTAGCTGGTCGTGCTTTCATCTTCATTCAAATCTTCAAACCATGTAGGTATCACTTCACTGCTTCCTTGTTCCTACCGATAGATTACTCTATTCTAGTCTAGTAGTTTATGTCTTTTTAAATCATTCATCTTAACTCACAAACCCACATACAGGATGAAAGTTTGACCACTTTCCAAAATTTTATAGGCTTTTAGTATCGTATTTAAAGCCCATTTATGAAGTAAAAAATGTAAATCAAGCTTTCACCCGAAAATATTTTTCGCAATACAGTTTTCAATTTTTACGGTCCTAGGCCTGATAAGGTATAAAGGGATAATCAAAAACTTACGAATAGTATCGTAATTAATGAATTAGGTGGTTAAAATTTCACCCTGTATACACTAGAACTCCAGGCTTCTAAACAAGTCGGCTTCAGGTCATTGTAGCTGCTAACAAGCGGTCTGTGGACACTCGTTTATTATTTGACAACTTGCCACTAACGTGTTGTAACTGGAGTATGCGGCCAGCAAGGTTTTAGTTGAGTTTGACTTCTGGATGCCCTATTTTACATGTTTGTGGATCGATTATGAAAAAAACAGTTTTCAACAAATAGGCCCCAGGAGGCGCTTTTACACGCGATAAGAAAACTTTCTTTAACAAAACGTAAATATGCCGATTTGGAGTATCGAAAGAAATATTTTTGAAAATATTTAACAAAAGGTTAACATGAAAACAACTTTTAATATTATTATGTTTATATTCTATAAGCAACTAAATGACCGATTTTAATATTTATTTTTATTCAAGAAATTTTGAGTTTACACTGTCGATTTAATTGCTTAGATAATTAAAAAAGCAATTTGAAACGCCTTAGTCAATTATATCAGAATTCATGTGTAATATTTTAGTGTGGCTAAATATCGAAGCCTAAAACTAACATTTAAAGCAATTGAAATTAGAAGCACTTTAGTTAACCGATCGTATTAGATTTCAATTTTGAAACACAATCTGACATAAGGTCGTCGTCGTTAGGTAGAATACAGTTACTCTATCGGTTCGTCTGATGAATTCTTGGTAAACGTATTTAAATTTGACTTAGCAAAATTCTATCATAAATCGTTGGAATCACTCTGAAATTTAATCACATGTTATTACTAAGTAAGTAAGTAATATCTATGTAAATTGGTGATCAAAATATTAATGATTCCATATTAAATATAATTATTTGTAACTAATTAATTTTAATTGCTTAGTAAATAAATAATAAATAAATATTTTAGACATGCCTCACTGGGCCACACTGAGCCATCTAGTCCCAAATTAAGCTACTATTAAGTACCCTGTCGTATGGGGTACTAGACAACCGATAAACTTACTTATATACTTTTTTTTTTTGTAAATACATTTTGTACAGACATGTTCATGCACCATATATTTGTACTGCGCGGGGATCGAACCCGCGACCCATGGCTCAGAAGCAGCGTTAACTACCGCTGATCCAAATGGTCGTCTTAGATACTTTAAATAAATCCCGGGATCAAATAGTTACTGAGAAACAGTAGACACTACGTAAACATGTTTATTCAAAAAGAGGCTGACAATAGAGTTTCTTGCGCTTCTTCTTCTTCTCGGCATTAGCTCAGACTTGTCCCGAACCAGTGGTAGGTTTAAATATTGCGACATGTAAAAGCACCTCCTGGAACCTATTTGCAGAAATAAAATTGTTTTATTTATATTTTTTACAACAGAACTTGCCATACTATGTCCAGCGTCTGTCCGTCTGTTTTCGATAAGCTTAAAAAGTACTGCACGATTTTCATAAATAGATAGTGATGCTTGATAAAAGGTTAAATAAATAATTTGCATTTTTTTGGTGTTCACTGCAGATCAAGCTGTAGAAGCTTATTACGAGTATATCAAATTTTCTCAATCGAAACTGATCTTTGTATGTTATCCTTAAATTTGAAAATTTATTGGAGAGATTTTATTACAAGGATATACAGCATGACCTTTTATTTGGTTTAATAATAGTATTATGAAACTTATTAATTGGTGTGAAAGAAGATATTGTCACACGGATTGAGAAAGGGATGCTTAGATGGTTTGGGCATGTAGAGAGGATGAATGAGAGAAGAATGACTAGACAGATCTACAAGACGAGTGTGAAAGGGAACGTTGGAAGAGGAAGGCCTAGACGAACTTATCACGATTAGATCGGGGATGTTCTGAAGAAAGGTCAGGTCAAGAGTACTCTAAACCGACGAGCATGCATGAAAAGATTGATGAATGTGGAAGAAGCGAAAGATGTATGCCAGGATCGTAGTAAGTGGAAGGCCTTGGTCTCTGCCTACCCCGTTGGGAAGGAGGCGTGATAATATGTATGAATGTATGTAAACTTATTAAAAGTCATTCAGTTCACAAAGGTTCTCATTATGTCAGCACTTGAATAAAATTGCAAATTCTGATCCTAAATAATTTAACTACGTTAAGTTTAGGATATGACCACACTACTATGATATTGATACAATAAAATATACTTTAAAATAATGCCCCGTTGGTCCAGTGCTTATTTAACTGGGCCAAGATCTCGGGGTCCCGAGTCCGATGACGGGTCGGGCAACAAAGAGTTGATCTCGTTTCTGATCACCACCACGCATCTGGCAAGCGTGGTGATTATGCCTGTACTCATAATTGCTTATGGTAACTTAAATTCAATGATGGAGGCCTTTTTCCTGTAGTGGGATGATTATAGGCCGATACTTGCTTCTTATTTTATAAGTCCGTGTATGCACACGGTAAATACAATGGGGGCTTTCGCAAGTAAATTTGCCACTAGAGGCGCTTGTGTCGCGTGACGTGAGGTCCAACAACATTCACTTTTCACTGGTTTTACCGGGCTTCGTTACAAAAATTATAACTTCTTTGATTTACCTGCTGGAAAGTGATCTCCTTCGTAAAATTATTGCAAATATGGATTATTTGGCGATTAATGTAAACGCTTTGAAAGCGGAATTAAGAAAAAGCGATAAAATAGGCGGCCTTAAAGAGCAACTATTACAGAAGTTAGTTTGTTGATATGAAGATCGTTATTTATAAATAATAAACTTTAATTAGATTCAAGATTTACATTTTTGTATCGGCGCCGATCTTATAAAGTCGCCTTTGACAGCTATACCTCCGGACCTCAGTCTACAGTGGCGCCAACTGGTGAGCAAAGAAACGGTAGTCCCCATTGAATTATTAAATATGTCAAAATAAGTTGATTTAGGCTTGTGCTACTAATTTACGTTTCTATTTTTTGGGGTGGTAGTATCTACCTCCTAGTGGTCCACCCTGGGCAACGGCATCTTTGGTTTTCTAACCAATGATGACGGCTAACAGATCCCTCTGAGGTGGTAGGCTTCGTAAGAGGCCGCCTGGATGCTACCCCCTGCCGGAGTCCAGCGCCAAACAGTTTTTCTGTGTTCCGCTGGTGTGTGGGAGAACCAGTAGCTCTGGGCAGGCTCGCTCCATCTTAGGCTTCTTCTTAACCATACAGTTAAGTATGAAGTCAAGAGCAAGCCTAATATTTATAAAAAAAAATGTAACATTCTGTAGAACGTTTTATATAAAATATCATATTGTACTTTAAATTACTCTCAAAATAGGTGTCAGAAAAAACAAGCAAATAATAGCGGTTAAAGTATGAAATTGCCGATTATTTTCCCACTTTTTATTTTGTTTGTAGCTCTTAAGTATAGTCATATTATTGCGCAATTCTTTTTGTATTGTATCAAAAACTAAATAAAGTAACTTTTGACTAAAAAAAAAGCAATACTAGTGCCTATTACTTCAAAGGAAGTCGTTGAAAAGACCCCTTACAATGTGTCAGCTGACCTACTTGCTTCAATTAAGTATATTTGTATTATATACTTTGATTTTCAGAAATTTAAATACTATAATGCGTAGCTCTATAACCTTTTAACTTTCACCTTTAATTGCATCGAAAACGGTTGAGGCGTTTTTAAAAAAATTAAAAAATTGTTAGTATGGAAAAATGACTTTTCTCGATTTCGTCCATACAAAACGGCAATTTCATATTTTAACACCTAGGAATATTACTTTTTAAATCTAAATATAACTTTCTCAACTGCCAGACCCAAAATTAATTTCTGATCCCATTTCCAACGGCTAGGTGGATTCATTTTCCGGTATGATAGTGGAATTACGTATTTCCCCGATGAACCTATTTATGTTAAAATTTTTGAAATGAATATAATTTATGCAGCTTTGATATGTTTTTAAAACAAGTCTAATTAATAGATTACACTTTATACTATAGATACTATTAACAATGTTAATATTTACTGTTAAAACTGTGAAAAAAATAACCATCTCAGTTAATGTAAGTAAAACAATTAGTGTTTATTCAAAGTACGTAATCAATCATTAATATTAAGCACCGAATTGTGGTTATAATTATGTCAAAAGTAACAGCCTATAATCATCCCTATGCAGAGAAAAGGCCTTCATAATTAAATTCAAGTTACCAACCAGGTACCAGACCAGGCACAATCGCTGCGCTTGCCAAATGCGGAATAGAAGCCGGGGATTGACCTAAGTGGCATACAACTGGAGAGGCCTATGTCCAGCGGTGGACTGCGATAGGCTGATAATAATGGGAGTCCAACCATTGCGTAGTAGGCGGAGCACAAACCACTGCGCCAACCGGGTCGTGTATGTACAGGTCCGATTCAAACAGACAACTTCGGTATTTTTTCCTCTTCCTGGCTTGGCTAAAACTCTAGTACCTGACAGACAACAGCACGTCAAACTACCATAAAACGTCAAATTTTCTCAATTGATATTGATCTCTACTTGTTGGACTTAAAGTTGAAAATCAATTCAATGACCTTTAGCTTTTTGGGTAGGTTGGTTTAGGTTTAAAGTATTTATTTTCAATAAAGACTTAAATAAGCCACTTACATGAAATGATATTTAAAAAATAAAACATTGGTATTATGTAAGATGTAAAGATTATAAATCTATTTTTCTTTTTTTTTTTGTACTTAAATTTGATACATACACATATTATTAAATTTAAGTACAAAGATCGAAGTTTTCAATTATATAATAAGACAGTTGGGACTTGAAGCTGTTAAGTACTCTTGAATCATTTATATATGATGGTAGATTATTGAAAAGTTGTGCTCCCTCAAAAGTGATACTTCTTTTAGCATAATTTGTACGTGCCCTTGGCAGAACAAGTAGACTTGGCCGACGAAGTCTGCGTTTGCTGATTTGAGATTTTTTTATGAAAATTATGTTACTGTGAATATTTTTATCCATTATTTTTCTAATTAAAATGCAAGTGCTATAAATGTAAAGTTGCTTAATGTTCATTAATTTGGTTTCACTGAAAATTTTATGTGTGGATGTTCGATAGGGGTAACGAAAAAGTGTTTTGATTACTTTATTTTGCATTTTTTGAAGCTCCTGTAGCCTTGTCTTGCCGGCAGTCCCCCAAATTTCAATTAGGTAAAGTAGGTTGACCTACCATTGTCTGTGCATTACCGTCATAGTGTAGTGAAAGCCTAAATGGTGACCCACAAATTGATGTCAGTGTAATTGAATAGGTGCCGACCGCTTTTACGTTTCGCAGTAATTTTTGGTTTAAACATCACGAACCTTTGACCAAATTCCAATAAATTAAATTTAAATATCCGATCATTTGGAGATTCCTAAAAATAAAGCACCTTGATTTACTACAAGTAAAGACCTTTTTTTGTAGAGGCCCATGTCCCAAAATGCGTAGCAAATATGAGCTAATGATTTTAAGTACATTTTGAAACAATTATGATAGAGAAAGTCGTCATTTATGGAAAACATAACAATGTTATAAATATGTCATATTGTGCAAATAATAAAATGAACTTCGGTATGAAATCATGGATCAACAAATTAAGTAAGAGTTACGCATGGCCCGACATACACTTATGTTTTTTGTTCAAAAATGCTGGCAGATTTTCGGCCAAAAAAAAAACAATAATATGAAAAGCATTTAGAGTTAAAAGTAAAAACTCAGCCAAAAAAGGTAACGAACTAAAACATGCTATTCCTGGCTAATAAAAAAGAAAAAATTCAGCTCTACATTTAAAAACAGAATTGAGTGTGTAAAAACTGCCAGTGTAAATACGCCCGTATTCATTTGCACCTCTTTTTACAAGATAAAAATTGCTGACCGAACCGCCCCACTGTGTATTAGGGCCTAGGATATGATTGACAAACCGCGGGTGCGAACGCGGAAGCGGGTGCGGTAGCGGAAACGTGGCATGGCAAGGCAGTATGTTTTTTTTTTGTAATCTTATTGACATATTATATTTTTATCTCTCTAATTTAGAACACGTTTGATTAAAATTTAAAATGTAATACGAGTAAAATACAAAAAGTTGGCATTCGTTAACAATGTTAATATAGTAATATAACAATGAGTAATTTGTAAGTTTTAGATTGAAGTGATTTTTATTTACAAATGGATGGATAGTAGACATTTTAATGAACATCGCACGTCTATTTTCGATACCATGTGTATGAACCAAAGAATCCGACATAACATCATAAAGTAGAGGTTTTATTTTTTTTAATCTGATTGGATCGAAAATTCTCGCAATCTTCGCAAAAAGTTAATAGGTATCTCGAAAACTACGAAAATTCGGCTTGGATAGCACTGGTTGTAAGGAATCCAAGAAAAATGCCGTCACTTTTTTGACCAGCCTGCATATCCTACTACACATATTTTCCGCTACCGCTTGTTAAAGACTTCACCCTATAGGCGAGTGGTTCAGTACACAAGCCACGTATGCGTGCGCCGGTCGGATCCGGTTTGAACTGGACTAAATTAGGGTTGCCAACTAGCAGTTTTTCGTGAAAAGAATTACGGATGGCATTAGTTGGCTCGGCTGTTGAGAGATTGCTGAAATTTGCACTTCAACTATCTATATTGATTACGGCGTTCTGATTCAAAGTTATAGGGCTTTTAAAAAATGTGGTGTAGAAAATGGGATACAGTAAACATTACATCAAAGAAATCTAACTGTACCCTGATATTCTGTATCTGTTGAAACTCTTATTTTACAGGCTTATGTAAAATAAGTATATGTAAAATCCAGAAGATTTTTGATCAGTTGTACCGAAGTTGATTGAATTGACATTATTTCTATTTTTTGGAAACAAATTGGATACTTATTTTTTTGTTAAGTTTGCAACAGATATAATAAGGTTTTTATGTAATGAAATGTGTGACGATTTTATGGAAAAAAAAACTCAATTCACATAAAAAGTGTTTGAAGGATAACATGGTCATTAACATACCATTTGCTTGCATTATCTTTATTGGTAAGCATATTCGGAATGGACGGTAAGTTGTCAATAAAGACATGAGATTTTATACAAACGTATCTAAAGCTACGGGACGTGAACGTTCTAAATTTGAAGTCGAAGGAAATTGAACTGACGAAAATCTCATTGACGAATTGGAAGTGTACTAATGCGTATCAAATCTGCATTGGATGTACATTGCAGCGGTGCATCTCCTTTGAGGCGGCCGCCACGAGATGCTCCGCGTGTTTGCGCATAGACAAACCGGATACACATAGGAGGAACAGGTCAGACATTCCATTTTTAAAACTGTGAATACTTTTTTGACTTTTACAAAAAAAACTGCTTTAAATAAGTCACTTGCCTTTAAATAATACTGTCATTTTTTGAATAACCATTTCTACTGCATTGAGTAAGCTTTAGACCCACATCTTCTAACTTATCAAGCGACTGCTCTAACTAATTAAGCTAATAAAAAACTGCTTGTGTCGAATTTAAATTCTTCGACAGTTATAGTATTTGTGAAACAAATTCTCGGATATTGACAGAATTACTTTTAAATTATTACCCGTTGCCCTTGCCTAAATTTTGACAGTATCCCACAGATAACGTAAATTTTTCGGGGTAAAAAAGTAGCCTTTGTGTTATTCCAGTATATAATCTATATGCGTGTCAATTGTTTCAGAGATTTTTTGAGCCGTTTGGCGTAATCGACTAACAAACATTTTAAATACAAACGTCCGCATTCTTAATAAAAGCTTTTTTCCATGATTTCTTCATTACTAAATACATAATGTGCTGTGAAAAAAAAATTTTCAATATTGACTCTAAATTTTTTTATATTTTCTTACTTGCTAAAAATTTAAGAGCCTATATTTATTGTGATGTTTAAGCTACATTACTGGAAAATGGTCAGAAAAAGGTTTGTGTGGGAGAAACTGTTTGATGATTGTATGAAAAAAAAACTGTTTTAAAAATATCAACTTAAATAACCGGCCAAGTGCGAGTCGGACTCGCGTACGAAGGGTTCCGTACCAAAAAGGCCAAAAAAACTGGTTTGTTGTATGAGAGCCCCCCCTAAATATTTATTTTATATTTATTTTATATAACAGAAATACATAATTTGTGTCATTTTCAACTGTCTAGCTATCGCGGCTCTTGAGATACAGCCTGGTGACAGAGCGACGGACAAACGGACAGACGGACCGGTGGACAGACGGCGAAGTCTTAGTAATAGGTTCCCGTTTTTACCCTTTGGGTACGGAACCCTAAAAATGTACATAGGTTAAACATAGTCAGACCATTTATTTCAATACTTTAATGGGTAAAGGATAGTTTATAATCCTAAGTATGAAAATAATTTGTTGTCACCAATGATATTTTAATGTGTAGATAATTATGTTACCTTCATAGTAATTTGCGTATTTTTGTTCCGAGCAATCCAAAACTGCACACATTGACAAGTTTCACTGATAAGCAGAACGAAAGATGCGAATGAAACGAAATGAAATGAAAGAGATGGCTACTTATAATTTTTAATGATCACCGCTCGTGACTGCACTCGACGTGGACGTTGTAAAAAACGTTCTAATTAGTGCGTATTTGTGCCTTCACAACGCGCGCGCTCATAACATAATATCTGCTTTTAATATTAGGGGTTAAAGTATGAAATTGCCGTTTTGTATGGACAAAATCGAGAAAAGTCAGTTTTCCATACTAACAATTTTTTTAGTTTTTTTAAAAACGCCTGAACCGTTTTTGATGCAATTAAAGGTGAAAGTTAGATGGTTATAAAGCTACGCATAATAGTATTAAAATTTTTGAAAATCAGAGTATATAATACTAATATACTTAATTGAAGCAAGAAGGTCAGATGACACATTGTAAGGGGTCTTTTAAACGACTTCCTTTGAAGTAATAGGCACTAGTATTGCATTTTTTTTTAGTTAAAAGTTACTTTATTTAGTTTTTGATACAATACAAAAAGAATTACGCAATAATATGACTATACTTAAGAGCTATAAACAAAATAAAAAGTGGGAAAATAATCGGCAATTTCATACTTTAACCCCTATTATAATATCATTAGTTGTCACTAAATGATCTGTTTGATTCTTTTGTACTGTAACTATAGCACCTAATAATAGACTAGATGACTATATAGGTTTAGGCTAATATGAGGTTATTGCATGTAATCCGATATATGCATACCAGCGAATTAACCCACTGACACCGCATTGATACATCGTTACACACATAGTAAAGCATTGTAAGCCTCCATTCGATTAGCGTAAGCAATGGGATCATGATCAAGTCTAAGCAGATAATCTTGCCAATCAACTATCTTTCTTTAACATGTATATATAATTAATTTTTACGTGTGTTTGTCGCCTTGTTATAAACAGCCGAAACTATTTGGGTGAACATTTGTGTGTATATTTCAATGGGTTTTTGATGGTTTGAAAACACAATTGGATGCGGTAAATCACGCTTCTTTTACGCTAGTTAGTTAAAAAGACCAATATTGTTTCTAAATCTTTAGTCAATTAAATTACCCTTTAATGAACTAAATTGCTAGTGTTAATTTTAAATACAATTCTTTGATTAATGATTTGAATGAAAAGTCGAAAAGTAAGTAAACAAGATTTATATTCTAAATAAACAAACTTCCGACATTTTTAAGAAATATTGATACGCTAAATGTATTTTATCCCTCAACCCCCGGGAGGTACGCGCGTGCCGCGATAACAATTGATTTCAATTGTGTCTGGAATAACTCACGATCGAGGGATTAAAACAAAATTAGCTCAATATGTTCTAGAAGTGATAGAATGACATAAGTTAAGTAATTTACTTTTTGTTTTATATAATAACCTCAGTGCGAACGACGAACAGTGTACCTACCTACCCACAATATTTATTTAAGCTTTTTTCTCAAGTAAGTGATGTAACGTCTTTATTCGTATAATGTCGTTCTTTGGAGGTAAAGTAAGTAAATAACAGTCTATAACTATCCTACTGCAGGAAAAAGGCCTCCATCATTGTATTCAAGTTACCACAGCAATGATGGGTACTGGCATAATCACTACGCTTGCCAAATGCAGGTTGGTGATCACAAACCCGAGCAATGTTCGAAAATTCGAAACTTTTTGTTGCCCGACCCGGGGATCGAACCCGGGACCCCGAGATCTTGGTCCAGTATTTAAAGCACTAAACAATCGGGGCTTTTATACGGAGGTACTCCACCAAAAATATCGATAAAACTCTGACTTACAGCGTTAAAACCTTTCAACATCAACAATGTCTTGGCCAGCTCAGTCAGTTTAAATCATCACTGGTAAGTATAGTAGGCTCACTTACTTAAAACCGCGCTTGAAACATGAGTGCCAATTCTTCCTCTTTTTTTCGATTTAAGGCCAGCCCATAAAAAGGAGATCACCAAGCTTTCTCTTCCTAAAACGCACTCAACATCTTCGGACAGCCCAAATGACGAGTTAGCTCGCACCCGTGTAGATTGGATCAAACATTGGCGTACCTGTATAATGAAGTGGCTCGTGTCATCCGACCCTCTGTTATAATTAACCCGACCAAATTGGCTATGCTACCCTAATACATTGTCGGCGGAATTTCGGCGAAATACTTAAGGGCTCCACGTAGGGTCACGCCGTTATACAATCTTTATAGTAAAAATAGCCTCTATAAGGATTTGCCTGTTGTTAAACTAATTGAAATATAGCGCAGGAATCGTAACGGAATCGATTTCAAAATTATTTAAGTTAGTTTAAAGTTATATATTTGCAATTTTTAACTTTTTTGGTACTTTTATGATATTATTTCTAGAGCTAATCGAAACAGCGTCTTCTTTTTCTTTGAAATTATTAAAAGTCAGTTATCTTAACCGCAACGGTCAATACGCTTTTTTGTTACACTAGAATCCATATTTTGGGGTAGCCTTTGTCTTGTAGTGAACTGATGTGAAGTAGTTGGGATAGTGACTATTTTTAACTAGTAATATTTATTTATATTACCTATAGAAAAATACATCCAAAAATGACTTAAGAACAAAAAGTCGTTTCATCCAATTTGCCTTCTATGTTATCGTACTAAAGTATAATTTTAAAGGGGGTGTTGAATTCTGATTGCATATTTTGACTGACGTAGGACTATTAAAGATTTAAGCGGGCAATAACGTCAGAAACTCAGAAAATTAGGGTTTCAATTTAGTAGAATAGTATCGGAGCAGAGTTTATGAATTTTAAAACAGTATAACTTTGATCTTTGGATCACCTTTCTATGGCAGGATAAATACTTTAGTTAATTCAGTTATAGGCAATAGCTTAACTTATTTTGTTTAAAATAACTTAAAATGATAAAGGTGTTCTTTATCTCTTAACTTTTTGATTAGGATCCGTTTCTGCAGAGACAATATTTGTTTTTTCTCTGTACATGCTACTTAGAAAATGTATTTACTTTCAAAAATGCAATTCTTTGAATAAAAATATCGACGGCTTTAGAAGGAATCCTTCCTTCCGCTTACCGGACGTTTGCTTTACCAAATTGATCTGCCAAGACATGGTTTATGTCGACAAATTTATTCAAGGAATGGCATTATCAACTTACACCAGCAATTTATATGCTTAAAAACAGTTTCAAAAATAAATATATTTTTGTAAGGCTCTACGAAACCAACTCTTATATCTATTTGTCTGTCTTATAGTCTTAATAACAAATTTTATTTCATACTTTTTCCTGACCAATTCACAATAGTTTTATCCAAAAAAACCCTACAATAAAAAGATGACGCTTATCTTTATGATGGGCCTCATCTTACTTGTACCCTGCCGTTACCAAAAGTATATTTTGCTTTTTGTTACCACAGTCATTTAACATTGTTTGGATTCTCTATGTCAAATGGAAATACAAACTGCAGTGTAAGTCAAGGATAATTGGTTTTAATAATTAACAGGCCGGGGGGAATCAACCGATCACATCCGTTTCCGAACTACAAATCACTACAAAAACTACTGTCCAAGTCAAAGCAGAAATGACGATTAGAAATGTTAACCAGAATTATTATTAGGGGGGTTCCCCTGCATTTTCTACCAATGCATTTTCTATAATTCCTTAAAATGTTTGAAAGCAGAAGGCAACTGCAACTTAAATCTTCTTTGGAGTAAGAAGAAGGAAAGATGTTAGAAAGATGAGTGTTGAGAAGAAGCCAGAATTTTTAAACACTGTCTAAGTGTGCTTTAAGCTGTCAATCTACTGACTAACTTTAGATTAACAGAGCTGACTAATACCTAGATTCTATCTTAGACACTGGATATTTTTAGACTAACAGTTGGCATTAAATCAAGCTTTTTTAATGTACTTATCGAAACATATAATATTTAGCACTTTGAACCAACCAACCAACTAATTCCGTCATTATCTTTGTGGTAGAGAATGTATTTAATAAATATATTTCATATTACTGCGTCTTTAAAAACAAGCACCTCGATCATTACCTTTTAGTGGTCATTCTTTTCACATTTCTCTTTTGGCTTCTGCTCGTCATTTTCTGTTGGTACTCCCTTCTCGCTTCTTACGACAAATATAGCTCTTTAGTTCTGCAAAGCTCTTTATAATAATTGACCAAAAGAATTTTATGAACTTGCCAAATCGAGTCTTTTTATTTCTATGATTTTACGAGTAAGAGCAACATGTCATCAAATTGAGCAGCTGTATTCCGAAAGACATTTCTGTTTTGTCATGATAATACGAGTCACATGTAGTTTGCAATGTTCCTGTCTTATTTGAACAATCAACCCCTAAATATTAATTGATTAATTATCTATGTCCGCTCTCTCTCATTACTTCAAACCGCAGCATGCAATGGTCCTTTACCCATACATCAAGCGTACTCCGACACATTGGCCCATTTAATGAATTGCAGCCAACTTGTCCAGCGCTTCTGAAATCTGTTGTGATTTAAACCCAGCGCGTATGAATGAGGTTTGGAGTTAATGCATGCTTAGCAGCTTAATGCGTGATATTAAAAAGTGATATTTCTGACTAGTGAGTTTATAAACAGTGGTATTATTGTCGTGTATAATCACAGACTGTGATGAAGGGGGGATTGTTTTCTCTTACTTAACAACTACCTGCATATACATCAGTTTTTTCATGACCATGGAAATTACCACTTGCAACATTTCCGAAATATCGATGACACATAAAACTCATAAAAAACAAGGTATAAACTATTAATAGATTAATTCTTGTGATATTTTCAACTTTATCTTTATGTCTGTTACCTTATAAACTGCTGAACCAAGCTCAAATGAGTTCAGCACTTCATGAATGATTCTCAAACACCTGAGGTGTGAGCTTTCGACACCTGATAACTTTCTTCCAAATGACTTACTAAGGCGTAATTAGTGACGATTGATAAGTAGACTTTTTAACATTAGTTTTAACTGATCTGGGTGTTTGTGGTACTTTAGTTTTTTTTCTGATTTCCTCAAAAGAGGAGCTTTAATAGTTACTGACTCAGTTACTTTGGGATCAGAACAATGTACTTGTGTGTTGTCTATATTTATTTATTTACTTACAAGCTAAAGCACAAAAGTCTTTGAAAACGTGCTATAAACACCCAGACACACTAGAAACTAGTCTTTTGTACGCCATTCACTTCTTTCAAAGTATGTCGCAAACGCAATGTTTTTAAAGTGCGCAATTTTTTTTTCAGGACAGCGCGTCGTTAATTTGATTTTTTTATTTTGTTTCATTTGCTAAGGCTAAGGTCTTAGACCATGCTGCCAAATTATTAGTATGTTTTTCATGTTTATTTAAAACACAATGTCATTCATAAATAAATTAACCTAACCTCCAAATAAAACGCGTACGAAGTCGTGAGCAAAAACTAGTCACTCATAAATTACTTATGCATTATTTAATTACATGATTGCAATAACTCCTAGATCTAAACGTACCTTCACATATTTAATCAACATAGATAACCTGACACCAAACCACAGGAGTTAGGGTAAACCACTACGTAGTTGGGGTCAACTACAGTGTGTTGCAATAATTAAAATGTATTAGATTGACACAATACCCATATTTTGTCTGTACTAACTATTAATTTTTACAAACCCTCAAAAGTACGTACACTTGAAATGTCATAAAGAAATCGTCAGTAATCTTTATCAAAATTCGTTGTGTATCAGAATGTTTTTTTGTGAAAAGAATGTTTTTTTGTAGTTTTGCCGTTCTTATTTTTAAATATCTCTTATCAAAGTTTCTTCCTTAAAAAAGGGCTAAAAGCATTACATACCTGCAAGCTGCAACTTTGTTTTAATTTTTACAAAAAGATGGCTTAAGATAAGCGGCTTTCTAGAAATATCGGTTCGGGGACATCTTAACAAAAAAGAGGTATGCTGCCATCTTTATCTGAAAGTACTTCATTTGTTGCTACTTTCGATATCTATGGGATGAGTAGGGATGATGGTATTACATTTAAAGCTGACACTTCACGGGATTATATGAACACATTATTCATCAGATGAAATCGAAGCTCCCATTTCGTTGGTCAAAAAAGTTTCTCCCATCCCGTGAGTAGAAATGTTCTTCAACCAATACAAGCTCTCAAACGATAGACATTTACAGTTATTTGAATTTCTCGCAATAGGAATCCGAGGTGAAATTCAAATTGTCTAGATATATTACCATAGCTCAAGATATAAAATGTGTTGAACAGAGAATTCGTTCTCTTTAGAATGTAGATTAGTTCTGTTACAAGAAAAATGGTTCGGCCATTTTGGTCTAGGATATTTCTCACGAAATAGCATAATTCAACCGCTTGTAATAGTGACGTGGGTAAAGATCTATCGAGTTAGCTGAATTGCAGCATTATTTAAATTCTTACAATTCATTCCTTCCTTACATAATATTATGACCAATTCCTTTTTGTTTTAACTTACCGCAAAAGTTGAATTTACGTTTTATTCTTCTATTTGATTTCAAAATATACGTCATTTTGAAAACCTCTGTGGTGGGCGTACACGCCGGTTTTCAATGTGTTGTCTGCTTCGAGGTCGCCAGTTCGATACCCGGACGGGTCAATGTAGAAAAAAAGTGTTTTTCTACATTCTCTCGGGTCTGGTTGTTTCTGGTTTCCAATAAAAATCGATCAGATTGGGATCAGAACAATGTATGTGATGTTGTCTACATTTATTTATTTATTTATTCTTCTATTTCACGACGACTATTTTGGTAAAACCTCCGTGGTAGAGTGGCGTACGCGCCGGTTTTCAATGTGTGGTCTGCTCCGAGGTTGTGGGATCAATTCCCTGATCAATGTAAAAAATGTTTTTCTACATTTTCTTAGGTCTAGGTGTTTGTGGTACTTAAATTGTTTCTGTTCCACAAAACAAGTTCTAACAAACAAGTACATAGATACGTGCTATGTATGTAATGTTTCCCACATTTTTTATTATTTCTCTATTCGAAAAGATTCTTAAAGATTCTTGAAGATTCTATACTCAGCGTTGGCCGTTGTTCGGCTGAGCTGATAATGATTTTTTTAGAACGTAACTATTATACCTTATTTTAGTATAGCCAATTCAATTTAAAGATTTATCTAAAATCATCTGTCAGAGCCAATGCAACCAAGTGTACGTTATTGCAATCGAAATACGACTATTCATGCGATACATTTTAATAAATATTATGAATCACCAATTTCTCGGCAATTTTATAAAAGAAAAAAAAATAACCTTAAGTAATTATTTACGTTTTCTCAGTAATTTAACAGTTAACAACATCACATACATTGTTCTGATCCCAATTTGAATAACTATTCAAAGCATTCGTATTTTGGAAACCAGAAACAACGAAGGTACCACAAACACCCAGACCCGAGAAAATGTAGAAAAACACTTTTTTTCTACATTGACCCATCCGGGAATCGAACCCGGGACCTCGGAGCGGACGACACCTTGAAAACCGGTGTGTACGCCACTCCGCCACGGAGGTCGTCAAATAAATAAATATGGACAACATCACTTATATTAAGCGAGTATTTAATTAAAGCACTAAGTTCGTATTATATTAAAATACAATTAAGTTTGTACTTTATTTGTTCTAAATTTTTTGTCAGAATTTTTCGATGCTTTTAAATTACAATTTATATACGAGTACAAACTTTATTTTGTTTTTTCCTTGTAACGCTTTTCCGACTTTTTCCTCCATTAATAAATTTCCAAGTAATATCAAATATCCTTTTTGAGCACTCTACTCCTGACGATTTTCATCACAATTAATAAAAAAAAAACTCGTAATATGGC
This sequence comes from Anania crocealis, assembly GCA_949315895.1. Classification (NCBI taxonomy): domain Eukaryota; kingdom Metazoa; phylum Arthropoda; class Insecta; order Lepidoptera; family Crambidae; genus Anania; species Anania crocealis. The sequence goes on from OX438880.1 coordinate 3,671,466, forward strand.
TATGTGTGCTTTCGTTCATTATAAATGGATAACAGACATTTCAGAAAATACGAATTATTAGTATGTAATACTTCTTATTTCGCATTATGTAGATTTATCGATAATAGATGTACATAATTTAATGTAAAGGCATATCCAAAAGTACTTGTACATAGTCAGGTCATAAGTTCTGTCACACAATAAAAACTTTTGAATTTAGAATGCTGGCCACAAAAAAGTTTATTGAATTCGAATTTCGAATTTATCATGAAAATAAAAATGTGTACTTTTTAGAATTTTCCGCATTTTTAAATATGGAGTGGACACTTAAAGAAGACCGTGTCGCGGTTATTGCGTTGCATCGTTGCGGTTACGAGCCAATTCAGATTTTCGACTTACTGAAAAATTTGAATATAACCAAAAGATTCGTTTATCGTACCATAAAACGATACAATGAGGACTCTAGTGTAGATGACAGGTCAAGAAGTGGTCGCCCTCGCTTCGTTAGGACTCTAGCAGTGATAAAAGCTGTGAAGGCTCGAATTCAAAGAAATCCCATACGTAAGCAGAAACTGTTGGCCCTTCAGATGGGGTTAAGCAGGACCACGGTGAAAAGGGTGTTAAATGAAGACTTAGGGCTTAGGGCATATCAAAGAAAAACAGGATATCGTTTGGACGCTCATTTAATAGACCTGAGACTGAAGCGATGCCGCGCTTTGTTGAAGCGGTACGCGGGAAAAAAGCAACGGGAAATTCTTTTTTCGGATGAAAAAATTTTCACCGTGGAAGAGAGCTACAACAAACAAAATGATAAGGTGTACGCACACAACAGTGAAGAAGCGAGCAACCGTATTCCGCGTGTCCAACGAGGTCATTTTCCATCCTCGCTCATGGTTTGGTTGGGAGTCTCTTATTGGGGCTTAACTGAGGTACATTTTTGTGAGAAAGGCGTAAAAACGAATGCAGTTGTGTATCAAAATACAGTCCTCAAGAACCTTGTGGAACCTGTTTCTCATACCATGTTTAATAACAGGCACTGGGTATTCCAACAAAATTCTGCGCCAGCTCATAGAGCGAAAAGCACACAAGACTGGCTGATGGCGCGTGAAATCGACTTCATTCGGCACGAAGACTGGCCCTCCTCCAGTCCAGATTTGAGTCCGTTAGATTACAAGATATGGCAACACTTGGAGGAAAAGGCTGCTGCAGCCCGGACCCTGAGAACGTATAATAGACTCTTCTCCTCAGTAGACGTGTTCCACCTATCGAAGGCAGCGTTCAAAAAAGCTATCATAAGCGTACTCGAGCCTCTCTCTCTATCTCATCGTCAGAAAGAATATTGATTTGTAAATGGTTTTTGAAATTTAAAGTAGTGTTTTAAGATCGTGAACAGAATAATATATGTATACATCTAAATTTCATGTTTAAATTAATTCCTTAGTCTTGTTAGTAAGTATACACACGCACTTTAAAAAACTTGTAGTTGATTGCCCATGTCAACTTTGATTTACTTGCTCTGTTTTATATAAGGTAAATTCATTATTGGCTGTTAATTTAGTGTGTAAGTTTAACATAATTTGTACTAAGAGCTGTGAATTTTGTATCAATAAAAAAAAAACCCTCATCCTGATTTGGAGTCACTCAAGGCATCCTTGATTAAGGTAGCCGCCTATATTGACATGGACCTCGTTCGTGCTGCGATAGACGACTGGCCGCGCAGATTGAAGGCCTGTATTCAAAATCGCGGGGGTCATTTTGAATAAACTTTATTACCATATGAATCTATGTTTTATTAAGTTCATTTTGCTATATAAATGGTTACATAAATAATATACATGTCTAAATTATTTCATATTACACATGTGACAGAACTTATGACCTGACTAGGTATATTAAGATTAGCTATTTCCAGAGACTTCGTAAAGTGTGGAAATCGTAATCTCAGGATATCCCAGAACAGTAAGTGTTTTTGGAATACAAGTACACAAAGTAAGCCTATGTACAGCAGCTCTAGTCTTAAAATTATTATTATTTTCGTGTCAAATTTTACTTGAGTCATTGAAAAACAAATATCCATCCAAAGCCCAGATTTTTTAAAATTATCATAATATTAGTATATTCATTATTGCTGTGGTAACTTGAATTTAATGATGGAGGCTTTTGCCCTGCAGTGGGTGGATTATAGGGCGATACTAATATATTAGATTCACATTTTTCTGATCTATTAACTGGCTTTATTTCAATACTAGCTGTTGCCCGCGACTTCGTACACGTCAATTTCTGTTATTATGATCGCGATTATATTTTACTGATGCTTCGCTCTTATTGGCATATCGCAGCGTGATGTTATACAGTAGAACTCCAATTATCCGAATTAATGGGGACCGGGACCCATTCGGATAATCAAATATTCGGATAATCGGATTTTTTTTTTTAAAATTGCCATTGGAGAGAATAAAAGCTACGTTTTGATATTGCACTATTTTTTTATTGAATTAAATGAAAGAAACATGAAATTTTCACATGTTTTAAATATAAATAAAATGTACTTATGTACAAGTTTAGAAATAAAAATCATTGTTTTTTAAACATCTCCGTCAATGTAAGCGCACTTAGACTTTTTTTGGACAATTTTTTGTGATTCGGATAATCGGCGATTCGGATAGTCGGAGTTCGGATAATTGGAGTTCTACTGTATAGTCTTAAGCCTTCCTCGATAAATGGACTATCCGAAACAAAAATATTTTTTTCAATTCGAACCAGTACTTCCTGAGATTATCGCGTTCCAACAAACAAACAAACAAACTCTTAAGCTTTATAATATTAGTATAGATAATAATTTGTGTAAAAACAAACTCACAAACGAATCAAACTTACTCGTAGATAGATCGACTTCAAATATTTCAATATAGTTTAGTATCAATGCATCCATCATACTAACATTTTTCTTTACAGTAAGTATTGCCATCCCTCACCCAAATGTAAAAAGTTTCATAATAAATATAGTTACGTAAACTACAGTTATTATTTACCTCTAAAATGTTATATACTACATATGTCTATAGCAGGCCTGGATTTCCGTGTGAAAGCAAGCCAAACCAGGGGTTATAAATTAATACCGCGGTCGCAACGCAGCCCAAAAAGTTTCCAGTAAGAGGTTTAGTAATGTCACATTTGGGACACCGCTCGCCGCGCGAGTAAGGTGACTATGCTTGTTGTAAGTAATAGGATAAAATTGTAATTCAAGTTTTGTACTTCATGTTTTGTACTTCAAGTTTTGTAGTTCATCATCATCATCTCAGCCAAACGACGCCCACTGCTAGACATAAGCCTCCCCCAAGGATCTCCACAAAGATCAGTCCTGCGCTATCCGCATCCAACGGCTTCCTGCGACCTAAGCGGTTGCCATTCCATAACCTTCCCGCCCCAACGGCTATCGGTTCTTCGTAATATGTGTCCGGTCCACTGCTACTTCAGCTCGGCAATTTTTCGAGCGATGTCGGTTATCTTAGTTGTCCTACTCCTCGTTGCTTATTGCAGGGAAATACCAAGCATTAATCTCTCCATTGCCCGCTGTGCGACCTTGAGCCTTTTTATGAGACTCATATTGAGCGACCACGTTTCAGTTCCATAGGTCATAACTGGCATCACGCACTGGTCATAGACTTTCGTCTTAAGACATCGAGGTAATTTGGACGCGAATATTTTCCGTAACTTCCCGAACGCTCCAAGTTGGATTCGACCAGAGATCTATTTCTTCTTTGTAGTTTAACTTGTAAATATTAACTTCATTTGTCACGATGTCGAAAATTGAACGCAAGATCCTTGCTTAGCAGGCAGACCTTCACATTACTACACCATCTGAGTCGTCGATTATCAAAAAAGTGTGTGTTGATAAATTGACGTATAAATTTTCCTATGATGAGTGAAACCCGGTCGCTTAGTTTATACCTCATAATAAGGCTCAAAATTGCCCAGTAAGTAATGGCAAGAGCAATGCTTAGTATATCCATGAGTGATAGAATCAGAAATGAGAAGACATAGAAGCTAGAACTGAAGGCCATTGGGGCGGACTAGACGACGATATACGGCTAATTCATGCACACAAATATTATTATTGTGCGAGGATCTACAACTGAACCTAACCGGTCGTCTACAATTGTTTTTGATAAAAACTTTTCATATTTACAGGTTAACGTAGACACCCTACTCATGAAATATATTGGTCCCAGACGTGATGGGTGGCTACCGAGGCGTCGCTCGCTTCTCTCATCTAAAAATAGACAGTTGCTTTTAAGAGCGAGAATCTGTCACTGTGCTCCTTAATCGATATGGACTTTCTTTTTTCAGATTTTTCTCGAATAAACTTTATTGACATATTTCAGTAAGGTCCACTTTTGCTATTGTTAGCAGTTATTTTGTGTTTACAAACATGTATGGATATTGAGTTTTAGTTGTTTTTGCTACCGAAAAAAAAAGAGCAGGTGCCCAATTTGATTTGTATATTTTTCTTAATGTGTCCTACATTGTAAATATAAAATTTTAAACAGCCAGATATAAAATCAGCGGCCACAAAACGTCCACACCAGATGAGGATTCTAGAACAACTTGAGTGCTATTTCGGATTATAGCATCTAATTTTGTCATGTTCGTATAAGGTTGAGTTTCCATTAAGACAGGTAAAAATATGTCAACAACTTCATAGATTCGATGGTAGGCATGGTAATTATTTTGCATAGGACGGTTTGCATTTAATAGTTAAACCAATGAAACCCGACATAGACTTAGAGTCAGTGGCGAATTAGAAATTACTGACGATCATTAACAACTTACTCAAAATTAGTGACTTATTTCACGATTTTTATTAATTAAAGTTTTCTTAAAAAAATATATTCCTAGAAAATTATTTACTATCATTCGTAAACTAAAACTTATCTTTTTATTATTACTATGAACTAATGCCTTAACTAAATACAAACACCACACAATGCCATGGCTTATTGATAAACGCTATACAAATCCTCCCTAGTGTAATAAAACCCCGATCAAATCAATTTCAAGCCCCCATAATCTTAATAACCGAAATCTCTTCCACTCACAATGCGGACAAATCCCCACTTTCACTTAGCGGAATCACCGAAGCAGCGCTTTGCCGAACTCTTTATATTATAAAAACATGCAGTAGGTCACAATAATAATTGAGAACATATCTCCCAACGCGGCTGCAAAAGTGATGGCTTACTAACTTTTGTAAGCAGGAGCCTAATTCGCGTAACCGAATCGCAGTTCGATCGTGATTGAATTGGATGATTTTGACATTTAGCCAATACTAAAACTGTCAAAAACCTGTCGTTCAATTACGATTGTGATACGATTCGGTTACGCGAATTAGGGGGCCAGATCTTCTTAAAACTAGCTAACTCTCTTACTTCACTCCCGAGAACTACAGTTACAAGTTAGGTATGTCTTACTTTAGTATGGAGGTCTCTTGATGAATCTAGACTAGACGGATAGCACATGGATAACTATAAAAACAATCTTAGCGTCTCAATTGAATCAGAGTCTCAATACAACAGTTACTCTTCCTAGCAACATATAAATTGTATGCAATTAAAATCCCTTCCACTAACTTAAATGCAGTGACATAAATGTGCCTTGAGCTTTTAGGAATATAATGTTGGAGTGGATTCATGAAGAATTCTTAACAAAAAGACTGAAAAACTGTAGGATCTTCCCAGGATCCACGATATAAATCAAGCAAATGAGGCTTATTCAGACTCAAGTCTGGGAGAAAGTTAAATCTGTTTTTTTGAGCCGGGGGAATGCATCTTGTTCTGTTCAATGAGCCGTAACTATGGCTTAACACTCCGAGAACTGTTACCCTGGGCAATCATTTCCAGTTAGCAATGCATAAAAATACAACAATGAACTTCTTTAACTACCTCCGTGGTGGTGTGGCAAACACGTCATCGGTTTTTACGGGGTCACCTGCTCCGAGATCTTTTTGACGTGATAACGTCTTTAAAATCGTTTTAGTCGGGTGATATGTTCAGAAACTTGTGTTACACCAAAACCTCACGAGCGCGATCGCAGGTATAACGAGAGAGAGACGGACCGATCTCCCGTCTCATCTCGAGCGCTGCCAGTCATTCCGTGAAACTTGTCACGCGGAATCCTCACGAGCGGAGGCTGGCATAGCGTTCGAGTGAGTGGACCGATCTTCCGTCTCTCTCACTCTAGCGGCATACAAACGAATGGAGATTTTCTCGTTATCACGTAAACATCTCGATCGTAAACCTACTTTACAAACAACCAATTTTTTTTGATTTATTTTTTATAAATAATGTGCTTGCTCTTGACTACATATTTTACTATACGGTTAAGAGAAGCCTAAGATGGAGCGAGCTTACCCAGAGGTACTGGTTCTCCCACAAACCAGCAGAACACAGAAAAACTGTTTGGCGCTGGACTCCGGCAGGAGGGTGGACCACTAGGAGGTAGACCCTAAAATCAGTTAAAATCAGTTTTATTTCTGCAAATAGGCCCCTGGAGGCGCTTTTACACGTCCCAATATTTAACCTACCACTGCTTCGGGACAAATGTGGGCTAGTGCCGAGAAGAAGCAGCGCAAGAAACTCGGTCACTATTGTCAGCCTCTTTTTAAATAAACATGTTTACATAAGATATATGCCAGTGCGAGCTGATACAATTTAAAGCCAAACGTTCCTATCATTTATATAATCATCAATAGTGTAATAGCCCTTTTTCATTAAAACAACTTTGATATATGATTTGAATTTATGTACAGGGAGGTCAGCAATTGATAGTGGTAATTTGTTGAAAATACGGATACAATTTCCCATGAACGAATTACCTACTTTTCGCAGTCTGAATCCTGGAACGGCAAGTTTATCTTTATTTCGGGTATTGAAATTGTGTACGTCACTATTTTTGACAAAAAATTCGAGGTTTTTACGGACGTACATAATGTTTTCGAAAATGTATTGAGATGCAACTGTTAGTATGTTGATCTCTTTGAATAGCTCTCTTAGAGAGTCACGGGGTCTAAGGCCGTAAATAGCCCGCACAGCACGTTTTTGCAATATAAAAATAGACTCAATATCTGCCGCTGAGCCCCATAACAAAATACCGTATGACATTATACTGTGAAAGTAGCTAAAATATACTAATCTTGCCGTTCCAACATCAGTCAATTGTCTTATCTTTCGCACAGCATAAGCAGCAGAACTAAGTCTTCCAGACAGAGACCTGATATGAGCACCCCATTGCAGTCGAGAGTCTACAGTTATACCTAAAAAGGTAGAGGAGTCTACTGTGTCTAATGGCTCATCTTTTACAATAACATTTGTGGCGGAAAACCTTACATTAGGCAAAGTAAATTTAACACATTTTGTTTTTCTTGCATTAAGCAAAAGATTATTCGTAGCAAACCAATGCAATAATTTAGAGAGGGTATTGTTAACATCGTCAAATGATAATTCGCCCCTCTTAATTTTAAAAATTATTGAAGTGTCATCTGCAAACAATACCATCTCACAAAGATTATACATATAATATGGAAGGTCGTTAATGTATATTAAAAATAGCAAGGGTCCTAATACTGATCCCTGAGGGACACCCATGATAAGGGCCGACCCTGAAGACTCAGTTCCATCAATGCAAACTTTTTGTGTTCTACCTGTGAGATATGAGTTAATTAAATCTAACGAATCATTCGAAACACCATAATGTCTGAGTTTTTTAATTAACGTTTTATGGTCCACACAATCAAATGCCTTTGACAGGTCACAAAAAACACCTATAGCATCTAACCTACTCTCCCAAGCATCGAATACGTGTTTAAGAAGTGCTACTCCCGCATCAGTGGTATTTCTACCTTTCCTGAATCCATATTGATTGTGATGTAATAATTTATTCAAATTAAAGTGCGATAAAAGTTGACTAAACATAATTTTTTCAAATATTTTACTTAGTACTGGCAAGATAGATATTGGTCGAAAATTAGCGGGATCGCATTTCTCGCCGGATTTAAATAATGGAATAATTTTGCTAAACTTCATTAAAGTTGGAAACTGTCTATCATCAATACATTTGTTGAAAATTATTGCGAGATGAGGGGCTATCACTGTTTCCGGATTTCCGAACGGATCCATGTAGAAAAAGAAGAACTTTTCGGTTACTTTTCGGGTCTGAGTATGTATATTTTATTATCTTCATTATTTCTGGTTTCCACAAACTGAGTGCTTAAAATAGCCATTTACTTTGGGCTCAGAACATTTTATGTGATGTTGGCCACACTATTCACAAATCTGCTTCACAACTTCTTTAATCCTTTGTTATTAATATTGTGTCGGTAGTTATAGTATAATACTACTGCTAATACTTACGCTGTGAATCTGGGCACGCCTAACCGCGCAGTTCATTAAAAGTTGCCGCGAACTCGTCAAAGTCAAACGTTACATTAATCTGTTTTTAAAGACCTCCTTCTAGTAAAGGATGCTATTATTGGCAATAATTTATCTAATTTTGTTTTTAAAAAAGAAAACGCAAAACATATTTTTGCGTATAAAAATCGTAAAGGAACACCCTAAATCTTAACAATACTGGGCAGAAGGCTCCATCATTGAATTAAGGTTACCACAGCGATGGGTACGGAATAAACATTACACTTGCCAAACCAAATGCTGGTTTGTGATCACAAACCCGAGGAATGTTCTAAAATTCTTGATGCCCAATGGTTGCACCCAGGACCTCAAGATCTTGGTCTGGTCCTTAAACTGCTAGAACAATAGGTACTAGTTCGACAGATGAGTATATTTTAATTAATTAAGGAACAATTGGTCGTTGTCGGCACATGAAAAGAATACCACCACCCCTTCTCTTCCTGTTAGTCTTAATGTAGTGTTCATTATGTTATCTATGCTTAGAAGAATATCTATGGTTAATGGATAGTCTGACAACACTGCACTGGTTCTCAGTCTGTGGTGTACGAAATAGTAAAAATGGCAATTAGAAATATGTAAGCAAGCTATGAAATTAAACGTTAATTAATACTTAAGTATAGTGTGTTATTTACAAATACTAAACTTCAGAGGACAGAAAAGTAGACACACAACAGCATCTTCACTCCACCATTGGTCAAACTACGATTATTGGCACGTTATTAACTCTTTTACTAAAATAATCTGACAAAATAAAGGGAACATTCTATTGTTAATTTATCATCATCATCAGCCTAATGGCTAATGGTATAGTGAAGAGGCTGCTGTTTGTCGACTCTTCTGACAGTACTCCATGTATAGAAACGCCGTATCGGGTATAAACCCCGTATCGATTAACACTAGTGATAGTGACTATGGAAGTTTAAATCAGTAGATTTAGTAATATTTAGTTTCACTACGACATGTATGTATACGAATACTGGTTTACAGCGCAACTCCATGGACTGATGACCTTAAGAGAACTGTTGGCAGTGGCTAGATGAGGAATGCCTACGATCGAGATTTGTAGCGTGACACGAAGGAGGCCTGCGTCCGTCAGTGGACGGACAATGGCTGTTGGCTGCAATGCAAAAGCTTTTGAATGAATTCGTGGGCATAGTAATGTCATCATTTATCTTTTATTGAACAAGCAATCCCAAAGATAGAAAGTTAGTGGATTCCTATGCCACTTTAAGCATGTTTTACTCGTATCTATACTCGTAGACCGTGTATTTTTAACTGCGCGTCACAGCGTTTTGCAAAATGAATAAAATGTTTTAGATTATTTTTAATAATCTATATTTATAAAAATTAATCCCTATTTCCCTTGGTCATCGCATCACGCGTGAACAGCTGGACCGATTTCGCTAATTCTTTTTTTGTTTTGTTTGTTATTATATTATATTGTTTTGTTTTGTTTGTATTGTCAGGATTGAGAAAATTGCTCGGAAAATTAGAAAATTTAAGAAAACATAATCACCATACTAAATTATTTGTAATGTAACCTGTTGACAATTTAATCTTTTTTAATGTAACATTATGGCGTTTAACATAACATTTACAAAATGCGTGCTGCAAACGGTTACAATTTCCAGTGCGGATAGCATTTGGAATGTCGATAAATAAATTTGTATCGGAATTTTTTTTTAAATTAGGTAATTATACCAATTTGAAATCAATATTAATAGTTAAAAAATCGTATGTTATTATGACGTAGTTTTTAGTAGATTTAAACTCTTACATTATTGCCTAAATTCAATGAAATATGTAGTCAACTTAGTAACAACCTCAAGAGTTTTACGATCGCTCCAGAGACCACAAGTTTTCTTTTAATATTGTTTTAATTGTGGCATCCCCTTGGAATTGCTTAAACAATTTATTTTATAACTCATTAAAACTTAAAGTGCGTATAAATTTTCGACGCTTCAGACCCAATTTCTAACGAAGTATAAAAAGTTTTCGTTTCAGAGCTGAAGTTCTTATTTACTGATAACGATTTCTTTGATTAAACATAGATTTTCAAGTTGGATGACAAGTAAATAGTATACTAGGTGCCAGTTCCGGCTTTTTATTTAGTTTTATTTCTACAAAAGCTCCACTTGTACACGTCCTAATATTTTGTCCTAACCCTGCTTCGTGACAATTTTGAGCTAATACTGCAGAGAAGTAGCGCAAGAAACTCAGCTAATTGATTGCCTATTTTCAATATCTGTGTGTATTAAGTTTTTGTTAAAATTCCTTTATTTTAATTGTCAATCATATTTTGTTAACCTTTTGAAGTAGAATTTTCTGGACCAAAACGATCGGACAGAACCGATTATTTGATGTCTTCCGATGCATGAAGTTGCTTATGATAAATGCAACTAAATTTTATTATATAAGACATCTTAATTGTTATCGCTAACCATTTGTCCTAAGGGCACACATTTAGTACGACTACATCAATCGAAAAGATACAAAATGACATTAATCAATTCAATTGCAAACCCTAATAATGAGGAGTTTTGCGCGGGAAACGAGAAGAGAAAGATGGACTTCGTTTCGTTATTTTGTGGAATAATCCTAAGCGGCATTTATTGTGATAAAGTGGTGGCATTGTTATAATAATGTGTCAGTGAGTAGGATAAATCAAATAAAAGTGAGAACAAGGAAAGGCGCTCCTATTTGACTCTGATCCACGTTCTCTCGTAAAACTCCTGTAATCATTGAAATGTATAAACCACCCATACATTTAAATGAGTTAGGTTAGTTTAGGTTTAGGTTAGATTAGGCTATTATGTTTATGTAAGTATTTATGATATTTTATCTATTTAAAATGGACATTATTACTAAAGACTAGGCTGTATGGACCCGTCCGAAGCCGTTAAAATATGAAAAAAAAAATCCCTAATAATTTGGCCGGGTTTTAAAGTTGACTTTGACGTATAGTCAACGTCAATCATTTAATCAAGGAGAGTTTTTAGGTGTCATTTCTGTATCAGACTGTGCATCTCGTTTTTACACACGGTACATGTTACCATTATGTATAACATCATGGCAGTAATTTTTTTTTACAATTTTTTTTGTAATGATATTAAATATTGGTTCAACTATTTATTTTGAAATACACTGTGACGCGCACAGATGTAGCTGCGTAAGGTTCATTCATCCGGTACCCCGCCGCAGCAAAATAATACATCTGTGCGAGTCACCGCGTGTTGCAAAATTAAAAGTCTGAATCAAAAATTATTTATTTTTCAAAAATTATTAAAAAAAAAAACGGGTATATCGGGATGCCTAATTATTTGTACTCCTAATTGTCATTGGCGCACAAACGATTAGCCTAAAATTTTTTTGCACATTTTTACTATTCCTAAACGTGTTTAGCCCATTTTTACTACGCTTAACTTTATATCGCCGTATTATAACTTCGCCGAATATATCATAACACCTACCCTTTTGCAGTTCCAAATTTTTATTCGCAGATAGTTAAAAACTTTATCAGCATGCATGAATGCTTGCAAAGAAGTAAGCATGCATGCAAGCAAGCAAGCAAGCAAGCAAGCATGAATGCATGCAAAGAAGTAAGCATGCATGCAAGCAAGCAAGCAAGCATGTATGCAAACAAGCAATCATGCATGCAAACAAGCAATCATGCATGCAATCAAGCAGACATGCATGCAAACAAGCAATCATGCATGCATCCAAACAATCAGACTTCCGTGACGGCTTCGGCGCTGCGGGGCTCCGGCGGTCCCACGCGTGCTTATCGTCGCAGATGGCTTACGCTCACCACCGCAGCTTCGGCTTTCTGGCCGCCTTGCCCCTCCGCGCCTACGCGCTTTTGAATTACACTCTAGGGGTAGGGCAGACAAGACTGCTTGGGGTCGGTTTGTGAGCGATTCGTTTCTTAAACTTTTCTGTTTAAAAAAAATAGAGCATAATGTCAAAAAAAGATGCTAATACATTTTAGTGCTTTCGATATTAGACATACTGAAATTAGGGTTTTCAATTTTTAGACCAATCTATAATAGTGCGAAAACAACTGTTAGACTAGACAATAATTATACGTTATAAGTTTAGGCCAATACGGTTCGGCCAAATGAAATTAGGACTTTAAATTTTAGGCGAACCGAAGGGCACCCAAAAAAAACACTGCCATGATGTTATACATAATGGTGCAATAACGTGCGCTTCGTTTTCCAGGTGATTCAAAAAGCACGGTGTATATAAATGTTATCAACACATAAAAATTTAGCTTCAGTAACTAGGTAATAGGTATACCAATCAAAACTATACAAAATTAGCCCAAATCTTGTTTAAAACCTTTCGTCATCTCAATTTCTGTGAAGTTTTCATGGCCTTTCAACTTTATACTTCAGTGTTCTAAGAAAGTTCGATGTTAATGGATCCCAAATTAAAGTTTCGTGGCTGTTCGTGTAACACACGATACGTGCGCGATACACGAGAATAACGGCCCTTTCCAATGGGGCCTTCTAATCCCTTTTTTTGCAGGTACTGTTTTTGCAGGTTTTTTTAATAAACAATGGGTTTGCTCAGGACTACATACTTAACTCCACGGTTAAGAAGAAGCCAAAGATGGAGCGAGCTTACCCAGAGGTACTGATTCTCCCACACACCAGCGGAACATAGAAATATTGTTTGGCGCTGGACTCCGGCAGGAGGGAGGTAGCATCCAGGCAGCCTCTTACCACCGCAGAGGGATCTTTTAGCATCATTGGTATAAAACCAAAGATGGCGTTGCTCAGGGTGGACCACTAGGAGGTACATCTCACCACCTCAAAAATGGAAGGCTGAAAAAGGATGCCGTTTAGTAGTAAACGCGTTCTATTGCCAACATTCAAACGGACATCCCGTTTTGTACTGATCCGATCCGATCGAATTTGCTATTTGGTTTTATCATTAAAAGGCTACTACCATAAGCGTGAATGCTAGCATCAAAACACGTAAACTATTAAACGGCATGCATCCTGCAAAAAACAATACCTGCAAAAAACGGGATACCCAAGTGGGAAAGGGCTCTACGAACACGCGAAGACACCAATTCAGATTCAATTTAGATCTGTTGCGGTGCAGAGTGCGAGTTTGAGGAAATGTCATTTTGTATTTTGTTTTATATAGGTACGAGTACTTCACTACTTCGAAGCGCTTTGAACTAAATGTTGTTTTGACCTATTGCTGAGTTGAATTGGTTTAGATCTTGTCGTAATTAATTATCTATTTATTTTCTGCCATTGTATCGAAGATGGCATTGGCATGAGAGAAATGTATTAAAAAAATGGTTAATGTTTACTTTTTCGGAGACTTATCCGTTTTTTTAGTTGCTTCGATACGGAGCTGATTTTATAGGTAATCTTTCATATCACTGTTTATATTTATTTATATTTATTTATATTTATTCACAAACATCTTAAAAGCTTACAGTTAAAAAAAGAAACCAAAGCGCTTAAAAGACTAAATTACATCCAATAATAATACTCGTAATAATACAATATCACGATGTCATTAGAATAAATCAAACTACACAATAAATGTCAAAAAAAACTAAACAATGTCCAACAAAATCCATGTCAAAACCAATACAAATAGAAAATAGTAGTAATTATAATATAATATGTCATAGAAAAAAAAAGGAGTCAAATAAAAATAACAAATTATTTGCGTGATGTGCATGTCAAGATTATAATATTTACATACTTAAAAATAATCGGAATTGACTGCACAGGTGTCCGAAACTATCCGCAAATAGGTCAATTTCATGGTGCTGAGCAAGTATGTCCCCGATAACACGCAAAGCGCGGTTGGTGGGCGCGTGCCTTGCGCGCTGCGTGCGCGCGGCAGGCAGGGCCAGCAGGCGCGGCCTGCGGCGCGGCGCCACCAGGCCTGCTGAGTCCCACGGGATTGTAGGAACTAAGATGTTCAATTTCTCTAATGTCTGTGGACTGTCGATCCTCAGGTGAATTATCGAAAGGTATTGTACTATTAAGAGCATAGCTCTTCGAAGCCTCAGAGTCTCCATACCAACCATACCCGAAACGAAAAGAGAGGGATACAAGTATGGATAGTATCCATAAAGCTTTTTATAGACCCATCGTGCAAATTTACGTTGTATTTTTTCGATCATAAGTATATATTTATCTTCGTAAGGATCCCATACTACTGCTCCATATTCAAGCTTACTGCGAACGTATGCAAAAAATAAGACTTTTGCTACTGTTGGATTAGTAAACTGGGACGCGGTTCTGATAACAAATCCTAACATCCTGTGCGCTATCTTGCATGTACTTATTATATGCGCGTGAAAATCTAATTTACAATCTAATATTAAACCTAAATCTTTAATGTCACATATTCTTTCCAAAGGAGCGTCAAATAAATTATAATTATGCATAATGGGTCTTAATTTGCGTGTGAAAGTAATAATTTTGCATTTGTGGGTATTAAAAGGTAAATGGTTGTCTTGACTCCATTGAGCCACAGCATCAATATCTCCTTGCAAAGCTACTACATCGGCTTTACTTTCAATACCCAGACTTAGCTTCAGATCATCTGCGAACAGCAGACATTCAGAGGCAGAGACCATTTCCGGTAAGTCATTAATAAATACCAAGAAAAGGGTTGGTCCCAACGTACTGCCCTGACTTACTCCGGACCTTGTAAAGTACACATCAGAATCATAGCCATTTAATCGAACATACTGAGAGCGATCACTAAGGTAACACGAGAAAAATTTAAGTAGCCCAGGCGTGAAACCAATTATGGCTAGTTTCTGCAATAATTTGTCGTTGTCAACCAGGTCGAAAGCCTTTTTAAAATCAAAGTAGGCTGCGTCCACTTGGACACCACGATCCATTTCTGTTCAACCGTTCTTGAGTTTTTAACGGTGTTATTAAACCGATTTTGTTTGATTTTGTTTTATTTTATAGATTGCTGCAAAGAAAGCTAATTAATACACGATGCTCTTAGCGGAGACTCGTATCAATTTTGAAATTAAGAACTGACTCAAATAAAAAATAAACATAATCATTTAGAATATAAGATGATATCAGCACAGCAGAATAGTTAGTGCGGAATAAATTTTTTAATAAATACATTTTGTAAAGGTGCTAAGGAAACATTGAATGAGACATGCTCAAAATAATATTTTGTTTTTATTTGAAAAAACAATATTTTTGTAAATCCAGTCATTGTTTCCATAACTAAAAAAATATAAAATGTTCTTTTTCAAAATAGAAAACAACTCAATATTGTTTAGCATACATAATGAAATAAATTATTAAAAAAACATGATCTACATAGGAAAAACGTATTCTGACAATAGGTTAGGTTATCTAATTCAAAGATATTGCAACCATAGACTTAGTAAATACCTATTTGATTATTGATTACAACACATTTTATAATTTTTATCGCTTCTTTAATTTGGTAACGAAATGCTTTTGTATTGAGCAGACCTCGTTATATTCAAAATTCTACAAAATATAATTGTCTTTAAATGTATCCACACAGACTTACGTGTTTGTTGTTTTAATTTTTCCAAAACGAATAATAACTACCGATATGACGTATCATATAAATAATTTGATGTGCACATAACAATACATCGCGTTTCGCATCCCCTTTGCTGAAAATGCACAAGCACGCGTAGAATTCTCACTACATATCTCATACATGGAAAAAAATCCACATACGCTCGTCATCTGTGGCACGCGATTCAGTTTAAGCTCCACATTCTTCGCTACATTGCATTCTTTATCAAAGAATTCAAAGATAATACAAATAAATAAATAAATAAAATTTACAAATAGATACGGCCTATAATCATTCCACTGCTGGGCAAAGGCCTCCATCATTGAAATCAAGTTACCACAGCAATGATGGGTACAGGCATAATGACTACGCTTGCCAAATGTGGGTGGTGATCACAAACCCGAGCAACGTTCGAAAATTCTAAACTTTTTGTTGCCTGGCCCGTGGGTCGAACAAATGACCCCGAGATCTTGGTACGGTATTTAAACCACTAGACCAACGGGGCGTTAGTAGATGAGTCATCTATCATTAATATTCGCATTATGTAGAAAACAAAGTAAAATGTCAAAAGTATTATTTTTTTTGGATTTGTTGCATTTGCCTTTTTAACCTGACCAGCAAAATTAGCAAAAAAAAATCCAAAAAAAATATATTTAAATCTGTAGCGCCTTTTTTGACTTTTTCTTTGTGACTACACAAAAAATAAATGCAAATCTTACATTTTATGTTAAATTCAAAGTAAATTTATAATATTTGTTCAGATTTAGACTTGCAGATTGTCATTGTTTATGTGCTCTTATTTTTTGAGTATTCAGAATCTGAAAAAAAAAACAACTGTCAAACCGGTTCTAAGGTATAATAAAGTATACCTGATCAGGTATGATGCTTACAACCAAAACAGCGAAAGTTGTATAAAAAACCGATCAACTTTTCTTAGAACCACTTAGGTCCGTTAAGCCACCCCTAACATCAGTGTTTCTAAGAAATATTGTATAACGAATAATAAATAATTAGTGTACAATAGCGAAAAATGGAAAATTATGAGTATCTTTACAAAGCACAAACAAAAACCACGATTGTTTTAATAAAATAGAAATATTAAAATAATATATAATAATATATTATTATATTTTTTAAATATTCTGTACCCAATTTGAATAACTATTTAAAGTACTCGTATTTTGAAAACCAGAAACAACGAAGGTACCACATGCACCCAGACCCGAGAATATGTAGAAAAGCACTTTTTTCCTACATTGACCCGCCCGGGAATCGAACCCGGTACCTCGGAGCAGGCGACACCTTGAAAACCGGTGTGTACGCTACTCCGCCACAGAGCTCGTCGAAATTTTAAACTAAGAATTAATTTTAAAAGTTCTGCCACCGCATTGTAACATAGTTGCCGATATTATGTATTATTTTTTATCTTGTGTTTAGTTTCATAAAGTTTTGTCTGCCTAGATAAGGTATGCTATATCTCTTTCAATCATACACGCTCATCTTCACGCACACCGTATTGTTTGTTCTTAGGCCTCAGCCTCGAATTTCGCGGGCAGCGGGGCGGCAGCGGCGCGGGCACTGCAAATGTATGCGCCCGCCGCTCGTCCGCGCGACTTGTCCATACATTTGCAGTGCCGCGCCGCTGCCCGCGAAATTTGAGGCTGAGGCCTTATAAATTAACCTATGTTGAGTTGGGTAAACATGATCTAACTATAATAGTTGCGGATATATTGTCGTTATAATTACTTCATATATTAAAAAAGGTAATGCTTATTATAACACTTGAAAATGACTCCCCGTTCTGCACTTGACTTCAATTAATTCCAGTTGAACCTCATAGTTTGACACGTGTAGGTATATTCGTTTGTAATCCAGCATGAAATGTGTTTGACAATAAGCAATTACTTGTGTCATACTGCGAGATAAGATTTTTTGTTTGTTTATTTATGTAGCACTAGCGGACTGGTAGCACTAACGCCCCGTTGTTCTAGTGGTTTAAATACCGGGCCAAGATCTCGGGGTCTCAGGTTCGGAACCCGGGTCGAGCAACAAAAAAGTTTCGAATTTTCGAACGTTGCTCGGGTTTGTGATCACCAACCCGCATTTGACAAGCGTGGTGATTATGCCGGTACACCCATCATTGCTGTGGTAACTTGAATTCAATGATTGAGGCCTTTTCCGAGCAGTAGGATGATTATAGGCTGTTACTAGCGGACCTGACAGACGTTGTCCTGTCTGAACTATATCTGACTGATTCAGAATAGGATATTTTAGATAAAAATTGTTTATTATTCTAATTTATCAATTTATTTACTCCGACAGAAGCATCTGTTTTAAACGTTTTAGCAGCACGCGTTCTGTCAATGTTATGTCAAACGTTAAAAAAGTTTAAATTGTCAAAAGCGATTAGGTTAATTATCAAATAATTTAGTATTACTATTATATTTTCTTAAGTTTTCTAATTTTCCGTGCATTTTTCTTAATTATATCTTTCATAAGAACATTCTCCTGACAATAACAAACAAAACAAAAAAAGAATTTGCAAAATCGGTCCCGCCGTTCACGCGTGATGCGATTATAGATTATGTATGAAATCTTAGAGAAAAATTAAGTACTACTTTGGTCCGATAGACCCCATTACAAAAGTTATTGGGCTATTCACACCGCGGTGCAAAACGACCCATTCAAAAAGAGCTCATGAGCGATTCATACTGCGGTCCAAAACACTCGTGGTTCTAAACGCCCCAATACCCATACCTATACCTTGACATATAAATACGCGCCCCAAATAGTACTTAACACAACAAATAACGATAACAGTAACCGCATTCATTTTCAAGTGGTTAATGGTTAACGTTAACCGCTTAAATGAATTTTGTTGAGTACTTTACATACAAAAATATAGCAAATTGACCAAATATTTCCCAACTCAAAAAGTAAGTGGCAACATTAATTCTAAGCTTTTAATTACTTTATCACTGAGCCGTATTAATTGGGCGGATTAATCGGATTTTACAGGACTGAAATGCAAACAAAATAAATATAACGAAATCTTTTGATGTTCTACATCAAAGGCTACTCAAATCTAATAATCTCGAAAAAGATCTGTGCGTCATTTGTCCAGTAAATGCGATAATATTGACGAGATATAGATACTCATATTTATTTACTGTAATAAAAACTTCTATTGTGTCTTTTAGATTAAAGGGATTGTAGTTTTTGTTTACACTGAAAGCGATAAATACATATTATACTTGTAAGAGAAAAAAAATTGACTTTTTTTTTATAGTATCTTACTTTACTACTTATCTTCATTTTTAAATATGTCTAAACTTCAAAACGAATCTTTATATTGAGAACAAAATATACAACAGCATAGCTTATGTTTATTAAAGGTTTTATACCAAGTTTTAATTGGTTCCTAGACACAAATTACACACTGTCAAATCAATAAAAAAAAACAGTATCAGTTGACCCTTGAAAGGTATGTTTGTAGGCTTTATACAAACGTAAGAAGTAGTGATGACCCGTTTGGTGTAGTTATTCAGTGGTTACCTACTACGCATGGTTCCCGGATTTAATTGTAGGTCGAGTTAATATATAAAACAATCTTATCCCAATTGCTTTGAGTCTAAACAGGTCAGGTTAGCGTCGTGTTTTAGAAGGCACTTTAAGCAGTTGTACCTACCGGTGTCTGTGGCAAGATGGACGTCAAAAAATACGTCAGAGGCCTGTATTATGACGCTTGAAAAACTTTGACACCAGACCTTACAAACATATAAAAATTAATCAGTAAGAAGAAGTAGTGCTGTAATGGTTACATTCAATAACAAAATTTCGAATTGATATCCTTCTGTTTACGATTGATATTTATCGCTTTTAGTGTGAGCAAGAACAATACTTTCCCTAATTCTACTTTTGCATTGGTTTTCAACTGAAATAAATTTACATTGATTCCTAGTAGAAGGGTATTTCGATCAATCAAAGTTGGTAATTAGTTTTACTCAATATCCATACAGGGTTTACAGGTATTTCATAGTAATAATTGCGTTCACCAAATTAATTAATGTTTCCTGTTTTACCTACGCTTTGCAAATATACAAAATGACATAAAAACCGAACCGAAACATATTTTACGAAATATTTATTACTAATTTAAGTTAACAGATCAGGATACTATTCTGTATAAATTGTACTGTTAGCATTATTAAATTAAAATAAAAACTAAACTGTTAAGCTTAAATATATTTTTTTTTAATAAAAAATGTCTAATTTTGTAGGTTTGTTGAACACCAGAATATTTTACTTAAGTAAACAATTTTATCATGAATTAAAAATCTTTAGGTAAGTACTTAGATCATCATCATCATCATCATCTCAGCGAACGACGCCTACTGCTGGACATAGGCCTCCCCAAGGATCTCCACAACGATCGGTCCCGCGCCACTCGCATCCAACGGCTACCCGCGACCTTCACCAGATCGTCGGTCCACCTGGTGGGGAGCGTACCCAGATCCGTCGTTTAGTGCATAGTCGCCATTCTAGAACCTATTCGCCCTAACGACCATAGGTTCTTTTTACTGTGTCCCGTCCCCTGCCACTTCAGCTCAGCGTTTCTTCGAGCGATATTAGTTATTTTAGTTATTTAATGATTCTATAACGCAGGTATTGTAATTCCCAAGGAGATTTTCCATAATCGCTGTGCGACCTTGAGCCTTCTAATTAGACCCATATTAAGCGACCAAGTTTCAGTTCCATAAGCCATCATTGGCAATACACAATGGTTAACAATTCAATACATTCAATACAATTATGAATACTAGCTTGTGCCTGCAGTTTCTTTTGCATGGGTTCCGGAGAGTAACAAATAATGTAAGTTTAAAAAATAAAAATATCAACCAACCGACAGCGCCATCTATCGTCTGTATCACGCGACTTCAAACAAAATACAATAAATAAACCTTGTTCACGCGTTAACTACTTTGGGATTAATTATAGCCCATGTTTTTTCTGATGTCTAAACTACATTAATGGAAAGTTTCATCAAATCCGTCAAGTAGTTTCAGCGCGAAAGGGTAACAAACATTCTTACCTTCGCGTGTTTATTATTAGTAAAGATAATCAACTTAACAATAGTTGTAAGGTATAAAAATAAATGTAGGCTGCACAAAGTTTCATGCCTATGCTAATAAAAAATATTAGTGTCAAATTTTTCGTTATTTGAAAATTGTAAGATTTTATCTTATGTCCTTAGAAATCTCAGTCCATTTTTGCACGAAGCATGTACGGTCACGTCGCCCGCCGTCCGTTTTAATTTCCGACCGGCACTTGAAGCGATTTGCGCTTTAACACCCTAAGAAGAGGGGAGAACTATAGCTAGGAATTTTATCTAGAATCCAATTAAGGATTTTTTTCTTTAAAAAAAAAATAATATGTACAGAGAATAACGACAAAAAGCAACCTTTGGATAACTTAGAAAAAAATACGCAATTTCTTGAAATCCATACATTATTATAATTTAGACAAAAACAACGTTTAAAACGAACAAAATACTTTGATTTTACAAGAAGCGCCTGCCGGCCGGGCAGTCTACTTAAATAAAAATATGCATCAAATACAGAACCTCCTTTTTGAAGTCGGTTAATAACTGTAAGAAATACTGATTTCAAAGCCACCCCCACCCAGGCGAGTTGTTGAACCTTGCAGATGTATCTATACACTATACTAATATATAAAGCTGAAGAGTTTGTTTGTTTGTTTGTTTGAACGCGCTAATCTCAGGAAGTACTGGTCCGAATTAAAAAAATATTTTTGTGTTGGATAGTCCATTTATCGAGGAAGGTTTTAGGCTATAGAACAAGCGTGAACCAATAGGAGCGAAGCATGAGTGAAAAATGTTGCAAAAATAGTCGCGATCATAATAACAGTAGTTGACGCGAACGAAGTCGCGGGCAACAGCTAGTCATAAATAATTATCATTCGTTTAATAGGCAAAGGATTATTATATTTCGCGGAATACACCATAGTTTAATAATACGGGTTTTACACAATGTTCTTTGTTCTTATAAATTTATACATACTCTTTTGGATATCTTTACATATTGTGCAAAAAATGAAAGTTAACATTATATCGATTTTGTTAAAAGGTGGGTACTGAAACAGACAAGATAATACTAAAGTACTGACCAACATTACGAGGTATAATGTAACATTCGCATCGAGCGTGTTACGCATCGAGCATGTTACGCTGTGTTTTAAAATCGGCGTAACATGCTCGTCAAAACTCAGTGCTCCGGCAGTTCCTTCAAGATGACTGACAGCGAGGATACCAACACGTCCTACGTTTGATTCTACTTAATTATTGTTTCACCTAATTAAGAAGAAGAAAAAACGTTACTGGACATCAAACTTATTTAAAAACAGAGGCATCTGTGGTGGTTTGTCAGTAATAGCAATATTAAAAAACCGTGCGCTCGTGACGACTTGCAACAGCGTACTGACTGAACCGCGTAACAGTCAAAGGATTCGCCAAAAAACCGACAGCCGGGTGGAGCACCCAAAGCGAGCAACGAGCGGCTCGTTGCTCGCTGGTTTCTCCGTAACACGACGTACTGACTGCACGAATGCTCGCTGTGTAATGTGTTACATTACACCTCGTAATGTTGGTCAATACCCACCTTAAGAATTGCAAGTTTATCACCGGAGCACCACAATAGTAAGAGCGTTAGTTTCCGTAAAAATAATCCTCCTGCAACCGGGTGGAGTCAAAGAAGTCCCAACTAAAGGTACACCCATTGACATTAAATGTGCACTTTTAGTACAACCTATATCAATCGAATGGATAGAACAGCCCATAAATATCCATATTATTCCATGTCGACATAATTTGGCCGGATTATAAAGTTAACACTGACAAAAATCAACATCAATCATTTAATAGGACAAATTATTTTAGTTTTCATATTTGTATCGGATTATGTATTTAGTTGTTATTATTATATCGTGCCCTTCAAGGCATAATTTCACTGCTTCTTGGAAACTGCACATCACTATTATCAAAGTAAGTTAAGAACACCAAATAACGCCATTCTCAAGGCAGAGGCCTTATGGGAGAAAACATGAAACAAACGAATTATAAATCAAGCTGAAATATGAGCGATGAAGCATACATAGCCTTAGAAATATCAAGATTAATGTGCATCGCGTGTCCGGTTGTATATTAAGTAAGTACACTGTTCTAACATGGGCATATGTAGGAATATTTTTTGGTTTAAATGCTGTTACATGACGTCCATTTGTATAGTGGTTTAGTACTGAACCAAACAGCTGCCCCATTTCAAAACCTAGTAAGTATTTTGACCAACTTTTACAGAAAAACAGAAAAACATGTTTTGTGTCAGCCGTCGTGAATTACTAAACATATGATCATAAATTGATACAGAAGAAAAAGATCGGTACCGTACCATTTATTTAAGGTATATTTTTGTTTTAAAATACTTATTTAATTACATGTTTTATAAGAGAAAAACACCTTGAAATAAAAACGAATTAAAATTTTAGACCTCGAAAACTATATCAAAACCTAGTAACAGCTTTTACTACATTTTGATCTGGTTGAAATCATATCGAAGGAAGTATGAGCTCATAAGTATGGGTTCATACTAGGTTATGATTAAGGTCAACTCGGCAAATAATATATTTATTTATCCAGGTCAAAACCCAGTAAAAACTAAATACTTTTTCAATATCTACTGTATATTACAAAGTGGATTACCATCTAGCGACTCTAATAAAAAACATTAAAATAAGGACAAATTTGAAGTGTTTTTTTAATGAAAAATAAATAACCGACAATGTGCACTTAAAAATTAAAAACATAAAATTAAACATACTAAAGACATACTACAAGTATATCCAAAATGTATTTTTATCATTCTAAATAATATTTGTGAAAAGATCTTAAGTAAGAATGAAATAAGACGAATGCGGAACTCGCGTGATCTCGGGTCTTTTCGTACTTAATATAGGGTTGTCAATTAAAATTACAGATATTTATATGAATTTAATCTTGCATTTATTTTACTTTATATTTTGGTTTATCTCTTTGGTGTAAAATAATAAAACTAATACACAATCAGCATAAAAATTGTCCCAACTAAAACAGCAACCATTGTTTATTTTAATAAGACATTAACATTTTGTTACAATTTTAATTAGTGCACTGTTAGACTCTCTTTGAAAGGAGGATTTACTTCAATTTCCTAGAAGACGTCAACATTTTGTAAGAATTTTAATCGTTGCACTGTTAGGCTTCCTTTAAAAGAAGGATTATTTTAATCTCAAAGCTTAGCAGGCGTGTAAGCGATCACAGTTTAATCAATGGAGGAGAAAAGACGCCGCTCGTCTGGCAACTATTCCTTAAATTACACCATAAGTCCGTCATAGGATAAGAAGGGGTAAAAAAATAGGAAATACCGTTGAGTGAAAAACATTTTACATGTCGTGGCAATTTTGTTTGTACCTATTTGTGTGATCATATGTTATGTTATATTATAATATGTAACACTATAAAACAAAAAAAAGAGGTACAGTTTTGAAAAAAATTACGTTTTAGTACCTATTAGTGGCTGTCAGAATATATTTGCATGGGAAAATCAACCTTGTTGTTCTCTGACGCGAATGACTTTCAACCTTAAGGTGATAAACCACTTTCTTGGGCGTCCGTACCAATGAAATATTTTTATTTCGTTTTGTTTTTTTTGATAATATTATGTTTAGGCTAGAACCACATGATCGATTATATGAAGTATAATTTAGAATATTTCTATATGTATATATATAAATGTTATGTTGGTTTGTGTACCTACGCTTCAAATACTCAAAAAGTTCTGCACCGATCGAGCTGAAATTTTAGCATGATATATTATAATGCGCATCAAGGATTGTTTTTATCTATTTATCCGCGACCGCGAAAAAAAAACAATAGAAACCAAAAACCATTCAATCACAAGCGTGGCAGGGAACAGTATTTTATAAAAATAAAGGCTGTATAATGAAAGGTACTTCATAATATTAGTAAGGACTTATATTATAAATTTATAAGTCATTCTGGAATATCATCAATTTGTCTCTTGTAGCAACCCTGACACAGTTACAATGAAACACTATCCAACATTAATTACTCAAACAAGTGGCACATGTAATAATTTCCGTCGCAAGAAGGAAATTAATTTGCAAACCGGTCCAAAACTGTTATAAGAAAATGCAAATTTTGACACTATAATTACTGGTCGCGTGCAACAACGGAGGCATACTGCATTGTCGTTTGAAAAGCAAAAAATATAAGGTTTTACTCCAAGTCCATTGAAAAAATGCATATTAACAAATACGAGTAAATATCGTCAAAAAGCGGGAAATAAGCCAGTCATAGGATTGTCTATGAAAATAAATCATGTTGGGCATAGTTTTTTTTTTGTGGTCATTTTCAATATTCCACACTACGGGTTTTTTTATTCGACGACCTCCGTGGCGGCTTGGCGTATACACCGGTTTTCAAGATGTCACCTTCTCCGAGGTCCCGGGTTCGATTCCCGGACAGGTCAATGTAGAAAAGAGTGTTTTTCTACATTTTCTCGGGTCTGAGTGTTTGTGGTACTTTCGTAGTCTCTGATTTCCAAAATAAAAAAATACACGTAAGAAGTCGCAGGAGTCAGCTAGTTAATAAATACAAATGCGTTGAATTGATTAGGATATTTTTAACATCGTATAAATATACATAATTTGTGTCTTAGAATGCCATTTCAAAAACGCATAACCAACTCAAAAGCAGTGTGTCACATAATCTATCGTAAAATGCAACCACGAAATTATTTTTAATGTGACAAAAAATTATCAGTATACATTTCGGACATGCATGGTTACGTAAGTGTTAGGTGATTTATGTTATGCCATGTTCAGATTAAAGCCGCATTTGAAATTATGCTGGAAATATGAAAAAGCAAATTTTAAAAATAGAACGTCTAACATGTTAGTGGCCAGCACCAACGTCATATTTCGTTTGGCTTTGACTAGGAATTCTTGGTAATTCAAATGTGGAACAAAAACTTATAAAGCTACTCTACACGCAGCTATTTTTGAATACATCAAAAACTAACATCATAATGAAAAAAAATATATTATAAGGTTATTTTGTCGGTAAAAAATTAATGCTGTCTGAATTGTTCAAGCAACAGCAATTATTACTAAAGGACCTAGTCTTTTAAAGTCCACACTCAGTCACATTGTGCAAGACTAGACAACTGATGCCTGTTTCGCGGTTAAACTATTTGATGCAGCCATGACAGGATAAAACCTCTTTTGTTAGTTCAATATTCTTTTAATCCTCTTAAAAAAGATTAGCTTTTTATTACGCTGTATCTTGTTTGTTTTATTTTTATGTGTGACCTTTTTACGTTGACTATATTAGACAAACCAGATTTTTTTTGTACCAAGAATAAAACATTCGTAGACAGATTTTCGTCTAGCAAGATTTTCTTGGCTCAGACTATCAGTTTTCCTGTTAACTTCGTTAGAAATTCTATCGCTAGGTATAATTGGAAAATCCACAAGTAAATACATAGATAAGAGATAAGGTAGTGAAAGTCTATAATCATCCCATTGCAGAGAAAGGCCTCCATCATTGAATTCAAAATAACCAAGATCAAAAGAATTGATTAGCTTAAGTGGCAGTGGACAGTACTCATAGTCAAGAGAACCGACGGTCGTTGGGGCAGAAAGATCTGTTAAAGTTCCTGAGAAGCCGATCGCTGTATTGCTCCTTAGAAAGATATGTCCAGTAATGTCAGTTGGCTGAGAAGAACAGTTTTCGTGTGTCACTAAATCATAATAACAGCACATCAACTTTAAAAAACATACAATTATTTAAAATTGATATTTACACTTCGTGTATAAAGTCGGGACTTCCTTGGCAAAATCCGACACTGGTGGGTAGCTCTAAGTTCTGTTGACTGTGTATTACTCTACCCACTTTGTGCAAGCGAAGCTGATTCCAAAACCTTGTCACGTGCCGTCAAAATGAAGCGAGCGCAAATATTGTGGCGATGATCTCGTAAACTCGTGAGGTTTTACAGCAAGAATCTTTATAGAGTGTCCAGGCAACCGTTTGTTCTTATTTTATGATAATATGAATCAGAGCATCACCCATTTACCCACTTAATAGAATAGAATAGAATAGGTTTTTATTGCAGTAAATGTGGTACAAAGAGATGAAATAAAATACATGGCTTCTCATATTTAGCCAGAAAACAATGGCATGCAATAAGTGAGAAAGATTAACAATTAAATTAAATTATTAACAAATAACAAATAGAACAAAATAAAAGCACAACAAAAAATAATTATAGAATACAATAGGATTGATTATTAAATTAATAACAATTAATTCATTCACTCACATTTTACAATTGATAAATTCATTCACACTATAAAAACATTTCTTACTTAATAGCTGATACAAAGAATATTTGAATTTTTTTATAGGTAAGATTTTCATGTCATCTGGCAACTTATTAAATAATTTTATTGAATATATAGCGTATATTCATGTCATTAATACTTGGTATAGTTATTTTCTACTTAATGGCTTCAAATAGTTTGTAAGTAAACATTTACGGACTAAATATCAGTGACACATGTTGTGACTTACCAAAAAAAAAGACACCAAAAATGTTTCTACATTAGAATTAATCTTACAAAGGATTCTATAAATTAAAATATCCTTCTAATATTACAGATGAGAAAAAATAAGTTGAATGTTTGTTACTCTATCACGACAGAATGATTGAACAGTTCCATTTTGTTTTTATGAGTATTGATATTATAGAGAAATAGGACATAGGTAGCTTAGGCTACTTTTCCCGGAAAAAAGTTTTTGTTGGATACTTTCTCCACGCGTATAAAGTTGCGGGCAACAGCTAGTCCGTAAAGAGATCTTCTTTTTTTAGTTTAATATCCATGTTTTGTTTTTAAGTGTGCTAACCTTTGCTTTCACCATACTTGTCGTCATTTATATTAACATATTTTTGTCACTATTTATCTAAAGGTAGACTTCGGAGCAATGCGGCTTGCGATTTGCGTCGTGCGACATGCGTCACTTGCGGCCCACGCGGCCATGCGTCTGTACTTTGAATTAAAGGAGTGTATGAAACAGCCTGGCAGAGAATGCCTCGTGGCATTAAGTCCACCTTTTGTACAATAACTGTTAGTTTATGCAGAAAAGCTTAAATAAATAAATAAACCTTTTATGCTAAAAATTAAGATCTCTTTAATACTTATTCATAGTTTTTGGAAATTTCCAAATGTCCCCAATATGGGGGCTGTTAAATAAACCAGCGGGCGCAATAATGTACGAGTGCCAAGCAAACTAGACCGCTGCTTTACTCGGTCTCTGTCTACGTTTCTTCTTATAGTTTCTCACGATTTCGTACGTTTGGGGTTTTAAACTGTAGAGTACCCAGTGAAACTTATTGCTAGGTGTTTCTTGCAAATTTGTATGTGTGGGATTTTGATTTGTAAGCTATGCCATAGGATTATTTTTCGGGATTAAAAGTAAAGTGAAGTAACAGCCTATAATCATCCCACTGCAGGGAAAGGGCCTCAATCAATGTATTCAAGTTACCACAGCAATAATGGGAACTGGCATAATAACCACGCTTGCCAAATACGGGTTGGTGATCACAAACCCGAGCAACGTTCAAAAATTCGAAACATTTTGTTGCCCGACCCGGGGATCGAACCTGGGACCCCGTGAACTTGGCCCGGTATTTAAACCACTAGACCAACGAGGCGGATAAAAAGTAGCCTAATTGGTATTCCAGCCTAAAATCTATTTACTTGCTAAATTTTATTTACATCCATTCAGTTTTTCTGGCGTGAATAAGTTACAAATATACCTTTCGAACTTGTAATATTTGAATTTAAACTATCATTAGTAAAATTAGTAAAATAATAAGATCAATCCTCAGGGATAGTCTCGCCTCTACTCTACCACGTCTTCGCCATAGAACCAATATCAGTCTGAGGGTATTTGTGGATAGCTGGAAATTACTTAGTGTATCAGTCCCATACCACCACACAGGATTTCAGCTTTTTGTCAAATTGATTTCTATATAATGATTGTTCAGAGGATTAACATATGAGGATCGACCTAAGTAGCGTGCAACTGGACAGGCTTATGTCCAGCAGTGGACTGCGATAGGCTGATGATGATAATTATTTTTTTAATCAATTGCATAGCTTATATCGCGGGCCTTGAGCGTGGAGACCGAATCCAGAAATTCCGTAACGAAAATAACCTAACCTAACACTCGGGGCGAGGCACGATCGAACAATTTTGAATTTCCGAAATTTAAAAGAATTTAGAAGAAAATAGGGATTTTGACAGTATGGTTGCCTATGGTAACCATCTCTGCCAAAATAACAGAAAAATTTAATTACAAAAGTCAAAATTAGAAAATACATAAAATTATAAAATTAAGCTATTGCATAGCTTCTATCGCGGGCCTTGAGAGTGGAGACCGAATCCAGAAACCCCCCACTCCGACCGGCACAGCGGTGATACTTTTTAGTTTTATAATTGCATAAGTTGATAACAAATGCTATGCAATAGCTTTACCGCGGCAGTCTCCGAGTGCCACACGTCTTTTTTGTTAAGTTAAAATAAACCCTTCAATAACGAATCGACAAGGTCAAGGTAACCAATGGAAAAATGAAAAGTAATTGTTGAAAGGCAAAATCTAATATTTTTGTAACATTGGCAGATATGTGTTGCATGTTGGCAGCCCATTTTTCCCACAATTTATTGATGAACGTTTCTCCAGCTCCTTCAAACTACAACACGGCCGCACCTCATATCATACAAAATCAAACGCGTCGCCATCAAAACACTTGTTAAATTTCATGGCATCTTTTGTCTATAGCCAATTTAGTGACCTATATTTGCTTTGTGGAGACACAGACCGATGTAATCTTGAGAGATCTAGCGTAGACCTAAGCAAACATTCGTGTTTGCGGCGCGCCTTACTATTCCAGTGAGACATGCCATACCTACAGCAAAATGGCGGTGGATGCAGTAGGTCGGTCATCTGTGATTCAGCACTCTAAGTATTACAAATCTATATCAGTGCTGGATTTAATAGTGATAAATACACATTAAAATGATAAAAATAAATAGGAATAGGCTTCTTAGTTAGATAAGCATAAGCTGCGTTAAGCTACGATGTTAGAGCAATAAGAACTAAAAATAGTGTGTTTTGCTACAGTGAAACAGATGGAAGTGAAAGAAGGGAGCGTGAACTTTTAATATATTTAGATGAAACTATAAAAAAAGACGTGAACAGAAAAAAAAACACGGAACTAATTCTAATTAATATTGTTCAAACTCTTTCAAACTATAATCTTAATATATATAAATTACGTGTCAAATTGTTTGTCCGTGTTGGATTCCTAAATTACTTAACCGATTTTTATTAAATTTGCACACCGTGTGCAGTTTGATCCAACTTGAAAGATAGGATAGCTTACATCTCAATTTATAGTCGCAATATTATTTTATTGCATATTTTTTGTGTAACATGGTAAGGTAAATGCCATATTTGATACCAATAACATTGTGTAACGTCTTACGTCAAAATCCAATTATATTATTCTGAGGCGATACAAAGTTCGCGGGGTCAGCTAGTTGAATAATAAAAATAGGAAAAATCTATGTATAATCATCTGTCATGGGAACTTTCTTCTTTATTTGTGAATCGTTAATATGAAAGAGCCTACTTTATACACCTTCACTGGGGAATCGTGAATCCAGTGAGAGACATAGCTACACGATTCTTGCAGAGAGCTCCGGGCTATTGTCATCATATTATACCTGTAACGTTATTGTAACGCGACTTCAAAGCTATATCAGCAAACACTGACTAGACGTTATTACAATGGTTTATTATCCGTATCTCATTGGATAATATTAATTATGTTTATTTGAGCATGTGGCATTATGTGATTAAAATATACATATTACTAGCTCTTGCCAACGACTTCGTTTGTGGTAACAATGTAGATTCCAACACAATTGTCTCACGGGAACCGAAATAGCTTTTAAGTATAAAAAGTAACGTATGAGCTATTCTAGACTATCATCTTATCTGTTATACTTAACTGCTGATTTATTTACTTCTTCAAATTGAACCGAAAAGAAGAAGAACCTAATTGTAATTCAGCAAAATTATAACGGATCAATGACTTTAGGAAACCACTATTGATTTTTTTATTGGATCTGGGTGTTTAAGGTACCTCCGGTTTTTCTGATCTTCACTGTCCCATCTTCAAATAAGTGCTTTAATGGATACTAATTTCTAGACCAAAACAAATGTGTGTCAATCCAGCACTGATAAATTTTCGAAACTATCTCTTTAACAGTTTTCCAGCCAAAATCATCTCTACATTCAAATAAAACATCAATAGTTTTAACCTTGCCGCGATACATTCTCTATGCAAGGAAAATGTCGAATATTCCCGAGCACTCGCAAATCGTCATAATGAATAATGCATGAAACGCAAATTGGAAAGGAGTGCGGTCAAGAAAAAACGTGGCTAAACAATTCACAAAACACAACAGCCAAACCACCCGAGCGCTTTTCGAGTATTTCTTTTTACAATCGCACAATCTTGATTCTTGCTCCAAACAGTCTTATGATTTCGCTTGTGCTCCTATTGGAAAGGTAACTTTTAGGTAAAATGGACAAGAAAAAAACAGAGACGATAGAGCATCATTATACTAAAACCCTTTTAAAAAATAATGTGCCCAAGATACTGGCCGCTAACTGCATTAATTCGTCTAGTCGCGTCATCTTTAAATACAAAGCCTACATGGTCATATGCGTCTTTTCTCTACTAATACCCAAACGGCAATTCGCATGCCTAGGATGAAAAGTCATCCTTTTGCAGAGGTCCAGTAGTAGACAGAAGTGGGCTACTTATAATAATAGAGATTGAAATCGATTGAGAAGGCTTGATACTATCCGGTATGTCTAAATATTGTTACACCACTAAAACGTTAGGGACAACACTGAAATTCAACGCCGCGATATTTATTTTTATATAAATAATGCTGCGGGTAACATATTTTACTCTGATTTGATAAATAAAATAATAAATAAATAAATATTTAAGACATGCTTCAATGGGCCACACTGAGCCATCTAGTCCCAAATTAAGGTACTATTAAGTACCCTGTCGTATGGGTTACTAGACAACCGATAAACTTACTTATATACTTTTTTTTTTGTAAATATATACTTATAATACATAGAAAACACCCAGACCAGTACAAACAGACATGTTCATGCACACAAATATTTGTACTGTGCGGGGATCGAACCCGCGACCCATGGCTCAGAAGCAGCGTTAACTACCGCTGATCCAAATGGTCGTCTAAATTGATGTTTTAAACATTCAGCCTGATCTCTGATTTTATTATCTATCTTCTTTATAAATATAAATGAATCACTGAAATGTATGTACTCGCATAACTTTCGATCGACTGCACCAATACGGATAAATCTTTTTGCTTATATTTGTGATAGTCAGGAAAAGATTTTATTGTAAGAGAATATTTGAAAATATTACGAATCAACTATTTTATTATCCTAAAACTAGTTTAGGAAAATCTACAAAAAATATATGTAATAATAAGTGAAAATGGTCATAAACAGGTCATTTGCTTGCATTACCTTAATTGTCTAGCCCCTGCAAAGCCGGTACATATATCTAGTTCAAAGTAAATACGAATCGGCAAAAGTCTTGTTCTCTCAGTCTTTTGCAGAGAAACGGAATGCGGTATGCTGTGTTTGGACTTGATCGCATTCTACGCTTGTCTGCCCTCACGTCTATTGCACACATCCCGCTTGTTTTGTTTCATTAATATTATTATTTTTAAATTATCTATATACTAGCTGTTGCCCTCGACTTCGTCCGCGTCAATTTCCGTTATTATGATGCGATTATTTTTGCAACATTTTTCACTCATGCTTCTACGTGTCTGTCTTCACTTCATGTGGTTAGCGTTGATACTCGTATATTGATATGTTTTATCTTTTAGCCATGTACCTACGTAAGGTTGAATTTCCATTTTACGTTAGGTACGAGTTTAAAGGTTTAATATTTAGAACATACATAACATCTAATCAAACAAAGTTCAGACATACGTGTTGTGATAAATCAAAACATTGTGTTTTTTATAGATGTAGCTGTTCTGTTTTACTCTGGTCAAAAGAGCAAAACACAAATCATAAAATAGTTGTTTTTCAAAGAGTTTAGCTATACCGTTTCTTAATATTAAGCGATATTCACAGTAAGCGATATTGTATTTTTATAGGTCACCACGCCTCAATTGGTTTAGAATTTTTATATTAAGTACTTTTCTATTATTTTTGTATTTTTTGTATATCTTATGAAGAACCGATGGCCGATTAGATGGAAAGGTTCTGGAATGGTGAATGCGCATCGGACGACCATTGTGAGTAAGCCCTACCAGGTAGACCAACGATCTGGCAATGGTTTTGTGAAGCCACTAGATTGTTGATCTTTAGAGGAGGCCTATATCCAGCAGTGGGCGTTGTTTGGATGAGATGTTTATGATAATGACGACACTCTCACAGTTCAATGACAATTTTGTTTACGTACCTATTTATTTGAAAACTAAACAGTTTTATTTCAAGTACAGGCTTATGTTATCACGCTTGTCAACTGTGGGTTGGTGGGTGATCACAAACCCAAGCAATGATCGAAAATTCCTAACTCCTGCTAACAGAAGCCGTACTACGCAAAACGAAGCTTTTGATTACAGATATATTTATCTCTTTCAGATAGTCTAAGACATCGGTATGAGTGATAGAGGCAGATGGATTCGAATAAACGCACATTGAGTTGTGGAGTAAGGCCTCTGACCCGAGGACAGAAACTAGATCTTATGTCGGTACTTAAATCACTCCACAAATGGAACTTTAAATATAAGAACAAAAGGTGTATTTAACACGTTATTTTGACACGCACATTTTGCGAGGGCACACCTAATTGAATTCCTTTTCTTAAACGATATGAAACCTTAAAGGAGACCCTTATCAGCCGAACAGACGCATCGGAGAGACAGGGGGAGGGTTTTTCGTTTATTTTCTTAGCTCAAGATGTTATGTTCGAATTGGGCTCAAGCTATTTGTTTTTTGATTTTCAATTGTGTTTTTCATCCTAAAAATATCGAGGAGGTTCTGAATAAAATTCTATGCGTGTAGGTATTTGATTCTTTGAAGGATGTCTACCTGCTTTCACTGTTCAGGATGGGTTACTTTTCAGAATAAAATCAGACCAACAATGTTGAGATAATTATGTTTTGATTCAATTGACCGAAAAATAACATCAAATTTGGTTAACCCCATAAAACTTCCAACGACAATGACTAGCAAGTAAGCCCGTAAAAAAGCGACTTGATTCTGCTAAACACGTCAATTCTGTGACTATGCTGAAGGTATAAGACTATGAGAAAAGCTTACATACAGGATGAAATTAACCACCTTTCAAATAATTTTAACACAAAAATCTACCAGACAAAAGACAAAAAGTATGACAGATGATAAAGTCATCATGTATTTTCTTATCGTTCGGATAGTCTTCTGACGTAGTTCTCCAAGCCCCTAAGGCTTCTGAAGTGACTTGTCCTTATAACCTTCCATCTTGCAATAAGACTTCATTTCCAAAGCAAGACTGACTCCCAACACATTCAATTAAAAAAAGATCTTTACCAACTTTTAAATTGTGTTTGGGAATTTCGAAGATTGTCCTTATTTTAATGTCAAGGTAAAATGTAATAGGTACATCCTTTTCACCTTACTTTGAACAAAATAAGCACTTCCGCTTTGTTTTCGAAGCACAATTTCCTTGTCATTACCTAGCTATTTACCAAAAAATGTTTTATTAGAGCAACAATTTTTTACAGGCCTCTAAGACGAAATAATGTTATGAAAGTCCGCGTACTATGATCATTTTGGGTTTCTGTATCTAAAAAAGGAAATCAGATCAGTAAACTTTTTATGATAATTTTGCTGTCGGTCAAGCCGTCTCTTTGCCTTTCCATTTTAGAAATTTATGTTGTATACTAAAAGTATAGTCAAAATACATCTCCGTCTTACACCTAATCCAACTGGAATTATAACAATTTCAGAAAACAAATTTAAAAAGGTTCTAGACTCTCTTCCTGAATAGAATAGAATATAAAATAGAATAATTTTATTTATTTGCATTAAAAGTAGTGACATAAGATGGTTTTGTGCATTGTAGTATCTCACATTTAATCTCTTCGGACATGCAAATTTCACTTCTTTCTAATCTAATTAAAATATGTACCTACCTACAAATCTGGTAGGTATAAAACTTGTTTGCTTTTCCTATTGTTAAACCTTCTTTGAATTGTAATACATTATTAAACAGAATTAATTTAAGTTACTTAAATACAGATTTTATTTCAAAGCCATGAGAGTATAGCTTTGATGTGCCTAGATTAAATTTCGCTTTTTATTATTTAGTAATTAGTTCTTGATTCGATTGTAAGCGCTGCTTAAGAAAATAATTTTTCAACGAACAATACGATAAGCCTTAGCAACAGATAAAACAACCCTGTTGCTATGCTATTTGGATTTGCCTAGCAACATGGTACCTTTTTTGTCGCTATCTTGAATTTATGTGTATAGGATAAAACTTTGTTTCTTTATCTATAAAAAAACTTTGGAATTACCCTTAAGTAACTGGTCTATTAGTGGTTTATAAAGGTGAAATATTACCAATTTTCCAAAATTTTTATACGCGTTCAGTATCGTATTTAGAGCCTATTTATGAAGTAAATAATGTTAATCAAGTTGTCACCCGAAAATATTTTTCGCGATATAGTTTTTAATTTTTACGGTCCTAGACCTGTTAAGGTATACAGGGATAGTCAAAAACTTATTAATAGTATCGTAATGAATGAATGAGATGCGCAACGCGTAAAAAAAGTGTTGCTAGGCGGCCGTATCAAAAATTTTAAATTTTTGGCGGACATTTTCTAAGTGCTACGAGTATATCTTGACATTTTTGTACTGGGCTATACCAAAAGAAAAAAAACGTCATTTGTTTTTTGTCTCGTAGATTGATATATTAAAATTTGGAAAGTGGTTAAAATTTCATCCTGTATATTGGGTCAAAACCTCAAGACAATGAGTTCGATCTCCGGTTCGAGCAACAAGAGTTCGAATTTTCGAACATTGCTAGGGTTTGTATTCAACAACTTAATATTTGGCAATCTTGGTGAATGTGCCAGCACCCATCACTGCTGTGGTAACTTAAATTCAATGATGGTGGCCTTTGCCCTGCTGTAGGGTGATTATAGGCTGTAACTTAACGCCACTTTACTTTTTCCCTTTTTTTTAACGCCCAATGAAAATGATTGTATAAAAGAATGAAACGCATTCGTTCATCTTTCTGCCAATTTACTTCGAGAGCTTTCAACTCGCGAGTCGTCGTAAGCCGAGAGACGAGTACGAGACTAGTGATGTCGCTAAATATATTATCGATAAAGGGCAATAAATACATCGATATTTTACGATAGCAAGATACGAGAGCAATCATTTTACGACAGGCGTTTTTGAATAATGTTTTATAGGATTTTACAACTTCCTTTTATTTTTCTTCCATTCAAAACGAGCGCACTTAATAATTTACTACCCATCCGTTAAGTATTCAGTTTGATAAAAATATTTCGTTATACTCTCTTAAAAATCAAATCAAATTTTGTCTTTCTTGACGCATTTAAATCCATCATCATTTACGAGTATATTGTGTAATATATGGATTACTGATTTAAAGTATTAGACTAGCTGCTACTTGCGACTTTCTTCGCGTGAGGTATTTCATTTGAATGTTTTTTTGTGGGGTAGAAAAACTATTCTTAGAGTCACCAATTTCTAGATTTTTATTTTGTGTATTTAATACACAAATAACTAATTATCATCATCATCAGCCTATCGCAGTCCACAACTGGACATAGGCCTCTCCAATTGCACGCTACTTAAGTCGATCCTCGGCTTCTTGCATCCAGCTCCTGCCAGCTATCTGGCGAAAACCATCACTCCACCTGGCCTGAGGGCGTCAACATTTAATAGAATCTGTCTGATTATTTTGGCATAGTTCGATAACAAACACTGTGACACGATTTTTTTATAGATTATATAGATACATTTTAATTTGTCGATTTATCTTAAATACGAGTACTATAATTAGAGTATAACTCGATTACAAAGTCAACTGTCGATAACAAAACTGTCGAATTTGTTACGGCACTATTATGTGCCGCTAGTTTGTCGACTCGTTATAACTTACCTAAAGTCTAGTTTTAAATTACGTTAAGTTTTATTTTGAAATGTTTATTTTAGCGTTCCTATTGCTTTATTTGGGTATTTATCGTGTAACCAGATTTAACAAGATTAGTTATATAAGGGGTTAAAGTATGAAATTGCCGTTTTGTATGGACGAAATCGAGAAAAGTCATTTTTCCATACTAACAATTATTTAGTTTTTTTTAAAAACGCCTAAACCGTTTTTGATGCAATTAAAGGTGAAAGTTAGATGGTTATAAAGCTACGCATTATAGTATTTAAATTTCTGGAAATCAAAGTATATAATACAAATATACTTAATTGAAGCAAAAAGGTCAGCTGACACATTGTAAGGGGTCTTTTCAACGACTTCCTTTGAAGTAGTAAGCACTAGTATTGCATTTTTTTTTA
This sequence comes from Anania crocealis, assembly GCA_949315895.1. Classification (NCBI taxonomy): domain Eukaryota; kingdom Metazoa; phylum Arthropoda; class Insecta; order Lepidoptera; family Crambidae; genus Anania; species Anania crocealis. The sequence continues at coordinate 3,709,339 of OX438880.1, forward strand.
AATCAAAAGCTACTTTATTTAGTTTTTCATACAATACAAAAAGAATTACGCAATAATACAACTATACTTAAGAGCTATAAACAATATAAAAAGTGGGAAAATAATCGGCAATTTCATACTTTAACCCCTATTATTTACAATTTTTAAGGATATTTTGTAGTCATTTTAGTAAAAAAAAATACCTAAATACTTATTTTTTCTAGAAAAGCGGTTTACTTGACTAATTTTCTTGATTATAAATACAATCAAATTATTACAAAACTGAATGAAGTATGTCGTCCCTCATTAACTGTGTGTTGCATTCCCACGATAACAGCTATTAATTAATTATTTTGTGAATAAAACACTCAAATTGCGTAAATTGAAATTAATTGTTCTGTACTCGATAAATCTTATGACCACTAGCGCTTCCGTTTAAATCTTTGGCAGTAATGTGTCCATAACTCAGGAGTAAACCGCGACTGCATTGGGACTATGGAATGTTGATAGGGTCACCAAATAACATCTTAATTCTTGATACTTTTGAGGATTTTTTATCTTGAAGAAATTCCGATAAAGCTTGCTTTCCTGCCTGAAAGGAGATGTCCCATAATAGGCCCAGACATAGTACACCATTTGGAAAAATCAAGAAAAATTTATTGATTCTGGGAAAAATACATATAAATTTATATAACATCTAATTTAGTGGTTCAAAAAAAAAACAAGATCGAATAATTTATCAATCTTCATAGGCATTTCAAGATGGCGTCAATCTAAAAAAACTTTAAATATCAGTAGCTGTCAGATACCCCTTGTCACTTTGGCATAATCATGCACTTCAAGTTTTTGTTCTGCTTGTCGCGTTTTAAATGTAGTTCATTATAACGACCTCATTTTTGATTTCTGGATTTGGTATCAATTTCTTAATGTTTGTTGTTACTACAGCAAGCGATGGCACTCGACTCCTAGATGCGCGATTATGAAACCAAAACTGACAGATGTCATCAAAATGTCATCTTCCGCCATGATGGTTTTGTTGTTTTGTATTGCTATTTTCTTACTTAACTCTTTATTTGAACCACTCAACGAAGCCAATTTAAAAGAATTGGATAATAACAAAATCTTGTAGGTGTATTGGTCTATCTTTTGGTGGGGTGTACAGGTTCTGGGCCTGGCCTCCATACAATTTGGGACATCTCCTTTGATTTTAAATAAATTATCTTGTACTAGTACTAGAATCCCTTGACAGCTTTAATGGTCATTACGGTTTAATTGTCTTACAAAATGTTAATGTTACAGGTGTAATACAGCTTGACAATAGACACATATTATGTGTTGTAGATATAGATTTTGTCACACATTTTCTTAAAGTATAGAATAGAACTCAAAATAGATTTCTTGAATTCTTCTTCGTTGTTTTGTTAAACAAAAAATCGTCAGAGATATAATACAGTATAGATAGATCTCACCAAAACGAACAAAGTGCTTTCCTCGTTAATTATGTTAACAAAAAAGCTACAGAATGGTTCGCTTAGTCTATGTTCCCTAATAAGAACAATCTTAGGATCTTCGAGATGAGAGTTGATGAGTATCTTAATATTTAGTCTTAATTTATCCTACTGCAGAAAAAGGCCTCCATCATTGAATCCGAGCTATCACAGTGATGTGTACAGCCACCACGCTTGCAAAATTCAAGTAAATAATCACAAATCTAAGTAATGTTCCAAAATTTGAGACTCTTGTTTCCTGGCCCAGGAATCGAACCGAGAACCCCGGGATCATGGCTCGGTACTTAAACCAAAAACCAGTGGTGCGTGAGGTAAGTAAGTAAGTAACAGCCTATAATCATTCCACTGCAGGGAAAAGGCCTCCATCATTGAATTCAAGTTACCACAGCAATGATGGGAGCTGGCATAATCACCACGCTTGCCAAATGCGGGTTGGTGATCACAAACACGAGCAACGTTCGAAAATTCGAAACTTTTTTGTTGCCCGACCACGCGATCGAATCTGGGACCCCAGATCTTAACCCGGTATTTAAATCCCTAGACCAACGGGGCGTTAGGTAAGGAACCTAAAAAACAATTAAAAAAGAACATTCCCAGATATTTCTGAATGCATGGCGGCCCTCAATGCCACTCGCATTGCCGATCCAAGATTTATGGGAATTGTGGTCAACATAAAGTAATACTGGTGGATTTTATTTTTCGCCATTTCAATTGATTTCAATAATTATGCGGTGGTTTTAAAAGGATTTATTGGAGGATTTTTGTTGGATCAATTTAAATTAAATGTGCGCTTTGTTCAATGAATATTCATCATTCACTAGCCCTGTTCCCAGGTCATCTGGGGTCGGCGCAGTATATTTTCCTCTTCCATACAATCCTATCAGTCGTCATCGAGTCGTTTACTCCCTTCTCAATCATATCCTTTCTAACGCAATCAATCCATCACTTTTTAGGTCGCCCTCTACCTGTCCATCCATCAACAGTCATATTCATCACTCTTCTTGTCACGTGCCCTTCATCTCTTCTCATCACATGTCCATACCATGATAGGCGATTTCCTTTCAACTTTTCTACTATTGGTGCTACTTTCATACTTCCTCTAATATATTCATTTCTTATTTTATCAATTTTTGTCACTCCACACATCCACCTTAACATTCTCATTTCTGCTGCATGCAATCGTCTCTCATCAACCTTCTTTACGGCCCAGCATTCCGATCCATACATTAAGGCAGGTCGTATCATGGTCTTATATATTTTCCCCTTTAGTTTCAAACCTATCCGTGGGTCGCATGTTGTTGTCGTGACCTGCCTCCATTTCATCCAACCTGAGTTGATTCGCTGCTTAACATCCCTATCGATGTCACCGTCGCTCTGCACGAGAGACCCGAGGTACCGAAAGTACCGAATATTGTACTAAATAAATCCCACTACATGGAGAGTAATTACGAGAGTATTGTTCATTGATTTATAGATTACAGTAAACCGAAAGCTAATCCATTAATTTTAAGCATAATATTACGACTGTGTACAATAACGCGAGAATAATAGTTTATCTGTTTTTACAATTTGTTGGTAATAATTTAATTCTTCGAATTGTAAATTAGTCATCGTTACTTAGTTTTTACAGCTTAGCCGAATATTTTAACAATCAATAATTTAATATGTAAGTAACTTTATGATGCAATTTGTGACATTGTTTCTGTATGGTAATAAAATAATAATTTAAGAAACTGACTTATTAATTGTTATCAATATTTGCACATCTGCATGCAGGCTAAATCATAAAATTTCAGGTCTTCATTGTTAAACTGGCATGTAATCCGTATTCTAGCAAATGAATTATTGAATTTGAAATTGAAAGTTATTTTTTGTAATAGGTAGCTTTGATTGAACACCAGATTATGAGCACTGCTTCTAAAATGACTTGTATTTTCGGCTCCCATTTTGCGACAAGTGACAGTCCTTTCCTGTCCAAAAGCAAGTTTACCTTGTGTATAACATATTTCCTTTTTATTCTCTTGAATCTTTTTTTGTTGTATGTACCTATTCAAGAAAATTTTCAGGACAGATTTAAAAAAAGGGTAAAATCGAGTCAAACTTGCTTAGTGACGGTTTTTTATCGTCAAACTAAGCTGAAATAAGTTATTAATGTAACAAAAACATCAGTATTTAGTATTTATTTCAACTACTTCTTCGCGTTACGGACACAAAGGGTCTCTGCGGACAGACAGAGAAACTGACACACACAATTACGTGATCTTGTAACAGTTCCTTTTTTCTTTCTGAGGTACGAAACCCAAAAAATCATACTGGAATAACAAGTGACAATCACTGTTGGCACAAAAATAGAGGCTAAGCAGCGGTTTTAGACAAGTGGCTGTCTTATATCGTTAACGCCAGACGAATAGATGTCAAATGTATGAAAATGGCATAAGCTTACGATCGTTCGATCGTTTGTTAATGTCATTTCCATACATTTGTTATCTATTCGTCTGGCGTAAACGATATAGGAAAGGCACTTGTCTAAGGGCTCAGTACTCCAAGAAGAAGACGGGCAGCCTTTTGCTCTACCATTGTTGATAGTGACAAAACTTTCTTTGGGAAAAACCTTTGTGGCTGATTATAACGAATAAAAAAAGTATGAATTCCTCATAAGAAGATTACCAAATTCTTTTGAACGCTTCATAGAATACGAGCAACATGATGAAGGATACGAACTATAAAAATACCCATAAACTGACGGGCGAACAAGCAATTATCTCCCTTTGTTTATGGCTACATTCGTTTGTTTAAGTGTGGTACAAGTGATAGGATTATTTATGAGGTCTCATTTTTATTACCTGACCAGAAAATGTAACGAAAACTCTTTGATATCTGCTTATGCCAGCTACTACGTGTATTTTTATTTGAACATAACGGAAATTAAACGCGATCATACTTTGATCTTTTGCCTGACATTTTGATTAGTTACGCTGACCGTGACGCAAGCTAAATGGAACAGTGATGAGGTTAGTACAAAAGTAAAATTTATGCATGTCAATGGTTGTCGTAACCCGGCGATATAAAGAGACTAAGCAATAATAAGAGGCAGCAATGTTTTCTTTGGGAGTATGACTCCTTAAATCGTCTCTTATGACAATCATGAAACGAGAAGAAGTGCTATTCTATTAGGGAGTAAAAGTAAGTAAGTTACGGCCTATAATCATACCACTGCAGGGCAAAGGCCTTCATCATTGAATTCAAGTTACCATAGCAATGAAGAGTACAGGCATAATTACCACGCGCGGGCTGGTGATAAGAAACCCGAGAATGTTTGAAATATCGAAACTTTCTGTTGCCCGACCTACGGATCAAACCCGGGACCGCGGTATTTAAACAACTAGACCAACGGGGCGTACTCCTAAAAAGCGTCTCTTTGGTAACCCATAAGACATGAGGAGGCTATCCTACTTTAGAAGTACTCCTTAAACTGTCTATCATGACACCCATAAAACTTTTAATTTAAGCCGGCAATTAGCTTCATTTTAAAGCTAATACTTCGCTTGTATCTTGTTCGCTAATAACTCTCACGCTTGTAGTAGGAAGTCCAAATTATTTATAGGTCACGAGATTTCCTTTTTTTTTCGCTCAAACGTGATGATCGGGGTAATAAAAGGGATCGGTTTATGACCTGTGGTTTATATCGGCGCATAGAGAATGTTTGGCCGCTGCAAATTGGTCGTAATCTTGTAACGATTGTTTTTGGGATTCAATTTCAAATTTTAATGAAGTACTTTGAGATTACGAGGTCAAAACACTGCTAGCTAGAGTTTCGCAGGTGTCTCTTCATCCTGAGAAAGGCCGGGGAGTTCATTAGACCCAAAACCTAAAAAAAAATGAAGTTACAGCCTATAATCATCCCACTGCAGGGCAGAGGCTTCGATCACTGAATTCAATGTGGCAAATGATGTATCTGTTATAAATATCACAATCTAACTAAAGCTAGATTATCTTACTTTCAGATGTGGGATATTCGCCGTCAACAATTAGAATTAAACTAAAGATCTTTGTTTCCGTCTCGGATAAAACGCAGACTTCAGAACAGTGCGGTCTCAAAGATTAACACTTAAGCTGATCCGTTGAGAAACATTTTCCTTTACAAAATAAAGTTCTAGTTCAGACACAGCTCAAACTGTAACGCTTATACAGTACTAGTCTTTCACCCGCGGCTTTTCGAAGTCAACTACGGCCAAGCAATGGAATACAAAATAGCCTCAGTCCGTTATTTGCCCGTAGACAAGAGGCTTTGTAATATCGTTTACGCTAGACGAATAGATAACAAATGTATGAAAATGAGATAAACAAACGATTGAACGATCGTAAGCTTATCGTCGCTGCGCGTACAAAATTTTAGTTATGCGGCTATATTTTACGGACCAAACTAAGTTGTTACTTGTTTTTCAAAATATTTTATGTGTGTTTCTTGTGCACCTGCAAGCACCGTGTACAGCGAGCGATTATTTTTCGGAGGCTGGAAACGTCTACGAAGAAAAAAGGAATAGGCTGTTACCAGAACGTGCAGAGAGCCTTGTGTTCCTGCATCACAATTTACCCATATTAAATTTTAAATATTGAATTATTTTTTCATTACATCCTCTTACTTTGTCTCATCACTACTCATTATTTATCATAATTGAGATTGTCGAAGATATCCCAAATTAGTAATAAATACTTTTTGATCGCACTTAGCGGTTAGCGCACTTAGGTTTGCGGGTTTGATTCCCACCTCAAGCAGTCAAATTTTTGAGTCAAGGAATTGCATTTTCAATAAATATTATTATTGTGAGCTGACTGTTTTCCACCGTGTACTTTGAGAACGTATGCTGCGGGTTGTGGGTGCTGTTTCTTGAACTTTCCGAGTTTTGACTCATGAGATTTAGAATAAACTCACTAGTTTTGAGTTTTCCTGGTACAGCCGAAGTTATAATAAAGTTGTTGGCAAATAAAACTACAGCTGATTTATTTAACTTGGCTTATGATGGTGTGAGGCTGATGGAAAACTTAAAGATTTGCTCGTGATTGTTACCTACCTAATGCTGGAGAGCCTTATGATCAGCAGACGGCGTCGTTTGGCTATGATGACCATGATGAGATGAAGGTGCCATTAGCTCTTTTTGTGAAATAGGAGTACTGCTAAAAAGTAACATACTTACTTTCTTTATATGATATTTAAGCAATTTAATTGCAATTATAATTATTATTTCAATAGTTAATCTAAAAAAATTATGTTCCAGGCGGGACTCGAACTGCCCGACAAGCAAGGAGATGTGGGTTCGAGTCCCGCCTGAGATATAATTTTTCAAGTTTTAAAAATGATATAAACATACCTACTTACTAGTGCGTTTATAGTATTAGCAAAGATTACAGACAAAAATACCTAGCTCGATCTCATTTGTGGTATACATGGCAGTAGCGTGTCGATTTCAGTCCAGCTAGCCCTGTCATGACGAACCTTGTTATATCAAATAATTAAAAAAAACCCTGTTACAGAACGCCGTTTCGGCTAATCGCTGCTCGTTTATTTTTGATTGTCCACACGCTACGTGAAAATCGACAAATGTTACGGTTCACAATTCTCCGAAAGTTTGCCTCACAAGATAAATTATACTCTAACGGTACTTACAATTATTTTATTTTAATAGGTACGCCAGCAGTTAACACAACAATACTTTTGACGACCTCCGTGGCGGAGTGGCGTACACACCGGTTTTCAAGGTGTCGCTTGCTCCGGGGTCCCGGGTTCGATTCCCGGACGGGCCAATGTAGAAAAAATGTGTTTTTCTACATTTTCCCGGGTCTGGGTATTTGTGGTACCTTCGTTGTTTCTGGTTTCCAAAATACGAATGCTTTAAATAGTTATTCAAATTGGGATCAGAACAATGTATGTGATGTTGTCCACATTTATTTTATTTTTTATTTATAATACTTTTTTATAATACTATATTATAATTTTGGACGACCATTTGGATCAGCGGTAGTTAAAGCTGCTTCTGAGCCATGGGTCGCGGGTTCGATCCCCGCACAGTACAAATATTTGTGTGCATGAACATGTCTGTTTATACGGGTCTGGGTGTTTTCTATGTATTATAAGTATATATTTACAAAAAAAAAAGTACATAAGTAAGTTTATCGGTCGTCTAGTACCCCATACGACAGGGTACTTAATACTTGTTACTTCCACAACAATATCTCACAAATAATCGTATTTATGTATGTATTTCATTCTTGTTCATATATATAAATATTTTTAATATTACATTCCTTTAATACATACCTTACACACACATTACACATACTTCTGTTTTTGGTGTTTGCAATTTTAATTTGATGTTTTTCTTATTTTTTTTTTTTAATGTATCAGCGCAACCTCTGGGTGACGGCTGAAAATCAGTGTTTCCGCCTTGGGGTGGAAACTTATGCTGAGCCTTGACCCATGTTTGCTGCAGCAAACACTGTTGACAAATGTCTGTTTTAATTATTGTGTTTGTACTGTTTTGTTTGTTGTTACAATATTTTGGTGTACTTACCTGTGCTTTATGTTAATTGTGTTTACTGTGGCAAAATAAACGATTTCTTATCTTATCTTATCTTATAGTACCTTAATTTGGGACTAGATGGCTCAGTGTGGCCCAGTGAGGCATGTCTTAAATATTTATTTATTATTATTATTATTATTTAATACACACAAATTTACAATTTTATGCTTAGAATTAGAAGCTTAACTATTAGAGGCGAACACAGCATGCAAAAAGTATTAAAATCCAAAATGGGTTTAAACACTATAACTTATACATACATAAAAAAAAACAAATAAGCAATATCTTCATAATTAATTGATTACTTTACTTAAGAGTTAAGATTATATATTTTCGAATGCTACTACAATGACCAATGAACAGGCTACCCAGGCAGACACAACAAATCGCGAAGTGACTTTTTAAAACAAGACAAAGACTCAGCCAGTATGTCCACAGAGTGCCCGACCCCATTATAAAGCCTACACAAGCGCGGTATGGCGGTATGCTTACCTGCCACCGTGCGTCTCTGATGAGGGTACAATAAATGAATAGCTGTTCTTGGGTATCTGCGAGGTACTCTAAATTTTAAAAGTTCAAGTAGTTAAGGACTATCTATGATATTACGCAGGCACTTATGCAAAAACGTCAAATCCGACAGATCTCTGTGTTGGTCCAACGTGAGCATTCTGAAGTGAGATAGGCGATCGTAATAAGAAGTACCCCTATGAATTCCAGCAGAGTAAGCTAAATGATTGACGAATCTCTTCTGGAAGCGTTCTAATTTCAAAATATGAGTGGCATAATGAGGACGCCAGACAATACTGCAATAATCCAGAACACTTCTCACAAGACTGTTATAGAGGACAAATTTAGTTCTTATTTTTCGAAACATCTTAACATTTCTCAGAGTAAATCCAAGCATTTGTGAGGCTTTTTTTACGACATTCTCTATTTGCGGTATAAACGTAATTTTTTTGTCAAAGATCACGCCTAAGTCTTTGATTTCTTCTAATTTATTGAGTAAAACTCCTTCAATATTGTACGATGAGTTAATAGGCTGGCGCTTACGTGAAAATGAAATATTAGAACATTTACCAGTATTAAGTTTCATATTATTATCGGTGACATGAATATTCCTAAATTAGAGTAAAACTAAAGTAACGGCCTACAATCATCCCACTGCTGGGCATAGACCTCTATTATTGAATTTAAATTACCGAATCAATGATGGGTACAGGCATAATCACCACACTTTCCTTATGTGTAGTAAATGTAGTCATAAACCCGAGTAATGTTTAACCAAGGAAAAAAGAAAATTTCCATGCAACCTGAGAAAATGAATGTTTTTATTTCGATACGATTCAAAGTTGGTGTAGTAGCTTAAAAGTCATGCAGATGAAAAAACAAATTTAAATAAAGTAAACCCACACAACTTGCTACACAAAAAAAAAATAGCAACCTATGATACAAAGCAGTCCCAAACGGTGAAATATAAATTCAAAACTACTTTTACCCGACCGGGGATCGAACCGAATCCCGAAATCTTGACCGTTCATCATCAGCCTATCGCAGTCCAATGCAGTCCTACGTAGGCCTCTCCAGTTGCACGCCACTTAGATCGATCCTCGGCTTCTCGTATTCAGCTCTCGACCGTTAAACCACTACAGATATAAATAAAAGTAAAAAGTAAAGTAACAGCCTATAATCATCCCACTGCAGGGAAAAGGCCTCCATCATTGAATTCAAGTTACCACTGCAATGATGGGAACTGGCTTAATCACCACTCTTGCCAAATGGTTGGTGATCACAAACCCGAAACTTTTTGTTGCCCAACCCGGGGATCGAACCTGGGACCCCGAGATCTTGGCCCGGTATTTAAACCACTAGACCAACGGGGCGTTTAGTATAAATTAGTATATCCCAAACCAAATAATGTAGAACAAGATTACGGTGTATTCAAAACTATTACGATATTTTCTTGATGTTATCGCCCCCATTTATCATTTGAATAATATTTGCTTTGAAACTTTTCCTATTGGAAAACTATTCAGCATGTCTGCCGTCTGTAAGTCTGTAAGAAAGCTCTGTCATATCTCTTAGGATAATGTAGAAACATTTGAATCTACGACCAAGAGTTAAATGCTTAACTGGCTTTCCATTTGTCTTCGCCGTAACCTTCATATCCTCTCTTTACTTTACTCTGTTTTATTTGATCCGCGCACTCCATTTTACCTCAAAGAGCGTTTCGATTTTCTGCAGTCCACTAAGGGTCAGGATAATCTGCGGTCGTCTCGAAAACTACAACTCTCTTTTCCTTCACATTCTTCACAATTCTACTCACAATCATTCAGTGTTCAATCTGTCCGTTTATGGAATTCTCTACCCTTAAACGTCAGACAATCAGAGTCACTTCCCATTTTCAAGACTAGAGTGAAGGCACTGTATCTGTCTCGGTAATGCTTCGTATCGGTTAGGGTGTGTGTAGACAGTTGTTTTTATATTCTTACTGTACTATATATAATATTATATGTATTGTGTGTATGTATGGTATTTATAAATGTATATATATAATATATATATTTATAAATGTATATATATATATATATATATATATATATATATTCTTTTTATTTAATAATTGATATATTATGTAAATAGGTAAATATTCAAACTATTTTAAAATAATTTTGATTGACTATCTTTTCGCACAATTTGTTTTGCACTGCATTACCCCTTTTACGCTTATATAAGATTTCCTATACCCAAAAGGTTGTCTGGAAGAAATCGCTTTTTAGCGATAAGGCCACCTTATTGTACCTACAATTATATCTTGTCTGTATTAATTTATGGTCATGTGTTTTGTGCAATAAAGTGTTTATTCATTCATTCATTCATATATTGAACCTAGTGAAATTAGAAATATTACTTTAATTCTACTAAAAAAAGATGTTGGTTCAAATTTTTAACGTACCTTTTTATGTACACACAGTACAACAGAGTAGTTGGCGCTATAGGACAAAGTATAAACCTAAATGTATAATGTCAGTAAAAATATTGTTTAAGATATCATGAATGTGTTAAAATTTGGACCATTTGGATCAGCGGTAGTGCGGTAGTAAACGCTGCTTCTGAGCCATGGGTCGCGGGTTATGTTTCGATCCCCGCACAGTACAAATATTTGTGTGCATGAACATGTCTGTTTGTGCTGGTCTGGGTGTTTTCTATGTATTATGTATTTACAAAAAAAAATTATATAAGTAAGATTATCGGTTGACTAGTACCCCATACGACAGGGTACTTAATAGTAGCTTAATTTGGGACTAGATGGCTCTGTGAGGCCCAGTGAGGCATGTCTAAAATATTTATTTATTTATTTTCTTTTATTTATTTCCATGTGCAGACAACAGCACGTCCGCCAACCTACCACAAAACGTCAAATTTTCTCAATTGATATTGATCTCTACTTGTTGGACTTAAAGTTGAAAATCAATTCAATGACCTTTAACTTTTTGGGTAGGTTGACCTGCCGTTGTGTGTACAACTCGTGAAACTTTAAAAATTTGTTATTTTTCAATTTTATCTTCTTGTATAAATATTCCAAAAACGAGATATTTTAACAGATACTAAGCTTCAGAATTACCACCGATTTTGAGACGATCTTCGGAAACAAATCTTTAGTTAATTTTCGATCTCGTTTCTTTCTACACCTGTGTTTTATTTCAGTCATCTCGTACCATGAGTTTGATTAAAAAACTCCAAAACACATTGACGTTTAGGTTTATTCCCAAACAAAAAGCTCGTGTCTGTCTATCTATCAGTTTTACGACCGCGTTCGAGAACGTTCTACCGGTTTACGGCTCACGATATCGAATGATACCGAGAGATTCGCGTTTCTTACTGGAAAAAATAAGAGCTATGACACACTATCAAACATTAACACCGTTAAATTCCTAATTCCATCCCTATTTATTCACCGTACATTTTCGACCACCTGAAAAACGAAGCTCACATTATGAAAACATTATGACATAACAACTAGTTAAAAATTTAATTCCTTGAACAATAATTACCGACTACTTAGCCAAACTTTTTATTTCAGACGACTACTAGAGCTATGTGCCCCCAATTCATTTTATTTAATTACTTCTAAACAAAATCAATTCTCAAAAAACTAGAACAGTATCATTTTAGCAAATTACCTCTAGTATTTATTGAACCACAGTAAACTTTTCATTTACGGCCGGTTCCAATAACCTATCAATCTTAAGTTTTGGCATATGAGATAAGAAACAGTTTCTATCTCTGTTTTTGCCGTCCAGAGAAACAAAGACAGATGTTGTTTTCTATCTCCGATATGCCAAAACTGAAGATAGATAGGTTATTGGAAATGGCCGTTAGTTGTTTATAAAGTCGAATTCGTCGCTAATGCCAGAAACGGCCGCTATTAGCAATAATGTACAATATAAAATAATGCCAAAATGAAAAGCAGTTAACAGTGATTTAATAAATACTAGAGGTAATTTGCTAAAATGATACTGTTCTAGTTTTTTGAGAATTGATTCTGTTTAGAAGTAATTTTTTTTTTTTTTTCGTTTTTATTTATTTTATATTAAATCAATTAGCATAGCTCTAGAAGTCACCTTTTTTTTTATTAACAGCATTTTGAGAATTTAAAATTTATTATAACCAGGTTTAGTTTAAGTGCCGGATTAAGATCTCGGGGACCTGGGCTCGATACCCGAGTCGAGCAACAAAAGCTTCGAATTTTCGATTTTTCTCGGTCTTTTTTTGACCACCAACCCGCATTACTCAAGCGTGGTGATTATGCCCATACTTATCATTGCTGCGGCAACTTGAATTCAATGAAAGAGGCCTTTGGCCTGCAGTGGGATATTATAGACCTTACTTCCTCAAAGAAGAATAGAAAATTGAATTAAATTTTAAAAATGCCCCTCAAGTAGCTAAAGAGTTGTAAGGTGATATGTTATCAAAATTGCCAACGTGCACGGGCCCTTACGGAATCGATACGACGCAAGTAAGTTGCAATAAAATTGTAAGTGAAGTATCGATTGAACTGAAGGTACATGGCACGAACTTATTATACAAATAATTAGTTGTGAAACATCCAATGGGTGAAAACAGTATGTAAAGCATAATAGACGCACTATATTGATTTGGTTTTCATTAGGCTAAACACTTGTATCTTATGCAGTGTATTAGAAAGAGGTGCTATTTTGCAAGCAAATGTGTTGTCTGATGTATTTGTATGTGTGTTTGGCTATTTCAAATCATTTATTCATCAGATGAGAATTATCCATTTCTATAAAAAAAAACTTAAAAAATAGAAGATATAAACCTAATATGCTAAAAACATATTTTGAACAACATAAATTATTATGGTACTACAAACAAGGTCTCACAAAAAATGAATCCGACAAATACCCCAAAACAAGCCATCAATTTTGCGTCGCGACCAATCAAACAATATTATCAGTCATCGATTTAAAAATTGTGCCTTATCTTGTTTTACGTTATTTGAATATATCAAGAAATGGATAGACATGCGTTGGCTTCTAATCTGGAAATATGTATTCTAGAACTTACAACCCTTTCGCTTCAAACATACGAAAACTCGAACGAAGTAAAAATCTCACTCGTTTCATATTGCATTTTGCAAATTTAGGCAACCGTACTGTTTCGTAACAATCGTACAAGTACAGTTTTCGTCTACTCGTAACATATTTTCGCCAAAAATCTGACTTTAGAACATCCTTGAACATTTCTCCTACGAAACTGTTTTACTTGGAACGCGAAGCTGCTTTTCTTATGAATGAATGTTCCTAGAAAATTAAAACGTTTGAAAATTTTGGTAAACTATTGAAACATGAAATGTGGTTTTGCTGCTGAACTAGATTTCATCGAATTCCTTCCTTGTGGTGGTGGCCAAAAATAGGTACAAGGATAAGACCATTCAAATAACACACATTATCATAGAGTTCAAAATACAAATAACCAATCACAGCGCTCACTCACATTCATGTTTGGGCAGAAGTATGCGCGTTTACTCATAACCTCTGTGACGCGCCTGCCCCGTCTTTACAAGGCCTTTCTAACCTTTTTTCCGTGTTCTGTGGCGACCACGCATCGGAGGCCGATCTGATAGTAGGCCCGGACTTGGTATCCCGACGATCTGGTGAAGGTTGAAGATACTGGATACGGGTGGTGCGAGTGGCGTGATTGACCCCTCATTTATCAAAGGCACTCCGCAGAAAAGTACGTTAATACAAACATACATACATTGATTCCTAAAATAACTTAATCCTTCAATAAGGCTGGCAGCATTGGTTTTCTCCGTCATGGCCAAACTGAGTTTGCCAACCCGCTTGCCACGTGACGACTATGCCAATAACCTTTTTCTGGAGAGTCATAATTGTCCAGTTCTCCGAGTATAGCTGTTTATGATGACGATTATCATGAAATAGATGATTACGATTTGAAATATCTGAGTGACATTTGATTTACATTTAAACATGTCTAGTTCCATATCCATATAATTAGACCACCAGTTTCCCCAAAGCTTGTTCAGGAGCAATATTATCCAACATTGATCAAAGGCAATGATAATGTACACAGTAGTACCACTTGATTACATTGCATTTACATAATCTGGCTTTGTATTGCCAGCTCTATCAAAACAACGTTAAATAATCAGTTAACGCACACTTGTAGATATGTGTACACTTGGTTAGGAATGAGCTATTTCAAAAGACCAGTCGAATAAAACCTCTTATGTAACGGAACTTGTTGGACTATTGGACCTCCGTGGCGGAGTGGCGTACACACCGGTTTTTAAGGTGTCACCTGCTCCGAGGTCCCGGGTTCGATTCCCGGACGGTTCAATGTCGAAAAAATGTGTTTTTCTACATTTTCTCGGGTCTCGGTGTATGTGGTACCTTCGTTGTCTTTGGTTTCCAAAATACGAATGCTTTAAATAGTTATTCAAATTGGGGTCAGAACAATGTATGTGATGTTGTCCACATTTATTTATTTATTTATTTATTTGGACACTATGTAGCGACGTACCACTACGTAGTGTAAGGAGCGATGAAAAGTATGAAACACTAAATTTGAGGCAGTGCGTAACATTTGTGATGATGGACGGGAACTTTTTGGTTAGCATCGATTCAAATTCGGTGGCTTTTTACTAATTTTTCGTCGATTCAGCTATTTTGCAGCCTCTTAGTTGTTAGTAAGAACTTACTAATCTAAGGGTAGGGTTTCCTTTTTAAAAAAATAATTACTTTGAGTTATACCCAAAATAACTAAAAAATACGTTTAACCTCGTTAAAGTTACGCGTGTACATAAATATTATTAGAGATGAAAAGCAAATAAAGAAACAAAGCTATCAACAGACGGCACTGTTGGTTAGGGCATCGTAGTAGCATGATACTATTGCAATTTTGCCCTTGGAAGCACTATTTTCTTCTTATCACATATGTAATACAGTTGCATAGTTTCTCTTGCATTTAAACTTTAACTCCAAGCCTCACCGTGGACCGGTCTGCATTCACAGGCAAGTCTGTTATGCAGTACCGAGTCATGACGATGCAACCACTAGTCGGGTTCATTCTTAGCCAGGCAAGACCCGGCATTGTCCTGTCACGCTTGCTAGTATAGGGACCATACAATTCTAAAACGTGGCTAGCGCTCAAAATATAGAAAAACCACTAAAAGATTACAGCAAGAAGAACACGGGCAGCAGCTTCTTTCTCCTGTAAGGCTATTTGCGATCACGAACCCACCTGGCATGCCTAATGATTTTCCTTCTTCTTAAAAAAAACTTTTGGAAAGGCTTGTTTCCAACAGTGGACTGATGTCAGCTTATATTGAAGATGATGGATTCTTAAAGCATCTAATGTCACGTATGACAATAAAAGTACCGTGGTCTTCTTGTATAGGGATTTTAAGAACTTAAGGAGTCTTACACTAATTAGTAATAAGGCTATGGAACCCTCAGCGTAACATAGGATTACTCTTGCCGTCTCACCACCATTGTCTCAGTAATTAGGTCAATGTGACCATTTGCCCGTGCACGGGTTCTCCCTAATGCCTACATTATCCTGATTACCTAATACTGTTTGAAAATAAAAAGCAAAGTAGGTGCAGTTAATTGCAAATGACGTTAAGATCAGCCAGCCCAGGCCGTGCAAGAAATTTCAAAAGATGACATCTCGTCTTTTCAATCCCCCGAACGTGAGTTATTCCAGACACAATTGAAATCAATTGTTATCGTGGCACCCGAGTGCAGTGCTGCCACCTTAGCGCTTTCGGAGTCAGATCTAGCGCTTTTTTGGGTCACTTAGCGCTGAAATTTTTATATTAACTCCTAGCGAAAAATATAGCGCGTTTCGGCAAAAAGTAGGAAATAAGCAGGCAACCCCGCTAACCGCAATTCGTTCGTTCGTTTAGGTTCCGTTTCATATGTTTTGGGCAGGGAAATCCCCGAATAATATAAATTATTTCTAGTCGTTGGTTTACAATGTGCCTTTATGCCTATAGAAAGAGTTTTCAGTACCATGAATGTGGTAAAGACAAAACTGAGAAATTTTATGAATATAGATATACCATTATATGCTATCTTACATGTACGATACCTGACATCGAAATCGATTAGCCATTTAACTTAAGACTAACTAGACTAAACGTATACCTATTAAGACTATTGTATTTATAATCTTAGATTTAAGATTATAAATACAATATTGTAATTGAAATAAATAAAAACTTCTTACAATTATGCCTTTTTTTAATCATGCAATCTATCATATTCTAGCGCTATTTTTTGATTATGCAGTCTAGCGGAATCTAGCGATATTTTCAAGCGCTTTTAGCGCGTTTTGGACTGAGTGAGGTGGCAGCACTGCCCGAGTGCCTCCTGGGGGTTGAGGGATTAATGAACGCTGCTACTATCCCTAAGTGTGGTTTTATAGTCACGCTTACGCCCACGCGGTTGGTCAACGTCGCGGGCCACGAGCTAAGCGTCTCTTGGATCATTACATTCTTAGGCGCGGATGCACCGCGCTCGTTTTACGTCTAGTCTACCATCTTACAGGCCGCGCTTACCAACCGCGCGGTCGTACGCGTGACTATAAAACCACCCTTAGCTTTTGCGGTGACCTTCAGCTTCAAGTATAGGCTTATCACTGCATCCATATATTAGTGTAAACTTCACGACAACGTTGTGTGTCATTTGAATAGTGCAATTTGTTTAATCCCCGGCTGGGACTTGCAAAGATTGCACTATATTTAATAATTCAACTTGTCTCTCCTTAACATTGTATTTCTTACAATAGACATCACCAAATTGTTTTTTTTTTATTATTTCTGTAATGTTCAGGAGAAGGATTGAATAGAGAAAATGATTGATAATAGTATGGAACTGAAAACTGCAAAAAAATCCATATGTAAAGTGTCTAAAGGGTAAATATAGTCATGCACGTACTATTAGTTTATGTCATCTTTATTGGTACAGGAGAAGGAGGCCTACGGCCAGCTGTGGCGGACAATGGCTGTTGTTTATTTGTGAGCTCTTATAAAGGCAGATAGTTATTAAATAATAAAGTATTAGTCAAGTAAAAAAAGGAAACGGAAGACTAAATAACAAAATTATAATATTTCAAGACACGCCTCACTGGGCCACACAGAGCCATCTAGTCCCAAATTAAGCTACTATTATGTACCCTGTCGTATGGGGTACTAGACACCGATAAACTTACTAATATACTTTATTTATCGTAAATACATACTTATAATACATAGAAAACACCCAAACCAGTGCAAACAGACATGTTTATGCACACAAATATTTGTACTGTGCGAGGATCGAACCCGCGACCCATGGCTCAGAAGCAGCGTTTACTACCGCTGATCCAAATGGTCGTCAATTTAATTAGTTGCCTCACTGGGCCACACAGAGCCATCTAGTCCCAAATTAAGCTACTATTATGTACCCTGTCGTATGGGGTACTAGATAACCGATAAACTTTCAAATAACCTTTTTTTTTGTAAATACATACTTATAATACATAGAAAACACCCAGACCAGTACAAACAGACATGTTCATGCACACAAATATTTGTACTGTGCGGTGATCGAACCCGCGACCTATGGCTCAGAAGCAGCGTTTACTACCGCTGATCCAAATGGTCGTCAATTTAATGAGTTCCGTAGACTTGACTGATTTCGTTGTGCTATACTAATTGTTAAGATAATGACGCGTCATAACGCAACATTGCGTTTCAAATTGGGTATGAAATTAAACACGGTCACCGAGTTTTATTAATTCCCTAAGCGGTGATAGTAGCTCATATAATCTTTGTAAACTATACATCGTGATTTTTTTGAACCACCTGGCCCCTAATTCGCGTAACCGAATCGTATCACAATCGTTATTGAACGACAGGTTTTTGACAGTTCTAGTATGGGCTAAATGTCAAAATCGTCCAATTCAATCACGATCGAACTGGGATTCGGTTACGCGAATTAGGCCCCTGGAAAACGAATCCCACGATATTGGAGAATTATACACCGTGAAATTTTAGTGGTTGTTTTCCCGTAGTAAAATGATTCTATCTTAGTAGTACAATAGATTTGTGCAGTTTTTTTTTTATTCAAATAAAAAAATAGCAGCTTCACGATTGTGATAAACGAAACTCGAAAGCAACATCGAACCAATGGTACTAGCCGCGCCGCAGCCGGTCACCGGCCGGGGTCATTGCCCCTCGCGCGGTGCAGTTTATGCTGTATTACTTAGTGCGTAGAGCTTCTTTGGCTTTAAACATTGATTTCGTGCGGCAAGCAGTACCCAAACACGTCACATTTTGTAAAGATACTATCGTATCTCACGCTTTTGAGTTGACGATTATTTTTTTGATTACTCGTAGTTGAGAACAACGATATCTTTATTTTCAAAAAATAACTCGCACGATTCGATGGTGCTACTTAAGGTAAATCGTTCTGTTGCGGGAAAACAACCACTAAAATTTCACGGTGTATATAACATTATGGCAGTGTTTTTTTTTTATTTTATTTTTTTTAATAATTAAATTTTAATATACACTTTTAATTTTGTGACACGCTGTGACGCGCACAAACGTAATATTTTGCTGCGGCAGGGTCTCGGTTGAATGGCGATTTTTTGTAGCGATTCTAAACGAGCGACAGCATCGTTACTAATGCGGGTTCGCATCGATACAGTCGCAATGCGGTCGCTAGCTATGTGCCCTCGCCCTAGCAATGATGGGTGTAATGGCATAATCACCACGTTTGCCAAATGCGGGTTGGTGATCACAAACCCGAGCAACGTTCGAAAAATCGAAACTTTTTGTTGCCCGACCCGGGATTGAACCTGGGACCCCGAGATCTTGGCCCGGTTATTTAACCACTAGACCAACGGGGCGTTAAATTATCTTTAACATAATTTTTAAATCTTGATACCAATAATGAGTCGTTATAGGTTACTTCACATCTCAGATCATATAAATAAATAGATATGAAATGGGGGCGTGGCGCGTGCAAATCCAATATGGGCAAACAGAACTATTGCACTCCGCGGCGAAATATTTAATGAAAATATCCATGTAACGATAATTGTATCGGCACATATACATTGAAGCACTAGACTACACTAGACACTAGACACTAGACTGCGCAATGTATCGAGGTTTAATCGAAGCGTTCACTGCCCGACGTGTGCGTCGCGACCACACTTTGTAGTGACACACTAATTTGCACACACCCAATGACGCATTGTGTAAGCGAGTAAGTGGTAGCCGCTGTGATTGGGTCCATGTTTGTGTGCACACCAATGACCGTTGTAAATTGATATAGTGTGGTCCTTATGCTTACAACAGTGTTATTGTAGTTGCGTTGCACACATAAATAATTCGGAGACACGGGTTCGCTAAGGATTTACTAGTAATTTCATATCTCCTTCTTTATATGATCTGAGCTTCACATCTACTGTGGAAACTGAATAAGTCTTTTCATGTTCCAAGATACAGTTTGTGCCCATTGCCTATTCGTATAGGGTAGTTTCAACGTTTTGAATTACAAAGTGTAGCGGGAACTCGCAAAGTTTTATCCATCTCCATTTTTACCGGGAAACTGGGTAAGTTTAATTTTAACCTAGTTTGTTGAAATGTTTGTGCGCACGAGCGAGTAGTTTGTGGGTTGACAGTTCAAATGTGCGAGTTTTACTATAGAAATCGGTAAAATAGACTCAGGCGTTACTTTGCGGAAATCCATAACTAAATCATAATATTATATAAAAATTACGCGTCACGCTGTTTGTCCGTGATGGAATCCTAAATTACTAAGACGATTTAATCAAATTTTGCACACTGAGTGCAGTGTATGGAAATTTAGTAAAGCAAACGCCATATTTGGTGAGAATACTGACAATGACATTTAAGACGTTAAAATCAAATTATATTATTCCATAGACTTAATTATATTAAATCAGAGGCGATGTTAGGTTTTCATATTTTCAATTTTTAAATTGGAATATAGGTAATATGATGGTAACTTCTGAAATAAAAATTTGCTGTTTTCCATGTAGAAAAAAATACTATATAAATAAAAATTTTTTTTTTTTAATATAATTTGAAAATAATAAATCATACAAGACCTACTTTAGGAAAGAGTCAACTGGCCTGCTATGAAGAAGTCTGGCCTAAATGCGTTAGATATAATGTGGACAAATATCAATTATCCTTCCGCATTTGTTGATTATCTCAAGTAATCGGATATTGTAAATGCTAATGACATAACTAAGTTCACTTTATGACTTACATTATAAACGTTTTATCTCTAGTAACATTTCTAGAAAATGTTACTAGAGATAAAAATAGTGTCAAATACTCGTATATAGATCATTATGTTAACCTTTAGAAAGACCTAAATCCAGCAGTGAATGATAACTATGATGAGAAGAAAAGAAAAGCATGTAGATTATTTCCTGAAGGAGATCATAAATTATATTGTGTTTCCCATAACCTCCAAAATAAAGGCGTCCTAGGCGGAATTTCCTTGGTCATTATAACAATGAAAAGGAGTACATTAGTTTTGAGTTTTCATTTTAGGAGCTTGCTTTGCATTATGTCTTTTATAGAATAAACCGCTCTATCTGAATGTAAATACGAGCGTTTTTCGCATAGAGTCATTATTTAATGTTATCAAGCGTGAAGTAGCAATTTTGCGCAAATTGGTAACTTAACGCTCGATTTTACTTAAACTAAACAATTTACATCAAAAACATGTTTCTTATTCTGAAATGTTGGAATTAATATTTTTGTTAGGTTTATTATATTTAACTAGTCGAAGCGGCGGACTTCGTGCTTACCACCTTAGAAATAAATGTTTAAGGTGGTGATTTAATAAGTGCAGAAGATGACGAGCAGTCGCATCTATTCTTTATCATTGGTCAAATTACCAACTCGCATGTCAAGCTTGGTGCGAATATCCCTTATACCAGTAAAGGTCTATTGAATTTTGCATTGGTTTTCCATCTTATCAGAATAGAAGAAAGTTCAAATTATGATAGCAACAGCTATTCTACTACCACTGGTGAAATAGTTAAAGAAAAATCTTCTTTAAGAGAAGCTGATCCAGTAGTGGATTGATTTAAAGCAATGACTAAACGGACGGAGGCACGTGTCTATCTTATAATTTATCACAGACATTCCATTTAAAAAGCGATTGTGAAAGTAAATCCATCCATCACTCATAAACACCATCCCCTTATTCGATAGCATCACCGGAACACTCAATCGAATCGTTTAAGCATTCCCCCTTATCAAGTCGGCCATCGAATCGCAATGCGAAATCGATAGCGTCCAGAATAGGCTTCTCGATTATGTCTATTTAGCAGACAAATTGGTATAATTTGGAAGAACGGCCTCTTCGCGTTGATTGTACGCAGCTGTTTAGTGTTATTTATTGTTTGGAGTTCATGTTCTTGTTAATTGAAGTCTACGTACTATCTATACTAACATAATAAATGCGATAGTGTGTCTGTCCGTAATCTCATCAAGCCAAGTTAGTTTGAGTACCAGGAAATGACATTTAATAGTTATAGCGCGGTATGCAAGGTGATGCGGGTTTGAGTTGAGTCCCGCCCGAGACAAAATTTTTCAAGTTTTAATACTGATACAAAGGAAGTAGAAGTGTGTTTGGAAATCAGTATTTACTTAATTTAGTACAGATAATAATAACAGATAGGGACCTGAGGCTTTACTCCACAACATAATGTCCGTATATTCGAATCCATCTATCGGACACACTATCACACATATCGATGTCTTGAAATATCTGAAAGAGACACATATATCCGTAAATACGAGCTTCGTGTTGCAGAGTAAGGCATCTGATACAGTACGAGTGTACAGTAGGAATACGGTGATCCGTCTAAACCTAGACACATCTTCTGTCGTAAAATGGAAATCAAAAAATACGTTACCTCAGAAGCCAGACGAAGCGGCTTGAAAAGCTCTATCAAATGGGCCTTAGCCGTTGTTTATAATTATATCTTAATTGGCAGATATTTTTATGAAAGGAACAGCGCTCAAATCATCAGGTCGAAAACACTAAAACATTAAATCACCTTGTGCTCTAGATTCCCTTGGGCCCTTGCCCAATGGATGTCCAAAAACCAATCGATAGGCTTGCTTCACACTACTGTTTATTGCCCTGTTTAAGTCGATTTAATGGTAGTAAAAGCGTTACAGCATCCATATTCTGTTGCGTATCATTGTCTTTACTTTAATCCTTAAACACAAGAGTCGACAGCGAATGCACGTTCGCATAAACGCGAGGTCGTTACTTGTCGGATTAATCTGCCGGAGCACGTGTCATGTAATGGGATAATCTGAAAGTTGCATAGTCCTTGTTTAATGTGAACAGATTGTGGATTTTCCGAGTAGGCGAAACTCTTTTTGTGTTATATAAAAACGCACCAAGATATTAAGAGTGCATTGTCTCGTCGATACAAAATTCTTAAATTATGCCTGCTTGTCTATGTTACCGCTTTATATGTAAAATTTTGAACCAGTTGAGATGACATTTGTTGAAGACATTTTATAACCCTGAAAATTACATAGGATAGTTTGTCTTTAAAATCATCGCACAAAGGGGTTGAAAATGGGGTGGAAGTTTTGAATACCTAATTAATCGATATTTGACCAATTTGGTACAGGAAATAACAAATAGCTTTGCATAAAATTTAAGTGCTCTCTAAGAAAAGGTAATCTATATTCCATAATCGTAAATACAATAAAGAGATATTTTTTGTAGACCTATATTGTTTTCGTATTGCACTTGCATTCATTCAATGTTTTAGGTGTTTTTCATTTTCATTGCAAACGGAATCGGTAATTTTTCATTTTAAATTAAACATCGTAGGTTTTTTTCATAAAGAAGCATTTCACATATTTATACTCCGTTTTGTCAAAGAACAATTTGGCAACGTAACCGGTACTGCAGTTACAATAATCGTGATTGGAACGCATTCAACATGAAACGAAATGTGCCACAGGGTAAGTTGGTTCAGGAATCCCTCTTTCGCAAAAATTGTCTCATCATAAAGAGGTTTGATGTAGACCGAATCTAGCTACTTGCAAAAATCATCACCGTTGAACAATTTCAGTCCGGCGCTGGACATAATCGTCACTGTTTTCTTCTGGCATTACACTTTTAGTCGCTTCAGACACCCACACACATACTCATACGTAGAGGAGAAAGGGTAGTTTTTTGTGCCGGTAGCACAAAACACATTGGTTAATTACAATTAACATTTCATAAGTAATATCGTTCCCTCTTTCTAGTTCTTAATTTCAATGACAGTTTCACGGAATAAGTTTATACCTACTACAATTACAGCGCTCGTAAGAGGTCAGTAATTATTTTAAGTAAAGAAAATCTGTTTCCTTTCTACTTTTTAGACTTCATTGTATTTTTAGGGTTTACCGTTATCACCTATATTGTGGTAGAATGGGGATAAAATTACTTCTAAAGAAGGAATGTGAAAATGTAATAATATTTTTTGATTGTCGTTGCGTACTTACAAAAATTTTCAGTGGGCCCTAGCAAGTGCCTACTTTGTTTTAGCTGAAGCCCGTGGGACAATAAAAGCTGTTGCTATAAAATTTTAAGCACCACCCGGCACTTCAAGCATTTTTTCTGAAATTTATGGGTAAAGAAATTTTCTATCTTTTATGAGGCTATTAGAAAATGGTTCTTATGGTTTATGTAAAACAACCTGAATTTGATAATCAACGTCATATTATAATACATATTTGCACTGAACACGGCTTATGATCTATCTGGCGTCACTGCTAACGTTCCCTTTGTGTGGCTATTAGAAAATGGTTCTTATTGTTTATGCAAAACAACCTGAATTTGATAATCAACGTCATAAAATACATATTTCCACTAAACTAGCTAACTGATTAGCAAACGGCAATGTATCAAAATGCAACGTTACGTTTACAGGAATCGCGTGATATGCAACCATTATTATTGTGCCATCCTCGCCGTATGTTTAAACAGTACCTTGCCACCGTAGACAACTTAAAAACATGGAACTCTCAAATTAGGCAACCAAGTCTACTGTTATTAAATATCTGGCACAAAATTGCAGGCACAAAAAAATAAAACAGCTGCTGTACTCCAAACCTAAAATCTAGGCGTAAAGTTAGAGCAAAGATTTGTTATACTTATCAAGGCTGTTTGAGATTTTCTAAAGAAAGAAAGCGCGTGTAAAATTCCCTTTAACGAGCTTAAAAAGAAACTGGTGAACTCATGAAATCAACTTAAAGATAACTAAAAAAACAAAATATTTTTTGTATTGAAGTAGCAATTTTTGTGTTAACACTTCCTTTTTTCTTACTGTGGAAGTCTTAAGAAGAATCTTATTAATATTATTGTCGTAAGAGAAAATCGACAAGCTGAGGTCGCTGGTCCAACGAGTAGGAGTTATTGTTAATGAGCTTGTTATTGTATTTACGCTGAACCCTAGAATTGAAAGGATGCCTAATATTGAACAAACTTTTCTAGAAGTAAACCATTCACCTTTAGAAATGTTGGGATTGTAGTTATTGGGGAAAACAGACGCAAGTGGGGCATTCGACTCCTTAAGAGTGCGCATCACGAAGGAAAATTAAGATATACTCGTAGTTCTCTTTTTAGACATTTTAGATAGCCAGCAGTGGATTTATGTAACCCCTTGATGATGATGATGATGATACAATATAGTATACTGCGATGTCTATTGGAGTAACTTGTCTGTGGGTACAGTCCGCCTCATGAATAGTGTTGAATGTATCTGCTTAATTAAGAGCAAGGTGTAATAAAGTAGCTCAAATTACGGAGAAGCACGGTAGAAGACAATATTGCAGATTTATTCATAGTTTTTTGTCTGTCATTACTAACTGAAGACATTTTGGTTTAATACTGTTGTTTTTCACAGCTTTGTTTGCATAAATATTTAATTTTCCAATTAATAGTTCTGGATGTGCTGGGTGCTGTTCTATAAAAAGGTTATTGTCTGGGTATAAGAGGGTTTTCAGAAATATTAGCTGCATTCTTTGAAACATTCGTTGAGCTTAACTTTTTAATATAGGAGAATTGTCACGACTGTTGTTATGCACTCGCTTCATAGTGAACAGTTTTGTGACGAATTTAACTGACATCGATTCAAATTATTATTAGGGGTTAAAGTATGAATTTGCCGTTTTGTATGGACGAAATCGAGAAAAGTAATTTTTCCATACTAACAATTTTTTTGTTTTTTTAAAAACGCCTGAACCGTTTTCGATGCAATTAAAGGTGAAAGTTAGATGGTTATAAAGCTACGCATTATAGTATTTAAATTTCTGAAATCAAAGTATATAATACAAATATACTTAATTGAAGCAAGAAGGTCAGCTGACACATTGTAAGGGGTCTTTTCAACGACTTCCTTTGAAGTAATAGGCACTAGTATTGCATTTTTTTTTTAGTCAAAAGTTACTTTATTTAGTTTTTGATACAATACAAAACAAATTACGTAATAATATGACTATACTTAAGAGCTATAAACAAAATAAAAAGTGGGAAAATAATCGGCAATTTCATACTTTAACCCCTATTATTTTCATTTTTTTATTAGGTTTTACAGGGTGTAAGGTAAATAGTATAACGAACCTAAACCAGCTGCAATAAATTCTATGGTGAAGTCAGTCAACTAATATCGCTATTTTTGAAAAAAAAAATATAAATCGGAATCTAAAAAAGTTATGAAATCAAAGTTCTGACTACACTATACTACTTAAATGCGTACGTTAGCATAGGCTAGTTTTGGCTTATTGTTACCTAACATCCTGTTTATTTTTATATTTTTGGTAAAGACAACAATACACCAGGCTAAACAATGTGGTGCCTTATGTAGTTAATATATGTGTGAATTTGCAAAAAATCGCCGATCGTTGCAAGAAGGTTTCGTTCATATTAGTGTAGCAAGGAATTATTAGACACTCCTTCCAGAATACCAAAAAAACAGACAGCTCCTACGTTGGATGGAAGGCAGTCATTCTTTTTTAGGGCTCCGTACCCAAAGGGTAAAAACGGGACCCTATTACTAAGACTTCGCTGTCTGTCCGTCTGTCCGTCTGTCCGTCGCTCTGTCACCAGGCTGTATCTCAAGAGCCGCAATAGACAGTTGAAATTTTCACAAATTGTGTACGAGTATTTCTGTTACCGCAATAACAACAAATACTAAAAACAAAATAAAATTAATATATAAGGGGGGCTCCCATACAACAAACCCATTTTTTTTGGCCTTTTTGGTACGGAACACTTCGTGCGCGAGTCCGACTCGCACTTGGCCGGTTATTTGACTTATGATACTCCAATGGTTATGCATGGTGTCACAGCTTTTCAGTTCCCTGACGTTACTTGTTATTATTATTTCTATTTTTTGATAGAAGCGGAACCAATGGCTTAAGGTGCCTTCCGAAGAACTAATGTCTCGCCCAAACCCAAGAAATTAACCAAAGATCATTTCTAAAATTGGCCTGACTAAATTTCTTTGGTAGTAGGTGGGCCACCGCTTCACTGAACCATTTAGGTTGTCATGGAAGCCGCTAATGACCGGATATACCTGGAAACATCCTCGTACAATGTGACTTTTATAAACCAGGTACAATTAATTATTCAATGCAACAGCTGTGCTGCCGCGTTGCGGTACATGTCATTCGGCTGCGGTTGTCCCCATCATTTATTTACGATCTCCGTCAGTTGGGTTTTAAAACATATGTCTCTTTATTTTGAAAATGTATAAAGGACTTTATAATATTTAGCTGACCCGGCAAACGTTGTTTTGCCATAAAAAATGATTAAATTACTTACTACCCTACCCCTACCCTACCCCTACCCTACCCCTACCCTACCCCTACCCTAACCCTACCCTACCCCTACCCTACCCCTACCCTACCCCTACCCTACCCCTACCCTACCCCTACCCTACCCCTACCCTACCCCTACCCTACCCCTACCCTACCCCTACCCTACCCCTACCCTACCCCTACCCTACCCCTACCCCTACCCCTACCCCTACCCTAACCCTACCCTACCCCTACCCTACCCCTACCCTACCCCTACCCTACCCCTATCCTACCCCTATCCTACCCCTACCCTACCCCTACCCTACCCCTACCCTACCCCTACCCTGCCCCTACCCCTACCCTACCCCTAACCTACTCTACCCGACCCTACACATACCCTACCCCTACCCTACCCCCACCCCTACCCTAAACCCTTCCCTACCCCTACCCTACATTATCCCCAACAAAATTGTGAATATAAACCATTCCCAGATCCCCTTGAACACACACAAAAAATTTCATCAAAATCGGTCCAGTCGTTTGAGAGAAGTTCAGTGACATACACACTCACAGAAGAATTATATATAGTAAGATGATACGCGATACAGAGATATTTTACCACATTTGAATGTTAGTGTTTCATATTTATTTTGATATTTTTTTTGACGACCGTGGCGGAGTGGCGTACATACCGGTTTTCAAGGTGTCGCCTGCTCCGAGGTCCCGGGTTCGATTCCCGGACGAGTCAATGTAGAAAAAATGTGTTTTTCTACATTTTCTCGGGTCTGGGTGTTTGTGGTACCTTCGTTTTTTCTGGTTTACAAAATACGAACGCTTTAAATAGTTATTCAAATTGGAATCAGAACAATGGATGTGATGTTGTCCACATTTATTTATTTATTTACTCGTACTGTACTATACTATATACTATAATATTATAAAGCTGAAGAGTTTGTTTGTTTGTTTGTTTGTTTGTTTGTTTGTTTGTTTGTTTGAACGTGCTAATCTCTGGAAGTACTGGTTCGAATTGAAAAATTATTTTAGTGTTGGATAGTCCATGTATCGAGGAAGGCTTTAGGCTATATAACATCACGCTGCGACCAATAGGAGCGAAGCATCAGTGAAAAATGTTACAAAAATAATCGCGATCATAAAAACAGAAATTGACGCGTACGAAGTCGCGGGGAACAGCTAGTTATTTATAACCAATACACATACGAAAACGTTTTTTTTTTCCAGAAGCACGAGATTAGCAAGTACTATTATTAGGTGTTGGTGAAGTAATGCAATGTAAGGGTTCAATTCCAAGCCAGCAATAAATCAGATCATTGATATTATTGTATTCTAGTGGATTAAGTATTGGGCCAAGATCTTGGGGTTTTGGTTTGATTCACGGGCTAGGTAATAAGAATTAGAACGCTCAGGATTGTGATCACCAACCCGCATTTAGCAAACGTGGAATTATTGCTTAAACTCATCATTGCTGTGGTAACTTAAATTCAGTGATGGAAGACTTTGCCCTGCAATTAGATTATAGGCCGTAACTTTACCTTACTTTTTTCAATTATACTGTTCAAAACATAGATCTGGACATACCTACACAGAAAATCGATACTGTTCAGCAATAATTGAAACTCCGCAAAATATATTTCAAAAAACCAAAAAGTTTAACTTTAAAATTAATATCCACCCTCATCTGCATACGAGTACAACGCGGTCGAACGCACCCCGGCCAATAAATTACAAACTGACCGCCACTTAACTCTATCCAACAGTTCACTAACTGTAACATAGTTATTTATCAAGTTACCCAAAGTTAGCTGAGTTGACTGCATCGAAAACTTCCATAGCATCTTCAAAGTTGCAGGAGTGTATACTGATGAGAATTTCGTCAAACGCCTTATGGAATTTATTAAACTTAGAAACATGATTGGTGATACGTTTTGTCAGATAAATCTTTTTCTTTTTTTGTTTTGATGCTGGTATACATTGAAAATACAATTTGCGACTGTCTTAGCTGGGACTGGGACCCACAACCTACTGCTTTTTCAGCGACTGCTCTAACCAATTGAGCTTTTAAGACTTTGTTAATGTCGTCGAATTTATTCAAGGCTTTCTACGCTGTGAGCCAGCGGCGTTTCATCAATATTTTTGGCTATGATCTTTGGTATTTAACTTTGCTACCGTCACAAAATGGAAGTCATAAAAACAATTCACGATAAAAACCAGTCATAGGTGGTTACAAAAGAAATAATAAGAAGAGAAGTACCTACAGCCAAGAACAATTCTAAATTGTACGCAGTTATTGCGAACGTATACGCGAATAATACTGGGATTATGGAAGAACTAAAAGCCGCTTCACATGACGTCACACAGCAACAATATTGTATGCCAGCGGCACAGCTCCGGCACCTCTCGCCAAACGAAATTCTTGCGATGCAGTGTCGTGTAGGTTGGCTCTAAATGCTGCTCCTATCTGATCAAAGTTACTGACATGGATAAAACAGCAGGTAATGACGTAGAATGACATAAGGCAACATAGCTTGAGTTATCTCAAAAATAAAGATGTATTCCACGTCTCTTAATAGCTAAGGATTTTCCTTCGGACAGTGACTACTTTACCAAAGTGTTTCAGTAAGGTGACCCCTTACTGAAATACTTTTGTCTTATAGAAACATTGTTTTATCAATAAGAAATAAGTTGATTTCATTTGCTCGCCAAAACAATCTCCCGTATGTTGATTCCCGAATAAGTTGCAGTCCAATAGAACAGCTTCGAGGATCTAACTCGTAACTAGACCTAAACCGAGTGTAGGTGTTAATAGCGATGCCAGTTTGCGAGTTTATCATCCGTCTAACGCAGATGGCTGGCAACTTTACGGAACATTTACAGCTTTAATAGTGCTTGAAAGTAATAATGATCTTGATGATACTACATTAAGAAGTTTGTTCATGGGAAATGGCCTAAGCATGTTTTGCAAATTTGCAGTTTTGTTGAACTACCAGTGAATGAACTTGTTGTTCGTGGCAATGTACAGGCAATGACAGGTCAACCTATCCAAAAAGTTAAAGGTCATTGAATTGATTTTCGACTTTAAGTCCAACATATAGAGATCAATATCAATTGAGAAAATTTGACGTTTTGTGGTAGGTTAACGTGCTAATGTCTGTACCTTTTGAAGGATACAATGATTATGTGAATAATATTGTTGCTGTCAAGCGTGCTACCCCGTACCAGTCTCGGTTTAGAAACAGTGGTTTAGAAAAATATTTTACTAAGACGGTATTTCTTGCGCGAAATCTTTGAGTATTGTCTCAAACAGTAAGTATGCGTAAAAATGGGGTGAAATGCATTCCTTGTGAGGTCTTCTTACAATACCAAACTTAACTCTTTCTAAATTTATCGGATCCTTGCGTTGCAATGGAACCCGGAACCCCTTCGTTAAAAACGAACTACCCCAATACTACACCACCCGAGACAATGTTTCTCGAATTGATATTTTGTCTCATATTTCAGTGTTTACGGTACCTCCGTTGTTCTTTGTTCCGCAAAACAATTGCTTTATGAGCCATTTATTTGGATTATACTGTAGAATATCTGATATTTGTATATTGGTTTAACTAGCAGTATTGTTAAACTCAAAAAATCCAAAAATATTCATAATGAACGAATAACTAAAAATACTCGTATTACCGTGAAAACTAAAACGCAAAATGAAAACAGCACTCTTAAACACACTGTTCACTCGGCGCACATCGCTTGAGTTAAATTTCCGATTTTCTCCGTGTATATTCTGTATTTTTCAAAACAAAACCGGCTTAAACCGGATCTGACTAGCTATTTACTAGGTGAACTCCCCATTATAGCGCATGAAAGGTGACTGCAAACTTTTCTGCATGGACACAGATTTTTAAAACACAGTTTTTCTGAGAAACTTTTGTTGCAAACCATTTTACACCAGCTGTCCATTGTCAGCTGCATAAGTGTTAATTTCAAGTCAGTAAAATAACTAATAAATAATCAAAGGTACTATCATCATCATCATCATGATCAGCTTACATCAAAACACTGCTGGGCTCTTCGAAACGGCACAATCTCCACACTTTTGGAAAGGCGAGGATGCAGCTCGTCTTCTTCTGGCAGTACGTAAAAACTTCCTGAAGAACTTCGTCGTTTCAGATGGCACGATAAGAGATTTTTTTATATATACATTGTGTTATCATAACAGTACGGTCAAAGTCCGAAGCCTACCGGGATATGCTAAAATCATGACATTGTATTTCTAACTGTAAAATTATGACATAAGAGTCATTTTGTCATGCCATCCCGATAGTGGGCGCAGTCGCATTTTGTGACACGCAAAGGCCGGCCGGCCGATCAGCTTCACATTCGCTTTCCTCAAATAAGACGGTCACAAAAAATATTAATTTATCACACATTATATTCAATTCAATTCAATTCAATTTATTTATTCAATAACAACATTAATTGTGTTTGAATCATTGTTACAATAATATAAATTACAACTATTTAAAAATATATAGCATCAATACAAATGGCAAAAACAAAATTCAAAATCGCAAATACAATATAGATTAAATGTCAAGAAACTACAGTATCATGATAATTGATTACATTTAGCCATTAAAAATTAGTCCCTAAGAATTCGTCAACAGAGTAGACTTAAGCTCTTCACCAAAAAAGACTTAAGCTCTTTTTTAAAATCACTTAGGTATATAAAGAAGTAGTTTCAAACTGACCGGCTGATACCACCAACTATAAGTATATATTTAATTTATGTACTGTAATAATGAAGGAATCTTAAGGGTCTGTTTCACAATCATTAAGTAAAGGCTTAAGTAGTTACTCAACGAGTTAATTACATAGAGGTTAAATCCTTTCGTTAACTTTCTTTGCATTTCACAATCATCAGTAAATAAAAGTGAAGATTATATAATTAATACTTACTTACAAGTTACGTTTCGTTTCAAGGTAAGAATAATTTGTGTTTCTATAAAATATAGTAATCAGAGAATTATCATTAAAATATTTTTTGTTATGATTATAAGTAATAAAAACAATAAATTCGTACAAAAAATGTTTACACTGTAATGTAAATGAGTCATTTCACCTTTTCTAAAATCAATGTTTCTGTAAGAATGGAACGCAACGAGGTTGCAACAAAAAGTCTATGTCGAGTCAACGTCAGTTAGTCAGTAAATGACAAATGTCAAATTTTCCGACGTTTGGTACTTTTTGTGTGGTGATTTTGTTTGTATTGAATTAACCATTACAAACATTGTGTTATTTTACAATGACTGCAAAACTGTCCATTTAAATAATAAAATATTTTTTTGCTGATGAAAATTTGGAAATGACGTATTTGAGGTTATCTTTCTCAATTTACTTGTCAAGTAAAAGGCTACTTGGCAGTGCATCCGGTGATTAATTTAACGAGCAGATAAAGGGGTGATTAACCCTACTCAGGGATTGTGAAACGTGAAAAATAGTTTACTGAGCAGATAGGGTCGAAGTAGCTTACCCAGAACTTTATTCAGCGATTGTGAAACAGGCCCTAAGAATTTTATTTTTGTAGTGTAAAGGTATGTTATCCTGATACTCAGGTATATTCTGAAAAGTTTTATGAGTATACGTGTAGTGTCTACTCCTTGCAATTGAAAAAAAATAAAAAGTTCAGTAAATTAAGAACTAGAAAGACGGCATAGAACACGGCGTAGGAAGGCTGAGTGACGCAAGTGAATGAATACTAATAAGGGTAGCACGGTGGTAAATAGTTCACTCGTTTAGCATGGATGATCATCACGGACGAGTATACTATTGTTATAAAATTGAAAATACCTAAAAAACAAAGTTACAGCCCCGTAACAATAACTCTAGTGACTGTGACTATAGAATCTTAAATCAGTACATCTCAGGAAATAATTCAAAAGTTTTTTTAAGCTATTGCATAGCTTCTATCGCGTTCCTTGAGCGTGGAGACCGAATCCAGAAATTCCGTAACGATAATAACCTAACCTAACACTCGGGGCGAGACACGATCGAACAATTTTGAATTTCCGAAATTTAAAAGAATTTAGTAGAAAATAAGGATTTTGACAGTATGATTGCCTATGGTAACCATATCTGCCAAAATAACAGAAAAATTTAATTACAAAAGTCAAAATTATAAAATTAAGCTATTGCATAGCTTCTATCGCGGGCCTTGAGCGTGGAGACCGAATCCAGAAATTCCGTAACGAAAATAACCTAACACCCCCACACCGACCGGCACAGCGGTGATACTTTTTAGTTTTATAATTGCATAAGTTGATAAAAAACGCTATGCAATAGCTTTACCGCGGCAGTCTCCGAGTGCCACAAGTCTTTTTTTTTTCTACAATAATAGTATAAAGCAAAAGTATTCCCATTTGGTAGGCTGTTTACACAGTCGTATCATATACTCTATTGTATCTCGCTCTATTCAGAGTAACATTTCAAAGCGAAACTCCGTTTTATCGGTTGGGCTGTAGCTCGGACAAAACGCACAAATGCACTTCCCTCGTAGTGTTTTTGTGCCGCGTCCGCTCTCTGTGTAGATGTTTGCGAAGTTTTGCATTTTCTGGGAAATTCCACGAAATCTGATAGCTTCGGAAAGTTTTTGAGCCGGCCCGACATATGATACGACGTTTTAGTTCTGAATTTTCGGATGTTTGTATTTGAGGAAGTTTTATTTTTATATAATGTCGACATGACGGCGCTTACAATGTGTCTGTGTTTAGATGACTTTTTCAGTATATTTTTTTGTTTCAAACTAAACGACTTGTATTTAAAAGTGTTACTTTTAAATTAACGCTAAAAAAGCTATAAAACCTTTTATGTATGGTGTTAGGTCAACAAGCCAAAACTAGTTTATATTAACATTGCATAAAAAAAGTATAAATCAGTTTGATATTGATAATGACGAAATTTTATTTTATATGATGAAAAAAAAAAACCTTACTTTACTATTTATTTTGCATAATATGTTAGGTTAAGCAGATTTCCCCTTGTTATAGCATTTACCTAACAGCCTGTATATAGATAAAGCAAAGTTGTGTTATTAATTTTTAACACCAGCTATCTACAATTCAAAAACGACTGGACCAATTCTTATGATTCTAGTCGTCTTTCGGATTCGTCTTCACTAACTAACGATGTTAAAAACCGAAATAATATTATAAAAATTAAATATCTAAGGTAAGTAATGCAAATAAAAATACAAAATGAAAAGAGTGTTTTCAAGTTTTAGTTCTTCCACAATCCACTCACTGAGTATACAAAAAACAAACCTGCGTACAGCGGCACAATAAAGGTCCTATTCCGGAGCCGATCGAAACCAATTCCGTGAATCAGGCGATCTTTTTAACAATTAATCGGATTATCGCGCGACGTCCAATCGGGGCTTCAAATATTTACCGCCGATCCCTTGTATATCAACCACAGTACAAGTTCAACAAGCATTTCAATTAGAAGTTCAATCAGTTTTTTAGTGGAAATGCTACCTGTGCGAGAAGAGATTTTGTTTTTGATCCACATTTTAAGATTCCAATATTTAAGTATTTTATGTGTTGAAATGAATTATTAGGGGTTAAAATATGAAATTGCCGTTTTATTGTAATGAGTTCTTTGAATTGACATAGAATATTCATGGTTTGAGGTTTTCGAATGAAACTTTTTTTACATGGTTTCTATGATGTTCTTCTTTTAAAAAATGTGAAACATTTGAATATCGACTTTTAATTGTTTTTGTTATTTAACTTAGACAAGAAAGATGGATACTGCGAAAATTCGAGTGATTTTTGAATACGAGTTCCGACGCGGAAGTAACGCGACAGAAACAGCTCGCAATATCAATGTTGCGTTTGGAGAGGGATCTGCTAATGAACGCACCGTGCGATTTTGGTTTAAACGCTTTCGTGATGGAAACTTCGATTTCAAGAAAGAGCCACGAGGAAGACCGCCCACACAGGTGATTAACGATGAATTAAGAGAGATGGTGGAAGCCGATCCTAGCCAACTACCCAGGAATTAGCGGCATGGTTTAACGTAACCTTACCCACAATATTGACTCATTTGCATCATCAAATGTTATAAATTAAAAAATAAACAATTTTGAATTTCAGTACAAATCGGCAATTTTATACTTTAACCCTTATTATAAGTTCACGGATTGTGTATATTTTAAATTACTTATATTTTAGTTTATTCCGGCGACGGTTCGTCGAACACTATAAAGCGTTCGTGGTCACGGTGGTAATCACAAAGGTGTTATTCGTCTAATAAAGTACAATTTAAAAAGGCTTTTTAAAGTATTTACAGACCTGATATCGAAACATAACTCATACCAAATTGTTGGCGTACCTTACAAAAAAAGAAAAAGAAATTTGAAATTTATCCAATGTAGTGTGGTACTCTACCCAATAAAGAATAGCACCAAGAAAATGGTTTTCGTTCTATGAGTATCGTAAAACGCGAATATTGATCAAACTGCAATTAGTAGGCATAGTCATCATTTTGGTAAGGCTTAAGAAATGGACTAATTTGAGCTAAAGACGATGAATTGCAATAAAATCGTTAATGACCGTAATTTATTAATTCATTAAATCATATAAATTTTATTTTGATTACGTCTTTTCTATTGTTCGTGAAATCAAAGTTTAATTTACTCTACTCGAAATATTCAATTAATTTATTAAAGTAGCTAAGGATGATGAATTTTAAATGAAATCCTTCATTGATTATAAATAATAAATTCATTAAATCATATAATATTCAGTTTGATCTTATCTTGCCTTACATCCATCAAAGTTTTTAAGGAATATATCCCTAACATAAGAATAACATTTGAAAAATACCTTAAAAACCGTAAAAATTAAAAAGTTAATTCTGGAATCCTACACAAAAATTCAACTTAACTCCAATACCAATAAAAGTTATTACAAATTTATTATTCTACCCAATTGGAGGCGATAAATAAATTACTATATTACAAATAATAGGTTACTAGCTTCATTCATTTTTCTAGCTTTAGGTTTGAATGCACCAGTCTGACCACATCACAAAACGTATAGGCAAAGGTTCCCAAAATTCCTCGTATGTGACTGTGACTTGAATATGTCCGTTCTCTTTGTGTTGTGCTGGTATCCCTTTATACTGAGGGAATCCGAAATGGCGACTCGATACATACCGATCAGAGCGTTCGATAATACGTAGGCATTTGTTTTGATATAGCGCTTGGAGTTATTCTGGTGAGGTTCGTTAGTCATTGACTGTATTAAATTTTCTAGAATCTACTGAATGAAGGTTAGAACAGTTACCTGAAGGATAAAATTCGTTAACACTTCAAACCTTGTATATAGACGTACTGGACATCAGAGTATATAGCGGCTTTTTAATTTTAACACATAATTCAAAGACTTGATTTGTTGTTTTAAATTGAAATGGCGTTACTTAGCAGCTACGAAGGGTGTCTCTTTTTATGATATACTTATTTAACGGAGTCTACAAAACAATAATAATTCTCAGACAAATACGGCGCGTTTTACAAAGGTTGCGGTTATCCAGTAAACTGCTACAGCTGAATATATGAATGAACATGAATGATGAAATAATGATATCACTAGAATAAATGTCATTGCATACTAGGTACTTGGGGAATAAATCTTATTGAGGAGTTGCTATAATAATCTTCGACTTTACTCATCCTTTACATATATTTTTTAGTGTTAATATATTATTCCCTCGATCGTGAGTTATTCCAGACACAATTAAAATCAATTTTTATCGCGACAACCGGTTGTCGCCTCGATCGTGAGTTATTCCAGACACAATTGAAATCAATTTTTATCGCGACAACCGGTTGTCGCTTGGGGTTTGAAGCGTTATTATTTGATTGAGTGTACACTAATATATATTTTTTTGTCACGCTGTTATAAGTTAAGTGGTTTACCAGTTAATCAAGTTTAATGTACAAGTACAAAATAAATAGGCTAAGTTTTCGCACGGTCGTGATTTTACGATCCATAAAACACGCTGTAACAGGAAAAAAGATTCACTTTACGAGTGGTTTGAGAATACCAACTTTCATGTCGCCATTGCGTACTCTATCGCGGTTTTAACATGCGTGTGTTTGCAGTTAGCGTACACGAGGGCTTTCCTGTACGGAGGGTCAAGTGATTGTGACTTTATTGAACGAAACTATGAATTGCTTTATAAGAACCAAAATAAAAGGTTTGTGAAATAAATATTTAAAAAGAAACCTTACAATGTTTCATCCTAAATAATACTTCGTTTACATTTTTGCTTTTTGAACGTGCATTATTTTATTTATGAAATCAAAAATTACCTATTACCTTTTTTTTTTAAAGTTACTTCATTTATATGTATTATGTGAATCGACGGCAAAGATAGGTATCTTTCTAAATTCTATGTGTTTATTTTTGAATATATCACCATAACTATTAAAGAATCTCCCAATTTTGAAACGTCACTTTTAATTCAAATCTGAGTTTTGAATTAAAAGTTTTGCATTAAAATTGAGAAAAGGATACTCAGAAAACAAATAAATAGCAACTAAAAATAAATTCACCTTAAATTTACCTGCCAGTATCAACCCCTTAATTAAATACCCCCTTGATCCCCCCATTTCAGCCAGACAATGATTTAATTGCAATTAAGGATTAATTATTTTCTGACAAGAAACCGGGCCAGATGTTGGGTTCACGGGAAAACTGCGGGCGAAATTTGGCTAACAATGTTTTCTCTCGCTTTGTTATAATTATTTATTAACCAAAGATATAAAAGGGAGATGTGTGATGATTTAAATATCTTAGAACTATCAAATCATCTAATGACTGTTGTTGAAAGCGGACTAAAGTAGTAATGCCGTCAAAAAACTCGCCTGCCCAGTGTGGCGTTTTTCCTGCTAGAGATTTTGGTCTTATGGCTGTAGTAGGAGGTGACCTCAGATCATATAAAGAAGGAGATATGAAATTACTCGTAAATCCTTAGCGAACCTGTGTCTCCGAATTATTTATGTGTGCAACGCAACTACAATAACACTGTTCTAAGCATAAGGATCACACTATATCAATTTACAACGCTCATTGGTGCGCACACAAACATGGACCCAATCACAGCGGCTACCTCTTACTCGCTTACACAATGCGTCATTTGGTGTGTGCAAATTAGTGTGTCGCTACAAAGTGTGGTCGCGACGCACACGTCGGGCAGTGAACGCTTCGGTTAAACCTCGATACATTGCGCAGTCGCATAGTACTCATAACACAGCTAGTTAGTATCAAGCCTTCAATGTATATTGTGTCGATACAATTATCGTTACATGGATGTTTTCATTAAATATTTCGGTGCGGAGTGCAATAGTTCTGTTTGCCCATATTGGAATCGCACGCGCCACGCCCCCATTTCATATCTACTTCTTTATATGATCTGAGGAGGCGACTAATGAATTTTAAAGTAGGTATAGATATGTTACCTACCTAGTAATTCGCGTATTAAATCTGTTTCGAGCAACTTCACACACTGACAAGTTTCACTAATAAGCAGAACAAAAGATGCAAAATAACGCAAATGAAAGATATGGCTTTTTAATGATTACCGCTCGTGACTTCACTCGTCGTGGACGTTGTGAAAAACGGCCCAATTAGGGCGTATTTGAGTTGCACTTATAACATATCTACTTCGTTTTAATATAATATCATTGACTGCGGCCCTTTGAACACGCCTGCCAGGCGTGGTGTTTACGGCGAAATACTCCGTTTGGAGTCGAGCCTGAGTTATGGGCTGCAACGGAAATAAAACGGACAAATGTGAGTCAAATTTACTCACAGAGGTTTCCGTACTCTAATGTCATTAGAAATTCCTTAACTATTTATGTCTCGTATTATATTGTGTTAATAAAATATCTTTTTTTTTAGTGAATTTGTTAACGTCGTCCTAATATCAAAAATATTTTAGTTTATCCCTGCTCTGTCAACTTCAGAAACAAACTTAGTCCACTTCAAGTTATATTCTGAATCACGATAAGAATAATTTGAGATTTTACTTCGGTTTTATTTTCTGCAAAACTTTATTCGACTCTGGTAATAATATTTACGAGTACTAACTCAATTACTGCAAAAGGCTGCGCAGTTTAGATAAAGAAACGGATTTAGAACTATGGTTTTATTAATACAAAGATTTTATTACACTAGCTCAACCCTAAAATAATACGAGTATCTGGACTAGTTCGCCACAGTAAATCGGTTAATATAATACACATTATGTTATGATCAAATAGTTCAATTGGGCAAATCGACATCTGCCTAAAGTACTTTTGGCGGCTAAAACAAAATTAATATTTTTTTTATTTTAATAATTTTTACTCATCCGATTATATATAGGGTATAATCATTTGACGACCATTTGGATCAGCGGTCGTAAACGCTGCTTCTGAGCCATGGGTCGCGGGTTCGATCCCCGCACAGTACAAATATTTGT
The DNA here is from genome assembly GCA_949315895.1 of Anania crocealis. Classification (NCBI taxonomy): domain Eukaryota; kingdom Metazoa; phylum Arthropoda; class Insecta; order Lepidoptera; family Crambidae; genus Anania; species Anania crocealis. The sequence goes on from OX438880.1 coordinate 3,749,343, forward strand.
GTGCATGAATATGTCTGTTTGTACTGGTCTGGGTATTTTCTGTGCATGAACATGTCTGTTTGTACTGGTCTGGGTGTTTTTTATGTATGGGTGTTTTCCATGTGAGGCATGTCTTAAATATTTAAATCGGATGAGTAAAAAATATTAATTTTAGCTTAAAGTCGTTTCAAAAATATAAATATTGAGTCAATTTTATATCACCGAAATTGTGAAATTACAAATTAACAATTTAAAAATAACGCTTATCACTGAACCGGGATTTACAATGCAATTTTATAATTTATAAGTAAAATCATATTTACCTTCCCGACGTTTCGATCCGATTGCACGAATCATGGTCGCGGGCAGACTGGAGGTGCTCTGCGTCGTCTGGCCGGTTGAGAAGAAATGTTTTCTTCTACCCGCGATTCTTCAACAATATTGTCACTCGTACAGTCAGTTCGACAAACTACACTAACAATGTCCGGGTTTTTTACTAACGGCATGGCACGCGATCAACACTTCGTTAACACTGGGTTTCATAACTTCTCTTTTGAAATTCTTGTGTTTCTTTATTTCAATAGCTTCACGTATTACGGGTATCTATAGAACAAATAAAATATTTTGTAATTTATCTTTTATTGTGTGCCTTGACGTCCTGTTTCCATACCATACTTAGACGTAAAACGATCTGTCCAATTTAACAATCAGACTACTACACAGTCTTATTGACAGTCCGACCTCATCGTAACCATACACTGAGCCATATTAGCGATGAGACAGCCATATTGTGTATTATACTCGATTATTCTCGTCAATGTGTCTTATTCCGCTTGGGCTAGTGAGATGATTGGACAAAGGAGAATGATTCCGAAAACTATTTGCCGAAGGGATTTACGAAGTAGTCAATGAATTTGTTTGGAAGATTTAGGAAAGTTTAATTATTCCGGGTTATAAGAAATCGTACCAAAGTTGACTAGCAGTCTGTCAAAGACTCATCAGTTTCATAACCCGGCAAAATAAAAGCATTCATTGTAAACTAAGGAATCTTATATTAAGTTATAATTCTAACCTCAATAAACCATTTCGGAATCTTCTTTTTTCGTCAATCATCATCATCAGCCCAAATCAGGTAGTATGTAAATCAGAGTTGTCACTATTCTTATTTTTATACACAAATAAAAGTAAGTACAGAATACTGTTTTCTTGAGTTTACGCGAACACTATACATTGAAATGAAAGATAGTTTACAGATTTAGAACGCGTTTATTTTTGATTTAACCCGACGTTTCGAACGCTGTAAAGGGTTCGAAACGTTCAAACGCGTTTATTTTTGATTTAACCTGACGTTTCGAACGCTGTAAAGGGTTCGAAACGTCGGGTTAAATCAAAAATAAACGCGTTCTAAATCTGTAAACTATCTTTCATTTCAAAGTACAGAGTATACATAAACTAGCTCTTCCCCGCGACTTCGTCCGCGTCAATTTTTGTTATTATGAACGCGATTATTTTGCAACATTTTTCACTGATGCTTCGCTCCTATTGGTCCCAGCGTGATGTTGTATAGCCTAGAACCTTCCTCGATAAATGGACTATCCAACACAAAAAGAATTTTTCAAATCGAACCAGTACTTCCGGAGATTAGCGCGTTCAAACAAACAAACAAACAAACAAACAAACTCTTCAGCTTAATAATATAAGTATAGATTAAATACCTACCAATTGTGAGTCGATACCATACTTACAGATTACCATTATTCACCAACTTATAGTTGATTGGTAATTTCATGCTTTTGTGGGTAATTATGCAACATTTAATTCACAAACAAAATCAGCAACAAGTCACAGTAACTATTCTGTACAGGATGAAATTTTAACCACCTTTCAAATTTTAATATATCAATCTACGAGACAAAAAACAAATGACGTATTTTTTCTTTTGGTAACCCAGTACAACAATGGCAAGATAAAGCACTTAGAAAATGTCCGCTAAAAATCTTAAATTTTTGATACGGCCGCCTAGCAACACTTTTTTACGCGATTCACATCTCATTTATTCATTACGATACTATTCATACGTTTTTGATTTTCCCTTTATACCTTATCAGGCCTAGGACCGTAAAAATTGAAACTATATTGCGTATAATATTTTCGGGTGAAGGCTTGATTTATATTTTTACACTTTATAAATGGGCTTTTAAGTACGATACTGAACGCCTATAAAATTTTTGGAAAGTGGTTAAAATTTCACAGTGTATGTATAAAATGTTACAAAAATTTGCGGATTTTTTTTTTAAATAAGTTTATGATATTTGTTGGTTAGTTGTGAAAACCGTTTTTGACTTTTTGATACTAACATTGATGAAGTATAGTTTTTATTCTTTATCAATGCATACCAAGTATACTTATTTTATCATTCTGCAGCCAAAGGAGAAGAACCTGCATATCAAGACAAGCAAGCTTTTAATATGAGGATAGTCCTGTCACAGCAAAAAGCACTGTTTCGTTCATTTTGAGTTCAGTAGGTTTAGTCCGTAAACATATCTTTCATTTCAATGTATAGTGTTCGCGTTAACTCAAGTAGGTACCTATGTAATTTTGTGTAAAAGTGATTTTTTGTTTTGGATGACAAGCTGTTCCTAGAGTTATTTGATTCGGAATTTATACCATGTACCTAAGCCTAAGCGCCTAAGCGCCATGATCACGGGAGAACTCCCGTGATCATGGCCCTTGCAACAGTGCCGAAATATCGGAAACTCATAATAAGGTACATGGTATAAATCCCGAATCAAATAACTCTAGTGATACTGACCATGAAAGTTTAAATCAGACAAGCTGTTCCCCCATAAGTCACAGTGAAATTCATTGTCATATCTATAATGGAGTACCCTTCCGTCTCAAACGGTCGTTAACCTTTAACAATACCTGAAGTAGCCTCGTTGTTTACTCATTGTAACATTTATGATCGCATATTCCAAGTGACCTGGTTGTCAGTCGCGTTTGTACGAGTATGCATTAACCGAGCCAAGAAACTTGAGACGCGACGTGGAATCAACTATGCACAAGATAGTATAGCAATATTTATGGCAAATAACAGCGCTGACAGTTTTGACTCTTAAATATATGATCTAATTGAACTTGGGTGAAGATCAAATACTTTTTCTTTTACGCTTTGATCATATTCTTGTAATTGAGTCGTGCGTGAATCAAACCCGTATTGCTACCGCGGACGACGATCAGTTGGTAGGTCTCCTACCAGGTGGACCCAATATCTGTTAAGATCGCGAGAAGCCGCTAGATTACGTGGTTGACGTGGGACCGATCGTCGTTGATACCATTAAGGAAGCCTAGTTTTGTTAGAACTATTGTAACAGGCAGTCACAAACTTTAGGAAACAGTATCAAACGGCCATGGCTGCCCTCAGAACATTATAATACGGTGTTTTTCAAAAGACGATACATATTCAATAGTCCGTACAAGAAGAAAAATATCTACTTGCTTCGTACTTTTTGTCGCATTGCTTTGTGTACTTTTAAAGAAGTAAAATGTTATGTATTTTGTTTTGATAGAACAAAAAAGTTTTTATTCAACATTTTACCAATAAAACAAGACCAATTTTGAGCCACCATAAAAAAAATTGGAAGCGCTCATAGCCCAATGCTTCTTCGTGATCAGTTTCTGTCACGAATGTTAAGCAACGATGGGAGCGGTCACTAATTGGATGGGTGACCGTTAGTGGCATCATACCTTGAGCGCTTACGTGCTTCGGAGGGCACGTTAAGCCGTCGGTGTCGGCTGTTATTATGAGATAACAGTCGTTAAGCCCTGTTGGAGGCCTTCGGGCGGCTTGAGGAACGTCCAAGGGGGTCATGTTGCCACAGCGTCGCCCCCGCCGTCCACCAACCCGCACTAGGCCAGCGTGGTGGTACTAAGGCCTTAAACCCTCTCCTTAAAAAGGAGAGAGACCCGTGCTCAGCAGTGAGCAAAAATGGGTTGTTACTTATATAAAAATTGTCGTTTACTGCTTGTGTAGTACCTACTTAGGGGTCTGTCTGAAAGACTTAGTTCTGCTGTTTGAGCTGTGAGAAAGATAAGGCAATTTACGGCCTTCGACCGCATGACTCGCTAAAAGAGCTCTTCAAAGATATACTACATTTTCGAGAATATTATTTACGTCCGTAAAAACATACCTATATTTATTTCTTAAGAAAAATAACGTTACTTTTCTTACACAATTTCAATACCAGAAATAAAGACAAACTTGCCGTTCCAGGCTTTAGACTGCGAAAAGTAGAAAATTCGTTCATAGGATATTGTATTCGTATATGTATTTAACAAATTACCACAGGCTGAACTTTCTGTACATAGGCTTAAATCATATGTCAAAGTAATTTTAATGAAAAAGGGCTATTACACTATTAATGACTATTTAAATGATAGAAATGTATGGCATTAAACTATTGTCCTCGCTCGTACTTGCTTAAACCATATGTAAACATTTATTTAAAAAGAGGCTGACAATAGTGACCGAGTTTCTTGCGCTGCTTCTTCTCGGCACTAGCCCAGGCTTGTCCCAAAGCAGTGGTAGGTTTAAATATTGGGACGTGTAAAAGCACCTCCTGGGGGGATTATTTGCAGAAATAAAACAGATTTTACAGATTTTTACTGATTACTGAACCAAAAATAAATAAATGAAATAGATATACTTAAATAACTATTTATTATTCGCGTTTAAAAAGATGATTTATGTAATAGCCAATAGGGGTTAAAGTATGAAATTGCCGATTATTTTCCCATTTTTTATTTTGTTTATAGCTCTTAAGTGTAGTCATATTATTGCGTGATTCTTTTTGTTTTGTATCAAAAACTAAATAAAGTAACTTTTGACCAAAAAAAATGCAATACTAGTACCTATTATCCAAAGGAAGTCGTTGAAAAGACCCCTTACAATGTGTCAGATGACCTTCTTGCTTTAATTAAGTATATTTGTATTATGTACTTTGATTTTCAGAAATTTTAATACTATAATGCGTAGCTTTATAACCATCTAACTTTCACCTTTAATTGCATCGAAAACGGTTCAGGCGTTTTAAAAAAAAAATAAAAAATTGTTAGTATGGAAAAATTACTTTTCTCGATTTCGTCCATACAAAACGGCAATTTCATACTTTAACCCCTAATATAAAAGCACGTTTTCAGAAACTTTTTTTCTCTTTCAAAATACCTCGTGGCTTCGCTAACTGAATTTGTCACTCAATAATATTTGCCTTCCAAGAAACAAATTAATAAAAAAATCTCTTGGCGATGTTTGTGGCTTCGAAATATGCGAAACAGAGTTGTGTCAGGACTGTTTATACCAAGAATTAGGAGGTGATAGAAGTTTTGGAATAAAAAGATGGACCGAAATAGATGGAAGAACACATTTCTAGGAACTGTTTTCGACCAATGAAGGGTTCTTTGGCCCTAAGAGTTTCGTATTTTCTTCTGTTAAATTTAGTTGGTGATTTGTGGTGGCGCGATGGCGTTGAGAATGAAATTTATAATATTTTTTATTTTTGGAATAGATGTATAAGGATTTTTTAATCAAAAACAGTGAGAAAGCCATTTTAGGGTGAAGTTAAAAAAATAGCTGATAACCAAAAAATCCGACAAGTTTGGCAATCTTTTATATTTTTTATTTTATTTTATTTATTGGTTTACCAACAATTACACAGTATTACTTTCTAGATACAGTTAATTAATAAACAAAGACTAACAGTAATATATACTTAGGTAAACACTGCATGCCAGTATTTATTAAAATAAACGCTTAAACACATATATACATTTGAAAGCATTTGTAGCCACAAGTGCTTGCAAATCATCTTCTCATACGTTAATAATGTAATATGTTAATGTTTAAAATATCTCACTAACGATGGGCTAAGTTTTATTTGTATTTCACTAACAGATTGATCCAAGTTGGTCGAAATAAATAAATGAATTTAATTAAATTAAAAGAGTAAGAAAAACAAAAAACAGAAGTACTAAATTACAGTAAATTTTGTGTTGTAGTGACTAATTAATATGTCATTGAATACACTTGCCTCCTAAATTTGTAGTTAAGAAAGTAACGGCCTATAATCATCCCACTGCAGGGAAAAGGCCTCCATCATTGAATTCAAATTACCACAGCAATGATGGGTGTACTGGCATAATCACCACGCTTGCCAAATGCGGGTTGCTGATCACAAACCCGAGCAACGTTCGAAAATTCGAAACTTCTTTGTTGCCCGACCCGGGATTCGAACCTGAGACCCCGAGATCTTGGCCCGGTATTGAAATCACTAGACCAAAACGGTTAATCTTTTATTAGGTTAGTAAAATTAGTCTTGTTTGAATTTGAAAAGAAAATTTGCTTCCCAAAAGGTCAATAATATAGCCTTGATAGATCTCAAAAAGTAAAAATAAAACTGTTTTACAAAACAAATTACCCGACTTAAAGTGAAACATAAGTCTCCAAATAAGTCGGCACCATAACCTTATTTATTTACTCTTTTTTGTCAGTTTATTATTTATAAATACTCGTAAGTTTTTTACAGATTTAGACTTATATACCCATAATAAAATGTTGTGGTATATCCCTGCGTAATAGAATCAGGAATGAGGAAATCCGTAGGAGAACTTTGATGACCGACATCGGTCAAAAAATTAAGTGGCAGTGGGCGGGACACATAGTACGAAGAACCGATGGCCGCTGGGGCTGAAAGGTTCTGGAGACCAAATCTACTAACGTAAATTATCAAAACTTAAACGCAACAATTGACGGAACGCAACTAAATGTCAACTTCGATTGTCATACAAGACTGTATTCTACTAACCATTTTAACTAAACGAAATCTAAACGTAAGCTGAACCGCTAGCTATCGATTCAACATAAGTAGCCTTTTACTAGCGTATGCTCGACCGGTTATTTTAACAGTTGAAACGTGGATCTTCAGCTGCGTGCGCTTCGACTGACAGCAACGTCAAATCACTCGTGGAATATGAATTTATGAAATCGTTAAACTTAGTTTCGATCGATCGAAAAGGTGAGCTGAAACCTTTGAATTAGCTTCGTGGCTGAAACGCTACCGATATTGCTAATAGAATACGAAATTTGACGTTTAGTTGCGATCCGTCAGTTGTTGAGTTTACGTTTTGATTATTTACGACAGTAGAATTGGTCTCGTGGAATGGCTATCGCACACCGGACAACGATCTGAGAGTAGGCCCCCACCAGGTTGACCGACGATCTGGTAAAGGTCGTTGCAAGCTGTTGGATGTGGGTGGTGCGGGATCAATCGTAGTGGGGTTAGGGGAGGCCTATGTCCAGCAGTGGGCGTGGTTTGGCTAGGATTAGGATGTGATTAATTTTTACTCAACAAATAAAAATTACGATGATCCTGTGTTTCTTGCCAGTAAATTCTAATTCTAGAAAGTAGTCTTAGACAGGTTGCTTTCTAACATTCAATACGCTATAGTCCAGCGGTCGGCTTATGGCAGGCAAGGGCCATAAGGTGGCGAAATAAAATAATGGCGGGCCGCACTTGTGATATAAACGTCATATTCCATAGAAAAAATCAATAAATAAAAAAAATGAGTTTGTGATCCCAAATGCAGGCTATTTCTTGTATGTTAGCTGTCATATTTCTAGTTGCAATTCGTAGAATGGCACTCAAGTTCTTATCATGGTTCGTTCATTCATTTAATTTGATATTTACAACTCATTCACAAAACATTTATGGGCCGCAAGTAAGACGTCCGCGGGCCGCGGTTTGCCGACCACTGCGCTATACGAATGATATACGAATAAATAACAAAGGCATGAAAATTACATTAGCTTATGATCGTTCGTTCCGTAAGCTTTTGACATTTTATACTATTTTTATTTATTCGTATGCAAATAATATTACTGAATTAACTTTGAAACCCTTCAGCAAATATACAAACTCGTCTAGAAACTAGGTCAACTAAGTATTCTATGCGAAGGGACACATATTATATTAATCTTGGCAAAGGCAGGCAGGGATTAAGGTCATGCTTACATTTATAACATATTTTTTATTCTCACAGAACATGGGAAAAGGTTAGAAAGGCAGTTAAAAATCGTCTATATTGTCGCTGTGTTTGATTTGAATTAAAGTTTTAATTAATTCATTATAGAAGTTTGGATGATTGTTTGTTACTCAATCTTTTTGACGACCATTTGGATTAGCGGTAGTTAACGCTGCTTCTGAGCCATGGGTCGCGGGTTCGATCCCCGCACAGTACAAATATTTGTGTGCATGAACATGTCTGTTTGTACTGGTCTGGGTGTTTTCTATGTATTATAAGTATGAATTTACAAAAAAAAAGGATATAAGTAAGTTTATCGGTTGTCTAGTACCCCATACGACAGGGTACTTAATAGTACCTTAATTTGGGACTAGATGGCTCAGTGTGGCCCGGTGAGGCATGTCTTAAATATTAATTATTAATCTTACCAGAAAGGCTGAAAAATTATAGGCTGGTGTATAGTCCACATTTGATCCCAGAAAAAAATTCTGTTACAGTAACCTAGTTAAATTTCCGTGTGCATCAACTAAAGTTAGTATTAAGTGCTAATTTAAAGAACTTCCAAATAAATATCACCCAGAAAATAATGTTTATTTTTTATTTATTTTCTTTATTAGGGAAACAAACAGCTTAATATAACACATTATAACTTATAAAATACAACTTACACACTAGCCCAAGTAGTTTCCACTATTAGGTTTTACATTTATATATATGTTGAATGAGAAACTTGCACAGATTATCCCAAAGAAAAAGAGTAAGTACAACAATATGCAAACCATGACACTAAATAGGAATTAAAAACAATTAGTTTCTTAAAGCAAACTAGAAAATTAAATATAGCTTAATAACTAATTACAAGTTGCGTTCTTACATGAATAATTCTTTATAAGGCGACGAAAACTTGTAAACTTGTAATATTCTGAAATATGTCGATGTCACTATAAGTACAATTGTATCTATTACTAGATTTTATGAGAAAGCTATTGACTCTATAATTTGTTCTGCAAAATGTTGTGTAATTTGTGCCAGCTAAGTCCGCTCCAGGCCTTTACATCGTGAACAATTGTACCTGTGAAGTGGCCCCTGGCGACAGACAGGTTGTCCTACAGTTCACGGGTAAGTTTAACCTGTGCCTTGTCAGATGTATTGCTCTACACGTGTGTGAAACATGGAAGTTGGTTCAAGACATTCGCATAGTACGTGGATTTCTGTTTAGTGACGTATATCACGCGAATAACGCATCTCTGAATTATTAAGGCGCATGCAAAAGTTTTGGATGTACACCTAAATATCGTGTAGACACGACACATTGGGACGCAGTTAGGTAAATGCCCAAATTCCTAGAACGAAGAGAGACAAATATATCTTATATCAATTTGCTAGCTTTGAAGATTGCTAGCGGTTTCTCAATCAGAGTCAGGAGCATGGTTGAACGCCTTACCTTCACCTTATATAGGCACCCTGCTCGACGCCGACTCTCTGCGTGTGGCGGTTGCCCTTCGCCTTGGATGCAATGTTTGTGAACCGCATGTATGCATCTGCGGTTCCACGGTGGCGGCCGATGGACTTCACGCACTGAGCTGCCGTCGATGCACGGGAAGACATCCTCGACACCATGCCCTGAACGATATTATATAGAGGGCTCTTGCATCTGCTGGCGTCCCGTCGATCCTTGAGCCGCCGGGCCTTAATCGCACTGATGGGAAGCGCCCTGATGGACTGACGTTGATACCGTGGGAAAGGGGGTGAAGTCTGATATGGGATGCGACTTGTGTCAGTACTTTTGCTGCTACCCACATCGCACGTACGTCGCGTGTGGCTGGGGCGGCGGCCGAGCATCAGGCGGCGGCTAAGTGCCTCAAGTATGCCCCGCTGCAACATAATTATATTTTCATCCCCTTAGCTGTGGAGACGGCGGGTAGCTGGGGGTCAGAAACGTTGAAGTTTGTTGGGGAGTTGGGGCGTCGGCTCAGGCAAAAAACCGGTGACCCCCGCTCTGGGTTGTTCCTGGTGCAAAGGTTGTCCATTGCCATCCAGCGTGGTAACGCGGCTAGTGTCATGGGCACTTTTGCGGTAGGGACTGCTCGGGGCGGACACTTAACTTTAAGTAATTTTAATAATGTTGTGTAATCTTGTAACTGATTTTGATTGTATAATAAGTCTTTTTTTTTAAATAAATAAATGGTATTTAAAATGTAACATGAATTATTAATTCTTACGTCTGTTCGACTGGCGGTTGTTTTTTTAATTTTCTATGTTTCAAATATGAGTAACTGATGAGTCATATGGTCCCATTCGTATTTAACATGTCACATGCTTTCCTGGAAGTTTCCGACTCTTTACGAGATATTTTTTACGAACAAAATTTAGGTAATCGTTAAAGATATTATTAGATTTCTGGTTTCGTCTGATATTTGAAATACTATTGTTAAAATAGAATTTCATAGCACAAAACACTTAGCTAATAATACTTTATAATTCTTATGTTAACAATTTTGTCTAGACTCGACGCTGTGAGTTTTATCAATGTTTTTGTTAAATTCATTCATCAATGTTTTTAAACTTTCGTAAATACATATTCGTCAAAGCCATTGTGGCTCCAAGTCCCACCCAAGCCAACTGAAAACCGTTCATTTAAGGAATTTTATTTTCAATACAACATATTTTCATTCTATAAGCAAGATCGTAGTTCACTAACAATACAAATATTCGGAATGTGTGTCACATACCAAACATTTCACCTTTGACTCCCAATGCCCCACAAAACAATGGCAGCCATCAAATTCCGAGCACATCCTAAACTGATTTCCTCGCGACATCTCACGCACGAATCGCGACAAAGCGCTATTGAGATGCAACAATTTGCATAGCAACCGCTTGCTACTGCTTTGACACAGGAAACATGGCGACACAAAGACAACTGTATCTAAGCTTTGTAGAAATATTCAGATTTCAACAGCGCTGCAACAAAAAAACCGATGAGAAGTAATGTGTAGGTAAGTGAAGAATTTGGAGACTCTACATCATGATGTTTGTAGATGATCTCTTGTTGGCACGAGTGGGTATTTGATGATTCTTATCAACAATTATTGTTCTTGTAAACTATACAACGTGTTCCTTTTGATATCCCATAACTCTAGGGTATTAAACAGACCATGGTAAAGAATCAAATTGCATATGAATTATTTTTCAATTATTAATTTATTTTGTTTAATTTTTTCATACAAAATAATTTAAAAAGTTACGACTGTTTATGTAAAAGACCCTTACCTTGTTATGAATGAACTTTTGAATGCAAACGATTTACTCGTACCTACTTATCAATGAAACACCCACACACGTCAATGTTTTTTACAAGTTACGCTCTCCCGCTACTTTACTACTACATTTTAGTGTAAGTTTGCTAACGTCTCGTAAAACTAAGGATTCGCCATACTGGTAATTTAAAAAAAAAAAGATGTTATTTTCGAAACTATTGATTTTTGAACCACATGTTCTAGGCGTTTTATATTATTTTTACCTAAAGAACATAACCTTAGAGTTATGGGATATCAAAAGGAACACGTTGTATTTTTGTATGGGGTAGAATATCTCTAAGCTATCCCTTACTCTCCAATAAAACACCAAACTACTACTATATTATTTGATCAAAAGTTAAGCGTGGTCATTTACAAATATGACGAATTCAGTGGTGGAAGCTTTGGTTTTTATGGTGTCGCCTACTCAGAGGTTAAATTTCCGGACGGATTGATGTAGGAAAGAAGTATTTTTTTCTATTTTGTTGAGTCTGAGAGTTCAAAGTACTTTGGAATCAAAACAATGCATTTAATGTTGTTCACATTTATCATCACCAGCCCATTTCACCCCACTATAGGGTACAGACCTCTCCAACCGTAGGATTTTTCTATAGCCGCCTCGCTTGGCAGATACAGACCTCTCCAAGCGTTGGATTTTTCTATAGCCGCTTCGCTTGTCAGCCGGTTGACGATCGCAGTTTAGCCAATGGCGGAGAAAATACACTGCTGTCCGACTTCTGGCAGCAGTACATAAGCTACCTCTTACGACACCCATAGAGAGGGAGTGGGTGCAGCTATACTCTTTGAAACGGCAGCACCAACCAAATTTTAACTTAAACTGTGGCAAACAAAAAAAAATTCCAATCGACGTGCTCCGACTTATTTTCTTGGTAATTTTTGTAAGAAAAGTCTCCTATACAACTCAGTCTTGCATAGTTTAGTCGTACAAAGGAAATTATGAATAGCAAGTTCGCAATATGAATCTAGATTCAAATCTGCAGACCCAACAAGAGTCGGGGCATCCCAACTCGGGAATAATATTAAAATTGCCGAAAGCACAAAAAGGTCGAAACTCCGTCGCGAAACGAGGGAAATGAGTGCGGAAGTCGGTTCCTTTTTGAAAAAGACGGTTAAGAGTGAGTCGGGTTTACTGATTTGTTTACTATCAATGTTATATTAGCGTTTGGGAAGTAGCAAGTCGTTATCAGTACCAGTATCTCTGATAACACACTGGCAAACCAAACGATACTCGTATTAAGGAAAGGTCGATCAGCATTTTAATTTTTCTTTGAAACGATAACGGGAATTAAACGCGATCATACCTTATTATTTTGCCTGACGTTTCGATCGGGTTGCACCGACCATGGTCACAGGCTGACTGGAGACAGCGATGCACTCACTCCGAGGGGAAGGTAGATTCATATAAATCTACCTTCTAAATGTTTATTTCTCCAAGCACCGTCACACACCACACTAACCGTGTCCTTATTCCGCGAGACAGCTGCCGCGTCCGTATTACGATGCTTACTCGACTGCGTACTAAAAGGAGGCTTTGTATTTTCAATCACCGGATTCCACGTCGCAGATAGTTTGAAACCGTCTTCCCGATTGAAATTTTTGTGCTTCTTTATTTCAATCGCTTCACGCACAACCCTTGAATAAAAGTGGCGATCTGTAGAGAGGACTTGCGTTTGATGAAATTCAATCCAGTGATTGGTGCCTGATTCAAGCAAATGTTCCGCAATCGCAGATTTTGCTGTCTGGCGATTTTTCACAGCGGCGATATGCTCCTTCACCCTTTCCGCAATGGTGCGTTTCGTTTGCCCTATATACGACCTACCGCAACTGCAGTCGATTTTGTAGACACCAGGAGTTTGTAGCGGTAATATATCTTTCGGCGAGCCCAGTACGGTGTTAACTTTTGACCCCGGTGTGAACACCGTTGGAATGGAGTACTTCTTAAGCAGGGAGCCAATTTTATCAGTCACTCCTTTCACATAGGGCAAATATGCGGGATGTCTACTCACATTCGGACTTTTACAAACTCCTGACCGCGGCTTCAATTGTCGTGACGGCATTACAAATCCGTTTCTACTAAGTACCTCCTGTACATGTTCTAACTCACGACTCAAATGCTCAGGGTCACACAGATCATACGCTCTGTTGATCAGAGATGTCATAACGGATTGTAAATGCCGGGGGTGGTGGTGTGAAGTCGCATGTAAGTATCTATCGGTGTGTGTAGGTTTTCTGTAGACACAGTGTGATAAGGACCCATCTGATCTTACTCTCACCAGGACATCCAAAAATGGCAACGATCTGTCTGTCTCCAATTCATAAGTGAATTTCATCTTGGGATGAATGGTATTAAGGTGTTCCATATATTGGTCTACGTCCTGTTCGTTTCCTTTGACAATACAAAAAATGTCATCCACGTATCGTTTCCAAAGTCTGATAGTCTTAGGGCCGAGGCGTAAAGCTTTTTCTTCAAAATGCTCCATCCAGAGATTAGCTAGTACAGGGGCTACAGGACTTCCCATTGCGACGCCATCAATCTGAAGGTAATATTGACCTTGGAATAGGAAATAGAAACGTCAGGCAAAATAATAAGGTATGATCGCGTTTAATTCCCGTTATCGTTTCAAATAATTATGCAACGCGAAAGTTTAAAAGTAGTTATAGCAAACCGCTACGGGTCGGATATTGTTAACAAAGTGCGTCATCTAGAATCCCTACGGAAAAAACGTGCGCGAGTGGAAACATCGTTGATATTTTTAACAAAGTGTCGCGATTGGAACTTATTACCTACGTGTGTGCGTATTAAGCCCCGTTATGACGTCGCATTTTCTAGTAGGATTCTAATAAACGCGAGTGAACGGCTCCTGAGACAATTAATTAAAAACAAGCACCGTCAACTAGACAAGATACAGTGTGAATTATATGTGTTGCAATTGGATTGCAGTGTCGTTTTGTCTCGCGAGGATTATGATTTGTGTGATAGGATAACATACTTTCAGGCGTGTCGGACCTTCGAGTTATGTAGTAACGATCATGAGCGAAAGTTCTCGAAGCTGTATGACCGAGGGTACACCTCAAATACTACGTCATCCGTCGAAATAAAGAACACCGTAGTAAACCTATCAAGCGTGAATTTGTGTGATGCTGCAACCAATATTTTGGCCAAAGGCATGAATTTTGCCCTGACACCGAAGCGGATTCCATGTGAAAAAGTAATCGGATGCATGGAGGAAACTATCGTTCGTAATAAAATACCTCCTGGCGATGCTGATGCATTAAGACAAGACGTTGCGGTGATATTACGAAAATCAAAACTTCCAGCCAACAACATTACTAGGGAGGAGCGTCAAGCATTAGAAGATATCCGCCAAAATAAAGATATTTTAGTGCTTAAGGCCGATAAGGGAAACGCCACTGTAGTAATGAATAAAACGGATTACCAAGAGAAGATACACGGAATGCTAGGTGATAACACAGTGTATAAACAAGTGTCTTATAACCCCACAGCCAGAGTAACACGCAGGATCCGGACTCTTATCCAGGAGAATCAAGATCTTTTTACAGAGGACGAGTACTTAAGACTACATAGTCCCAAATCACACCAACCACCGAAGCTGTATGGACTGCCAAAGGTACACAAAGCAGGTGTACCTCTACGACCAATCGTAAGTCAGATTGCATCACCTACTTACGACCTCGCGAAACATGTTGCGTCAGTTCTGCAGCCCCTGGTGGGAAAAACACCGTCTTATGTAAAAGATTCACGTCATTTTGTTCAAATTATAGAAAGCCTTAGGTTGGAGCCTGGTGAAGTTATGGTCAGTTTTGACGTGGAGTCCCTTTTCACCAACGTTCCAATCGGGGAGTGTTTGGACCTAGTTAAAGACAAGCTATGTGACAACGAAATGGCTTTTAACTATATTGGTTTATTAAAAAACTGCTTAGATGGCAACTATTTCCTATTCCAAGGTCAATATTACCTTCAGATTGATGGCGTCGCAATGGGAAGTCCTGTAGCCCCTGTACTAGCTAATCTCTGGATGGAGCATTTTGAAGAAAAAGCTTTACGCCTCGGCCCTAAGACTATCAGACTTTGGAAACGATACGTGGATGACATTTTTTGTATTGTCAAAGGAAACGAACAGGACGTAGACCAATATATGGAACACCTTAATACCATTCATCCCAAGATGAAATTCACTTATGAATTGGAGACAGACAGATCGTTGCCATTTTTGGATGTCCTGGTGAGAGTAAGATCAGATGGGTCCTTATCACACTGTGTCTACAGAAAACCTACACACACCGATAGATACTTACATGCGACTTCACACCACCACCCCCGGCATTTACAATCCGTTATGACATCTCTGATCAACAGAGCGTATGATCTGTGTGACCCTGAGCATTTGAGTCGTGAGTTAGAACATGTACAGGAGGTACTTAGTAGAAACGGATTTGTAATGCCGTCACGACAATTGAAGCCGCGGTCAGGAGTTTGTAAAAGTCCGAATGTGAGTAGACATCCCGCATATTTGCCCTATGTGAAAGGAGTGACTGATAAAATTGGCTCCCTGCTTAAGAAGTACTCCATTCCAACGGTGTTCACACCGGGGTCAAAAGTTAACACCGTACTGGGCTCGCCGAAAGATATATTACCGCTACAAACTCCTGGTGTCTACAAAATCGACTGCAGTTGCGGTAGGTCGTATATAGGGCAAACGAAACGCACCATTGCGGAAAGGGTGAAGGAGCATATCGCCGCTGTGAAAAATCGCCAGACAGCAAAATCTGCGATTGCGGAACATTTGCTTGAATCAGGCACCAATCACTGGATTGAATTTCATCAAACGCAAGTCCTCTCTACAGATCGCCACTTTTATTCAAGGGTTGTGCGTGAAGCGATTGAAATAAAGAAGCACAAAAATTTCAATCGGGAAGACGGTTTCAAACTATCTGCGACGTGGAATCCGGTGATTGAAAATACAAAGCCTCCTTTTAGTACGCAGTCGAGTAAGCATCGTAATACGGACGCGGCAGCTGTCTCGCGGAATAAGGACACGGTTAGTGTGGTGTGTGACGGTGCTTGGAGAAATAAACATTTAGAAGGTAGATTTATATGAATCTACCTTCCCCTCGGAGTGAGTGCATCGCTGTCTCCAGTCAGCCTGTGACCATGGTCGGTGCAACCCGATCGAAACGTCAGGCAAAATAATAAGGTATGATCGCGTTTAATTCCCGTTATCGTTTCAAATAATTATGCAACGCGAAAGTTTAAAAGTAGTTATAGCAAACCGCTACGGGTCGGATATTGTTAACAAAGTGCGTCATCTAGAATCCCTACGGAAAAAACGTGCGCGAGTGGAAACATCGTTGATATTTTTAACAAAGTGTCGCGATTGGAACTTATTACCTACGTGTGTGCGTATTAAGCCCCGTTATGACGTCGCATTTTCTAGTAGGATTCTAATAAACGCGAGTGAACGGCTCCTGAGACAATTAATTAAAAACAAGCACCGTCAACTAGACAAGATACAGTGTGAATTATATGTGTTGCAATTGGATTGCAGTGTCGTTTTGTCTCGCGAGGATTATGATTTGTGTGATAGGATAACATACTTTCAGGCGTGTCGGACCTTCGAGTTATGTAGTAACGATCATGAGCGAAAGTTCTCGAAGCTGTATGACCGAGGGTACACCTCAAATACTACGTCATCCGTCGAAATAAAGAACACCGTAGTAAACCTATCAAGCGTGAATTTGTGTGATGCTGCAACCAATATTTTGGCCAAAGGCATGAATTTTGCCCTGACACCGAAGCGGATTCCATGTGAAAAAGTAATCGGATGCATGGAGGAAACTATCGTTCGTAATAAAATACCTCCTGGCGATGCTGATGCATTAAGACAAGACGTTGCGGTGATATTACGAAAATCAAAACTTCCAGCCAACAACATTACTAGGGAGGAGCGTCAAGCATTAGAAGATATCCGCCAAAATAAAGATATTTTAGTGCTTAAGGCCGATAAGGGAAACGCCACTGTAGTAATGAATAAAACGGATTACCAAGAGAAGATACACGGAATGCTAGGTGATAACACAGTGTATAAACAAGTGTCTTATAACCCCACAGCCAGAGTAACACGCAGGATCCGGACTCTTATCCAGGAGAATCAAGATCTTTTTACAGAGGACGAGTACTTAAGACTACATAGTCCCAAATCACACCAACCACCGAAGCTGTATGGACTGCCAAAGGTACACAAAGCAGGTGTACCTCTACGACCAATCGTAAGTCAGATTGCATCACCTACTTACGACCTCGCGAAACATGTTGCGTCAGTTCTGCAGCCCCTGGTGGGAAAAACACCGTCTTATGTAAAAGATTCACGTCATTTTGTTCAAATTATAGAAAGCCTTAGGTTGGAGCCTGGTGAAGTTATGGTCAGTTTTGACGTGGAGTCCCTTTTCACCAACGTTCCAATCGGGGAGTGTTTGGACCTAGTTAAAGACAAGCTATGTGACAACGAAATGGCTTTTAACTATATTGGTTTATTAAAAAACTGCTTAGATGGCAACTATTTCCTATTCCAAGGTCAATATTACCTTCAGATTGATGGCGTCGCAATGGGAAGTCCTGTAGCCCCTGTACTAGCTAATCTCTGGATGGAGCATTTTGAAGAAAAAGCTTTACGCCTCGGCCCTAAGACTATCAGACTTTGGAAACGATACGTGGATGACATTTTTTGTATTGTCAAAGGAAACGAACAGGACGTAGACCAATATATGGAACACCTTAATACCATTCATCCCAAGATGAAATTCACTTATGAATTGGAGACAGACAGATCGTTGCCATTTTTGGATGTCCTGGTGAGAGTAAGATCAGATGGGTCCTTATCACACTGTGTCTACAGAAAACCTACACACACCGATAGATACTTACATGCGACTTCACACCACCACCCCCGGCATTTACAATCCGTTATGACATCTCTGATCAACAGAGCGTATGATCTGTGTGACCCTGAGCATTTGAGTCGTGAGTTAGAACATGTACAGGAGGTACTTAGTAGAAACGGATTTGTAATGCCGTCACGACAATTGAAGCCGCGGTCAGGAGTTTGTAAAAGTCCGAATGTGAGTAGACATCCCGCATATTTGCCCTATGTGAAAGGAGTGACTGATAAAATTGGCTCCCTGCTTAAGAAGTACTCCATTCCAACGGTGTTCACACCGGGGTCAAAAGTTAACACCGTACTGGGCTCGCCGAAAGATATATTACCGCTACAAACTCCTGGTGTCTACAAAATCGACTGCAGTTGCGGTAGGTCGTATATAGGGCAAACGAAACGCACCATTGCGGAAAGGGTGAAGGAGCATATCGCCGCTGTGAAAAATCGCCAGACAGCAAAATCTGCGATTGCGGAACATTTGCTTGAATCAGGCACCAATCACTGGATTGAATTTCATCAAACGCAAGTCCTCTCTACAGATCGCCACTTTTATTCAAGGGTTGTGCGTGAAGCGATTGAAATAAAGAAGCACAAAAATTTCAATCGGGAAGACGGTTTCAAACTATCTGCGACGTGGAATCCGGTGATTGAAAATACAAAGCCTCCTTTTAGTACGCAGTCGAGTAAGCATCGTAATACGGACGCGGCAGCTGTCTCGCGGAATAAGGACACGGTTAGTGTGGTGTGTGACGGTGCTTGGAGAAATAAACATTTAGAAGGTAGATTTATATGAATCTACCTTCCCCTCGGAGTGAGTGCATCGCTGTCTCCAGTCAGCCTGTGACCATGGTCGGTGCAACCCGATCGAAACGTCAGGCAAAATAATAAGGTATGATCGCGTTTAATTCCCGTTATCGTTTCAAATAATTATGCAACGCGAAAGTTTAAAAGTAGTTTAATTTTTCTAACTAAAAATTGCAAGGTTCTATAACTATACTGGAAAAAATACCTCTTACTGCGAACAGCACTTGAAAAATTCGTGACTTAAATTTTCCACATACACAACATCCTCATAAGCCAGTCAAAACATATATTTGAGTTAAATGTGATCGAAATAAGTGCAGTCAAAGAAAACATGTGTGTTGTTTGATATGAGGGCTATGTATATTATGTATATTAAGAGTTAAAAGTTACAGTAATGACCTATGGGAGTGAGACGTGGTCGTTTACTATGGGTCTCATAAGAAGGCTCAAGATCACCCAGCGAGCAATGGAGAGAGCGATGCTTGGTATTTCCCTACTCGATCGAATCAGAAATGATGAGATCCGCAGGAGAACTAAAACAACCGACATCGCTCGAAGGATTGCATCGTTGAAGTGGCAGTGGGCGGGACACATAGCGCGGAGAACCGATGGCCGTTGGGGCGGAAAGGTACTCGAATGGCGACCGCGTACCGGACGACGTTCCGTGAGCAGGCCCCGGATGATGATGATGAAGAGTTAAAAGTGGGGATCCGTGGGGACCTAGCGCTCATCGGCTGTACAGCCAGTTAGCGAAGCGGCTGATCGACTGTACAGGCGATGAGGGCTGGCGCATTTCTCAGTCAACGTATCAATTTGGCTATTCAACGGGGAAATGCGGCGCCTTCTCGGTACTATGTCGCAATCACTGGACTGCGATTTGGGACACATTTTTAAGCTATTGCATAGCTTCTATCGCGGGCCTTGAGCGTGGAGACCGAATCCAGAAATTCCGTAACGAAAATAACCTAACACCCCCCACTCCGACCGGCACAGCGGTGATACTTTTTAGTTTTTTTTCATCTATCGATAAATGATTTTTTGAAATATCACGCTTGTCTCTTTAGTTCAGCAACCCGCCTTTAGGTGGCATTTGTTGTATCGGCATAAGTTGATAAAAAATGCTATGCAATAGCTTTACCGCGGCAGTCTCCGAGTGCCACACGTCTTTTTTATTTGTAAATATTTTTGATTTTGTATTTGTACAGACACCAGCACGTCAACCTACCACAAAACGTCATATTTTCTCAAATGATGTTGATCTCTACCAGCTAGAGGTAACCAGGTAGGTCCAACAGGTCCTGTTGGACTTAAAGTTGAAAATCAATTCAATGGCCTTCAACTTTTTGGATAGGTTGACCTGCCGTTGTCTGTACATGTTTTTTTTATTTTTAGATTTTAAGTTTGTTTTAACTTAAATTGTTAATTTATCTTAAACTAGCTGTTGCCCGCGACTTCTCCCGCGCTTATTTCTGTTATTATGATCCCGATTAATGTAAACAAATTTCCCTGTTTTTGCAACATTTTTTACTGCTGCTTCGCTCCTATTGGTCGCAGCGTGATATTATAGCCTAAAGCCTTCCTCGATAAATAAACTATCCAACACAAAAATATTTTTTCAATTCGAACCAGTACTTCCTGATATTAGCACTTTGAAAAAAACAAACAAACTCTTTAGCTTCATAATATTAGTATGGATAAATAGAGACAATGTTATTTACAAACAGAGTCAAAAGTTATCTCTTATGATCTAATATCATAATAAGTGTATTAGGAATTTAGTCCCATAGTGTCAGACAATGAAGCGACATTAGCAATAAAAAAACTGTTCACGTTTACTTTGTAAGGTCACAATGACATTTAATAGTAATTTCTGTTGAAATATAGTGAAAGATTAAATTCCTTAAAGAAAACATCAAATGCCCCATTTGAGGTATTTTAGCAAAAGCATTGAAACTCATCTGGCTTACAGCTTAAAGCTTCGAATAAGCTCGTCGACACAATTAATACCTGGTTAGTTTGGCAAGTTTAACACTTCGTAAGTTAAAATTAATACCATACCTAAGGCATATGAAATACAGGTTCAATTAATAGTCACATATTTTTTTCGGATTAGTCTGTTTTTTTTTTTTTGGTTGATGTTTATTAGTTTTACTACTGAACCCTTTGAAACGAATAGAATAAGCAGCCTCCCTAGTAACGATGCTTCGGGGTTGCATCGTATCTTGAATACTGATGGACGGACAGACTTATTATTTGTGGTTAAAGCTAAGCACTATTGTCAAAGTAGAAGCTAAATATTCTTAAGTAAAAAAAACTTTAATAAAACCATTGATATGCCACCATTTTTGAGGCTGTGCTTGATTTCTTCAGTAATTTCTTGTGAGGCATCGCCCCAAACTTAACATTAAATCGTGAAATAATTACTTATTTCACGATTTAATGAAGTAAGCATCAACTTAAATTTTGACAAACTTTGGACGATCCATACTCCACACGTTTTATATTAGGGGTTGAAGTATGAAATTGCCGTTTTGTATGGACAAAATCGAGAAAAGTCATTTTTCCACACTAACAATTTTTTAGTTTTTTTAAAAACGCCTGAACCGTTTTCGATGCAATTAAAGGTGAAAGTTAGATGGCTATAAAGCTACGCATTATAGTATTTAAATTTCTGAAAATTAAAGTATATAATACAAATATACTTAATTGAAGCAAGAAGGTCAGCTGACACATTGTAAGGGGTCTTTTCAACGACTTCCTTTGAAGTAATAGGCACTAGTATTGCATTTTTTTTTTTAGTCAAAATTTACTTTATTTATATAGTTTATTTGATATTTCAGCAACTTAATTGCACTTATAATATCAGTATATAAACTTGAAAAATTTTGTCTCAGGCGGGACTCGAACCCGCATCTCCTCGGCATGCGAGGAGATGCGGGTTCGAGTCCCGCCTGAGACAAAATTTTTCAAGTTTATATACTGATTTTACTTTATTTAGTTTTTGATACAATACAAAAAAATTACGCAATAAAATGACTATACTTAAGAGCTATAAACAAAATAAAAAGTGGGAAAATATTCGGCAATTTCATACTATAACCCCTATTATTTACTATTCAATAGATTACTTACATAAAATAAGGAGATTGCATATAAATTGGTTGTTGTTACAGAGCCATTGTAATGTTATTTAAAAGAACACTTACTAGACAAGTCCAAGAAATTTCGTAAAGTACCTACTTTCTATTTACTATTCAAAGAATTTCCCGCAATAAAGAAATTGAGTATAAATTGATACTATTAAGGCCTGGTAGTTCGGCATTTATGGATCGATATCCATCGAACGCCTATTACTGAGCTCCTATGCGCTCCGCAAGCGCCAGCGCGCGACAGTACGGGCCTGACGAACCGCCGCACTCACGTATTTTGTAGTTATTGAAACATAATAATTATTGTAAATATATCATTAATGAAATAAAAATCCGCAACTTTGTCTATAAATATATAGTAGCTTTAAATTTGCATAAAAATGTTACATCAAATGTCCGTAGTTTAGTCGTCAAATTGAAAAAACATTTCGAAAAGATGTAAGTTTGTGATTTTTTTCTATCAAGCCAAGTTTATCAAATCGTGTAACCGATAACGAATGTGACTAGACTAGATTCTTAAGTAAATCCATTTTTTATTTCAAACTTTAAAACGCTGTTTTCTAGTTCTCAGATGGGTTTCAAAAACTCAAAAACGCTGCCTCTTAGAACTACGCCGCCTTAACTGCATTCTTTTAACCATACTTTAACTACTCTGTATTTACTGTTCGAAAAATTTCCCACAGTAAGGAGAATGAGTATAAATTTAATACTATTAAGAACCAAAGAAACGTTTATTCGAAAAGTAGTCTTCCTGCTCGCCAGACTGAAGCGTCGAAGAAATTTTATCTAGTGACAAATTGTGCATTCGTTTTAAAATTCCTTGTCAAACGATTTAGCATTCAAATACGCTAGTTTTCCAGACTTGAACAGATTGCAAATTGCTGCACCGTCTACGCGTCTGGGCAAATGTTTATTGTTATGCCTTTGCGTTTTTAGCGTACACGAGTTTTTTGTGTTGTAGTTATTAAGGCATAAAATTTAAATGTACATTTTATATTCACTGTTCTATTTAATAAGATAACACAGGACTAATGGCCTGCGCAGACGGAGGATTTTTGTCTGCGGACTTTTTTGTCCGCTATAATAGATCGCTTACTACTGTACCGAGTAACGCAAACGACGGATTAAAAGTACCGCGTATAAAAAGTCCCCCGAACTACCGAGGATATGCAGAGAGCGGACCGGACAAAAGTACTGGGGAGTCCCCGAAAGAAATACTACTCGTGTGACTAGGCGAAGCAACGCACATGGCGGACATTAGTCCGCGTTGTGCGCTCGAGAATGACGTACGTATGCACGAAGATAAACTAGAAAATGATCGCACCCAGTGTGCGTTGAGTTCGCGGTAAATTCGCGACGGACTTTTTATTCGCGGAGCGTACTTTTCTCTTCCTTCTTCTCCGCCGCCGCGCCGCAGAGAAAAGTCCCTCGTCTGCGCAGGCCATAAATCTTATGATCATGGGTACCGGCATAATCACCACGTTTGTATAATGCGGGTTGGTGATAAATGATGCCAATAAAAAATCGAAAATTCGAACTATTGCTGCCCCACCTGGTGATCGAAGGACTCCGAGATCTTGTTTTTTTTTTAATATAAATAATGGGCTTGCTCTTGACAACATACTTATTCATACGGTTAAGAAGAAGCCTAAGATGGAGCGAGCTTACCCAGAGGAACTGGTTCTCCCACACACCAGCGGAACACAGAAAAACTGTTTGGCGCTGGACTCCGGCGCAGGAGGGTGGTAGCATCCAGGCGGCCTCTTTTGAAGCCTACCACCGCAGAGGAATCTGTTAGCCGTCATTATTGGTAAGAAAACCAAAGATGCCGTTGCCCAGGGTGGACCACTTGGAGATAGATCCCACCACCCCAAAACGGTACGGTACTTAATTACTGGACCGATGGGGCGTCATACCCATCATTGCTGTGTTACTTCGAATGCAATGATGGAGGCCTCTTCCCTGCAGTGGGATGATCATAGACTGATATTATTATGTACTTTATATGATATTTAACCAATTTAATTGCAATTATAATATCAGTATTTATACTTGAAAAATTATGTCTCAGGCGGGACTCGAACCCGCATCTCCTTGCATGCCGGGCGCGGTGCTTTATTATAATTACCATTTACCAGTGTCTCGGTGGCTAATTGGTAAAGCACCGCGCCCGGCATGCGAGGAGATGCGGGTTCGAGTCCCGACTGAGACATAATATTTTAAGTTTAAATACTTATATTTTTTACAGTCTTATATAACGCAATTAAGCCGCTGACTGCAGCCGATGACCTTGAGCAATAAACACGCCCACAAATTTATTCGTCTTTGAATTTTTTTGGAACGCGCCGCAGCTATCACTGTCGATTCCCGTAGGAGTGACAGAGAGAAAGCGCATTGAATAGAAGGGCCTAAGTTTCAAACAACAAAATTCGTTGTGCAATTTAAAATTGCCGTTTTATTAAAAATCTAAATCAGCCATTTGCTTAAACAACATGTAATATACAATATAGCAAAATTTCATTATCATTGTTATACGGACTGCTGAGAAAAATGGTAATGTATGTATTTTCAGAGGCTACTCAGAGATTATTTTCTATCGAGAAAAGTTTTTAGAATCGTGTTTTGGAAACAACCACCTGGTCAAAAATATGATCAATTACAACTACATAGAATTTGGCAACAATACGAGCCATAGGCTTAAAGCAAAACAATCTTCATTGAGCTGAATTTGGCTCATGTCAGCGTCTTAACAAATGAATATGAATAAGTGCGTTTAATCTTTTAAGCTGTATGGTGGTATAATGTTGGAGTATACATTGCCTGATTTTTGTACCGTAAGTTGCACGCTTCCGAATGTGCTTAATGAAACAGCTCGATAATACTTTAGTCAATACCTCTAAGCAGTGTAACCTTTATAAATATACAGGGTCTTAAGTTGAAGAGTTTGTTTGTTTAAACGCGCTAATCTATGGAACTACTGGTTCGAATTGAAAAATTATTTTTGTGTTAGATAGTGCATTTATCGAGGAAGATTTTAAGCTATATCATTTTAAAATACTCCCTATCGCGATCATAACAACAAATATTGATGCGTACAAAGTCCCGGCAACAGCAAGTGTTATAATAGGCCGAAAGCTTATGTTGACATAAGCATGTAAATACTAAATACTATGGTCAAGTCAGAAATTTGATCCAAATAAAAATTTTGAGATTCCGATTTGTATGAAAATATTTTTTTCAAAAATTATGACATCAAATTTCAGACTTCACCATAGTATATGCATAATGATAACATTGACTGGTTACGGCTTATTATAGCACCGATTAAATTATGATATTGATCACTTAAAAGGGTACAGAAACTGACAATTATACCTAAAAAAGCGAAGCAATGAACGCAGCAAGTATGAATTAAGTAAACTTTCAAAAGTCAGATACCACGCAGACTCGGATGTGTCAAAAACAATTACGCTCAAAGAAGTAGTGAAAGAAACTGTATGATTTATTCAGCAAGTCGCGTTTCGTATGGTAATGGAGTAAATAGGGTCACCACTTTTGAAAAATACGGCAAATTCTCATGTCTATCTGAGCCCACGTAAACTAGACATTGAAAAGCGGCAACTTGTACCCAACATTCAAGTTCTGACTCATTTTTATAACAAACTAACAAACTGACCCCACGAAGTTCATATCGCTTCAGAATGTCATTGTCAGTAAATATTTTTTTAACGCTATCCAACGTTTCTAATGCTTATCGTCCTATTTATTGCGGACGAAGAAAAATGCAAAAACACTAAAATCATAAAAATCTATCCAGCTATAATTATCGAGTTATGGAACATAACTAATACGATTTCTTTTATTTAAGTATATAAATTTCCCGGACGACCCGTCATCGATTCCTGGACGAGTCAATGTTAGGAAAAAGAGGTTTTGCTACGTTTTCTCTAAATTTAATTAAAACCGGTTCTATAGTTTAGGATTCCATCACGGCCAAATAACGTGACATTATACACACTCGTCGCTCATCATCGCGCAAAATTACCCTGTGTACGTATTAAAAATGTCCAATAAACACTTTTCAGCGAAGGGCAACCCTAAATGTGACTGTTAACGTTTGAGCCGTAGGTACTGTGTTTGTGATGGCCGACTGGAAGTACGTGGGGTTGTTACCTAATAAGTACAGTGTATAGCTCGTTGTGTTTGAACCTAGAAATTCAAAGTCTACTTTATCTCCTCCTAGTACTGTGTATCTCATAGTCAACTTTACTTGCTCCTAGTACTTGTTACAAACTGCTAAAACAAGATACTTTAGTGGTAAACATGTTACAGAACTGAAGCCTTACTTCGCAACCTCAGATCATATAAAGAAGGAGATATGAAATTGCTCGGAAATCCTTAGCGAACCCGTGTCTCCGAATTATTTATGTGTGCAACGCAACTACAATAACACTGTTGTAAGCATAAGGATCACACTATATCATTTACAACGCTCATTGGTGCGCACACAAACATGGACCCAATCACAGCGGCTACCGCTTACCCGCTTACACAATGCATCATTTGGTGTTTGCAAATTAGCGAGTCCCTACAAAGTGTGGTCCGCGACGCACACGTCGGGCAGTGAACGCTTCGATTAAACCTCGATACATTGCGCAATCGCATAGTACTCACAACACGGCTAGTTAGTATCAAGCCTTCAATGTATATTGTGCCGATACAATTATCGTTACATGGATGTTTTCATTAAATATTTCGGTGCGGAGTGCAATAGTTCTGTTTGCCCATATTGGGTTCGCACGCGCCTCACCCCTTTTCATATCTATTTCTTTATATGATCTGAGTTCGCAACAGAAGATGCGTATTTTCAAATCCATCTGTCAATATCACTCATACCGATGTCTGATAACCTACCTGAAAGTGACTAGACGTCAGATTCTTTATATGATCTGAGAACTAAACTAAAACTAACACTTACTTTTTTTAAATTGAGTGATTAAATAACAGATTTGTTTAATATAGGGTGGGGCTACATCTAGCCGTGGGCGTCGTTTGGCTAAGTTCATGTTTGATAAAACATTTTAATGACAACCATTTGATTAAATTAATAATTTTTTTTTCAAATAATAATCCGTCAAAATAACTGATTTTAAACTTTCGCGATTTGAACACATATTATTTATAGTACACTAACGGGTCGTTATCGCGTTAAATATTATGAAGGTGACGTTTCGACTGGACAAATAAGCCACCAATTTAACTCCGTGTGTAATTACAACAGACTACGACAGACTATATTTTTTATTTTTTTAAAATAATATTTTGTAATCATATTTTAAGTAAAACAACGTTGTTTCATAGCTTTGGCCGGTACAAATTTTTTGTCAATAAGTTTTTGGAATACCGTCGTCAAAATAAGCAAAATGGAAACACGCGATAACTTATTTACTGAGAAAGGTTCTTCGTAATTGACGTCAAGGCTGCTCTGAATTGGGGTTCAGTCAATAAATAAATTAGTCGTCAATAGAAATCGTGGCCCCGTTAATTAAGATTCGGCAATTGCCTTCAGTAGTGTATTATTGGGCACTCTGTCCCACCAGTCGTTCGCTTCGCTCTCGACCGTTCGCTGCCGCTCACTCTGGTAGGACAGATTAGCCCAATAATACAATGAAACCCGTTTTGTTCGTTCTAATTCACATTTTTCATTCGCTTCCTTCGTTCGCTCAATCAAAGAGCAATAATAATTAAAAAAGTAATCAACATCCAAA
The DNA here is from genome assembly GCA_949315895.1 of Anania crocealis. Taxonomy (NCBI): domain Eukaryota; kingdom Metazoa; phylum Arthropoda; class Insecta; order Lepidoptera; family Crambidae; genus Anania; species Anania crocealis. Next base: position 3,777,392 of record OX438880.1, read on the forward strand.
ACAAGTTAAAAGATTTAGCTGTACGCTCCCTATATAATGTTTACACATCGTGGCATCAATCACGCATAAATAAAATTACTCTATAATAGAGTAGTCAGTTTGTTAACACTTACGCACTACAGTGGACGAGTTTGCAACCAAGCTATGAAATTTCTTAAACAGAAAGAATTATTAAAGTTGGACTGTATTTGTCCTGTATCAACGAGTAACGTTAAGCGACATGGGAAGTTATTACCAAATACAATTCGTAGCATTGTTTGCGGTCCCTCTAACTGTGGAAAGACCAACCTAGTAATTAGTTTGTTGTTACACCAAGACGGACTACGTTTCCATAATTTATATGTGTATTCCAAATCTCTGTATCAACCAAAATACTTGTTTTTAGAAAAAGTATTAGAGAAGGTTGCTGACATATCTTATAACAAGTATAATCATAATAGTGAAATCTTAAGTCCACACGAAGCTTTACCTGAATCAATTATAGTATTTGACGATGTTGCATGTGAAAATCAGAATAACATCCGAGACTATTTTGCGATGGGTCGTCATAAAAACATTGACTGTTTTTATATTAATCAAACATATACTAAAATACCGAAACAATTAGTAAGAGATAATGCTAACCTTATTATATTGTTTAAACAAGACGATATTAATTTAAAACATGTTTACGATGAACATGTTGGGTCTGATATGACGTGGTCTCAGTTTCGTGAAATGTGTTCAACTGTGTGGAGTAAGCCGTATAATTATGTCGTCATTGATAAGGATTGTGATCGAAACAAAGGCTGTTACAGAATGAAATTCGACACATTCATAGTAGTTGATTAAAGGTTTCCATTATAAAGCTGCTAAATACATTACCATGAATCAGTTTTATTTTAGATGTCAAACAGAGAGGAATCTTTAACAATGGATCGGAATCTGAAGGAACAAATAGTAAAATCTGCATCGGCTGTAAAAAGAAAAATAGAACTGATAAAAGAGTTAAAAAATACCAATGATCTTGCTCTTGAAACATTGTTCAAACCAATTATGAACCCGCTGAAAGAGCTGTCAAGTAAAACTGAAGGGAAACGTCAAATAGACGATGAAATTGAGCAGGAAAAAAATGTGAAAAGAACTAAGCACACAGAAAGCGAATCATCAAATACTTCAAATGAAGATTTTGATTATTTAAAAAAGATCCACGATAGTGAAACCTCTGATAATGATGCTTGTAAAACACCTAATAAAACTCTTACTACGTCTCCCTTTGAGGATAATGAAGTCAATGATAACTCGTTTAAATCTCTTCAGTCATCGCCAAGTATTGAAAGTGATTCTTTATCTTGGTCCATGTCATCTGAAGCTATGCAAGATGTACCTTATGGTGTTAGAAATGTGAAGGGAAAACTTTTGCTTGGTAATACCCGTGTTTATGATGATAATCGCATCCTGAAAATCGGAAAACGTAGCTTGAAAAAAACTCTAGGCTTAAAGGAATTATTATATAAAAAAACACCAAATTTTGATTCTATAACAGAAGTAGACTTACAAAATTATAAACTGTTACTTATGGATACCAATGCGCACAAACGTAACTTTGATCCATCCAAACCAATCAACAGTAACAAAGGGTTTAAATATATGCATGTAATAAGACCACTGTTTAAGTTCTCCAGAAGCCACACAAGTAGTATGGAAGAACTCGCACGAGGAGATGGTGTTGATATTTTAAAAGCTGTTAAAAAGGATACTGATTTGGTTTACTGGAATGATCCAAACGAGTTAGTGGAAAGATTAAAACTGCTACTTGCGTCATGGGCAGCTGGCAATAATGGGGTACAAAATGAAATTTATTCAATATTTGAAGAATTGCATGAAGCTGGTATCATAAAAGAAATGAAATATATAAAGCTACCATCAGGAAAACTAAGCAGTATCATTGAACTGCAGAATCGGATAAGACGGCAATGAATATAGATAAATTCGGTCATCACGTTCATAAGCGTTTACGATTTTCTAACATTACTGACATTTTTACCGATGCATTAGTAAGGTCAGATGTGGGTGACTTTGATTTGAAATTATCAAGATTGAAAGGACTAAAAATTCCTGAAAAAGAAGACGAGGCTGTTAATAAAGAATATGTGGATAAATGTGTTGAAGAACTAACAAATGAAATAAAAACCATTCATAGTAATGTCAAGAATTACCTTAATAACTTAGAAAGGTTAACTACTAAGAACTTCAGTGCATTGTATTACACAAAGAAAGAAATAGATCTCATGATTGCAGGAAATTCTGCTAAAAATGAGTAAACAAGATATTGTGAATGAGCTTCACAAAACAGCGAGAAGAAATTTCTCTCGTCGACATACAATCATTAAAGGATTAGATGATTTATGGCAAGCTGATCTTATGGATTTCCAGAAATACTCATCATTGAATAAAGGATATAATTATGTTTTAGTGGTCATTGATGCCTTTTCTAAATATGTTTGGGTTAGACCATTGAAGTCAAAATCTAAAACATGTGTTACCAAAGCAATGCATAGCATATTATCTAAATCAAAACGAAAGCCTAAACATTTACAAACAGATCATGGTAAAGAGTTTTATAACAATTCTTTCAACCAGTTAATGAAAAATTACAAAATAAACCATTATTCCACCTACTCTGTCAAAAAAGCATCTATAGTAGAAAGAGTTATAAGAACTATAAAATCAAACCTTTACAAAAAATTCAGCCTTAGTGGACGGTATCAATGGGTTCAAAGTAATTTAGAATCTGTTGTAAATCATTATAACAACACCGTGCATCGCATTACTAAATTCAAACCAGTCGGTGTAAATCATTCAAATGAGATTTTAGTTAGGTCTAACATTATCAACCAAACTCAGCAACCAAAAATAATTCGTCAAAGATCAAATTTCAAAGTTGGCGACTTTGTGCGTATAAGTAAATATAAAGGAGATTTTTATAAGGGCTATACCCCTAATTGGTCCACAGAAATTTTTCGCATAGTAAAAATTAATGAAACCAATCCCTTAACCTACCAAATAGCAGACAAACGTAATCAAAATATTCTAGGTACTTTTTACGGGTATGAGCTATTAAAAACTATGTTTCCAGACCTCTACCTTATTGAAAAAGTTATAAAGAGAAAAGGAAACAAATTTTTCGTTAAATGGTTAGGATTAAGTGATAAAGAAAATAGTTGGATTAACAAAAGAGAAATATTGGATTAAATTTGTATATAAACAAAGCGTGAACACTTGTTATGCACACTTTATTCTTATCGATGAAGGCAGGCAGTGGCATAATAAATAAGTTAATAGATCGTTTACCTTTCGAGTTACATTTACCTGGATATCAATTTTGTGGTCCCGGTACAAAACTTCGAGAACGGATACTTAAAGGTGAACGAGGGATAAATCAATTAGACAAAGCTTGCATGCACCACGATATTGCTTATATTAATAAAGATTCAGAAACTCGTCGTAAAGCAGACTTAGAACTTTTAAACATGGCTAAAAGAAGATTGTTATCGAAAGATGCGAGCAAGGGAGAAAAACTTGCATCGTGGATAGTAAAAAATGCTATGAAAGCAAAAGTTCGAGCAGGCAGTGGCATTAAATCATTTAAGAACGGAATTAAAAAAATACAATCTCAACTAAAAAAACTGAAATCCAATGATCATACTTCAGCAATAAAGTATGCTTACGCAGCGGCAAAAAAATTATTTAATAATAAGAAAAGAATACGTTTACCACGTATTATTCCTCTACCAAAGTGTGGTGGAATTTTACCGCTCATTCCTATATTCGCGGGATTGTCAGCTTTGGGTTCGCTGGCTGGAGGAGCAGCGGGTATAGCAAAAGCTGTGAATGATTCTAAGGCCGCACAAAAGACTCTCAAAGAATCTGAAAGACATAACAGAATGATGGAAGCGGTAGCTCTTGGAAAAGGATTATACATAAAACCTCATAAAAAAGGAGCAGGTTTATATCTCAACCCGTCAAAAAACTAATTAGCAGGCTACCTAGACGTGCGCTCACTAATCTAGACATTTTAGATCATGCTAGTGATATTCCTTACTTTCGTGGTGTTTACATGAGAGATACTTTACCATTGAAACCCAGAAAGATAGAATGTGGAATTTTAAATTTGGATAGCAACATAAATCCTGGCACGCATTGGGTAGCCTTTGCCAAGCAAAACAATTACGTAGAATACTATGATAGTTTTGGTAATTTGAAACCACCATTAGAATTTGTCAAATATATGCATCCTTTACAAATAAATTACAATTATATAAGACATCAAGCTTTTGGTACTACAAACTGTGGTCATTTGTGTCTAAAATTTTTAAGAAATTATTGGGAAAAGCATTTATATAATGAATGGTTTAAATAAATATATCAGTATAATAATGTCTTTCACTGTGTCCATAACTGGGAGTGGGGCTTCCTTGACAACAAACTATTCCCCAACTTTAGAACTTCGAGGAGACTATGAGTGTGGTCTTTTATATTTTTCAACGTTCAATTCTATTCCTAACATAGATGAACGAAACAATAAATTTTACTATGGTGAAAATGAAATCATCGAAATACCTGAAGGGTCTTATGAGCTTCAAGATATTTGTGATTATTTAAAAAGCAACATCGAGAACACTGTACTAAAACTAACTTGCAATAATAATACATTAAAAACACATATGTTTTGCTCCAAAGATGTTCATTTCAATAGAAGCGGCTCACTAGGTAAAATTTTAGGTTTTGGAATGAAAATAATAAACGCAAATATAAGTACCGATTCAGAATATCCTGTGAGCATTCTGTCAACTACTATCGTGCGGATCGAATGCGATGTAGTTAGTGGATCATTTGTTAACGGAAAATCTAGTCACATAATTTACGAATTTGTGCCGAATGTACCACCTGGCTATAGAATAATTGAAATTCCCAAAAATCTGATTTATTTTCCTGTCAATCAAAATTCTATTAACGCTATTAATATAAGACTGTTGGACGCTGATAATAAAGAGATAAATTTACGTGGAGAAGAAGTGCAACTATATTTACACTTCAAGAGAAAATGATAAATTTCAATAAAAACCCACCCACGTCAGGTACACAAATCATTACAAAAGGGACATCTCACAAGGGCGCACCACTTCAAAAGAGAAAGAAGCTTACCAAAACTAACAAGGAATTCCTGAAGCTAATTGGTTTAATATAATGAATATCTTAAATATATCTCAACAAACATCATACGACAACAGTATTGAAAGTTTTGAGTATCACTCGTACAAACCATACGTGACAAGTTTCAACAAGAATGACGAAATAAGAATTCCTATTAATCAACAAGACCTGTACGTGCTACCCTCACTCAGCAGTTTATATATCGAGGGAGAAGTGAACATATTCAATAGCACTACTAAAGAAAAAGTATCAAATGTACATTTCATAAATAATCCTGCATTATTCTTATTTCAAGATATTCGATACGAATTGAATGGAATAGAAATAGATAAAATTAAAAATGCAGGTGTGACTACCACAATAAAGTCTTATCTATCCTTAAATGAAAACGAATCAAAATATGCTCGAGTTTGGGGGTGGTCAACAAAGGGTACAAGTAATGCAGGTGGTGGATCATTTTCTGTGTCCATTCCTTTAAACAAAATATTAGGCTTTGCAGAAGATTATGAAAAAATTATAATGAATTGTAAACACGAGTTAGTGCTTTTAAGAAGCAACACGAATTTGAATGCGATTAAGTTAAACACAGGAGAGGTACTGGATAATATTATAATTAGCAAAATTATTTGGAGAGTGCCTCATGTTAAAGTGTCCGATCGTGAAAGAATAAATTTATTAAAATACTTAGAGAAAGATAGACCTATCCCATTAGCATTTCGTAGTTGGGATTTGTATGAATACCCATTACTACCTAAAACACGAAAGCATACATGGTCTATTAAAACTTCATCTCAAATCGAGAAGCCACGATTTATTGTAGTTGCTTTACAAACAAATCGAAAACATAACAGTCAATTATCAATGGCTGAATTTGATCATTGTCACGTACGTGATGTAAGAGTATTTTTGAATTCGTCATATTATCCATACGAAGGGTTAAATGTTAGTTTTGCAGATGATAAATTTACTTTATTATACGAGCAATACACGAGATTTCAACAGTCGTATCACGGACGTCGATCAGAGCCCTTAATGAATCTAAAAGAATTTAAAGACGTTGCTCCTATGTTTGTTATTGACTGTTCACGACAACACGAAACGTTGAAAGGATCTATTGACGTGAGAGTTGAAATAGAAACTGATCAAGAAATACCTGACCAGACAGCTGCTTACTGCTTGATCTTAAATGATTGTATATTTGAGTACAAGCCCTTGAGCAATATAGTGAAGAAACTATCATGAATAATCATACAATAATCGTGGATTTACAAGGGTTCAAAAACAAGGATAATGTATTCTTGGTTAAGGAAATGGCAATAGCCACTCTGGAGTACACCCATATATTTTTAATAAAACCTCCATATCCATATTCTGCACTGAGTGATGAAGAAAAAAAACATGTTCATTGGATAGAAAGGAATAGGGGTTATCGCTGGAGCGAAGGTTATATAGACTTTAGAGAATTTCATAGAATTATAAAACCTTTTTTGATAGACAAGAAAATAATCGTAAAAGGTGAAGAAAAAATTAAGTGGGTGGAAGATTTATGTGGACATAAAAATATTTTAGATGTAAGTTATACGGGTATACCAAATTTAAATATTTTAAATGAATTGTTTGCTAAAAATATGTTTAATTGTTTGTCTCATAGTAAAATATGTGCTCTAAAAAATGTACTATGTATCAAAAAGTGGTGTTCTATAAATAAACATACAATTTAATTTATTTATGAATACACAAGCTTTGTATCTACCTTTCCTATTAAAATGTGTTTTTTTTTTGTATTACGTATTTAATATATTTTTATAATATAACTTACTCAAAAATAATTTCTGCTTTTTATTTCTCAACCTATTTCAATACTAAATTAAAATAGTTTTGGATATTTGAATAAAACTCAGGAAGTACATTAAACATGTTTTTAATTAGTTAGTTAATGTTACAAATATTAAAACTAGTTTTACATACTAAAAACTTAAAAATAGTTATTATAACTGTATCCACAAATTTTTTTCGAAATATTATTTATGAGGTTTTCGGTTTGATTCATTATTTCATCATTGTCATCTTTTACTATGTATTGCGAACTCAAGAACACACTGTCATCCTGTACACAATCACTAATTTCAGATTGCGAACTAGACAAGTCTAAAATTTCTATTTTTATTAATCGTCGACCCTTGCTTGGAACACTTTTCACTACAAATGATTGAGCTCTATTTCGCTTTCTGGTAGAAGAAGATTCAGCAGCATTATTTCGCCTCCGCTTAACTTTTGTTTGACACCGTTGTTGACCTTTGTGGTTTGCTTCTTGATGAGATTTCACTTTTAAGAATTCTTGAGTAAATCCCAACAGTGGATCTTGAGCGTATTGATAGGGGTCCGAAAATTCTTGAGGATTACAAGTAGGCGAGCAGTCTTCGTCCGAAATGGAGGCGATATTATGGAGTTCCGAAGCCTGTAGAAAGATAATAAAATTAGTTACATTAAAATACAAGTACAGCAAAGAAACGAATGATTAGTGATAAAGTGTAAGATGTAGAAAAGTAACTTACCATAGTGTTTTTTGGCAAAACGAAGTTTTTAAAGTGACTAATAAAAATATGTGAAACGAGTGCGACTTCTATCAAATCTAGCTAAGGAATGAATAGTGCCTATTTACACCAAGTAGTTAGTATTTAGCTTATTTGTATTTTTTACCTTTCGCCTTCGATTTGCATTTCATTCACACTTATTGCAACAATACGCTAAGTATTGAGTTACCTATACCTATCAGCTGGTGCATAAAATCAAGTCACAACTTGATTTTGTCTATGTCAGCTATAAAATCTGAGCATCGATGTTAGCCTATTATAATGTAGTAGGTACTGATGTTTGCTTACTCGTATTTTTATACCTTTCGCCTCTTTCACACTTATTGTGTTTAACACTTATAACAATACTCTAAGTATTTATTTTTTATTTTTTTATTAATATTAGGTAGACCAAGATTTGCATTAACATCATGTATATTTAGATAACAATATAAGAAATCACTCATAGGTACACACAAATAGAAGCAGAACATAAAAACCACATCAAGTCACAAGTAGACTTTTTTTCATTAGAATTTGATTTTACTGTGAATGTATATTTACCAAACTATTCACAAAATTATGAAATAAATGTTAATTCGGTTCAACAAATCTACAGCTCAACTTCCTAAAAGGGAATGATAAGGTTTAAAGAGATAAATGAAATAAAATGATTTGATAATAAGACATTTATTACAGAATACTTATATTAACTTAACATAACTTAAATAACTTGACTAATCTAATCTAATAACAAGTTGTATATTATCTAGGTAACTGTTACATATTTTTTAAAAATGAAACACTACCCCATGCTTTGGTCTCTATGTTATTATGCGAAATCAAACGTTTATCATCATTAGCAGATAGCGCAACTTTATTAACGCTTTGCGTAAATATTTGGTGTTTAATTGATTTAAACAATATGTTTTTTTTTCGTATAACATTTTTATTCAACAGTACACTCTCATAGTCAAACATTTTCAAATCACGAATTACACATGACTTGACCCCTTTCGCCTTTTTAGTGACTTTGTCTTCTGATTTTATACAATACAATTTGGATCGCAATCCAACAAAATCTGTTATAATTTTTCCACCCATCTCATCCTTAAACAAACCAGGGATTTTTTTGTTTTGTTGTGGAATATTGAATACATTATTTATGTCATAATTGCTGCTGTCTATGTAACTTAAAAAGTATTTTTTTAAGTCTAAATAAAAATCTTTAGTATCTATAACATAAATAAGTGAATCCGTATCCGTATAACATAGTCGCACGTTTTCCTTATAAAATGGTTTAACGATGTTATAATGAAAACTATACATATGAGATTTAGATAATTCTAAAACAGTAAAACCAATGTAGATTGGTTTATCCAAAACTATTTGGTTTGGTTTTAATTGTATCGCAACTAAATTTTCTGTAAATACAGTAGAACTGTGGAAATAAGGATTAGCTATTAATTTCACTGCTTGCGTAGACTTTTTCGTCGTATTGTTCGAGTCTTCCCATTGGTTTACTAACTGAACATTTACACGTTTTTCAGTATTTTCTAATGTTTTACCAAATACGCTATTATTTAAAAGCTTAAAAAAGTCTTGTTCAAAAGCACTCTTCGCTTTTTGACGCAATTCCGTGTTCAGTTCAATATAGCGTTTTAAATATTGGCTTTGTCTAAATGTAATGACTCGGTGAATTTTACGTAAGATTAATCCATGCTCCATACATTTTTTTAAATGAACATAATGAATTATATAATTATATTTATTATATAAGTTTGGAATTAGCTTTTTTGTTTTACCACCAGGTGGGATACATTTTTCAGGGCAAAATGGTAAGTCGTTATGTTCACGATGTAAGTATTCAGGGTACAACAGATCAACTTCGAGTATAAATCCCCAGTCTGCGTCATCATCAATACTTTGTATGTCTAATAGAGCTATCTCGTTATTATCTAAAAATCGAAAGTTAGAAAATGGTAATGATTGACACATACTGTATCCATACAAGTTATTGCAATCTAAGTATGCTATATAAGAATCGGGTTTCGATTTGTTGTAATTAGACATATATTTATGGTTAGCTGTAGCCGAACGATGTACACACACGCACACACCTCCTCTGATCCCATCTTGAATCATTCGTATGATAGCTAAGTCTGTGATAAGCTCGAGTTGCACTCCTGTTTTAAGTAACATTGCGTCGAACGATAAACTAGGCGCTGTTATGTAAAATGCTGGATCTAATTTATAATGCTTTTTGCATGTTTTTCGAAAACTTTGAAATATATCAGTTAACAAAAGAACGTCTGTTTTCAAGTATAAATCAGTATACTCCCCTAAATTTTTTATATTAAATTTTAACCAAACACTCTGTGCATGTTTATAATCAGAATCAGAAATACTTTCGTTAGTTATAGAGTTAAAAAAGTTTTTTTTCATTGGTAATAATGTTTCCTTATAACAATCCCAATTAGTCATATAGTCATAAGGATACACACCTTTTCGCGTTAATAAGCGAAACTGCTCGTCGTCAGGAAAATGGGATTTCAGACTAGTAAAATCATCTTCTTCCATTGTTTTAGCTAGTTTGTCTAAGCTTGTTCCCAAAAAATGGTAAGAATCTAAAAAACGTATCTGTACATACTCGTCTTTATTCACGTGTATAAATTTAGAGAAAGATATATATTTTTCTTTCGTTTTAGGTAAAATGTTAATTTTTCCAGGAGTTTCCCCCAATTCTTTTATAAAAAGGTGACAGTCGTAACCAGAAAGGTTATGGAAAAAAATTGGAATGAATTTTGGAAGTTTAAACTGAAGATTACAGTGACGATGAGCAGCACCACGATAACGTCCTGTCATATGACAATGATCTCTAACTTTGTATCCCCACAAAAAGTGTTCACAAATATGACAACGACTAGCTTTCTCAAATTCAATTGCATCCTGTTTTGTAAACACCATCGGTATATTTTGTTTAAGTTTGTCGTATATGTGAATGACATCTTTCTGCAACAAGTTTATGAATTTAGCAACGCAATCTTTACCGCGATGAGAGACAAAGCGATTATAACTCTCATCGACTGTGGAAACGATATTATACGCAAATGCAACTGGTACGTGTCGCTGTAAATAAAAAGTGTTTGATGTATTTGGTTCGCTATCACTGTGTTGCACTGGTTCCAACATTGTCTCAAAATCAGCATAAATGGCAAAAGGAACGTTTTGTTTTCTTTCAAAATTTTTGAACTGAATAACTGAACCTTTATCGGGTAACACAGTTACAACTCCTCCGCACAGGTGATTTTCGCGTTGATCTGAGTTAGGAAAGAATAGCAAACAACTTTCACAAAGATAAATCTTTCCGTGGTGTTTAGTCACCTGAGATCTCACAAGTCGAGGTAAATCTTTAATCAAACAGTAATGGGTTGAAGTATTATTTTCAAGAAGCAGCAAATGAATGCGTTTAGCGCTCTTGGAATTGACCTTAGATTTATAAAGTGGACCGATAATACTTTTACCATTATTAATTCCATAAACATTAATGCTAAGGTTTGGATTATTTCTCTCAAAAACAGCTAAGTCCGTAAAGTTTACTGGAAATGAAATACCTTTCACGTTTAAAACGTCTCGAAAGTGTGGGTACGAAGAAACCCGTTCCGGGTGTTTAGTAGCAGGGTATAAGGCTGCAGTCACACACCACAAAAAACAATATTCATCCTTATTTTTGATATTTAAACATGCTTTTTTACTTTGAATGAATTTAGGTAAAGATATAAAACCCGACCCACTAAGAGGTTGATATTTATTTACATTGACTTCTAGATGTGAAGTACTTAAAAAAGTCCACCCACTATCTTTTTCTTCGAAATCTTCGAGTTTTTTTAATAACTCACATTCGACATTTGCGTACAATGTATCAAAATCGTAATTAAAATAAAAATTAGAATTTTTTGTGCTAAATGATTTCATTGTTTCTACACATGGTTCACTTTTAATCACAAGGAAATTACAAAAAAATTCAAAGTTTACTTTAATACACGTATGTATTTGTAACGAACGGCTCATTAGTGATCTAATTTGTTCTTTAATGTTATTTAAAAATAACTGAGGTGAGTTTCTTGCCTCATCGCTTAAAGCTTCAACTCTATAACTCGCTATACGACCCTTGAAAGCAGACTTAATTAACTGTACGTTGTCATCAATAGGAACAGTACTATTATTTTTATGTGTGTTGCTACGCACATGTCCTGTCCATCGTTTCCTATCTACTGTAACGTTACAAAGTGAACAGTATGACATTCTAAGTAGTAGTAATATAAAATAAAAATTAAATATGTATTACTAAATCTGTAATTAAGTGCTAATATGAAAAGGAATTAGGCTATAATAGCAGTTACCTAATTAATTATTACTAATTAAAAATAACCCCAAAGTAAATTACCTATGCTCAATACAAGAATAAGATGTATTTATAAAAGGATTAAGGTTTTAAAAAACAGTTACCTAGAGATACCTTAATATTTATTCTTATAACAAAGGTATTGCCCAATTAATAGTAGGTCTTAAAACAACTAAAACTTATTTGTCTACATACAAATGTGGCTCGCTCTTAAATAACGAGTTTGCGCTTTTAACTAAATTCTGAATGCCGCGCCACTGGTCGGACTCCTCGCTGGTTTGAAATTTAATTCGTACCAGCGCTTTCTTCCATAGGTTCGCTGGTTCGATGTCTATTGCGTCCGAAGATTCATATATTTTCAGGTCTACGTAATAGTTACCAGACGTTTGTGCTGTTCGACGCTCGTTCCCGTTGGCCACTCTGTTGATAAAGTAGGATGGCAAAATTTTCTTTGTTGAAGACGGTACTTCTTCCTCCTCTCTACTGCTACCGATGCCGAAGAGCTCGTAAATCTTGCTTTTCCTGTAAACATTTTTGTATATATTAGCAAGTAAGTAATAATAGTAAGTTATACCTATCTTGTTTTACAATAAAATTAGTTATTAATAGGGGTTAAAGTATGATATTGCCGATTATTTTCCTACTTTTTATTTTGTTTATAGCTCTTAAGTATAGTTATATTATTGCGTAATTCTTAATCAAAAACTAAATAAAGTAACTTTTGACTAAAAAAAATGCAATATTAGTGCCTATTACTTCAAAGGAAGTCGTTGAAAAGACCCCTTACAATGTGTCAGCTGACCTTCTTGCTTCAATTAAGTATATTTGTATTATATACTTTGATTTTCAGAATTTTAAATACTATAATGCGTAGCTTTATAACCATCGAAATTGCATCGAAAACGGTTCAGGCGTTCTTAAAAAAACTAAAAAATTGTTAGTATTTAAAAATGACTTTCCTCGATTTCGTCCATACAAAACGGCAATTTTATATTTTAACACCTAATATTTGCATTGAAAGATATAATTCTTTTAATTCAATGATTATTTATCTACTTTTACATTTAATATTAATAATTAATACTTCTTGCAAACTAATTATGATCATAAGAATTTCACAAAAAACTACTTTGTTAAATAAATTTAACTACGTATCAAAGTTTAATAATTACCTTAATGGTTCATTTGAGGTTTTACGCTTCTTGCTAGCAGAAGATGTTTTTTTAGTTTTTGATCGCCCTGTTGGCTTCCTGGACGCCGACTCGCCTTCACTCTCCGAGTCCGATATGATGCGCTTGCTTTTTCTAGCGCGTGTAGGTTTTTTCGGCGCCACCTCAGATTCAAACTCTGAGTCTGATCGGTAGGTCTTGCTGGCTTTGCGCACTGAGGTTGATTTCTTCTGAATTTCACACTCGGAGTCCGACCTAAAACAGTTGCAAACATTATTATTTTATTTAAAAAACTGGGACCACACCATATGTTGCGGGAACTGTGTGCTTACTCGGTGCGAAATTGAAGAGGTTTCTAAGACAATTTTTATAAGTACTTGTAAAATAATCTAATAAAGAAAAACCATTAAATCACTGGAAAAATACACGAGAACAACGCCATGGGTGGTAACTAGTTTAAAATAAAATCACTTACTTACATTATCACTTCTTTGTTCCTGAAGAGTCCAAGAGATAGAAATTGTAGACTGGAGACCACTGTTTCGCAACTGTGAGCTAATGAAAATCGATGAAAAATTTAGGCTATATATACGCATAAATTGGTATTGTCATCAAAATGTATTAGTGTATATTAACTAATATTATGTATTCATTAGTGTGTGTAAAAGTAAAAAACGAAAACCAAGCATAAGTTGTAATGTGATATATTTAAATTATGCTCATTACAGTAAACAGGGTTAGGTAGGTACTTACTTGACATTCTTTGTTACAATATTTTTATATTTATCCAAGGTAAATAAGAAATAGCGTAAAACCCTAAAACTCAATTATTACAGCTATTTTTAGTTCTGCAATTACGATGTCTATTGTAAATGTGATTGGTGAACTAGAAGATGAAAAAGTTTATGGTTCAACTCCCAGTCGACTCAAATTAGAAACAAAAACGAATTAGAACGTATTTTAAATCGTTACATTATTTTAGCCTTAGACAAAGTACTTTCTAAAAAATATGTTTATGCGATTATACCTTTTTGCAAGTAACCTAGATAAAATAGGATTAAAGAATAATATATTTGACAAGCAAATCAACAGTATGATTACTAACTTGTTAAAATATTGAACTTTGGTCGTAATAATGTAAATTGTTAAACGCTTGCTATGCAGAAAAACAAAATTGTGTACCAGTGAAAGATATAAGTAGTTAGAAGCTACGTTTTGTAGACACAATTGTATAGAAAATAAAAATATGAAAATCTTTCACAGGTAAAATAATATTACGAAATATCGTTTAAACTTTATTATTTACTAAAATAACCAGATATATATTAGTTAGTAATTTATTATATTTACAAGAAGCAATTTGACAATAAATGGATACTTAAAACAAAACTACAAAATCATTTTTTTCCTTTGCTATGTTATAAATTCAAGTAATCTAATTTTATATTATTTTCATAAAACAAACTTAATTACATTATATTCACTGTATATAGGTGTACGTGTAGCATAGTAACAGTAAAGTGGAACACAATCCTATCGCATAATGCTGCACAAGGTAAATGCGATGACGTCGGAAAGCGCATCTAATATCAACGTTGCCGTGTTAATATAGCAACAGTGATTATTTTAACAAGAAATGGCTTGACTTATAGCGATCTCAAACCATCAAACGAATGGTTCACTGCTAGTGAACGCTACTTAGAATTCAAGGGTTCGATTCATACACAATACAAACTTATGCGTGCATGAAGGTTATTGTTTATTTTTTTTTAAAAATGGTTATCTAAGTTTGTTTATTGTTTTATAGTTTAGCTCTGATTAGTAGTACTTCTTAAAGTAGAAAAATGACGTGTAGTTTTAGTAATAATATCCAATGATATTTATTTATTATTTTTATTTAATCGTTGACTAATCTTATGAAGTTATGATACAACGAGTAAGCCCTCTAAAGCTCTAATTCTGTTTCCGTAGGGTACGCTACACAAAAGCGTGCTCTGTATATTATGTAAATTATTTTGTAAAGATCCCCATATCACTGAATGTACATTATATATTTAAAATAAATACATGAACCCAATTTTCTAATGATACGAATACTTTGCTTTACATATACATTAAAGATGTTATAACATTACATTAATATTATCCCTCATCGCTCATATTAAGCCACAGCTTTATCGATTACTTATTTTTGTAAATTAATTTATTAGTTCCTATTAGAGAACAAACTGTGAATACATACGTGTCGTCTGATTAGTTCTGTTTCTTTTAGCGATAAATTCACAAGGTCTTCCACGAAAACCTAGTGATTTCGGGATTTTGTGACTATCAAAAAAAGAAATAGTTACTTATTTGATTTATATATACTCTATGAAATTCGTCTCAGACCTTACGCGGGAACCCAGCGCTCCCGGGGTCTGACCTCGACATGATGAAACCTTACGCAAGGACTCAGCGTCTTTGGGGCTTTGTCAGAGTTTTCTACGAGAACTCAGTGTTTTCGAAACTCAAATGTTGAGGTTTATGGTGTGTTTGATATAGTGTATGTAAATTGATGTAGCTTTAAGATAAGAAAGTAGTGTTATTTTTAAAGTGCTAATGTATCCGGTTAACTCAGGTGAGTCATTCTTAATATTCACTATAAAGCAAGTAGTAGAACATTTATCGTCAGGTAAAAACTGTTTTATTTAGCGATAAATTCACAAGGTCCTCTACGAAAACCCAGTGATTTTGAGATTTTGTGATTGTTAAAAATGAAATAGTTATTTGATTTATAAATACATACTCTATAAAACTCGTCTCAGACCTTACGCGGGAACCCAGCGCTCCCGGGGTCTGACCTCGACATGATGAAACCTTACGCAAGGACTCAGCGTCTTTGGGGCTTTGTCAGGAGTTTTCTACGAGAACTCAGTGTTTTCGAAACTCAAATGTTGAGGTTTATGATGAGATTAATTTAGTGTTTGTAAATTGTTTTAGTCTTA
Source organism: Anania crocealis (assembly GCA_949315895.1). Lineage (NCBI taxonomy): Eukaryota > Metazoa > Arthropoda > Insecta > Lepidoptera > Crambidae > Anania > Anania crocealis. The sequence goes on from OX438880.1 coordinate 3,793,719, forward strand.
CGATATTAAATGAAATTAATCTTTACTTATCTAATAAAATTAGGTATGTCAGATGAGTTATCGTAATTTACATAAGTATTTTATTACACTTTATTTCTTAGTTTGCAGTACAATAATTATCTATTGTTTAAGTCATTAATAGGTTATGTGTGTCTACCTCCGTGGTGTAGTGGATAGAGTGTCAGACATGCGACCCTCACTTAACCCAGAAGTCGCGGGTTCGAGTCCCGGGTAGAACGAATAACATATTTATTTGTTTCGAGTTATAGGACAGTGGAGACATCACCTCGTGTGTAAAAGTAAGTTGATTTATTTTATCGGATGGACATGTAAATAAGCATCGCGACGTCGAACCTGCGCTGTCTTTCTTCGTTCGTGTTGATTTGTCATTCGATCGGATTAAATAAGACCAATGTAGAGTATTATTACAATATGTGTAGCTTACAAGCATTTCACATTTAAGGTTATTTATCTCAGATTATGTACGAGATTGTCATTAAACATTTTGTATGATGTCGAAATTCTATCACACCGGCCAGGGGTCTTCAAACCTAATGTGATAGACGTAACATTCATTCACAGGCGGAACGGATTCTTTGAAGATTATGTACGAGTGATTAGGCGGAACGTGTTTCATTGTATTATTGGGCTAATCTGTCCTACCAGAGTGAGCGGCAGCGAACGGTCGGGAGCGAAGCGAACGACTGGTGGGACAGAGTGCCCAATAATACACTACTGCCTTCAACCTTTGTCTGTAAGACCATTAATTAATTTATATGTAGGTATGTATTTATTGATATGCGTAACCTTATATTGAAAGAAACATAAAAAAAAATATGTTGAGTTTGTTTCTAACGTAATATTAAAATATAGTTATTTATAAAAATTTAAATGACTAAAAGCGTGACACAAACCAGCAATTTTAAATTGGTGCTTGAAAATATTTATTGTTTGACATCGACTAAAAATTGATGGCTAATATCAAGCTTTTTGTTAGTAAGACTATTGTTTTTTTTATATACTGTCAAGCCTGTTTTACGATACCCTGAGAATTTTATTTTTTACAATTTCAATTGCGACTAACTATGAGTTAAAACTTATGGAACAAAAAAATCATCGTAACAGTTCACTCTGGTAAAATGTTATGCGTATACATAACTATTGTATGTCTCTCAATAAACAGTTTTAGTAGTTAGGCCTTAATTAATTAAATTTATTTAAAATATGCCATGAATAGCAAGACATAAGTATTGTAACAAGGTGTAAAAAGAGATTCATGTACAAATAAGCTTTGGAAACTTCGCAAGTAATTAGCAATGATAGTAAATTGAAAACATTCCTTGAATAGAAAATTTCGACGGCCATTTTCGTGTGTCCAATATCTGAGTAACTAAAAAATTAAAGCGATAACTTGGTAAGCTTAATATTGTGGGTTCAAGTCCCACCTCAGGCAGACGTAAATTTTATTCTAAGAATTGTATTTTCAACTTACAATAGCAATTTATTTGCTTAAAGTTCAAAAACAACGACAGTAAAATTCGAATTCAATCAATACCCATTTGTTTGAGAGTAATTAATAGTTGTGTAAATATAATTAATAGTAAACTAAGATCGAATCACTTTCCCGTGAGCGTCTAAGTTTGACAGGAAGCTATACATCAATGCGGAGGGAGAGATGATGATAAATCGATTAGGAATTGTCGATACTTGACACGTATTTTCAGTATTGCAATGTGGTTCAATTATGAAGTCTGTTAGGACATTCACTCATACATCCACTGAAGATGTACAGACTTCGGCAGGTCAACCTTCCCAAAAAGTTAAAGGTAATTGAATTGATTTTCAACTTTAAGTCCAACCAGAAGAGATCAATATCAATTGAGAAAATTTGACGTTTTGTGATAGGTTGACGTGCTCTTGTCTGTACGAGCGAGAGAGATGTAGTATATCTGTCTATTTATTTCACAAAGCCGTGTCAGCTACACAATTTATAACCACTGATGTAGTACCGACAACAGCACGTCAACCTACCTCAAAACGTCAAATTTTCTCAATTGATCTCTACTTGTTGGACTTAAAGTTGAAAATCAATTCGATGACCTTTAACTTTTTGGGTAGGTTGACCTGCCGTCGTCTGTACAAAACATTGGTACACAATCAACGTCAAAAAGTGTCCCAACAAAAAGTGCACCCATTTGACATAAGGGTGCACTTTTAGTAGAACCTATATCAATCAAATAGTTACAACAAACGGCCCGTTGGTTTTGTAGTTTAAATACTAGGACAAACATATCGGGGTCCTAGCTTCGATCCCCGTGTCGGGTTACAAAAGTTTCAAATTTTCGAACGTTGCTCGGGTTTGTGATCACAAACCTGCAATTGGCAAGCGTGGTGATTATTCCAGTACCCATCTAATGTGGTAAGTTGAATTCAATGATGGAGGACTTTTCCCTGCAGTGGGATGATTTAGGCTGTTATTTATATAATCAGTAAATAAATAACACTGCCATGTTTTTTTTATACATAAAAGGCTTCCTCTTAACTACATACTTAACTATACGGTTAAGAAGAAGCCTAAGATGGAGCGAGCTTACCCAGAGGCACTGGTTCCCATACACCAGCGGAACACAGAAAAACTTTTTGGCGCAGGACTCCGGCAGGAACCTGGTAGCATCCAAGCAGCCTCTTGCGAAGCCTACCACCGTAAAGGGATCTGTTGGCCGTTATCATTGGTTAGAAAACCATAGTTGCCGTTGCTCAGGATGGACCACTAGGAGGTAGATCCCACCACCCCAAAAAGAGATACATAATTGTCTAATAACGTGGACTTCGTTTTCCAGGTGGTCTAAAAGCATGGTATAATATTAGTAAGTTATAAATACGTAATTCTTCGACGTTGAGAAATCCGCAGTGAGCTGTTAAACCGCGCAGTCTTGCTGTCCATTGTGGGTAGGTCTCACCTACTTTCTGCGTAGCGGAATAAAAATTATACCTTTCCCCGAATCCACATTTCTTTGGGGTGAAGTGGTTATTTAACATCTTGACGATGTCTTCGAATGGCACAACTTGCAATTCTTTTGGCAAAGCCAAATCCGCAGCCAGTTGGTACGTGCCATCGCTGAGTGCGCTGAACAGAATAGCCCGTCTCTTTATTCCCTGCGCATCCATAATGTTGTCGATGTCGTTTGCGATGAACCATTGATTCAACCGATCTATATACGACTTCCAGCACTGTGAATAATGGTCAAAAGTAGACAAAATTCCGAAGTGAGACATTTTTATTTTATTTCGCGGGTAGAACGTCGTCGCCAGTGATAAATACGCGATAGGGAGGTGTTAAGTCAAAGACGGGTTATTGCGTACTGCCGTTTATTTCTACATGACACATTTAAATATGTAGGTGGCCACAGAGCATACCCAACAGTAAGATAGTAATATTTGTAAGATAAAAACGAAAAGTCATGTTCAAGGTTTAGGTCAATTAGTAATGTCAATATTTTTCGAGTCTAATACTTCGACAGTTGTACTTATAAGGCATTAGTAGAAAGGGATCGTTGAAGTCACAGAACATGGGAAAAGGTTAGAAATGCTGTCATGCGCCAATTGTATGAGAACTGGTGTCGTCGCTTGCGCCCAACCACCCATAAACGAGTTCAAAGAATGCTAACCAAGCGAATTCATTTGACGACGTGCAACCAATAGGGTCTCGCGACGTCAAAAGAAACCAATGGGGACTACCGTTTCTTTGCTCACCAGTTGGCGTCACTGTAGACTGAGGTCCGGAGGTATAGCTGTCAAAGGTGATCGGCGCCGAAACAAAGTGTTAATCTTGAATCTAATTAAAGTTTATTATTTATAAATTACTACCTATCTTCATATCAACTAACTAACTTCTGAAATAGTTGCTCTTTGAGGCCGCCTATTTTATCGCTTTTTCTTAATTCCGATTTCAAAGCGTTCACATCAATCGCCAAATAATCCATAATTGCAATAATTTTAAGAAGGAGATCACTTTCCAGCAGGTAAATTAAAGAAATTATAATTTATGTAACGAAGCTCGCTAAAACCAGTGAAAACTGAATGTTATTGAACCTCACGCGACACAAGCGCCTCTTGTGGCAAAATCACTAGCGATAGCCATTACAGCGCTTACTAACAAGCATTTGCTCATAACATCGCCTTTCTAACCTTTTTCAATGTTCTGTGGTTGAAATAAATAAGCGCGTAGACACATTTTATTTATTTAAAATAAAGTCTCAATAACTTCAACATTAAATATTGATACAATTCGGTCAAAGAAGGTTGAATATTTCAAAGAGGCCTTTTTGAGTAACTTTATTATTCTCAACACGTTTCTTAGTAAAACCTTTGGAAGTTTAAAACATTTCACTCAAATGTAGGTCTTGAAAGTAGCCCAATATTTCAGTTTTGTAACATTATTAAAATTTAATTAATTTTGTGTGGCTAAGATCTTTAAACGTTGTATTTTTAATGTTAGAAATATGATCAAACTTTCTCATTTAGAAGACAAATACACACTCCTTAGTATTTGTATATTTGACACAAAGATTTAGTATGGATGAGTATACAAAATCTCTGATTTAACAGATTTATGAGTAGTAAAGTAAAGTAACAACATATAATCGTCCCACTGCAGGGCAGTCCTCCATCATTGTATTCAAGTTACCACAGCAATGATGGGGACATGCTCGCTAAACGCGGGTTCACGACCACTTGAGCAAAAACTCTAATTGCACTGCACGGGGAACAAAATCAGGACTTGGGTTCTCTCAATCTGATATTAGCAAGGTACTTACCCGGTCAACCACTAAACGAAACGGGGCATTAGGCCAAACAGGTAACAATACACATATACGCCTCCTCTCACATATAAGTCTCCTACGCCTAAGCACTTCCAAACTAAAATAGCGTGCAGTTCTACACAAAAACGGAAGTCACTTCAAACAATAGACGACGCGAGCTGCAAACGATTTTGCTCTTAAAGTAAAGGCGACGATGAAGGCGATTTTACCTATAGCATACGTGTAAATTTAAGAAACCAATAGAGTGCAACTATTTTAGGACAGCCTGGTCAATTATTACTATAATGTAAAGAAATACTAGAAAAAAAAAGTACTACCCAGGATATTGTGTGTCTATGAATTCACAATAGAATCAAAGCCCCACTGCACCGTTGTATTGTTAGCAGGCACATCTCGCTAACAACGTTCGCAACTTCTCTCATGTATCTGCATCCGCTTGCCTTATTTACATATAGGGTTCGATTCCTTGCAGTTATTGTCTGAAATGAATTTTAAGTAAGTGTAGAAAGAGGGAACCATAAAAATTGTAGTTGGCCAACTTAACACTTTTGTCAAACAGTCAAAGTAAAGTTTGTTTCAAAAAATGCTGTTGAAATATACAGTTCGATACCAAAACGACAACTAAAACTGTCTTGCGTTGAATGATTGAAGCTGATTTTATGTCAGTGTCATCTTTGTAACTTGGCCAAATTATGTCAACTATCCGAATTATATAGGTTGATATGAAATGGGTGCAATTTTAGTTGGGAGCCTTTTTTGTGTATCTAATTGTTGTATTACATTAATGGTTATAGTTTTTAATTCTTCAAATATATGGTCAGGCTCTGTTATTGATTGGTAAGAAAATAGGCAAACCTAAATTAAGATGAAGAATCAAGACTACTGTTCTAGGATAATACAAATCTTAGTTAGCTACTGCAATGTGCAGAAGTGATCACATTTAACTCTCCAGTGGCGGGTCTGTACCCTGAACAAACATGAGCAATATTTTAGTTCCAACTACCTCTTATGGTAATCGAATCCTCTATTTACATTTTACAACCAAACTACTTTTAAACTCATGACTGTTAGATAAGGTTAAATTATATTAATTGCAGACATTTATTATTTTATTGCCTAGCGTTTTTACTGGGTAACACCTACCGAAGGCCGGCGTATCCTAGTTTGGTCAGTTGTGAAAAGAAGTGCTGCCCATCTTTTGGCAGTACTCTACTTCAGGTCAGTTCTATACGAAATGTATAAAAGTCCACAATGACACTATTTTGTACAAAACCCGAGCTAAACAGCTTATCGTATCATATTTCGAGTACAGATAGATACGCCAGGGTGACTCAATAATCGGTAGCGTGCATCTCAATGTGAGTCATGCAAATTGCAGATCAGCCGGTTGAAGCACTGTTTGCGATGCACGCCACGTCAGACGTTCCTACAAACAGATACGAGAATAAACAGAGGTCTAGTAAGTTATTCTGTGCAGCCATTTTGGTTCTTTAGTAAAAGCATGTAGATTTTAAAGCATCGGCAAGGTATGCAAAGTCGCAGATAAGTGAAAGGTCGCAGAGAAGTCAGTAACTCATTTAAATTAGATGTTTTGGTTATGAAAAAAGATGTAGTAATTTTAAAGACATTTACTTTGTGCGAATTCCTGTTGTCAATGCAGGATATGACCAAGAAATTATTAAAACAAGTTTACTACAGGCATATAGCGACAACTGACTGTAAGTAAAAAAATAATAAAAGTGAGTTTATAAAACCTACCGTACAAAAAAATACTCTTGGCATCGTCATTAATGACGAATTAAACAAAACGCAGATAAAACCACAGTATAAGCTAGTAAATTAATACAAATTACCGAATGCATTCAAAACACGAGCCTGCGTCAGTCGAAATATCGTCCAATAATTCCAGTTTGCTATTTTAGACATGCACACTGTAGATGCGACATTCCTGTTTGTGGAAGCCACGGATATGGCATTCATCATTCAATACCGCCACATTTTCATACAGAATAGTAAGGCGCAGTTTATTTCAATGATTTTGAAACTCGTCGTACGGACCTTCATATCCACAGCGTTAAGGAAGTTCTACATTGCACCTTAGAAGCTATTTCGGTAACATGGCTTAGTTCGGTAGCATGGTAAAAAAATGTCAATACTCAACTGTAAAAGCATGCACATATCACAAGCCACAAAGGTTAGACAAAGTGGTGTACATTGAAAATATCTAAAAGATTTTAAAACGAGCTTATATACCGTACAACCTGACTGTATGAAATATCCATTAGCTTCATCATCATCATCACCAATCTAATTCAGTTAATGGCTGGACACAGACTTCTCTAAAACTAGGATTTGGCCATAATCGACATACTTGGTTGGCAGTTTGGCGCTCACGGTTTGGCCAATTGTAAAGAAAATAAAATTGGTGAGGGGCCTACCCACTGATCATCGTTCGTGGGGTCGCTATTCCAGAACCTCACCGCCCTATTCCGCCATCAGTTCTTCTTACTATACATCCCACCCCCTGCCACTTTAGCTCCGCAATTCTTCGAGCGAAGTCCGATATCTAAGTTATCTTAAGGAGTTCCTCGTTTCTGATTTTATCACGCAGGGAAATACCAAGCATTGCTTTCTCCATTACCCGCTGTGCGACCTTGAACCTTCTGAAGGGACCTATATTAAGCGGCCACAATTTATATCCAAAAGTCATCACACGCACTGGCCAAAGACTTTCGTCTTGAGACACTCAGATAATTTAATGTAATGGGACTACGGCCTAAGGACTGCGGAATCATGAACTACAAATTACAGACAATGTTAAGACACTACGAACAACTGAGCATTGATCTTTGGGGTGGTGGGATCTAGCTCCTATTGGTCCACCCTGGGCAACGGCATCTTTGGTTTCCTAACCAATGATGACGGCTAACAGATCCCTCTGCCGTGGTAGGCTTCGTAAGAGGCTGCCTGGATGCTACCACTCTCCTGCTGGAGTCCAGAACCAAACAATTTTCTTAACCGTAAAGTTAATTATGTAGTCAAGAGCAAGCCCATTGATCATAAAAATAAAGAAAAAAAACACTAAAGCCGTCCACAATAATTTATGCAGTCTAAGTTTTGCAGCACCCATTTCTTTACCAGTGTGGTTGTATCCTTATAAGCTGAAATGCAAAGCTGGCCACTAATACGGGACGATACGTCATGACGGAATCTAATACCTAAATCGGTTTCCCGATAAACTGATTGCTCATTTGAATTTCACGTTCACATTTGAGAAAATCACCGGCCGTGTCTTGATTTCGATGTGAAATGGTGCGCTCGCACGTTTTGGAGATACGAGTATAACGATGTTCGGAAGTTACAAGATACTTGTATCTGCAAAATTAACATGTTTTTTAATCCTTCAAATTTTAAAAATGTGCATGCAGTTTGAATGCAGACTGACCGTCAGATGGCCAGTATGTGTAGAACAAACCGCAAGGTAAATGAAAGAAAAGGAATACGGAGTGGGAGAGACAAATAATATTTGAATTTGGAGGTGTAACATATACTAGAATATTCTACGGGTCAAAGTCTGAAGTTGAAATTAAAATCGTGTCGCCGGGAAAATTATTTTTCTTTATCCCTACAAATTTTATATGTTATTTTGCTAAAAATATTTTTTTATATCCTTATTCAATATTAACAAGTTTGATACTTGTTGTTTACATACTTACATTCAAAGAAACGAAACTATCTTAATTCACGACTACGTGAATCCATCACTGATGTGGTAACTTGCATTCATGATGGAGGCCTTTGCCCTGCAGTGGGATCATTAAACGCCATTACTTTACTTAAAAAAAAAAAAATTGACGTAAGACGTCACACAATGTCATTGGCATCAAATGTGGCGTTTACCTTACCATGTTACACAGAAAATTTGCAATAAAATAAAATTGCGACTATAAATTGAGATGTAAGCTATCCTATGTTTCAAGTTGGACCAAACTGCTACGGTGTGCACATTTGATTTGAATCATTCAATTAAGTATTTTAGAAATCTATCGCGGACAAACAACGTGACACGTAATTTTTATATACTAGCTGATACCCGCGGCTTCGCGCGCGTAGAATTTGATCTGTTACAAAGTTTTCGTCATGACTAAAACCCATTTCCTACACTTTCTTTGCCTACAGTGCCGGGGGTGCCCATCACGGGCGAGGTGATGTTGGGTACTTAGTGGGAGCCGGTACGTCGTTGTCGGCATACCGGGGTTCGTAACGCTGATACAATAGTTGGATGAAAGGGGCTGAATTATGCTATTGTTTGAAGGGATCCAGTGTTGGTTCTTTCAGCGTACCGTGGTCCAAGCGAGCTCGCACCACATCTGTTAGCATTTACATGAAATTTGAAGTCTAATATAATTTGAAGATTTAAAACTGTCAATGCTGTATTACAACACACATTACATTCAAAGCAGCTTGCAAGGCTTTATTCGAATATGATCAACACTGCCTAGAGCCCTGGAAGAAGTGGTCCTGTGTGAAAAAACCCATTCTTAATTTCCAACTAAGTAGGTAAATCCATTTCTCGATCTATAAGCGTTGTAAATGCGATTTCACAAAGACAATTTGCTTGCATACTACGTTTGAATAAAAGACCTAGATCGGACGGTGGACGACGGACCTAGACGGTGTAGTACCAGCATCGGTGTAGAGCTCTATAAAAGACAGTCCTATGTCATTCTCCCTTCATGATCGATAGACAAAGTTTCGTTTAATTGTCATGTTTTAAAAGTGTATTTTTTAAAATATGGAGAAAATTTAATAAAAAGATAATTTGGATGCGTTAGATAGGCAGTTTCACTAAACAAACTTTGCCAGGCCCTAAAATGCGGTGCGTCCTAGAGAAAAAAATCTAAATGGAAGTTTATCAAATTACCTACTAAATGGAAGCTTGTCAAAGGGTTTACCAGTCTATATTGATTTAATTCACCAGTCAGCTGCTTCGTGTTGTTGCAACACACCTGTTACCTCATTCTGCCTGAGATACGGGTCTATGCCCAGTTTAGGAAGTATTTTTGTACTGCTTAATATAGTTAATAATGTCATAAGGTACACTGTTGTAAGTGTAGTTTATAATATTCGATATTTCATTTACCTACTTATTCCATTTTAACCTACCTTAAGTTTTGCATGCATATTGCATGTAATGGAATTAGGCGTATATGTAGTCTTGGTTGTACAAATAAATAATTCACTCACCAATTTTATTCGATTTCCCAACATTTTTCTCTACCGTATACAAAAATCGGCCAAGTGCGAGTCGGACTCGCGCACGAAGGTTTCCGTACCATTGATTACGTAAACAACAGTTGGTACCTACATTTATTTAGTTAATATAGTGCTTACCTGTTACCATTTATTAATATCGAGCAAAAATAGGCAAAATAATGGCATTTTTTGTATGGGATCAAATATTCATTTTATTTTTATTCTGTTATTTGTTGTTAAAGTAAGAAATATAACTGAGTGTTTTGTGAATATTTCAAGTTCCTACCTGTTGGCATTATTAATATCGAGCAAAAAAAGGACAAAAAATCGCGTTTGATGTATGGGAGCCCCCTTTAATATTCATTTTATTTTGTTTTTGGTATTTTTTGTTATTGCGCTAACAAAAATACATAATTTGTGAAAATTTCAGCTGTCTAGCTATCGCGGTTCTTGAGATACAGCCTGGTGACAGGATGACGGACAGGCGGACACAGCATAGTCTTTTAACGTGGAGCAAAAAAGGACCAAAATCGCGTTTGATGTATGGGAGCCCCCTTTAATATTAATTTTTTTTTTGGTATTTTTTGTTATTGCGGTAACAAAAATACATAATTTGTGAAAATTTCAGTTGTCTAGCTATCGCGGTTTTTGAGATGGCCTGATGACAGGCCGACGGACAGACGGACACAGCAAAGTCTTAGTAATAGGGTTCCGTTTTTACCGTTTGGGTACGGAACCCTAGAAATGAGTTAATTCTAAATAATACCATTCTATTTGTAAGTACTGATATTTATTTTCTAAATATGGACCTAAATATAGATAAGACAGCCAATAGGAATTTTCAAGTTTTATCAAAAGTTTTCGTTACATAGCCTCCTATTTTGTCGTTCATGGCGTACGTCACATTTTCTTGCAGCTCTTATTGACCTTTTTAGTTTGATATGCAAACAAGAGTTTCGTCAAACACTATTGATAAATCTTCTGGTAATCGATCCAATTTTGAGTTGTTGATAACTTACGAACTGAATTTTAACTAACTCCTCAAATTCTGACTCAGAAGGATCCCGTGGAGCACATAAATATATTATAATATGTTTTCTGATGTAATTCTGGGCTCAAAGATGTTAGAAACGTGTATTTCCTTGTATAGATATCATCACATTTATTCAGTTTTAAGTAAGTATCCAACCATTTAATGATGTTTTTGAATGTTTCGTCCTTGTCTAATAGTACTTGAGTTCAATTTAGATGTGCTAAGGTTTGTTTGTGCTGTGACTGACCTTTGCTCCTCGGTCCCTTCTGCATACATGGAATTGTTTCGTGCTATTGAATTCAAATTCTGCAGTTTTAAATAAAATTTAAAAATAAATATTTCTTATTTCTTATTTCTTATTTCTAAAGCCGTGTTGTAGTTCCCTGAAGGTTTTTTTTTCTTCAAATTTTCCAAGTGTGGGTCATCTCATTAGTAATACCGTTATTTGTAGTCGTATCTCTTCCGAATTATCCTTGGTAATCTTGTACATTTGTGACTGGTCACCAGCAGCTGGTCACTTAATAATTTTAATTCATAATCAGAAATTTCTCTTAGGGTTTGTATCTGGCCACCGAATTGTTTAATGCAGCCTTTAATTGAAGTTCGTGTACGTTTTAACTTAGTTAATTCATCCATTTCGGCACCAATTCTTATTAAATTCTAAAATAATACCCTTCTATTTGCAAGCAATGATAATATTTATTTTCTGATTGACACATTGAATGTCATAACAAACTAAGTAAAGTCAGAGAGTACAAATATGTAAAGAGTATGGATATGACGCGGAACCGAACAAACTTTGCCCCCATTTTTTATCCCCTTATAGATTAAATTTTCAAAAATCCTGAAAGACGTCGTTCTTAATTTTTAATCAGGTAGCTGGATATCAATTTTCATCGACTTAACTTCAAAACTGACGGAGTTTCATACAAACTTGTGGGGCCCTTTTTACCCCCTTAGAGGCGGAATTTCCAAAATTCCTTTCTTAGTGCTCACCTACACTATAAAAGGAAGCACGGTGAAAATTTTCAGATTTTAAATCCCAGTAGTTTGGGCTGTGCGTTGATATGTCAGTCAGTCAGTCAGTCAGTCAGTCATTAAATCAGTTTTCATTTTTATATATTTAGATTTAAATCCCAGTAGTTTGGGCTGTGCGTTGATATGTCAGTCAGTCAGTCAGTCAGTCAGTCATTAAATCAGTTTTCATTTTTATATATTTAGATTAGAAAAATTTAAGAAGCAAAGTATGTCCAAGTAATCCGTATCTAAATAACTAATTTGATTGTAAAACTCGAGAAACTTGGACTTGAAATATAATTATATAAATGCAATATATACTCCATACGTACACTCTTACAAAATTTCGCGTTTATAATATTAGGGGTTAAAGTATGAAATTGCTGTTTTGTATGGACGAAATCGAGAAAAGTCATTTTTCCATACTAACAATTTTTTAGTTTTTTTTAAAACGCCTGAACCGTTTTCGATGCAATTAAATATGAAAGTTAGATGGTTATAAAGCGCATTATAGTATTTAAATTTCTGAAAATCAAAGTATATAATACAAATATAGTTAATTGAAGCAAGAAGGTCAGCTGACACATTGTAAGGGGTCTTTTCAACGACTTCCTTTGAAGTAATAGGCACTAGTATTGCATTTTTTTTTTAGTCAAAAGTTACTTTATTTAGTTTTTGATACAATACAAAAAGATTTACGCAATAATATGACTCTACTTAAGAGCTAAAAACAAAATAAAAAGTGGGAAAATAATCGGCAATTTCATACTTTAACCCCTATTATTAATTAATGGCAAGCTTACTACTATAGCTGCCTCTTCAAGGAATATGTCAATGTTTACAACCACATCTTTTACACAGTATAAAATTAAATATACAGAATACAATTTTAATCACCATGCAAAATGTTAATACAGTAATCTAGTAGACAAAAAGCAAATGAAGTATTTTTACTTTTGGTATAGCCTAGTACAAAAATGTCAAGATAAATCACCTAAAAACTATTCGCCAAAACCCAAATATTTTGGATACGGCCTCCTGGCAACACACTTTTTACGCGATGCGCATCTCATTCATTCATTACGATACTATTCATAAGTTGTTGATTTTTTCTTCATACCTACACATGCTTAGGACCGTAAAAATTTAAAATGCTTATATTCTGGTGGAAACTTTTCCTACATTTTTTATATCATAAATGGGCTCTAAATACGAAAAGAATTTGGAAGATGATGAAAAATTCACCAGCCACTATATGTTTTCACCTGTATTTTCCTTATTTTCTTACTCACACGTGTTCAGAATAAAAATAAGGAAAACATATCAGTGATTTTCTTAAAATAGAACAATTTTCTCGTATTTACTTACACTCTTTATTTGACATCATTCCATTGGACATATGACTCCCCAAAAGAAGGTTTTACCATAATCGTCTCACTAAAGGATTATTTTATTTTATTTTATTTTATTTTTATTGACTTGTACAATATTATGGGAAAAAACCGACACAAACAAAAATATAGATAATGTTATAAAGCGGAAGAGTTTGTTTCTTTGTTTGAACGCGTTTGTCTTATTGTGTTGAATAGTCCATTTATCAAGGAAGGTTTTAGGCTATATAACATCACGCTGCGACCAAAAGGAGCGAAGCATCAGTGAAAAATGTTGCAAAAATATTGAAACTTATCTATATTTGAAGGCTTATGCGTGCGCTATTTTTTTTTATTTTAAGATAACTAGATAATATAAATTTGTCAATGTGTTGGATACAGGGTAATATTAACACAAACTGAAAATTGAAAATACAATTCATTAACACTTTCTGGGACACAAACCGACGTGATATCAATAAAACTTCTATTGTCTCTAGAATTCTGCCACAGAATGTGTTAAGATCAGTCCTCCGGTAGAGGTAGTAAGATTATATGTGTTTTGAGACACACTTGAGACAGTAAAAATTATAAGACGCAGAAATTTAATTACTCAAAAAATAGTTACAAAACCCAAACTGCAGAATTGCGTTGATTGTGTGACCTGTCTGAACAAAGCAACCGAATACACGTAACTGAGACCACTCCGTTCAACAAAGAACGGGTCTGGACCAGCATTATCATAATGCGGGACTCCCAAAAGGACTCGTAAGTTTGCTGTGTCCCCTTTTGTTAGCAGTTTCGAGACAAGTTGGGACTTTGTGGAAGTATAATAGGCTCATGTGGAGCTTTGAAGACGTACTGCTTAGTTTTTAGACAATGGAAATCAAACTTGGGTTTCCTCCGTACTTATGAGGCAAGAGGAAACTTAATGAAGCTTTGGGAAAGCATTTTTTTAGCTTTTCTGAAGTACTAATATTATGTAGACTAAATACAGGCTGTTAGGATTATGGTATAACAAGCCGAAACTAGATAAATACTTTGGTGAAGTCTTAATTTAATGTTGATATAATCATTTTTGAAAAAATATTATCATACTAATCAGAATCACAAAATTTTAGTTTACATGAAAAAAAAAAGATAAAATAATGATATCAAACTTCTGACTTCACCGTAGTTTTTAAATGTATATGTTAACAAAAGCTGGGTCACGGCTTGTTATACCCTTAACCTAACAGCCTGTATACTGAAAGCAGACCGATAAGAAAACTCTTCAAATACGTTAGCGTATACATTACATACGTTAGCGTTAGGTTTTTATTAGAACTTCTTGAATATGTCGCTACGCAATTCTTTCACAATACAGATTTTAAAATCTCATTAATAGTCAAGTTACAAAGTTTATTTAATGTATAACTCAATTCCCATTTGATAACTTACACTGAACCCTGTTGTTTTAAGGATTAAAATATTTATTTACGAATATGATTCATGAATGATTCAAAAAATTATTTACTTAAATCCAAAAAAAATGGTAGACGAGTAATCAGTGACTAAAAGAGACTGGAAGTAATAGTCAGCTAAAAAGAACTTCAAAAGGAGACGGAAAGCAGCGTTATTTCTCCACTACCTCTAGGAATAATGCGACCACCTTCTTTGGTATTTATTTTAAATGTGTACCCTAACGAGTTCATGAAAAAAAATTTATAGACAGGCGGATAACAAAGTAATCTTCTTTTTTTCTTAAGAGGTACGAAACCCTAAAATATAATAACCGTTGTAATATTCCCCTTTTTTTTCAGAAATTAAGTCATTTACTACGAAATACACAATTCGCGGTGAGGCATCAAAATTCGACATAGAGTTCTTCAATCCTCGACATTCACATTGGCACTATTCCAAGTTATTTTTTGGGCTAACAATATCATCATGCATCGTTGACCAGATTTCCGATTCTAATGGTTCTGTTGTTGTGATTTTTGGAAGCATAAGCAAAACAAATAAATATTTCTGATTTAGAATCATCAAGAACATAATATAGCACACAACTTACTATGTAAATTGTGTGTTTAATCAGCAGTATTCATATGTGTTTTTAATATGACTGATCTCGTGCCACTATTTACAATTGGTTTAACGAGTTTAGGCGTGGACGTAGCAATCTTAATGATGATCCGCGTGAGGGACGTCCTTAAACAGCGACTACTGAAGATAACATCAGTGCTGTACGACGCATGATAGAGGAAGATAAGAGAGTGACCTATCAGCAGATACGGGCAAGCCTAGGTACCTATTGATATGAGTCAAGTTCAAAAAATATTACACGAACATTTAGGCGTCAGGAAGCTTTGTACCAGATGGATTCCCCATACTTTAACCAGAAGACGACCAGAAACACCTTCGCATGGACTGGTGTCGCCAAATGTTAGATAAGTTCAACGGCGGTGACTCAAATGCTGTATTTGACATCGTCATAGGTGATGAAAGCTGGATATATTGCTACGAACCCGAAACCAAAAGACAATCAGCTCAGTGGGTGTTTTCTTTCGAGGATCGGCCAACTAAGGTAAAGAAAGGAAGATGTCAAGGAAAAAAGATGATTGCCTCATTCTTTGGTCGGAAAAGTCATTTCGCGACAGTTGTGCTAGAAGATGAAAAGACAGTTACAGCAGAATGGTATGTCAATCGCTGTTTGCCAGTTGTCTTGGAAAAAATTCGACAGCAGCGCCCTGGAAGCAGGATCCTCCTTCACCACGACAATGCTTCAGCGCACTCCGCAAAACGGACTGTTGAATATTTGACTATGGCAGGTGTCGAGATAATGAGTCATCCGCCATACTGTCCTGACCTGGCGCCCTGCGACTTTCATTTATTCCCAAGAACTAAAGATAAAATTCGAGGTATTCGCTTTACTAGCCCTGAAGATGCGGTGAAAGCGTACGAAAATGCCATAGAAAAGACCCCTAAGGAAGAATGGGCCCACTGCTTTTCTCAGTAGTTCCATCGAATGCGACGATGTGTAGAGAGGAACGTAGATTACTTCGAAAAACAGTAAAAGTATTGGCAACTTTCTACACTAAGCCGTTTTTCATTTTCTAAACAATTTCAGAGTTATCTAGGTACCATCCTCCGTACCTACATTAAGGTTGCAAATAAAGTATTCAGTATTGAAGATTAATGCTTATTATGTTCCTATTAATAAACTTTCAATAGCTCTTAAATAGCTCTTAAACTTATAGCTACGATAGCATCAGAACTCAAAAGAATGGACAGCCCTTTGAAATGGAGCAGGAGTGTACTGAAGCTTGAGGATCGCTGGTGCAGTTTATTGCGATTCATTGTAGATCCCGAATAGCCCGAGGAAGCGTCTTAAGAGCGCAGCAAATCTAAATTGAATTTGAAAATTGAACCAACAACCGGCGATGTTGTAAAAAACTTACACTTTTTATTTTCTCTTCACGATTGCGAGAAGGGACGTGGAGTTGATAAAATAATTTACCTTAGGGATATGGCATAAAACAATAAGGAATATTAATAAGAAGACAGTCAATAGCAGTCAACAGGCCTACGAGTCTCAAGGTCCCGGCAGAAAGGCATCCACCTCAGCATAAGTTGTGCGCGGGCACACAACGCTGGTCTTCCGATGGAGCCACCGAGTGAAACACAGACAAAAACAACCAAAAAATATGAAAATAAAAATAAAAAGTCTTAATAACTTAACGAACACATGCGTACCTTAAGCCGTACATAAAAGTAGTTTATTTTAAATAATCCTTCAAATTTAAATTTTTTACAGTTTTTAAAGTCTTACCCTTTTTTTTCTTTTGCCGAGCTCAGGTTCGTGATCAACAACCCGTATTAATTTGCCGAGGTGATTATACCTGTACCCTTTGACGCTCAGATATTCCAGACACAATTAAAATCAATAAATTGTTATCGCAACAACCGGTTGTCGCATGGGGCTCAAAGCGCTACATTGAAAATAAATGCTTTTTCCCTGCAGTTGGATGATTTTGGGCTGTTAATGTACTGTGTACATATTTAGGGATGTAGGATATTGTTGTACTGTGTAATTGTTCATCAATATGCCGCATCTAAAGTAAATAATTTATTGTTTGTTGTACAAGCGATTGCAGCCGCAAGCAGCGAGTTGGTTCATATAATTAGATTGCCGACGACATCCGTGGAAGGTGTAAGGAAAATGCACCAATGTTTTATTTAGCTCAGAAATTGCTCTCGGGACCGTTAAGATGTGATTTGTGCTTTGAAAAAAAATCGCAAATGTATGTGTTAACGTATTTCGTTATTTTTTTATGTTACTTTTTTATTTATCTCAGGGAAACACACAATTTGATAGCCATAAATAAATACTTCGGAAAGGTTTTCTAATGGCGACCGCGTACCGGACGACGTTCCGTGGGTAGGCCCCCTACAAGGTGGACCGACGATATGGTCAAGGTCGCGGGAAGCCACTGGATGCGGACAGCACAAAACCGATCGTTGTGGAGATCTTTAGGGGAGGCCTATGCCCAGCAGTGGGCGTCGTTCGACTGATATGATGATAAGATAAATAGTTACACTAATACTAATACAGAAATCAGCAAAGTTTCCATACTTAATAGATAAGATAAGATAATTACTTATCATACTTAATAATTAATGTGTAATACCTACCTATGCAGACACATAGGTAATAATTATTAAGAATACCTCGTTGAGGTCATAATGTAATTACTTTTACCATCTCTTGTACCTAAATGGTTGTAGCCATTCTAATTATGTTATGAGTGAATAAATGAATATGAATATGAATATGAATAAGAATAAGAAATCGTTTATTTTGCCACAGTAAACACAATTAACATAAAGTACCTACAGGTAAGTACACCAAAATATTATAACAAAGAAAACAGTACAAACACAATAATTAGACAGACATTAATGTCAACAGTGTTTGCTGCAGCAAACATGGGTCAAGGCTCAGCATAAGTTTCCACCCCAAGGCAAAAAAAAACACTGATTTTCAGCCGTCACCCAGATTAATTATTTAATAATATATCCCTGAAATGAATACTAAAGAAGTGTTTACGAATTTTTTATTCGCGTTTATTTTGGTTTATCCTGACGTTTCAAACTTTCACAACTTTTATATAGGTTAACCATCTTAACACTGTTAAAGACAAGGTTTAGTATTATAGGATATACAGACAAACCTACCATAAAACGTCAAATTTTCTTAATTGATATTGATCTCTACTTGTTGGACTTAAAGTTGAAAATCAATTCAATGACCTTCATCTTCTTGGTAAGGTTTACTTGCCATTGACTGTATAAAAACACTGAACAGTCACTTTACTGGGATATAGTACAAAATTTAACATATTCCTGATATTGTTTTAACTCTTTACGAATAATTATTGAAACTTTAACAAATCAGAGGAAAATACTTGACAGCTTTCTCTTACCTACAAAGCGTTTAGACCGGTAATAATACGTACAGGGCGCATGCCTTATATCTATTTGGATTTCTATTGTATTTGAAGTAACGCAATTTGTGAAACAAATCGTAAAGAATCAAATTGCATAATTATGGATTATTTTTAATTTTTTTTTTGTTAAATTTTCTCATACAAAATAATTATAAAAAGTCACGACTGTTTATAACACCCTTACCTTGTTATGAATGAACTTTTGAATGAAAACGATTTACTCGTACCTATTAGCAATGAAACCCACACGCGTCAATGTTTTTCACAAGTTACACTCTCCCGCTACTTTACTACTACACTTTAGTGTAAGTTTGCCAACGTCTCGCAAACTAAGGATTCGCCATACTGGTTAAATTTTATTAACAAATTTAACTAAAATTGATGTTATATTCGAAATGATTGATTTTTGAACTACATGTTCTAGAACATAACCTTAAGAGTTATGTGATATCAAAAAGAACACGTTATATAATTATGACTCTTTGACCTTTAATAACTTTGTAACGAAATGATGTTTTCACGGTATTTTTAATATAATCTAATTCCAAGATAATATTATTATACTTCAAATATATTTAAATGTGAGTATGGTTGATCCATATATGAGATTTAAGAACGCATTTCGCTCTGTTCAAAGTAGATAATTTATTATACATTAGATCAGAAAGTATTGCAATATACCTACTAGCTAGCAAATGCTTTTGACAAACGAAAAATTATAATCATTACAGATATGAGCATAATAATATCTTTCGCTGACATCGACAATTTTTTTACGCATTGCACTCTACAAGACATAGATCTTTTTAGGGTTCCATACAGAAAGGGTAAAGACAGGACCCTATTACTAAGACTTCGCTGTCTGTCCGCCTGTCTGTCACCAGGCTGTATATCAAGAGCCGCGATAGCTAGACTGTTAAAATTTTTAATATTATTTTTTGTGTTGCCGCAATAACAACAAATACTTAAAACAAAATGAAAAATATATTTAAGAGGGGCTCCCATACAAAAAACACAATTTTTTGCCTATTTTTGCTCGATATCAATAAATGGTAACAGGTACCTACTAACGTACCTACCGTTCTTTAACTAGTCAATGGCACGGAACCCTTCGTGCGTGAGTCCGACTCGCACTTGGCCGGTTTTTTAAAATAATATATTCCCATAAACTCCACTATATATACGTAGGTATCGCAATTGACGTAATAGGGGAGCGAACGTCTTCTTTGTAGTTCTTATTTCAGTTTCTGAAGAACTTAAAAACTAAATAACAATATCCCACCAAAAACATTCTGTAAAAAACTAGCCAAGTCTCGATGGAGCTGCTTGTTTATCTCTAAAAAGTAATGAAATCTAGACAAAGTCGTGCTAAGTCTAAGCCTGCGACTGCGATTTCTTTATTATTATAGTTAATGTTGTGTGATCTATAATAGTTTGGTTGGGCTGTTGTGTTTTCTAATCAGGGTCACCAGGTATCTAGATCTTCGATTATACTAGTTTTTATAGTTTTCCCTTTATGTGGCCATTAAACCCTAACTCTGTACCAAATTTCAGCTCTCTGAGTTTATGGGAAGTACTAGTTCTATTTTGATGATCATGAGTGAGTGAGTGTCATAAATGCAAAACTTTGCTTACGCTTAACTTCGGAACTAAATGACCTACAGTCTTGAAATTTTGGATTTAAAGTATGTGATTATAGCTTACTGGATGAAGAAAATTTCTGCGTTCTGGTATTATCCAGAGGTTCTCAAATAGGGGCCTGAAAATGCGGCGAAATGGTTCCAGTAAAGGATGGTACGGCAGTGTTTGCTTCGCGCTCGACTTGGCGGGGGCACTGCCGATGCCGTGCCCCCCGATTTAGGATATCACATACATCTTAAAGTAAAAAAAAACGATTATGTGTATGCTAATTTCTAAGTTTAGATTTAAGCACTGCGAATTTTTTTTTTTTCAGTATATACTTAACTTTTAATATTATTTGGTCAGCATTTGCTTAATGTAATTCTACATTTGCTTCTTACAACACTCTTGGAACGAGAAAAGGTCAGTGATATTACATTTTGCGATACCTAGCACAAGCGGCAAATTCAAATTCAACAATACAAATTACCACAGGTAAATTAGTATTGTTTGTTAAACACGGGCTTAACAGGTCATTACAAGACACGTCTGCTTCTATGCATACATTCATTGCGTAATGGATGGTCTGTCCCATCCTTTGTCTGTCGGCTCATAAACCCATCTCGGAGCCCGCGGCACCTTGACTGATCGCATGATACCTCTAACACATACGGGAGGAAATTGCAGGCGTGCGTGAGTCAATTTTAAATCTTTTGAATAAGAAAATATCGAAATAGTAACATATTATAGCACATGTCCAAACTGGTCTGGGTGTTTTATATGTATTATAAGTATGTATTTACAAAAAAAAAAAAAAAAAGTTTATCGGTTGTCTAGTACCCCATACGACAGGGTACTTAATAGTAGCTTAATTTGGGACTAGAGGCATGTCTTAAATTATAAAAAAAAAATTAAAAAAAAACTGCAGTTATGCCATGACGTTGTAGTCATAAAACTGTTTTAAGGAAACCATTGAAGATATATGACGCACTCATACTACACTGGAGTAGAAGTAGTTTGTTAATAGGTACCTAGATTTGATCGAAAAGTTTTCCTGCAATGTTTTATTTGAAAACCTGGTATTTCAACTATAATAATTAAGCAAAATGCAAAAAATACAATAAATTTGCATCACTGAAGCTTAAAAAATAACACAGCTATTTTTCTTTCTATGGGTTGAAGCGACTGAAATATAATTAGAAGAGCCCCGTCATTTTGTCTTCATTGGTCAAACTACGATCGCCAACCCGCCTCCCAAGTGTGGTGATAATAGAATTTCTTTTCTTGTGTCTCCACAAGGCTAAACCACTCAGCGTATGTCCAGCTAAGGAGTTGTGGAGGCCTATGTCCAGTGGACTGATATGAACAGATTACGATTTTTATAATTTTTAATAGAAAGCTTACACTACTGACACTTTGTACCCGTACAAAATAAATATCTCTTCACTATTATTACCACAAACAGCCCTCTATGTAGATAAAGGCTGCCTGGAACAGTCGGAATCAGTTGTCCATGTGCCCTTTGAATGCACAGGGGTACTACCTATTAAGAAACTGTCCTCGGCACCCCAAGTTCCCTTTTAGAAGCCTGCGAACGTCCCAAAAGACTTCTGTGCTTCTGGAAGGAGTTGGGATGGTTTGACTAACCATCCCAATCCCTTTTACGCATGGGCCAAGTGGAGCCTAAATGCGAAAAAGGGAGCCCGCTACCAATACCCGTCCCAAATTTCGTCCCGTATGCTTCGGCATAAGCCAAAATGCTTTGTTTTATGCGTTCCGCTAGTTGGGTTTATACGAGTGCGGTTTCGCCCCTCGCTCGCTGTCCGCAAGGAGGCCATTCGTAAACATCCCCAGATAAAGTATTTTGTGTTTAGTTACAGCTAAATTCGGTGGCTTTGAGCGTTTTATGATGTGTTTACGAGTGTCCTTTGGGTGCACCTAAAAATAATTAGCTTTCCGCATAACATTACTGCCAGGATAAATTTGGAAAGTGGATTTTGCATTTAGTATTTGTTTGTTTTTTGGGCAGAGAAAGAAATTAGTTCCTTGCAGAACACTTTACAGCCGAAGTAAGGTTAAGGTGTAGGTTTTAAAAAGGACTCTTATATGTTTGGGATTATATATTTTTTTTAATTTTGAGTAAGTAAGTAGCTCAATGTTATTTATTTACAAAAAATGTAGTTCAAAGGAATATTATAATAGCTTATCTTGGGTTGTTGAAAAGGCAAAGTTTGACACAAGGATAGGTGTTGGTTTAATTCTCGAAGAGTGTTAGGCGTAAGACTCTCCAAAAGAATGGTACTGCCACAACCAAAGGCTGGTGAGCGATCGCAGTTTTTGCCAATAGCTGATAGAATAATATATATATATATATATATATATATATATTATTGTCTTGTTACATTGCTGTAACGTATTCACATACATAAGATAAGGATATGTTTTATTGTCATAAAGTGAGTCATTACTATCTTATGTATGTGAATACGTTACAGCAATGTAACAAGACAATAATATATATATATATATAAATAAAATAAAATAAATAAAATAAATATTTTAGACATGCCTCACTGGGCCACACTGAGCCATCTAGTCCCAAATTAAGGTACTATTAAGTACCCTGTCGTATGGGGTACTAGACAACCGATAAACTTACTTATATACTTTTTTTTTTTGTAAATACATACTTATAATACATAGACAACACCCAGACCAGTACAAACAGACATGTTCATGCACACAAATATTTGTACTGTGCGGGGATCGAACCCGCGACCCATGGCTCAGAAGCAGCGTTAACTACCGCTGATCCAAATGGTCGTCAAAGGCTGTATAAACTATATATATATATATAATTAAAAAAAACGTTATTCTATGTATGTACAAGCTGCGGATAGAATGTACAGACAATAAATAAATAACAGCACCTCAACCTTAGGTTATGCCCTTAAAAAACTATCGAAATATCTGTGCCGCTTGCGAACAACTGCACACATGCGTAATTCTTATTTTGTCCTTGTCATACTCGTGAAAAGAACAATTACTTTCTCTTTCGCCTTGGCATCCATAATGTATAAAGACGCACAATTGTGACGTTTTAGGGACGCATATTGAGAGCGCATGTAAAATATCTATTACTTTTTAAATATCATTGCTTTGACCTTTAACTTTTTGGGTAGTTTTACCTGCCTGTACGAAATGGTAGTCCAGATACTTCATAACTCTTCCACAAGATTCATAGTCACTATCACTAGAGTTATTTGGTTAATGATCCAAGTCGCATTTTCTTTATGATATTAATATAAATATAAATAAATAAATATAAATATTTAAGACATGCCTCACTGGGCCACACAGAGCCATCTAATCCCAAATTAAGCTACTATTAAGTACCCTGTCGTATGGGGTACTAGACAACCGATAAACTTACTTATATACTTTTTTATGTAAATACATACTTATAATACTCGTACATAGAAAACACCCAGACCAGTACAAACAGACATGTTCATACATACAAATATTTGTAATGTGCGGGGATCGAACCCGCGACCCACGGCTTAGAAGCAGCGTTTACTACCGCTCATCCAAATCGATATAGAAAACACCCAGACCAATAAATCTATTTAAATTATAATTGAAGCAAACAGAAATATTTGAGTAGCCTCTTACTTCAATTATATGACAAGGAGCAGTGCCATTAAATTGTTGAGATAACAGTGTTAGCTGTTTGTTATCCCTAATAAATAAAATAAAATAAAATAACAGGAAAAGGAACTTAATTGAATATTGAAAAATCTAAAACATCTTTCACGTATCATCTTCAATCTTCCAACCATCTGAAAAACCCATCCCAAATTGCCTTCATGCTTTCACTAAGAATCAATAAAAAGTTCTCCGTGGCCTGTGCCGATAAAATTTAACGGTACCTAAACTAATAAACGAAATCCGAGCCTTTGCCATTGATTGGGGTCGGCTTAATCAAAGCCAATGGAGAACAGTAACACTTGTATCATCTTTCCGTCAGCCAATCAGTTTCAATCAGTTTTAAACCGGCTTATGCATAAAAGTAACAGCCTATAATCATCCCACTGCTGGGAAGAGGCCTCCATCATTGAATTCAAGTTACCACTGTAATGATGGGAATCCCATTAATGCAGTGGCTTATGTATAATAAAATAATAATAATAAATGTGGACAACATAACATACCTACGTTGTTCTGATCTCAATTTGAATGACTATTTAAAGCACTCGTATTTTGGAAATCAGAAACAACGAAGGTACCACAAACACCCAGACCCGAGAAAATGTAGAAAAACACTTTTTTTCTACATTGGCTAGTCCGGAAATCGAACCCGAGACCTCTGAGCAGGCGACACCTTAAAAACTGGTGTGTACGCCACTTCGCCACGAAGATCGTCGAGGTATGTATGTACCTAAATTAAAAATTTAAGAAGAACTAACTGGAACTATTTTCATTACATTGACCGGAGTCATGGTGGTTCTGAAGAACAACAGATGACTGAGCAAGAGTTTATAGATTTTTAGCCTTTCCATTTATTAAAGTTAGCAAAACGTATCACGCAAAAAACACTGTAGGAAATTCGATGCCCTGGTCACTGATTTAAAACTAGATGTCTACTAAAGAAATGAATGCTATTTACAAATACTCTATCTATACTTAAAAAAAATGTTGGTGAACAAGAAACAAAAATATATATCTATGACAAATTACAGTTTTCCAATACTTTAAAATATCTGAGGCTAACCAATGACGGACAGACAGATAGATAGGCGAAACAATAGAGGTCTTTGTGACAACGATACCCTAAAATATCGGCAGGCCTTGTATTGGATGGCTGTAATTCTTATGTTATGATTTGTAGATACATTTTTATTTGGACTTAGTTTAACATATTATAATGTTTCATTGCTAAAACTCTGAAAATGTTAAGAACTGGTGGTCAAATTTGAACTATGTGTAAAGTACGCACTATCCAACCAGCAGTTATAGCTTTAATGTTTTAAGGCCTAAAATTTAGGTAAGTGTGCCTCAGGGTGGAGATATTTGAGTGGAAATTTATAACGAAGGAAAAACCGCTGAAGTGTTATTCTAAGACTAGCAATAATTATGCCATTTAAGTTATTTTTAAACAGTATTTATGTCAAAGGTCAAATCAGCTAGGCGAATAATAATGATGTTGCCTTTGTTGAAATACATAAACTAGATCGTATATAGAAACCTATAGAATATTTGAAACATTAAACAAATTAGAAAGATTTTGTAAGTTCTTTATATTTGGAGCAAAAAAATTATTGTTTCCAAAACTTGTTACCATCCCTTTGGAGTTTATCATGAGAGGTGTAGTGTGTAGGTATGGCGAATGTATTTATTCTTATTTAGTATGGAGGACAACAGATTACCATTGCAATAAAAAAGTGTTTTTTAATAGAGATATATCTTTTTCCAATTATATAATCGGAAAGCGATAACCGCTTTACAAAGCGGACAGAGTCGCGGTAAGAGCGCTGCTTAGTTATAAACTTCATCAAAACCAGTTAAATAAAATATTAGCTTATTACTTTCAGTCAATACTAAATGTTTGAATTGTTTTAAATCAAAACTCATTTACAATCTATCATTAAGCATCATAGCTGTTGACGTATAATTAAACGATTTAATGAATGAATAGCGAAACAGGTGAAATTGACTATGATGGTAAAGCTTTCGCCAGGGATAGCAAACATTTGCAATGTTATACAGATTACCGATCAGTATTTAAACTTGAAAATTGTATGGCTCAGTCGGGACCCGAACCCGCATCTCCATGCATACCGGGCGTGGCCCTTACTCATATTATTAAAAAAATCATATATTTCACAAAAAAATATTAATTAACCTGTAAATTTGTCACGAATTTTCTTTTTAAATTTTGTCAAATTATTTTGCTAAAATATCATATAAAAATTATATTATTTATTATACTGAACAATTTTCCGCAATAATAAATAAATAAATAAATATTTCAGACATGCCACACTTGGCCACACAGAGCCATCTAGTCCCAAATTAAGCTACTATTAAGTACCCTGTCGTATGGGGTACTAGACAACCGATAAACTTACTTATATACTTTTTTTTGTAAATACATACTTATAATACATAGAAAACACCCAGACCAGTACAAACAGACATGTTCATGAACACAAATATTTGTACTGTGCGGGGATCGAACCCGCGACCCATGGCTCAGAAGCAGCGTTTACTACCGCTGATCCAAATGGTCGTCATGATGACTACTACAAA
The DNA here is from genome assembly GCA_949315895.1 of Anania crocealis. Taxonomy (NCBI): domain Eukaryota; kingdom Metazoa; phylum Arthropoda; class Insecta; order Lepidoptera; family Crambidae; genus Anania; species Anania crocealis. Next base: position 3,820,639 of record OX438880.1, read on the forward strand.
TCCATCATTTTAAAGGTGAAGTGTATAGGCTGCTTCTGAGTAGGTTAAAGCTTTTCTCCCAACTATAGTGGAAATATGCACACATCTTTGACTTATTTAAATGTTAAAATAAAAGTTACCTTTTTGGATTTAACCACCGTTAATTAATATTTTATAGCCATAATGTTAAAAAAGTCGAAATATATTATTTATAATAAAATTGTCTATATTTTTAAAATGATTTAAATCTAAAGTATGTATATTTTTATTGATTGAATCTTCTTATTTTAAATGTAATAACGACGAATTATTTATAATTTATATCATTCCGATTGTTAATCTATAATAGACAACAAACTATAATTAAATTAGTAGCCTTAAGAGGAAACACTACGGGCGAGAGAATTGAAAAATAGGTATTTGTAAAATCTATTGCTGTCGCGCAGTGCCAAGCGCATTCACCGCAGAGTGTGATAACTGCTTCTTGGACCGAAAATACCTACTAAAAGCACACCAAATCAACGTTTCGTAGTCCCCCGATTATTTTTCCAAAACTAAACCGATTTAAATACTTTTTTCATTAAAAACTAAAGAAAGGCTTTGGCCGTGTTCGTATGTTTTCCTTTTTTTCTAAAATTTTGCCAAATTTGTTTTCTGGATGTTTAAATACAGCGGAAAATCTGGCGAATTTTTTCGATTTTTGAGGGCTTATATCTATTTTATTAGTTAATTTATGAAAAAACAGAAAACATAGAAACATGCTAATAGTAGCCATAAATTTTTATAATAAAAATTATTGCTCTTCTGGCATTATCCAGAGAGGAAACAGGGGACTACGTTTGTATGGAAAAAACAGCCGTTGTATTTCCTCTTAAATCATTTTCTAAAATTAGGTATTGGTGACAGAAACAAATAATTCCGACTCCACGCAGTCTAAGTCTGCCCTACCCCTAGAGTGTAATTCAAAAGCGCGTAGGCGCAGAGGGGCGAGGCGGCCCGCGGGCTGAGGAGCAGGAGGCTGTAAGCGAGGCGCCGCGGCTGAGGCTAGCCAGAAAGTCGAAGGTACGGTGGTGGCTTAAGCACCTAGCCAAGATCTCGGGTCCAGCGATTGGTTCCCAGTTAGGGCAACAAGAGTTTTTAATTTTCGAACTCTTTCGTTTGTGATCACCAAACTGATTATTGATTGACTGACTGTTAATTTTTTACATACACGGACAAACATTGTAATTTTAATCTTGTTTTAAAGGCGATTCAGTTTCGGTTAGGTTTTTAGGTTTATTTGAAATACGTGCCAATAGTTCGCCACCTCTGACGCGATATAATGAGATCCTTAATTACGGTTCAGTAGGTTTTTAATAATATGATTGCTGTTTGCCGAAGTCTAATTAATATCAGAGTTACGGCGCTGTTTTGCTTTGAATTTATTATTGGATCGTTTAGTTTATTAAGTGGTGTGTTAAATATATAGATCTAAGTTACCAATATACTTGAACGTGTTTTAACAAAAACACTTTTTCAATGGTACCGCCAAAACGAAGACATTGGAAAAAGAAGTGAATGAAAGAATGAATACTCTTTTTATTGTACACCAAATAAAGATATAAACAATTTCAACATTAAAATGTACAAATTAGGCGGTCTAACCGCCGACAGCGATCTCTTCCAGAGTAATGCGGTGACGAGTCCTCAATAACTCAGCTGAAAACCCAAAAGAAAAAAAAGACGTGTGGCACTCGGAGACTGCCGCGGTACAGCTATTGCATAGCATTTTTTATCAACTTATGCAATTATAAAACTAAAAAGTATCACCGCTGTGCCGGTCGGAGTGGGGGGGTGTTAGGTTATTTTCGTTACGAAATTTCTGGATTCGGTCTCCACGCTCAAGGCCCGCGATAGAAGCTATGCAATAGCTTAATTTTATAATTTTATGTATTTTCTAATTTTGACTTTTGTAATTATTTTTTTCTGTAATTTTGGCAGATATGGTTACCATAGGCAACCATACTGTCAAAATCCTTATTTTCTTCGAAATTCTTTTAAATTTCGGAAATTCAAAATTGTTCGATCGTGCCTCGCCCCGAGTGTTAGGTTAGGTTATTTTCGTTACGGAATTTCTGGATTCGGTCTCCACGCTCAAGGCCCGCGATATAAGCTATGCAATAGCTTAAAAAACTTTATTTTTGGTATTTTTCTGAGTCACAAATTAAGTATTGCTTATTATTACCTACTTTCTTAGGGACTACCAAAGGAACAATAATTTTATTCTATATAAAAGTTGCCAGATCAAGTTTTCTTCATTAAAAGGCCAGCAATCTAAATATCTAGACCAGAAACTGAAAGTTCAGTGTGACAACTAAGGGACCACATATTTTTATTTGGCTTATAAATTTTGGTTAAATTGTCCAAAGAATCTGAGTATACGTAATTGCACAAGCGACGACAGTTTTTGATTAATGTTTAGGTCCTTAAGTATCGACACGTTCGTCCGATGAGCGGTCCAGCTTATTCTGAGCATGCGTCTCCAGCACCACATTTCTAGGGCGTCGATCCTTCTTCGGTCCTGCATTTTCAATGTCCAGGTTTCCGCTCCATAGAGAAAGATCGGGAAAACCAAGCTATTCATAAGGCGTACTTTGGTGTGTTTTGTTATTCGGCGGTCTTTCCAGATCTTATCCAGCCTTTGTGCCGCCGATCGAGTCATTGCGCTGCGTCGCCTGATTTCGGGGTCACAGCCTCCGCAACTAGTTATTGTGGAGCCCAGATAGATGTAGCTGGTGACGACTTCACAGTTGGAAATTAGAGTATTGTCAGGGTTGCCCTCGTTTGCTCTATCAACCACCATCATCTTTGTTTTGTCGCGGTTCAGGGAGAGTCCAAACTAGATCAAATTTTCAAATTAGTCGTCCTTAAATTAGACAAGGCTTAAACCTGTTTATCTTTTTTTGTAATCACACTGTTAATTTTCACACAAACAAAAGCGTATCGGATCGTGAAATTCCAAAACCATTGTCTTTTCGTGATTGATTGATACATCTGAACTATAACTACTAACTAAATCCCGCGAACTTTCCTAGAACATTCTGGAACATCAGCGAGCCATATTTATTGTAACGAATGGAAACCGAACAACGAAAAGTTAAATTGAATATAAATCTATTGCTGGGACGTGCGCAAACTTGTAGATGCGTACGGAACGTGCGAAAATCGTGTCTATTTCAACGGGCTAAGGTTGATTGGGAAGCCAAATGACTGTTGGTAGTTTATGAGGCCGGGACCCATCAATATTGGAAAAGGGTCTTTCGGGTGTTTAAATAAATAAAATAACCCGCTTGTAGGCAATTAGGAGTCGTGTGCTTTTTTTTCATTCGTTACACTGAAAGCAAATTAAGGTTTTTTAAGTAGCGCCTGTAGGTAACCACGTAATTGATGCTGATTCGTTACTTAAAAACATCTTATGGTAAAAAAAACGTTTGATCCTGCTTAGTTAAATATTAACTTGAAATAATAAGCATAGGGAAAAAAAAGTATTCCTAGATGACTAATGTTTATAAACTGACTTGACCTGGTTTTATTAGAGCACTAACACTACGAAGAAAACTAACTATTATAATTTATAGTACACAAATCTTTAGGGTGTCGAAAAATCCAAAGTTATGCGCGAGGTAACTGACACCAAACGACCAAAGTCGGTTCTCGCGCCAACTTAAGCTCTATTAAGCGAATTAACTATGCAACATGACCTATTGCAACATTATTTGACTGAATAGGACATTGACAAAATGAACTAGCTGTCTTAGATTCTTTAAAAGATTTGATCATCAATAACACTTGCCTATCATGTCCCCAGGTCTAGACTCAGGCATCTGGAGGATTTGGTCAATAGTGACGCTTGGCAGGAGAGTTGGCCCGTCTTCTTTTGCAGGTTCTCTTTTATTCGCTCTTTTACGAGACACATTTATCAAGAGAGAAAAGGGGTAGTACTATTCTGTTAACGTGTTGGCACCGTACTACACTATAGTATATGTATAAAAGAGTTACTCCCAATCGATGACAGCTTTGATTTTGATTCCAATTAATTGCTATGGAACCAACTTTGAGCTTTACTTTAAAGAAGAAAACGACCAAAACCGTTAAACCAAAAAAAAAACCTAAATATACATAAAAAAGATTTAAAAAAAAACGAACGTATATTTCGAATTGAGAATATATTTTCTTCGTCGTTATAACGATAAAAACAAATACCTAACGATATTTTTTCACCTGTGTCTTGAAAATTGGTCCTAAGTCTTTAGTTTACGCGGTTCGTAACGAGCACACAGCACATTATATTACAATTACACTCTGTATCGCCAATACCGTTGATTAGCCGTGCTCATGTATTTGTTATTCAAATGGCCTCCCCGCAATTCAGATCGTATGATATCATCACTGATCAACCGTAATGACTGCTGGATAATTTTCAGTGTTTTAGGCCGAGCTGCAAACGTTACCGAATAACACTTTAACGTTCGTTATGCAACGTTACTTTCATAGAATGTTCAATAACGATAATTAATTTATCGTTATATAGCGTTATTTTTAATAGATTGACATTTAAGACGGTAACATAGGTCACGTTAGTTTAGGAATATTTACTCATGTGGTTTAGTATCGAATCCAACTTATAAAAAGTACCTATAGTAGTAAAGATACCTATCTATAAAATAACAATATTTCGAGACAAGCCATACAGAGTCATCTACTCCCTAAATGAGCTACTACCAAGCTTATACTTACTGAGTACCTACTTGTTAAACGATTAACTTCCTTTAAGACCTTTTTTATGTAAATATATACTTATTATATATACAAAACACCCAGACCAGAACAAACAGATGTTTATAACACAAATATTTGTGCCATGAGGGGATCAAACCCGTGACCCTTGGCTTAGAAGCAGCGTTTACTTCCCCTGAACCACACTGGTCGTTAAAAACATCTTTAAGTACATTATTAATAAAATTCAATCAATCAATCAAGGTTCAACGTAGAAAATGTTGTGTTTTTCTACATTTTCTCGGGTCAGAGTATTTGTGGTACCTTCGTTGTTTCTGACTTCCACAGTACAAGTGCTTTCAATATTTCTTTACTCACTTTGAAATCAGAACAATGTATGTGATGCTGGCTACATTCATAAAATTTATTTATTTGTTTCCTCACTTTCCTCAAAGCGTGCTTACGTAACATGAGCTGTTGTTTACTTTCAAAGGAAAGGTATCAATGTATCCTCTAGAGTCGGAAGTACGCTTTTTAAATGTTCAATGCAATTCTCGTTCAATGGTACCGTTTATCACAAATAATATAGCCTGTGACTATTGAGCATACTTTGAAGAAAAACTAAATTAAAATTGTAAAATGAACAAGTACATAAAATTTATTTTTTTAATATAAATTTATTATGAACGTTGTCCGAATTTTTGAAGTTAACAACACTAAATTTTATAACGTTATCTGGTTTCAGGGCTGATAAGTTAGGAACCTCTTAACGTAATTAAATTAAGTAAGTATTTTAAAATCGATGAGCCCTAAATAATGTAATTAAATTTAATAAATAAATGAAATTTGGAAATGCTTAAAAGATGATGTTAAAATAATTGTAAGAGGGAGTGGACTGAAAACAATTATCAACATTACTAAAATACCTAAGTGTTAAAAACTAGCCATGTTCATCTCGGGAAATTTTACAAAGCAGAGTTTTGATGTGCTTTGCAAATGCAGTTTGGTTTATTTACATTGAGTATTAAATAAACCAACAAGTTTATTTAGTACAATAATGTTTTATAGTTTGAAAGTATTTTTTCCATATACTATGTATTAATGAGTTAGTTAACATACATTTAACTTGTCAAACCTACTTTTCTGTAATATTTTCCTTTTTAATTAAAACGGATACTTGCTTACAAAGTTTAAAATACTTCACAATTGGAATATTTTGAGTCACTTCTGAATAACGATGTTTATAAATTTAACCGTAATCTCTCTAAAAAATCTTGTCAATGACATCCCCCACTATGGGTCAGTTGAGAAAAAATTACATCACCATTTGATTGTACTAAAATTCATTTTATCGATATTACAATTAAATTTTTTGTCGTCTAGATTTCATAAAAATTCTATGTTAATCCCAAGAGTTTTTGAACTGAATACCAGACGGACAGATTGGCAGACAGACGATCATGACAACAATAAGATTCCTTGTTATAACAAAAAAAAAAGGAAATTTAGAACAACTAGTTCATAACGACCATTAGGATCAGCGGTAGTATACGCTGCTTCTGAGCCATGGGTCGCGGGTTCGATCCCCGCACAGTGCAAATATTTGTGTGCATGAACATATCTGTTTGTACTGGTCTGGGTGTTTTCTATATATTATAAGTATATACGACCTCCGTGGCGGAGTGGCGTACACACCGGTTTTCAAGGTGTCGCTTGCTCCGAGGTCCCGGGTTCGATTCCCGGACGGGTCAATGTAAAAAAAATGTGTTTTTCTACATTTTCACGGGTCTGGGTGTTTGTGGTACCTTCTTTGTTTCAGGTATCCAAAATACGAATGCTTTAAATAGTTATTTAAATTGGGATCAGAACAATGTATGTGATGTTGTCCACATTTATTTCTTTTTTTATTTTTATTATTATTTTATATTCACAAAAAAAGGTATTTATTTTATTTTACTAAGAAACCGTACAGCGTTATAATAATGTGTAAACAGAATAAGATTGTACTACAAATATGGCCAATTACTAGGTTTCACATAACATACGAGTACCAATTGTAAGTCGCATAATATTGCTAATATAGGTAAAACAAGAACTGCTTTCGCTGTTATAATAAATACTTTAAACTAAATTAAATTAAACCAAGGACCCAAATAACAATATCCAAAGTTCTATATAACAATACATATCATGAATTGCATTTAAAGCTCATGTAGAAAACGGAACTACTTATTAAAAGGGAAGGTGTATTCTTTCATAAAGGAATTATGATTTTAATATTATTATGTTTATATAGGTATCATATGTATATAAATGTTCTTGTGTAACTGGAAGTAACTAATTAAAACATGCATACTTAGGGACTATAATAATTAATGTTAGTTTCCTAATTTTAAATATTACAATTTATTATTCTATTCTAAATTTTAAATTACAAATTCCTACTTATCTATCATAATGTAATATTAAAGACTATGCAAGAAACACTTATCATAACCGACACGTAAATAATATTATGCTTATCTCTTGTTCCTTGACCCGGGAATAGAATCCAGGACCCCTAGATCTTGGCCCGATACTTAAACTGACTGAGTTATTCTTTCAGTTGTCTTGCAACATTCTCAGATTCTTATCTCTTGCTGCTTAGGTGACACGGGAATTGAATCCAGGACCCCAAGACCTTGGCCCGGTACTTAAACTGACTGAGTTATTCTTTCAGTTGTCTTGCAACATTCTCAGATTCTTATCTCTTGCTATTCAGGGGACCCGGGAATAGAACCCAGGACCCCGAGATCTTGGCCTGGTACTTAAACTGACTGAATTATTTTTTCAGTTAGCACTAAAACCAGTCTTCAGATTTTCCCTGCAATTAAATCTACGGTCCATTTGATAACGAAAATATCTCAAGGCAAAAAGTAACCACGTCCGACCCACATCTGGGTCGGACGCCCAAACAAATTGGGCCATACGGACCAGAGCAACCTTCAGCCCTTGACGTTGAGCTATCGACGCCAGTGATTTGAGGCTGTGCAGATAGTTTCGTAAATATACTCGATCGGTGTCCACGGGCAAATGATTACCTAGAGTTAAAAAATATTATGGTGACAGGGCTTTCAAATAAGATTACCATATACAGAATGACTTTTTAATCATCTTCAAAATTTTTTATAGGCGTTCAGTATCGTATTTAGAGCCCATTTATGAAGTAAAAAATGAAAATCAAGTTTGCACCCGAAAATATTTTTCGCAACATAGTTTTAAATTTTTAAGGTATAAAGGGAAAATCAAACACTTATGAATAGTATCGTAATGAATGAATGAGATGCGCATCGCGTAAAAAAAGTGTTAGTAGGAGGCCGTATCAAATTTTAAATTTTTGGCGGACATTTTCTAAGTGCTTTATCTTGACATTTTTGTTTTGTCATTTGTTTGTCATTTGTTTTTTTATCTCGTAGATTGCTATATTAAAATTTGGAAGGTGGTTTAAATTTCACCCTGTATAACCCGGCCAAATTATCGACATGCAAGAGATTATTCCTTAAAGATAGTCATAGAATAGCAAAAATATTATGTTTTGTTTAATACGCATATCTTTTTTCAAGGTTAAACTATTGCTATGATTCTTTTAACTTATATTAGTTTTAAGTCAGTCCTATATAAACTGCATCTCAAAAGATAGAAAAAGAGAAGCCTAATGCTTCAAAGGAACGACAAACACTCGTCATAAAAAATACCTGACGATAACCACGACATATGAAACTATTTTTGTGTTGGTTAAGAAATCATCATTATTGTCATCTCAGCCAAACCTAGAGCCTTCACAAAGATCAATCCTGTGCCAGTCTACCTGGTAGAGGGTCTACCCACAGTTTGTCGGCTACCGGTGCTCAGTTGCTAAAGTAACAGCCTATAATCATCCCACTGCAGGGAAAAGGCCTCCATCATTGAATTCAAGTTACCACAGCAATGATGGGTGTACTGGCATAATCACCACGCTTGCCAAATGCGGGTTGGTGATCACAAACCCGAGCAACGTTCGCAAATTCGAAACTTTTTTTGTTGCCCGACCCGGGATTCGCACCTGGGACCCCGAGATCTTGGCCCGGTATTTAAACCACTAGACCAACGGGGCGTTGCTAATTCTAAAAATATTTTGAGATATGCTGAGGTAAATGAGGACAACATCGTACATGTTTTATTGATCTGAAATCAGTCGCTATTGTCTGTGCAAATCACATGTTTACAAATCCAAAATAACAAATTGAAGTAAAGAAAAAAATATGTCCTATAACAGGCCCAGACATTGTACAGAATTCTAAAAAAATCAAGAAAAATCTACTGACTTTGGGAAAAATACGTAACTGTATACAACGTTTAATTTAGCGGCTCAAAAATAAATACAAATAAATATCCCTCTCAATTAGGCATACAAGATGGCGTTTGTCGAAAAAAAAAAGATAAACCATAAACTCTAAATGTCAGTAGCTGTCAGATTTTCTTTGTCACTATTTGACATAACCGTTCTTTTCATGATTTTTCCACTCATCTAAACTCTTTAGGCATTAAGTACATAAGTTAAAACACTTTGTTTTATTTGTTATTATTACAACAAGCACAAGTAAGCAAACAATATCACTTGTTCGGATCGAGTTAAGCGATTTTGAAATTGTCAAAACTGACAGATGTCATAAAAGTGTCATCTTCCGCCATGATAGTTTTGTTGTTTAGTATTGCTATTTTAATGAGGTTATTTTTTTTAAGCCATTAAACGAATCCATTTTCAAGAATTTGGATAATAACAAAGTGTTCCAGGTATATTTCCCTAACTTTTGGCAATATGTACAGGTTCTGGGCTTAGCCTCCATACAATTTGGGACATCCCCTTTTCTACAATGACCTGCCCGGAAATTGAAACCAACCGAGCCGGCACCCTATAAACTTTGTGTTCGGTCTGTAAGATTTCGTAAATATGCCATACAATTAACTTAAATCTAGTTTCAAAGCCACGCTACTTGAGCAAAGCCGTGATAGATCGCATGTATGATAAGTTCGTCTTTAAATCTGTCGCTGAGCCATCGGGAGAATACATAAGGCCCGTATCCACCGAGGATTAAGCCCCGAGACTTGGGATTATCGAAGGAGATCGGGATTAACACGTCTCGCACCCGAAATCTATTGCTACAAAAACGTTAGCTAAACTTTTTGGTTTAAGGCCTTGTGTGAGTGAAGTCCACTGATGTATTCGTAGGGAAACTGGTGGTCGCAAACATTATTGTTTTAATTTACGAACAGTTTATTGAATTGGGTCTTTTTCGTTCACACCTTTCCTTTCGTAACACTTAATGTATGGTATCCTACACAAAAATGGCGTTTTGTTACCATTTGGATTCCGAACTTTTTGTTTGTTTGGACAACTATTCTAAATGACTAATTTTGATGACCTCCGTGGCGAAGTGGCGTACACACCGGTTTTCAAGGTGTCGCCTGCTCCGAGGTCCCGGGTTCGATTCCCGGATAGGTCAATGTAGAAAAAAGTGTTTTTCCACATTTTCTCGGGTCTGGGTGTTTGTGGTACCTTCGTTGTTTCTGGTTTCCAAAATACGAATGCTTTAAATAGTTATTCGAATTGGGATCAGAACAATGTATGTGATGTAGGCAAAAAAAAAATGGGCAACTTTTTCCCTGAGTAGTATGCCAGTTATGTAGAAATATAATTGCGCAACTTAATATTGAAAAAATATGTGGGTAATAAGTTCGCCGGGTCAGCTATCGTATAGTATTAGGTGTTAAAATATGAAATTGCCGTTTTATATGGACGAAATCGAGAAAAGTCATTTTTCCATACTAACAATTTTTTAGTTTTTTTAAAAACGCCTGAACCGTTTTCGATGCAATTAAAGGTGAAAGTTAGATGGTTATAAAGCTACGCATTATAGTATTTAAATTTCAGAAAATCAAAGTATATAATACAAATATACTTAATTGAAGCAAGAAGGTCAGCTGACACATTGTAAGGGGTCTTTTCAACGACTTCCTTTGAAGTAATAGGCACTATCGCTTTTTTTTTTTTTTTAGTCAAAAGTTATTTTATTTAGTTTTTGATACAACACAAAAAGAATTACGCAATAATATGACTATACTTAAGAGCTATAAACAAAATAAAAAGTGGGAAAATAATCGGCAATTTCATACTTTAACCCCTATTATTATCGTAGTGATCGCATTATACAGAATGACTTTATCATCATCTTCAAAAATTTTTGTAGGAGTTCAATATTATCGAAGGAGATATGACATTGCTCGTAAATCCTTAGCGAACCCGTGTCTCCGAATTATTTATGTGTACAACGCAACTACAATAACACTGTTATAAGCATAAGGATCACACTATATCAATTTACAACGCTCATTGCTGCGCACACAAACATGGACCCAATCACAGCGGCTACCACTTACTCGCTTACACAATGCGTCATTTGGTGTGTGCAAATTAGGGTGTCACTGTCACTACAAAGTGTGGTCGCGGCGCACACGTCGGGCAGTGAACGCTTTGATTAAACCTCGATACATTGCGCAGTCGCATAATACTCACAACACAGCTAATTATTAGTATTAAGCCTTCAATGTATATAGTGCCGATACAATTATCGTTACATGGATGTGTTCATTAAATAATTCACCGCGGTGTGCAATAGTTCTGTTTGCCCATATTGGATTCGCACGCGCCACGCCCCCAGTTCATACCTATTTCTTTATATGATCTGAGCTAAATATACATAAAATAAATGGCTGTCGAACGCCACAAAATGTATGTAGTATAAAAAAAAATGCCATTTTTGTGCATGTTTTAAAGTAGGGCCACGAAACGGGATGAACCCATCATTGCTATGGTAACTTGAATTCTATGATGAAGGCCTTTCTCTGCAGTGGGATAATTATAGATCGTTACTTTTTTACTTTTACGAAACGGGAAGATGTTTTAACAGGAAAGACCCGTCCAGGAAGTTTATGGTAAACGCTGCTTCTGAGCCATGGATTGCGGGAAAGCTAGAGAACCTACCCACAGATCGTCATTTAGTGGGCGCTCGCCATTTCAAAGCCTTTCCAACCACTCTTTTACATATACAAAAACCTAACAAATACTTAGGACTTTTAGGATTTGTGTAATCGAATTAAAACGGGCAACTTCCTAAACTTATGTAGCTGCATTAAACTCCAATTTTGATTAAAGGTTTTTCCCAAAAAGTTTTTATGGTTCCATTCTTCAATTCTTTCATAATAAGTTTTAACGCCAGTAGCTATTAGTAAATTACACAGATTATAAGCCTAAGAGTTGGAGTGAATTAACCCAACACAAACAAGATTCCCATGTCCCTTAATGGTAATGAATTCAGTAAGAAGTAAACAGGATCCAATTAACATGAGAGTTATACAGCTGGATACCCGTTCTTGTTTACTCTCAGAAAGAAGTTACTAAGTATCTACCATGGCTTGTCAACTTTACTAAAAACACATTAGATGGCGTTGAGTTACGACATCTTTAGTTTTTAGTCCAAATGTCATTAGCGATCAACAAAACAGTATGATCGTAATTTCTAGGCACCATGACCGTCGCAAAACTATATCAAAATTGTGGCAAATATTATAATTTATGCAATTAAGAAACAAGGAAATATGTCAAATAAATACATTAATAATAATAGTAATAAATCTTTATTTGGAACAGTAACAGGATAAACATTACAAAAGTAAAAACGATGTTATCTGCGAAAGTATAAACTGTGTTGCAGTCAACAACGCCCTCCTCCTAATAATATTGACAAAGTTCCAATAAGAAGTACAAAGTTGATCTTATTTTTAATTTAGTATTAAAATCCTAAAACCCAAAAAGTTGTGTGTGTGTGTGAGTGTGTGTGTGTGTGTGTGTGTGTGTGTGCGTGCGCGTGCATGCGTGTGTGCGTGTATGTGTTTGTAGGCGCACGTGCGTGCGTGAGAGTTTGAGCATGTATAGGAGTAATTTAGTAGAAAAGAGAAATTTAGAGAAAGATAGTAATTTTAGTCTGGAAAAAAACCTTGTTTAATTTATTGATTTTTATTGCTTTATCTTGTCAAACATCGAACTGTCACGATGACTGGCTAATAGGTTAATAAGTATTATGGCAAAATTATTGAAATAAACACAAGGAAAATCATAAAAAAGTGTTCTTTCGAAACTACTTTTTTAATTGTTATTTTTTTGGTACCTACATAAACCTACCAAACGAGGAAACCCAGCTACCAAGCTTGTAGATTTTTGCAAAATACTCCATTAATGGTTTATGGAGTATTTTGCTATCAGCAGTAATATGCGACATAATAAGTCACATTTACTAGGAAGTCTGGCTGAGGACTTTTTTTTTTATTTTCCTTTTTTTCTGACCCCAAAAGAAAGTAGCTATTAATTGAAGCACTTGTTTTGTTGTCACTTGCGTAGTCGGCGCCACCCCAATACTACATAAGTTAAAATTCGCAAATTTCTGATGCTCTTAACTTAACCTTTTTAAGTCTCGTTATTAATGTGACCTTTTAACATCGAGAAAATTCCAGTCGACATTAAACTTTTGAGAATTTAGTTATTTTCGCCAATTACGAATTGTATTTAATCATCTGATTTTGTTGCCTATTAAAATAACAGAATTATTTTGAACCTTAAAAACTTGATTTGGAAAATTCCTCTAAATATGAATTTCTGCTAACTAGGTTTTATTTAGATAAAAAATGGCAAATATTCTGAGATCTGATTGATCACATCTGTTTCAAATAACTTTAGAAATTACTAACAGTAGGGCTTCAAAAATATTTCAACCATTTTCTCAGTCGACAACGCTGAATATAAATTACAATATACCTAGTTTTTAGAGTTCCTTACTAAAAGGGTTAAAATTTCTAATTTCAGTCTGTTAATTGTTTAAATAAATAAATCATATAAAATAATAGATATTGCAGTGAATTATATGTTCAAGCTAGCAAAGGCCCTACTCTTAAGAGGAAACACAAGGGCCGTTTTTCCATACAAACGTAGTCCCCTGTTTCCTCCCTGGATAATCCCAGTAGACACGTAGACCGCCGGGCCTTCTCCATTCAGTGCTGCTAGACCCTGGCGGTCACGTAGACCGCCGGGCCACCTCTATCCTGCGCAGTTGAACCCCGGCTTGGTCAGGCAGACCGTCGGGTCATCTCCCCTTAGCTGCGCAGTTGGGTCCTTGCGTGGTCTATCGCCGGGCCACCTCCACTCCTCATCCATATTATAAATTGTTAAGTTATGTAAATATACCACTATATTTTTTATAATAATCTTGTTATTTTATGTTCTTAGGGAATAGTTATAGAGAGGTAGGTCCCATTAACTTTTCCCCTTTACTTCATTTTCCTTTGTAGCGTAGCAGAACCTAGGTTTCTGAGGGCATTCCTCTTCAAGGGTACCCCAGATAGTCTGCTACGTTATAATACACAGTTTATTTTCAACCACCACGAATCTCACGTTATGTAACCATTACGTATAACATCTTGGCAGTGTTATTTTCATTTCTTTAAGAAAATCAGTCACAGCGTGTTACACAGCTAAAAGTCTGAATCTATATTTTATATGTTTTTTTAAATATTTTAATCATGAAATAAATAACACTGCAATGATGTTATACATAATGGTCCAATAACGTAGGCTTCTTTTTCCAGGTGGTTCAAAAAGCACGGTGTATTCATCTGAGGTCGAAAGGTCAAGAGTACGAGACAAACGAAACAGATACAATTTTTGTGTTGCAGAATAAGATCTCTGTTTTGACCCATAGATATACTCGTAGAATAAGGATAAACACAGTCAGTCAGTTAGGGGTGATGGGATCTACCTCCTAGTGGTCCACCCTGGGCAACGGCATCTTTGGATTTCTAACCAATGATGACGGCTAACAGATCCCCCTGCGGTGGTAGGCTTCGTAAGAGGCTGCCTGGATGCTACCACCCTCCTGCCGGAGTCCAGCGCCAAACAGTGCCTCTGTGTTCCGCTGGTGTGTGGGAGAACCAGTGCCTCTGGGTAAGCTCGCTCCATCTTAGGCTTCTTCTTAACCGTATCGTTAAGTATGTAGTCAAGAGCAAGCCCATAATTTATATTAAAAAAAAGTCTGTTAAAAATATGACACATAGAACTGTCCTCGATTGATTGATTAACATTGATATTGTCAGTGTCGACTTTATACTTAAATTCCTATGTCCCCTAGATGGGGGAGAGGGCATCCACAGTGCTCTGCCAGCCCGCTGGTCTTGAGTTTCACGCTTAATTTCGCTCCAAGTCTTGACAATAGTCGCCGGTTCGATGCGATGATTGTTCGCCGCCAGGTTTGTTTAGGGCAGCCACGCTTAAGCTTGCCTTGGGGATTCTAGTCTAGGGCTTGCCTTGGAATATGATCGGGGTCTCTTTATAACCCGACCAAATTATGTCGACATCCAATAGTATAGATATTTATGTAATGTTGTATCTATACGATTGATATACGTTTTACTAAAATTGCACCCCTATGTCAAATAGGTGCAAATTTAGTTTAACAAACTCTTATCAAGCAAAATGTGTATCTTGTTTTTTGTAGTACATACAACGGCAGTTCAACCTACCCAAAAAGTTAAAGGTCATTAAATTGATTTTCAACTTTAAGTCCAACAAGTAGAGATCAATATCAATTGAGAAAATTTTACGTTTTGTGGTAGGTGGACGTGCTATTGTCTGTATTCAATATTTTGACCACAAACTTCGTAAATATGTAAAGTTTGACACTTTGATAGCGGATCGTATGAAATGCCCATAATTCCAACATCTGCCCACGGGACTTGGGATAATCCTTGACTGATAAGATAGTGATTTAATAGAGGGCTTAAGTGCGTTCGAATTATATCCATTACTCCTTGACGGGCCCGATTCGGGTGTAACATCTTGGTTTAAATCAGTATTATCTACTATGGGTTATATGAGTATGGCTGACCACCTCGGAGTTTCTAAAGTAAGTACATAGTTTAGGAGTTAATACATAACATTTAGGGTCATAATTTTCAAATCCTTCTTTACTTTTAATTTATATACGTTTATGTATATTGACAAGCGTGGTGATTATGCCAGCACCCATCATTGCTGTGGTAACTTGAATTCAATGATGGAGGCCTTTTCCCTGCATTTGGATGATTATAGGTTGTTACTTTTTTTATGTATATTGGTGAGACAGCATACTCGGAACAACGTTTCTTTGATAAAAACACTTTAAACCGTCCATACTTTTAAGTTATCATATACAGGGTGTTAGTGTAATGGTGTAACAATTAAAAACTAGCTTAAGTTAATATTAGCTAGCTTAATGGCCTGCGCAGACGAGGGATTTTTGTCCGCGGACTTTTTTGTCCGTTATATTAGATCGCTTACAACTGTATCGAGTAACGCAAACGACGGATTAAAAGTACCGCGTACAAAAAGTCCCCCGAATTACCGAGGACATGCAAAGAGCGGACCGGACAAAAGTACGGGGGAGTCCCCGAAAAAAATAGAACTCGTGTGACTAGGCGAAGCAATGCACATGGCGGACTTTAGTCCGCGTTGTGCGCTGGAGACGTATGCACGACGATAAACGAACAAATGATCGCACACCGTGCGTTGAGTTCGCGGTAAATCCGCGACGGGCTTTTTATTCGCGGAGCGTACTTTTTTTTCCGCCGCGGAGAAAAGTCCGCCGTCTGCGCAGGCCATAAGTTAATTAGAAATTTGATATCATCATTTTTTGTTTTTTTAGTGTCATTTTTTTAAATGATGAGATCACATTTTTGACTTCACCGTAGTATTTATGCATATTATGTTGACATAGGCTGGTTTCATCTTGTTACACCATTTACCTAACACCCTGTATAATATTTTTAAAAATGTGAAAAGTTTTGGAATTTTTGTACGAATTTATGAAATAAATAGATAGATTAAGTTATGATTCGGCAATAAAAATATTCTATTCTATTCTATTCTATTCTTAATGGAATAGTGCATAATAAACTTATTGCAAAATTAAATTGTTGTAAAGTAATTGGATTGTGATGTACTTGTTATATTTTCAAATCATTATCTATAGTTATTTATCTTTGTAGTTTGTCAAGTTATCAAAGTTGGCGTTGCATGCAGAAAATGTACGAAACAATTTATAATTATTTTGACGTATTTTTCTCCAATATTTTAAAAGTTATCCAGCTTTTATAGATGGAAATCAATATTATCATATTATTTGAGTTATTAATGATCATAGATTTAATATACTATATATTAAATCTTTGTTAATGATATAGGTAAACTAACCCGATTTTGCTTTTTTAAACTGTTTTTTTACAACATTAAAATACACTTTTTGTAGAGAAAAAATATAAACATAATTTCTAAGGTGAAGGAATCTCCGGAACGTATTTTGTACTAAAACTTTGGATGGCACAACTAAGTATGGCGAGAGACCAACTTTGGCAAAACTTCAAGTGTTACATTTTACTTCCCTAAAATTTACTTTTGCTTAGGATTTTCTTGAGTTGAGCCTACGATGGTTTCTTCATGTGTTTGTGTAATAGACGACCATTTGGATCAGCGGTAGTTAACGCTGCTTCTGAGCCATGGGTCGCGGGTTCGATCCCCGCACAGTACAAATATTTGTGTGCATGAACATGTCTGTTTGTACTGGTCTGGGTGTTTTCTATGTATTATAAGTATGTATTTACAAAAAAAAGTATATAAGTAAGATTATCGGTTGTCTAGTACCCCATACGACAGGGTACTTAATAGTACCTTAATTTGGGACTAGATGGCTCTGTGTGGCCCAGTGAGGCATGTCTTAAAATATTTATTTATTTATTTATTTATTAATGGAGCCAAATGGTTCTATGGGAATGGGTGTCTATGATTGGCCTTAGATAACAGTCCGCATACGAGCCCCGCGGTATAGTAACAAATTTAAATTTCCACCCATACATGTGGTCTGGTGGCTTTGATTATTTATCCAACTGCTCTGTCTGGTGGCCACAAACAGGAGCAATGTTAGAAAATTCGATTAGATTCCGCGACCCGGGCATCGAACTTTGTTCCCCGAGATCGTGGCCAGAACACTTACTCTGTAACACAACGTCCGAATATTCGTCTCTATCGATCTCGCTCACTCATACGAATGAGTCAGTACTCTTCTTAAAGTAAGTGAAAGGGACAGATTGATCCGTAAATACGGGCTTCGGGTTGCGTTTAGAGCCTCTGAGGCCTTACTCCGCAACACAATGTCCGTATATTCGAATCCATTTGTCCCTATCGCTCATACTGAAGTCCTAAATGATCTGAAAGAGACAGATATATCCGTAACTAAGAGCTTCGTGTTGCAGAGTTAAGCATCAGGTACCAATAGACAAACGGGTCGCGTCACTGTTATATGTAATTCTGCCTAGTATCAGGCCGTACCCTCTTCACTGCCGACACATATTACTCCGTACGTCCAATGAGGATTACTTGACTGCGCCGAAATGGTATATTATGTTTCTGCTGTCAACTTTTCTACCGACTAAAGCAAAAGGTTCATTTGACCTGATTTTGGAGTAAGCGTGACCTTCTTACTGCATTAGCGTTGATTAATACCAATTACCCAAATTAGTCTCACTAAAATTGGAAAAAGTAAAATCTGAAATTAATCTATACTAATATTATAAAGCTGAAGAGTTTGTTTGTTTGAACGCGCTAATCTCCGGAAGTACTGATTCGAATTGAAAAAATCTTTTTGTGTTGGATAGTCCATTAATCGAGGAAGGCTTTAGGCTATATAACATTACGCTGCGACTATTAGGAGCGAAGCATCAGTGAAAAATGTTGCAAAAACGGGAAAAAATATTGATGTTAATTGCAATCATATAAACAGATATTGACGCGGACGAAGTCGCGGGCAACAGCTAGTTAATAATAACTATTCAACACTTGGTTACCTATTTTTGTAAATGTAACATGGATATTTTTGTTTTTTGACGTTCAATTTTAATTCTATTACCTATTACTGTACCTTCGCCTTACCTTTTACCTTCGAGATTTGTTGCGCAAGGGCGGAGAGGCTGCACTTCCCGCAGCGCCGGAGACGAGGAAATCCTAATGCATGTGTGTTTGCTTGCATGTGTGTTTGCCTTGCTTGCATGTTTGCTTGCTTGCATATACTAGCTTGTTTGCATGCAAACATGATTGCTGGAATTCTTGCATGCTTGCTTGCATGCTTGCTTGCATGCATGCATGATTGCTGGCATGATTGCATGCTTGCTTGCTTTGCTTTTACTTATTCTTACATAATCACTTTTTCATTTGTCAACATTTATTAATCGTAAAAAAAACAAGTAGTTATGTATCGTCTAATTTGTTTTCATTTAATATATTTTTTGTCTTTTAATAATATTAGAAAAGTTTTTCTGGAAACTGAAATATCTGATAATTATATCTTTGGCATATGTTGAGTAAGAATTCAAATTATATTGAATTAAAAAAAAATAACAACTGAAAATCGGAATATTAGCAATTTATCAATTTTTGACGACCATTTGGATCAGCGGTAGTTAACGCTGCTTCTGAGCCATGGGTCGCGGGTTCGATCCCCGCACAGTACAAATATTTGTGTGCATGAACATGTCTGTTTGTACTGGTCTGGGTGTTTTCTATGTATTATAAGTATGTATTTACAAAAAAAAAAAAAGTATATTAGTGAGTTTATCGGTTGTCTAGTACCCCATACGACAGGGTACTTAATAGTACCTTAATTTGGGACTAGATGGCTCAGTGTGGCCCGCTGAGGCATGTCTTGAATATTTATTTTATTTAATCGTGTTTTCGGTATAATAAAAATATGTAAAAAAAAATGTGGCAAAACGATTTCGGAGAAATTCGTACTTAAACAATTCAGTTTTAAAATAGGTAACCCGCCTTTCTATTAGTATCTATTATTGTTTTAACTATTGCAGTTACTGACCTATGTATTATTAGAAAATACGCTCTGCCCGCGTGAACTTAACTTTATATCGCGCTTGCGGAAACCTGAACTGAACAGTGGGATACCAAGTAGCCTATGTTCCTTCTAATACCTCCAAAAATATTTGTGTACAAAGTTTTATGATGATTTGTACATTAAAATTTATAATATTAAGTAAGGATATGACTAACTTATGGCAATTAATACTAGGACTACGTCTATGTAATTTTAAGTATAACCATATCATAAGTTTTCTCATACGCTTTTTAGAACAGCACTAACAGTTCAAACTGCAAAACTATTACCACTTACCGCAATGCCAAACGAGAGTTCTATGCCATTCTGAAACAATCTTGTGAGTGGCTTTAGAACACTAAAAAACCAAGAACTGCGTTTTGTAATTACTATAACTTCGGTCTAACTTCTTGGCTAAGAACCAGGATGGCAGACGCGGTCGCGCGGCAAACTTTCTCCACGTTAGGGCGAATGCAACAATATCTAAGTACTGGTTAGCTAAAACCCTGATTGAGTTTTGAAATGCATTTATTTCTTTGTTTGGCTCTCCTCTATCATTTCATCATCATTACCTCAGCCAAACGACGCCAACTGCTGGACATGGGCCTTCCCCAAGGATCACCACAACGATCGTTCTCGCGCCACCCGCATCCAACGGCTTCCCGCGACTTGCAGCAGATCGACGGTCCACAGGTCGGGCTCGTCTAATACAAAAAGACGTGCAATTGTCTTACAATGTACGTTCCTAAGCCCAATCCTTAACGATTATCTAAATCAGCGTAGCATCGATTCACCTTGTTTGAGCCCAAGTTGTTTATTAAAGATAGTTGAGATCTACAATTTAGAATATGTCGTATGCACCATCGGTTATGAATTCTATGGGAAATTGTCTTCTCATGCCTTTTATCATTGCCCACCTAGATCTACCATGAACTGAATTTAGTCCTTTCCTAAAACGAATGGCATTAATAGGATCGTATCAAATATTAGGCAGGGAAGGTTGTTACGCCCCTCTAAGTCCTATACCTGGGTCGCAAATCTTAGGCTGTGCATCGGGAACCTATTCAGCATTGTGATGAATCCGAGACTTGCACCTTGTATCGTTTTCTTTATCACTATTTTTTACTTCATTCACGCGACGTTTTGAACTATTCACAGCGATCGTAGTCACCGTTTAATTCATCTACACCGTCATTTGGACATTCTATTTATTTAATTTTTTTTTAATTGCTATTTTTTAAAATAAACAGCCTACTAATTTAAAACTTTAATTTGTTTCCGTAGGATCTCTAAGTGCGGCACTCTTTCTTAATTTTTGTTTAACCCCCGATTAACAGCAGACGGTGTAACTAGCTTTAAGTGGAAATCGCACTCGGCTGAAATTTATGTCGCACTTAGACAACGAAGCAGAATGTCCGAGTGCCGAATGTTTCGGAAGAATAACAGTCCGATTTTTCGGAAAGTAAAAGCTCAAGTTGGGATGGTCTTGATAGTTTTAAAACTGGATCCAATAGAAGCGGACCCGCTACACATTTTGATGATGACGCAGCGTTGTTATGAAGTAATGAGGTGTGATTAGCAGAAAAGAAGATTTCCTTTTTTCATTGCTACTTCCATACTGGTGAGTTGTGGTTTTGCGAGTTTATGAGAATTATTATTCATGATGCAAAAAGTTGATTTTCCTCTTCATTCAATGTTTTGATACTATATTTATAATTTGAAAGGATTAACAATAACTATTGAAGGATAAAAAAATAAGAGGCTGGTCGCGAAGCTAATCAATAAAGCAGCAACAATCATCATGCATTGACTTTAAATGGGTGGCTTACTGTATTGTACTTCACCATTTTCTTGGTTTATTTTTTGTGCACAATATTTATTTCAATGTGATTTTTATAAAACAAAATAAAATCTCAGGGTTTTCTGCAAAAACCTCTAAATTGATATCGGTCAAGACATTTTTATGTTAAAAGTTATTTAAAAACACATAATAACGTCCTTACCCACATTTAGGTTATAAATTTAGTTTATGTCAGTTGGTTGTACCTACATTAACCTAACCAATGAAGTTTATGAGCCTGTGTTGCCAGAAATAAATATTAGTGTTTATCTATCTATCCTTGAATGAAAATTTCGACTTTCCAAGTGAGACTCAAACTCAAAACCAATCGCTTACCAGGCTTTAACATTTTGTGTAGCCGAATTTATTCAGGGCTTTGCACTGCAGCCAGTGAGCCGCAGAAATTCATCAATGTTTAGCAAAATTTTACTTGCATAAGCTAACGCTATAACATAATTAAGCTAGCGTTTAGCACATTATATTTTTACATTATAATTTGAAATGAATGAAATGAAATAATTTTATTGCTTTCAAATACAATTACATACACAAGTTACGAACATTATTTTAGCCTAACTACCAGGAAAGCAATTGGAGATGACTCAGCTTGTGCTGTTATGGATAAGCAATCCCACTCAGCGCTGATTTTCAGCCACCTCCACTTCTCTAAAGGTGTGACGAGAGAATCTATGTAATGAGGGCTTAAAAAATTATGCTAAACAACCATTACCCGAAAGCTAACAAAAAATAAATTCATTGAAAATAACAATAAACTAAAAGCACTTGTGTGTGTGTGTGTGTGTGTATGTGTGTGTGTGTACGTGAATGTGTGTGTGTGCGTTTTTGGGTGCGTAACTTTAAAAAAAAAACTCAGAAATATCGTTTTAGGGGCAGTGACTTCCAAAATCTAAGGACGATATCTTCCACAGCAAGCTGTTTATTTAATAAAGCTGCTTTGTATTTACTCCTGAAACAACCGATACTCATTTTTCCTGTCATAGGAGGAGGCAGATCGTTCCATATGCTTGCTGCGTAGAACTTAAAAGATCCTCGATATCGCCCTGACTTGTGCTTAGGTAATCTTAATCGATTTTCTGTAGCGGTCCTTAGGTTTCTCATTACATTATCTTTGACCCAGGTAAATTTATCAAATAGATATTCAGGCTTTTTGTTACAGATTACTCTATGATAATTTGGCTTATCCTGATGTTTTCAACTATCAAAAATATGGGCTAGTCCGATTACAATCACGAGCATTGTTCGAAAATTCATTTCTTGATGCCAGACCTCGGGATCTAACTCAGTATCTTTTGATCTTGACCCGGTAGGTACTTCAACCACTAGCCCACCGGAGCGTTAATTTTTAATAGTTACCTATTACAGTATAATTATATTGTTTTAGAAGGCAGAAACTGTGTTACACCGCTGAACTGTGGCCTCTTTTGATGTTTCGTATTTGTTTTTGGGTCCAAATTAAAGGAGAGCTTTCCCACATAAGCTAGCGCAACAGAAATAAAACTGTAGTTGCCAGAAAAACCAATTTTGTTTGTGTACGCACGTCCGCCACTTCAAAGGCGCTGTCTCTTTTGATGTGTTCACAGACGTTCAAGCTGCAGAGGTGCCATGAAAATGTATGAACAGACCATACAAACAGGGTAACGTTTAACTTAGATATACCTATGTGAAATCTCGTGTCATATTGTTACTCATTGTTTGATTTAGGTAAAGAGATGAAAGACGGTGTGAATGAGTTTTGATTAAAAATTGACATTGGTATAAAGTCACGACTTATTGCCCAATGATTTATATATTTACTGTATGCAGGGGATTAGAAATAAACATCCATCTATGAACAGAGTCACATAAAACTTTCTATAAGGCTAAGCACCTAAATGTGTACAGACAATAGCACGTCAACCTACCACAAAACGTCGAATTTTCTCAATTGATATTGATCTGTACATGTTTGACTTAAAGTTGAAAATCAATTCAATTACTTTTAACTTTTTGGGTAGGTTGACCTGTCGTCTGTACATTCCGGTGATTTAATTATATTTTCATTCGCATAACTTCCGATCGACGGCACCAAATTGAATAAGTAATTGGAACGAAGTTCCTTATCGCGCGTTGCGAACGGGGGCTAGACGGAAAAAAAATGTAACGACACTTTTTGAACGACACTTTTTGCTATAGTTGTAAGCCGTGCGGCCGTGTAAGCAGAGAAAGAGAGATTTGGAAAGAGAGAGGGAGAGGGAGGGAGAGAGAGAGGGAGAGAGAGAGAGAGAGGGAGAGGTAAAGGGAGCGAGGGAGATGGAGGGGAGAGGGAGGGAAGGAGAGGGAGAGTCTTGTAATGATTAGGAATGATTGGGAGAGGATTTGGAAAACATGTTTGATAATGGTATGAAAGAAAACTGTTTCAGAAAGCTCCACATAAAAGCTTGCAAATGTTAAGATAATTATGGTCATAAGCACACCATCTCCATAACACTATTGACTCATACGGGTGGTACGTAATATTTAAACATGTCCTGAACTACTAGGTAATATATTTACCAGAAGCTATTTTATTATTTTTATGATAAGCTACCGAACGTTAAGTTAAATAAGTATGGTATAATTAGTTACAAATCAGTTCTAATACACATTAAAATTTCCACGTGAGCAAATTCGCAGGCCACAGTTAGACGTTTACATATTAAATATAATGTTTAAAAGTCATTAATCTAATTTATAACCAATGTATTTCAATATATAATTTCATTAAAATAATAAAAATTCATAATAATTCCAATTCGATGTCGTATCATAAAATCATAGTGTACTTGTTAGTTGTAAACTTGGTTAATATTATAATTAACAAAACTAAGTATTTGCTTGCTAATTGTAATGGCTGAATAGGTGTTCTAAAATATGTTATTATTGTCCATCTTCTGTGTACCCTACTAAAATGCAAATAAATTATTCTATTCTATTCCATTCTAATGATATTGTTATATGGTAATCACTGAAGCACTTCATCGTACTTAAACAAAAAAAGAAAATATTAATAATTGCTCACCAGTGCACCTTCTTGCAATAATTGTGAACGTCATTCAAGAGAAGATTGTTACATATTATATTATCAAATACAAATCTTGTTACAAAAACAGTCTGTGTACACTCCCATTCAACACGAATCTTGCTCAATTTACTAATTCTCTTAATACAAATTGGTAAAATGGTTATAAAAAATTTAAAACAATGTGAAAATAAATACTTTATTGCACCTAAAGCTCATTAAAAAACATTAAGTCAAACTTTTTGTTAATATTGATTGATAATGATAACTTGAGGTAGTTACAAAACCAAGCGACATAACTTATATTAAAAGATAGTATCGCCTCCTTTATAAACTTTTTACTTTTCTGGGAATATACTCTACATCCACATTTTTCATTCTTACCTGTACTTGATCTTTACCATATTGTATGCCCCCTTCATGAAATACAGTTTTGACTACAAAATTTCGTAATATATGCGCTAGCCCACATATTACCTGAAGCTTCGCATATCTTAGACCAATGCACGCACGATGTCCATAACCAAAAGGCTGGTATGTTACACCCATGTCTTGCTTTGCTTCATCAGTAAACCTTTCTGGATCAAACTTTTCAGGATCCTTAAAGTACTGAGAATCGTGATGAAATTCATATAAAGGAGTGAATACTCTAGTACCTTTCTCGATTTTGATATTACCCACTGGCAGAACTGCGGCTTCATTACACCGTCTAGTCAAAAAACCAATAGGAGGATGAAGTCTTAGAGATTCGCTTAATACTTTATCTAAATACTCCATGTCTGACACAGCATCAGCTGTTAACTGACCCTGGTATTTTTCAAACACTTCATCAATTTCCTGCTGAACCTTGTTTTGAATTTCTGGATATTTACCGATTTCAATTAGAGCTCCTAAAATAGACGTAGCCGCTGGTTCAACGCCCGCAACAAAGAAGAAAAATCCTTGAGCTGCCATTAATTCATCGGTAGGTTGCATCTTGAAGCCTGTTTCATCGTGTTTTATATCCCCATTTTTCTGTATGTTCAAACAAAGATCCGCAAAGTCATGTTTTTGAATGCCCTCTTGTTTTCTTTGTCTAAACACTTGTTTCATTGCACCGATGAAAAATTCTTCATATTCCGGGAAGAACTTAAGGTTGAACATTTTGAGTATCGTCGGACTTAAATTCGCCACTGAAAACTTGACGTTCCTCCAAAATGACGGTTGAAATGCGCCTCGTGTGCATTCCAAAAATGGTGATTCAAATGTTGACTCTGATCCGATTCCGAAAACAGCACCACTAATAGCAGCACAGCAAAAAGTCGTTAATGTATCATAAGTGTTATCTTTTCGTTTCTCCGGATTATTGTTTAAGTATTCAACAAAGTCGCGACTACTTTTGTCCATGATGTAGAACATGTTTCGTAGTTTCGCTGGTGTGAAGAGGGGCGTCATTTTTTGCCGCATTAGCTTCCATCTGATCCCATCCATGAAGAGAACATTATCAGCAAGCAGGTCTCCTTTATTATAATTGACTCCTCTATCTACAAACGATGTGGATTGCATTATAAAATGTACGTTTGTCTTATCCCGAACGTACAAAGATGGTGTGAAAAAATTTCCGAACCCAATCGCAGCTTCGTTAGGATACTCCTTGTAGAGATCGTGCATGATTTGAAAAAATGGGCGATTCTGTGTCATGAAGTCCCAAAACACTCCCATAAATTTATTTCGACTATGGAATTTTACTCCACGTCTGTTCCAGTATTCCTCGTTACATTTTCCACGGTAATAAACGAATGCACATGCTAGGACAAAGCCTAGAAGTGACAGGAACAAAATCATTGTTCGGTATATTCGCGGCAAGACTGTCAACTAGTTGGTAATAAACAAAGGTATTTATATAAAATGGATTCATATCATCGATGATAATTTTGTTATTGAAATAATCAACGAAATGATAAAATTTGCTTGTTAAAGTTAAAATAAACGCGATAAGCCGGCGTAGTGTTCATGCAGCGCGTATTAATAAATTTATATTAGTTTCACCAATTATATCAAAACTTGAAGCTATCCATGATAATGTAAATTGTTTGGAATCTAAATTTTGCTCTGAGTATCAAGTTTTCTAACGGCCGGTCCCAATAATCTATCTATCTTCAGTTTTGGCATATCGTAGATAGGAAACAACTTCTGTCTTTGTTTCTCTTCTCTGGACGGCAAAATCAGAGACAGAAGATGTTTTCTATCTCCGATATGCCAAAACTGAAGATAGATAGATTATTGGGACCGGCCGTAAAGGAGACTGAAGCGATCCTATACAAATCTTGGCCCTATATACGTACTGTTTTTTTGAGTTTACGCGAACACTATCTAGCTACACATCGTAATTAAAGATACATTTACAGGTTTTGAATTCGCGTTTATTTTGGTTTATCCTGACTTTTAGAATACTTCATAGCGTTTGTGGTCAATTACTTCATGCCATCGAAGAGGCACGTTTTTTTGTGTTTTAATTCCTAATCTTACTAATATTTTACTCATGACTCTTTTTATTTTATTTTTAACATACTCTCTTACAACTCTCACATCGTGATAAATACTGTTAAAAGTATTTTTAAAACAAAAACAACTTTATGAATGTTTTTGAAATTGTTTCTAAGGCAATTTAACTGCTAGAGTTGAGTAGAGAGTAAAATAAAATAAAGTATATAAACTTGAAAAATTTTGTCTCAGGCGGGACTCGAACCCGCATCTCTCGAGGTCGACAAAATATTTCAAGTTTATATACTGATACTATAAGTGCAATTAAGTTGCTAAAATATCAAATAAAGTATAAAATAAAATAAAATTTATAAAAAATGCAGATTCAAGATTATCTCATTCAGCAAGATTTGGTATATTACTATGCCAAAAACTCCCAAAAAAATCCTTAATTACAATCAAACAAATGACAGAGCGTGACGGAAAATCTCTAATTAAACAAAAGGTCACTGATTAGTCCGTTTCTTTTGTGAACACCCTTGAGGACGTGGGCAGAATTTCTTTACTGATAAAAAACCGGCATAAATTACTTGCGTCCTTTTTGAACTAAATACATTAAACAGAAGATTGTCTTTTAAACTTTCTCATTCTTTTTAACTCACACTGAAAATCGCAATAAGGAAAAAGTGCTCTGGCACCGGTCCTACAGAATTTACAAACTAACTTTTCGCTCGCGGCTCCACCTGCTTAAACTACATGCTATATCTAAAGTTATTAAAGCCAACAAAGCAATATTCTTAGAAGCTCAATGCTTAGATTGGTCTCCCGATTTCCTCCTCCTCCAAAGATCAGGGCTTCGAGGAACCTAAGACAGTTGAAATTCATTTCAAGAAATTATATATTCTAGTTGACGTAGTTTATCTGTCAAACCACTGCCAACAATCAACAAAATACTTAAGTGTCGTGCGATGCCGGCACATTAAAAGTCGTAAAAGGCGACTAAAGGAGTGCCAGAAGAAGTTGGGCAGCAGTGGCGTTTCTTCGCCATTGGCCCAACTGCGATCGCCAACCCGTTTCCTGCAGTGCTCTGATACAGAATAGTGATGATGATGACTTAAGGCGGCGTAGTTCTAAGAGGCAGCGTTTTTGAGTTTCGCTTAGTTTGAATTCATTTAATGATATACATAATGACTAAGCTTAAATAACAAAATACGTAAGCGCAACGGCTCGTCAGGCCCGTACTGTCGCGCGCTGGCGCTTACTGTGCGCATAGGCGCTCCGTAGTAGGCGATCAATGGATATCGATCCATTAATCCCGAATTACCGAGCCTTAAGTACTATCGAACAATATTTATATTCTTACAAACTGACCCCGCGAACTTCGTATCACCATTTAATGATAAAATTTGATATTGATGTCTTAACCAGTTGGCTGCTAAGGAGCAAATCTGATCTATGACTATTGATTCCCATTGTGTCTGGAATTACCCGCATTCAAGGGGTTAAATGCCATGTCATCCTACCAAATTAGCTTATAACGCCATCTGTTAGAATCTTATGGAACTCACAGCTTGCTAAATTATTAACAAATCTTTTCCAATAAAAATAAAATGCGACTATAAATTGAGTTATAAATTATCTTTTAAGTTGGATCTAACTGCACACAGTGTCTAAAATTTGATAGAATCGGTTTAGTAGTTTAAGATTCCATCGTGGACAAACAACGTGACACGAAATTTTTATATAGAGGGTGAAATTTTAACCACCTTCCAAATTTTAATATATCAATCTACGAGACAAAACCAAATGACGTATTTTTTCTTTAGGTATAGCCCAGTACAAAAATGTCAAGATAAAGCTCTTAGAAAATGTCTGCCAAAAATCTAAAATTGTTGATACGGCTTCCTAGCAACACTTTTTTTACGCGTTGCGCTTCTCATTAATTCATTACGATACTATTAATAAGTTTTTAGATGTCCTTTATACCTTGATAGGTCTAGGACCGTAAAAATTGAAAACTATATCGCGAAAAATATTTTTGGGTGTCAACTTGATTTACATTTTTTACTTCATAAATAGGCTCTAAATACGATACCGAACACCTTTAAAAATTTTGGAAAGTGGTTAAAATTTCATCCTGTATAAAGATTAAAAGTTGCTTAGCAACCGTTGTTATTCTGATAAAAAATTACCTACAATATATTTTACCTATTAACTTATCTATGACAGACTTATCTTTATCTGTTGATATGTTATCTGTAATCGGCGTTAGTACGATCAGCCAAGAAAGTGGTCTACCAGTTTTGAAAATTTCATTTGTTAGTAAAAGACCGATAAGGTTTATTTATTTATTTATTTAAACTTTATTGCACAAACACTAAAATGAAGTACAACAGGTGGACTTAATGCCTTAAGGCATTCTCTCCCAGTCGACCATCGGGCCAAGCAGAAATAATTTTGTGGGCGGTGCGACATAAAAAGCAAATTAAAAGACAAAAAATTTCAAAAATAATAATAATATACTCAAAATATACTACATATACAATACAATATATATGTATATAAACTACATACAATTACTAAATAAATAGAAAATATGTAAATAAATAAGAATAAGATGACGACTACTGCTGTGGAAGCAAAGTAAATGACGACTACTGCATTTTACCTAAGAAGTAAGACCTGACACGTTTCTTAAAAGCAAATTTACTCGGTGGTTGTTTAATGCTTTCAGGCAATGAGTTCCAAAGCCGAATGGACTTAACAAGTAAAGAATTTGAGACAAAACCAGTTCGGTGAGAAGGAATAGAGAGAGTGAGTTTGTCGGAAGAGCGCAACTGGCGCGAATGGGTCGAGCTGAGAAGAGAAAATTGGGATTTAAGATAAGAAGGGGAGTTTGGATCGTTCAATATAGAAAAAAGAGTGCATAAAATTCTGGCGTCACGCCTACAGGAAAGAGGAAGCCATTGAAGCTGCAAACGGTGCATGGAAATATGATCGAATTTACGCAAACAGTAGATAAACCGAACACAGTTATTTATCAAACGATCCAATTTGTTAAGTAGCGATTGGTTTAAGTCGGGGTAGCACACATCAGCATAATCAATGAGAGGAAAGACAAGTGACTGGACAAGAGAAATTTTAGACTGGATAGGAAGAAAGTGCTTAAGTCTGTAGAGGGAGCGCAATGTGGCGTTAACCTTACGACTAACCTCATTGTACTCATCAATTTATGGATTATGGACGTATGGTATCAGTAGCTGTCAGAATATTTTTACATGGGAAAATCAACCCTGCTTTCTATGACGCGCGCATGATTTTCAACCTTAGGGTGATAGACCACGTTTTTGGCCGGCTGTACCTATCGACTTATCTATTACAGACTTACTCTATTTGTAGACATATTATCAATAAACGGTGCTAGTACTAAAAACTCGGATGATTTGTCCTGAGCTCGGCACTTGAGGCAATTGTTTTAGTTTTTGTTTTAATCAGTATAACACATAGAATAATAGTAGTAAACAATCACGAATTAAAATACAGTTAATTACTTAAATTGCAACCAATTTATTGGAACGAAGTTTTGGAACGAAGTTCCTTATCGCGCGTTGCGAAAGGGGGAAGACGGAATAAATTGTTACGACACTTTTTGACCGACAGTTTTGCTATAGTTGTAAGTTGTGCGGCGAGAGAGGGAGAGGGAGAGGGGGAGAGAGGGAGAGAAAGGGAGAGGAAAAGGGAGAGGGGGAGAGAGAGAGAATTAAAAGTAAATTTAAAATAAAATAAAATTTTATTACAATTCCTTCACTAAAAATGAACTTCGTTCCATGGGACACCTCTCAAGTTTTTTATTTACTATATCCTGGATTCGAGTGTGTATTGAGTGGTAAAAAGTAATTTTGTATTTTTTTTACTAAATAGTAAAATTAAATGATTAAAAATGTCAATGCTGGGTACTTACTTTGTTAAAAGTTACTTACATCAAATTTTTTACATAAGTACATAGGTTCCAATTTTGTCGATTATTATTTTATAGAGGAACACTTAATATGAAGTCGGTCTTTTAATGCGGACATGCTGAAAAATAATTAAAATTATAGTAAATAATATACACGCAAATTTTTAATTGGCGTTCAGTATCGTATTTAGAGCCCATTTATGAAGTAAAAAATGTAAATCAAGTTTTCACAAGAAAATATTTTCGCAACATAGTTTTAAATTTTTACGGTCCCAAGCCTGTTAAGGTATCAAGGGATAATCAAAAACTTATAAATAGTATCGTAATGAATGAATGAGATGCGCATCGCGTAAAAAAAGTGTTGCTGGGAGGCCGTATCAAAAGTTTTAGATTTGTGGTGGACCTTATCTAAGTGCTTTAACTTGACATTTTTGTACTGGGCTATACCAAAAGAAAAAATACGTCGTTTGTTCTTTGTCTTGTAGATTGCTATATTAAAATTTGGAAGGTGGTTAAAATTTTATCCTGTATAATTCAGAAAAATAAGCTCTAACACTTGCATCAGGTTTGACAATACGGGATCGTGACCACAAACCCGAGTGATGTTCTAAAATTCGAAAATATTATTTATTGCCTGACTTGGGGAGCAAACCCAGGACCTTGGCCTGGTATTTTAACTATAAGACCAAACGGGCCATTAATACTAGGATTATCAGTTTTAAAATTGATGTCCCATAAACACGATTATTTAAAAGAGGCTGATAATAATGACTGAGTTTTTTGCGCTGTTTCTTTTCGGCATTAGCCCACTATTGTTTCGAAAGTGGCAGGTTCAAATATTGGGACATTTAAAAGGGCCTCCAGTGGCATATTAGCTAAAATAAAACTGATTTAACTGGTTTAGTGAAATGCCAACAAGATTGATACATATTAATAGTTGCACTACCAGTACCAGCTACCAGACTCGGTAGCCGGGAACAACTTGGTTGTGCCCTCAGATCGTATAAAGAAATAGATATGAAATGGGGGCGTGGCGCGTGCGAATGCAATACGGGCAAACGAACTATATTGCACTCCGCACCGAAATATTTTACGAAAACATCCATGTAACGATAATTGTATCGGCACAATATACATTGAAGGCTTGATACTAACTAGCTGTGTTGTGAGTACTATGCGACTGCGCAATGTATCGAGGTTTAATCGAAGCGTTCACTGCCCGACGTGTGCGTCGTGACCATACTTTGTAGCGACTCACTAATTTGCACACACCAAATGACGCATTGTGTAAGCGAGTAAGTGGTAGCCGCTGTGATTGGGTCCATGTTTGTGTGCGCACCAATGAGCGTTGTAAATTGATATAGTGTGATCCTTATGCTTACAACAGTGTTATTGTAGTTGCGCTGCACACATAAATAATTCGGAGACACGGGTTCGCTAAGGATTTACGAGCAATGTCATATCTCCTTCTTTATATGATCTGAGGTTGCGCCTCAAAGTTGAACGATGTTTTTCTTTTCATGTACCAAATATTAATACCATCCGTATTTTTTTTTACAGTAATAAATTTTTAATTCCGAACGAACACCAAATTTTAAATATTTTATAAACCTATTTTGGGATCCGATTATGGTATCGTCCGGAATAGAAAATAAATAACGATAGGAAACTAATACCATGAGTATTAGAAAAGAATAGATCTTTCAAACCAGGTGACATAAATAAAATAAATTTAGTAAAATATTTTTCATGTAAGTTAAATTGATATACTTAGGTATGTGGTTTTTTTATATAAGTTAATAATACGAGTAATATGACATGTACCTACTGTATCACTTACATGTCACGAATGTTTTTTTTTTCTTTTTACGATGTTAGCAATGACATTAACTAAAAAAAAAATACTTTAGTCCGCATTTAAATAAATAAATGAATAAATGTGGACAACATCGCATACATTGTTCTGATCCCAATTTGAATAACTATTTAAAGCATTCGTGTTTTGGAATCCAGAAACAACTAAGGTACCACAATCATCCAGACCAGAGAAAATGTAGAAAAACAATTTTTTTCTACATTGACCCGTCCGGGAATCGAACCCGGGACCTCGGAGCAAGCGACACCTTGAAAACCGGTGTGTACGCCACTCCGCCACGGAGGTCGTCATTTCATTCCACTGTTTAAAATGCTATAATAATATGTGAAAACTTGTAATTGGCTATATTTAGAACATCATTGTATCTTAATTAAATTCTTAGCTGTGAGTTTTCCAAAGAGATGAAAAATAAAATAAAATAAATAAAATAAAAATACTCTCCATACAACTGTGACAGATTTTGTAGACAACTCCAACCGCTCTATGGTGTTTTAATGTAACATAGCCCTTACAATATGGCCTTCAAAAGAGACGTTACCTGAATTAGAGAACACACTAATTAGAATGTGTTATAGTATTTGCAGTTCATTTAACTTAGGTTAGGCCAACTACACATCTACGATGAATGATGCTTCAAACGGATAATGGACAATAAAACTCGCTACGTTTACAGCAGCTTATCTGTTTAATTCAAGAATTTAAAAAATAAACACATTTTGAAATTAATTTGTGCCATGCCATTCAATATAAATATAATAGTTTAAATGTATGTTTTTGGATTACAGCAGAGTAGTTACCGTCTGTACTTTTAGCTTAGCTGTGATATCTTAAGACGCTGACATGAGCCAAATTCAGCTCAATGAAAATTGTTTTGCTTTAAGCCTATGGCTCGTATTGTTGAAAAATTCTATGTAGTTGTAATTGATCATATTCTTGACTAGGTGGTTGTTTCCAAAACACGATTCTAAAAACTTTTCTTGATAGAAAATAATCTCAAAGTAGCCTCAGAAAATACATAAATTACCATTTTTCTCAGCAGTCCGTATAACAATGATAATAAAATTTTGCTATATTGTATATTACATGTTGCTTAGGCAAATGGCTGATCAAAATTTTTGATAAAATGGCAATTTTAAATTGCACAACGAATTTTGTTGTTTGGCACTTAGGCCTTTCTATTCCATGCGCTTTTTCTCTGTCACTCCTACGGGAATCGACAGTGATAGCTGCCGCGCGTTGCAAAGAAATTCAAAGGCGAATAAATTTGTGGGCGTATTTATTGCTCTTTGTAGACTTACCAAGTTCTAAACCTATAATAAGTTTAAATAGTAATCAAAATTTACTTGTTTTAAATCCAAAAACAAAGACCTTTTTTTGAAAAAGCAAGAGTATGTAAGAGAAAAAGTTTATTGTTTATTATACATTAAGAAGAAGACCAAATAGGGTTTTAAGAAATAATTTTAATTATTTCGTTGTCACGAGCAGGAATATAAAAAGTTAGTAACATTTTTAAGGGGTAGGACTATGATTCGTATAAGCAACAGAAATTGATACTTGTTGATGTGTAAATTTCAACAATGACCAACATTCATAATTTCTAAAACTATTGGCGACTTAATCGCACGACAAAGTATCGAGTATGCGTGTACCCTAAACTCTACCGTCCATACGTTCGTTAGCCGGGAACATAACACCCCAGGCGGCCATTTATCCACCTAACCTAATTACATCAGGAACGAGATCTATTTATTTTGTACTACTAACGCCCCCATGCGGCCGGGACCGAAAAACGCGTCTCTCTGAGCAACGCAGATTTTTATTTTGCACTATTTACACGCCAGTTGTTTGAGCTAGACTATTTGAATGTGACCCATATAATATAATTTAGTGCACTTTTTAACCAACCGATATTTTTTTGCAAAAACAATTCAGATAAACTTGGTACGAAGGTAATTTTAGGCTCTGAAGTAGACTCTAGTGACTTAGTGACAGTCTCTACAACGAAAATATTCTATCAAAGGCATTAAAAGAGTTGAGTAAGAGGCTTAAACAAGTAATTTTTTATCTTATCATCATCAAAATCATCCTATTATAAGTCCACTGGCCTCTCCCGAAAGAGGCCGCGTTAACGAGCGGGTTGGCGATCGCAGTTTGGCCAAAAAATGCTGCTGCCCAATGATATTATATTAAAACGAAGCAGATATGTCATAAGCACGCGAGTTGTGAAGACTCAAATACGGCCTAATTAGAGCGTTTTGTACACAGTCTGCGTCGAGCGCAATCACGAGCGGTTATCGTTAAATATTATAGCCATCATACATACATACATGCATATTATCACGCCTCCTTCCCAACGGGGTAGGCAGAGACCAAGGCCTTCCATTTACTACGATCCTGGCATACATCTTTCGCTTCTTCCACATTCATCAATCTTTTCATGCATGCTCGTCGGTTTAGAGTACTCTTGACCTGACCTTTCTTCAGACCATCCCCGATTTGATCGTGATAGGTTCGTCTAGGCCTTTCTCTTCCAACGTTCCCTTTCACACTCGTCTTGTAGATCTGTCTAGTCATTCTTCTCATATTCATCCTCTCTACATGCCCAAACCATCTAAGCATCCCTTTCTCAATCCTTGTGACAATATCTTCTTTCACACCACAACGTTCTCTTATCACACTATTTCTTATCCTGTCACTCAATTTCACTCCTAACATACTTCTTAGCGCTCTCATTTCTACTGCATTTATTCTACTTTCATGCTTTTTCTGCCATACCCAACTTTCACTTCCGTACATGAGTGTTGGAACCAACACCCCTCTATGCACAGCCAGACGAGCTTTCATAGAAATCTTCTGGCTATTCACATAGGCGTGCAGCGCACCATTAACTCTGTTACCAGCATTTACTCTCCTTTCAATATCACTTTCATACTTTCCGTCCCTAGTAAACACCGACCCCAAGTATACAAACTCATTCACTTGCTCCAGTTCATTACCACCAATCCGAATACATACTTCTGTCATGCTCTCTTCCTTTTCAAACACCATAACTTTTGTCTTTTTTGTGTTCACTTTCATTCCCTTTCTTTCCAAAGCTTCATTCATAATAGTCACCATCGCTTGCAAATCCTTAGCCGTCGATGCAAGTAATACTTGATCATCGGCGTAAAGAAGACATTTGACGCGTAACTGATTCATTCTTAGGCCAAAATCACTCTCTTTCAGATCTGTCAGACAACTATCCATGAAAAGGTTGAACAGCCACGGAGACGCTACACATCCCTGTCTAACACCCTTTTGGATATTAAACCAATCAGTGTACGCTCCGTTTATCCTGACACAAGCACTAGAATCCTTACAGAGGGAATTCAATGCCCGTATCAGCTTACTGCTCACCCCATGCACAGCTAATGCCGACCACAACTCATTCCTCACCACTTTATCATAGGCCTTTTCCAAATCTACGAATGCACAAAAGACTTTTTGGTTTATTGCCAAATATCTTTCCGTAATGCATCGTAGGGAAAAGACCTGATCCGTACATCCCATTCCCTTCCTAAATCCCGCTTGTACATCCCATATTCTGTCATCTGTTTCTAACATTACTCTTTCAATCATCACTTTAGCATACAGTTTGCCGACAACACTGAGGAGGCTTATTCCACGGTAACTTACACAGTCTTGTTGTGACCCTTTTCCCTTGTATAACGGCACGATCACAGCCTTGCACCATTATAGCCATCTCTTTGCTATTTCGTATCTTTTGTTCTGCTTATTAGAGAATCTTGTCAATGTGTGCAGTTTTGGATTGCTCGGAACATATTTAATAAGAATAAATTTATTTCAAGTAGAGTACAACAAACAAGTAGGTAAATGAAACATGACAAACAAGTACAAAAATTGATGAGCCGTTGATAGCTGAGCTAGTATGCACTGTGTGACAGCTATCAACATCTTCCGTTACAGTTTAAGGTATTTGTCGAGTACATCTTAAATCAAAAATAAAAATAAAATAAAAATTAGATAAAATAAAAAGTGTGTGTGTATGTTTGTGTGTGTATGTGTGTGTGTGTGTGTGTGTGTGTGTGTGTGTGTGTGTGTGTGTGTGTGTAGTGAGTATTTTTTGTTTATTGAGTCTTTAATAGTAGTTCCTCTGTTTCAGTGTACGATAGTGTTTGCAACCACTTACATATTTTATGGTTTGCTTGAATGCATGTCAATCTATAAATATCTAGTTTTTCATTAATTTTATTATATATACGAGTGCTTAATATGTAGTATTGTCGTGATGCTAGTGAGGTCTTATGAATTTCCATTGTGCACACTTTCTTTCTCCTTTGGGTTAGCTTTTCTGGAAAAAAAGGTAAGCTAGCATGTTTACGGACTGCAACTTGCATCAAAAACAATTGTCTTACTGTCATATATATAGTATATGTCATACTCGGAACTCCGTATATATCTCTGCAGTACTGAACCAAGGTGGCTTTCGTAGAATTACCTTCAAAATAACTCTTTGAGCTCGTTCTAGACGGATCATAAGGGTCTTACCAGATCCTCCCCACGCTGCTATACAGTATTTGATGACTGACTGAGCAAGCGCAAGGTAAACCGTTCTTAGGGTATCTATGTTAGCAGACTGTCTCAATTTCTTAAATATAGGTATCAGTTTTCTTACACGTGATATGATGTTATTTATTTGTGTGTGCCAACCCAAAGTGACGTCAAGTATAACACCCAGATATTTAATTTCATGTGCTTGCTCAATTTGCATGCAATTACAATTTCCTAAGACACACGTATGGACTTTTATACCAAATGTTGTTTTGTCAGGAATGTTATTACCACGTAATGCGAAAGGTATAAACTTGGTTTTGGATACGTTAAGCGAAAGTAAGTTAGATTTAAGCCACAGCATAACCTCTCTAAGAGCATCCTCAGCAAAGCTGTGCACCTGGTTCCAGCTGTTTCCGTGTACGAGCAGAGCTGTGTCATCTGCGTAAGTTATAATTTTACAGTTATACAAGGTTTTGGTACAAAGATTATTTATGTATATGAGGAAAAGCGTGGGACCAAGCACACTGCCCTGAGGTACGCCAAACCGGATGTTAGAAGAATCACTGCAGATATTGGAAATTTTAACTTTTTGTGAGCGATTTGTGAGATAGCTTCGAAAAATATTTAAAACAAGTCCCCCAACTCCATAGGCCTCCATTTTTGAAATCATAGGCGAATTACTATGAACGTAACGTATCTATACTTTTAAATATCACTGCCGCTGCCCATCTCTGGCAGTACACCATTATTTGCCTTCTACGACACTTACAGGAAGTGAAGGGGTAATGCTATTTTTGCCATCTAATTTAAGTGAAATTTAATTTGAAGTAACAGTTTCTCTTAGAACTTACAACACATGCTTACGAGGGATAGATTTTATCCTGCCCATTTTCGCTCAAAGGGATGAAAAAATAATGAATAGTTTGTTGTGGGCGTGAAGCAAGAATAACAGAAGGCCGTTGCATTAGGGCGGAAATGTTCTTAAATTACATCTGCACACCAGAAGACAATTTCTGAGAAGACCTCGCACTCGGTGGAACTATGATCTGGTGAAGGTTACGGGAAGCTGCTGGGTGCGATCGGCGTGTCAATCCTTAAGGAAGATAGACTTTCCTCAAGGATTTCCAAGCAGATCCAGTTGTTGTAGTCTTTTGGCTGTGATGATTATGATGAGTAACGAAACATTGATATGATAGCAAAATATTGTTATGATACCATTTTAAAAAGCACCAAATGGAAAAGCATTATGGCTTATCAGAATAATTTACTGTCAAAGATAACAAACCTACCTTCAATGAAACTTTTTGTCGGCAAAAAGCTTTTATCCTTATCGTGATTTCCATTTGACGCTGAAATAGAAGTTGATACAATACTAATGCAAATTTTGCTGAGATATAAAACCGGTGTTCCACTTATTTCATAAGCGTTTGCGATATAGTAACCCCCTTATTCATAATAACGCAAACAGTCTAATAAACCTATTTCAGATATTACACTATTTTGTCTCGTTCTTTATTAGCGCTGTCATCATTTAAAAGAATGTGAAAAGTGTAATAGCTAATTTTTTAGACTATTTGCGTCATTATAAATAAGGTGGTTAGTGTTTTCAGTGTAAACGTCATAATATACACACTTTGTGAAATATAGATATAATAAATGTAGGTAAATGCTAATTTTCTGCCTTTTTAGGATTCCATACCCAAAGGGCAAAATAGGACCCTACTACTTAGAATCAGCATTGTTCGCCTATCTGTTTTCCACCAGGCTGTATCTCAGGAACCGTAATAGTTACACACTAGAAATTTTCACAAATGATGTACTTCTGTTGCAACTATAAAAACAAATCCAAAACTTATAACAGAATAAATTCAATATGTTATTGGGCTCCGGTTTGTGTGAAATGCCAGGCTTAATAGTAATGATCCCCAGTTTGTTTTCAGCTCAGTTCAACGAACTGTTCTATTATTTTTTTGGCTTTTAAACCCCCCTTAATTTTGTGCTTCAGAAGGCATTTTAAAGCGTTGGTCCCCTTTTATTTCGTAATGATTTATTTGTTTATTTAAAGGATCTACAAATTAAAATCAAAGGCATGCTATCGACAGAGTGCTACTTATTTTTGCATTTACTTGTATGTACTTCAGCATTAAGAAACGATATACATTTAGTAGTGGTTATACAGGATGAAATTTTAACCACTTTCCAAAATTTTTATAGGATTTTAGTATCATATATAGAGCCTATCCATTAGTTATGAAGTAAAAAATTTAAATCAAGTTGTCACCCGAATTTTTTTTTGCGATAGAGTTATCAATTTTTACGGTCCTGTACCTGTTAAGGTATAAAGGAAAAATCAAAAACTTATAAATAGAATCGTAATGTATGAATGAGATGCGCAACGCGTAAAAAAGGTGTTGCAAGGCGGCCGTATCAAAAATTTTAGGTTTTTGACGGACATTTTCTAAGTGATATAATTCATAATCTTGACATTTTTGTACTGGGCTATACCAAAAGAATAAATACGTCCTTTGTTTTTTGTCTCGTAGATAGATATATAAAAATTTGGAAGGTGGTTAAAATTTCACCTGTATATACGTGATAAAGTATTTAAACTACATAAATGCGTAAAATTATAATTCCATTACAAAATTCGGAATTATTAATTTCGGAATATTGTTTTCTGGTTAAAGTAAACAATAACAATACGTGGGTACTTATAATTCCCCGTATAGTGAAATCCGGGAAATGAAATATTACGATTTTTTAAGGGAAAATAAATATCTTGTTAATATGTCGTCGGAATTTCGGAGGAATTGTAATATTCGGACTTATGAAAATGGAACTATTTATACTCGGAATTAAATACTTGGAAATTTTCATCTCTTACCAGGAAGAGTATTGTGCTAATTAACATGTTGACGAAATCCATGGTGAAGTGGTATTTTCGGGTTTAGGTGCTTGCGGTACCTTTGTTGTTGTGATCAAATATATTCTTATTTTGTGATAAGAACAATCTATCAGATGTTGTCGACATACATTCGTTATGAAATATTTATTTAATTACGATTTCAACATATGCTTATTAAGGATTTAAGATCATTTAATAACATGCAAATTAATAATCCCAACTCATGAAGGAAGCATGGGCGTGCACAGATATTCTGGGTTGGGAATGCAGTACCTTAATAAAGTAAATACTTAATCATTGAATTAAATTATGCATTAACGAGATGTAGCACCCAATGTAGGGATCGATATTTTATTTAGTTAGGCGTAGTGGGCAGTGCTTATTGGCATGCATGTTATTCACACCACTGGAAAGAAGAGAGGGTGTCTATTTTATTAATATAAAATGGGCTTGCTCTTGACTACATACTTAACCCTGCGGTTAAGAAGAAGCCTAAGACGGAGCGAGCTTACCCAGAGGCACTGGTTCTCCCACACACCAGCGGAACACAGAAAAACTGTTTGTTGCTGGACTTCGGCAGGAGGGTGGTAGCATCCAGGCGGCCTCTTACGAAACCTACCACAGGGATCTGTTTGCCGTCATCATTGGTTAGAAAACCTAAGATGCCGTTGCCCAGGGTGGACCACTGGGAAGTAGAAGTCCCACCACCCCAAAAATATTAACCTATGTGCAACAATTATAGAAAAAGTTTATTGACTCGTAGTATGCGGAGGTCAAGAGAATAGTGGAGGACTGAGAAGAATGGAAATAACTCCAACGACAAGAGAAAAGCTATTATTGGTAATTATGATGAAGTCGAGTTACATTAGAAAATGAATTGTTTATTCCAATAACTATACGCGGTTTATCTTAACCAGCGGTGAAAGTAAACTGCGTTCAAGTAGTTGTGAGCGAACGAATAAACTATATCTCTGTTGTCTCGCATAAAGTGAGTTACAAACCTAAGCTTTATTAGTTTGTTAAAGTGAAACTTCTCAAAGACACGTTGGCAAATGTATCGCATTTCCGACGTAAATCACGCAGAAGAAAACGGTTTTTTTTCTTTGGAAATACTTATAATCATATGTAACGTAATATTCATAATAAGTAAGGTTGTTTACCAATTTTTATCAATATTCTAACGCGCATATTACGCGTCAAGGATCAAAGTTACTTCGTCTTACGTGCATTGTGCCAGAGTTGAGTTAATAAGGAGTGGCCAACTCTGCATCTGTTTGGCTAACGTTTTAATTAATTACTTGAACTTTATGTTTTAACAAATTAAACGACTCGCTGCGGTGAAGGCTTGTTATTTTTGTCTTCCTTTTTGATGTGCCGAAAGTCAGCATCCGCCATTATTAATTGTTTGTGTTCAAAAGTCACTTGAGTAAGAACGTCTTCGGTTAGTCGTTATGAGATAATTAATAGCTTCTTCGTTAGAAGTATTTTAATAAGCTACTAGCTAGCTAAAGCTTTGTTGAATTAATAAGTTAGTTGGCTGGTGAATTGGCAGTCACCGTTTGGACAATGGAGAGAGGAGAAGATAGTAATCATCTTTGCACTAGCAGTAGGTACTCTTTTTTTTCCGACACCCTTAGGACGAAAAAAGGTGGCTATACTATTTCAAGCCAGTATAATATCAAATACAAACACTATTGCTTATTGAAACGAAGTTCCATATCGCGCGTTGCGAAAGGGGGCTAGACGGAAAAAATTGTAACGACACTTTTTGAGCGACACTTTTTGCTATAGTTGTAACACATGAGTAAATATGAAAATATTTATTCATGTGGCTGTAAGCCGTGCGGCGTGCGTGTGTTTCTCTGTGTCTCTCTCAGAGAGAGGGGGATTGAGAGATAGAGAGAGAGAGAGAGAGGGGGAGAGAAAGAGAGGGAGGGAGAGGGCGTGGGAAAAAGGGTGGGAGAGGGAGAGAGATAGAGGGAGGGGGAGAGGGAGAGGGAGTGATAGAGGGAGGGAGAGTGGGAGAGAGGGATAGGGCGAGAGGGAGGGAGGGATAGGGAGAGAGGGAAGGAACGAAGGAAAGGGAGAAAGGGAGTGGGAAAGAGGGAGAGAGAGAAAGAAAGTTTATTTATTTAAAAATAAGTTTTAAAATAAAATAAAATTTTATTAAAATTCTTTCACTAAAAAGAAACTTCGTTCCATCCGAGTGTCCCTTGACACTCAAGTTTTCTTATTGTTTAACAGTATACAGAGTGTTAGGTAAATGGTATATCAAGCCGTTACTGGCCTGCACATAAATACTATGGTGAAAACAGTTTGTTATCAAAACATTTAAAAAAAAATTGATACAATACGAAATCTAAAACTTTGGTTTAATGAAAAAAAAATCCAACTTCGGTATGATAACATAGACTAGTTTTGGTTTTGGCTTGATATACCATTTACCCTGGATAACACACAGATCCCGACAGTTTATTTGACGATGAACCGCGATAAAAAACGTTGTAAATTAAATCAAATGAATACCTATAAGTTGGTAGATGTGAAATAAATTTTTTAAATCTCCGCAACGAAAGATTATAACTTGCCGTCCCGAAGGATTTAAAGTTATTAAAAATTCAAACTCAAATGATCAACGGAGAACCCGAGAGAGATTCCATTTAGAATATTAACAACTATGTGGCTGTCTGTGACTTTGCCTATTCGTTTATCATATTTTAGCTTGTACAGTGTTGAAATTGTGAATACACTTTGTCGTTTCATCAACCTTATATCCGTGTGTTAAGTGTCAAATTTTATATTTTTATATATGTATATCAAAAAAAGTATATAAATAGCTGTTTCATCTTAACTGACTGTCAAACATCTGCAAAGATGTTTCTTTCGGGTGTTAAGGGTGCAAACTCCTAACATAAGATGAAACAACGCTTTCTTACAGCGATAAGAATATGCTTGAAAAATTCGCGCTGTGTCGGTGTCTCGCAGTGTCTCGGTGGCTTAATGGTATAGTGCCGCGCCCGGATTGCGAGCAGATGCGGGTTCGAGTCCAGTCTGAGACATAATTTTTCAAGTTTATATACTGATATTACAGTGTATTAAATTATTATTTATATATTTAAATAACGTTTTTAGGATGACTAATTCTAACTTGCTAACGACTCCTACACGAGACAAGAAAGATGGCGGCCGCGGTTTGGGGAGATACAACGCAACCGCACATTAATGCCATCGGTGTTCAGTTGCTCTATTCATTTAGGTTATCGGGTAATAGGTCACTATTAATTTACTGGTTTATAGGGTATTGGTTTGTGGGGTACTGGTTACCCTTTGTGAAACCTATACAGGTACTGGTTTTTGGGTATCCGTTAACCACAAGGAACCCATTTCGCCATGTCTGGCTACTACTAAATGAAAAGCTATAATACTGCATGTATG
Organism: Anania crocealis; assembly: GCA_949315895.1. NCBI lineage: Eukaryota > Metazoa > Arthropoda > Insecta > Lepidoptera > Crambidae > Anania > Anania crocealis. The sequence goes on from OX438880.1 coordinate 3,864,497, forward strand.
TACGGTGGGGGTCCGACGCCTAGCCACTTTCAAACGAAATAGCGTGCATGTACACACAAAAGCACGTCAACCTACCACAAAACGTCAAATTTTATTAATTGATAGTGATCTCTACTTGTTGGACTTAAAGTTGAAAATCAATTCAATGACCTTTAACTTTTTGGGTAGGTTGACCTGCCGTTGTCTGTACAATCGACCAAATTGAATCATGACCCACCATAAGGTCATTTTCCTACTGTCATTCTATACTAGTAGGTTGAAATTCGCTTGAACATACATTTCCTAGTACAGTGCTACAAGGATCATAATATGGCACTTGGATGACATTGACAGGGGGGCGTGATTGTGAAAAAAGGGTTGCCAGTTTATAATTTCTCCTTTGACTGAGGGAGTTTATTTTGTTTGAGACATGGAGATTTAGGGGAACAAAACTATCAAAGTTCACAAAGTTTTACACATCATGCATCTGCATCATAAGCTATCACAAAAATTGGTTTTGAAATAAGATTTAGAACCGATTAACTATCAATAGACTATATCTACTATACTTAACAGAAGGTCAATTTGTGAGAGGAAATTAGTAAACTCAGGTTTGTATTCAGGTTAGAAAAAATAAATCATAAGTAAGGAAACATCAGTTGTTTTCAAATATGTTTATTATGTTCCCCCAAAACCAGGTCTAATGGCATCATGTCATAATCTTCATCTTCGAAATCATTTTCGCTGTCACTACTTTCCTCCGTGTCAGAATTTAAATCAATGATGAATGCCTCATCAAGATACCCATCTTTTTTTCTATATTCTTCCTCTAATTTCTTTACATGGACACAATGATTGCACCATTCTTGCACGATAATAGCGTTGAAGGCATTTTCTACCATTTCAGGCATTTCCTTGGCTGGCTTTCCAATATTTATTTCTGCAACTTTTCGTTTCATGGACGCCCAAACCATTTCAATGGGATTCAGATCACAATGATATGGCGGTAAACGCGATATCTGTAAAAAATAATTAAATAAATATGTATGTTGTAAGTAAATATCATTTCTTAATCAATAATGTTAATTTTTATTATTTTACCTTGTGACCCATCCCTTTTAAAATAGTATCAATGGCATAAACTGGTTCAGGTTTATGCCTTTTAACATTTTTATTTATATTTAAAACGTACTAAGTGCATCATGATCATCAGCTAAGAGAACCTTACTAATTTTATGAGTTTAAAGGAATGATCGGCAAAGTGGGTTGTGATTCAATTTGGTTGACTGTACTACACAAAAACATACGTCACTTCAAACAATGGACAACGAGAGCTGCAAGCGATTTTGCTCTTAAGGGCGGTCAGGCAAAGAAGAAGACGTCAGAACGAAAGCGCATTGCGTCTTTGCTCTACCGTGTGCGATTCAGCCTCCTACAGAGAGCGAGGCTATTATGCAGCATTCGACGCGCGTCCACCTAGTCAAAGACAGTTACATAAATTATAAAAATTTTCTTGTACAATCGTTCGACTAAATATAGTTTCTAAGTCACTTGTTACTAATTTTTGGAATTAGTTATAAACCAAACAGTTTATGTTGTCTTACAGTTGCACATAGTTGTTACTAGGTGGCGCAAGTTAGTACTATAATAAATTCATTTTATACTCCTCTTCATGGTCGGTTATTACCTTGTGTCTGTCTGTATCTGTAACTCTGCAAGCTCTCTAATAATAAATCTCTGTTAAACCAAATAATCCTGCTTTACTTTGCCCTAAATCCTTCAGGTTATGGGCCCAGGATACGCGCAAAATAAAAATACGTTTTAATTTTTGGTGCGGAAGTTAATCTAACAGTAATTCAACACAATCGGCGTTCAAAAAAAACCTTATTTGTCCAACATGGCTTCGTCGTCATCGGCATCAAGTGCAGGAATCTCAGTCAATTTCGAGAAGCTCAGTGGAATTTCAAATTACGGAAATTGGAAATTTTTGATGCGTATGTACTTAATACACGAAGACCTATGGGATTGCATTGAAGAGTCGGCGACCGGTGTCCCCAAGGTCACCGATGCGCGTAAACAACAAAAAGCGCTTGCAAAAATATGTTTGATGGTGCAGCCGTCGTCTTTTTCTCATGTACGGAACGCGCCGACTGGTCATGAAGCCTGGAGTAACTTGAAAACGGCGTATGAGGACAGAGGGTTGTGTAGAAGACTTGGACTTTTACGTACATTGTTTGGGTTGAAATTGGAACAATTTAGTGACATGGAAGCGTATCTCCTGAAGATCACAGATTTGGATCAACAACTACGAGATATAAATGCTCCATTGGACGATGATTTCCTGTCAGTGTTGATGTTAAGTGGATTACCGCCGAACTACGACCCACTTATCATGGCGTTGGAAAACTCAAACATTAAATTATGCAGTGAAACAGTAAAAAGTAAATTATTACAAGAAAACTTACGGAGAGACTTTGACAAGGTGGAAGAAAGTGCGATGTTTACAAACCGGAATACAAAAGGTGTCAATAACAAACAATACAAAATCAAGTGTTTTATATGCAAGAAACCTAATCACTATGCTAAAAACTGTCCTACAAAAACAAAACCAATTAAAAATGATAAACCTGAACGGAGTGATAAGAGTGAAAAAGCGTGGAATGGAACGTTATTGACAGCATTAGCTGTGGATATCAACTCTAATGCATGGTATGTTGATTCTGGTGCGACTTGTCACATGACAAACAACAAAAATTTACTACAAAACTATGTTGTGGACACTCCACGTTCAATAACAGTGGCAAATAAACAGAAGATGCATAGTGAAGGACACGGTGATGTGGAATTGTTGTTGAAAGGACACACACAACCAACAATAATAAGTGAGGTTATTTATGTGCCGGGTTTGTCAACAAACCTTATTTCTGTCGGGAAAATGGCAGCAAAAGGTCTTGATGTGCACTTTGAAGCAGAGAAGTGTAATATATATTGTGGGAAGAATCTAGTTGTTAGTGCTACCAAGGTCAACGGTGTTTACCAATTAGATACAACAAGTCAGCTGGCAAATACTACTGAGCTAGCTGCAACCTGTCAATCAATGGACTACTGTAATTCTTTGCAAGTGAACCAGTCTGTGGATCATGAAACAGAGGCTGTGAACCTGTGTGAAGCGAAGCCATCCCAGGAGTTATGGCATCGCAGACTTGGTCACCTGAATAGACGAAGTATGAATTTACTAAAACAAGGTATGGCTTATGGAATTAATTATAGCGATAGCGAACATACTCCCTGTGTAGCATGTCTTGAGGGCAAACAAAGTAGATTACCATTCCCGAGAAAATCATATAATAGAGCTACTGAAAAGCTAGGTCTCATCCACAGTGATCTATGTGGACCAATGTCAGTTTCCTCATTTAGTGGCAGTAGATATCTATTAACTTTCATAGATGATTATACAAGAATGACATTTGGTTATTTTCTTAAGAGTAAAGATGAAGTATTGCCAGTATTTAAGATTTTCAAAATTTTTGTAGAAAATCAGACTAATTTAAAGATTAAGGCTCTTAGAACGGACAATGGTCGTGAATATGTAAATAAACAGTTCCAGATATATCTACAAGAGCATGGCATCAAACATCAAACGACTGTACCATATTCCCCGCAGCAGAATGGAGTGGCGGAGCGGGCCAATCGGACAATAGTGGAAGCTGGACGATGCATGCTGCAAGACGCTGGAATGGAGCGAACATTCTGGGCAGAGGCATTGAATATGGCAATATATATTAAGAATAAATCACCAAGTAAAGCGGTGAGAGGTACCACACCTGAAGAAAAATGGTCTGGTAAGAAGGTTAATTTGTCTAATTTGAGGGTTTTTGGCTGTGTTGCTTATGCAATGATTCCATATGAAAAGCGAAGAAAATTGGACCCAAAGAGTAAAAAATATATTCATGTTGGATATTGTAGTGAATCCAAAGGATATCGACTGATTGATATAGATAATCCCTCTAAAATTGTGAAATCTAGAAATGTACAATTCTTAGAAGAAAAAATGTATAAACATGTGATATCTGGTCAGGAAAACTGCATTAATGATTGTGAGTTAGAACTTATGAATAATAATGTTGATATGAATACTTTAGAAAATAATGATGGCACTAATCAACATAGCATTGACGAACTGTCTCAATCAAGCTCTTCAGATTCTAGCTATGTCGATGATCCTAATGATGTTACTTGGAATCCTGATACAACTATGGATCAGTCATCAAGTGATTATGAAGAGAGTGCAGATCTAATGGTGGCCATGACAGTAGGGTATCACTGTGATAATGATGAACCACTGACAATACATGATGCTCTTTCAGGTCCAGATAGTGTACATTGGAAGGAGGCTATTGCCGATGAATATAAATCATTTGAAAAGAATAAAGCTTGGAACTTAACATTACTACCTGATGGGAAGAAAGCAGTCAAGTGCAAATGGGTGTTCAAAAGGAAAATTGGATCTGAAGGACAGCTTCTTCGCTATAAGTGCCGTCTTGTAGCCAAGGGGTATAGCCAGGAACATGGTATAGACTACACCGACACTTATGCTCCAGTGGTAAGATATTCTACATTGCGTATTTTGCTTGCCCTAGCAGTCAATTTAGACATGTATGTTGAACATATGGATGTAAAAACGGCCTTCTTAAATGGAGAATTAAAGGAGACTTTATATATGGAACAGCCAGATGGATATAAAATCAAGGGTAAGGAAAACCATGTATTTAAACTAAACAAGGCAATATATGGGCTTAAACAGGCCTCAAAAGCCTGGTATGACAGGATAGATAATGTTTTATTGAACCTTCATTTTAGAAAATCATTATGTGAGCCTTGTGTATATATCAAATCAGACGGCAAAGGCAATCTCATCATATTAGCACTATATGTAGACGATATTTTGATTTTTTGTAAGGAAACATCTGAGAAAAATAAGCTAAAGGAGGAACTGATGAGAACATTTGAAATGAAAGACCTTGGCCGTGCTACAAATATATTGGGAATGCGATTAAAACAAGAAAAAAATAGAATTATTCTTGATCAAAGTCATTATATACAGAAAGTATTAAAGCAGTTTAATATGGCCGATAGCAAGCCTGTAAGTACACCTTTAGAATGCGGTATGAAGTTTGAAAAAGGAGATCAAACTGATAATGATAATAGGTACAGAAGTCTTATCGGATGTATTATGTACATAACAGTATGCACAAGACCAGACATAGCTCATGCTGCAAGCATATTGAGCCAGTTTAATAATTGTCACTCTGAAATACACTGGAAGGCAGCAAAACGGATCCTAAGATATTTAAAGGGAACCATAGACTACTCTCTAATATATGAAAAATCCACTTTGTCAGTTACAGGATATGTGGACGCGGACTGGGCATCAAACCAACTGGACCGACGCTCCTATACAGGTTACGTTTTTAAAATAGGAAACTCGGCCGTATCGTGGGAAAGCCGCAAACAAAGGACAGTCGCCCTTTCGACCACAGAAAGTGAATATATGGCTCTATGCGAAGGAGCAAAGGAAGCTTCTTTTATTAGAAATTTTATACATGAATGTTTAGGCAAACATTTGGTTGTGACTCTGTATAATGATAGTCAGTCAGCTCAGAAAATCTGTAATAGTCAAGCTAATCACAATCGAAGCAAGCATATAGATATTAGACATCACTATGTAAGACAAATAATAAGGGAAAAAATTGTAAATTTGGAATATTTGCCTACAGAGCGCATGACTGCTGATGTACTGACTAAACCTTTATGTAAAGAAAAACATTTTAATTGTATTTCAAATTTTGGTTTACAAACTGTTTAGTTTAAGGGCAGGTGTTGGAATTAGTTATAAACCAAACAGTTTATGTTGTCTTACAGTTGCACATAGTTGTTACTAGGTGGCGCAAGTTAGTACTATAATAAATTCATTTTATACTCCTCTTCATGGTCGGTTATTACCTTGTGTCTGTCTGTATCTGTAACTCTGCAAGCTCTCTAATAATAAATCTCTGTTAAACCAAATAATCCTGCTTTACTTTGCCCTAAATCCTTCAAATGCCCGAAATAAATGATGTTATTAATATTCCTTTTTAATCACGCTGACGATTTGCAAATTATGTAAAGTAAGTATATTTTTAATAGAGCACAAAGAAACAAAAGCATAAATATGTATTATCTAGAAGTTAGACAAAACGCTGCAATATGCCGAATGCGCCGAAAATTTAATTAAGGTATAGTTAATTTTCGCGTTGCAATAATTAGCATTGTGCTCACAATGGAGAATTTGAAGTTGGCAAAGCTTAACTGACTATTAGTGGGATAATTCAGTAATTACAGGTCTTATTACAAATTTGATTTCAATTTGAGATCTAGAGAAAGGAACAGTAACACCTATCTTCTATTGGTAAAATAAATTGATACAATTTGGAAAACAAGATACACACACAATCAGAAAGAAAGAAACATTTATTTGACACACAATAAACAATCACACAGAAGCATTACAAATAAAAAAGTGTCAAAAAGGACTCCAACTCAGCATGTGTCGTGGCTGCTTAAGGCGTGCCACGACGCTGATATTCTGCGGGAGCCTAGAATTTAAATGAATAAAATAAAATAAAATAATAAGATATAAACAAAAAAATAGAAAAAACAAGTACATTATAACAAGACAATAATTTGACTTCACAAGAAACACATACAAATAACTAAACAAAAATAAATAAATAAAAACAGAAACAAGAGGAAAAAAAACAGAAAAACAAAAAAAAAACAACAAGCAACAAACTAAACCAAACTATGAAAATTAGGACAAAAGAACATTTTGTACCAGAGAGAACACAACCACTTTTAAACTCTATGCTCAAAACATAGACTAAAAAGTGACAGTGGTTGTATTCTCTCTGCTCCATATCGGATAACCGCCCACCCGCCGGGCATGGTATTGGTTGGCTAGAAGGGGGCCGCCAACCAACCAACGCTAATACGCCATTCCTTTAAAAGCACAGGAAGATATGTAAGACTAAAATTATCTTAAACTTAACCGCCAGCCACGTAATGCCACGTAACAAAGAAAGTTCACATTTATTTTTACACCAGTACCGAATCAACTACCGAAAACGGCCTCACTAGAACATTAACCTTACTCTTGGCTTTTTAGGTAGCTTGAATAATGCTTTACGCGTTCTGCCACCCCGGGGGAAAGTGACAGGTTCTGTGGGACTCCGACTCCTATAGTCTATAATCATCCCACTTGACTACAGGGAAAAGGCCTCATTCATTTGTTAGGGTTTATAGTCTTTAGAGACTATTTACTTAATTCGCTTTATAATTGTTTAAGATTGATATAATCGATTTACTTACTTATTTTTAGTCTGACAACATTGTAACTTGGTGGCGTGATTTTGCAGCGCTGCGATTGGTTGACGTACTACAGCGTGGACCCATGGCATGGCTTGTGTTTCCCGCCAACAGGCTAAAATGGAGGGGTGAGCTTGGCCGGTTGGGAACGTGACTGAAAAAGGCATTCTGGGTTTTGAATTGAAAAAGATCAGCCAATTATTGTAGTTAAGAATAAGTTTGTCTAAAATATAATAATTGTTACTACAGTATTGCGTTGTCGAGTTTTCATTCCAATACACCTCAAGAAGTAAACCCAGATACCAGAGAAGAGGAGGACTCTTTATACATTGAATTCAAGTTACGACAGCAATGATGGGATTGGCATAATCACCACGCTTGTCAACTGCGGGTTGGTGAGTACAAATCCGAGCAATGTTCGGAAATGCGAAACTTTTGGTTGCCGAACTCAGGGATTGAAACTGGGACTCCGTGATCTTGGCACGGCATTTAAACCTCAAGACCAACGGGGCGAATGACCAATGAGGTCCGTATACCCACAAAAATTTCTTTATTCGGCCTATGGCCAGAGGCATGCTCCGCTCCGCAGTCCCAGATCGGCTGTGACTCGCTTAATAATAGGGGTTAAAGTATGAAATTGCCGATTATTTTCCCACTTTTTATTTTGTTTATAGCTCTTAAGTATAGTCATATTTTTGCGTAATTCTTTTTGTATTGTATCAAAAACTAAACAAAGTAACTTTTGACTAAAAAAAAATGCAATACTAGTGCCTATTACTTCGAAGTATGTCGTTGATAAGACCCCTTACAATGTGTCAGCTGACCTTCTTGCTTCAATTAAGTATATTTGTATTGTATACTTTGATTTTCAGAAATTTAAATCCTATAATGCGTAGCTTTATAACCATCTAACTTTCACCTTTAATTGCATCGAAAACGGTTCAGGCGTTTTTAAAAAAACTAAAAAATTTGTTAGTATGGAAAAATGACTTTTCTCGATTTCGTCCATACAAAACGGCAATTTCATACTTTAACCCCTAATATGTATAAGCCAGTGCCAAAGGGAAGAAGAAGCTCCCCCCGTCACTATGCGTGTGTCGTCGTCCGTTGCTTACGACCGCCTTAATGCGATGTCTTTTCTTTGATCTGACTATCTTGATTGCCAGACAATCGCTCTGGGATTATGAGGTGCTTCTGCACCACTTCCCCTTTGGTCATTGATTGAATCATGATGGTCGAATTTCAGCACTTTCAGAAATGAATAAATGTATGAAAATGATGAATCTTCTTACATAAATAACTTTGCTCACATCAATCCTATGGCTTTGGTGCCATATTAACTAATGTGCCTTATCTCAAGGGTTGACGCTATAAGCTAGCAAAGCTTATCAAAGTTTTTCGGTGATATGCCTTCAACATCCTAAAGGCACAAACAAGTCTGGGTAGCTCAAATACTTGTAGGTTCAATACCTCAGGCAGTTGAAATTTTCGTTTATTGTATTTTAAATTTACAACAGACATAAATTCGCTTAGGCACCAGTTTAAAAATATTTATAAAGCTGATCATCTTAACCGATTGAAAAACATTTCTTTCGGATAATCATTCGATGATTATAGAACAACATAGACAGCTTTTCATCTGTTACACATACTGGCTCGTATTAACAATAATATTGGTCTTACAATTCCTTAAAAACATGCATAAGGTTGCACTACCCTTGTCCTAGATCTCGCCTTAGTATGCGGCTCTCGTAAGGGCCTAACTAAGGCGTCGTTCGCATAAATCTCATTTATCACTAATAGCCTTTTCACATTGGATCTAAAAGAGAATGTTAGGCAGAAAACTTTGTATGCCCCGCTGAAGGGGATAGAAAGAGATGGAGATATATTATCTATCTCCATCTATTTCCAATTTGCACCAACTCCGATCAACATTAGATTTTACTAATCTTAATTATATTAGAGGTTAAAGTATGAAATTGCCGTTTTGTATGAACGAAATCGAGAAAAGTCATTTTTCCATACAAACAATTTTTTAGTTTTTTTTAAAACGCCTTAACCGTTTTTGATGCAATTAAAGGTAAAAGTTAGATGGTTATAAAGCTACGCATTATAGTATTGAAATTTCAGAAAATCAAAGTATATAATACAAATATACTTAATTGAAGCAAGAAGGTCAGCTGACACATTGTAAGGGGTCTTTTCAACGACTTCCTTTGAAGTAATAGGCACTAGTATTGCATATTTTTTTAGTCAAAAGTTACTTTATTTAGTTTTTAATACAATAGAAAAAGAATTACGCAATAATACGACTATACTTAAGAGCTATAAACAAAATAAAAAGTGGGAAAATAATCGGCAATTTCATACTTTAACCCCTATTATTATTATAAACCAGTAGTCTACATGTCATATTACATTTATATTTTGGTTTACTTTTTCCTGTTATTTCTATAAGTTGAAACTTAAACCGAAACGTAAAACTCTGCAACTCCTTAGTTTTCAAAAACAAGATTACCCATTTTGGGGACTATCAGAGAAAAAAAGTTTTATTCACTCTTGCTTTAAAAATTTTAGGATTATAATTTTTCGGGAAAACAGACGCAGGCAGGGCATTCCACTTCTTGGCGGTGTGCATCACAAAAGAAGAGGAAAAGCGCTTGGTACGCGATCGCGGTATATCAACCAGGAAGGGGTGATAGCCTGTAGTGCGCATGGATTTCCAAAGATAGAAAGGGGAAGGCGGAATGAGCTCATGAAGCTTAGGAGCACACTCTCCGAAGTACTATCTGTAAAATACCAAATCAGTAAATCTACTTGTATTTGTATTTGGGTCCTTTACACACTGCGACTTTTAGCAGCGATAAATGCTACTTCTATAATTTTATTGTGTATTCTTTGAAGAAGCTAAACGGAGCTACTCGACTTTGTACACTCGAAGTTTGATAGTCTGGGAGCTTTGTCAAGGATCGGCGCCCGGCGGAATGAAGAAGAACATTTGAGAATTTTATACAAAACAGCCTCTATCATTAAAATTATAACTATAATTGTCGTTCTCATGTTTGTCTTGGGCCTTATTCAGCTATTTCAATCGCAGTTCGATCGTGATTGAATTGGACGATTTTGACATTTAGTCCATACTAGAACTGTCAAAAACCTGCTATTCAATTAAGATTATGATACGATTTGGTTACGCGAATTAGGGGCCTGGTCCTCAACTTTAGCAGGAGAATTTCGAACCATATCACGGAAATCGTACTTTTTATCCCCTTGCCAAATTTCATCTAGTTCCGTTTAGTTGTTTATGAGTAAATGACTTAAAAACAGTCATCTCAACTTGTGCGTTTATAATATTGAGATTCTAGAACAGAATGCTACAGAAATCCTTGTCGCTTCCTTCAGCGTGTTATCTATACAACTAAATAAAATGACAGCTTGTCACTAAATACATAAAATATGAAAGTATATACGGAAGAAAAGTAGGAAAAAAAGAAACAATTTGAAGTCACAGTTTATTAATTATCGCCGACTTAATCTTGATAGACGTTGTACCTACATCAGTGAACGTTTGTCAGATAATAATAATATGATGATTTTTGACCAATTTTCTACCTTTTACGGTAATCTTAATCAGCTTTAAGCTTTATAATCATCAATAAGTCCAGCTGGTAGAAAGTTACGCGTAGTCATACATAAAAATATTACGCGTCGAATTTAGAAGCACCTATTTTTCGTCAATTCCGAAACCTTAAAATAAATCAAACATAATTTATAAAGTAACACAAAATATGTATGAAAACATTAACAAAACGTATTTAAAGAACAAATACCACTTACTCTTACAAGATAAACAAAGCCGTTGTTAAAGCTAGTCCAATAAAGTCGAGTCGACTTTCTTGGACCTAAACCAGTGTATAGTGTGTAGTAAAAGGCTTCAACGAGAATTTACAGTATATTACATTAGACGCTAAGAACGGTGTGGTGGGGATAAATCCATGTTACACGCTCCGCTGGGCGCGGGATACCGTTTGTTGAAAATGTAGAATACTTACATGTTTAGAAGGTAGCTTCTAACTACTACTTCTACTAGTTGAAATGAAAAATAAACGCGTACGAAATCCGTAAATATATCTTACATTTCAATGTATATTGTTCGCGAAAACTAAAGAAAACAGTATTCTATACTAAGTTCTTGCCCATGACTTTTAAAGCATGGAGGAACTGTAATAGGCTATAATAATTATAGCCCACAAAAATGGTAATTATTTCGGAATGTTTTTATAGTTTGATTATTCTTCATGCATGATCTGCGGCCTTATACAAGTTGCTTTCTAATATCGTTGACGCTCGACAAATAGATGCCAATAAATATATGACATTAACAAACGATAGTAGATGGAACACTGAAACACTGCATTAACCGGGCTGTCCAAAATACTTCCAGATAATAAAAAAGTAAATAATTGGTATGCCATTTTATAATTTGGTCAGCAAAAAAAAACATTTAAATCATTTGGCCAGCACACAAATATTTTGTTAGCCATAATGAAAATCAGGCTGCAATTCATGTTCTGTAAATAATAATGATAATGGTCAGTAAGTTAAAATAAGCAGGCATCTTGTTTAATTATGTATCTGCAAAATAAACAGTCACGCCGCAATATAATTATTTGGGCATCAAAAAAAAACATTTTTATATGCATTTTATTTGATTGGTGTGCATATTTAAATGTTGAATAGCAATGTAAATAGTTGGATTGCGATTTCATTGAAAACACAGCAGTGTTCGTTATAAGTGGGTTCCTACCTATTTAACCTTTTTGAGGTCTATCATAATTATAAAAATAAAGCAAACTGATTGTTATAATATAAAAATCAATTAAAAAAAACATAAATGAGAAAATAAAAGTTCTTGTTTATTCTTTTTACCGAATTATGTTTCGTTTGTATTTTTTACCCAAAACTTGCCTGAGATTAAAAAAAATGTATTAACGTCTATTGATGTATTTTCCTGAGGGGCGCATTTACTATTTCACTTGATTTTTTGGGTTGTAACTACATAGTAACTTTAAAACTATCCGGTTTCTTTAAATTTTAAGTTCATAAAGTTAAATTTTATTCAAATACAAACTAATTACACTTTCTTGAATGAATATACGTTAACAATCAAAAAAATTAAGAGCAAAAACTTATTTTCTGTACGATTTTTGCATCTCCTGTACAATAACAATATTGGTGTTTACGACCTTTCTTCCCTGAAGTTCCGATATCACACAGTCCCAAAGTAATTAAATATATCCAGTAAGAGGCAAAATAAATTAATTGATTATCTTTGTAAGGCTGTTTTTTATGGCATGTATGATATTTTTTAATCTTAAACATTTTAATTAGTAAGTTAAAAAGTAAAATTTATATGCTTATTTTACTGAAAGCTATGGGCAGATAATGAACATCACTAAATGCTTATTGATTGTAGTTCCTAGTTGAGAAGACCAATTATAAAAAAATACTAATAATTTATCGATCACGTATAGCGTATAGCATCTATTAAGTAAAGCCGTCTGTAGTTGAAACTAGGCCTTTTGGACAATGTTGCGTAAATCTCACTTAGAGAAACACTTTTAACCCGATGTGTTAGCTGTTTTCTGGAATAACTAAAATGGAAGCTTCCAATTTTCTTAGCTAAGTTCGTAATTATAATAAAGGTAAAACTTTGTTGATCCGTTTGGTGTAATATCGCAGTGATTTATTTACTAAGCCCTTGCTTTTTCCTATTTCCCAAATATAAAACCATCCGGGTATCGAACCCGGACGGTTCTTTATTTAGGACTTGATCTTTTTGAATAAGCTCGGTTCTAGAAGGCTTACCGTGGCCTATAGTCGTGGTTCTGAATGCACTCTAAGCCATTTGTCCCGTGGTCCCGGATTCAAGATAGAAGTTATAAAATCAAGTCATTTCAGACGCCTGTAATAGACGGCATGAAAAACTCTGACATCAGGTCACCCTTTTTCCTATTTCCCAAATATAAAACCATCCGGGTATCGAACCCGGACGGTTCTTTATTTAGGACTTGATCTTTTTGAATAAGCTCGGTTCTAGAAGGCTTACCGTGGCCTATAGTCGTGGTTCTGAATGCACTCTAAGCCATTAGTCCCGTGGTCTCGGATTCAAGATAGAAGGTATAAAAGCAAGTCATTTCAGACGCCTGTAATAGACGGCATGAAAAACTCTGACATCAGGTCACCCTTTTTCCTATTTCCCAAATATAAAACCATCCGGGTATCGAACCCGGACGGTTCTTTATTTAGGACTTGATCTTTTTGAATAAGCTCGGTTCTAGAAGGCTTACCGTGGCCTATAGTCGTGGTTCTGAATGCACTCTAAGCCATTTGTCCCGTGGTCCCGGATTCAAGATAGAAGTTATAAAATCAAGTCATTTCAGACGCCTGTAATAGACGGCATGAAAAACTCTGACATCAGATCACCCTTAAAAGGACTACTAGAGCTAAGTGCTCAGCTGCTCCCAATTGATTTAATTTTATATACATTTTTCAACTCAAAAACTAGAATAGTATCATTTCAGCAAATTACCTCTAGTATTTATTGAATCACAGTAAACTTTTCATTTAGTTGTTTATAAAGTCGAATTAGACGCTAACGCCAAAAGCGGCCACTTTTAGCAATAATGTGCAATACGAAAGAATGCCAGAATAAAAAGCAGTTAACAGTGATTCCATAAATTCTAGAGGAAATTTGCTAAAATGATACTGTTTTAGTTTTTTGAGAATTGATATTGTTTAGAAGTAATAATATTAAATCAAACACATAGCTCTAGTTGTCCCCTTAAGAGATAATCATACGACAAGTAGAAGATCATAAGATGAGTTAGGGTGCTTACATAAAGAAACAGGTTTCCGGTACAGACAAATCTGTGCGGGTTTGTACTAATCGGTGCAGGTAGAACATTTCCATGTTATCTTATGCGCACACTTATAAAGATACAGGTTTAAACTTGTCGGTGCCGACTTCCTGGACCGAGCTGTACGGGTTCGAGCACTAAGCCGATCGTCCACCGCCAACTAAACTAATTTAGTTTAGCTTAGCTCGCATTGTTGAGCCAGTTTTTCATACATGTGCGTCCACCGCAAACTATGCCAGCTAAGCTACGTTATGAAAAACTAGCTCAACTATGCGAGCTAAGCTAAACTAACTTAGTTTAGTTGGCGGTGGACAATCGGCTTTAGCCGGTGTAAGGTCCATTATTGTCAATAAGGACAGATTATCCTACCTGTTTCTTTATGCAAGTTAAGCCTGCGTCGATCGGTACCGACTCGCACAGATTTGTCAGTACCGGCAACCTGTTTCTTTATGTAAGCACCCTTAACCCACTACGCAGGGTCGTAGTGGTCGGTCCACCGCACCACTTCACATCGTCTTCGTCTTCTGATGATACCCTGGTAAATTACATGTAAACAGGTAACCAAATATCCTTTTTTGGGAGACAATTATTGTATTACAAACTCTCTTGTTAAGACGCTGACATGAGCCAAATTCAGCTCAATGAAGATTGTTTTGCTTTAAGCCTATGGCTCGTATTGTTGCCAAATTCTATGTAGTTGTAATTGATCATATTTTTGACCAGGTGGTTGTTTCCAAAACACGATTCTAAAAACTTTTCTCGATAGAAAATAATCTCTAAGTAGCCTCTGAAAATACATAAATTACCATTTTTCTCAGCAGTCCGTATAACAATGATAATAAAATTTAGCTATATTGTATATTACATGTTGCTTAAGCAAATGGCTGATTTAGATTTTTAATAAAATGACAATTCTAAATTGCACAACGAATTTTGTTGTTTGGCACTTAGGCCCTTCTATTCCATGCGTTTTTTCTCTGTCACTCCTACGGGAATCGACAGTGATAGCTGCGGCGCGTTGAAGAAATTCAAAGACGAATAAATTTGTGGGCGTGTTTATTGCTCAAGGTCATCGGCTGCAGTCAGCGTCTTAAGACGCTGACATGAGCCAAATTGAGCTCAATGAAGATTGTTTTGCTTTAAGCCTATGGCTCGTATTGTTGCCAAATTCTATGTAGTTGTAATTGATCATATTTTCGACCAGGTGGCTGTTTCCAAAACACGATTATAAAAACTTTTCTCGATAGAAAAAATCTCAAAGTAGCCTCCGAAAATACATAAATTACCATTTTTCTCAGCAGTCCGTATAACAATGATAATAAAATTTTGCTATATTGTATATTACATGTTGCTTAAGCAAATGGCTGATTTTTAATAAAATGGCAATTTTAAATTGCACAACGAATTTTGTTGTTTGGCACTTTTTTCTATTCCATGCGTTTTTTCTCTGTCACTCCTACGGGAATCGACAGTGATAGCTGCGGCGCGTTCCAAAGACATTCAAAGACGAATAAATTTGTGGGCGTGTTTATTGCTCAAGGTCATCGGCTGCACTCAGCGTCTTAAATATTAAATATGTACACCATTTTTAAAACCTTAAGTAAATGTTCAAAAAAGATGTGATTACACTTTTAAATCCGTTGCCTTAGAAACAACAATACTGGCAGGTAAATCATATAAAGTAAAGAAAGAAAATTACCGGTTTATAATCATCCCTCCGCAGGGAAAAGGGCTCCTTCATTAAATTCAAGCTACCACAGAAATGATGGCTACAAACATAATCACCACTCTTATAAAATGTATGCCGATTTTAACTGATTTTAATCACAAACCCGAGCAATGTTCGAAATTTCAATCTTGTTTTCTGACCCGGGTATCAAGCCTAGCACCCCTAGATTTTGTAAAAAGACATGCGGTGTATTGCAACGTATGTTAGCAGTGTATGGGTTTCCCTTAGGATGCCATCCATGCACCGCCTACGTACGGCCTATGCCGGGCCTCAGGCATAAAGTATGGGTGATCCTGTACACCAGGAATCACCCCCGGTCTGGCAAGCTGTGCAATGCGAGCGTTGAGTCCCCCAGCCCAACGCCCACTAGCCTGCTAGAGGGGGGAATTTGAATGAATTTGCAAGGGGCCGTCAACGTCTCTCGCCCACTCGCCGCCCAGCATAGCTCAAACCATACTGGGAAGCGAGCGACTACCGGACGGCGCGGGGCTGACGCCCCAACGGCAACACTGCCGTCGTGCCACAACAGGCAACAACAGGCCACGGGCCGAAGCCCGCTACCACCGTCTGGAGACGCATTCAACAGCGGGCTGCCCAAGCCCACTGGAAGCGCCTCCCGTGTGGGTTTTGGTCCGCGCCGGCCAACTGGCCGGTACCCTCCATGTCTGGAGGGCGTTCCCCTATCCGCCACCTGGGGAGGCGCCCGGTAGGAGACCTAAAACTCCCTCGGGGTACTCAAACCACTAGACCAACGCGGTGTTATATTATACAGGACGGGTAGGTAGGTAGAAAGATATATATAAAACATTTACCAAATAAAAACTTTTTATTCTTAAAATTTTAAGAACCTCATCTTCGTTTGAAAACCAAAAGAACAACTTAACATATACTTAAAAAAATCGGCCAAGTGCGAGTCGGACTCGCGCACAAAGGGTTCCGTATCAAAACGGCAAAAAAAACGGGTTTTTTGTATGGGGGCCCCCCTTAAATATTTATTTTATTTTGTTTTTAGTATTTGTTGTTATTGCGGTAACAGAAATACATAATTTGTGAAAATGTTAACTGTCTAGCTATCGCAGCTCTTGAGACACAGCCTGGTGACAGAGCGACGGACAAACGGACAGACGGACAGACAGCGAAGTCTTAGTAATAGGGTCCCGTTTTTACCCTTTGGGTACGGAACCCTAAAAATGTAAATAATTTACCACATTACATGTTCTTAAACGTCACTAATGCGACAGAAGACAGACATTTCTTATATTGCCTAAAAATACATTTTAAAACTTTTCAACTAACAAACTAAACTGCCCCTAAAAAGTCACTTTATGAACGTCTCTCAGGGAATTAAGTCTGTCTGTCACCTTTTAAGTATTATAATTGAGAATGCTTTTAACTTTATGTAACTTTTGTTACTAATATAAAGATTTCAGTAAGGTGGCCACAAAATAAAAAAAAACCTCACATTTTCTCATATCTTTATCATAGAAGTTAATTACCGATTTTGACGACCATTTGGATCAGCGGTAGTAAACACTGCTTCAGAGCCATGGGTCGCGGGTTCGATCCCCGCACAGTACAAATATTTGTGTGCATGAACATGTCTGTTTGTACTGGTCTGGGTGTTTTCTATGTATTATAAGTATTTATTTACAAAAAAAAAAGTATATAAGTAAGTTTATCGGTTGTCTAGTACCCCATACGACAGGGTACTTAATAGTAGCTTAATTTGGGACTAGATGGCTCTGTGTGGCCCAGTGAGGCATGTCTGAAATATTTATTTATTATTTATTTATTTATTTATTTAATTAAGGCCTCTAGCGCTAGAAGTAGTATCTTAATAAGATGCAAGGAAATTGAAAAACAGTATGTGTATGTTAGACCATTTTGGTGCACCATTTGTAATGCTCTAATGTAAAATACACACACTTACACACACACACACTTACACACACACACACACACTTACACACACACACACACACACACACACACACACACACACACACACAAACACCTACTCGTGCATGCACGCAGTTATCACAGCTAAGAAATTTATTATTATCCTCTATAGTTTGTATCCACTTACATTATGTGCACCTTGACCACATCGAGAGAGGAGAGTGCTGGCGCTCTGGAATACAGGCTGTCCTAGTTCAGTCGCCAGTCTCTCACAATCTTATATAGTTTTATGCATTGTTATGTATTTTTATAATTAGTTACAATTACTTAAAGATTGTGGAGAAAATATAGACTTTTGTATTGTTTGTTAAAATGTGACCAGCAATGTTGAGTGTACAATAATTTAAATTGTAATAATAGGGGTTAAAGTATGAAATTGCCGATTATTTTCCCACTTTTTATTTTGTTTATAGCTCTTAAGTATAGTCATATTATTGCGTAATTCTTTTTGTATTGTATCAAAAACTAAATAAAGTAACTTTTGACTAAAAAAAAAATTCAATACTAGTACCTATTACTTCAAAGGAAGTCGTTGAAAAGCCCCTAACAATGTGTCAGCTGACCTTCTTGCTTCAATTAAGTATATTTGTATTATATACTTTGATTTTCAGAAATTTAAATACTATAATGCGTACCTTTATAACCATCTAACTTTCACCTTTAATTGCATCGAAAACGGTTCAGGCGTTTTTAAAAAAACTAAAAAATTGTTAGTATGGAAAAATGACTTTTCTCGATTTCGTCCATACAAAACGGCAATTTCATACTTTAATAGTTTTGAGCCTTAATGTAGGTTGAAATAGTATACTTGTTTTGGTTCCAATAAATAAATAAAAATAGTTTCAAAGAAGGTACGAGTATATTACTTTTTGAATTGGTAGTAGGCAGCAATAAGTTATTTTTGTTTTAGTTTAAAGTGTTACGTATATGAAACATCTTCGTGAGTCTTTTTTTTTAAGCTATTGCATAGCTTCTATCGCGGGCCTTGAGCGTGGAGACCGAATGCAGAAATTCCGTAACGAAAATAATGTAACACCCCCCACTCCAACTGGCACAGCAGTGATACTTTTTAGTTTTATAATTGTAAGCTGTTCCCCGCGACTTCGTACGCGTCAATTTCTGTTTCTATGACAGCCATTATTTTTGCAACATTTTTCACTGATGCTTCGCTCCTATTGGTCGCAGCGTGATGTTATAAAGCCTAAAGCCTACCTTAATAAATGGACTATCCAACACAAAAAGAATTTTTCAATTCGAACCAGTACTTCCAGAGATTAGCGCGTTCAAACAAACAAACAAACAAACAAACTCTTCAGCTTTATAATATTAGTATAGATAAGTTCTCATAAGTTGATAAAAAATGCTATGCAATAGCTTTACCGCGGCAGTCTCCGAGTGCCACACGTCTTTTTTTTTGTTGCTGTTGGTATTAGTGACAAATGAAAGATCGCAGCACAAAAAAGAGCATAGATCACGACAAAGTCAGTCATAAGAATCAATAGGTATTTTAATGCCATACAGTAGGGTGAAAGAGTACAATCCTCCGAAAAACATTTTATCAGGAACGACATTGATACATAACTAAAAAAACGCTCATAAAAAGTACGTACAACAACACAGAAGTTTGCTAAAAATGTCACCTACATTCAACTAATAACAAGACAACAATAAACATTTCTCTTGTAATAAACTAGAAAGAAAGCAAGAAAAAAAGAAAGAAACGTTTAATTGGCCAGAAGCACATTACAATAGACATTGACGAAATTACAGGTAAACAGTAAAACAAATGACACAAAACAAAAAACAGAAAAACAAACTAACAAGTCATATGGCCAATTAGGTCCCACCACAGCATGTGCTGCAACGAACCAAGGGCCGCTGAAGCGCTGGTATTTTGGTGGGACCCATAAGAGTGACACGACAGACGCATATTGTGGAAAAAAAAAGAAAAAGGAAATAAAAGAGAACATTGATAGTGCAATAATCCCTCCATCGTGAGTTTTTTCAGACACAAATGAAATCAATTGTTATCGTGGCACCCGAGTGCTTCCAGGGGGTTGAGGGATTAATACGAGTAACGTTAGCATGTACATAAAAAAAATAAAAAGGATTATAACGTTATTACATAAATGTGACATAAATACCGTTATTATGTGTGGCAAAATTTATATAAAAAAATGAATAGATGTAAGACTGTAAAGGAAAAAAAAGAGAGTAAATAAATAAAAACTATTAGTATGTATGTGTATATGAATAAAGTATGTTAAAATAAAAACTAAAAGCTTAAAGTCCCAAAATGATGTACAAGAATAAATATAAACAGGGAAAAACTGTCTTAAAAACTTTTGGATCTCATTAAAAGTTTGCACGAATCATTTACCGGTACCCTACAATAACGTATCGGCTTGCAACGCGTAGGTTTTATAGGAGAGTTATTTAAAGTTTTAAAAATAACATGGAAACTTTCCAAGAAGAAACACACTGGGTTATTTTAGAAACATTTAAAAGGTCGACCTTTAAACACAAATCATTAATTTATATAAAAAAACAAGATATATAATCAGCACCAAAAAGTGTTCCAACTAAAAGTCATCATCATCATCATCAGCCTATCGCAGTCCACTGCTGGACATAGGCCTCTCCAGTCGCACGCCACTTAGGTCGATCCTCGGCTTCTCGCATCCAGCTCCTGCCAGCCACCTTGCGCAAATCATCACTCCACCTGGCCTGAGGGCGGCCTACACTACGTTTGTCGAGACGCGGTCTTCACTCAAGAACTCGTTTACCCCAGTTGTCGTCGGTTCTGCGGCTAATATGGCCCGCCCACTGCCACTTCAGCTTGCCAATCCGGAGGGCAATGTCGCTAACTTTAGTTCTCTGCCGGATCACCTCATTTCTGATTTTATCCCTAAGAGAAATTAAATTCGATAATCCAACACAAGGTACACCCAGGTCTGAATACACAAGTAACAAACCGGAATAATATTCATGACAAGTTTATGCAACTTGCACAGAGCAATTATATAGGATACTATATTGAATACATAATGTACATTTGAGTTCTTGCTAGCGCCATTTGCATTGACATACATTTTCAATTTGTAGCTGTAGTTTCGTGGTAGAAATGAATGGTGGTGTACCTAATTCTTCAGGTTACTTTAGTACCTACCCGGTATAATGATTTTTTTTCGTGTGGTGTTGGCACTTAAAATCTATATATACATATAAATCAATTGCTGTTCGTTAGTAGTAACAGCCTATAATCATCCCACTGCAGGGAAAAGGCCTCCATCATTGAATTCAAGTTACCACTGCAATGATGGGTGTACTGGCATAATCACCACGCTTGCCAAATACGGGTTGGTGATCACAAACCACTAGATCAACGGGGCGTTACCACTAGAATCGTAAATCTCGCTTAAACTCGAGAAGGGCTTGGCCGATTAAACTGATTTTCGTTTTGAAATGATTGTCGTAGTCTAGAAAAGGTTAAAAAGTCTGAGCCAAAGGTCGCGCGGGTTCATTCTCCGAGCAGTACAAACTGTGTGCATGAATAATGTGACAATAATGATAGTTATATTATCAGTATATAAACTTGAAAAATTTTGTCTCAGGCGGGACTCGAACCCGCATCTCCTCGCATGCCGGGCGGGTGCCATACCATTAGGCCACCGAGACACTGCGACACGGCGCGAATTTTTCAAGCATATTCTTACGCTGTGAGCCAGCGGAGATGCGGGTTCGAGTCCCGCCTGAGACAAAATTTTTCAAGTTTATATACTGATATTATAAGTGCAATTAAGTTGCTAAAATATCAAATAAAGTAGATAGTTATATTAAATTTGGTTTATATATGTCACCGTAAAATTGTGAGATCTGTCAGTTTACAAAACAACGCGTGAGATTATAAACTAACGGTGGGTTAGGTAAGGTTAGATTGTAATCCATCGACGTTTAATTATGAACTGACGAAGTTTACAATTTTACGGTGACATAATAATATATATGTCTATTAAAGCTAGAAATTTTACTGAAAAGTAAATTGTAGTCCAATTGTCCAAATATTTAATTACCAAAGACCAAAGCATAAAAACATCCTAAAACGTGTGCTTTAAGACCTTTCTGTATGCTCTTGGGTTTAGGCATGATAACACAAATTAATTCTATTCATTCGCCCATTGTCAAGGTTATACCTACCCGCCATTGTCAAAAAGGGTGACATGCAATGTTGTACCAAAACAGTAATAAAACGTAAATAATGCTTTGTTGAGGCTTCCTTGCTTGGGGTTCAGTAAATAATTTTTTGAGAACAGTTTTTAATACATATTTTTTCAATCCTTTTTTACCTTCTCCTAAGATTTTTTTTAACTTGCATTGCAATATAACTATGTGGGTTTATGTTGTATCTTGTAATTCAATTTTGAATCAAATATCATCAACTGACCGGCCAATATTATTTTATTATTATTATAATCTTTATTTCAGACTAGATCCATAGTGTTAGTAATAATTTTCTTAAATACTAGGGTTAGTAACAATTTAACATAATGAAAACAAATATTATTAAACTGTGGAGGTGTACCCATCTCCGTAAGGCTGATTTTAGAGCCACGCTGATCGTACGCTGATCATCGGCACTGACCGTCAAAACGTATGAACTTGAGCGCCGAGGCGGTCAGCGCTGACAGCAATACTATACATTTCGGTGCTCGGCGCTGATGATCAGCCTAATAAAGATAAGTCCCACCTGTCCACAAACACCCTCAGGATGCCATTGTCGCTGCCTCGGAGCCGCGATTGCAGGGAGGCGCTCCGTTTTCTCATAATGGCAAAAAAGCCGTCGGTGTGTGCCTCCGCGAACATACCAGAAGCACTAAAGCTCCTCGGCAACCCCAACAACATCCTGAAAGCGTTATTATATTGGACCCGTAGGTCACTGTATTCCCTCAACGTAAAATTAACCCACAGGCTACATGTGTAAAATAACTGACAGTATAAGCTCTGAATATGGCGGAGCATCCAAGATAGCCGGACTAGTTTTTTTTTAAATGACTATGAGTTTATTAAAAAAATATCAATACCAAGTGAAAGGGATTGCTAGAATTACTCTCAAAATGAAGTGACGTTACTCTCAATCCAATATGGCAGACTTGGACAGACGACGGATTAAGTTTTTATAGTTTTCTACAGTACCTTTTTTTTAACTTTTACAGCAATAACTGTCAAGTAAAAAAAAGAGTTACAAAATAACACAAAACTTTTACCTCATAATTTTCAGCAAAGATTTTCTTTATTTTTTATCAAATTCTTTTACTTCCTACTTATAACGTCAATTGCACAATTTATATGACAAAAACATTAAAAAAAGGAAAGTAACAGCCTATAATCATCCCACTGCAGGGAAAAGTCCTCCATCATTGAATTCAAGTTACCACTGCAATGATGGGTGTTCTGGTATAATCACCCAAATGCTGGTTGGTGATCACAAACCCGAGCAACGTTCGAAAATTCGAAACTTTTTTGTTGCCCAACCTGGGATTCGAACCTGGGACCCCGAAATCTTGGCCCGGTATTTAAACCACTAGACCAACATTAAAAATTAAACTTCTTCAAACATTAATAATCTTTTAACTTAAACCGTAACCCCCGGATTTATTAGCCGTATCAGGTAAAAAAGGATAAAAAATAAATAAGTCCCACGCTTCCGGCGTTTAATTGTTTCGCTGATTGTGGATCAGCGGCCGAAAAAAATTCACGCTCCTGGAAACAACCCTTAATGAAAATGCTTATGAGGATCATCCGTTTCCTTGGGTAACTCTTTTGTGAATTTGCAGACCGAGGGATTTTTAATATTACTGTATTACAAAATTGTGTAAAAGATGTTCCAACACATGGTTTAAGAGAAAAAGAGAAAAATGTTGAGGGAAATAGCTGAGCAAATTAATAGTATAGAAAAGTACATAAACAATATTGTGCCATGTCCTGCCTCCATGTTAAAAGTTTAGCATTACCCCTTCTCTTAGTGTGGGTGTCGTAAGAGGCGACTACAGCAGTAATGCTAGTAAAAGACGAGTAGCAGCATCTTCCCTCCATTATAGATAATCATATACCACTACCCATACACATATACACACACACACCCACACGATCGCACACCCAGGTGTACTAACACACAACTGCTTTTTGTTTTAAAATTTTAGTTTGATTCAGATTGTATAAAACCACTATTTATGTGCGCAGGACCACCATCAAGAGAGGGGAGTACTGGAGCTCTGTATGCCAGGCCTTTGCCTAGTTCAGACTCCAGTCCTCTCACAACCCTTGTAAATCGCTACGCATTTAAATTGTTATTCCAGATTGTGAAAGGAAAATAAAGATTATTATGTTGGTCTGTTTCCGATCATGGGACTATGGAGGCCCGGACATTTGGAAGGTGTACGAGGGGCCGAAGCCAACTCGCAAAGGCCCGTTAGACAACATTTATTTTTACGATGTAATGTGACACCGACCGACGATTATTCCTGTACGCACTATATAAATGCCTCCCTGGTCAGTGCAGGGCTATTGTAGAATGTGGATACAAAGGATACTGGGCTATGAATTTGGATGCTAGTGAACTAGGTAACTGGAACTATAGAAGGACTATGGTCCCTGCCTGACATATGTTACTAACATGGATAAAATGGCAGAGGGTGACTTGCACACTCGTTTAATGGGCCTCCGAAAACGGCCGCTAGCACATAGTTACATAGTGACAAGGGGGCTAGCCTGAGGTGCTTGAGGAGTGGAGAGGTATTACACGGCTCTCAGGACCATCCCAGTAATCCGTTCAAGATCCCTGCAAGCATCTTACTGCAATACTTCCTTCCCCCGAGCATTACTGCTCTAGCGACTCCACTCAAGCCGGCCAATGAAGGCAAGCAAGAGGTGGGAGATATGTTCCTCGTCAATGTCCACTCCGGTCGACCAATGAAGGCAATAGCCAAGCTTCGATCGCAAACCCACCTGCCAGATGTAGTGATTATGGCAAAACCCTCTCTCTTGAGAATCCTGTGTCAAGCAGTGGACTGAAATGGGCTGACAATGATGACGGTGATACAAATAAACGAGAGTAATAAGCATAACAAGGTTAGTATTAACAACATCATCAAGTAACAGTTCTTAAATAGCTGTTCTAGGTCTCTCTTTATACTACCACGTGATGTGATACTCAACAAAACTTTCTTTATTATTAAATATAATGTGCTACCCGGTTTTCAAAAGGTCAACATAAAATGGTTACATAATAATCACTGCTGAAATGACTTGACGATTTCATTGTTAGACAGAAATGAAGGTACATTGTGATGATCAGGGATGGAAAAAGTATGAATGAATGTACGAATACTTTCTACTGAAGGAACACCAAACAAAAGTAAATGACAGACGATGTAGATTTAGGGGTTTTTTGATTGTTATATTTATCTTTTAGATACATACAGGATGACTTTGCCATCCTTCAAAATTTTGTATAGGCGTTCAGTATCGTATTTAGAGCCCATTTAAGAAGTAAAAAATGTAAATCAAGTTATCACCCAAAAATGTTTTTCGCAACATAGTTTTCAATTTCTACGGTCCTAAGCCTGTTAAGGTATGAAGGGAAAATCAAGAACTTATGAATAGTATCGTAATGAATGAATGAGATGCGCATTACGCAAAAAAAGAGTAGCTAGGAGGCCGTATTAAAAATTTTAGATTTTTGGCGGACATTTTCTCAGTCCTTATCTTGACATTTTTACTGGGCTATACCAAAAGCAAAAATACGTCATTTGTTTCTTGTCTCGTAGATTGCTTTATTAAAATTTGGAAGGTGGTTAAAATTTCACCCTGAATAAGCAAAGCTGTGAAGGAAATAGAAAGACCCTCTAATCAAGTAAGGCCTTGATCACTATCAGGTCTCATCAGTCTTACAAGTAAATGCAATTATGAAAGATTTTATGACGATATCTTAAATGGTCAATATGTATCAGTAGAAAAATCGGACTTTGACAAATAAACTTCTATTGTAGAAGCCCGTGTCGAGCAACCAATACTTCAAAATAGGTGCAAGTTGCATGAGAACTCGTGTTGTGAATGCAAGACAAATAAACAACTCTCGGGAAATGCATTGTTTCGGTATAAAAATGGTGGTATGACAAAAGAGGTATAAACAAGTTGCATACAGTCCCCAGTACGTAAATCGATTCTTAAAATCATGACCTCTTTTCAACCTTAAGACCCGCATTTGAAGATCAGTATTTATTTATCTAGATAATGTAGCAACTTCTTAATTTCATTTTCATGTCAAGCGATACTGGTTTATTGTCTATACTAATTTAATTAATCAAAACATTAATGGTCGTCGATCCCTACTTAGAATATTTATTCTTGTAACTCACTAGCAGTCTGTGCTTTTAAAGTCCTTTACTTCAGAATTTGACAAATAAATTTATGAATTCTTCGAAACATATTTTTGACAAACAATTCAAAACATGATTTAAGTCCATACATCAAATACATTCTCCTAAAAATGTAGCATTTAATATGTAATTAATTGTAGCTTTTCAAGAAAAGCTTTAAGGGTATTTTTGGTACATTAAAGGAATCTGTCTGGCTCCCGAGGCCTTTAAGTGCTTATGCATATTTAAACAATTAAGTCGAACATCAACCTAACCTCAATCAACGTAAAAGTTTCAAAAACAAAAGATAATGAAAATGAAACATGAATTACGCACCTACACTAGTAATGTTACACGGTAGTGGATTATCGATTAATCGACTGTATCTAATGAAAATCCTTACGAATAGGTATTTTAATGCGAAAGTAACTCTATCTTTTTGTCTTTTAAGCTTTCACGCAAAAGCTACTGAACTTATTGATGAAATTTGATACGATGGTTAGACCTTAGAAAGGACAAAATAAATTTTGTACATGAACTGGGCACAGGTTTTCGCCCACGCGATATGAGATGTAATTCATGCGGGCAGATCCGCGGTCTAAAAACAAATGGTTAAAAAAATCTTTTGGAAAAGAAGTAATTTGACTTAAAGGAGATGTCCCATAATAGGCCCAGACATAGTACACCATTTACAAAAATCAAGAGAAACTTACTGTGTCTGGAAAAAATACATATAAATTTATATAACGTATAATTTAGTGGTTCAAAAATAAACAAGATCGAATAATTTATCAAACTCCATAGGCATTCCAAGATGGCGTCAATCTAAAAGAACACTAAATGTCAGTAGCTGTCAGATACCCCTTGTCATTATGGCATAATCATTCACTTCAAGTTTTTGTTCTGCTTGTCGTGTTTTAAATGTAGTTCATTATAACGACCTCATTTTCGATTTCTGGATTTTGTATTGATCGACACATTACTTTCATAATGTTTGTTGTTACTACAGCAAGCGATGGCACGCACTCGACTCCTAGATGCGCGATTATGAAACCAAAACTGACAGACGTCATCAAAATGTCATCTTCCGCCATGATGGTTTTGTTGTTTTATATTGCTATTTTCTTACTTAACTCTTTATTTGAACCACTTAACGAAGCCAATTTAAAAGAATTGGATAATAACAAAATCTTGTAGGTGTATTGGTCTATCTTTTGGTGGGGTGTACAGGTTCTGGGCCTGGCCTCCATACAATTTGGGACATCTCCTTTTTAATTGAGGATCGGAAATCCCTTACATTACACCATAGTTCACCTTCGAAGTATAAAACTGTAGCAAATAAAATCTGTCCTTTATAAGCTTAACAGTATCCAAGATAGATTATTGACAGATGCTACCATTATTCAAATTTACATTAGATATGACATAGGTTATCGAGAAGTTCCAGTTGGGACTACAAAACCGGTCCAGGCATGGATCCTGTGAGAAGAAATATTTGCTACAAGAGAAAAAAATCCATAATAATCAATACAACGGTATTAACCACAGAACATGGAAAAAGGTTAGAAAGGCTGTCATGTGCCATTTGTATGAGAACCGATGTCGCCGCTTGCCGACTACACATAAACAAGTTCAAAGAACGCCAATTGAGGAATTCTTTTGACGTCGCTCGACCAATAGGGTCGCGCGACATCAAGAGAAGCCAATCACAGCGCTCACGTTTAGGCAGAAGTATAAGCATTTGCTCATAACCTCGGTGGCGCGCCTGCCCCGCCTTCATCGCCTTTCTAACCTTTTTCTATAATTTGTGATATTAAGACGCTGACTGCAGCCGATGACCTTGAGCAATAAACACGCCCACAAATTTATTCGTCTTTGAATTTCTTTGGAACGCGCCGCAGCTATCACTGTCGATTCCCGTAGGAGTGACAGAGAAAAAACGCATGGAATAGAAGGGCCTAAGTGCCAAACAACAAAATTCGTTGTGCAATTTAAAATTGCCATTTTATTAAAAATCGAAATCAGCCATTTGCTTAAGCAACATGTAATATACAATATAGCAAAATTTTATTATCATTGTTATACGGACTGCTGAGAAAAATGGTAATTTATGTATTTTCAGAGGCTACTTAGAGATTATTTTCTATCGAGAAAAGTTTTTAGAATCGTGTTTTGGAAACAACCACCTGGTCAAAAATATGATCAATTACAACTATATAGAATTTGGCAACAATACGAGCCATAGGCTTAAAGCAAAACAATCTTCATTGAGCTGAATTTGGCTCATGATGTCGAACTGTATTTATTCACTATGTAGACGCTATAGCATTTCCAAGCGCAGCTTAGTTTGTGTCTGAGTATATTGTAGGTAGAGCCTTAGAATATTAAACGAAATCTTATCCGTTATTTTATCCCTGCCATTATTGCTGTTTGTAGTTTGAAATATGTCGCTGTTCATCGTATCGACGACAGAGTTATCGATAGGATCACCACCCAATCCCACACTAAGGATGAAATTAATTAAAACCGTTCATTGTTTTCGTTGAAGTTCGACGTTAAAAAAATAAAGAAACAAACTAAGTTTAATAATATTTTAATAAATCTTATGTAAGAAGGTACACGACTTAATTGTTAAACTTTTCCATGAGGCTTTTGTCGAAAATTTTCAAGCGAAATTTTATTAGGCTGTTTCTAATTTTGGTGGGCTTTATAAATTTCTTCTCATAAGGTGTTCGGTAGAAATTGCGGTTTGAATGATTCAAGATATTTCTTAAATTGACAGACTAGTTGGGGGGTGATATTAATACTTTTTATTCGCCGTGTAGTGCCGGCACATAAAAAGAATAGCACTACCCCCTCTCTTCCCGTGGGTGTCGTAAAAGCCGACAGAGGGAAAACTGCCATCAGGAGATGGGCAGCAGCGTCTCCTAGAAGCAACAGGCCATACTGCGATGCCAACCCGCCTGCCAAGCGTGGCGATTATGGCAAACCCCCCCCCCCCCAAATATGAATACACCGCAAAGAATTCGGCCCCCAGTCCCCGGCGGCCCCGCTAGTCCTAGCTATGGCAGCAGCTATGGTAACGGCGGGGCAGGGGGTGCTAAGAATCCCCGGGTAAGATCCGGCTGCCAACAACGACGACTCGACCTGGCAACATATAACACGCGCACACTGAGGCTTGACGCGAAGCTCGTAGAGTTGGAAGAGGCAATTGGTAAGTTACATTGGGATATCATTGGGCTATCTGAAGTCCGAAGAGAGGGGGAGGACTCGATAACCCTGCAATCCGGTAACTTACTATACTACCGGGAGGGCGACCAACAGTCCCTAGGTGGTGTCGGGTTCATCGTCCACAAGTCCCTTGTCAACAACGTGATTACTATCGGAAGTGTTTCGAGCAGGGTAGCGTACCTGATACTCAGAATATCGAAACGATATTCGCTGAATGTCATTCAGGTTTACGCTCCGACCTCAAAACACGACGATGTCGAAGTGGAGGCTATGTATGAGGAGATCTCTAAAGCCATGCATAGCTTTAAAACCCACTACACGGTTGTGATGGGGGATTTCAATGCGAAGTTGGGGCAACGTTGCGGTAATGAGTTGAGAATGGGGAAATTTGGATTTGGGCAACGGAACAAAAGGGGTCAGATGCTGGCAGACTTCATGGAGAGGGAGAACCTCTTTATGATGAACTCCTTCTTCAAGAAGCCCGTAAGCCGCAAATGGACCTGGATCAGCCCGGACGGTAAAGTCAAAAACGAGATCGATTTTATCATGTCAACGAAGAAGCACATATTCGATGATGTCGCTGTGATCAACGCTGTTAAGACAGGAAGCGATCACCGCATGGTCAGAGGCACATTGAATATCGACGTAAAGCTTGAAAGAGCGCGACTGATAAAATCCACGCTCCGACCAATACCGGCTCAAATTCAAAACCCCGAGTGCTTTCAGCTCGAGCTTCAAAACCGTTTCGAAGCCCTTGAGAACAGCATCGATGTGGACGATCTATACAACATGGTGGTGGATACTGTCCGTACGGTAGGGTCTAAGTACTTTAAAACCCGCCGTCCCAAATCAAAGAAACTCTCCAGTCAGACTCTCCTACTCATGGATCAGAGAAACGAAATGAGGCTACAGAACTCAGCGGATGCCCATCGCTATCGGCAACTCAATAGACAGATATCTAAGTCTTTGAAGAGCGACCTTCGTCAATTTAATACCCGACGTATTAAAGAGACCATTGAGCGGAACAAAGGCTCCAAAGTGTTCGCCAGAGATCTGTCTATTGGGCAAAGCCAATTGACGAGGCTGAAAACTGAGACAGGTAGCATCATTGCGTCAACACCTGAAATCCTGAGGGAGATTGAGAGTTTCTATGGACAGTTATACTCCACGAAAACACCTGTTGAAAGCAAGGCTAAAGACCCTAGAGCCAAGCTTACCCGACACTATTCTGAAGATATCCCGGACGTCAGCCTGTGCGAGATTAGAATGGCTCTCAAGCAGCTTAAAAACAACAAGGCGGCGGGTGATGACGGAATCACAACAGAGCTCCTTAGAGCGGGCGGTAAGCCGATACTTAAGGTCCTCCAGAAGCTCTTTAATTCTGTCATCCTCGAGGGCAAAACGCCAAAGGCATGGGGCAGAGGCGATGTGATGCTGTTCTTCAAGAAGGGTGACAAAACTCTCTTGAAGAACTACAGACCCATTTCGCTTCTGAGCCATATTTATAAGTTGTTTTCGAGAGTCATTACGAATCGTCTCACTCGCAGGTTCGACGACTTCCAACCTCCCGAACAAGCCGGGTTCCGAAAAGGCTATAGTACCATAGACCACATTCATACGCTGCGGCAAGTTATACAGAAGACCGAAGAGTATAACTTGCCACTTTGCTTAGCGTTCGTGGACTATGAGAAAGCCTTTGATTCGATTGAGACCTGGGCAGTGCTGCAGTCTCTCCAAAGGTGCCAAATAGACTACAGGTACATCGAGGTACTAAAGTACTTATACCAAAACGCCACCATGTCGGTCCGATTACAGAACCAGAGCTCTAATCCGATCCAACTACAGCGAGGTGTGAGACAGGGAGACGTTATTTCTCCGAAACTGTTCACAGCTGCGTTGGAGGATATTTTCAAGCTTCTGGACTGGAAAGGACGCGGCATCAACATCAATGGCGAATACCTAACACACCTGCGATTTGCCGATGATGTAGTTCTTATGGCTGAGACCTTGGAAGACCTGAACATTATGCTCGAAGATCTCGGTAATGCTTCTCAAAGAGTGGGTCTTAGGATGAACATGGACAAGACGAAAATCATGTTAAATGCCCATGTTGCACCCGCTCCAGTTAACGTTGGGAACATTGCACTCGAAGTTGTTGACCACTATGTTTACCTGGGACAGATAGTCCAGTTAGGTAAGTCCAACTTCGAGAAAGAGATCTCTCGTCGAATCCAGCTCGGATGGGCAGCGTTCGGGAAGCTCCGGCATATTTTCGCGTCCGAAATACCTCAGTGTCTCAAGACGAAAGTCTTTGACCAGTGTGTGTTGCCAGTAATGACCTATGGGAGTGAGACGTGGTCGTTTACTATGGGTCTCATAAGAAGGCTCAAGATCACCCAGCGAGCAATGGAGAGAGCGATGCTTGGTATTTCCCTACTCGATCGAATCAGAAATGATGAGATCCGCAGGGGAACTAAAACAACCGACATCGCTCGAAGGATTGCATCGTTGAAGTGGCAGTGGGCGGGACACATAGCGCGGAGAACCGATGGCCGTTGGGGCGGAAAGGTTCTCGAATGGCGACCACGTACCGGACGACGTTCCGTGGGCAGGCCCCCCACAAGGTGGACCGACGATCTGATCAAGGTCGCGGGAAGCCGCTGGATGCGGACAGCACAGGACCGATCGTTGTGGAGATCCTTGGGGGAGGCCTATGCCCAGCAGTGGGCGTCGTTCGGCTGATATGATGATGATGATGATTCACAAATAGTCTGTAAGGTGTGTAATCTAGCTATAAATACGATCTAAAGTGGCGTAGGCGGCCCGACGCCCACCCGGGCGGTCTTAAGTGCTTTATAACAAAACTATGAACGACTTTTGATCAATTGACAAAAAGAGAGATGGGCTAATGTTGAAAACACATTTGTGAGTTATGTTAACCTATCAGTCAGATTTTTCTTCTTCAGCCCAATTTAAATTTTTCAGCTGTTTCGGAGCTACGGTGCCACAATCAGACAGACATACGTATCAGGCGAACTTGATATCACTCGTTTTATGTCGGGGTTAAAAATAAGGTTCCTAATATAAAGTTAGACGAACTACAAACCACCTTCATGCAACTTTTGATTTACATTCATAATAGTAAAAGCTACAGCGAATAACTCCTAATATTACTAACAAAAATTCACTAAGCTATTTTATTATTACTAAACTAATATTTACGACACTACAATATCATCCACATACACGCGGCTAACTAATATCAAAATGAAATATAGTCGGGCGACGACCGACAAAATCCCCACTCCGGTAATACCGCGTCCATCACTTGGGATAAAAAATAATACTTCATAATAATTTTCATCACTCCCCCTCGGCCTTAAATCGGTGGTGTACTCCGAGCGTGTTGCGACTGCATAAATATTAGCCCAGGGGCTACCGGTTTTATTATTTTAGCTTATTAAATATCATTTCGTGGTTTTATTATTTTATATTTGTCCCGAGAGTTCTTATTTTGCGGGAATTAGAAATGATACGCTAGGAGACGCAACGAGTTTGTATACTCAAATGGTTGTTCCACGGGGATTTAAACGAGTTAATATTAAAACGTGTGTAAAATTTAAACTGATAAAAAAGCCTTTTATGAATAACTTTCTTTCATAGAGAAAAATTAATATCAAGTTTAAAATATACTTTCTAAATTAAACAAATTTTATTTAAATAAATGTTTATAGAGTAAATCTGATTACAGTCAATGCTGACGTAAACTTTTTTTAATATGCATGCAGATTACATAATATGTAATCTGCATGCATATTAAAAAATATTGATTATTATATTATAATAATCAATACATTGTCAAAGACATAATTGCTAATGACCAAAGTGGTGTGTGAAATCACGACACACCTGCCTAAGTCAGCTAGATTTGTTTTCTTTCAACTGAATGATTGAGCCGTTTGTAACAAATTCAAACAATTTTTGATGTAATTCAGCGTAGTTTTACAAAACTGCAAAGTATTAAAATTCTCTGACAGTACTTCAACGTCTGAGATACTTATTGGTAAGGATGAAACATACGAACACACACTTTATTATGTTTCCTGCAGCTGACATACCTACTGTAGTATATTGGCTGTATAGTGTTGGTTGTCTCATGCGCCTGCGTTACGTTAGGTACTACGTTGTCTCTCACGAGCAGTGTTGCCAGAAGGTTACTTTTGTAACCTTTTAGGTGATTTTTTAACAGCATTGGTTACTTTTAGCTTACATTAATGAAAAGGTTACTTTTAGGTGATTTTTTCGGAATTCGTAGAATTAACTTTTAATTTCTTACATAGAAGCAACGTTTTACATAAAACAAATTTTGCATAAATCTTGTTATTTGAGTGCTATGTTCTTAAATCTTGCGACATTACGATAAGTTTTTGTGCCAGTTTTATCGTTTCTTGGAGTTTTTGGACACAAATAGAGATCCATCTATGTCTCTTCGAAGTAGTCGAATAACGATTCCTCTCAAAGTTTTCGTTTTTAGATCCCTAAGGCACAGAAAAGCCCCACAATTTGTGATAATATCCATTCTAATCCATTTTTAAAAATTAATTACACGAGCACGTACCTACATCCATACATACATACCATCATAACTGCAGCAGCAGCACAATCCCGCCAAAAATGATAACATTATAGGTATAGGTAGTGTTACTAAGGTTTGGATCAACGAAATATGGGAAAATTTTCTTAATGAATACCCACCAACCAATACGACTAAATAAAATAGAAAATTTGGAACTACAATAACAACTAATGAAGAAATTGAAATTCACATTTAGCATAATGTATCAATATGAATAAATAAAGAAATGCTGGCAAGTGCTCTAAAACTCATCGATGTTTCCGTAAGCCATACAACTAACATTCTATTCTATCAACCTTTTAATACCATTCAAGTAAAAAAAAATAAAAGGTTATTTTTTACACAAAAAGGTTACTTTTTTTATACTTCAGGTAACTTCTGATAAGACCCGACTGGCAACACTGCTCACGAGTCAATCGCATTCCAGCGGTCGAGCGGAGCGGTCGTGTACTGCGATTGTATGCGTGTTGTGATGTTGGTGAGCCGTAAAATATCCCAATAAGCAGGATAGTACACCTACCTAAAGTAACAACCTATAATCATCCCACTGCAGGGAAAAGGCCTCCATCATTGAATTAAAGTTACCACTGCAATGATGGGTGTACTGGCATAAACACCACGCTTGCCAAATGCGGGTTGGTGATCACAAACCCGAGCAACGTTCGAAAATTCGAATTTTTTTTTTGTTGCCCATATCGGGAATCGAACCTGGGACCCCGAGATCATGGCCCGGTATTTAAACCACTAGACCAACGGGGCGTTAGACACCTACCTATTTGATTTTAATGTCACGTGTTTATTCGCACTTTCAGATACATATTCAACATAAAATCTAATTTAATTCATGTTTGAAACCCACCGTAATCTCACACCAACTTATTGGAATACCTTCAAAAGCAAGCGTATCGGATCCCTTTAACTATTGATTAACTTATTTCGTCGAGCCTATTGTCTGGTCCTTATTAATTAACGTATCTATTGTGAAATTGTTCAATCGATAATAGTGATGATAAGGTAATTGTATCGATTAGTCAATCGTAATCTATATACGTAATCAGTCAAGAATCTGGTCTAACACCCTTGATTGGGTAATGAGTATCGCTAAACACGATATGCTTGCTTCAATCAGTAAAATTGTATTAAAATTTAGTAAAAGTGTGTAAATGTAAAGAACTTTGGTTTTTTTATCGATCTTTTGTCTTATATCTTGAACGACCACATCTTAGCGTTATTAATGTATGTCTTAGTATATATTTTATTTTAGTAAAAGTTTAACTACAAATATTGCTCTTAACATATTTTCCGTGAATAAATATAACATTTAGTTTACACTAAAGAACAAGAAGGAATGAAAAAAAAAATTGTTTGACATTGATATTAAGACCAATATTGCACGGATATAAACCAAACCAATAACCAAATCTTTCAAGATGTATCTAATATGTTCAAAATATCCAACTTGTGACTAAAAAAAATATATTTTCAATACTAACACTAACAGCAAATTCAGTTTTACTAGCATTATTTGTGTTTGGTTGTTGTCTCAAAAAACAGCCGTTACGATGTATAAATACGATCATATTCTTGGCATCCCTAGTCAAAGGCCTGATGTGGGTTTGCCACATCAATCCTTATCACTTATACCGCACCTTTTAAGCATGAAAAGATAATTGTTTTGCAGGTTCTATAATTTTAATAGGTACATATTTTACTTTTAAAACCTGTACCATGAGAAACACATGATTGTACAGTCTCATCTTACATTACAGTAGTTTTTCGATTAATCAGGCCACCTACTTTCGTAGGGTTAGTAAAATAAAGTGTATACATTCTGATCTTTCTATAGTTCACTAAGAAAGCTAATAATAGGGGTTAAAGTATGAAATTGCCGATTATTTTCCCACTTTTTATTTTAGTTATAGCTCTTAAGTATAGTCGTATTATTGCGTAATTCTTTTTGTATTGTATCAAAAACTAAATAAAGTAACTTTTGACTAAAAAAAAATGCAATACTAGTGCCTATTACTTCAAAGGAAGTCGTTGAAAAGACCCCTTACAATGTGTCAGCTGACCTTCTTGCTTCAATTAAGTATATTTGTATTATACTTAATACTTGTCCGAGATGGATTTTTACATGTAGTAACGGCGAAGCACTAGCGCAGAGCCACAATTTTTTCAAAGCTAAAAAAAAAAAGAGAAACAGAACGTGTTCTATGGCAACCTATCAAATGTCATTACGGTTTTTGTGCGAGCGCGGTCACATCGTCGTTTTATAAAAGATGGGTAAAATATCTACTACTCTTAAGAAATATACCATAAAAGTTTATAATCAGGCTTTAGAATTAAGGTAGTCAAGGTGCAAAGTGTTTACTTAGGTCGAATTGTGATTTTTGGGAAAATGACAAGAAGAAGCCTAATCAAGTTCAAGGCTTATTATGCAAATAGAAGGGATTTATAACATTAATCACAGGTATGATTCAATTTATTCTTACTTTCACATATAGAGCAATGTTGTAGTTAGGATGGTTTCGAGTTGAATCTTCAGAAAAAATTCATAACCTATAATATCACCTTCCACCATTTTTTCTGTTTTCATTTCGTTGTACCTTCGACGTTCGGATATTCCCAGACACAATTAAATATCAATTGTTATCGCAACAACCGGTTGTCGCTTAGGGCTAAAAGCGTTACAACGAAAGCAATGATATATCTATGCATTCTGCAGATTCAATATTTATTCCTAGTGCATAAACCTTCGGTTAGGTTACGGTACAAACAAGATTGCTTTTCGTAATTTCTTTTCGGAGAGCACGTTTATCATTTCGTAACCGTTTTACTCACTTGTTTAAAAATCTCACCATTAAAATCCAAGTGTTTGAAGAAAATTAAATTCAAGAAAGAAAATCAAGAAAGGAAAAGAAACGAGGAAACAAGAGGAAGATTCGAAAAATGGAAGCTAATAAAGGAAACTTCAAGATTCTCAGAGCAATATGAGGAAACATCTTTGACCACACCCTCTTAAATGTGTTATCATAGAAGATGACACATACACCAATAGGTGAGGCTAACATATTTCAACAAATATGACTTTTCCCTATAACAACTTTAAACGTCTGGGTAGTTTCATGTATGATGAACAGAACCACAAGCTCTAATTTTGTGCGAGATATTCTGAATAATCACAAACAATGGCTAGACATGCTAAATGTGAGAGTTTTTCTATTAGGCAAGTGCTATCACTCGAAGATAGACATGCTTACATTAAGGGCAAGAGCTAGTATGCTGGAACTAGATGCCTTCATATTATATGAGCATGAGAGCTACCACATTTTTGTAGACAATTTGCTTCTTTGTACAGAACAATGAAAATTGTTCCTTTTAGATGACAATCATCTTACAGAAGAGCTTCTGCTGGCTCGGGAAAAAGAGGGTGTAGGAAAAGCAGAAATGGGAAAGCCTATCAGGCCGGATTCTTTCCCTATACGGGGCGAATATAACGAGAGAAGGCCTATGAGACATGCTTACATTAAGGGCGCAGGCTAGTACGATGGGACTAGAACGCCTTCATGTTATCAGTACATAAACTTGTAAAATCATGTCTCAGGCGGGACTTGAACCCGCATCTCCTAGCATGCGGGGCGGGCGCTGTATCGTTAAGCCACCGAGACACTGCGACTCAGTGCAAAATTTTTCTAACATAATCTTAACGCTGTAAGCCAGTTGCTTACCCTTATAGTACATGGGCTTATGCCGGTTCTTCACATAGTGGTACCACATTGCGGGTAGACAATTTGCTTCCTTGTACTGAACAATAATAATTGTTCCTTTGAGATGACAACCCTCTTACAAAAAAGTTTATTTTTTGGCTCTGAGAAAAGAAAAAATTGGATAGACTATCAGACCAGAAGTTTCCCTACACGGGCGAAAATTATGACATAAGGTCTTTGTAAAGAAGTACGCTCCAATATCTAGGAAAATAGAAACTCCTTCCTTTTTACAGCTTTAAATAATTTATTTATAAATGGCTTGAGATTACAAAGGATGATGAATCATGGGGAATATGAAATCCTTTTCAGCACCATTCCACCCTCCGATTTCCTAGAACCACAGCAATTGCCTTTCATAGAGAAAAATATAATTGCCTATGAGATAAAGTAACTTAAAATTCAGGGAGCATAATCTGTGTGCCCATACTGTATGTACAGAATAATTTCTCAACAACTTTGCTGTATTCTTGGTTGCAAAACCCAATGGTACTTACAGTTTTATTTCGAACGTGAAAAAACTTTTTATAAATAATTATAGGTACAGAGATTTTGATTTTGAGAATATTATAACTGCTTACAAAACTTATGTCTGTTATATGGCATCAAAATATTTGAAAGAAACTTATTACTGAACCGGGATTTCCAATGTAATGTTAAATATAATATATTTATAGATAACATCGTATTTACCTTCTCAACGATTTGAAGGAA
Source organism: Anania crocealis (assembly GCA_949315895.1). Lineage (NCBI taxonomy): Eukaryota > Metazoa > Arthropoda > Insecta > Lepidoptera > Crambidae > Anania > Anania crocealis. Next base: position 3,903,250 of record OX438880.1, read on the forward strand.
ACAAACAATTGCAAAGACAACATTATTGTTGCATGCAAACTCTTACATATCTTAAGTTATGAACTTTGAGAAAAGTGCATTGTTCCCAATTAAAATTGCAAATAACTAGGAGTTATTTTAAAATTCCACAGACTGATTTGAAATTTATTTATTTAAACCTTCAGTCGAGAAGTTAACTTAAATCTAAAAATACAGAGTGTTCAAAAGTAACCTTTGTGTCTGAACTGGAGTACCCTGTATTTTTTTTTTGGACTTATAGTCTAAAAAGTTATACAAAAACATAAGAGCAAGACTATTCTTAAAAAGTAAATACAGTTGGATAAGAAAGAATTTGAAAAAACAACGCCCCGTTGGTCTAGTGGTTGAGGTACGGGGCCAAGATCTCGGGGTCCCAGGTTAGAATCCGGGGTCGGGCAACAAAAAATTTTGAATTTTCAAACATTTCTCGGCTTTTGATCACCAACCCACATTTGGCAAGAGTGGTGATTATGCCAGTACACCCATCATTGCTGTGGGAACTTGAATTCAATGATGGAGGCCTCTTTTGCCCTGCAGTGGGATGATTATAGGCTGTTACTTTAAGAAAAAATTGAATCCAGAGAAATTGTTTGGTACCTACACTTAAGACAATTTATCCAGCTGTTGTATAGATGACTATATACAAAAGTAATGGAAAAACACAGACTTAAAGAATTACTAAAATCACATGAAAACTGGATTAAGTTATGCCTAGCATTAAGGAAATAAAGATATAATTAATTTGGGGAAAAACAATATGAAAATTAGCAATTCAAAAATTATATATTAAGTAAACAACTTAACCGTTTCATGGAAATACACACCAAGGCTTCAACCCCAGGACCTGGGGTGCTGTATGTGGGCCATAATAAGGCTTCGGGGTCTTGGTCCCGTGCAGAACAAACACATCATATTAATCATATTAACCATTGTAAATCTTAATTGTGTAATAAATTCGTATTATTATTATTCTTATTTAGAATTAAAAGCTGCACTGTTGGACCTACAATGTTTTACTTTAACTAGGAAATTTTAATGAGTATTGATAACACAACCGCAATAGCTTATTTTAATAAAATAGATACACAGGTACACAGTCTCCTCACCTTGTAATTAAGTTATTTTAGTATTCTCACGAGCCCTATTTGAGAAAGCGGATGCGGGTGTGTTATTGGGCCGATATAAAAAATCTTAGGCCAGAATCCGTTTTAGTATCACTAAAAACATGTGACAATAATGTGAAAGTATATACTGAAGAAAATTTCTAGGGAAAAAGGAATCAAGAAAAGTTAAATAAGACTCAAAAATATTAGTTTTCCTCTATTGGCCATTACAACCATGGTTTCCCCTAGTCAAAAAGCCATCGACACTTATTAGTATTTTTATTAAAATAATTTATTTTTATTTATTTAAGCTTTATTGCACAAACGAACAGTTATTGTACAAAAGGTGGACTTAATGCCACGAGGCATTCTCTGCCATCGGGCTAAACAGAAATGCTATGCAAATATATTTGAGCTTAATAGAACATTATTTTAATTTCAAAGATTACTATCACTTATACCAGCAGCTTACCCTGGCTGTAGGGCTGTTGACAGACAAGAATTTATAAGGTGGTGCCCTTCAAAACTTAGCACTTGTCATAATGGTCAATTCTCTTTTCTAAAATGCCCTAAATATTGTCATAGTTTTTTCCCTGTACACAATTATGGTAGTCTGGTAAACATCATTCTTTTGCGATAAGACCCCCAAAATTGTACATCTTAATATTATAAAATAGTATGTTATTCCTTTATTTGGTGTGCAATAAAGAGTATTCCATTTGGGTATCTAAAAGCGATATGACTCACTCTTAAAATTATGGTGACTATTTTGCAGAAAAGCACAATATTGATACTCATGCAGGAGGTTCCCATTCCTCTCATTGTTAGTTTTTTAAACACAGATCTATGAGAATGATCAGCTCTGTCTCTACTGATTGGTCCTACAGTTAGATCAGATGACAGAATGTGTCACTAAAAGAGTTAATTGAAAAACGGGACGCATTACTTGGCTCTGGGGGCGTTTGCAAAAACGTTCTTGATGTTCAAAATATTACACATACTTCAAGAAAAGAAAATCCTCAGTCTTCTTTTCAATTAGAAACCTTTGTTCAGTAAAAATAAATTAATATTGTGTCTACAATAAAATCGTATATAGAGAAGACCAACTTGTCAAGGAAAAAATGATAACCTTTTGATTTTAACCATCAAAAATCCAGTCATAAGTTGGTGGATTAAGTAGATTTTGAGAAAAGCTGGTATTAATGATACATATATTCTTGGATTATACCACAAGACATACAACAACATCTGCTGTGCAGCAGAGGTCACGTGTTAGAAATGATTTTATAATAAAAGACACTGCAGGTTGATCTCAACATTCTTCTATATTCTAGGCCAATATTTCAAATTGTAGCAGAATTCAATAATACAGTGTGTAATAGTATTTTTCAGAGTGAAAAAATTAAATGTTTTTACTTACTATTAATCTCTCTCAAATTGTTTATCGTATAAATTACAAAGTTTTAAGGTTTATTATTATACTTAATTACATATTTTTTTTCATTCTTTAAAAATTGTACTAATGATTCACAACCCATCTTCAAACATCTACATGTAAAAATCCATCTCGGACAAGTATTAAGTATAATTATAGGATTAAACGAACTTACCTTAAGTGAAGTTCAATCTTAATTATACGAAGATACTTGTCCGAGATGGCAGTCCCAAAAAACCCACCCACTAATACTAAATTCTATAGTATTATCCCATTAGTGGGGTTGTTCTCATTGCTTTAAACGTAATGACATTTGATAGGTTGCCATAGAACACGTTCTGTTTCTCTTTTTTTTTTTAGCTTTGAAAAAATTGTGGCTCTGCGCTAGTGCTTCGCCGTTACTACATGTAAAAATCCATCTCGGACAAGTATCTTCGTATAATTAAGATTGAACTTCACTTAAGGTAAGTTCGTTTAATCCTATAATTATATACTTTGATTTTCAGAAATTTAAATACTATAATGCGTAGCTTTATAACCATCTAACTTTCACCTTTAATTGCATCAAAATAGGTTCAGGCGTTTTTAAAAAAACTAAAAAAAATTTGATATGGAAAAATGACTTTTCTCGATTTCGTCCATACAAAACGGCAATTTCATACTTTAACCCCTAATACTTTCTTTGATGAAATTTAATTATTTGGATTTCAGATCACCTCTATAGTAAATTCCGATATAAATTTATCACGAGTACTAGTCTGACAGATTGGTGGACCGTTGTATTTTTTAAATTAAAATACAAAGAATTAATTTGACGACTGATATTTTGAAAGCCTATTCAACAAAATTTAACAGGATTCTGATTTCAGGCAAAATACCATCGTCGTTATTGATTTTTATAACAAAAATCCTTTATTTAATTTACGTTTTAACGCCCAGTTGGTCTTGTGGTTTTAGTAACGAGCCAAGATTTCAGGGTCCTGGATTCGTTCGATCCCCGGACATGTCATGACATGTGATGTCGGACAAGAACCTATTCGAAAATCGCTTAAATTTGCGACCACTAATCCGCATTTGGTAAGTGTGGTGATTATGCTGGCACCCATCGTCGCTGTGTTGCTGTCATTGTAGTAAAAAGGTAACAATCCACCGATTATTCTAAAGCAATTAAAATTAATTAATTTATTTATTTTATTTATTAATGAATAAATAAAAAAGTTATTAAAGAAAACATACTTTGAACAATACCTAATATAGGAATTTCTTGTTTATTTTTTACTAGATATTTTTTATAAATAAAAAAGTAATTAAAGAAAAAATATTTTGAACAATATAGGCATTTAATTTTAATTATTTAGTAAAAAATTAAACAGTAGTAAGTATACAATATTATTTAAACGATAACGGAAAATTTAATGCGATCAATTATTTCCCGTTATCGTTTAAATATTATGCAACGCGAAAGTTTATAAGTATTTATAGTATACAATATTGCTAAAAGATTTCCAGCTCTTAAACTATCCTCTCTCCGTCTTCATCTTAGTGCCATTAATCTAGCTATGTGTGTAATATTTCTCACCAACAGATGTTATATTAACGGCAAAAAATATTGTTTCATCGTTATTATCATAATATTTACTTAGGTGCTAGTCTGAGCCGAGATAAACCAGGGTTTTATAGAACAATCAAACGTTCAGCTGATAAGCATTCGAGGGAATGGGTTCTAAAAATAATGAACCATATTTTTTATGAAGTTATCTTTATGTGTTTTTCGCATATCTTATAGAATCATGACTGTAATAACATCGGAATCGATTGCTGTTAAAATTTTGCAAATTTTTTTATTTTATTTTTGTTATAACAAATATGTTTTATGAGTTGTGTGGTGCCAGCACGTTATAGAAAAGTACCACCACTTCTCTTCCTGTGGGTGTCGTAAGAGGCGATTAAAGGAGTACAACCAGGAGAAAACAGGCAGCAGCACAGAACACAGAAAAAAGGTTAGAAAGGCAATGTAGGCGGGGCAGGCGCGCTAAAGAGGTTATACGCAAATGCTCATACTTCTGCCAAAACATGCAACTTCTGCCCAGAATGTAAGCGAGCGCTGTGGTTTGTTTCTTATGAAGTCGTGCAACCCTATTGGTTCCGCGACGTCTAAAGAATTCGCTTGATTGGCGTTCTCTGAACACGTTTATGTGTGCGAAAGCTTAAAATAAATAAATAAATACTTAAGATATGCCTCACTGGGCCACACAGAGCCATCTAGTCCCAAATTAAGGTACTATTAAGTACCCTGTCGTATGGGGTACTAGACAACCGATAATCTTACTTATATATTAGGGGTTAAAGTATGAAATTGCCGTTTTGTATGGACGAAATCGAGAAAAGTCATTTTTCCATACTAACAATTTTTTAGTTTTTTTAAAAACGCCTGAACCGTTTTCGATGCAATTAAAGGTGAAAGTTAGATGGTTATAAAGCTACGCATTATAGTATTTAAATTTCTGAAAATCAAAGTATATAATACAAATATATTTAATTGAAGCAAGAAGGTCAGCTGACACATTGTAAGGGGTCTTTTCAACGACTTCCTTTGAAGTAATAGGCTCTAGTATTGCATTTTTTTAGTCAAAAGTTACTTTATTTAGTTTTTGATACAATACAAAAAGAATTACGCAATAATATGACTAAACTTAAGAGCTATAAACAAAATAAAAAGTGGGAAAATAATCGGCAATTTCATACTTTAACCCCTATTACTATTTTTTTTAATACATACTTATAATACATAGAAAACACCCAAACCAGTACAAACAGACATGTTCATGCACACAAATATTTGTACTGTGCGGGATCCAACCCACGACCCATGGCTCAGAAGCAGCGTTAACTACCGCTGATCCAAATGGTCGTCGAATGTAAACGAGCGCTGTGATTGGTTTCTTATGAAGTCGTGCAACCCTATTGGTCGTAATTGCATCTCAATCGTATATTTTGACATTACTACCTTATTAATGTGTCAAAATATACAATTGAGATGCAATTACGACCAATAGAGTTGCACGACTTCATAATAAACCAATCATTCGTAAATCATTTGTAAATTAACGGAATTGGAGGGCCTGCAGTGTCCTCGTAAGTTTAAAATCCTAAACTTTAACCATTGAAACTCCACAAAAGCGAACCGGTTTTTAGTGCCTCCCAAAATACAGCTAGAAACGAATAGCTAGGTTTACGCCTAGTTTTAGGTTTCGGGATTAAAACCCACTGGTGATCCGGAAATGATTGCAAGCGTTTCCGAACACTGTCACTAATATTTAGTGCACGGTCACAATGTAAGTTGTTAGAAACAGTAGCCGTGTTCCGATTAAATAATTCAAAAACTAAGATTAATAGATATTAACCATAATTCGTCCTAAATAATTTCGGTTTAATCCCTCGATCGTGACTTATTCCAGACACAATTGAAATCAATTTTTTGAAACCCGAGTGGGGTGCCACGATAGCAATTGATTTCAATTGTGGGGGTTGAGGGATTAAGATGTTTTATAAAGATAATAGCAGTATTGTTACTAAATATTCTCCCAATAATTATTTTAAAGGTTATTTTATTTTCAAAAAACATTATACGGCATGAAAAAAACACAAAAAAAACCAAGACACTTTATTCATAGGCCAACCACTATCACGCCTTAAACATTAGTAGGTAAAGCAATCCCAATTAAGAGATAAAGAGAGTTCATGTTAATTCAACCGTATTAAAAGGATACGGATATTCAGAAGATGCACTGTTTTTGTGTCGTTAATACTCGTATAATAATAGGGGTTAAAGTATGACATTGCCGATTTGTACTGAAAATCAAAATTGTTTATTTTTTAATTTTTAACAAATTTATTTAATCAAAATAGTTACCCTTATTATCTATACCTTGCTGCCATCTAATAGGAAGGTTATTTATGCCTTTGTGATAGAACTCTGAGGATCTAGTCTGCACAAACTGTGTGAAAGCATTTTGTACTGCCTCCTGGGAAGAAAACTTCTTGTTACGTAGATAATTGTTCAAATCACGAAAAAAATGGTAGTCCGTTGGAGCAAGGTTTGGCGAACACGGAGGATGTCGAATGGTTTCTAATTGCAGTTCCTAAAGGGTTTCTCGTGCTGTATGAGGTCTCGCGTTGTCATGGAGCAATAATGGTGAAGATCGATTCATGAGTCGGGGCTGTTTTACTGCTAGTTTTGCCAACATTGTTCGGAGTTCGGCACAATAGACGTCTGCCGTTATTGATTGACCAGATCGGAGAAAACTATAGTGAATAACACCATGCTGAGACCACCAAACAGTTACCATTACCTTTTTATTGGTAAGTTTTGCTTTAGGACACTGTTGTGGCGTTTGACCTGGGGTCAGCCATTGCATTTTTCTTTTACGGTTATCATAAAGAATCCACTTTTCATCACATGTCACAATTCGATTTAATATTCCTTCATTTCTGTACCGATTCAACAAGGCAACACAAGTTTCAACACGCGTTTCTTTCTGCATATCAGTCAAATCATGAGGCACCCATTTTTCGTATTTTTTATTTTATTGATTTGACGCAAATGAGTCAATATTGTGGGTAAGGTTACGTTAAACCATGCCGCTAATTCCTGGGTAGTTTGACTGGGATCGGCTTCCACCATCTCTCTTAATTAATCGTTAATCACCTGTGTGGGCGGTCTTCCTCGTGGCTCGTTCTTCAAGTCGAAGTTTCCATCACGAAATCGCACGGTGCGTTCATCTATGTCAATTCAAAGAACCTATTACAATAAAACGGCAATTTCATATTTTAACCCCTAATTCTATTAAGTAACAGTTTTTACTCGAGTAAGTGTTACTGTTACCCGCAATATTTTGCCACTATCGCAACACTTGGCTGACGATCTCAGTTCAGCCAATGATGGAGTGAAGACGTTTTGTTGCAACCTTTATTCGCCAAATAAAAAAGCTGAATAACCCTTCTGATACTTTCTATGGTATGCGATTTATGTGACTGACGGACTGATGTATCCGGCCGAATGAACTGACTTTGGGACTGAAAGAGCTCTCTTGTTGCTTTTTCTGTTTCAATTTTAATACCGCTTCTGTGCTCTTGCCGCTTGAAGAATTGAGCAATGTTGTTCCGCTGTTATAGAAAACTAGCTGTTCCCTGTGACTTCGTCCGCATCAATTTCTGTTATTATGATCGCAATCAATATGAATAGTTTTCCACGTTTTTGCAACATTTTTTACTGATGCTTCGCTCCTATTGGTCGCAGCGTGATGTTATATAGTATAAGCCTTTCTTGATAAATGGACTATGCAACACTAAAATAATTGTCCAATACGAACCAGTACTTCCTGAGATTAGCGTGTTTAAACAGACAAACAAACGAACTCTTCAGCTTTATAATATTAAATAATATAAATAAATAAATGTGGACAACATCACATACATTGTTCTGATCCCAATTTGAATAACTCTTTAAATTATTCGGATTTTGGAAACCAGAAACAACGAAGGTACCACAAACACCCAGACCCGAGAAAATGTAGAAAAACTCATTTTTTCTACATTGACCCGTCCGGGAATCGAACCCGGAGCAGACGACACCTTGAAAACCGGTGTGTACGCCACTCCGCCACGGAGGTCGTCACGGATATAATTCTGTTTTATCCCAAAGTCATGCATCTCGTATCTTATAGGTACAACGTGCTTTCTTAACCGCCTGAAAGACAAAAATCCATGTTATGTTACCATTCTGTATAACATCTGAGCAGTGTTATTTATCTTATCGTTAAAATTTACTAAGTCCGCCGGGTCTGCTAGAAGATGATTATAAATGATTCAGGGTGGTGCCGGCACGAAAGTTCCACTTCTTCTTCCTATAAGTGTCCCATGTAAAGAAGCATATGCCCTCAGGCCAGGTGGAGTGTTGATTTGCGCAAGGTGGCTGGCAGGAGCTGGATGCGAGAAGCCGAGGATCGACCTAAGTGGCGTGCAACTGGATAGGCCTATGTCCAGCAGTGGACTGCGATAGGCTGATGATGATGATGATAATGTCCAGCCTTGGAGTAATATGGGCTATTTATAATCAAAGTTCTTACCAAAAACTGGCAACGGATGATACAATTACGATGATACGCAATTTTGAGTTGGTGCAAAACAGGAAATTACTGATAATTACCGCAAATCAAGTTTATTCCACGCTTTTCGACGGTACAATATTAATCTCAAGTTTTTTTTTTTTAATCACGTGAATTACATAATAATTCTGAATTCACAAAGCTCTAATCGTCAGCTTAATGCCAACTAATATAATTCGAATAGATGGATCAGTCTACGAAGAAAATTGAATTATGCCAAAATTGAAAAGTCTTTGAGAGCGATCTCAGAATTCAATCCAACGTAATAGGGGGCTCTCTCTCACGTTAAATTTTAATAGGATCTGTGACACATCGACCTCCACTCGCCTTTGTAATCAAATTTTCGGGCTAATATTTCACTTGGGCGTTGGGCATATTTGAACGAAATCAGTGTGAGAAAATTTGGAAACGTACGTTCAGATTAGGAATTGATGTTACCTTTGACAGTGAATTTCGGATTTAGCAAAACAGTAACGTTTGTCAAATTAAGAAACTTTTTAGGCGGCGTAGTTCTAAGAGACAACGTTTTTTTGTTACAGCAAGAGGCAGCGCTGCGACGAGATGCGGGTTCGAGTACCGCCTGAGAAATATTTTTTCAAGTTTATATATCGATATTACAAATTATTTACTGAATAGGGTATAGTTAAAGTTGCTTTCATGAAAAATTTAAAATTGCAGTTGGCGTCAGCTATCATGCATAGTACATACATTGGAAGTTAAAAAAAGGCCTGTGATAAAATTTAATAAAAGTGTCGACCAAAAGCGAAAATATTCTTGTTGGACCAAAAAAATACTGACAATCTGGTCTAAATTTTATTTTGATCAAGATTTCCCCAGTGTTTTTGTGAAAAGAGACCATGAATTTTCAGCACAACAAAGAGAACTTTCTAAATAAACCAAAGGTACGAACTGTGACGAAAGTGATCCGTGATCGCAAACAGTTTAGGAACCCTGCTTTACACAAAACTGACTCTTACTTGAATCTAACACAAACGTTTCATTACAGTCAGAAGAGCAGCTAGACCGAGACACAGTCGATAAAGCCAATAAAAACTCTTCATCTCGCTTTACGAAGCAAAAACTTTCGAAAACTAAAAAGAAAAGTCGCAATCAACCTATGGAGTTGCCCCACCTGACACCCTCTTATTAATTCAGGAGAATAGAAATTGGATTCCTTTATCGAAACGATTATTCCGCTTTCGTTTCTCATTCACGCTATCTAATTTATTCGAGATATAATTGGAGTGACTGAGTCGAGCGATTCAGAGTGTGTTTCGAGTGAGTACCGGAATTAGCTGATCCATTTGCATTTCGATTGTTTGCTATACTCTTCGTGATATTTTTTATTACATTATTTATTTATTTATATCATTATTATTAACATTTTATTTATAATATGGTGTGTATTAACACCCATCTCTGAAGGAGTGGAGAATCCCAACGGTCTACAAAAACCTTCAGGATTGCGTTGGTACTTCCTCGGAGCCGTACCAGTGCGGAGGCGCACCGTTTCCTCATTATTGTAGTAAATCCATCGGTTCGCGCATCCGCGAACATCCCGGATGCACTACATCGCCAAGGCAGCCCCAACAGAACCCTGAAGGCATTATTATATTGGACACGCAGATCGCTGTATGCCCGCCGAGTAAAACTAACCCATAGGCTGCACGTATAAAATGATTGGCAGTATGCTTTGAAAAGCGTTAATTTGACTGCCCTAGTACAACGCGCAAACCTGCGAGCCAGCATGTTGCAGCGAACAGCCAGCGAGCCAGCGGGTTGTCCCTTAAGTCCTCAGTGACCCAGTGGCCCAAGTATTTAAAACTCTGAACCCGTTTTAGAGTCTTCCCACACAGAAAAATGTCTGGAACCTGGGTGTAGTTCATCGATCCTGCCTTAAACAATAACCATTCGCTTTTACTGGTATTGTACTTGAGCCCATGAGCCACCGCATAGGTCTCGCAAATAGAGAGGAGTCTCCGAATTCCACTAACAGATGAGCTCAACAGGACCATATCGTCTGCATAACTGATGTTATTTATACAAATCCCATCAATGTGACATCCAACATTGGCGCCGCTGAGCCCACCCATCAGCTGGTTTACATAAAGATAAAAAAGTCGTGGAGAACTTAAACCTCCCTGTCTCACCCCACATTTCAAATCATACTCATTGGAGTAAGCACCAGCCCATTTAACCATATTTTTCTGACTACTATACCAATATTTATAGCTAGGTATATTTGTTTTGTTGTCATTGGTATGAACATAGATTATAATGTCTTGTGTGTTGTTTGGCTTTGGACCTGAAAAGATTGGACAGCTTACAACCTATTAATTGTTTTAAATCGCCTTTTATAATGGTCCCAATTCAAATTGTTCATTTGTTGGTGGCCTTTTGTAGGCTTGAATACATTTGCTTTTTCTACGTTAGGATGTTTTTTTTTTCATCTGTACCGTAGCGGGGGTCCCGAGTACCATTCCCGGTCTGGTAAATTTAGAAAATGATCAGATCTTAATTCGCTTGGGTCTAGGTGGAGTTACGGTCGTGCCTTCTGAAGGCACGCTTGAAAACAGATAAAAATATAAAAGATTTTACTATTTTTTTTAGACTTTTAGCAATATTTTATACCTTAAACGGTAAAAGCTTTCTCTGCTTTTAGCAGTAAGTTTTATAGCAATATAAGATGACATAGGATTGATCTATTTGAGTCTTCAAACGGACTTAAAAATCCATTCCAAGATGACAGACTACTCTCGCTCAAGGAGTCAGTTTTACCGTCAAATGGCTTTTTAATGACAGCGTAATGACGTCACCGTTTGGGATTGCAGTAAAATAAACGACGCAGTAAATTAAAGTTTAGGTATAAGAGCTTTTTTGAGGTCGATGGCTTTTATAAGCCAAAATCCCGTAATTAACAAACCAGGGAGACCAGTACAAACAGATAGGTAGGTATGTTATATAATTGTATTGTAATATTAGGGGTTAAAGTATGAAATTGCCGTTTTGTATGGACGAAATCGAAAAAAGTCATTTTTCCATACTAACAATTTTTTTGTTTTTTTAAAAACGCCTGAACCGTTTTCAATCAAAGTATAAAATTAAAGGTGAAAGTTAGATGGTTATAAAGCTACGCATTATAGTATATAAATTTCTGAAAATCAAAGTAGGTATATAATACAAATATACTTAATTGAAGCAAGAAGGTCAGCTGACACATTGTAAGGGGTCTTTTCAACGACTTCCTTTGAAGTAATAGGCACTAGTATTGCATTTTTTTTAGTCAAAAGTTACTTTATTGAGTTTTTGATACAATAAAAAAAGAATTAAGCAATAATACGACTATTCTTAAGAGCTATAATAAAAATAAAAATAATCGGCAATTTCATACTTTAACCCCTATTACAAATAATTGTACTGTATGGGATTTTAATCCGTAATAATCCGTGATATTACTATTACCACAGATAAGATAATCACTGAATTAAACTTTTCTTCTGTTTTTAAATTCTCAAAATTGACTAACTGACGACTCGGACACAGTTCGGACACTCTGTCCGAATTGATATTTTTTTTGTGATAATTGTTATTTAGTAAATAATAATTAATATTTAAGACATGCCTCACTGGGCCACACAGAGCCATCTAGTCCCAAATTAAGCTACTATTAAGTACCCCGTCGTATGGGGTACTAGACAACCGATAAACTTACATAAATACTTTTTTTTTGTAAATAATACTTATAATACATAGAAAACACCCAGACCAGTACAAACAGACATGTTGATGAACACAAATATTTGTACTGTGCGGGGATCGAACCCGCGACCCATGGCTCAGAAGCACCGTTTACTGCCGCTAATCCAAATGGTCGTCTAAAAATTTATTTACTTATTACTCTTATATCAAATGATTTTATATAAATTCATGTTATATTTTCTAAGTAGAATGAGATATGTTATTACACCGTGCATCACACACCCCATTAGACCAGCAACATATTATTATAATTGTAACTTAACTACAGCTTTGTGAGCCAGCCGAGGCGAAGATAAAGCTTTTCTCTAATTAAGAAACATACAATATAAAAACCATAAGACCACAATGTTTCTAATACAATCATATCAAGTAAAGAATCCTAAACTCAATTCCCTGTACCACTAAACAACTTTGTCACACATCATACTTGAAGTGACCATGCGTTCGGACTTATATGAGACTTGAATACGTGTAGAATTATTACCCGAGTATTATAGAAGAGTAGGACAGTATAGTTTTTACAATTGTCGTGTTGTCGTTTAATTGTTTGCCTTTTTGCCGCCTTAAAATATGAAGGTACAATCCTTTTTGATCCCGCGGATGTTTTGAGAGCTAAAAGAAGTCGGGCAGCAGCTTGTTGGTCTCCATCTTTGGTCAAACTGGGATCGGTTAACCGCTGCCAAGGCGGCGCGGTTACCGCCCAATCGTACGACATGGTTGGTCGGGTGTTTGGTTGTCTGCGTACTATACTATAATATATTGGTTATCAGTCAAGTCAATTTAATAAACGACCATTCCTAATAAATTGGCCTGAAAGGGGTAATAGTCATGCGTTGGAAGGCATGTCAAGCCGTTGTCTCGGCTATTTAGTTGTCGTAAGAGTAAATCAAGTCAGAGGCCTGTCACAGGCGGCTGGGAAAATTCTGATAAAAAAATACAAAATCCTCTTTTGTGGAAGGTATATGTCCAGCAGTGGACTTATGTGGGATGCTGTTGATTGTGATTATTCATCTTATTATCATTTTTCGTGATAAAATATCTTCAGAATACTTCAACACTAGAATTCTTCTAAATACTTTGTGCTGAACTTATCACTATTTTTATAAAAAGGACAACATAGCTAGCCATGATATCAAAGTAAGACATTAGTCAGATAATTAAGCTGGGATTGTATCATGACTTCAACAATTGAAAAATATAAAATTAATAGAATCAGTCGTTACTTTGCGGAATTATGATTTCCGCTTGTTAACACTGGCCTAGGCACCTTTACCACACTACCCGCACTAACACTGATTGAGCAAGCCCTATTTTAGTCACAAGACTAGCTTAGTCGTCAGAGCGCACCGAAAGCGATAACATCTTCTGGGGATGCTACGTGAAGTGGCAAAACGCGTCGAGGTTTTTCTTACATCGGTCGGTGTTGGGTACTAATAATTGTGATTGTTGCACCGTTGCTGATGGACGTGCCGTCTGCATTTATTTATTGAACAGTTTACACAAATTAATAAAACTGTGTCAAACATTACGATCGCGTGAAACTGTGTCAGCGTGTAGTCATGCTGGTATCGACACACTTTTTTAAGTGCATTGCTTAAAATTCGACAATGGATAGTCCCTTCAACCGAAGTACCCGGACAAGCCGAAGTCCACCACCATCACAGCAAAGATCAACTGAAGGAGCTCCTTCTACGCCATTGCAAGTGGAAGCTGTCTCGACCCCCGAAATACAAAAATGGCTCTCTTCGATCGAACAATGCTTGAACGAGATTTGCAGTATATCCGGCGAGGGAAAACTGAACACCGATCAGAAGCTGAGAATAAGCAACATCAGTAGAAATGTGATGGGAGGTGTATCTCAGCTGGCTGTGCAGTACCAGTCTCTTAAACAAAAATATATTTTAGCCCAATCTAATATTATGACCCTTTCTGAACAAAAGGAGACCTCTAACCAACTCGGTGAACAGCTAGAAGTTCTAAAGGAATGTATCCGCTCTGCACCAAAGGTCGAACCAACAAAGACATCTTTTGCGGACATGGTAAGAACAAATCAGCACTCAATGTTAAGACCTCCAAGCACCAGTAATATTACCATTTACCCAGCAGACAAGGATAAGTCAAGTGAAGAAACAAAAAAGCTTATTCAGACCATCATAAAACCAGAACAACTCAAACTTCATATCCGTGGGATGAGGAAAACCAAAGGTGGAGGTGTCATAATCAGCGCTGAAAGTAAAGACGACCTTGAAAAATTAAAACAATCAGAACAGCTTAAATCCTCGGGGCTAAAAGTTGAAGAGACCACTAAACGTAGGCCTAAAATTATCTTGTTAGGGGTACCGACCAGCACCTCTGAGCAGGAAGTTTTTAACTGCCTGTATGAGCAGAATATCTCAGGCAAGCAACCCATACAACGTGAGAACTTTTTGAGCTCGGTAAGACTAAGCCATAAGTCTGGTAAAAAGGACGCTCCCTACTGTAACTTCATTCTAGAACTTTCATCAGACCTCAGAAAAATTCTTATTCAGCAACAGCGGGTATTTATTAATTGGACTTCATGCCCGGTAAGGGACTACACACTTGTGACAAGATGCTACAAGTGTCAACAATATGGACACTCGGCCAAATATTGTCGGGATACTGAGTCTACTTGTGGGCACTGCGGCTGCGTCGGGCATACGATTAAAGAATGCCAAAAACAACAAGAACCACCTACCTGTGCAACGTGCCGGCGATTTAACAAGCCCGGCCATCATAAAACGGGGGACGAGATGTGTCCAGCTAGAAAAATTGCAGAGACCAGATACCTAAACTCCATTGACTATGAGGGCGCCTAGAGCGCCACATAGCCAGTACATCACAGCACAACGATGGGTAACGTAACGCCTGATTTCCTTGAGAATATAGACTGTTCCTACGAATTTGAATCGGTGATCTGTGACTCACATACTTGCTCTTCGTATGTAAATAAGGATAGTCATAATGTTTTTTTACAAAATATTCGTAGTATTAATTGTAACTTTGATGGTATGCTAGCGCTACTCAGTCAAATTAATGTAGAAATCGATATCATAGTCTTAACGGAGTGCTGGTTATCCCCTGCTTCCTCTATTCCCCAATTAGCTGGATATGACTCATACATAACTAACAAAACGAATGTTCTTCAAAATGACGGAGTTACTTTGTACATAAAAAGAAACGTAAGCAAGGTCACTGTAGAGGAACCTGATATGGTGGATGCTAACTGCCTTGTCGCAAAGATAAATAATGACACCGCAATTGTAGCTATATATCGCTCACCCTCATATCATAACATTGCCAATTTCCTACAGTCACTGAGTAAAGTTTTAGAACAGCTATCCTCATTTAAGAATGTATTTGTTATGGGTGATTTAAACATCGATATTAAACCCGGAAACAAAGACGGTAATTCACAAGAATATTTAACTCACTCAGCTTGTTTAGGATTTCTTCCCACACATTACCATCCAACGAGAAAAAATAACTGTTTAGATCATATTTTAGCTAAAACTAACAAACCATTGAAAACTTTAGTACTAACCTCCACCTTGACAGACCATAGTTCCTTGCTCTTATGTTTGCAACGGCGTTTTAATAATACATACTCAACAACCAAACGCATTACCCTGCATTATGAATCTATAATACATGACCTAGAAAATCTCGACTTAACTGCCTTCTACGATACAGAAGATGTCAATAAGTCCACCGAATATCTAATATCATCCTTAGCAAATATTATTGAGACCAACACTCGTACTGTTAAGCTTAAACACCGTAACAAAGTCATTAAACCTTGGATTACTCCAGGACTATTACGCTGTATAAGACAACGAGATAAACTCCACAAAAAGTTCTCCAGAACCCCGGATAATGAAGTTCACAAAATTACCTATTACAGATATCGAAACTTTTGCAATAATTTATTAAAGAAATTAAAACGACAATACGAAAGGTCGCAAATTCATAATGCAGGTCAAGACAAAAAGAAATTGTGGAAAGTCATCAAAAATATTACTTACACGACTAACACCAAATCACCCGCCCATGAACTAATTGCGAATACTGCATCGGTCGCACATACCATTAACCGTGTAAACCACTTTTTCGTCAATGTTGGTAGGAATCTTGCTGAAAAAGCAAAACTCGGCTACACACGGCCACTCCCCTGCAACCAGCATCGACCCAACTCACAATTTTTACATTCTTTTGCCTTATTTGATACTGATGAACTTGAAGTTGAAAATATAATAATGAAACTGAGAAATGACTGTGCCACAGGAGTCGATAAAATCCCTTGCTCTTTTATTAAAAAGTTTAAAAAATACCTAATTACCCCGCTAACATATCTATTTAACCAGTGCTTATCAAAAGGAATATTCCCGCAAGCGTTAAAGAAAGCTCTTATTCGTCCTATTCACAAAAATGGAGACAAGAGTTGTATGAATAATTATCGCCCCATTGCTATACTTCCATCAATCTCGAAAATATTAGAAAGACTTATTTACACTAGACTTGTAAAATACTTAGAGAATAACGGACTATTGGCAGCCACTCAATACGGTTTCAGGTCTAACAGATCAGCTGACGATGCAGTACACCAGCTTACTGACTACATCGCAAGACAGCTGGACTCACAAAAAAAGTGCTTAGTAATTTTTCTTGATCTCGCAAAAGCATTCGACACAATTTCGATACCTATTCTTCTTGAGAAATTATACACATTAGGCATAAGAGGAATCGCTCATAATCTAATTAAAGATTATCTCTCAAATCGGACCCAGCGCGTAATGGTAGAGGACGCAATGAGTGAGGAATTGACTGTCGAGTGCGGGGTTCCGCAGGGTAGCTTGGTTGGGCCCCTTTTATTTTTAACTTATATAAATGACCTCTGCCTCCTTCCCCTTCCTTTGAACGGTAAGATAATAACTTACGCAGATGACACAGCTTTACTTTTCAGTGCGGACACATGGAACGATGTATTCCAACTTGCACAAAGTGGTTTCGACTCCGTCAACCAGTGGCTGAGAAACAACCTACTAACACTCAACTTAGATAAAACAAAATACATATCATTTTCTTATAACTCACTTTCCCAGCCAACTCCGAACTCACAGTCAATAACATCTCACCTGTGCTCAGAATCGCTCGGCACATGCGCGTGCCCAAAAATTAGCAGCACTGACAATATTAAATACCTAGGAGTTATCATTGATAAGCATTTAAACTTTAAATCACATGTTGAAGCCATTACATCCAGAGTAAGAAAGCTAATTTTTGTTTTTAAAAACCTAAGGCACGTCGCAAGCGGTCTTTTACTTAAAACTGTTTATCTCGCTCTATGTCAGTCACTGCTTACGTATTGCATAATATCTTGGGGCGGAACACACAAAACTACCATGCTTCATTTAGAAAGAGCTCAAAGAGCTTTACTGAAAGTTAGTACATTTAGACCGATACGCTTCCCGACAGCAGAACTGCTTGCTGATTGCGATGTCCTCTCTGTACGCCAGCTGTTCGTTTTACTAACTGTCACCAAAAAGCACGCACTTACACCTTATAACCCTGCACTCCAAACCAGCAAAAGACGAGCAGATATTGTCTGTTCCTCTGAACTGTTCAAAAGAACTAACTCCCACAGATTCTTTTGTTTTCTTGGTAGTTTTCTGTACAATTGAATAAATAAGTCGTTATGTATTTACCCTATGAACAAAGTGGCATGTAAAAAAGCTATTGAAAAATGGCTAAAGACTAAAACATACTATGATACCGAAAATCTATTATTAGTTGTTTCATAATTAAGATTAAAGTATTGCTCGATAAGTAGATTAATTTAATAAAATAATGTAATATTAATAGTTCTAACTTGTTGTAATGTATTTATTGTTGAGTAAGCGCTAACCTACATTTTATGAATACCTAAGACACAGGCAAAACTATTTTGCTTAGTTTAGGTATCGACAACAAAATTAGTATACTAATAGAATTACATAACTTATGACTTTAATTGTATCTAGGCTAAGTTTTATACAGAATAAATCTTATCTTATCTTATCTTATCTCTTATCTTATCTTATCTCTTAATTGCATTAGAGCGGGCCATTTTTCCTGGTGGCATTAGAGCGGGCCAGTGTGGTGAAGGTACCTAGGCCAGTGTTAACAAGTGTTAGCAAAATAATTTTCAAAATCCATATTTAATTTAAACATATGCCTTAGTTTACCTTACTGAGAAATAACCCTGTGATTAATTGCATTTGAAATCAATTTTATAACAAATACGCCACCAGAGTCATTAAGGCTTCAAATAAAAACACTGTCAACATACAAAAAATTTTTTTCTTTATTCAGACATAAACCATAGTCACACTATTCTTGTTCTTTTTACGCGCGTACGCGAAGGCGTCACGGCTCGAGTTTTTCTTGACGCGGGCATAAAACACCCGGCAGGTTACGGGTTAACGGTTATGCGTCCATACGACCCGGCCACAACTTTTTCATTGCCCCGGCTGATACTGGCCGTGTGGGGGCTATTCCGATTGTGACAGTGCCCCCGCCAAGTCGAGCGCGAAGCATATATTTTATATGTATGATATTGTATTAGGGGTTAAAGTATGAAATTGCCGTTTTGTATGGATGAAATCGAGAAAAGTGATTTTTCCATACTAACAATTTTTTAGTTTTTTTAAAAACGCCTGAACCGTTTTCGATGCAATTAAAGGTGAAAGTTAGATGGTGATAAAGCTACGCATTATAGTATTTAAATTTCTGAAAATCAAAATATATAATACAAATATACTTAATTGAAGCAAGAAGGTCAGCTGACACATTGTAAGGGGTCTTTTCAACGACTTCCTTTGAAGTAATAGGCACTAGTATTGCATTTTTTTATAGTCAAAAGTTACTTTATTTATTTTTTGATACAATACAAAAAGAATTACGCAATAATATGACGATACTTAAGAGCTATAAACAAAATAAAAAGTGGGAAAATAATCGGCAATTTCATACTTTAACCCCTATTATGAAAATGCGTGATTTTTATTTTTATTTTTTCGATGAATACCCTAAACTTCATACCAGTTGAATTATGACCCGGCTCATGTAGTAAGCTTTTGTTTTTGTCTATTAAAGTATGAAGGTTGGGAATGCTGTTCCGTTATAAAGTTGACAATTCTAATAGCGTACAATCGAGGAATTCGAATGAAATGAAATTATTTTTATTTGACAAAAAAAAGAAAAAAAAATAAGCAGTTAAAAAATAGCAGAATTTGTCTTAAAGGCCCCCACTTTAGCCCAGTCGGTATTCAGTGAGAGACCTGGATCACTATATTTAAATAGTTTTATAAAATTAGAATCTATAATAGAAATCGGTTAGTAATACAATATTGAAGTAAAATCATTCATTTAATAAATAATGATAGAATAAGATTCAATTTGCTTTAATTTCTCCGGGTTACAAAGCGAATGATACTTGCAGTATGATCTATTACAAAAAAAGTAAAGTAACTGCCTATAAAATTATGTCTCAATAATTTTTCAAGTTTATATACTGATATTATAATTGCAATTTAATTGCTAAAATATCAAATAAAGTATATAAAAAGCTTTTTCAACTAAACTGACTGTCAAACATCTGCAAAGATGTTTCTTTCGGGTGTTAAGGGTGCAAACTCCTAACATTTGATGAAGCAACGCTGGCTTACAGCGTTAAGAATATGCTTGAAAAAGTGTGTGTCTTTTCAGTCAGTGTCTCGGTGGCTTAATGGTATAGCGCCCGCCCGGCATGCGAGAAGATGCGGGTTCGAGTCCCGCCTGAGACATAATTTTTCAAGTTTATATACTGATAACTGCCACTGCAGGGCAAAAGCCTTCATCGAATTGAAGTTGCCACAGCAATTATTATAGGTACTACAGGCATAATAACGACGCTTGGAAAATGCAGGCTGATGATGACAAACCCTATCAACGTTCGAAACGCTTAATATCCGACCTGGGAATCGAGCCCAGGGCCCCGAGATCTTGGGCCAGTACTTCAACCACTGGACTAGGTTAAGGTGGGCTTCAGGGCCGTCTTAAACTAGGCACACAAGAATTTGGGGCCTTTTTGGACAATAAAAAAAGGAAATTTTAATAACATTTTTATTTTAAGTAATGACCATTTATTATAATTGATGACTGATTTTTGACAAAAGTGTAATGTGCCCAACAAAAATGTTTTGAGAATAAATGTGCGAGATAAATTATCGGTCCTTTGGGGCCCCCTGAGAATGGGGGCCCTGGGCACGGGCCCCGTGTGCCCTTATGGCAAAGACTGTATTGGTGGGCTTATCAGATGCAAATCGCTTTATTTTCGCTGGATTATGAAACTCCTGAGTACCTACTTTTGACATGATCTACTATATTATCTTTGAGAGTAAGTATTTTCTTCTTTATGATTATTCTTAGTTGCTATTTTCATATTTAAATAACGAAACAGATGTTCAACGAGTGAGGGAACATCAAACGTCTTTGTTTCAGGCTTCATGTTCACTCGCACTTGGTTATTATTTTCTAACAATAGAAAACGTGTGGGACGCCGGCACTGACGTCACGGAATCGGAAACTGCTGATGTCTGCCATTACAGCCATTACTGTTAACTATTTGAATAAATATGCAAGACAACATCGTAATTGAATTAATAGATATAGCAGTTACAGGTTCTCACGTCAACTATGACATTATTAACAAAAGATAAAACAAAAAAAGGCTAAATGGTTAAAGCGCCTCGCCCGGCATCTAGGAAATGCGGGTTCGAGTCCCGCCTGAGAAATAATTTTTCAAATTTAAATACTGATAATATTATATTTGCAATTTAATTGCTTAAAATATCATAATAAGTAAAAAAAGTCTATAAAAAAACATTCTTATGCAAAAAAAAAAATTGCCAATATACAAGCAAATGATGACAATTGTCATACTACCGAAGTATGGCATAGAGTTTATCTTTTTAACTCATCAAATGATTTCAAGGATAATTACTTGTAATCATTCATTGAAAGCGTCAGGCGCACAATCAACATTTTCTTAATTTAGTACCATATATATCACAGGTATTGCAAACATTGTCACATCACGATACATCAGCTTCCAATGCGAACGGAGTCACAGACGGAGCGCTAGTAAGAATACACAATGAAACAAAGCCTCAAGTTCTAATACTTAAAACACAATTACTAAAGTCACGCATGAGCAAACACCATCCGCTATCATGATCCATCACTGGCCTCATTAGTCAGTCGTTTGTCATTACGCGGCCTGGAACTTCGCAAATTTTCAAAGTCCCCCAAATTGTGACATGACTTTGATGCGGATAATACGACGTATCCAGATCTGATCGTTAAATTAATGTTTTGAGGTCGTCGTTGTACGAGATCTCTTCAACATAATACGCTCTGAATTTAATTTTGGTTAGTGATATAGCATAATGTCTCACGTTTTTCTACCATCAAGATTTTATGGAATATTTCGAAATATTTTAAGAAAATATAACACATATCCATCCACAGCAATCTACTTCTGGATATAGGCCATAAAAAAATATTCTTTGTGAAAAGATTACAAGGAGAATCTTAAAGATTTCTCATTAACACCACGCTCAGTGGACCGGGTTGACGATGCAATAGGGAGGAAACGATGTTGCACGTCTTTTTTGGGACAGTAGATACTTCCGTACTCGCCTCTTACGTTACTCTTACGACGAAAAGGGGTGATGCTAATGTTAATGGACACTAAACGCAAATAACAAGCAAAAAGGAAACCAGAGCTCAATAGCTTTTAGAAGAGAAGTCAAACGCCCTAGTTCTGCTCAATGTTATAAATCGAGTCGAAATTCCAAATTAAAATCATATCTATGGCACTGATAATAATCGGTTTTCTATCCTTTAAACAGTCAATTCTTAAAGACAAAGTATCCATTTATTAATCGCAACTATAACTTGAGTAAGTTCTAATTGAAGTATCCCAAACATACTTCAAACATCATCAACTGGTCCTACCAATTGTAACTTGAAATACTCACCGTCAAAGTATCTAAATTTAATTAATTTCTGTTAATGTGTACCTCAATTTCGAAATATAAAATTACTAGACATTTCGCTCTAATTAATCTTGTTATCCTAAAGACGGGCCCGAAATAATTACATGGGTAAGTTAATAACGTAATGCCGTGAAAGTTGGACTCCCGCCCATCTGGGAGAGATTCGAAGTTAGAATTCGTGAAGTGACAGGAATTATAGCTTTTGCCGTACTGATTTCATTTGAGATTGGGTAAGATTTAAGATATAAATGGACTAGGCCTGATCTTATAAAGATACTATTTTGTTCTAAACAAGATGACTAGCTTTTTAACAATCAATTAAACGATAATCCCTTGATATTTAATTTGAAACCGCCTCAAAACTGTTAATAAGTCACCAATCATACTTATTATAACCATATTATTTATTGTAACGTTTTGTTCCAATGACTTTAGGATTCCGTACTTAAAAAAGTTAAAACAAAGCACAACTGTCTGTCAAGATCTTTTTTTCTTGGGAACGGTGGATGCATCGAATTTATATTATAACAAGTCAAGTATACAGTCCCCTGAAGCTGTGAAAATTACCAAACTTCTTGATTAACGTAATAAATAATAAACAACCGTTTATGCTATAAGATGATAACATAACTTCTAGTCGCATCGAATCCCATAACGTTAATTTCTATCTTACGCAAAATACTAAGTAAAATGTAGTCTTTACCACAAAAAACGAATCCAGAAAAGCTAACATTGAAATACCCAATCCAATGATTATCGATTCGACTCGCCCGCTTATGTCATCGCAACCTCTCTGAGGTAATCTTTTTCTGTCCCATCTTCTGTTTTCATTAGACATCAGATGTGATGTGCACGGAAGTGAAATTCAGCGAGAATCCGTTTAAGGAAACTCCCCTCCAAAATAACAGCTCGGATCGGCTGAGAAAATATTTTTTTATTGGCAGACACGCACCGAGCGATTGGATTGACAAATACATACCGATAAACAAGTTACTTTAGTGGTGACATACTGCTGTGTGGAACTTGCCGGAGCATGTACTGCACTTCGCAGTGATTTGGTTTTACGAAGACGAAAGTCTGGACCCTGCGTATTGTCAGTGACAACTTTATGAATTGAAACTCGTTTAATATAGACTTCTTAAGAAAGCTCATGGGTGAGCAGCGGACAGTGGTGGTGGTTTCTAATTAGAAATTATAAAATTTAATACTTTGGAAACCTAAAATAACCGACATTGCTTTATGAATAAGTAAGCTTAAGTATTGGGCGGCGCCGCACTGTTAGTGTGGTAAGGCAATGGCAACGGCTCAACAGATGACGATCAATTGGTAATATCTCCTCGGAAAGCCGCTGGGGCTGGACACGGGCAGCGTGAACCTATTCGTAGATACCTCCAGTTTGGATGAGATGATAAATATGTTGTCTCTTTGACTCTAGCCAATATCCCAGAGGGATGGCGAGAGACTGTAACGTAGTAAAGAAACCACGTTATAAAGATAGAATAAATGTATTAAAATTACTATTTACAATATTACAAGTGATGGCTACCAAACTATACAACTTTGTTGCTAGGCAAAAGTCACAGATAAAAACCCAAAAGGTAAAAGTGACTATGAAGGCCTAACAACAAGGTTGCCAGATTTGTTGCCCACAAGAGACAGTTAAAAATTAATTTAGTTTCGTATTGTAGAGTACATATATCCTCAGATTAGAGGTTTATCATCCTTCCAGCAGATACCTTTAGCCTTCCACAGAACTAAAATAGCTCTGTAGACTAAGCAAGTTCAAATAATATTTGCGCGAAATTATATGACGTAAAATGTTGCGAGAAAAAACTGGTACTTAATTACTCGTTTCACTTGCTCTACCCTTTTTATGTCTGTGAGCGCTAACTCCTTTTCGTAGTCCAAATCCAGATTATACAGTCAAACATAAAACCATTTTGCATAAAAAAAAAATGTTAGCTACAAAAACCATCTGTGTGTCCCGAGCACTTCGCGCGTTCCGCCCTCTCAGCGAATTCAATTCCGGGACTTAATCATAAAAGTTTTTGAATAAACAATGGTCCCGAACCGGAGCGTTTGTTACTTGCTGAAATGACGGGAATACAGGAACATCTGATGCGCGAGGAGTGGAATGTGCAGTCAAGTATTTTAGCCATAGTAATGTGCAGTCTTTTCCTACATTAGTCTTTACTTAACTGTATTTTAGCCATACAAATTGTACTTAATGTACATACAGACGAGAGCACATCAGTTGAAATAAATGCGATTTTACAAAATCAGTTTTATTTCTGCATCTAGGCGCTTTTACACATCCCAATATTTAAACCTGCCACTGCTTCGGGACAAGTGAGGGCTAGCTAGTGTCGAGAAGGCGCTAGAAACTTGGTCACTATTGTCAGACTCTTTTTAAGTATACTTGCATAAGATATATGCCAGTGTGAGTTAGGACAACGGAACGTGTGGCTTGACCACACGTTCCTATCATTTAAACATATAATATCTTTATGTGCCCTTAGCCCTCTGTCATTATAATTACTTTGACACAACATTATGATATAAGTTTATGTACGGGGAGTTCAGCAATTGACTGTGGTAATTTGTTGAAAATAAGAATACAATTTCCCATGAACGAATTACCCACCTTTAGCAGTCTGAATCCTGGAACGGCAAGTTTGTCTTTATTCCTGGTAAATTGAGTCGATCATGTCATTTGTATGTTTCCCTATAAAGTGCCTTATTTACATTTTTATTTTAACATTATACCAGACCGTTATCCATGATGTTTTTTTAAACTGCATAGTTGAAAACTTTTTTTAAGGGAAAATAATTAGACTCAGGCATTAATTTGCGGAAATCCATAACTAAATAAAAAAAACTCCGGCATATTTCGCGTATTACACGTGGCATCCTTAGGAGATGTTAATGTTTTTCATATATCGGTGGTGTTGGGGACTAATAAATGGCATTATCTGCACGGCATGCATAATAATATTTGTAAAGATGGTTCTCTTGCATGAACTAGTGTTTGCTGACTCCGTGTCGGTGCAGGTAGTGTGGTGTAGGTACGGTTGGGGTCTCCAACGCCTAACCACTTTCAAACGAAAATAGCGTGCAGTACTTAGAGTATTAATATTATACTCTTACTAAGATGCAGTACTACACAAAAACAGACGTCACTTCAAACAATAGACGACGCGAGCTGCAAGCGATTTTGCTCTTAAATGTGGTCAGGTGACAAAGAAGGCGATAGTTCCTAGGCTGGTGTTAACGAGCGGAAATCATTAGCAAAATAAGTTTCAAAATTTATATTTACTTGGAGGAATAAAAAGATTTTATCGCTATGGAAAATAAAACCGGCCAAGTGCGAGTCGGACATAAAGTTGAAATAAACGTTTTTTATTTGTATGGGAGCCCATTCCCTTAAATATTTTTTTTTTTTTGTATTTGTTGGTATTGCGCTAACAAAAATACATAATTTGTGAAAATTTCAATTGTCTAGCCATCGCGGCTCTTGAGATACAGCCTGGTGACAGAGCGACGGACAGACGGACAGACAGCGAAGTCTTAGTAATAGGGTCCCGTTTTTACCCTTTGGGTACGGAACCCTAAAAACGACATTCGAAAAAAGAACACAACAAATCGATCGTATCTTTCTTTTTGATTGTAAAAACAATGATAACAACAAAGTTGGTGCAGCGACCAACAAAGTACGATTATTATCTTCTAAACCATTAAAACTACAATATCACCAGGATTAAAATACATTGGATATCAAACGGAATGAAACACAATTTTGTTGCTTTACTTTTGATTTGAACTCTACACTATAACAAAATGCTGGAAGCCACTTATGTCTCTGACATAGT
Source organism: Anania crocealis (assembly GCA_949315895.1). Classification (NCBI taxonomy): domain Eukaryota; kingdom Metazoa; phylum Arthropoda; class Insecta; order Lepidoptera; family Crambidae; genus Anania; species Anania crocealis. Next base: position 3,929,698 of record OX438880.1, read on the forward strand.
ACATAGGATTACCAATCTGAAGTGGCAGTGGGCTGGCCATATCTGTCAAAGAACCTCTGGCCGATAGAGGAAACAAATTGTTGAGTGGTAAACTAAGTCTTATTTTTTCCTGCGCAACATGCTCGCTGGTATTTTGACTTAACCGGCGATTAAATTATACCCAATCACACAGCGAAGCATTTGCTCGGTCGATCGAAAAAAAAAAGATTGACGATTCGGCTCAAGCCAAACCCGAAATTAAACTGAGCTTTCTCTTACTTAATCCACTACAATGCAACGTATGCCCAATAAAATTTTGGAAACTCTATGATTTCTAATATATCTTCCCCATATAGCCTATTAATTATCCATAGTGACAAATTTTACCGAACCTCCTAAGATGTTCAAATCGTCGCACCAAGGTTTCACCATCCATCTCTTCAGCGACACTTGTCTTATATGTATCTATTTTGAGGTAACAATTTCATCTCATAGGGGACTTCCAGCCAAAATCCGTTCTTTGCCGGCTGTCACTTCTAATTATCCGTTCTTTATTCGAGACAACCAGTTTTTCTTTGCATGCCAATGATTTTTTCTTCTTTTTTTTTAAATAAGTAAACCAGAAATAGCTACTTAATTGAATAAAATACTGTAGAAGTGGAAGAGAGAGTTAACTAGTGAACCTATGATGAGACCTAGGTCTACCAAGGACTGCAGTCAGGAATGTTGAAAGCGGCATTTATGAGGTCGTACCAAATAAGTTTCTTTAGGGAATACTTCTCGGGCAGTGAAGGTAAGGGCTGATGCGTGTCATAAGGAAGCCGGCGAAACCTACTCCTGGGTTTCAAGTTTCACATACTACCTGAGTTACTTACGCAATGGACCCAGCACCCACATACTGAATGCATGGTTACGTTTCAATATCTTGGTAGAGAAGGCCAGTAGGTATACTAATCGCTGATGAAGCTTAGCCTAGCTGTGCTAACCCAATATGGCGGCAAAATTTGTTTTCATTAGGCTTCAGACTACTCAGCTTGATCAGGTCAGTATGTAATGAAAAGGGCATTTCATTAATCGGAAACCGTAGTGATACTAAAGAGACAACCTGCTGAAAAAGTTTTAATCGCAGTTAGGCAAAATTGTCACAGGTATTTGACCTCACTTCACTCAGTATTATTTCTTTGTGAGCGTACCCAATGTGATTTACTTTATTTAACCATAATTATTAACTGTAAATAATGCACAAAAGAGCCATACCGATATGGTTCCCAGTTTCACTTTTCCACAATGAATACACAATTTCTCCCAAAACGCATTATCGTCGTCAAACAAAATAATGCAAGCCGAAATCCGTTAAAGTCGAGTTCGAAATTTTAAAATTAATATTTTTCACGCCAATCAGCCTGAATGGAAACGTTGGAAAATTGTTTTTCTCATGCATTGTGTATTTTACGTTAAAGTTAACGTATCATTTCGCATTTTCGGATAGCCAATTTATAATTTTTCTCATTGGACTATGTATGTTCTTTTACGGGGCAGGCATATTATTATAAATTGAGGGATTATGACATTGACCCAATTCATAATTCATAATACTTTATTTGCGTAAAAACATGGTATAAAGATGTTACATAGCCTGTATCGCGTAATAAGTGCATTTTAAGAGTCACAGAAAAAATGTATAGATTACAAAACATTCGGCGGCTAGTGCTGCGACATTTTTGAAAAAAAAGGAACGAAACTAGTTCAACATCTATACTAATATTATAAAGCTGAAGAGTTTGTTTGTTTGTTTGTTTGAACGCGCTAATCTCAGGAAGTACTGGTTCGAATTGAAAAATTATTTTTGTGTTGGATAGTCCATGCCTCGAGGAAGGCTTTAGGCTTTAGGCGACCAGTAGGAGCGAAGCATCAGTGAAAAATGTTGCAAAAATAATCGCGATATTAAAAACTGAAATTGACGCGCACGAAGTCGCGAGGAACAGCTAGTTAATCAATATGGACAATATCATACATCGTATCAAGTAAATGGTATAACAAGCCAAAACATATAAATACTATGGTGAAGTCAGAAATTTGATATCATATTTTTTTCATATTTTCATACAACAAAAATTTTGAGATTGCGATTTCTATGAAAATATTTTTTTCAAAAATTATGATATCAAATATCTTACTTTATATTTATTTATTTATTTTCTGACATACTATATTAACATAATCATAAAAAACTACAACATTTACAACGTATAAATAAAAAATAACATAAAAAGAAATAAATACTTATATAGACTACATAAAAAGGGGAAAAACTATAAAAATGGTCCTCGTGGTAAGGTGCCCAAGATACTGGCAGCATTACCTCGCTGGATTGCGATGCTCAGTCGCTGTGCGAGGTAGCTGCCAGCTCTTGGGTCACCGCTGACGTCAGATAATCGTTTATCAATCTCTTTAAATAAAGAGAGTGCATTAGAACCCCACGGACCTAGGGTTTCGACACCAAAAGGTACGAAACAGTGCTGGGTGCCTATTTGGCTATACTTGGTTATCTTAATGTATTTTTATCCATATATTTACATAGGCTAGTTTCGGCTTATGCCATTTATCTAACACGCTGTATAAAAAAAATTGCAGGTTTCCAAAATTAATAACCTAAACTCCTACGCATTCCGAATTCAAAATTTTCCAAAATACACCAATAACCCTAATCGGATATATAAAGTTAAAATTCGAACAGTTTTAAAACGTAAAAGATAGTGAAAACCTAGCCCCGCTAAAAGCCACTCACAAATGACGTTTAATGCTCCTTTGATATGCAGATCCAGGTTTTACGGTATTGAATACTGATGAGGGAGTACATGTTTGTATAATGAATCGTAAAATTGCTTTGGGTTAGGCTCAGGCTACCATAACGTATGCCCCGATAGTGCTGATTGGAATAATATTTGAAAAGTATCTTTGATAATGATATCTTAAAGTATAGATATGTTACCTTCATAGTGATTCGCGGATTAAATCTGTTCCAAGCAATCCTAAACTAAAAAATAATAATGATTATACAAACATCAGTAATATGTAATATACACTTATAGAAGTTACCTGATTTAATCAGATTTGAAAAATAAATCATAATGACATTAATATGTTATGGTACGCATGGTTTTACAGGTTCAATGTTAACAGCTACGCACCGATACACATAATTATACAGGATGAAATTTGAACCACTTTCCAAAATTTTTATAGTCGTTCAGTATCGTATTCAGAGCCCATTTATGAAGTAAAAAATGTAAATCAAGTTGTCACCTAAAAATATTTTTCGTGACATAGTTTTCAATTTTTACGGTCCTAGACCTGTTAAGTTATAAAGTTAAAATCAAAAACTTATGAATTGTATTGTAATAAATGAATGAGATGCTTTGCGCGTAAAAAAAGTATTACTAGAATGCCGTATCAAAAATTTTAGATTTTTGGCGGACATTTTCTAAGTGCTTTATCTTGACATTTTTTACTGGGCTCTACCAAAAGAAAAAATACGTCATTTGTTTTTTGTTTCGTAGATTGCTATATTAAATTTTGGAAAATGTTAAAATTTCACCCTGTATTTAGGTCATGTACATGGGTACAGCCTATAATCATCCTACTGCAGGACAAAGGCCTCCATCATTCAATTCAAGTTACCACAGCAATGACGGGTACAGGCATAATCACCATGCTAGCCTAATGTGGGCTGGTCAATGGTGATCACAAACCCGAGCAATGTTGGAAAATTCAAAACTTTTGTTGCCCGACCTGAGGATCCAGTAAGACCTCGAGATTTTGGCTAAGTATTAGGGGTTAAAGTATGAAATTGCCGTTTTGTATGGACGAAATCGAGAAAAGTTATTTTTCCATTCTAACAATTTTTTATTTTTTTTAAAAACGCCTGTACCGTTTTCGATGCAATTAAAGGTGAAAGTTAGATGGCTATAAAGCTACGCATTATAATATTTAAATTTCTGAAAATCAAAGTATATAATACAAATATACTTAATTGAAGCAAGAAGGTCAGCTGACACATTGTTAGGGGTCTTTTCAACGACTTCCTTTGAAGTAATAGGCACTAGTATTGCATTTTTTTTTGTCAAAAGTTACTTTATTGAGTTCTTGATACAATATAAAAATAATTACGCAATAATACGACTATACTTAGGAGCTATAATAAAAATAAAAAGGGGGAAAATAATCGGCAATTTCATACTTTAACCCCTATTATTTAAACCACTAGACCGCAACTGAACTGGCTCAATCACAGAGAGCGACGGTGGTTAATATTTACTGCAACTCAAGATCTGCGCTCGAGACAGTAGCGGACGTAGCTTCCCTCTATCGCATTGCATCGGACATCAGGCAAAATTTGAATAAGATCAGAAAATTGAACAAAATTGTGAAATTATTTTGGATTAAAACACATACAGGGATGGAGGGGAACGAGAGGGCAGATGTTTTGGCAAAAGAGGCCGCAGTAAGTATTAAGCGCAAGCCGGATTATATATGTCCTGTTTCATTCGTGAAGCGCCAGATCCGTCTGGATACGATTGTGAAACAGGAGATACAAGATGGGTGAAACAGGGTCCACTACGAAGGTGTTTTTCCCTGACGCAAAGGAGGCGTACGCAAAAAGTGAAGAAGATCGAATTGGATCACCTTCTGGTGCAGATGATCACAGCGGATCATGGCAGATTCTCTGCGTACTTGAATCGCTTCAAGTGCAAGGAGAGTTCGGCATGCGTCTGTGATCCATGTAGAGTTGAAGACGTTCTACACATATTGACAGATTGCCCACGATTTTTAAACGAACGGTTCAATGTGGAAAGGGAGATGATGATGCCAGTTAACAAAGAAAATTTAAGTAAATTAATAACTGACAAAAATTTCCTAAAATTGGCAAGGATCATAATAAGTAAAGCCATCAAAGGCTATGGCTGCAACCTCAGATCATATAAAGAAATAGATATGAAATGGTGGCGTGGCGCGTGCGAATCCAATATGGGCAAACAGAACTATTGCACACCGCGGCGAATTATTTAGTGAAAACATCAATGTAACGATAATTGTATCGGCACAATATACATTAAAGGCTTGATACTAATTAGCTGTGTTGTGAGTACTATGCGACTGCGCAATGTATCGAGGTTTAATCAAAGCGCTTACTGCCCGACGTATGCGTCGCGACCACACTTTGTAGCGACACACTAATTTACACACACCAAATCACGCATTGTGTAAGCGAGTAAGTGGTAGCCGCTGTGATTAGGTCCATGTTTGTGTGCGCACCAATGAGCGTTGTAAATTGATATAGTGTGATCCTTATGCTTACAACAGTGTTATTGTAGTTGCGTTGCACACATTAATAATTCGGAGACACGGGTTCACTAAAGATTTACGAGTAATTTCATATCTCCTTCTTTAAATGATCTGAGGCTGCAACATTATAACATGTTTAACTACTATACAGTCTGTACACTAATTAGCAACCATGTGTACGGGACGTAACTCGTAGTTTTCTAATCTCGTCTAAATGAGCCGTAAAATTGTGTTTGCAAAATTATGGAAATGTCCGGATTCTGTCTGCTCGGGAATATTAAAGTTTGGACGTAACGGCTTTGTGGTGGCAACATTAATAATGTGTTTCGGACGGCGTAAACTTTTATCAGTTTTCACTCGTAATTTTATGTTGGGAAATATAAAGAATTTTTATTTACATAATTAATTTTTCAGTACATTGAGTTTAATATCTTTGTGTCGTTTTAATAACATTACAGGTTTTCTCACGACTTCAAATACATTTTCAATTGTAATAAATGTGAAATTAATAAATTCTTCGACACAAATTTTAATAGTCTTGGTAGTTCAATGGTCAGAGCAGTCGTCAGGTAAAACTCAATTTGTATTTTAATAGCAGTTTAATTTCGAACCAAAAATTGTTATGCTTACCTAATACGATCAAATCAGTAAAATCAGTTATAGTTCTGCAAACAGATATATTGAGGCGCTTTTACATGTCCCAATATTTAAACTTAGCACGGATCGCTAAATATGTATTACCTATGAATACCTTCTATACAGACGATGTTTCTTAGTAAAATATATTCTAACAATCTCATTCTTATTTACCCTGACTAAGAGAGTAATGTCAATTACATGTTTTAAGCAACTTAAATGTTTCTGAGAAACAAATCCTTCTGAAGTCTTTTTCCTCCAAATTAAAAAGGATTGAAATAACATTTCCCTTACAAGAAAGTGGGCAAGTTTGTCCGTTCGAAGACAAACTTCTCGCCCGAGGCGATTCCAGACTTTCCCGTCTCCCACTTCTTAGTGCTTAAGATTCTATTAACGCGTTTGTTCCTTAATAAGTTTCAGATATGCATCTTTTGGTGTTCCTTAAACTGTTTTAGCTCTCGTGAAAAACAAAACGCAGTTGGAGACGTGAAATGAAACGCTGGGCCTATGATTTTACACCGGTCGGTTCAGTCAGTGTCTCTGATGGGTAGTGGTGGAGCAGTCAGTCAGTCAAAAACGGTCTTTTTCTATATTGGATTGGGGCTAGAAAAAGTGGATTGGTTAGATGTTTCAGAACATTACAGTGCTGATGTCAGCTCAGAAGCCATAGTTAAATCTGCGACATATCGCAAGAGAGAAGACAAAGGACAAATTGCTGATACTCCGGACACATTATTTTGGCTCATAACAGGGCGTTGATAAGAACATATTATATTATGCATCATGAAACTTTGGAGGGCAATCTGGGATAAGTATTTTTTTTTTTAATAATTAAATGTGGACAACAATAAGGGACAACATCACATACATTGTTCTGATCCCAATTTGAATACCTATTTAAAGCACTTGTATTTTATAAATCAGAAATAAAAAGGTACCACAAACACCCAAATGTAGAAAAATACTTTTTTTTACATTGACCCGTCCGGTAATCGAACCCGGATCCTCGGAGCAGGCGACACCTTGAAAACCGGTATGTACACCACTCTGCCACGGAGGTCGTCATTAGTTTATACTTTTTGTTTGTTTGATGCCTTTTAAATTTTAATTTAACTATGTTTTACTGATACTACATAAAACGAAATCAAATATTTAAAAAATCTTACTGGATCTGGACTAAGATTATAGTAAAGCCTAGGTTCGTTTTGAGGAACAAGCTCATGTTCGTTTCTACAAACAAAATATACATAATATACATAAACTTTTACTTAAAACACAGTGATTCTTATTAACATAAATTATTGATAACATACAATTTGGCGTATTGCCCAAAGAAACTGTATCTCAAAAGTGTTGTCACACACAACGGATGGCGAAGAAAACATCTCAAGCAAACATGCACGAGGGTAAATAGATTATGAAATGGAAAAGGAAATGAGAGACCACTCCATTAATTCTGCCGATGAGGCCGTGAGTTGCGCGTACGATTCTAGACTTTATTTTTAAAGCGTTATGATATTGTTTTAGGAAGTAAGGCTAATACCAAATCGATGTCTTCTCCGAAGGTATTAAGGTTAATAATGTAAATTCAATAAAGCGATATAAAACAGTTTTGAAAAATATTTTTAAGTAACATGTCATTACCAGCTGCCACCACCTGTACAGATACTACAAATCTTTGAAAAATATATTTTTCTTCAATAAAATTGGTATTATAAGTTAAAGTTTGTAATGTGCATAAACTTAATATCATCCATAGTAAATCTAGGGTGAAAAATGATTGGGTTTTAGGATTTACAAGTAACTAAGTGACTTTGACTGTATTTCATTTGTGATTGAATGGGGAATGTTATTGGTGTCAAAGTTAAAAACAAAATTAATAGAAATATATCGACAAAGACAAATATTCAATAACATTAATCTTATTTAAGCAATAACACATTTTTTTTCAATGTATGTACATTTTGAATGAACCATTATAAACGACCTATAGTCATGCCACTGCAGGGCAAAGGCCTCCATCATTGAATCCAAGTTACCACAGCAATGATGGCTGAACAAAGTAACAAGGTAAAAATCCATGTTGCTCATTAATAAGTAAATGAAAAACCAGCAACTAACGACAACTAACTCGAAATTAGTTACTTACTTTTCGGAGGTTAATTGATTTTGACACAATTTTATAATCAAAGCAGTAGCTTTTCAAATCATGATAACTGTAGATTCATATTTGGAAGCCATTTTCGTTTCCTTGGACAAAACGGACCTATACTATAACAGTTAGGTACGGACTAAGGGCATGAAAGCTCATAAACAGGTGCGTGCACAGCTAGCCTATGGAAACTTTATTAAAATGTATTAGGGCTTTTGTAATAGCGGTAAAGCCGAAAATGAAAAAAACAGTGTTATTCTTAAGTAAAATGATAAATGCCTTTAAATTTAATTTACTATTTTTACTAATTAATTAGTCACACTCAATGTGTACTTTATTAATGAATGCATAATTAGATAACCGAGTATGACCATTTTCATCTTTTCTCTGCAATATGCACGTCTTGCGCCTGCACCTTTGCCTTTTGCTGCCTGTGCTAAGCCTATGAATGTCCTGTCCCACACGCCACCTTGCTTTGCTAGTGCCAACTAATACTGTAAATATCTTGACCCACACGCCCCTAAATCCGTCTCTGGCGTAAGTAACAAGAAAACTCGCTCATTCATGTCAACACGTCAAAATTCCGCTGAGATTTTGAAAGCATTCAAGCCGCGCCATTCAACTGCTTTTGAGAATCTTCCGAGGCCTGAACATTGGGGCTGCCATTCACGAAGCGAAAGACATAACTTGCGGAACCGGAAATTTGGGATACCTACAAAGTTTTGTTGGGAAGTCTATATATATTTTTAGGATTCCCGCTTTTATATTGATATTCGAACAATAAAAAAAAAATAGGTTCGAAATCTGAGTTGATGTATCTTAACTTATAATGGTTTCAGAATACTAACTGTCCGTCCTTTGCGGGAATTTACAAAAAGATAATGCAATAAAGGATTTTCAACTAATTTTCACTGTATGGCAATTAAATACAACGATTTTCGTTTCCCATCGAATTCTCCACAGACCTTTTAATTCAATACTAAACAACTCCTAAAATCTTGTAACATAACATTTTCATGATTATTTACAATTCTACTTCATTGTTGTTGTTTTTTTCATATTTGATACGTCGCGTCACATCGAAAAAGTTTTAAACTGATGTTTTGTTTTAGTTAAAAAAAAGTCTGTGCGTCGAAAATAAGAATTCCATGTTCACGCTGTTTTTTTTTCAATCATTGCCAATTGCCGATAATGACGACTTAAATCGATTTACAAAGGGTCTTGTTTACTGTTGGTGTATCGCCTGGATTAGGCTAAACCAAAAACAGACAATTAAATTATACAATGTATAATGAATCATTTGGCATATCTAAATTAGATTCTGTTTGCCCACACTCAGAATAACGTTTCTGAGAGTCCCATCTCTTATATTAGTTAACGGATCGACAGAATGAACTGCATTCATCTTAGTCCTGCCTGCTCAGCAATCGCCACACGCACCCTAAGCCTTTTTCCCTTCAAATTAATCGTCTAAGGTGACGTCACAGCCCGGCGAGGCCCCAAATTGCCTTGTATGATTAAACGAGAACCCTCAAGACGAATGCTGAGCCCAGATAAATTGCTGTATACTCTACATGAAACATGATATAACGCCTAACGTCTTTTGACGCGCAATGTTTAATTCATGCAAATTTGCTAACGCAACTTTTGCAGGCGTTGCGTGGTTTGCGTTGACTAAAATAACTTTATAGCTTCATTACTAGGTTAATGCATTTTGATGAAGGCAAAATACGTTTTTGAAATTGGTTTAGTTACAAAATATGACAGGTATCTAAATATCACAGCAATATGTATGCAAATTTCAAGTAACACAGACGAAAACCGGCGAATTTTAAACGTTTTAATGCCCCGTTTAAAATCAATACGTAAACTTTTCAGATTAAAAGCGTTTTGTTATAAAATAGCACCTTTTTAATGTCTGGTGTATTTTATAGCTACCTCTCGGATTATAGATAATACTCTCATAGGCTAAACGGATCGTTAACATTGTTTTTTAGTGTTTTTGTTTCACCTATCACAAGCAGTTGCGCAATGAGCTTGGATGAATCGTCCAAGGCAATGAGCAACCTTTGTTGCTTGACTCTTAATCTACTCAAGTATTTTTGTTGCAATTAGATAAAATTTTGTAATATGTTTTTTTTCTGAATACCAACAGCACTGATACTTAACATAGGAACAAGTTTTCTTATAAACTTAGCCATTTAAAGGTACTCGCACATAGAAAGCGAAATGTAAATAAACCGTAATAACTATTTCATAGATCATTAATTAATAATAAACATTCAAGAATAGATATACAGTAATAAAAAATACCATGTTAATGTTGCACCTTTGGAGAGGGGACCGTGAAACTCAGAAGTAAGCAAGTTTAGGTTCACTATTGCTTTCCAAGTGGTTATTGAACAGGATACTCGATCGGATAAAAAAAGAATTGCGGCGGTAATTGGTGTTGACCCTGGGTATTGCTAGAGGTTGAGTACTTCGAATTGGTAACTTGCGTGGCACCCAGATGTTAACCTGATCTAATAAAGCAGGGCAATCAATAGTATCATTAACAATTTTTAATAGACACTTAATGTCAGAAAAAACAAATATTTTCCAAAAAAATTGCCATTATTTATTTACACCTCAGACGTTTGATATTGCATTTAGCAGCTGATTTTTAAGGACACAACTGTTTGTTTTGATGATATAAAGCAAAAATGGTTATCACCATATCAAACTGACAGGATTTCAATAAGGTATTTCTTTATAGATCAAGGGTACGCCCCCATCAAGTGGACCGACGATGGTGAAGGTCGCGGAAAGTTGCTGGATGCGGGTGACGCCGGGCCAATTGTTGTAGAGATCCTTGACTCAAAAACTGAACTCTGCCAAACGTTTCTTCGACATTACGCAACTCCGACACTATGTTAAGCCGACAAGATGTTACTCAGACACTACGTTTCTTCGACAGTACGTGATACCGACATTACCTAACTCCGACACCATGTTACTCTGACAGTACTTTACTACGACATGACTTTACATCACCACCTTTACCTTTATCTTTAACTAGTGTACTTCTTTGAAGTCGTAAAAGGTAATTATTTCACATTTCAACATCAACACCTACACACCTTAAGTCTCCTGATTTTATGAGAAGGCTTGGAACCTACACACCTACATTGTACCTTAGTAAATGTAAAAGGAAGTGGAGGATCTTAAAAATGCATTTGAATAGAAAAAACAAAATATACCTACATTATGATATCAACAAAAAAAATTACAAAACAATAACGACCTCGGAAAGCTTAGCTGTGGACTGTTCAAATAAAAAAAACTTGAGAGGTGTCAAGAGACACCCGGATGGAACGAAGTTCGTTTTTAGTGAAGGAATTGTAATAAAATTTTATTTTATTTTAAATTTATTTTTAATTCTCTCTCTCTCCCTCCCCCCCCCCCCTCTCTCTCTCTGTAATCTAGTTAAAGATAAAGGTAAAGGTGGTGATGTAAAGTCAAAATTTGGTACTACATAATGTCGGAGTAGAATAGCGTCTGTGTTAAATCATGTCGTAGTAAAGTACTGTCAGAGTAACATGGTGTCGAAGTTAGGTAATGTCGGTATCACGTACTGTCGAAGAAACGTAGTGTCTGAGTAACATCTTGTCGGCTTAACATAGTGTCGGAGTTGCGTAATGTCGAAGAAACGTTTTTCGGAGTTCAGTTTTTGAGTCGAGATCCTTAGCTCAGGCCAATGTCCAGCAATGTGCGTCGTTTGGCTGAGAATGTAATGATGATGATTTACATGCTAGTCTTACTCGACGTTTTCATTCTTAATTTCACCGTCATTTATATCTAACAACATACGTTACAAGTCAATTAGGCCGATCGCACAACTGCCTATAATTCAATGGAACTATCCGTGCAATTCGAAATAATCTGTCCCACTTAGTACAATCTTAACTCAGTTGCCGGACACCGTCTCGCTATAAATAGAGCACGTCTCATAACGGTATTATTAAGTAAAATTTACTACGGCTAGTTCCTTGGGCCCCGGATGCGGCAACAGCAATTAAACCTTAGTTATGGCTCGAGCAAACTTAACAGGCGCATACGGGACTGTGTTGCGAATGGAAACACGTGAAATAGCTGATCCAATAAATTTTGTGGAAACGAAAAAGCTAAGTTAGATGTTTGGCGCAATGAACAATTAACTTTTTATATTGTTAGTGACTCGTAGTCTGACATTTAACGGATACTCTCTCTGGGGTAATGTGCGGTCACATTTCGCTTCACTTAGAAAATGGAGTTATACGGTTACTTTGAAAATGTAAAAAATATGACTGTGTTCGGAGTCTTTGCACACTTTTCAACTCGGACATTTTCGAATTTTGGACACGGACAGCTAATATTGCGTAGACAAGGACTTAGCTGACGATAATACATTACATTAACATTACAAATAAATTAACACGTTCACTGCGGATCACCCACAATCGACCTGATGCTGTACCAAATCAATATGGGCACAGAAAAAACCGATCTTTCTCGCTCGTGCGGAACAGGTTTTCTGGGCATTTTTACGAGTATGACAAAGACAAATATAGGTTTAGATTTGTGACTAGATATGTAGAAATATAGGCAGTTTATTTACGCGGCAGGCCATTTTCGACCTCCACCGCATAGGAATAAAAAAAAGTTATCTCAGTGCGGGAGCGGGCCTGTTTCGGTGGATGACCGGTGGCGACCTGTTGCCGCACTGTGCAGATGCGTACGCGTTGAGCCGCTGCTAGTGTTGTGCGTGTAGTCACGGGAGGACGAAATAAATACAGGCAAATATTTCAAAAAGAAGAACCTCAAAAAGAAAAGCCATCCACCACCGAAATCACAATTTCGGAAAATAAAATAATCTGCCCAGCAAAGTATCATCGCCAAAGAACTATCGATGGTAGTGAAATCGAAAAAGAAATTTTCCCTAAAAGAAAAAATATGACAATCCTGATTCAGTATTTACATCAGTCCCAGAGGAACACAACTTCATGTTATGAAATCTGCCCCATCTATAAAGCACGTAAGATTACATTCAAATGTGGATTTGGATTTTAATTAATTTGAGAGAGTTGAGAGAGAGAGGGAGAGGTCTTTATTGTGTGTATTCATTGTATTTTTTTTTTAATTTAAATTAGTCAGTAACTGGTATAATGATTGAGAAACAATTTATTCAAATGTTTTTTTCATGCAAATACAATGTATAATAACAAATAATGATTTCGATTTTTTTTAATTACTATGTTTGATAATACTTATCATATTTTAATATACCTCTAATTTATGACTCGATATTTTATTTTTGTTTCACTATCCCATCACTACAAAAATTATACTTTGGTTGCGGTATCAGGCCTTGTCGATCTGACATTTTCGATTGCTAATTTCTCATTTTCTGTTTGAAAAATCCGGGGGCGGGGTCAATGTATTGACAAGTGATTCCTGACGAATTGAAAACTATAAAAAATACAATTATACTTTACGGGTTGGTTATTATAATAAAGCTTTAATGCAACTCGGAAGTGTCGGGTCGAAAGGGCCTACGCACAATAAGACAGTCAAGTGGGTGCATTTTTGGACCGCACCAGCTGAAAGTCACTGTTTTTTTACGCAGTTAACGTGTTAAAAATCATCTTCAAACTCCATTACTAAATATGATATCAAATAAAATTAGAAATGACAAATTCGTTTATTTAATAATATCGAAAAACAAAAACATGTTATATTTTTTATGCTTGCCCGCCCCAAATGCAAGCCGTATATTTATTTCATCATAAAATTGGTCAACTCTCCAAGAGTTCAGCAGCGAAGTTCCAGCTATTTCTCCAGACCCTACAAGTGCTGTAAAGTTGTACGTGTCACGTTCGTTTTATCGAAAATCCTTAGAAACAACTGGGTTGAAGTGTGATTTCTGAGTTGTGACGTGATCGTGAAGATTTAAAGTTGAAATTCAGTTCGTTCCCTGTAGACGTAAGCTAGCCTATGTGAGGTTCAGGTTTTGGGACCCCATAATTATTTCGTGTCTGTTCAAATATTACTGTGGTGACGACCTCCGTGGCGGAGTGGCGAGCACACCGGTCTTCAAGATGTCGCCTACTTTAGAAAAAAATGTGTTTTTTTATTTTCTCGGGTCTGGGTGCTGGTGGTACCTTTATTGTTCCTGACTTCCTCAGTTCGAGTGCTTTAAATAGTTACCCACTTGATGGGATCAGAACAATGTTTGTGATGTACCTAGTAGTAACAGCCTATAATCATCCGACTGCAGGGAAAAGGCCTCCATCATTGAATTCAAGTTACCACAGCAATGATGGGTGTGCAAATGCGTGTTGGTGATCACAAAGCCGAGCAACGTTCGAAAATTCCAAACTTTTTTTGTTGCCCGACCCGGGATTCGAACCTGGTACCCCGAGATCTTGGCCCGGTATTTAAACCACTAGACCAACGGGGCGTTGAGAGTTGACTTTGGTCAAATCTGAAATTGATCAAATCTACTGTTTTCTTGAGTTTACGCGAACACTATACATTGAAATGAAAGATAGTTTACGGATTTAGAACGCGTTTATTTTTTAATTAACCCGACGTTTCGAACCCTTTACAGCGTTCATGGTCACGGGTAGACTAAGGTGTTATTCGTCTTCTAATAAAGTTTCTGCATTTTTAGAACATCTCAACTCTGTTCATCCTAAGATTCAATTCACAATGGAGTTGGAGGCCAATAAATAGGTTAGCTTTTTTGGATGTGTTGATTATCAGGAATCCGGATCATAGTTTGAGCACCACAGTGTATCGGAAAGCAACTCATACTGATAGGTACCTAAACGGTGACTCTCACCATCCCCCTTCACAGTTAGCTACTGTTGGAAAAACTTTGTTTCAGAGAGCCCAGCGGATCTGTGATGACCACCACCGGCATGCTGAACTCCAGCATGTCAAGCGAGCACTTAAATTCAATAAACTCCAAGTACCGCGTCTCCGCTTCACGGACCGTCAAAAACCATCCACAGTTGAGCGTCTACCAGCGGTACTCCCATACATGAAGGGTGTCACAGACAAAATTGGGAACATCTTGAAGCGCGCTTCTATCAAGACCTACTTCAAGCCGCCGAAGAAGATCAACCAATTCTTACGACCAGTCAAGTGTAACATTCCCCTTCAAGTACCAGGCGTATACAAACTCGACTGTGAATGTGGGCTCTCTTACATAGGTCAAACTAAACGCAGTATAGATACTCGGGTAAAAGAACACATAGCCGATATGAAAAACATGCTTATAACGAAATCTGCAGTCTGTAGTCATGCGTTTGATAAGCCCAACCATTTCATTAGATTTGATAAACCTAAAGTTCTTGCTAAGGAAAACCGATATGTACCTAGAATGATACGCGAAGCAATAGAAATTAAAAAACATCCTAATTTCAATAGAGAAGATGGTTGGAATTTACCAGCTGCTTGGGACCCTGTCTTATCATCATTGAAGTCCACAAACCATGGCAACACTGCGAAGACTCCGGACACAGTTAGCTCATTTTGTGTGAAAAGGAACATAACTGACGATAAAAATTAGAGGCGGTAGTTAAACATTTTTTCAAATTACCATCTTAAAGACGAATAACACCTTAGTCTACCCGTGACCATGAACGCTGTAAAGGGTTCGAAACGTCGGGTTAATTAAAAAATAAACGCGTTCTAAATCCGTAAACTATCTTTCATTTCATTGATCAAATCGTCAAATCGGCAAGTTAGAAATAAGCAAATCGGTTATTCGTCAATGGGGTGGTGTATGGTCTTGGATGGACTCAAAAACCTAGATATTTAAAAACTGAGGCTAAAATGAGTGTCTAGTAACAATCTAATCAATAAAAAATTACTTATTGAAAGATAAATATTAATTTAATGTTCATCAACGCAATTATATTTTTAGTAGAATAAAAAATATGTTGTAATTATTTACATTTTATTAAACATGGTTCATATGATATGAAGTGCCTACCTACATCGTATTTTGATCTAAAAGCTTGATCTTTATTTAACATGAGACGCAACTCAGGTCCACACCATATCCTTCAAAAACAGCTCGAGTCTTTTAGTATAACGATAGAGATTTATTACTAGAGACTGGAAAGTTTGCCGTCGATTCTATTTTGAATGCCTCAAATGACTGAGTTTTTAAGAACAAGATTTTGCATGTGCTTGAGTATCCTACACAGTCAATTTCTATTATCAGCGTCAATTTCTGTAATTATGATCGCGAATAAGTTTTTAAAAGAATATAGCCTGAAGCCTTCCTCGATAAATGGACTATCCAACACAAAAATAATTTTTCATTTCAAACCAGTACTTACAGAGATTAGCGCGTTCAAACAAACAAACAAACAAACTCTTCAACTTAATAATATTAGTAAAGATTTTTAATTAGTAAAAGTTTCTAAGTTGAAGCGCATTCTTCAAAAGTTCAAACCTTAACCGATTCCGATTAAAGTTCGACTGAAATAAACTTTTTGTGGTGGAACAATAAACTGCTGACTGTCCTGTTTATCTAGATTAAATGAATTCAGCACTGGACCACTAGACAACTTAAGTAGCCATATTTTTCAAGCTAAATAAACTTTCGTCTGGTCTAGACCTTAAGTATCTAATCTAGCTCCCTTAGCGTATACTGCTAAGTATAATATAAAAAACATTTGTTTTCTTTTGTACGAGTATTTAAGATTTTAGTCTCCAGAGCTTCTTAATTATTATGGAACATCCATTGACAAACACAGATAGATCAGTATACGGGCGTTGCATTGCTTAGTAGGGCCTCTGAACCTGCTAAGGTCCAACCCTACCAAACAGCATCGCATCGCATAAGAACAGAGGTATATGAGTAGAGCTGACCCTTTCACATACTCTAAGACATTGGCATGAGTAAGAGAGACAGAAGGAGACGAATTAACGGACATTAAGTTTGGGGTTGTGGGATCTACGTCCTAGTGGTCCACCGTGGGCAACGGCATCTTTGGTTTTCTAACCAATGATGACGGCTAACAGTTCCCTCTGCGGTGGTAGGCTTCGTAAGAGGCTGCCTGGATGCTACCACCCTCCTGCCGGAGTCCAGCGCCAAACAGTGCCTCTGTGTTCCGCTGGTGTGTGGGAGAACCAGTACCTCTGGGTAAGCTCGCTCCATCTTAGGCTTCTTCTGAACCGTATAGTTAAGTATGTAGTCAAGAGCAAGCCCATTATTTATATAAAAAAAGTTCCGGCAGGACGATCGACTCCGTACGACTACGGTTTTTTGTTTCTTTCGTTTTTTTCTCTTGTTTCTTTTTTTTTCGTTTAGGTATTTGTCTGTGTTTTTTGTGAAGTTAAATTATTGTCGGTTATATGTACTATTTTTTCTAAAATTATTTTTATCTTTTTTTAAATTTTAATTATTTAAATTCTAAGCTCCCGCAGAATAACAGCGTCGTGGTACGCTACTACTCCCTACGCACACTGAGCCTTAAGCTGCCACGATATATGCTGAGCGGGAGTCTTTTTTGACACCTTTTTATTTCTAATGTTTCTGTGTAATTTTTTATCTAATGTATGTCAAATAAATTATTCTTTCTTTATTTCTTTCTACGGTACCCGCCTCGCTTGTTTCGCGCCTAATCATATCAATAGTTATAGTGTTGATGTGTTCCTTATGATAGTCTTATTATTAGTTTTGAGCCTTAAGTGTTAAAATGTTTTTAATAGTAATTCTGCTATTCGGAACGGAGACAAACACAAGCTATCAAATAATAAATAATAAATAAATGTGGAGAACATCACATACATTGTTCTGATCCCAATTTGAATAACTATTTAAAGCATTCGTATTTTGGAAACCAGAAACAACGAAGGAACCACAAACACCTAGACCCGAGAAAATGTAGAAAAACACTTTTTTTTCTACATTGACCCGTCCGGGAATCGAACCCGGGACCTCGGAGCAGTTGACACCTTGAAAACCGGTGTGTACGCCACTCCGCCACGGAGGTCGTCAAAAACCATGAGAATCATTTTAGTTCTAGAGTTATAAGTGTTCGAATCATAGTATGTGTACTAAGTTATGGTTAGAACAATCCCATCTTTATTTTATGTATTTATGATCCGATCCCTTGCGATGCGATGCGGCCTTTAGCTGAGGTAGGACCTTTACGCTAAGCCCGAGCGATTCAAGACAAAACACAATGTACTGTGAAGCAATCCTAGACATATCACAATGCAACGGAGACGCAATCCCAGAGGCCGTATCGGTCTCAGCGGGCGAGGTGCAATTAAAGCGATCGGTCCAGAAAGCAGTGCGGTCCGGAAGCTTATGTACGTTACTGTGGGCTTATTACGTATTTGAGTGGAAACTGATTTTATTTATCAAAATGTCTTATTAGAAAATTTAACGACGAACAAACTATCGGAGCCTGATGATTGTCAGTTATTTCTTGTTTGGGACAGCAAAATTTATTGCATTGATGGTTTTTTTGTTTTTTTTTAATGTGGCAAATTTTGAGCTAAGCCTTATGGAGAAAAAAACATCAAAAGCATGATAAAAAGTAATAGTAAACCTTAAAATTGAATTGATGGCTATATTTAAACGTAAAACATTAAAACAAAAATGGTTTATTTTCATATTAAAACAATTTTCAAATCATAAACAAATCATAAATCATAAATCTTTATTTGCTTCAATATGGTATACAAGGTCTTAATTAAAAATGTCGATGCACATATTATTATTGGGCTACATAAATTAGCATGCAAATGACACAATAAAAATATACTAGAAGTTAAACAATGTCAAGTTAAATTATAGATCCAAATTAAATAATATTAAGAAATACATAATGTCATTATCATCAAAATGCTGTCATTAAAGTTAAATGTCCCTTTATTGCAAATATTTACACGTAGTCAAAGAAATCTCTTATTTATTTAAAAGTCAAAGAAATCTTTAAGGCTATAAAAATTATGATAATTGAGCCAACGCAACGGAACAAATGCCTCCTAAAAACCGCGGCACTGTGGGTTTTTATGTCATTTGGTATGTGGTTGTAAATATTAACGTACATAGCTAGGCCACTTTTATTATATTTTGATGACTTGGGATTGTGTTTTTTAAATCACAGGACCTACTAAACAAATCCCTATGTTTGGTTACAAAATTGCATACCTCGTATATATATAAAGATGGCATTGGTAGACAAGATTTTTAAAGTGTGGTTCACACGAGTTTTCTGGTGAAATCCCACATATTGCTCTTATGCATTTTTTTTGTGCAATAAACGTTTTGTTTTTGTCTGTGCAACAAAATTAAATTTTGCCACCGAGACACTACGACTCAGCGCGAATTTTTCAAGCATATTATGCCGCCCGGCATGCGAGGAGATGCGGGTTCGAGTCCCGCCTGAGACATAATTTTTCAAGTTTATATACTGATATTATAATTGCAATTTAATTGCTAAAATTTAAAATAAAATAAAATTAAGCTCGTATTTTTCCCTAAAATCATTTTTCGGCTTCTTCGTCGGTCGTCCAATTCGTCGATGAAAGTAATATTCAGTGGCTAAATATTGTGACTCGGTTCGGCAAAGAGAGAGAAAACATTTATATGGATCAGTACCACTAATAAACTAGTTCATTTGAGTTTGCTATGCATCTAGGTAGTTTTATTTTTAAACAAAACATACTAGTCCATCCATCGGTTACTCGTGTCTTCTGTGTCTAAAAAAAACTGATAGAAAGTGCCGCCCAGATCTCTTACAGTCTCTGTTATCATGTCCACACGAAATGAATCACCACATATGGCTTATTCAAATTAGTTTCGCATTTAGCTGTCTGAGACTAATGAATAGAATACGCGTCACAGTTGATAAAGCTTACTGGGGAATACTCATTCCCATTTTCCTGAACGTTAACATCTTAAAATATGTCTGTAATAGTATCTGTTGGCAACACCAACCAAAAAATATAAAACTTTACATTAGAATCTAATTTTGAATGTGACATACTTCATTATATTCTCTTCAATCTGTGGTGCTTGCGAATAAACTGTTTCTCTGTGTTCTCAATAATATAATTAACTAAAGTTGACAAAAGCTGCAGTGTTTTACTTAGCCAACCAGCCCTCTTTTACGTCCACATGCGACAAGAAAGACCTTGGCATTGGATACTGCGACTTCTTTTTTCACTTCAGGTAAGTCATCTGTGTATGTTAAGGTAAGTTTTTTATTGAAATCATACCTACTTGCTGTCACACAGGAAATGTGGTCCTTGCCTCAACTCACAGTGAATCAGCTCGACTGGATCAGTCCCTCTGCTTACTTAGTCTGCGGGATTCTCGCTGCTGGATACAGCATCTACTGTATGCCTATAAATGTAAATAATTTAAAATTACAAAAATATTTTTATCTAATGATTTCCGCATGTTAACACAGGTTCCTACACCACACTACCCACACCGACATAGTGTAAGCAAGCACTAGTACCATGCAAGAGTACCGCCCGTTCTTCCTCCAAAATGCATGCAGTACAGAAAACGCAATTATTAGTACCCAACACCGATGTATAAACTTCGACGCGTTTCGTCACTTAACGCGGCATCCTCAGGAGGTGTTGTCGGCTTCGCTGCGCTCCGACGAATATAATACTAGTCCTAAACGCTACCACGAACTCTACAACCTAGGTTTTTCTTGAAAAACTTCATAAATACCATGTTCTAATTCTTACTAAACTTACTAATGTTATAAATGTGAGGGTTTTAATTGAAGTATCTTACTCAATAACGCTAGAACAGCTTAATGGATCTCTCAGGTCTCGGATTCAAGTTCAAATACTGATATTACAATTGCAATTAAGTTGCTAAAATATCATATAAAGTAAATGAATCTGATTTTAAACTTTCGCGATTTGAACACATATTATACAGGGTGAAATTTTAACCACCTTCCCAATTTTAATATAGCAATCTACGAGACAAAAAACAAATGACGTATTTTTTCTTTTGGTATAGCCCAGTACAAAAATGTCAAGATAAAGCACTTAGAAAATGTCAGCCACAAATGATAAATTTTTCATACAGCCGCCTAGCACCACTTTTTTTACGCAATGCACATCACATTCATTCATTACGATACTAATCATAAGTTTTTGAATTTCTCTTTACACCTAAACAGGCCTAAAACTGCAAAAGTATAAAAAAAAATTGCGAAAAATATTTTCGGGTGAAAACTTGATTTTCATTTTTTACTTCATAAATAGGGTCTAAATACGATACTGGACGCCTACAAAAATTTTGGAAAGTGGTTAAAATTTCATCCTGTATAAAGTACATTATCATTGTACAAGGCCAAACATCTCATTTCGCCGTCGTGAAGATACTGTCAATGTCGTTGTGTGTCATACCGATTTCATAGCGAAAAATAAAAATAATCAAGATCAATTGGGGGTAGGTGTTGAACCCCGCTCTTCGCGAAGACGTCGTTGAGCTGTCATCAGTCGGCCCGTGACCACGGCTTGGTGCAATGTGCAATCCAGTCGAAACGTCGGGTAAATAAATAGGTATTTATACCTTCATAATATTTAACGCGATAACGACCCGTTAGTGTACTATATATAAATGATGATAAATGAATCTGGATGAACTTTTGCACGAAGATGTAGTATTAATTATAGTCTCAAATAGCACATAGGTTACTATTTCGACAAAAAGTACGGTTCCCTGGGAAAGCTTTTAAACGTGTACAAAATCTCAGGCAACACTAGTAATAATTAAGTAATATGGACAGCATAATATACATTGTTCTGACTCTAAATTAAGTACTATTAAGGCACATGTATTGCTTTGCCTCCAGAAGGAGAATTTTGACGTCAAAATCCTCATTTTAGAGGCGATTTGCGAATGAATCGCCAAGCTCATTACGTAAGTCGTTGATCGCAGTTTAGCCAATGGTGGAGAGAAAACGCTGCTGCACGTCTTCTTCTGGCAGTACTTGATTAGTCTTTAATGTACTTGCAGTACTTTTAATGTACTGGCATCACACGACAAAGTTTGGGTGGTGGGATCTACCTCCTAGTGGTCGACCCTAGGAACGGCATCTTAAATTTCTATCCAATTATGAGGGCTAACAGATCCCTCTGCGGTGGTAGGCATCGTAAGAGGCTGCCTGGATGCTACCACAGTCCTGCCGGAGTCCAGCTCCAAACAGTTTTTCTGTGTTCCGCTGGTGTGTGGGAGAACCAGTGTTTCTGGGTAAGCTCGCTCCATATTAGGCTTCTCCTTAACCGTAGAGTTAAATTTGTAGTCAAGCCCATTGTTTATTAAAAAATATATAAAAAAGTTGCTTTAGCATTATTGCAGAATCTGCCTATGAGATGGTGGTCATCAACAATGATATCTTGTGGGTACTGGGGCTACGCAACGCGAAGCCCGTATTTACGGATCTTTCTGTTCCTTTCAGATACTCTGACACATTGGTATGAGTAAGCGAGACAAATAGAGACGAATATACAGGCACAAATAGAGACCAATTGTGTTGTAGAGTAAGGCCTAAGATCTCAATCTTGGTCATTTCCAATTTCAGCTAATGGTTGTGGCTGCAAATCCCACCTGAAGCAGTTAATTTTATTAGGGATTATACGAGTATCACTGAACAAGTGATGACTACGTTATATTTCTAAAAAAAATTGGTTTCGTTTAAAACTATCATAACCTTGGTTTTACTGATTTCTAGCGAATAGTTGTGGCTTCAAATCCCTTTTGAAGCAGACACGTTCATTCAGGGATTATATTTCCAAAAAGTTTTAGGTTCGCTATAAACTAGAAGTTATTAAAGCAGCCATGTGTAACCGAGTCGTCGTCCCCACACATTTTCAAGATGGCCGCGCTGACTGAGAGCGGGGTTTATGCAAATTCATTCGCGGCGCTCGTGAGTGGAGACTAATTAGTGTGCGAGTTATGTCTTTATCACACAGGAGCATGCATCAGTACTCATGGTACAGTACAAGAGATAGGAACAGTATACAAATGTAGTCGTGTAGTACCAGCAAAATATAGAATAATGTGTATGTGTGTGTGTCTTAATCCCTCGATCGTGAGTTATTCCAGACACAATTGAAATCAATTGTTATCGCGGCACGCGCCTGCCTCCTGGGGCTTGAGGCATTAAGATTGAATTTGTAGAAATAGATCATGTCAAAGGCCGCTCTTATACCTGTTTAAAAACAGTCATACGCTAAGAAAATGATAAATGAAGACCACGTACTGTTCCTTTTACATGAACTGTGCTCATTTTGTCACTGAATTACCTAAATAAGAAACTTACGTGACTGCTTAAAATAGAAACATAACTGTGAAAGACAAGCAAGCTAAAATATAATGTTTAGACGGTTGAATATCCAGGGTGTTATATAAAAGGTAAGTAATACTCGTACAAGCCAAAACTGTAATATTACAAAAGTTTTATATCATTCTTAGCTCTTGGCCGCGACTTGAACACGTGGAATCTGATGTAATGCTTCAAGAACCGTAAATTTTTCGTGGTAAAAAATAGTTTACGATCTTATTTTCATACCTACTGAATAAACGAAAAAAAATCGGTGAATCAGTCAAGCCGTTTCGGAGGAGTTCGGTTACAAACACTGTAACACGAGATTATAAATTAGATTTTGAAAGATAAAGAGCAAAAATAGATGAATGGATTTCGTTAGAAAGTAATGAAGGAGTGGACGACTCGATGACAACTGATAGAATGGTATGGAAGAGGAGAACCATAATCATCCTACCGCAGGGAAAAAGCCTTCATCATTGAATTCGTGTTACCATAACAATGATGTTTACTAGCATTACCACGCTTGCCGAATGCGGGTCGTTGATCAAGCTAAGCAATGTTGAAAAATTCTAAAATCCTTTAAACTTTCATGGTCACTATCACTAGAGTTAATTAATTCGGGATTTATACCATGTACCTACCTTATTTATTATGAGTTTCCAATATTTCGGCACTGTTGCAAGCGCCATGATCACGAGAGAACTGTTGTATCTGCGGGTGGGTAGCTGTTAAGAGCAGACAAATCGATCTACCCTCCGTCGTAGTCTTTTATTACACACTGGTACTACTGTTTGACAACTCACTATTTTTACACTTTTGTTCTCGACACACAACACAGTATCCGATCGTGACACAGTATTTTTTGGTTTTCTTCGGTTACCGCAAATTCGAACCACTGGATTCCATACACTAGATAATTTAAATCTATCTTCGCGATTGAAATTTTTGTATTTGGTAATTTCAATCGCTTCTCTGACCATCCTTGGTATATAGTGCTGTTCTAAAGAAATTATCGTGCGTTGTGAAACTCAATCCAATGGTTAGGACCCAAGCTGACTTATATCATCATATAAGTCAGCTAAACACCTTATACACGATACACCTTATACACTTTATACGCGAGATCATGAGTCACAAATATCTCATGGCTGACTTTTGTGTGTCGTTTTATAATAAATAAGGTACATGGTATAAATCCCAAATTAAATAACTCTAATTCTAAACTCTCTTTACCCTGCATGGGAACCGAACCCAGGAGAGTTAATGGCCTAGTACCAGTTGACCCCCAGGTCATCTCGTCATCTCATTATTTAATTGCCCTGATCTTAAACAGGGCAAGTAAATGATGAGGTTTTGAAAAGTCGGGCAGATCTCCTCGCATCAGTCGCTTTACATGACTTCTCCAAATGAGGGTATTTCCATAAAAGCTACGCTTGGGAGACAGCTAAGAGATCGTACTTTGGTGTTTGTAGTTTGTTCAAAGAAAACACTGCTGTGATCTCTAATATTACAGGCCTTGAAATTTCTTCAAGAAACCAATACAGTTCAAAATAAGCGTCGCTTAGCACTCTTAAAGCCGCAGGATCTAAAAATCTCATTATACCTTACAAAGCATCTTCCCAAGACTTTTACGCAGATTTTTCCTTATAATAAAATTTTCGGGAAAGACTGAAACGCGTTTGCGGATATACGTGCGCAATATGCTCTTTATCTGTCTAATTTATTGGAAAGGATACCTATTAATAGGTGGATGTGGGGAACTTGCGGTATGTTATTGCTTTTGTCTTTAGAAGCTGGTAAGTAAGTGTCGATTTATTTTAACCTCAATTCGTATTTCTCAAATGAATTCAACATCCTTTCCAAGATGATGTTTTATTTATCCGAGAGATATAAAGTTTAATTTAAAACTCAATTACACGTCATAAATATTCACAAATAATTCACCGACTACTAATCTGTTTTTTTTTTTAGTTTGACGTTAGCCAGTCATTTACAATTACATCAACTTCTTCTTTCTTCTTATCACGTTGTTTGTCCGCGATGGAATCCTTAAATTACTTAACCGATTTTAATCAAATTTGCACACCGTGTGCAGTTTGATCCAACTTGAAAGATAGGATAGCTAACATCTCAATTTATAGTCGCAATATTATTTTATTGCAAATTTTCTGTGTAACATGGTAAGGTAAATGCCATATTTGATGCCAATGACGTCTTACGTCAAAATCCAATTATATTATTCTGAGGCAATACGAAGTTTGCAGGGTCAGCTAGTACAATTATAAAATACACATCTGATCAGTATTGAAATATAAGAAATAATCTGTAATCTTTACAAATAAACGATCGTTACAAAATAATCAGAACCTACAAATTAAAAACAATTGTGATTTGATGTTTGGGACAGACACAAAAATATAGGAATATTTTGTGGTTATCGTCGGCTTAACTCTGTAAATAAGTTTTCACATAATCGTAACCATTTTCAAGTTTATGAAATCAAGTGACTTACTAGCAATGTTATGTGTAAAGTCCAGAGCCCATAATTCATGAGAACATTTTCCTTTTCCTATGTGTGAGATTTATTGATACGTTCTTCACCTTTAAGGTAGACTTCGGAGCAATGCGGCTTGCGGCTTGCGTCGTGCGTCATGCGTCACTTGCGGCCCACGCGGCAATGCGGCTGTACTTTGAATTAAAGGAGTCTATGAAACCCTTTCCGAGCGAAGCGTCGCGGCCGCATGCGTCGGTCGGTCGGTTTCATACACTCCTGGCCGCGTGGGCCGCAAGTGACGCATGACACACGACGCAAGCCGCAAGCCGCATTGCTCCGAAGTCTACCTTTAGTCTATCAGTACCGTGTTTCTAATACAAATCTTAGTTGTTTATAAATAAATAAATAAATAAATGTGGACAACATCACATACATTGTTCTGATCCCAATTTGAATAACTATTTAAAGCATTCGTATTTTGGAAACCAGAAACAACGAAGGTACCACAAACACCCAGACCCGAGAAAATGTAGAAAAACATATTTTTTCTACATTGACCCGTCCGGGAATCTAACTCGATAAATACTTCGAAGATGCCTGAAAAGGGACCAAATAACATTATTTTAGGGAAACCCGAGATGTTTACTAGAGATACGGCAGCCGATTTACAAATATTAACGCAAATATCAAATTACTATGATACGGAACGTTGCTAGGTTAGCCGTAACGTTATCGTGTTAAAAACCGGCCAAGTGCGAGTCGGACTTGCGAACAAGTAGATCTACAGTGGCTACTTACAGTTCCTTAACAGTTAAATACAACTGAATATTGATGATTGATGCGTTAGTAATTTTGAGCAAAAAACGGCAAAAAATTACGTTTGATGTTTGTAGCGGCAGCAGAAAACTGTCTACCTATCGTAGAAAACTGTCTACCTATGTATGTTCATGAGATGCAGCCTGGTGACAGACAGACAGGCAAAGTCAAAAATACAGACCAACAGTAAAATCTTGGTCCAAGGTCCCAACAAGGTCACGTTTTTAGCCTTTTTTGGTATTAGTTAAATGTCATTACAAGCCTATCTCTAATATATAAAATTCTAAAATATAGAATATAAAAATAGGGTAGGGGTAGGGTAGGGGTAGGGTAGGGGTAGGGTAGGGGTAGGGTAGGGTAGGGGTAGGGTAGTGGTAGGGTAGGGTAGGGTAGGGGTAGGGTAGGGGTAGGGGTAGAGTAGTAAAAGATTAAAATTGTATATAGTTTTCCAGCCACTATTCTTAGGCGATACGAAGTTCGCGGGGTCCGCTGGTTTTTTCATAAAAAAATTATTAACTAATTGAGTTTAGTGTTTTTTTTAATTTTTGACTACACCATGTTGATATAATATAGATTGGTTTATTGTGATACCATTAACCTGTATAGGTATACAAAGAGTTGCTAAAAATCATTGATTTGAAATTTGCAAGTACCAGCTGTTTGCCTTAAAATAAGACTAATGCTCAACTACGAGAGGCGTGTCTCATTCTTCTGTACACCCTAAGGCAGGGGTTCCCAAAGTGTGCGCCGCGGCACCCTGTTTTGCCGTAGAAAGGAAAGAAGGGCGTCGTGAATGAATGATGTATCATCGTCTTGCAAGAAAATTTTGCTTGAGAAGCGATCAAACAAATCATGTAATAAAAAAAAGACGTGTGGCAGTCGGAGACTGCCGCGGTAAAGCTATTGCATAGTATTTTTTATCAACTTATGCAATTATAAAACTAAAAAGTATCACCGCTGTCCCGGTTGGAGTGGGGGGGTGTTAGGTTATTTTCGTTACGGAATTTCTGGATTCGGTCTCCACGCTCAAGGCCCGCTATAGAAGCTATGCAATAGCTTAATTTTATAATTTTATGTATTTTCTAATTTTGACGTTTGTAATTATTTTTTTCTGTTATTTTGGCAGATACGGTTACCATAGGCAACCATACTGTCAAAATCCTTATTTTCTTCTAAATTCTTTTAAATTTCGGAAATTCAAAATTGTTCGATCGTGCCTCGCCCCGAGTGCCGTATTAGGTTTTTTTTCGTTACGGAATTTCTAGGTTCGGTCTCCACGCTCAAGGCCCGCGATAGAAGCTATGCAATAGCTTAAAATGCAATCTTACGAAAATAGGCAGTATTTTAAATTGAATGAGCGACAGAGAAACTGCCTGAATATCACACCAAGTTTAGTATAGTAGTATTAAACCCGTCACATTGATTAAAATGGTATTTTTTCTGTTTTCTTAAAATTATTAAAAATTTCAGTTCAATCAAACGGCTACTACAGATTTTTCACTCTGTGTAGCGCAATCAAAACGTCAGTCAAAATATTAAGATAAGTTTGCGTTTAATTTCTATTTTAACGTTAAAATATAACAATTAGTACGCAATGTAATACTTGCAGTTACAGTTGAGGACGTTTTGAGCCTATCTCTCAACCTAATCACTATAATTTATAAATTCCAAAGTATTTATTTGAGATTCGGTTCGCGTATAGGGCAAAAGGTGACAAAAGATTGGGAACTTGCCCCAGGGAAACTGTGCTGGACATTAATCTTCTTAAGACGAAAAATAACGATTCTTGTAAGTACACGTTTTATTTCAAGAATATTCTGAACCAACGGTTTTAGGGAAAAACAGGTGTATTTCTCCATTTATCAAAGTAAGCCTAGTCTGTCAGATTACGTTCCGATCTAGTAGTTTCCAATAGTAAAAGCTTAATAGATTGTTATTTCTGGGAATCCGTGAATGGTCGCACAATGCGATGGAAGTAACTACAGATCTATCTCTGTCACATAGTATAAGATATTGGCATGAGTAAGAGAGACAGATGTAATCGAATTTACGGACATTAGATTTCAGAGTCAGGCCTCAGAGATTTGTGGGTAGAGGTGGATTAGAAATTTGGTGGACGTCGCTGGGAGTCGCTGGGTCTTATGAGGATGAACTTAGGGGAGCCTATGTCCAGCAGTGGCCGACGCAACGTTTAGTGACGATTACAATGATTTGCCGTGATAACCAGTGAAACACATTCATCATAAAACTTCACGAAAATGATTGGTTTAGAACTTTGTCGGCTGGTGTTCTTTTACATATCTGTCAAAAAATGAAATCACAGGTATGAAATATTATGATTGTTAGAGAATATTATTGTAAGTTCTGAATTGAACACATTTACAAATTTATATTTCGTTGTAATATGTATCTTCCATTGTGAGTTTCGATAGTTATTTTTTATTCAACCTACACACTAAGTTGGTTTCTTTCAGGCAGCGGCTGGATGGAGAAAGCCTAGGATATAGATTTGTAGCGTAACTTGAGTGGATAGACAATCATGGCTGTTGATGAATTACAGATTGTGTGGTCAAGGTACCTAGGTCGGTGTAATTAGCAGAAACTGTTTGCAAAATAATTATCAATTCATATTTGGGTATAGATTTCTGCAAAGTATAATCTGAGTTAATTAATTCTTAAAGTAGAATGTCGCCTCATACGACACCCATAGGACGAGAATAAGTGTTGCTATTTTAACCCAGCATTCGATGCCACTCAACACTTTGCAAGTTACTGTAAGTTGTTCACGAGTTGTTTTAAACCTAACAAAATAAGTTTTAAAAGTAACTACTCTCAAATCAAACTGTTCGAAGTAAATGTAAAGTTTCGGAGCAGTTTAAACTAGTGGGACCTATGGGGTGTCGCTGCTCGGGTTGTTTGTGTTGCGGCACCCGCATCCCGGGACCGGGCCGACCTTAGAGCCTCGTTTACACGATTGTTTAGCAGCCAGTGGCTTTGAATTTTACTGATCGGGTGGAAACGGAACGGCATTCCAATTGATATTAGTATTGGTGTTGGAAGCGGGCTCCCTTTTCCACATTTATGCTTCACTTGGCCCATTATGCGTAGAGGGGATTGGGGTTGTTGGTCCAACCATCCCAATTCCTTCCAGAAGCACAGAAGTCTTTTAGGACGTTCGCAGGCTACTGAAAGAACTCGGTGTACCGGGGATATAATTACGGCTTGATTTTGATTACCATTTAGGTAATAATCCTTACTAATATAGATGCCCACGTATCTGTCTATCCATCTGTTTGCCTATCTGTTTGTCTGTCCGTTACCTTTTCACGCCCAAATTATTGAACACACAGACTTTAATGAGGTACAAAGATCTTAATCGAAAAAAGAAAGGATGTAGGCTATTATGTATTCCTACTGCTAGGCATGGGTTTCGCACACGCGATATATCGTTCACGCGAGCATAGCTGCGGATGAAAAGCTAGTCAATAAATAAATGTGGAAAACATTACTTACGAGTACATTGTTCCGATTTCAAATTAAGAAACACTTTTTTGTGGAAATCAAGGTACCGCAAGCACCCAGACACAAAAAAAATTTAGAGTACTACTTTTTTCTATATAGATCCGTCCGGGAATCGAACCCGGGACCTCAGATCAAGCAAAACTTTAAAAACAACAGGTCATCAAAAGTTGACAGTTCAGACAGAGCAGAGAGTCTCGAGGATGAAATTGCCCAGTGCGTATTGCCAGTAAAAACTAATGAAAATGAAACGAGGTCGCTTAATATAAGTCTCATGAGAAGGCTCAAGGTTGCACAGTGGGCAACAGAGAGAGCAATATTTGGTATTGCCCTGATAGAACCAGAAATGAGGAAATCCGAAGAGAACTAAGATAAAAGACTTCTCTCGAAGAATAACTAAGTGGACGTGGCAGTGGGCGGGACAAATATTAAGAAGAAGTGATAGCCATTAGGATGGGAAGGTTACGTGATCCTGATTCCTGATCACACCCACCGCATTTCATCTCCAGCCCTTCCCGGGCTCGTTTCGGCGAATCAAAGTAAAAATAACCTTCATTTTCTGGGGTCTGGGCGTTCATACGTTCGTACATCCGACATTTTTCACACAAAAAAACTGCTATCATTATTTAGCTATTAATTTGGTCTGTTAATGAATTTGATGTTGTTTCAATTGACTGTGAGCAATGATATTACAAAGAAATAGTTATTACCTTGCGGCTTATGTTAAGAAGTCTTTTTGAGTCAATTGACACATGTCTCAATCAGTAAAATCAGTTTTCGACAAACAACAAGCTTCAGAGCGAGTCACAGTGACAGGTTAACAAAAATTTTAAAAATGCCGTCTTGTGTATTTCGATTTTGCACAAATTATTGTGCTAAAATTAATAAATCTCAAGGGATCACATATCACATGTAAGTTTATAAAAATATTTGTTTTATACTACGTGTTTTTAATGTTTAAGTTTCTTTGTAAGTGCTAAGACGACGACATAGATTAAAAATTCAGATGAGACAATTTAGGTATCAATATGATGAGTTAATCATACCATAGCACACATAGTGTTATTTATTTAAAAATTATTCTAATGAAATTCTTCATAATTAAATTTGGTACTTTGATAGTTTGAACCACAGAACATGGAAAAAGATTAGATTAGTACCAACGGATAAAAGTACTACTCTGCGGATTGGCTAATATTGTATTGGAATCAATGACCTCAGCGAGCAACCGGACTACGATTCTTGTGATTTGGCTTGTGTGATAGTGATTGCGACCTGATCATCGCCTAATATTTTTTTTATTGAAAAAAAAAAACCTTGCTTATAATATTGGGTAGGTTAATTGTGTAATACCTTTTTGTTAAAATTGTACATAAATATTTCTGTTAAAAATTCCAACTTGTGTAACTCTCATAATTCCAATGTATGTTTTATGTTACGTACTTACATAGTAAAAATATTTTTTCATATAACACAAATACAACCTGTTTTATTTCTCTCTATTTTCTACTTACTTTCAAATATTTGTACTGTCTGATTTTGGTTACAATTCCTAATCTATGTAACTGTCATCGTGCAGCGCCGTGACGTTTTGCGAACGCAATTTAATATGAACATAACATATCAATGTACGAGTATTTCTTTGTAATATCATTGACTGTTAGTTAATTTTTTTTTTTGTGCCTGCTTTTTTTTGTATGTTGTTTGTATTAAGAAACCAGACTACCTATATTGTTTTATACGAACAAAAACAATGGTTTCTCTTGTTGTGTCTACTAGTGGACATATAAATGGTTATAAAAACTGAAACATAAATATTCATGAGAACAATTTTCGTACATTCCTTTTATTGTTATGTATCTCAGAAGCGCCGAATTGTTACAATTTGAATTAAATTTAATCTGTACCTATACTAATATAATAAAGCTCACGATGTTGTTTGTTTGTTTGTTTGAACGCGCTTATCTTAGGAAGTACTGGTTCGAATTGAATAATTCTTTTTGTGTTGAATAGTCCATTTATTGAGGAAGGCTTTAGGCTTATAACATCATGCTGCGGCTTGCGACCAATCGGAGCAAAGCATCAGTGAAAAACGTTGCATAGATAATCGCGATCATAATAACAGAAATTGACGCGGACGAAATTGCGGGTTACAGATAAGTATGCTTATTTTTAAAGCGAACGTGACCCCAAAACGAGTAGAACTCAAGTCACCCAGCTACTAGCATTAATTTCGACTCGAAACGTTACATTCATCAGAGGTTTTTTTTTTTAGTACCTACCGTTCTTAATGAGTGTCTCAAGATGTTTTTAACACCTTTATGCTTTAACTAATTGACCCACCAACACTATGTGTTGACGAATTTATATTCTGGTGATATTTGGTGCAAAGATAGATCAGACCTAAAGCACATAGGTTAGACTAGTGAGTCTCTCGTATCTAGGATAAATAAACAAAAATTAATTATCACTGTGTTAACCACTTCTGCTTGTTTAACAAAGTATTGCTCTAAGTTCTACTGAAATAATTGAGTAAAGAAAAGGCTGAATGAAACACCTAGTTTTTGAATTCTGCATTGTCAGGTCTGCTACATGATTACATCAATATAACAAATGCGATGAGATGGCGCTGTTTGTATGTTGCATCACACATAAAAACAGCGCCATCTCTCGCTTTGGGCAAGAACTATTTCAAATGTTATCTTCGGATTTTACCACGTGTTTTACTAGCGCGAGTGGCTTGCTCGCTCCAAACGAACCTCAGACGCCGATGCATGCAATTCTGAAATTCCTTATTCCTGTCTGCGCCGAGACCCATCGAAGGTTATTCATATTTCCCCCACAAATACAATTTCGGTCGACGACATTATGTGGGATAGGTTATACGATGTAATACGGGAATGTATTTGAAGCACATTGCATCTTTCTTTGTCGCATGCATATTAGTGTGTGTAATGTAATAGAAGTATGTCTTTGTATGTACGTCTTCCCGCGACTTCTTTTGCGAATCAAAAGATTCGGATTTCTTAGAGATTATCAATTAAAATTTCACAGCCGCTACCTCCGTATCAAATTAAAGAAATTATCGATTACCCATAATTTTTTTTCCTTCCCTAGCTCTAAAGACATCTCCATAATAAATTTCATAATAAACTATACACAAAAAATGACGAAATTCTTAGAATAAAACTTTGTCTTTGCCATAGCATATATTTAAAGGATACTATACGCATGTTACCATAGTCTGTTTACGCTTTGCATATTGATTTAAAATAACGAACAATTTAGATACACAATCAATGACAAAAAACCTACTCATCAAATGACCACCCACTGAACATTGGGTGCTCTTTAAGCTTAGTTGCTTTCATCTTTGAATCATGTAGGTACTACGCAAGGTTGAAATTGCATTGCGGTTAGTATGACGCGTGACATTAGCTGCTATATTCAGACCTGGGCCCCAATTTCGCTAATTCACAAATGGATCAATAGAATGGCAATTGCATCTCAATCGTATATTTTGACATTACTACCATAGTAAATGTGTCAAAATATACAATTGAGATGCAATTGCGATTCTATTGTGCCATTTGTAAATTAGCGGAATGGGGACTACCGTTTCTTTGCTCACCAGTTGGCGCCACTGTAGACTGAGGTCCGGAGGTATAGTTTGTCAAAGGCGATTGGCGCCGAAACAGTGCTAAATCTTGAATCTAATTAAGGTTTATTATTTACTAGCTGTTCCCCGCGACTTCGTCCGCGTCAATTTCTGTTATTATGAACGCGATTATTTTTGCAACATTTTTCACTGATGCTTCGCTCCCATTGGTCGCAGCGTGATGTTATATAGCCTAAAGCCTTTCTGAATAAATGGACTATCCAACACAAAAAGAATTTTTCAAATCGAACCAGTACTTCTGGAGATTAGCGCGTTCAAACAAACAAACAAACAAACAAACTCTTCCGCTTTATAATATTAGTATAGATAAATAACTATCTTGATAACTTCTGAAATAGTTGCTCTTAAGGCCGCCTATTTTTGCGCTTTTTCTTAATTCCGCTTTTAAAGCGTTCACATTAATCGCCAAATAATCCATATTTGCAATATTTTACGAAGGAGATCACTTTCCGGCAGGTAAATTAAAGAAATTATAATGTATGCAACAAATTCCGCTAAAACCAGTGAAAAGTGAATGATATTGGACCTCACGCGAAACAAGCGCCTCTAGTGGCAAATTCACTAGCGATAGCCCCCATTGGGGGCCTGTGCCCATCGTGGGCAACGAAATGACAATGGTTTTATTATGCATTGATAAAACGTTACAATTACAATTCTTTCTGTCCAGCGCCCTTAGACAAGAGGCTTTCTTATATCGTTAACGCTAGACGAATAGATGTCAAATGTATGAAAATGACATAAGCTTACGATCGTTCGATCGTTTGTTAATGTCATTTTCATACATTTGTTCATATAAAGAAGGAGATATGAAATTACTCGTAAATCCTTAGCGAACCCGTGTCCCCAAATTATTTATGTGTGCAACGCAACTACAATAACACTGTTGTAAGCATAAGGATCACACTATATCAATTTACAACGCTCATTGGTGCGCACACAAACATGGACCTAATCACAGTGGCTACCACTTACTCGCTTACACAATGCGTCATTTGGTGTGTGCAAATTAGTGTGGTCGCTAAAAAGTGTGGTCGCGACGCACACGTCGGGCAGTGAACGTTTCGATTAAACCTCGATACATTGCGCAGTCGCATACTCACAACACAACTAGTTATTATCAAGCGTTCAATGTATATATGTATTGTGCCGATACAATTATCGTTACATGGATGTTTTCCTTAAATATTTCGCCGCGGAGTGCAATAGTTCCGTTTGCCCATATCGGATTGGCACGCACCACGCCCCCATTTCATATCTATTTCTTTATATGATCTGAGAGAACTGCGTATCCAGATCTAACATTTTATCAATGCATAATAAAACCATTGTCTTTTCGTTGTGTCGTCGAGTGGTCCCGGCACGTTATGAGAATAGTACCGCCCATTATTTTCCAACGGATGTCCTAAAAGGCGACTAAAGTATTACCGCCAGAAGAACACAAATTTTAATACAATAATCTAAGAGGCAAAAAACAAATAACGTAGTTTTTCTTTTGTTACAGCCCAGTACAAAAATGTCAAGATAAAGCAAAGCACCTAGGAAATGTCCGCCAAAAATCTAAAATTTTTGATACGGCCTTCTAGCAACACTTTTACGCGTTGCGCATCTCATTCATTCATTACGATACTATTCATAATTTGTTAATTTTCCATTTACACCTTCACATTCTTAGGACCGTAGAAATTGAAAACTACTTTGACGACCATTTGGATCAGCGGTAGTTAACGCTGCTTCTGAGCCATGGGTCGCGGGTTCGATCCCCGCACAGTACAAATATTTGTGTGCATGAACATGTCTGTTTGTACTGGTCTGGGTGTTTTCTATGTATTATAATTATGTATTTACAAAAAAAAAAGTATATAAGTAAGATTATCGGTTGTCTAGTACCCCATACGACAGGGTACTTAATACTACCTTAATTTGGGACTAGATGGCTCTGTGTGGCCCAGTGAGGCATGTCTTAAAATATTTATTTATTTATTTATTTACTTATTTTGCGAAAAATATTTTCGGGTGAAAACTCGACCTACATTTTTTATTTCATAAATGGGCTCGAAATACTATACTTGACGCTTGTAAAAATTTTGACTATCCTCTTACTTTATTGTCAGTTGAAAAAGCTATAATAGCTCCGTAAATAAGAAGGTACAGTTCAAACTATATAGTCACTCGCAGATAGGTACAGTCAGCAGCGACCCAGTCCGTCATTAGAGCGGCCGGCTCAGCCGAGACCGTAAAAAGTTTTGCTGCACAGAACAAAGACAATCATGGAGTAGCCTTGTATATTTTTTTACATTTTTTTTATAGATCATTTTTCTGTAAAGAAATGTTGCTTGTGTTATGTTATCTAGCAACATTAACAAAATATGTTTAGTGGCGCCACCTGCTAAAGCCGTTGTGTTCTTTTTTGAAATTAAAAAAAAGTGCAACTCACTTGCTAACTGAAATTCAACGTGTTTTAATAGCTTGATAGTCTTTCAAATCGAGAACTGCTAGACAAATCAACTTATTTTGGTTTTGAAATACTTACAAAAGTCTATGAAAAGTTGGTATGGTAAGAAAAAATAAGAGAAGTGAATAAAATAAACACAATTTGTATTTGTCCTGAACCTAATGAACATAATATTTTGATGTCGTCGAGTTTTTTCCAAGTGCGTTCAGATTTTTTGGGACCATTAACTTAAAAAAAGGTGTCGATTTAAAAAACACTAGTCAAACTATGACGGGTCAGTTAGTCTCATACCAATATTTTAATCTTATTTATATATTTCAAAAGGTACACCAACAGTACATGTAAACAACATTAAAAAGATAAATATGTTAAACAAATAAAAACAAATTCTTATACATATACGTCTTATAGGCGTACACACTACACAACATTTATAGATAGGTACGTAAAAATAAACAGTTAACTATGTAAATAAATGCAATCACAATGAAACAAAACAAACAAACAAAAACCACTCTAGACCATATCGGCCATGTTCTAATTCGTCTCAATACGCATCGGATCAGCTAGTTCGCTTGAATTTAGTCAACGAGTCGTGGAAGATGTCCAAACCTCTGATTTTATTATACTGGGCGCAACACTTGGGGAGCGAAGCATGATGTCCCAGGTTAGTCCTCGCCGGAGGCAACGCAAAGGTTTGTTTGATGGGGTAATCTTACTGACTTAACTTAAAAAATAAATAACCTATGCATAAAAAACTACAATATTTACATAAAAATAACGTGAAAAAAGAAGCAAATAATACCTATATTTAAAAAGTGAAAAAAAACCTATAAAAATGGTCCTCGTGGTAAGGTGCCCAAGTACTGGTAGCATTACCTCACTGAATTGCGATGCTCAGTCGCTTGGCGAGGTAGCTGCCAGCTCTTGGGTCACTTACATAAATCAATAAATAAGTTATTATAGTAATTATGTGTCCTTCTAATTTAATATAGTAATTTTCTCTTTATAAAATATTACTAATTTGAGTAGGTACTAGTATTATATATGTGAATATTTGGATGGATATTTGTTACTCAATCACGACAAAACGGCTAACGGATCTGAATGAAATTTTGCACGGAGATTTATTATGCATTGGAATAGCACATATGCTAACTTATATCCCGAAAAATTTAAAATTTTCGTGGAACATTCGAATTTCGTTTAACATTTCAAAATAAGACGCGGACAACAGTTAGTAACATACAAAAAACGAAACTCCAAAGAGTTCGCTGTTCCGAAACAAATGCTTCCATTCGCGCAGGTTCCGTTGCCTGTCGAAACTTATTTGCATAAGTAAAACTGGGAAATGGACCGAAAAATGTGCGGGACCCGATTCATTTGCGGACAGTCGTGCAGTAATCCTATTGTCATTTCCCTTCATTAATTATGTTGGTCTTGTCAAAGTTTCTAGCTACATTATCAGTCTATAAAGCGAAAGAAATCTCATCAAGAAATATGAAAAACCGCTTGACTTACAAAGAAA
This sequence comes from Anania crocealis, assembly GCA_949315895.1. Lineage (NCBI taxonomy): Eukaryota > Metazoa > Arthropoda > Insecta > Lepidoptera > Crambidae > Anania > Anania crocealis. Next base: position 3,967,658 of record OX438880.1, read on the forward strand.
AAACTTTGCAGGTTGTAAATCTTTCCATTAATACAGACATAAATGAATCACCGTAAGCATTTTTTTTGTATTATTTATTCACACCACCAACAATAGTCAACAATTAAATAGTCTACACAAATATTATAAAGAAAAAGATTGTTTGTTTGTATTGAATAAGCTCCGAAACTACTGGACCGAATAAAAAAATATTTTACTGTTAGAAGAAGACATTATCCCTCATGAACATAGGCTACTTTTTACTGCGGGACTCGGCAGGTGGCGCTGCTGTCGGTATGTCAACTACTAAACAGCATGGCTATACGGCATATGGCATACGAATGTATTAAACCTACCTAAAGATCTTTCTATACAGGATGAAATTCTAACCACCTTCCAAATTTTAATATATCAATCTACGAGACAAAAATTAATGACGTATTTTTTCTTTTGGTATAGCCCAGTAGAAAAATGTCAAGATAAAGCATTTAGAAAATGTCCGCCAAAAATAAAAAAAATTAATATGGCCGCCTAGCAACACTTTTTTTACGCGATACGCATCTCATTCATTTATTACAATACTATTCATAAGTTTTTTTATTTTCCCTTTATACCTTAACAGGCCTAGGACCGTCAAAATTGAAAACTATATTCCGAAAAATATTTTCGGGTAAAAACATTTTTACTTCATGAATAGGCTCTAAATACGATACTGAATGCCTATAAAAATTTCGGAAAGTGGTTCTAATTTCATCCTGTATGCCATCGGTTTCCGACCGCGCGATATGACGCGGAGTTCACGCGGGCAGAGCCGCAGGCGAAGAACTAGAATAAAGACGTTGCCAATTTGACAGCATGCTCAATGTAAACTAATTCCTCGATCGTGAGTTATTCCAGACACAATTGAAATCAATTGTTATCGTGGCACCCGAGTGCCTCCTGGGGGTTGAGGGATTAATAGGTGGCAACAGCTTGCTCTAAAGGTAACAGCAATACTTAAGAAAAATATATTTAATAAAAGTGACACAATCAAATTAAATTACTTTAAACTAAAGAAAATTAAAACGAGAGAAGGAACAGAACTTTTCGGTGATTCATTGCATATTTCAGTTCCGATCAACTGCACCAAATTAGATAGATAAGTAGGTAATTATTTTTTGTAATGTTTATAAGGTTAGGAGAAGTTTTGTGTGGAAATTAACACTGAAAATTACATAAAAAAACATTTTTTTCTGAAATATCTCAACAAAAGTGTGTAAAGGGGATCATAGTCAGAAACTTCATTGACCATTTTCTTATAATCATTGGTACACTCGTTCAAAACCGGGACGAACAGATAGAATTAGAATTGCCGCTTGATAGTCCACTATCGATAGTCTATCGATAATCTATCGATAGTTGACATCATTTTAATAGTACCTATCGATAGCCTATCGATAGTATTTATATAAGCGATAGTATCGATACTATTGAAGACCAATATATTGCTTCGGAGCAAAACTATGGATAATTCACTAATACTGGTTGTAAATATTGGTTGGTAGTATTAAACCTTTATCTTATTTTAACTCTTTTATTAATAGATTCTAAGACTTACGAAAACTTTAACAATTTAGCGCGCGATCAGCAGAAAAAAGTATGGTGACAGCTCCTAGTGATGGCTACTGGCACTAGGCATCAATAAAGTTGATTAGTGATGGGAAGTGTACAATTAAACATTCAATTTGGTGTCGCTAACAGCAGCAATACTGCAATACTATATTTAGTATCGATACTATTATATAAGACTAGCTGTTCCCCGCGACTTCGTACGCGTCAATTTCAGTTTTTAAGATCGCGATTATTTTTTCAACATTTTTCACTGATGCTTCGCTCCAACTGGTCGCAGCGTGATGTTATATAGCCTAAAGCCTTCCTCGAGGCATGGACTATCCAACACAAAAATAATTTTTCAATTCGAACCAGTACTTCCAGAGATTAGCGCGTTCAAACAAACAAACAAACAAACAAACTCTTCAGCTTTATAATATTAGTATAGATAGTATAGATGTATGCCAGGATCGTAGTAAGTGGAAGGCCTTGGTCTCTGCCTACCCCGTTGGGAAGGAGGCGTGATAATATGTATGTATGTATGTACTATTATATCATAATACTATCGATAGTATTGATTGGTTTGATAATATTAATATTATATCCAAACTATCGATAGTTCTGCAACTCTACTAAACATCCTCATCATCAGCTCATATAGTCCACCACTGGACACAAGTCTCTCCAAATGGATAATTTTGCCATAATCGCCACGTGTGACAGTCGGTTGGCGATGGCAATGCGACCAGACCAAAGTGTTAAAGAATCATTTCTTCTTTTTCTTTTCTACTTTTCAATCCTTCAACTTAGAGTGGATTTATTTTCATGGAATCACAAAGGTTCAAACTAACTTACGTTTTAGTATTAGCGCAGTTGATGTCATGTAAGTTTAAAAGTTTGTTTTTATCCCAAGTTATTTCTTTCTATTCTCGATGAAATTCTTGAGATTTCATAAGCGAAAGATTTAAGTGAATCTCGATAAGGGCTGCAAAATCTTTTGAGTCACGAGAAAAACAGGATGAAAATTTAACCACACCAAAAAAAGACGTATTTTTTTCTTTCGGTTTAGCCCAGTACAAAAATGACAAGATAAAGCAAATAGAAAAGATCCGCCAAAAATCTAAAATCTTTTACGCGATGCGCATCTCATTCATTCATTACGATACTATTTGTGACTTATATTGGCCAACAAAACCCATAAATGTTCAATTTGTCTAATCGATTATCAAATTTAAGTACAATAGATGAAGATCATTGTCAATTAGGACAGACCACATGTTGTGTCAGGTGTATACTTGTAAGCAAAACACGCAACAGAATTTAAATTTCAGACAAACAAAAATTGTTAGTTTTAGTCATGTAATAAATTACACAAATACCATGAATATTTGCTTTAACTAGTATTAGCGCTCGTCTTTATTTGAACTCACTTGATTTGTTTTATACATTAAATATGCGAGCCTCTTACCATTTCTTAAAGATGAATGTTTGCGTATTCTGGATTGATTTGAAAAGATAAATTACTTATTTATTTTTCAATAGCCACTAGACAACCTGCTTTAGGATGCATTCCAAAAATAGAGAGTCGACGCTTCAAAATTAACACTAAAAAGGTAAAGCAAAGAAAAAATGTCATCACTGTAAAATGCAACAGTTTTTCGTTTCCGAGTGGTAACTTTTTTCTGTTTTTCGACTTGTTACGTGCTTATATGGCCAAAACATAAAACTGTGTAGTTGCGAATAACAATCAATCAAAAGTTATTTGTTAGTATTTTCAGATCCAATGTCAAGAAAGATATATGCCATCAAAAACATAACTTGTAAAAAACCCAAGTCGAGAAATTAAGATTTTCTACCCTAAAAAGTTGTGCAATCTACTCGTATGTAATACCAAAACGGTTCATTAGCCAGTGCCTACTTAAGGGACCTTTGTCGTAAGTTACCTATAATGTAATTAGCTAGCCTATCAACATCTTTTAAAAACCTTATAAATATTAAAAAATCTTACGTTTTAAATAAATAAATTGACTTGGTCACTGAAAATTCAGGCTTCTAGTTTCATTCCCAACGAAGTTATAGGAGGTCGAAAATGGCCTGAAATGCTTCGAGAAAAGATGGTTCGGTCGTGCGGCTTTTTTTGCTCGTCTTGGCGGGGTACTGCCGTGCCCCCAGATTACTGTTCTGTTCAAAACATTTATACCTGTACAGTAATAAAATATTTTTGTAACTTAAATGAGTGCCTTGAACAATCTTAAAGTAATTTTAAAAATAAATTACTATATATATTGAACGAGTTAACGTGTAACGCTTCTGTTTTATATGTATATACAAATTTAAGCCACAAAAACTACTGTCATACATCAAAATATATCTATTACCTTGAAATAGGCAAAAGACAAACAGAAAATTATTTTCGCGGTAATAATACTAGTATTCGATATGCCAATCTGTGATGAAGTATATTATTCCGAATGAATTCTTTTCAATAGAACTATATATAACCAAGAACATAAGCAAATGACAGTCACCGCATAGCTAGCAACCATGATGCTGCTTCTAGCAACGCTAGGTTTGGTCCTAGCTTTAATATTCGTTTATCTAAAAGGCAAACACAATGAAGCTTATTGGGAAAAACGGGGCGTAATATTCCACCAAAGAAATAAATTCATGGGCATCTTCTGGGACTTTATCACTCAGAATCGGCCGTTATACCAAATCCTGAAAGAACTCTACAAACAATACCCCAATGAGCCAGCAGTCGCGTTTGGGGGTCTCTTCACGCCATATTTATATGTAAAGGATAAAACAAACGTAAACTTTTTAATGCAATCTACCGCGTTCATCGACAGAGGGCTCGACTACAATATGATGATCAACTTGCTGATAACGTGCTTTTTATGAAAGGCATCAGGTGGAAGCTGATGCGACAGAAGATGACTCCTCTTTTTACACCTTCAAAACTCAAGAACATGTTCTACATCATGGATAAAAGCGGTCGTGACGTCATTGAGTTTTTGGGAAAAAATCCAGAGAAAATGAAAGGTAATGCGTTTGATACGTTGACTACTTTCTGCTGTGCTTGTACCGGTGGCGCTGTTTTTGGAATCGGAGCCAAATCAACATTCGAGTCACCTTTATTAAAATGCCTAAGAAAGGCATTCGCTGCATCCTTTGCGACAAACATTAAGTTTGCAATTGCAATGCTTTGTCCAACGCTGTTCAAATTCCTAAATCTGAAATTTTACAAGGGATGTGAAGATTTTTTTTTCGGCGCCATGAAATCCGTGTTTAGGCAAAGGGAAAATGAAGACATTCAAAAGCACGACTTTGTGGATATTTGTTTGAACATACAGAAGAGTGGTAAAATGGAACACAAAGAGTCAGGCTTCCTGATGGAACCTACCGACAAGTTGTTAGCATCTCAAGGTTTCTTTTTCTTTTCTGCTGGTGTGGAAACTGTAGCAACTGCTATTTTTGGAGTCCTCATAGAAGTAGGCAGGAATCCAGAAATTCAAACAAAAGTCCATGAAGAAATTGACAAGGTATTTGAAAAGTATCAAAATCAACTAACAGCTGATGCAGTTATGGAAATGCAGTATCTAGAAAAAGTGTTGAATGAATCACTGAGAATGTATCCTCCGCTTTGCTTTTTAACAAGACGATGCGTAGAGGACGCTGTTTTGCCAGTAGGGAACATTAAAATTGAAAAAGGTACAAAAGTGTTTACTCCAGTTCATGACTTTCATTTTGATCCTCAGTATTTTACGCATCCTGAATTGTTTAACCCAGAAAGGTTTACAGATGATGCTAAGCAAGAAATGGGTGTAACTTACCAGCCATTTGGTGTTGGTCATCGATCATGCGTTGGAGAAAGATATGCAAGGCTTCAAACGAAAAGTGGATTAGCACACATTTTACGAAACTTTGAAATCAAAACTCGAATTAATAAAGATGGAGTTAAATTTGTCAAAGATTTTATTCAGCTGAGGATAAAAAATGCTGATGTAGAATATATTCCCAGAAAAATTAAATGTCTTTAAAGCACTTGCTTTGGATTAAATGTGGGAATAAGTAAAGTGGAGCGATGTTTTTAGTTTCCACGTGTTATATATAAATATTATTTTACTGCCAATTTTTTATGTATAACAATGCACTTTACATATTATAGCTGTATGAACCAATTTATTTTTTACCTAAAAAACGTGAGCGTTTGTCCCGTTATCCAGTCCAATTAATATATACTTTGATTAAATGTGAAACGAGTCGGTAAAATTCCAGCACTAACAGAAATGAATAAATGTATGAAAATGACGTATCTTCTTACTTCAATTAGTTGCCCTACAACAATCCTACAATTTTGGTACCCTTTTAAGTATTGTGCCAAATGTACGGTGAGGGTCTCCGCCGCTTAAACACATTCAAACGAAAATAGCTTGCAGTACTACACAAAAACGGACGTCCCTTCAAACAATAGACGAAGCGAGCTGCAAGCGATTTTGCTCTTAGAGGTGGTCAGGCGATGGAAACCTCGATAGTACCATTTTTTGTTGGCCAGCACTTTGATCAAAGGCCTGCTACACTTTGATAATACATATATTATGAAATTTGGCACAGTGTAAGTTTACTGGATGGAATAACATATGTACTACTATTCATCCTGGGAAAAGGACCAGTTCCCGTGGGATAATTTTGATACATCATTTTAAATTCTAAATTCTACGCGTAGGTACGAAATTGCAAACTAGTAATATTATAAATGTGAATGTAAGTTTGTTTGTTACGATTTCCAGCGAACACTAACTACCTAACCAATCATCATGAAACTTTGTACATATTATTATATTCTTGGAGGCATCAAAAGTAATATAGGCTATTAGGTATCCCGCTGTTGGGCACAAGCTTTATAAATGAACGCGTGATATAAAGTTTAGTTCACGCGGGCAAAGCCACGGGCAAAAAGCAAGTACTATAAGTGGGAATGTTTAGACGCCAAAACGGCTGAACAGATATGAATGAAATTTGGCATGGAGATACTTTTTGGTCAGCATTATTTTTGAACGCCCCGTTGGTCTAGTGGTTTAAATACCGGGCCAAGATCTCGTGGTCCCAGGTTCGATCCACGGGTCGTGCAACAAAATGTTTCGAATTTTCGAATGTTGCTCAGATTTGTGATCACAAACCCGCATTTGGCAAGCGTGGTGATTATGCCAGTACCCATCGTTGTTGTGGTATCTTAAACTTAATGATGGAGGCCTTTTCCCTGCAGTGGGATGATTATAGGCTGTTACTTTATATTCAGAGGGATCGACATAGCTCTTTGCATAGTAGCAGTTTACGAGTCAGGGTATAGCATAGACAAAATTTTATCCGCGTACAAAGTCGCAGGCAACAGCTAGTATAATATTATTAAGGATGTTCAATGTCCAAAAACGTTGCTGTTAGTAAATAAATGTTTAATGGAAACTTACTTATTACATAAGTCCAGTTAATTACATACTTCGTTTGTTACTAGCCAAAATCAGTTTACTTCCGGACGTAGGCTTCTCCAAACGGAGGGCTATCGCATATTCGACAGAAGTGGCAAGAAGACTTTCGCATCTATGGGAAGAGATGTTGGTGCTATTTTTTTACTTGTCTTACTTTTACACTTTGCTTACAGATTTACCATGTCAGTATGTATATCTGTCTGAAAATATTAAGTGTATTGTAATGTCAAACATAAAGATATTGTGTTTCTTTTCTCAGTATACGTCAATTTATTTTTAAATAGTAGTAATGATTTACTGTTGTGACACAGAAGTTTCATGTGAGACACTTTAAATGATATAAGAACAACTACACAAAGAGAACCTTACAATTTACAATTGTATTTGTTCAATCAATCAATACTGAATATAATACTAAATTTAGAAAAGGCAGATTTAACTTTGAGAACATTTGACATTTGAATTAAAAATGTGTCATTTTTTGACGTTTAACCTAGGGAAGAAAAAAATATTTAGTGTAATAATTATAGTGATAAACCGACAGAGTATCTTGTTTAGTCTTGTCCGGTCCGAAGTTTAGTACAGTGCACATTCCAGGTTTTATGAAATATATATATAAATAACTGAGAACACATTTTAAGATCAGTCTCATCGCGCAACTCACTACCATGATATGGTTTCTAACCGCTCTAGGCCTGGTCCTACTTTCAATATTCGTTCATCTGCAAGGGAAACGCAATGAAATGTATTGGAAAAAACGCGGCGTAATATTCCACAAGAGAAACAAATTCATGGGCGTCTTCTGGGACTTCATCACACAGAATCGCCCGTTATACCAAATCCTGCATGAACTTTACATAAAATATCCTAAAGAGCCTGCAGTTGGATTTGGAGGACTTTTCACGCCCTATGTATACGTAAAGGATAAGACAAATGTACATTATTTAATGCAATCTACCTCATTTATCGACAGAGGGCTCGACTACAATGATGATGACCATCTCGCTGATAGCGTACTTTTCATGAAAGGAATCAGATGGAAGCTGATGCGCCAGAAAATGACTCCACTTTTCACACCCTCGAAACTTAAGAACATGTTCTATATCATGGATAAAAGCGGTCGTGACTTCATCGAGTATTTAGAAAAAAATCCAGAGAAACAGAAGTGCAACGCGTTCGATACGCTGACGACTTTCTGCTGTGCTTCCATTGGTGGAGCTGTTTTTGGAATTGGAGCCAAATCAACTTTCGAGTCGCCTTTTTTAAAATGCCTTAGAAAAGCATTCTACCCATCGTTCTCGATAAATGCCAAGTTTGCGTTAACGATGCTTTGTCCAACTCTATTCAAAATATTAAATCTGAAGTTTTTTAGGGAACATGAGGATTTTTTTTTCAACGCAATGAAGTCTGTGTTCAGGCAAAGGGAAAGAGAAGCCACTGAAAAACACGACTTCGTTGATATATGTTTGAACATTCAGAAGAGTGGTAAAATAATACACGAAGAGACAGGTTTCACGATGGAAGCCACCGACGAGTTGCTAGCATCTCAAGGTTTTTTTTTCTTTACTGCTGGCGTGGAAACTGTAGCAACGGCAATATTCGGAGTCCTCATAGAAGTAGGCAGGAATCCAGAAATTCAAACAAAAGTCCATGAAGAAATTGACAGTGTATTTGAAAAATATCAAAATCAACTGACAGCTGATGCAGTTATAGAAATGCAGTATCTAGAAAAAGTGTTGAATGAATCACTGAGAATGTATCCTCCACTTTGCTTTTTAACAAGACGATGCGTAGAGGATGCTGTTTTGCCAGTAGGAAACATCAAAATTGAAAAAGGTACAAAAGTGCTTACTCCAGTTCATGATTTTCATTTTGATCCTCAGTATTTTGAGCATCCAGAAATGTTTAACCCGGAAAGGTTTACAGATGATGCAAAGCAAGAAATGGGTGTTACGTACCAGCCATTTGGCTTTGGTCATAGATCATGCATTGGAGAGAGATATGCAAGACTTCAAACGAAAAGTGGATTAGCACACATTTTACGGAACTTCGAAATTAAAACTCGAATTCATCAAAATGGAATCAAATTCAGCAAAGATTTTATTCAGTTAAGGATAAAAAATGCGGATGTTGAGTATATTTCCAGGAAAATTAAATGTTTGTAGATAATTTACTTTTGATAAACTGTCGAAATAAGTACTACAAATGATCATATTAACCATACTTTGTATTTTTTACGTATAATAAATTATTATTATTGCAAAATGCAAATAAATAAATTATGCACCTCGCACATGGTATGTCTTTAAACAAGTCAAAGTGCTTATTATAATATTATTTTGCCCTTAATAATGTTATTTATTTACAATACAAATGCGATATTATGTCCAGTACAACTTTTTTGAGTCGATGACAAATAAACAATAGATGGTGACTGTTACATAAACTTACAAATTCAAATTCAAATTCAAACATTTATTTACATCACATTGTGTTTGGTAGTTAAGTAGTGTAGGACGCTTTCAGGCCAGGTGGAGTGATGATTTGCGCAAGGTGGCTGGCAGGAGCTGGATGCGAGAAGCCGAGGATCGACCTAAGTGGCGTGCAACTAGAGAGGCCTATGTCAAGTAGTGGACTGCGATAGGCTGATGATGATGATGATGATGATGTATTGGATAACAAGGTGTTAATTTATAAATATATGTGTGTAAGTCACATGCACTCTGCAAGGGTATAGCAAAATCTTAATATACAACGTGTAACGGAATAAACGCACACTAAGAAATTAGTTTGTTCAAAATCAGCTACTGAATCGATTTCAATCATTTTTTATATAGGTTTTTTTTTTCTCAAATATATTTAAAATTAAGTAAAATACGGTCACCTCTTTATTCACATAGAAACGACAAAGTCAAAACAAAGGAAAATAAAACCAAAACCAAGGTAATAAGACTTTTTAAAATGTGGCTATAAAATTTGACAATTGAAAATTTGATAAACTTTATAAAAAAATAAAGAAAGTAAGCTTTATTTCAAGAGCATTAAGACTTTGTCGAAAACAGCGGCATACACAATCGCACACAACAATAGGTACGTGCCAAAATACAAAAGGATAGTTCCTTCACCCTTACGCTATCTCTTTTTCGCATACTTAAAATGGTGAGAAAGAACGAGATATAACTACTCGTAGCGTGTCATCCGATCTCGGCAGTGCCCGGAAATGGTCAACACAAGGGGGTTATTAAGTGAATTCGAATCGACTTTGATCTCGGTCGGCGCTGTCTTTCTCTTTCAGTTAACCGCATACATCGAAGACAGAAACTGAGATGGTCGAATGTTTAACACGTTGAAAACTATTTGCGTAGTAGTACCCCTAAGCGCGTGCGGCGTAAACAAACAAACTCAGTCATGCGCCGGCGTTATAACTATCAGTATGTAAAATAATTAGTTCGCGATGGCTTTTCGGTATTCAAAGCTGCAGTGCACCGAAATGGTGAGAACATTGGCAGTGTGTGATGACAATGTGGCTCTTGCGTGCTGAACTCCTTTCAGCATTGTTTTTCAGTTAACGTCTGGGCGGGCGTCATCGATTCATATGTACTGGGTGGGGCCAGTTTTCTAACCAAGATTAACAGGTGAAACGTACCTACTTGCTGTTTATGTGGGATACTTTGCCTTCCCTGCTCGAAGACATAACGCGACGGGCCCGCGCAGCGGACCCGTTCAGTGGCCTCCTCGATCAGCTGACTTGACGCCTTAAGACTTCTTTTTATGTGGACGTATAAAATCATTAGTGTAGGTACTTTGACGAGGCAACAAGTGCTGAGGACCTAAAGGGTAAGATAGTGGCCGCTTACGAAACAGTTAAAAGTGAGACTGAAGTTTTACGTAAATTAAAACAACAATTAAGAAAACGGGCATCAAAATGCACCGAACAAGGTTTGAAAGTGTGTGTAAATTAAGCAGATTTTCTCTGGAGCGTTACATGTGTGTGGGAACCTGTGCAATCTGTAAGTTATTAGATTTTTTAATTATTAGTGATTAGTTAACATGATTCACGATCTTTTAAACGATCTTTTAAACTTTACATTGTTACCTGGTTTCGTTATGAAGAAAAGTATCCTGCCCTATTCGCAATAAAATGCGAATTAGGCGAATTCGCATTTCGTTTATGTAAAAAATCATGTTATTGACCTATTTAACTGTCAGCTGATCGGCTCTCTTCTTTCGCGCGTTATTTCTTTCGCTCGAGTGCGTGCGTTTGTGTGTGTGCGTGTAGATTAATGTGCCCATGCTATTCACCTATAATGTGTATAACTAATTGCATAAATAAATAATGCTTAGAAAAATTATGGTAAAATTTCAGTGTATGTAATGTAGGTTTAACCGAACTTTCTAGTTGGGGTGTCTGAGGGTGTGCGTTTATTCTGTTACACGTTGTATATATTTCTTGTGTGCGTGTGTATGTGACTGAACTCCTCCTAAACGACTGGACCAATTTTGATGAAATTTTTTGTGTGTGTTCAAGGGGATCTGGGAATGGTTTAGATTCACAAGTAGGGTCGGGTAGGGTAGGTTAGGGGTAGGGTAGGGGTAGGGTAGGGGTAGGGTAGGGGTAGGGTAGGGGTAGGGTAGGGGTAGGGTAGGGGTAGGGTAGGGGTAGGGTAGGGTAGGGTAGGGGTAAGGTAGGGTAGGGGTAGGGTAGGGGTAGGGTAGGGTAGGGTAGGGGTAGGGTAGGGTAGGGTAGGGGTAGGGTAGGGTAGGGTAGGGGTAGGGTAGGGGTAGGGTAGGGGTAGGGTAGGGGTAGGGTAGGGGTAGGGTAGGGTAGGGGTAGGGTAGGGTAGGGGTAGGGTAGGGGTAGGGTAGGGGTAGGGTAGGGGTAGGGTAGGGGTAGGGTAGGGGTAGGGTAGGAGTAGGGTAGTAAAATATTAAAATTTTATAAAATATATACAACCCTAAATTTTTACCCTTTTACCACCAACCCCTATTTTTTGTTAGCCATTTTAGTAATTTAATCATTTTTATGGCAAAACAACGTTTGCCGGGTCTGCTAGTACCTATTATATAATTTTAAATTCAATTTAATTATAACTACATAAAATTATTAAGTTTAAATCTAGTTTCATTATCATTTCATTATACTAATACTTATTTTAATATACCTACATGCATTGATTTATATATATTTCAATTATATTATTGTATTTATTGCAGTTTCGTATAGTATTCATTTAATGCATAAATCAGTTAGGACATAGAAAGTCGTTTTAAAGATGTTACAAATGTTCTATAGATTTCGATGTCTCTTATAAGCTTTGGCAGAGCATTATATAACCTAATTGCCATAGAGTCCCATGTAGGGCTAATTTACTTTTTGGCAATACAAGCTTATTTCTTTTCCCCAATGCCATGGAACCTGCGTAATTTTCATCAGAGATAACAAACAATGACATATTTTGACTTACATATTTCAAATAGTACGAAGTGAAATACTTATATCTATACTAGTATTATAAAGCTGAAGAGTTTGTTTGTTTGTTTGTTTGAACGCGCTAAACTCAGGAAGTACTGGTTTGAATTGAAAAAATATTTTTGTGTTGGATAGTCCATTTATCGAGGAAGACTTTAGGCTATTTACATCATGCTGAGACCAATAGGAGCGAAGCATCAGTGAAAAATGTTCGCGATCATAATAACAGAATTTGTCGCGGATAAAGTCGTGGGCAACAGCTAGTATTTAATATTTTTACTAATATTTTTTTCAGTAAAAAAAATTTTTAGACACTGCCAAGATATTATACGTAATGCAGGTCATTGCAGTGTAAGCCCATGTAAAAATGCGCAGCATTAATTTACATTTATTTGTTAAAAAACGATTTTTTTTATTTCCTTGCGTATAATGTATTTATTTTATTTATTTATTCCTTTAATTCAGGCAACAGATTATGAAATACAGGCGAAATAATGTGTTTTTGTATTGCCCTTTAGCAATAAATGTTCTTTATTCTTATCAAGAATATCGAAATGAAGAAATTCAATTCTTTTCTTCTAAAATACACATAGCTTTTGTGTTTGTCGGCACATCCGAAAATTTTATAAAATCAATCAGTAAAAAATAATATTTACTTACTGATTTTTTTTTGTAAATTAATCTTACAAAAAATTTGCTAATTTCGAAGTGCCAAATAAACGTATTCTCTAAGCGTATTCTATTCTATTCTAGTTACGACACTTTGACGCTGATTGTTTGTCTAGTTCTTATACAACATCATACAAAAAAATCTCCTTTGTTTGTCAGATGACATAACAATCGTTGTATCTCACAGGTCAATAGGGCTACCGAAACTGTCAAGTTATTGTAAACAACATGACAGTTATGACATACAAAACAATGCCACGTGCTGGCAAGCAAAAAAAATCGGCAAACTTTTTTTTAAATAATAAATGGGCTTGCTCTTGACTACATAGATAGATAGATAACTCATTTATTTGCATCACATACAACTACAACACACACAAACAGTTGACGCTGCATATAAATAAAAAGTACATGACATTTAAAATACATACAAAAACAAAAGGGTAAAAAATAAAAAGATGTGTGTCGCAGCGATGCAAATGGGCCGCAGCTCAGCGATTCGTTTGCTTGGGGCAAACCACTGATTTTCAGCTACCACCCGATGACAAGCCTCAGGACGCGTTAGAGGCGACAGACGCGATGTGATCATGTGAATTACATAAATAAATTTATAAATTAATCAATAAGGAAACTAATAATGCATGCAATAGTACCTATATAGTCAGATATACCTGCACAGTCCAACTATAGTATGTAACAAACTTCTTAATAATAAAGTACCTAATTTAAGAAAAGAAAAAAAAAACAGATCTACCATACATCAACTTTGATTAATTTTACCACTTGCGCGAAACTCACCGCGGCAAAGACAAAATCAATCTAAAAGTCCCTCTATTCGAAAACCGTCATCCATGCGACCAAATGCATGAACCATTCTTTTGTCCTTCCAATAAGGCAGACTTGAGTCGTTTCTTAAAAGTATGCCTCAAGGTTAATACTCTCATTGGAGGAGGTATATTATTCCAGCATTTGGTCGCATGGTAACGGAAGCTTCCGGTAAAGGCAGCAGTTTTGTGTCTATAGGTTAACAAGGGCGCACGGTGAGATCTCAGATCCCTACAGGCGTATTGTTGTTGGGAAGCGGTAAACATCAGCTTCGAATAGAGGTACTCAGGCTTCTTTGACTTCATTAAGTCGAACATAAGGGTAGCAAGGTACATACTTAACTATACGGTTAAGAAGAAGCCTAAGATGGAGCAAACTTACCCAGAGGTACTGGTTCTCCCACACACCAGGCGCGATGCACAGACAGACACGAGGAGGCGACTCGCGCACTAAGGATTCCGCACCATTTACTAGGTAAACAACAGCAGGTAAGTACCTACATTCATTTAGTTAATGTAGTGTCTACCTGTTACCATTTATTGATATCGAGCAAATATATCCAAAAATGGCGTTTTTTCATATATAAATTTTATTTTAATTTTACTGTTTATTATTGAGGATACAACAGAGTGTTTTTTTAATATTTCAAGTTGCCATCACTAATAACGAGCATAAAAGGGGAAAAAATCGCGTTTGTTGTATGAGAGGCCCCTAAAATATTTATTTTATTTTGTTTTTAGTATTTGTTGTTATTGCAGTAACAGAAATACATAATTTGTGCAATTTTACATTGAGACAGCCTGGCGACAGAGCGACGGACAGACGGACAGATGGACAGACAGCGAAGTCTTAGTAACAGGGTCCCGTTTTTACCCTTTGGGTACGGAACCCTAAAAAGGACACATTAAAATTACCTTGAACATTGTTAAAGTACAAACAAGTTATAACTTAACTTGTACAAGTTATAATAAATTGTTATAATTTGTTTGTTTCGCTGCATTTCTTGTAAACCTTCAATCATGTGGCGAATACAATCACATATTCCACGATCGAATATGTATATAGTAAGCTTTTGGTAATTCGCGACTTTATTAGATACGAGACAGAAGCCGAAATGCATGAAAGGCGCAATACTCGGAAAAAAAACCTGAATAGAAATGTCATACCTTGCCTCAAAGTTGTGAAACATTGTCCACGTAATCGAGCTGTAACGCTTTTTAACAAACTGCCAGAAGAATTAAAATTAGAGATTAGGTTTAGCGTTTTTAAAATTAAATTAAAGAAATTTCTATTGGAAAGGTCTGTATAGCGTAGAAGATTTTTAGTTATACTTCGTCGCTGCATCCTCAAGATTTTCAAATTCACCAAGTAGTCCACTCCTGAATGTACTAGGCATCGAACACCTTTTAGAGCTAGCAACATTTAAAAAAGTAAAAATAATAAAATTAACTATATTTCCGGTGCGCCCGCGCCACCCCGATCGAACTGTCAACTCGTCATTCGCTTCTAGTGTTCGGGCATCGAAACATCGAAATATCTAATTTGACTTCAGTGACATTATTTTTGAAAAGTTAAAGGTTTTGCGAGTTTGTGTAAGTGTTTCTGGTGTTAAAATGGGAAAACGGAAACATAAAAGCAAGGAACGGGAAAAAATACACCGAAAAATACGTCGCTTGGAACGACGTTTAGATTCTGAAAATAGTGAGGAAGGTTATGGTAAGTTATAACTGTTATTATTATAGTGTATGCTATGGTCTAGCTATGGCCCGTTAAACTTTGCTAAATACCAACCTTTGGAATGGCGAACGGTTTACGAAAATAATTTTCAATATTTTTGTTTTTCGTCTACCTACATTTATAATGGTTTTTATTTTCTTTTGTACCTACATAATTTACACGTAATGTAATAGTTACTAACGATCTAAGTAACTATTACATTATGATTTCTATGAAGATGTTTATAAGAAATTTTGACCGTCTTATGCTCGTCAAACAATTTAATTCACGCCAATAACGTGGAGTAGGTAGCTATTGTTTTTTTTCCGTTAGTATAGTAAGCTATTAAGTTTCTTAATTTGAATTTTAAAAAAATTACGTGCCTCAGCCACAGAGTCGTGATGCGATTACGACCGGACTGTGTGTTATAACTAATTATCGTATTTTTACGTAGAACCTCGATGCGATTGAGGTCATAATAAAATATTTCATTGAGTAGCGATGCGATTACTACCGAAATATCAACACTTACGTGTAATTATAACCCTTGCAGATTATGCATCGGACTATTCATTGCCGTCAGATCACTCTAGCGACATAAGATCAGTAGTCTCAATACCCCCACCGGAACCGGTTGCCGATACACCCCCAGAAAATGGGAATGGTTTAGACGAGTTACTATTGCAGACAGAGGTCAATAAAGAGATCCCCGAACTTCCACGGGATATCTTGGAAGCCTTGGGCGAACCCAAAAATAAAGACGAAATTTATGCTCCCAAAATAAGAGATGAGGTCTCTGAACGCTGGGGTAAGATCATAGTCGATGGTCTGAGTAAAGAATCAGTACAGAAATTGACCGAAAACATCCATATTCCCGAAAACTTTAAGTTGCTTAAGGCACCTAGTCTTAACCCAGAGATTTCAGCGGTTTTGTCAGAATCTACCAAAAATAGGGACAAACGCTTAGAAAAAGCTCAAAACCATCTCGGGTTAGGAGTTGCAGCGATCACAAACTTAATGACTAGTTTGATCAATGGCGATATGGATAAGACTGACGTCATTAAAAGACTATCCGAAGCTGGGCAATTGCTATTAGACTTACATTGCCAAAATACGTCGGCAAGGAAAAAACTCATCATGTTTAGTCTAGACAAAAAGTTTACGAATATTGTACAAGGGGTTAAAAGGGACACTTTATTATTCGGTGAAAATTTGGGAGAGAAAATTAAGGCAAATAAGACAGCGGAGACATCAGGCTTGCAAATTAAAAGGACATTTGAACCACAACCATCAACTTCTTCATATAAATCAAACCAGCCGGCTACGTCTACGCGTCAGGGAAACTGGAAGGGCCCTCCCCGGGCACATGCTCAGAGAGGCAAGCGCGGGGCGGCCAGGACTCAAGCCTCTTCGACATCCAGACGGATTCCGGTGACGACCGACCGATACCCCAACTCATCCAGGACGAGCAACCAGCGCGACAAACCAGCACGCAGACCCTAGAGGTAAAACAATACGCGGGAAGGTTGCGCTACTTTCTTAATATCTGGAAAAGTATTACTAGCGACCCTGTAGTATTACAGTATGTTACAGGATATAAGATTACATTCAAACTACCGGTTATTCAAAAGAACACACCGCCTAAGCCTTTTTTCAGTGCAGTTGAAATCCACCATATCAATTCAGAATTAGCTAAGCTACTTAATTGTGGTGCAGTTAAGACATGTAACTATGTCAAAGGACAATTCATTTCAAATATTTTTCTCATTCCTAAGAATGATGGTAGTTTCAGGTTCATCCTAAATCTTAAAAAACTTAACGAATTTGTGGAAACTCAACACTTTAAAATGGAGGACATAAGGACAGCTTCGAAACTGATAACTAAGGGAAACTATATGGCAAATATTGATCTTAAAGACGCGTACTTCTTTATCCCAATACATTCTTCTGATAAAAAGTATCTGAGATTTAAATTTGGAGATCAAATATACGAATTTCAATGTTTGCCATTTGGTTTGAGTTCCGCTCCTTTTGTATTTACAAAAATTATGAAACCGGTGATTACATACCTAAGAAATCGTGGCCATTTACTTGTAGTATACTTAGATGATATATTATGTAATAATAGTTCCCATAAAGGCTGCTCTCAGACTGTCAAAGAGGTTCTTAACCTATTAGAAAGTTTAGGGTTTCTAATAAACTACGAATGGCCCTTAAATTACCCATAACCAAACAGCAAAAAATATTGCATTTGATTGATAGCATATCAAAGATACAACAAATTTCTATTAGAGACTTTGCGAAGTTTTTAGGTGTACTTACCTCTGCATGTCCAGCTGTGGATTACGGCTGGGTCTATACAAAACTATTTGAAAGAGAAAAGTTCTTAGCCCTTCAGGAGTCTAATGATGATTACGACAAAATTATGAAGTTAAACGCCAACTTAAAAAGTGATTTTCTTTGGTGGAAACACAATGTTATGTCTACTATTAAGCCTTTTCGCAATAGCCAATATGTTCTAGAAATATTTTCCGATGCTTCTCTTACCGGTTGGGGAATTTATTGTAACAGTGAATCGTCTAACGGCTTTTGGAGTCTTTCTGAAAGTCAAAATCATATTAACTATTTAGAGTTGCGAGCAGCCTTTATAGGTCTTCAATGTTTTGCAAAAGATGTTACTAACAAAGAAATTCTATTAAGAATAGATAACATGACCGCAATTTCATATATAAATCGTATGGGAGGTGTCCAGTATAAACATCTTAATACCATCACGCGTGAAATTTGGAAATGGTGTGAGCAACGCCACATATTCGTCTTCGCATCCTATATTAAGTCGAAAGAGAATATAGACGCGGATCGCGAATCCAGATGTACAAACATAGACACCGAATGGGAAATATGTCAGCTTGCTTTCAATAAAATTACAGAAAGCTTTGGTTCACCAGACATAGATTTGTTCGCATCTCGACTAAACACGAAATGTTCCGCATATATATCTTGGAAAAGAGATCCACACGCCTTTAATATTGATGCATTTACAGTAAACTGGAGTGATTACTTTTTTTACTGCTTCCCTCCTTTCTCTCTAATATTAAAATGCTTACGCAAAATAATTGATGATGGGGCTTCAGGTATCATTGTTGTTCCACATTGGCCAAGCCAGCCATGGTATGCATTGTTTTTAAAACTCCAATCATCAGAACCAATTTATTTCTCACCTAGGAATGACCTATTGCAATCTCCTTCCAGGAACCGACATCCGCTTTGGCGAAGCCTTACCCTGGTGTCCTGTCGCTTATCAGGGAAGCATTCTCCCGACAAGGTTTAACAGCGGATACAATCGAGATTATGATTTCATCTCTATCTAATAGCACGCTAAAGCAATATGACACAGCTTTTAAAAAACTGTGGTCATTTTGTCTGACTAATAGAATTTATGATTGTTTTTCTATAACTAACCCAATAGCATTAAGTTTTTTATCAAATCAATTCAGATCAGGGGCAAGTTATTCTACTGTAAACACACTCCGATCAGCGCTCTCTCTTCTTCTGGGTAAAGAATTTAGCTCCGATGTGAATGTGAGTAGGTTTTTAAAAGAAGTATTTAAAGCTCGACCATCTTTTCCTAAATATCAAAACACTTGGGATACGAACACAGTCCTAGATTTTATCAGTATTTGGTATCCCAATGAGGAACTACCTTTAGTAACATTAACAAAAAAATTAGCAGCTCTCCTTATGTTGTCGACAGGACAACGAGTGCAGACGCTGTCTTTGATTAAGTTATCCAACATTCGAGTAAACAATTCCAACATTGATATAATTATAGACAAATTGGTTAAAACATCAGCTCCGGGAAGATCACAGCCCCATCTTAAGATTCCATTTTTCAATGAGAAAATAGAGATCTGCCCATCTAAAACTTTAATATCCTACTTGGAAGTGACTAAATCTCTTAGAGAAAGTGCTGATACGGATAGACTGTTCTTGACTACTAAGAAGCCTTATCATAATGCAAGCGCTTCTATAATTGGCCGCTGGATCAAACAAGTCTTACACGATAGTGGTATAGATACGAGTATATATTCCGCACATAGCGTTCGTCACGCAGCGACATCTGCGGCTGATCGTAGAGGCGTTTCCATAGAACTGATAAATAGAGCAGCAGGCTGGTCTGGTAATTCGCTGGTCTTTAGTAAATTTTATAACAGACCAGTTGCACCTAGTAATGATAATGATATTGCTAATGCGGTATTCGATTCTGATTAATTAAAATATTATTGATTGGCTCAATGTCTTATTTCATTAATTAATTAACGATTTCACTAAATCTCTAAACATCTACTTGGTGAATTTGAAAATCTTGAGGATTCAGCGACGAAGTATAATTGAAGGTTAAACAAACTTACCCTAAGTGAAGTTCGACCGTAATTATTCAAGTCGCTGCATCCGAAGAGATTTTCAGTCCCACCCTGCCCGTGAGTTTACTTGAACTAAACATACATACCCTATTCATCTTTAGTGAAATCGTTCTCTGAAAAGAATGACGAGTTGACAGTTCGATCGGGGTGGGCGGGCGCACCGGAAATATAGTTATTTTTATTATTTTTACTTTTTTAAATGTTGCTAGCTCTAAAAGGTGTTCGATGCCTAGTACATTCAGGAGTGGACTACTTGGTGAATTTGAAAATCTCTTCGGATGCAGCGACTTGTATAATTACGGTCAAACTTCACTTAGGGTAAGTTTGTTTAACCTTCAATTATTAGGTTGCATGCATATCTGTTATAATTATTATGTAAGAAATTCAAACACAATGCATATTGTTTATTGAATAAATGAAATGAAAACAAAATATTTAAAATCACTCTATTCACATCACTATTTTTCATGCAGAATTAAATAATCCACTGAATTAAAGCAAACATACTTTAAACGATAGGATAAACCGGGGACAATAGTAACACTTTTTGAACAATGTTCAATTTTACACAAGCAACTTAAATATTATTGAATACTGATTTAAAACGAAAAAGATACATTCATCTTGTAAATACGAGTATTTATCTGGTATTGGTATGTATGAGTTCATTAGAACATAATAGAAAATGGAGTTTAAATTGAACATATGGTACAGTCGGCCCCTATCCTGGGCCAATTGTAACTATAATGTTCAATGTATGGTAATGGAAACACAGTTTTATACATTTTTATTATTATTTTACCATAGAATAACAGTCTATCTCAGTTACAATCAGTCTCAGTTATTAGAAACAGATAAATATAATTATTTACTAAAATGTAAACATCCAAATAACCATTAATTAAACTTGCGTTTCTATAGGAACTCTGTTTTGTAAAAGGTGTTTTTTTAAGTGTAATGGTGCCTCTGATGGAATCTTTGCTTTAATAGAAAAAAAACTTATAAAATATCAACATTCAATACGAAAAATCAAAAACATTAATTTGTATGTAGTTACGAGTACAATTGACCCCTGGGCGAGGACTTGCTTATTACTAAGCGATCCGGGACGGCGGAGCATGCCTGTCGTCATAGGCCTAAGGTGAAACCCACAATCTGGGTTTAGAAGGCACCGAAGGGATACCGCTGGTTTTTTGTAGGTATACGGACCTCGTGCGGAGGTCCGGAGTCCTACATAGCCCGACACTTCCCCCGTAGTGGCAGGTAAAGCAATTTCCCAGCTACAAGGCTTCTTTTTAACCTTATAGTTAATTATGTAGTCAAGAGCAAGCCCATTTATCATAATAAAAAGACAAAAAAGGATGGCGTTTTAAATTACAGAGGAAATATTGGATTTGGCAGTAATATTTTCATGTGTACCTTTCTTACACAAATATATCTGCCAATCTTAAGTTGCATGATAAGGAAAGGTTAGGATTCAAACCCTACCTAGGGCAGTCCAGTTTTTTATTTAAGGAATTTATAGTTCTAATGAAGCATCTTTTTGACTTGATTGATTCTTGTATATGGGACTGTGTAAATAGATCTTATATTTTAATGATGCTCGTTACAACTTAACATTTTATCAAACTACTAGCTGTTGCCTGCGACTTCGTTACTGCGATCGTTAACTACGATTACTAACTGTTATGATTGCGATTATTTTTGCAACATTTTTCACTGATGCTTTGCTCCTATTGGTCGCAGCGTGATGTTATATAAATAAATAAATAAATATTTTAAGACATGCCTCACTGGGCCACACAAAGCCATCTAGTCCCAAATTAAGCTACTATTAAGCACCCTGTCGTATGGGGTACTAGACAACCGATAAACTTACTTATATATATATATATATATATATTTGTAAATACATACTTATAATACATAGAAAACACCCAGACCAGTACAAACAGACATGTTCATGCACACAAATATTTGTACTGTGCGGGTATCGAACCCGCGACCCATGGCTCAGAAGCAGCGTTGACTACCGCTGATCCAAATGGTCGTCAAACGGCTTTGCTCCTATTGGTCGCAGCGTGATGTTATATAGCCTAAAACCTTTCTCGATAAATGGACTATGCAACACAAAAAGAATTTTTCAATTCGAACCAGTACTTGCAGAGATTAGCGCGTTCAAACAAACAAACAAACTCTTCAGCTTTATAATAATATTAGTAAAGATACTATTTCCTAGTCCTCCTCTTCCATTAGAAGTAAAGTAACAATGTTTTTTTTCTCGTGCACTAAAACTAAGAAAACGCGAAAAAGATAACAAATCAATTTTGTCTGAATTTGCGAAGTAGACCTACGGAACTCTATATCTACTGGCATATTTTCAGATTTTTTGTCATTAGTAGGAAATATTGTCACAATAATTCACAAGACACCTTAAAGAAATCATAGAAACAACAAGAAAAGAACAAATAACATTTCAATTAATCAAATGTTTGTAAACGGCAGACTTAAGATCGCTAAAAAGTTCCAAAATTTCAGGCTCTTTCCAATATATAAATAACTGAGGACACGAACTCAAAACAGTCTCACCTCGAAACTGATAACCATGATATTGTTTCTAATAGTGCTAGGCTTAGTTCTAGCTTCAGTGTGTGTTTATTTACGTGGGAAACAAAACGAAATATATTGGAAAAAACGCGGCGTAATATTTCACAAGAGAAATAAATTCATGGGAATATTTTGGGACTTCATGACGCAGAAACGTCCATTATTCCAAATCCTTAACGAACTCTATAAACGATATCCTAATGAGCCTGCTGTTGGGTTTGGAGGACTTTTCACGCCATTTTTATATGTGAAGGATAAGACAAATGTAAAATTCTTACTGCAGTCTACCTCTTTTATAGACAGAGGTATCGACTACAACGATGAAGATAGACTCGCTGACAACGTGCTATTCATGAAAGGCATCAGATGGAAACTAATGCGACAGAAGATGACTCCTCTTTTCACACCTTCTAAACTTAAAAACATGTTCTATATCATGGATAAAAGTGGCCGTGACTTTGTTGAGTACTTAGAAAATAATCCAGAGAAACAAAAATGTGACGTGTTTGATACGTTGACGACATTCTGC
The DNA here is from genome assembly GCA_949315895.1 of Anania crocealis. Classification (NCBI taxonomy): domain Eukaryota; kingdom Metazoa; phylum Arthropoda; class Insecta; order Lepidoptera; family Crambidae; genus Anania; species Anania crocealis. The sequence goes on from OX438880.1 coordinate 3,990,953, forward strand.
TGTGCTTCAATAGGCGGAGCTGTTTTTGGAATTGGATCCAAATCAATATTTGAATCGCCTTTATTAAAATGCCTAAGAATGGCATTTTACCCATCGTTCTCGATAAACGTTAAGTTTGCATTGATGTTGCTTTGTACGCCTTTGTTCAAAATTTTAAATTTGAAGTACTTCAAGGAACAGGAAGATTTTTTTTTCAGCGCAATGAAATCTGTGTTCAGAAGAAGGGAAAAAGAAGGTACCAAGAAACACGACTTTGTTGACATTTCCTTGAGCATTCAGAGTAGTGGTAAAATAAAACATGACGAGACAGGCTATACGATGGAACCCACCGACGAGTTACTGGCAGCTCAAGGATTTTTTTTCTTTACTGCTGGTGTGGAAGCTGCAGCAAATGCTACTTTTGGGGTGCTCATACAAGTAGGCACACATCCCGAAATTCAAAAGAAGGTCCACGACGAAATTGACATGATATTTGAAAAGTATGAAAATCAACTGACAGCTGATGCTATATTAGAAATGGAGTATCTAGAAAAAGTGTTAAGTGAATCAATGAGAATTTTCCCACCTATTGGCTTTTTAACAAGACAATGCGTAGAGGATGCAGTTTTACCAATAGGAAACATCAAAATTTCGAAAGGTACAAATGTGTTTACGCCTGTTTATGATTATCATTTAGATCCTCAACACTTTAAAGATCCAGAAGTTTTTGACCCGGAAAGATTTACAGATGAAGCAAAACAAGAAATGGGTGTAACATACCAGCCATTTGGTTTTGGCCAAAGATCATGCATTGGAGAAAGATATGCAAAACTTCAAGTGAAGAGTGGACTGGCACACATTTTACGAAACTTCAATATTAAAGCGCAAATTCATAAAGATGGAATTAAATACGGCAAAGATTTCATCCAGTTAAGGATTGAAAATGCAGATGTAGAATATATTCCTAGGAAAACTAAATTTTTGTAAAGCAAAGCAAATCAAAACATTTTTAGTGTCAAAATAAGAACAGTGGTTTACATTTAACAAGGTATTATTTGTTTTTTCACGCATACTAAATTAATATCACGATAATGCTTACATTTTGCTTATCAATGTACTTAACATATCATAAGTAGAAGTGCTTATTAAAGTGTCATTGTCTGTTGTATGTTGTATATATCTGTGTATATTCCCCCCAAACCCAGTTGGATGTTGTATATATCTGTGTATATTTCCCAAAAGAAACCCCACATCTGGACAAAGGTCTCCCCTAAAGTATATAGTTCAGTAACGAAATTTCTGGGAAAGTGTTGAAATAATGGATGTTGCTATATTCACGCATGGCATGCCGATTTATGTAGATTGTCCAAAAGTCTCAAGACATTTATAGTATGAAAAAGAGTAGCACACGGCTTATGCAGCAGCTTTTTGCCAAATATTTTTTTTAAGATATAAATCAAGGCTAAACCTATCTTAAAACTTGCACGGCTTAGACAAACCAATGTATGCCTTATAAATAAATATATAAATCTGGACAAATTCACATTTATTAGGTACTGTATTGATCCTAAAGTAGTTTAACTATTTAAAGAACTTGTTTTGTAGAAATAGTACACAACGATGCTCTACAAACACCCAGATCCAGGAATATGAGGAAAAAACTTTATTTAAACATTGAACCATCCGGAAATCGATCCTAGGACCTCGGAGCAAACCACACCTTGAAACGCGTGTGCACGGAGTTTGTCAAATCTTATTGATCTTAGACACAAGTTATTCCCCGGGATTCAGACCTAAAAACTTAGACTATCTGTGCTGTCAAGGCAATCAAGTAATCTACCATAAATTATAAACAGGAATGATTTGTATATAAACTTGAAAAATTATGTCTCAGGCGGGACTCGACCGCATCTCCTCGCATGCCGGGCGGGCGCCTATAATTTTTCAAGTTTATATACTAATATTATAATTGTAATTTAATTGCTAAAATATCAAATAACAGTACATAAACAGCTGTTTCATCTTAACCGACTGTCAAACATCTGCAAAGATGTTTCTTTTGGGTGTTAAGGGTGCAAACGCCTAACATTTGATGAAGCAACGCTGGCTTACAGCGTTAAGAATATGCTTGAAAAATTCGCGCTGAATCGCAGTGTCTCGGTGGCTTAATGGTATAGCGCCCGCCCGGCATGCGAGGAGATGCGGGTTCGAGTCCCGCCTGAGATATAATTTTTCAAGTTTAAATACTGATATTATACTCGTAATTGCAATTTAATTGTTAAAATATCAAATAAAGTATAGGATTTAGGAAAGATTTGATTGTTTGTTTGTATTGAATAGGCTCCCAAACTAGTAAACCGATTTGAAAAATTATTTTACCATTAGAAGCCAACATTATTTTTGATGATCATAGGCTACTTTTTACCGCGGACCTGGTAGGTGGCGCTGCTGTCGGTATGTCAACCACTAAACGGCTTGACCGATTGGGTTGAAATTTTGTATGTGTATTTCCATGGTTTCACAGACACGAATGTATTAAGCCTACCTAATCTATATTTCTATATGCCACCGCTAGGCACAGGTTTCTGACTGCGCGATATGACGTGGAGTTCACGGGGGCAGAGCCGCGGGTGAAGAGCTAGTGAGTTATATGTTTATCTTCGTTACTTAATAGTCAGAGCAGTCGATGGGTAAGCTAAAAGTTAAGGGTCTAAGTTTTGCCTAAGACAGTCGAAGTTTTACAGGAATCACATTTTCAATTTAGACAAGCAAAACTTAAAAACTAATGAAAATAATTGATCATCTTCACTGATTGTTAAACAATATTAGTATATGTATTACTAAAATATATTTATGATAACTGCGCTCGCCCACATCGGTCTCAGAAGCTTAGAACCCTGGGGAAGCTATTCTGGAGTCACCTAGAACTAGTAGAACTCCAACCATTCGTTTTCTAAAACGGGGAACATGTACAATAGCCCAATAGGGAGGCTAAGTGCGGACAAACCCCTTAGCTTGGCTACCAAACCAAAAACCTAGCTTACAGAGTTTAGTGATGAATAGATTTGTAGTCAACTGAAAGTGGAAGTTGGTAAATTCGAGTACCACCAAAGGCAGTCGAAATTCCGCAAAGTGATTTTTCATTTAATAATAATACTTAAGTAAGATTTTCATAATATTTATTGATTGTTATAATTTTATTTATTTGTTCAGTATAGCGTCACATAATTCAAACCTCCTGGGTTCGTCTCGTCTCTATCTTCAGTTTGTATATCTTAGCCCGTCTTTTTTTACATAGTCGGGCTTTTAATGTTTTCAATAAAAAAGTAGTACATTGTTTAATTAGGAAACGTGTCCTTGACACGTGATTTCTACATACATACATACATACATAGACACTCACGCCTTTTTCCCGGAGGGGTAGGCAGAGCCCACATCTTTCCACTTGCTACGATCCTTACAGACTACTTTCGCTTCATCCACATTAATTAATCTTTTCATACACGCTCGCCGGTTTAGGGTACTCTTGACCTGACCTTTCTTTAGAACTTCCCCGATTTGATCAAGATAAGTTCGTCGAGGCCTTCCCCTTCCAACATTTCCATTCATACTCGCCATATATATCTTTTTAGTCAACCTGCTTTCATTCATCCTCTCCTCTGAAGTGATTTCTGTGACTTTAATAAGTTTGTCCATATGTATACGATATAGACCATGTATAGTAACAGTCTTAGTCCATACGAGGCTTAACATCACTAAACTATGTTGAATTTGCGAGCTATTGTATGTATCGAGATTCGAGCTCGTAGATTACAAAGTTGAAATTGAAATTGCAGAATTTAGATCATGATAATTACTATCCACCCACGTCTGAGGCCTTACCCTGCATTACAATTTCCGTACTTTCATCTTTCTGTCTCCCTTACTTATACCAATATTTATAGTAGGTATGTGAGAGAGATAGGTATGTCCATATTATTTTATGGTCAACCCCTTGCGAAGTATCATCGTATATCTATGGGCATCTGTCCATTACAGGACACAGACTAGTTCTTATGGAGAATTTTGATTTACAGCCGGTCCTAATAACCTATCTATCTTCAGTTTTGGCATATCGGAGATAGAAAACATCTTCTGTCTCTGATTTTGCCGTCCAGAGAAACAAAGACAGAAATAAACTTTAATATACATATATATAAACAGTACCAACTGAAATCAGGCAATACACATAATATAATATAACATAATAAATACATACTAAATTAATGGTAAATGTAGAAAAATATGCAACATTAGAAAAGGAAATAATAATAATAATAAGTTTTTATACGTTTTTACACAATTTTACTAATTATAAGATATAATTGCAAAATTTGTTGTAATGTTAAATTACTACATAAAAATACTTATAAATATCATGTACTTTTGTTACTAATTGATACATTATTAATCTCTAAGTACCTACCATAGACATAGTATATAATTATGTTTCTACCTATGTAACTACAACTATTTTAATGTACAGTGAAGAGAGGGGTCTCTTCTAATACAGGTTTTACTTTTAAAAACTTAAAAGAAGTGACCCACAAATTGTAAAAACTACCTGTAGTTATGAATAAAGATTTTGATTTTGATTTGATTTTTTTTATCTCCGATATGCCAAAACTGAAGATAGATAGGTTATTGGAACCGGCCGTTAATCAACACGCTTGACAGGGATGTTGGCGACCGCAGTTTGACCAATTTTAGAAAGGTACAGCCGTTTGCTTGCCTTCTCTTCTTACGACACTGGGTTTTTCGTCACATTCTTCTGACGAAAGAATAGGTAATATTCTGGCAATAGTTTCCTACTATATAACATTCCATGTCTAGTAGATCATAAAATAGCAGAAGAAATACAGAGTATTTCACAGGTCAATAGGGCTACCGAAACTGTCAAGTCATCGTAAACAAACTTGACAGTTATGACGTACATATCAATGGCGCGTGTTTTTAAGCAAAAAACACTAACATTTAAATTAACATGGAAATTATTACAATGCATACTAAGTTTAAATTGTTTTTTTTTTGTGTTGTAGCACTTAATTTGAGCCATCAATCATGCAACGAATTCCATCATTCCGTGAACGTATATTAAATTGTACCTAAGATTTTGTTTACTTGCGTCATTGTTGTAACTCATTCTGTATAGTCAAAATAAATTTAGAGACAGACATTAAAAAAAAACTTAATAAATTAACTCTTTGGCTGGTATTACGTATTTGAAATTATTCTCAAATACAATGTTTGATAATAATAGACCCTTGATTTTACGAGAGGAGGATAAAAAGTAATGTAACTAAGTATTAAAAGAGCACATAAATAGATGGTTCATAAATTTTATAATCCCCTGCAAATGAAATTGATTTCTGGCAGTGGTCAATTAAGGCCTCAGCCTCGAATTTCGCGGGCAGCGGGGCGGCAGCGGCGCGGGCACTGCAAATGTATGCGCCCGCGCTCGTCCGCGCAACTTGTCCATATATTTGCAGTGCCGCGCCGCTCCCGCGCAGCTGCTCGCTAAATTCGAGGCCGAGGCCTTAGTGTCATCAGACCATTAAACATAAAGTATTGCTTTTTGGTTAGGGAGTTAAAATGTGCATTCAAAGCGTTTTTTATTTCTATATCCGTTCAAAATCAGCACACTTTTATTAAATATATTTGCAAAGAAATAGTCTCAGTATTAATTATCTAGGCTGTGATTATCTGAGACTATTTCCAAAATATGAAGAACAAAAAATTTTACTGTTTTTAAGATCGCGGGTTAAAAAAATATATAACAGTTACAAAATTTAAGAAAAATTAATGAAAATTGTTAAATTACAGGTTTACATGTAAAATCAGTATATCAGTTTTATTTCTGCAAATAGGCATCAGGAGGCGATTTCAAGTAAAGCAATAATAATGAAATGTTCTTGGATACGATAAATTTCGTTCAGAATCAACTGAAAATAAATCATGAAAAGTATATATTATTACGAAAATAAGATAAATGTAAAACAAGCCATGTGAAAAATGCACTTGGCTAGGTTTTTATAAATATAAAAGTATTGCGTAACCCACGAGACAGTCTTTAGGACATTATTATTGAGCAAATACTAAAACAAACAAAACGAAGTTAATTTACTAACTGAATATAATTAGTCCCATTTTTCTTCTTTAAAAGTTTGTTATTGTAATAGCAAACGCTACAATATATAAAGCAAAATTAATTTTGAATTTACTAGCTTATCGCCCGCGGCTCTGCCCGCGCTATCAACACTTTATATCCCACGTGCGGAAACTTATTCCCAACACTGAAACCAGCCTATGTTACTTGACGACCATTTGGATCAGCGGTAGTAAACGCTGCTTCTGAGCCATGGGTCGCGGGTTCGATCCCCGCACAGTACAAATATTTGTGTGCATGAACATGTCTGGTTGTACTGGTCTGGGTGTTTTCTATGTATTATAAGTATATATTTAAAAAAAAAAAGTTTATAAGTAAGATTATCGGTTGTCTAGTACCCCATACGACAGGCTACTTAATAGTAGCTTAATTTGGGACTAGATGGCTCTGTGTAGCCCAGTCAGGCATGTCCTAAATATTTTACTTCTAATACCTTCAAGAACATAATGTACAAAGTTTATAAAGTTCTTGACGATTGGTTAAGTAGATTTTGCGTGAAATCGTAACGAACAAACTTACATTCACATTTCTAATACTAAGTAAGGATATTGTTATGACTGAATATTGTAAAATTGTTAGTCAAACTTCACTTTGTCTAAAAACTATCAAACGTTTTCATTTAGTATCAGCCGATCTATGGTTTTGTAAAGTTGGTCAAGAAGGCTCTATTCAATATAAAAATTACTGTGAAATCAATAATCAGAACAGTCTCACCGCGTAATTCACAACCATGATATGGTTTTTAGCAGCGCTAGGCTTGATCCTAGCTTTTTTATTTGTCAATTTGCAAGGGAAACACAATGAAACATATTGGAAAAAGCGAGGCGTAATATTCCACAAAAGAAATAAATTCATGGGCGTCTTCTGGGATTTTATCACACAAAATCGCCCGTTATTCCAAATCCTGGGCGAACTCTACAAGCAATATCCTAATGAACCTGCTGTCGCGTTCGGAGGTCTTTTTACGCCATTTATATTCGTGAAGGACAAGACTAATGTAAAGTTTTTATTGCATTCAACGTCGTTTATCGATAGAGGCATCGAATTTAATGAAGATGACAAACTTGCTGATAACGTGCTTTTTATGAATGGAGTCAGATGGAAGCTGATGCGGCAGAAGATGACTCCTCTTTTTACACCTTCGAAACTCAAGAACATGTTTTATATCATGGATAAAAGCGGCCGTGATTTTGTTGAGTACTTAGAAAATAATCCAGAAAAACAGAAATGTAACATGTTTGATACGTTGACGACATTCTGCTGTGCTTCAATAGGCGGAGCTGTTTTTGGAATTGGATCCAATTCAACATTTGAGTCGCCGTTACTAAAATGCCTGCGAATGGCATTCTACCCATCGTTTTCGCTAAATATTAAGTTTGCGGTGATGATGCTTTGTACGCCTTTGTTCAAAATTTTAAATTTAAAGTTCTTCAAGGCATATGAAGATTTATTTTTCGCCGTTATGAGATCTGTTTTCAGACAAAGAGAACAAGAAGGCATCAATAAACACGACTTTGTTGACATTTCTTTAAGTATTCAGAATAGTGGTACAATGATACACGAAGAGACAGGCTATACGATGGAACCCACCGACGAGTTGCTGGCAGCTCAAGGATTTTTATTCTTTTCTGCTGGTGTGGAACCTGCAGCAAATGCTAGTTATGGGGTCCTCGTACAAGTAGGCAGATATCCCGAAATTCAAAAGAAGGTCCACGAAGAAATTGACAGGGTATTTGAAAAGTATCAAAACCATTTGACAGCTGATGCCGTAATGGAAATGGAGTATCTAGAAAAGGTCTTAAGTGAATCTTTGAGAGTTTTTCCTCCATTTTGCATTTTGACAAGGCAATGCGTAGAAGATACAGTGCTGCCAGTGGGGAACATCAAAATTTCGAAAGGTACAAATGTGTTCACTCCCGTTTATGATTATCATTTAGATCCTCAATACTTTAAAGATCCAGAAGTATATGACCCGGAAAGATTTACAGATAAAGCAAAGCAAGAAATGGGTGTTACCTACCTGCCGTTTGGCTTTGGTCAAAGATCATGCATTGGGGAAAGATTTGCAAAGCTTCAAGTCAAGAGTGGTCTGGCACACATTCTACGAAACTTCGAAATCAAAACTAAAATTCATAAAGATGGAATTAAATACGGCAAAGATTTCATCCAATTAAGAATGAAAAATGTAGATGTAGAATTTACACCCAGGAAAAAAAAATACGTGTAAAGTATTTACTTCTGGTAAGTGCCTGACAAGAAAAAATATTAACAACTAACTTAATGTTAAATAAATGTGAAAATGTAATTTTGCTAAACATTTTACTTATCAGTAGCTATCTAGATATTACCTGTTGAAATCCAAAATGAAGTATTATAGTTTTAATTGATTTTACTATAGATTTAAAGTATTTTTTTTTTATATTACTGCTGTAAACTTGCAAAAAAACTTCATCTATTTTCCAATTTATGAACAATTTCAACAACCATCATTGTTGGTTGGCTACCAGGCAATCTGAGTCAGTAGCAAATAAAATCCAATAAGGCCTTGTCAAAAAGGCCTACCTACTATTGGTGTGATTATTGTTGGTCGTGTATGTGCCTTGTCTCATTTATTATATATATAAGATTCTCTTTCTTGTCAATTTTAAGCTACTAAGCAACATTTATTAACTGTAGCTTACGGTGTATGCCTTCGGTTGACAATTAGATTTATGTTTTTATAGCATATCAACAATATATATTATCGGTGTCTTGTACCCCATACGACAGGGTACTTAATAGTAGCTTAATTTGGGACTAGATGGCTCTGTGTGGCCCAGTGTGGCATGTCCTAAATATGTTTTTTTTTATTTTTATTTATCAACACTAATATAAAGAGGCAAGATTTTATTGTTTGTTTGAATTGAATAGGCTCCGTAATTACTGAACCGATTTGAAAAAATCTTTTACTTTTAGAAGCCTACATTATCCCTAATGAACATAGGCATTTCATGGGTATTTTACTTTAGTAAGGTTCAGATTAGACATCAGGATTATAATTATTATAAATGTGCTATTCCAATAAATAATTATTCTCTGTGCCAAATTTCATGTAGATCTATCTGTTTAGCTGATAGCATGATTGTGTAACAAACATACAAACAAACTTTCGCATTTATAATATTATTAAGATAGTAAGGTTGCAATAGTATGTAAAGTAATATTAGGGGTTAAAGTATGAAATTGCCGTTTTGTATGGACGAAATCAAAAAAAGTTATTTTATCATACTAACAATTTTTTGGTTTTTTTAAAAATGCCTGAACCGTTTTCGATGCAATTAAAGGTGAAAGTTAGATGGTTATAAAGCTACGCATTATAGTATTTAAATTTCTGAAAATCAAAGTACATAATACAAATATACTTAATTGAAGCAAGAAGGTCAGCTGACACATTGTAAGGGGTCTTTTCAACGACTTTCTTTGAAGTAATAGGCACTAGTATTGCATTTTTTTTTTAGTCAAAAGTTACTTTATTTAGTTTTTGATACAATACAAAAAGAATTGCGCAATAATGTGACTATACCTAAGAGCTATAAACAAAATAAAAAGTGGGAAAATAATCGGCAATTTCATACTTTAACCCCTATTATATTTTTTTAGTAAAACTACATTGACATACGCCTTAAGTTAATGCAGGTAAAGGAGTTCAGCATCAGCCTGCGGTAATTTGTTGAATATGCTAATGCAATTCCCCATGAATTCCCTACTCTAAGCAGTTTGAAAGCTAGAATAGCTAGTTTAAGTCTGGTATTAAAATGGACTATCACACATTTCTTAAAAAATATTTGTAGGCTTTCGCACGCACAAATATTATTTTCATCCATTAAGAAGCATCTGTAAGTAAATCAATTTCTTTGAATAGCTCTCTCAGTGAGTCACAATGTCAGGCCGTAATTACCCTTCTCCAGCCAGTCAAATGGATGATCCCGAATGCATCTCTAAAAAACAATAGCCATAATTTTGCAGTCCAATAATACTGCTTTGGTCTTTTTCGGGGTTAGTTTGGCTGAAGCAATCCGCTGTTTCGGATATTTTACCTTTTTCTTAGTAAAGTAAGCCTATAATCATCCCAGAAAGGCCTCCATCATTAATTTGAGCCACCATCATAGCAATAGCGGGTAATCACCATTCTTGCAAAATGCGAGGGCGCAAACCCGAGCAATGTTCGAAAATTCAACACTCTTGTTGCCCGACTCGGGGATCGAACCTGGGACCCCGAGATCTTGGCCAGTTACATAAACCACTAGACCAACGGTGCGTTATTAATATGTAGTTGATCTAAATAGTAATCGTCACATTTAATCAACCCACATGTCTATCTTTTCAAAAATGTATTCAATTTTTTTCTCTAATTACTGCTTAACAGCGCGAAATTCCAAAACTGATTTTTATTCATTACATACATAATTGAAAAGAAACAACATAATATTTTGCCACGAAGTGGTAACTCGAAGATTATTTTCTGAAGTATCACTTAACAAGAACAGCTGTCAGTTATCACTGTTTAATTAAATACAAATGCTTTATCATCGTGAACTGACATTACTTGATGCACTTAATGAGTGTCGTTAGAGGATGACTTGTAAACATTTATGGATGAACAGCAAAATACTGTTTTGTATTTACTTCTCTACTTAGACTGAGACAATCAGTAAAATTGATTCTATGCACCAAATCAAATCAAATGAGTTTTAATTCGAACATCTTGGTAAATTTTAAATACTTAATATCTTGTCAAAAATAATAGTAATGCAAGATTTTTTTATAAATATTTCATAAAATTGTCTATGGATATAGTATAGCTTCTCCTAAAATTGTCTATTTATTAATAAAAATATTGTAATGTAATATATGTATTTTAAAATTTCTATCAAAATATTATGAGAGGAAAGATACCGAAGTGATCAAATCAGAAGTGCATTCATATTTAATCACTTTTCGTATCATTCTTATCCAAATATGTGAAGTAGTTGGATTTTTGGCGAAAAAGTAGTGTTAAAGCTTATTTTTCTTATAGCTTTATATATATCTATCGTATCCAAAATTTAATAAATAAAATAAGTAATAAAGTTAAAAAAATATAATAAACAATTTCGAGTTTCAAATAATTAAACGTATCGTTAACTGTCTCTACAAATGATATTATTATAAATGTGAATGTGAGTTGGTTTGTTTCGCTTACACGCAGAAACTACGTAACTGATTTTGATGAAAACTAGTACAAAGATGGATTAAACCCTAAATAAGGACATAGGCTAGTTTAATACGAAATAGAAAAGAATAAAGTTGTCTTAATTCCCACAGTAAAATCAAACTTTGTAAGGGCTCTGCTCTAACACACGAGCAGCGCGTTGACGACGGTAGAGGCAACTGCAGTCGCCGTCACCTGTCGGCAGCTGGCTGTCGACCTGCTTGTGGCAAGCAGTCGACACGTCGACAGCTTGCCGACGACGCCGATGTTGTTGACTATCTTTGTACAAGAGCCATTTAATAATGGATTTCGTTGAAGAAAATCTGTTGTTGCTTTTACTCCGTCAGCATCTTCGACGCAAGAGAAAGAACTCATTTCTATGCAATTCAAACAGCCCATGCTCTATTTTTCATTATTTTGTTGTGGTAATCTTCTAGGTTCGAGTTCCAAATTATTCCATTTTTTTTGACAGCACTAATAAGTAATTCAGAATCAATTTCTTCTATTAGGCTCATTTTGTGCACGTCCTCGCTCCTGGGCTAACTGCATTCGACTGTCAAAATGGCGGACGCGGCTAGCTGTCGACATCAGCCGGCGGCAGCCGCCAACGCGTCGACAGCACGTCGACGGCATGTCGACAGCTAGCCGCCAACTTCTAACGTCGGCTGCAGTTACATACGTCGACAGCAAACAGCTGTTTGTGTGTAAGAGCCCTAAGACGGCAGCACTCTATGCAGTCTGCGTCAGTATACAGCTTATGACTGGAGGTTACCGCTTACCATAGAGAAAAGAAAGTACTAAACTAAGGTTAGTAAGAATGTGAAAATATATATAAGCACACAAAAACACACACACACACACACACACACACAAACACAACACGAAAGAATGCCGGAATAAAAAGCAGTTAACAGTGTTTCAATAAATACTAGAGGTAATTTGCTAAAATGATACTGTTCTAGTTTTCTGAGAATTGATTTTGTTTTGAAGTAATAAAATTAAATCAATTGGGGGCAGCACATAGCTCTCTTTATTAATATTTACCGAAATAAAATATAAAAGAGTCACTCACAGAAATAAAATGAATCAAAATAGATATCAACCAGCTACAAATATCCACGTGATATCGCGCGGTCGGAAACCTGTACCTACCGGTGGCATAGAAATATATATTAGGTAGGCTTAATACAGGTTGAAATTTTAACCACCTTCCAAATTTTAATATATCAATCTACGAGACAAAAAACAAATGACGTATTTTTTCTTTTGGTATAGCCCAGTACAAAAATTTCAAGATAAAGCACTTAGAAAATGTCCGCCAAAAATCTAAAATTTTTGATACGGCCGCCTAGCAACACTTTTTCCGCAATGCACATCACATTCGTCCATTACAATACTAATCATAAGTTTTTGATTTTCCCTTTATACCTAAACAGTCCTAAAACTGTAAAAAAATTAAAATATATTGCGAAAAATATTTTCGGCTGAAAACTTGATTCACATTTTTTACTTCATAAATGGGCTCAAAATACGATACTGAATGCCTACAAAAATTTTGGAAAGTGGTTAAAATTTCATCCTGTATATTCGTGGCTGTGAAACCATGAGAATACACATTCAAAATTTCAACCCAATCGGTCAAGCCATTTAGTAGTGACATAGCGACAGCAGCGCCACCTACTGGATCCCGCGGTAAAAAGTAGCCTATCATCAGGGATACTGTCGGGTTCTAATGGTAAAATAATCTTTCAAATCGGTCCAGTGGTGTCGGAACCTATTAAACACAAACGAAGAAGAATCAAATCTTTCCTAGCTAGTGTAGATATGCTCAGCAGGCTCGCTGGTGATCGAAGTTTGAATGGTGAACGGAAGACGCTCCTCTTCTTCAGTAGGTACTACTTTGGTCCCCTGTTACTACTCATAGAGGAAGAGAAGGACATAATAAAAGAAAAAAACTTGAGAGGTGTCAAGGGACACCTGGATGGAACGAAGTTCATTTTTAGTGAAGGAATTGTAATAAAATTTTATTTTAATTTAAATTTATTTTTAATTCTCTCTCTCTCCCTCCCTCGCCCTCTCTCTCTCTTTCCCTATCCCTCTCTCTCTCTCTCCTTTCCTCCCTCCCTCTCTCTCTCTCCTTCCCTCTCTCCCTCCCCCTCTCCGTCGATAGAAATTTGGGATAAAATATAGCCTATGGACTATTCCTATTTCCTATAACCTATTTCTGAACTGACATCCTATCTTTCGTATTTATAATACTAGCTGTTGCTCGCGTCTTCGTGTGCGTGGTATTTTGAGCTTCAAACTGTCCGACAAAAATCGCGGTTTTTATTAGATCAAAAGTATCCTATATGCTGTTCCTGCCTCTTCATGTCATCCACACCCATTAAGATGTTTTGTAGTGATTTTTATTTATTTTAACTTTATTGCACAAATGATAAATAAATTTACAATTGGTGGACTTAATGCTATGTGGCATTCTAAACCAGTCGACCATTGAGCGAAGCAGAAAAGTATTGAGGCGATGCGACAGACCAAACTAAATGAAACTGAAGTAACAAAGTAATAACAAAAATTTGGATAAATGAAATATTAAGGACTAAAAATGTTAAAAAAGGGCTACTAACTACACATAGAACCTTTAGTATATAAACTGAATACTAGCGATGTAGTAACGAGCATCCACGCAAACTTTCACATTTATAATATCAGTAAGATTTGTTAAGTATATGCAGGCATTATTGACCGTACATTAAACGGCCTTATCGCATATAATTAATTTCAATTCTAACGAGTAAATATGTCATTTTGTTGATTGTTCCAATAACATAATTATCTTTGATGACACGATCCCACTCTAGTATAAATACCCTTGTATGACACCAGTGGACAGTTGCGCCGTGATGTTCATATACTGTACAATGATTTTGTACCTACTACTCCTAGGCTTTGTCCTAGCATTCACATTAATTTACTTCCGCGGGAAATATAATGAGACGTATTGGAAGAAACGTGGCGTGAAATTCCATGGTGAAAACAAATTTATGGGTGTGTTCTGGGATTTCATTACTCAGAATCGCCCATTTTTCCAAATCATGCACGATCTCTACAAGAAATATCCGGACGACGCCGTAGTTGGGTTTGGAGCTCTTTTCACCCCATCTTTGTACGTGCGAGACAAGACAAACGTACAATTTATAATGCAATCTACCTCATTCATAGACAGAGGGTTTGATTACAACGACGGAGACCAGCTTGCTGATAATGTCCTCTTCATGAATGGAATTAGATGGAAACTGATGCGGCAGAAGATGACGCCTCTCTTCACACCATCGAAACTAAAGAACATGTACTACATCATGGACAAAAGTGGTCGTGACTTTGTAGAATATTTAGAGAATCATCCAGAAAAACGAAAAGATAACACTTTTGATACATTAACGACATTTTGCTGTGCTGCTATTGGTGGAGCTGTCTTCGGAATCGGATCAAAGTCAACATTTGAGTCACCGTTCCTAGAATGCACAAGAGGCGCATTTCACCCTACTTTCTGGAGCAACCTTAGGTTTTCGTTAGTGAATTTATGTCCGACGTTATTCAAACTTCTTAATCTAAAGTTCTTCAAGGAATACGAGGAATTTTTTATCGGTGCAATGAAACAAGTGTTTAGACAAAGGAAACAAGAGGGCACTCAAAAACATGACTTTGCGGATCTGTGTTTAAGCATTCAGAAGAGTGGTGAAATAAAACACGATGAAACAGGCTACAAGATGAAACCTACTGATGAATTGCTAGCAGCCCAAGGATTTTTCTTCTTTACTGCGGGTGTTGAACCAGCTGCTACATCTATCTTAGGAGCTCTCATAGAAATCGGTAGATATCCAGAAATCCAAAACAAACTTCAACAGGAAATTGATGACGTATTTGAAAAATATCAGAGTCAGTTGACTGCTGATGCCGTGGCAGAAATGGAGTATTTAGAGAAAGTGTTATGCGAATCTTTAAGAGTGCATCCTCCTATTGGTTTTTTGACTAGGCGGTGCGTTGAAGACACAGTGTTGCCAGAGGGTAGTATCAAAATTGAGAAAGGGACCAAAGTATATACTCCTATTTATGACTTTCATCACGATCCTCAGTACTTTGCAGATCCTGAAAAGTTTGATCCAGAAAGGTTTACCGATGAAGCGAAGCAAGAAATGGGTGTTACATACCAGCCTTTCGGCTATGGTCATCGTGCGTGCATTGGTCTCAGATATGCAAAGCTTCAGGTGAAGAGTGGGCTTGCGCATATATTACGAAACTTTGATGTTAAAACTGTAGTTCATAAAGGGGGTATTCAATATGGAAAAGATCAAGTGCAGCTAAGAATGAAGAATGTGGATATAGAATATATTCCCAGGAAAGTGAAAAGTTTATAAAATAAGCGATATAAGTATCTTCTGCGCCAAGTGCTAATAGACTTTCTATGTAAATAACTGTAAATGTGATTAGTAATGTTAATTAAAGAGTGAGTTAATGTTTTTTAATAAACGTAATGTTTAATAAAGTGGCCATAAGTTTAATTTTTTTAAACTCCCATACATATTCAATTCTGAATTTTTTGTATTCGTTTCGTGAGCAGGTATGATACGTTTCAAATTGAAACATGATATTCTTTTTTCAACGATTCACACACTTTGAGTAAACGAGCAGTGTTTTTGAAACAGGATGTATTTGACATACAAATATTGACACACAATATGTACACACCGCCTCTCAAATGCTGTGCAAACTTAGTGTAAGAAGGTGCATTCCTTAACAGTCAACACCGAATCTAGATTTCTTTTCATTGTAAGTGGTTTTACCTTTTATCTATTTTTCTGAACGATCATAACTTGATCAGCCAGTTAAAGACTTAGAACATGAGGTCTTACATAAATAGCTTACAAAAATAAAACATGAAAAATATTACAAGTTGCGAACTAAATAAAAATTTAGATAAGACCAGCATTGCGCTTTTTCAATAAAATAAGGTCCAATATAAAGGTTGCCTTATAAAGAAATCTGTATACCTACTTTTATCAGATGATATTTTTTATCATACAGACAGTGGCGAAATTCTAGTTTTATAGTGATGCTAATAGGTACTTTCTTTCTTTTTTTTTACTATGACCTTTGACCACCTGACAAACGAAGCCATCTTACCAAAAGTTATGTAACCATTATGTATAACATCTTGGCAGTGTTACTTTTATAATAGTCATAGAAAAATATAAAAAATAAATTCAAAATGAATAGCTGAATCAATATTTTATATTTTGCCAAGAAATTTTTTGTTAAATAAAACACTGCCAAGTTGTTAAAAAAAGACGTGTGGCACTCGGAGACTGCCGCGGTAAAGCTATTTCATAGCATTTTTTATCAACTTATGCAATTATAAAACTAAAAAGTATCACCGCTGTGCAGGTCGGAGTGGGGGGTGTTAGGTTATTTTCGTTACGGAATTTCTGGATTCGGTCTCCACGCTCAAGGCCCGCGATAGAAGCTATGCAATAGCTTAATTTTATAATTTTATGTATTTTCTAGTTTTGACTTTTGTAATTAAATTTTTCTGTTATTTTGGCAGATTTATGGTTACCATAGGCAACCATAACGTGGGCCCCGTTTGTCAGGAGGTTCAACTTTGATTGTACTGAAGTTATTTCATAGTCATAATCCGTCGTCAACATACTGCTAGATAGCCTTTTCATAATTTTTGGTTTGCTATCGTCGTTGTTTAGCCGAAGGTAGAGGAACCACGCTAATATCTGTCCTCTTCCAGTAACAATCCTTTAGCGCCACCTACGACACCCATAGAAAGAAAAGCGCGACAATAATTGGGCATAATTTATTACAAAAGTACTAAATACTAATTTTGTCTCATCGATATGATATAAATAATTAAAATGCCCTATTCGTCAAGGGGTACCAGGATTTCGGAGACCGGGGCCCGGGTTCAGCAACCATAATTTCGGATTTTCGCACATTGCTCGGGTTTGTGATGACCAACCCGTATTGGCAAGCGTGGTGTTTATGCCTGTACCTATCGTTGCTATGGTAACTTGAATTCAATGATGAAGAGACGCTGACTGCAGCCGATGACCTTGAGCAATGAACACGCCCACAAATTTATTCGTCTTTGAATTTCTTTGGAACGCGCCACAGCTATCACTGTCGATTCTCGTAGGAGTGACAGAGAAAAAGCGCATGGAATAGAAGGGCCTAAGTGCCAAACAACAAAATTCGTTGTGCAATTTAAAATTGCCATTTTATTAAAAATCTAAATCAGCCATTTGCTTAAGCAACATGTAATATACAATATAGCAAAATTTTATTATCATTGTTATACGGACTGCTGAGAAAAATGGTAATTTATGTATTTTCAGAGGCTACTTTGAGATTTTTTTCTATCGAGAAAAGTTTTTAGAATCGCGTTTTGGAAACAGCCACCTGGTCGAAAATATGATCAATTACAACTACATAGAATTTGGCAACAATACGGGCCATAGGCTTAAAGCAAAACAATCTTCATTGAGCTCATATCAGCGTCTTAAACATTGCAATGGATAAATCACATAGCAACACGAACAGCTAAATCATGACTCAAGTTTTTTGATTACAGGCATATAAAATGGATTTGACACACAGCTACCTCATTTGTCTACTCGTGGTGAATATTGAAAGTAAGTAAAGACAGTGGTCTTCTAACCCTAGACTCCAAATCACGGTCACGGTAGATATATTTTTTATTGATTTCTTCTTAGCTACTTCTGGGGGCCTTAAATGCTAGACATTTAGTAAATCGTATCTCCATGGACTCAGCACCTTAGGCTACAGAGTGGAAAGGTAGCAAAAAAACCCCGCAAAATCCCGAGAAAAATACCTTCATTATAAAGCTTAGTAATAGGGGTTAAAGTATGAAATTGCCGATTATTTTCCCACTTTTTATTTTGTTTATAGCTCTTAGTATAGTCATATTATTGCGTAATTCTTTTTGTCTTGTATCAAAAACTAAATAAAGTAACTTTTGACTAAATTAAAAATGCAATACTAGTGCCTATTACTTCAAAGGAAGTCGTTGAAAAGACCCCTTAAAATGTGTCAGCTGACCTTATTGCTTCAATTAAGTATATTTGTATTATATACTTTGATTTTTAGAAATTTAAATACTATAATGCGTAGCTTTAAAACCATCTAACTTTCACCTTTAATTGCATCGAAAACGGTTCAGGCGTTTTTAAAAAAACTAAAAAATTGTTAGTATGGAAAAATGACTTTTCTCGATTTCGGGAACAGGACTTGATGTCGCTGGGTGCTATAAGCTGAAGACAGGGCAAAAGGCGTATATTAATACTTAATATAACTGTGATGTGACTTTTATGTAACTCGCGACAACCTGTTTGGTGTAGTTTTTTTTTTTTGCCACGGAAAGTCAATTTAGGAAATTAGCTAAGGTTTGAAAGGAGTGGGTGGGTTATAGTTATAATGGGTATTGTATTATATATATATTTTTATGTTTCTGTCAGAAAAAAATAATATGATAAATTTTGTATTTTTCAAAAAACTATCATTTGATTTTCCAGCTAGCATTGGTAGAAGTAATACCTGAGCCTCATTATATTTTTTCGTTAGCTAAGCTGAACGATTGCTTTAAAAGACAGCTGCAGACAAGAATTTCGAAGTTCTTGTAAATTATTTGATAACAATTATCATTAGGATAGGTATTATCTTCCAAACCATATGAAATTTATCAAATTGCATGTTATTTTTATCTGAATGATTTATTGTTTATTTGTTTCTGGTGTCAGTCATTCGTGCCATTTTTGAGACAACTGTATAACGGCTACTCAGATAATACTCAAAAGCTCCACTTGTTTATTAAATTAACAATTCAATACATCTCACACTTACTATTATTACATGAAATATGTTTTTTTACTTATCACTTCATACGAGTAATCGTAGATATTATACCTACATAATATTAGCGTGATTTGCAATTTTGCAATACTCATTAGAAATAATTATGTTTATCATCGAGACTGGATTTATCTAGTTATTAGATATCAACTTGTATATTTACACTTAAGAGGAAACACTACAACGAGAGAATTGAAAAATAGGTATTTGTAAAATCTATTGCTGTCGCGCAGCGCCAAACGCCTTCACCGCAGAGTGTGATAGAGGCAACTGCTTCTTGGACCGAAAATACCTACTAAAAACACACCAAATCAACGTTTCGTAGTCCCCTTGATTACTTTTCCAAAACTAGACCGATTTAAATATTTTTTTCATTAAGAATTAAAGAAAGCCTTTCGCCGTGTTCGTATGTTTTCCTTTTTTTCTAAAATTTAGCTAAATTTGTTTTCTGGATGTTTAAACACAGCGGAAAATCTGGTCAATTTTTTCGATTTTTGAGGGCTCATACCTTTTTTATTAATTAATTTATGAAAAAACAGAAAACACAGAAACATGCTAATAGTGGCCATGGATTTTTGTAATAAAAATTATTGCTCTACTGGCTTTATCCAGGGAGGAAACAGGGGACTACGTTTGTATAGAAAAACGGCCCTTGTGTTTCCTCTTAATGGTCCATGTTAATGTAAGAAAACAAACAACATTTATTACTGACTGTTTGATGCACGGTCATACAAAATAGTTTGGAGTGTGTGGCAAACAAGAATCTATTTACTGTTTTCCTAACCTTCAGGGTATTTTGAAATACAAATAGGACCAGTTTTAACAAAATCGGGCAACTTAGTAAGAAGGTATGCTTAAAAAGCAACTTAAAAATAAAATGTTCGTTGTAGGAAGCACCTCTTCTTCTTTTTTCGTATGTTGAACACCATCGTTCATTATTAGCATCATTAATAGCCCATATTGGTCTACTTTTTGAATATAAGTCTCTCTAATAAAGTCAATATCAATACACCGTGAAATTTTAGTGGTTGTTTTCCCGTAACAGAACGATTTACCTTTAGTAGCACCATCGAATCGTGCGAGTTATTTTTTGAAAATAAAGATATCGTTGTCCTCACCTAATCAAAAAAATAATCATCAACTCTAAAGCGTGAGATACGATAGTATCTTTACAAAATGTGACGTGTTTGGGTACTGCTTGCCGCAAGAAATCAATGTTCAAAGCAAAAGAAGCTCTACGCACTAAGTAATACAGCATAAACTGCACCGCGCGTGGGGCGATGACCCCGGCCGGTGATCGGCTGCGGCGCGGCTGGTACCATTGGTTCGAGGTTGCTTTCGAGTTTCGTTTATCACAATCGTGAAACTGCTATTTTTTTATTTGAATAAAAAAAAACTGCACAAATCTACTGTACTACTAAGATATAATCATTTTACTGCGGGAAAACAACCACTAAAATTTCACGGTGTATATCTTTCACTCTTCACAGGCGGATCACAGCTTGGTGGAAAATAGTCTTAGTCGGCTCTTACGACATCCTTAGGACAAATTACAGGATGAAATTTTAATCACCTTCCAAATTTTAATACAACAATCTACGAGACAAAAAACAAATTACGTATTTTTAGGGTTCCGTTGCCAAATGGCAAAAAACGGAACCCTTATAGATTCGTCAAGTCTGTCTTTCTGTCTGTCCGTCCGTATGTCATAGCCACTTTATTCTGAAAGTATTAGCATGACACAGTTAAAACTTGGTAGGTAGTTGTATCCTGTAAACCGCTTAACGAATCTCATACAAAAAATAAAAAATAATGATATTTAAGGGGGGCTTCCCATACATAGAACTAAAACAAAATTTATTTTTTTACTCAAACCTATACATATGGGGTATTTATGGATAGGTCTTCTAAAATGACACAGAGGTTCCTAAAACCATTTTTTCCAAAAGTCTAACATTTGGAAGATAGACGCTTCCAAAGTGGTAAAATGAGTGTCCCCCCCCCCCCTCTAACTTTTAAAATAAGCAAGTGAAAATTTTGGAAAAAATACATAATGTAGGTCTTAACAAATACTTTCAATGAAAATTGGTTCAAACGAGATCGGACTGGCAGTTTTAAAAATTTAGCACATTTTCATAACTTTGTCCTCCATCCAAACACTATGAAAAACAAAGTTATTTTGCAGTCGTCAAAATATATTTGTTAAACTTTGTACGGAACCCTCAGTGCGCGAGTCCGACTCGCACTTGGCCGGTTTTTTCTTTTGGTATAGCCCAGTACAAAAATGTCAAGATAAAACATCAAGAAATTGTCCGCCAAAAATCTAAAATTTTTGATATGGCCTCCTAACAACACTTTTTTTACGCGATGCGCGATCATAACTTCACAGGCAGGACCGTAAAAATTGAAAACTATGTTGCGAAAAATATTTTCGGGTGAAAACTTGACCTACATTTTTTACTTCATAAATGGGCTCTAAATACGATACTTAACGCCTATTAAAAATTTTGACGATGATGGTAAAGTCATCCTGTATAAGCGTGGCGATCTTCTATTTTAGGCAGGCACTACATCTTCTTGCTATCGTATGTATATCCTTCACATCACCGCCTGATTATCCTTAACAGTGTTACAGTTTTCCAAGCCGTCTATTGCAAACCTCTGACGAGACACTTGTTTTTACCACGTCCATCTTGTGAAAAAATTTGGAAAGAGTGTTGGGACCACAGAACACGGATAAAGGTTAGAAATTCGATGTAGGCGGGGCAGGCGCGCCACAAAGGTTATGAGCAAATGCTTGTAAGTGAGCGCTGTGATTGGTTTCGTCGCGTCGTTCGTCGCGCGATTCGCTTGATTGGCGTTCTTTGAATTCGTTTATGTATAGTGTGTCGCATGCGGCGCCATCGGTTCTCACACAAATGGCGCATGACAGCCTTTCTAACCTTTTTGTGGTTGGGACCAACGGCTTAAGAGGAAACACAACGGCCGTTTTTCCATACAAACGTAGTCCCCTGTTTCCTCCCTGGATAAAGCCAGAAGAGCAATAATTTGTATTACAAAAATCTATGGCAACTATTAGCATGTTTCTATGTTTTTTCAAAAATTAATTAATAAAAAAGATATGAGCCCTCAAAAATCTAAAAAAATGCCAGATTTTCCGCTGTGTTCAAACATCCAGAAAACAACTTTGGCTAAATTTTAGAAAAAAATGAAAACATAAGAACACGGCCAAAGCCTTTCTTTAATTTTAATGAAAAAAATATTTAAATCGGTCTAGTTTTGGAAAAGTAATCGGGGGACTACGAAACGTTGATTTGGTGTGCTTTTAGTAGTATTTTCGGTCCAAGAAGCAGTTGTCGTTATCACATTCTGCGGTTAAGGCGTTTGGCACTGCGCGACAGCAATAGATTTTACAAATACCTGTTTTTCAATTCTCTCGATCGTAGTGTTTCCTCTTAACGTGCCTTCTGAAGCACGACAATAACAACCTTTAGACCCAATTTAGAAATAAACGTTTCCTAAATTGACATGACCGGGAATTAAACTCAGGACGATTACGTAGGCGGACGGTGGTCTTCGAATCCAGAACCATTGCGTAGGTGCCTAGGTGGTCTACTGTAGTGCGATGGAACTACAGCAAACACGTGATCATCATGCATCACGTTTATAATATAAGATAATAATATAAGTTTATCTGACCAATTAATAGGTCATTCAAACAAATGCACTCTGCAATGTACTCTGACAGATATTCAAGTAAATAAAGTCGGTAAGAGTACTTTGTTTTGTATAAGTTTCACCGTGATGATGAAGTTTGCAGATGTGCCAAAATTTTGGAAACTCATAAAAACAAAGTACCAGCCTAGGTCAGAACCCAGAAACAAGTAATTATTGTGTTAGTGAACATTTAACCATATTATAGTAATTGTAGTTGTAGAATTATAAAAGACTAGCTTTTCGTCTGCGACTTTGCCCGTGGAGCCACACGCTCTGTCGGTCGGGCGGAAATCTTTTTTTTTATATATATATATAATGGGCTTGCTCTTGACTACATACTTACGGTTAAGAAGAAGCCTGAGATGGAGCAAGCTTACCCAGTGGTTCTCCCATACACCAGCGGAACACAGAAAAACTGTTTGGCGCTGGACTCCGGCAGGAGGGTGGTAGCATCCAGGTGACCTCTCACGAAGCCTACCACCGCAGAGGGATCTGTTAGCCGTCATCATTGGTTAGAAAACCAAAGATGCCATTGCCCAGGGTGGACCACTAGGAGGTAGATAGATCCCATGACCCCAAAAGCTGAAATCTGCGCCAAGCAGAGGGACACATAAAAGCCATGTCCTTTTACAGTTTTAAAACAATTTTGCCTGCCAACCTGCCTCTGTTACACTTCTACGCCTAAACTTCTAAACCAATATTGATAGAATTTGTAAAGAAGACAGAGTAGACCTTGAGGCCTTTCTCAGGACATTGGCTGTTTTGTGTCCTACTGCACAGATTCCCGCCCGCTTGATATAACATACGGGGTGTTAACTAAATAACTACTATTAAACTTTCGCGTTGCATAACGTTGAATTAAAACGCGATCATATCTTTTTTTTTGCCTGACGTTTCGACCGAGTTACTTTGGCCGTGGTCACTGACTGCAGTCAGTTTTTAAATAGTAACTAAATATTTTGATCTACTCATATTTTTTCAGCATTTAATACTCAATTTATGCCTGCACCGAGAAAGACAATTAAATCAAATGCGTGTGATGGCGCAAGCAAAACAACATTAGTGGAACAGTTCTTCAATGTCATCTTTACTGAGTTCCACAACAACCCACCAATGTGTGTTTGTGTTCAAATGTGTGCTGACCAACCTACATACTGCTACCCTAACGGGTGTCTAAAGAAAGTTGATAACAAAAAGAAAAGTCTTGAAGAGAACCGACCTGCTGCACCAGTCACAAATATTCAGAACGATGAAATAGCTAATACAATGTTTTTAGTTGAAAATGATTTTACTAAACTTCTGAATGAAAATGTTGATACTAACAAAAATGGTGAGCCTAACATAATTTATATAGAAGTTAAGTCATATCAGTCCTATCCTTAGAACAAGCTTTATCAAATTAAAAATTTGATTTAATACTATTTTTACCTTTAAATGTAAAGTAAAGTAAAGTAACAGCCTGTAATCATCCCACTGCAGGGAAAAGGCCTTCATCATTGTATTCAAGTTACCAAAGCAGTGATGGGAACTGGCATAATCACCACGCTTGCCAAATACGGGTTGGTGATCACAAACCCGAGCAACGTTCGAAAATTCGAAACTTTTTGTTGCCCGACCCGGGGATCGAACCCGGGACCCCGAGATCTTGATCCGGTATTAAAACCACAAGACCAAACGGGGCGGACCAACCTTTAAATGATGGCTGTAGTGTTATGTTTTATATAAAACAATAGAACAAAAAAGTTTATAGCTATTCATTTTATTTATTTATTTTAATAGACGTACAGTAAACTAACAATACTTTGTAGTCTCTAAACTATTCACGTCACTAATCCGTTCCTTTTAAATCTCAGTTCCATTAGTAAAAACTGACATGCTTTGTTTTTTAAAACACTAATGATCAACTTTTTTTCAGTCAAGGCAGAAAAACTAACAATAAAAGACATACGTCCAGACCCGTTCAAAGATAGGTACAAAATGTTGTTTAAATACAAGAAAATGCCCAAAGTTGAGCTAAGGTATAACTTACGAGAACAGGTGAAGAATATGAAGTCAGATATACTCAAAATAGAAACCCAAGATGTTTCTAAAACAAGATGGCCGAAGATAAATCATATGATGATTCGTGAACAACAAAAACTCAGCACGGGTGATAAATCTAATGAACCAAAATCTGCTGATGCTGGTTCATATAAATTCTTTATTCAAGGACCAGGAATCGATAGGGATTTGTACTCTCCAAAGTTCTTCAAAAGAGATCTAAGAAGAAACAGCAAAGACGATATCGATCTTCAATCCGAGTATTTGACTGAAACACCTGATCCTCTAGAAACTAGAACATTTTCTCTAGAGACTTTAATAGAAAATTTAATTGGTCATAATATTGAAAAAAAACCTGATTCTGAAAAAGAATTAAAAGGACATACTTATGATGCTCAAACCACAAACGAAGTCATTACTACAACTGAAAATATGTCTAATAATAACATTACAAACAAAGACAAGGAGATGACTTGTGTTGTCTCGTTGAATATGACCAATGAGAATTTGGAAGAAAATAAGTATGAAGAGAGTCCTGTTATAAAGAAACACTTAGACAAATGGAAGAATTATACTTTTAATGAAATGATAGCTGCCTTATCTAAAAGGATTGACATACAGAACAATACAAGCATGGAAATTATGAAAGACATATCCCGAGATAAGATAGAAGTCACTTTTACTGAATCTATCGATAATTTAAAAGATAAAAATAATTATAATATAAATATTACAGAAGATATAGTATTGAAAGGAGTGAAAAACAAAACAAAAATAGCAAATTCTTATAAAAGCCCTATAGAAGATAGGGCAACAGAAAAGACTAATGACAAAAATATAACACACTTAAAAACTAATTTGGCGAAAAAATAGCCATTCTCTATTATCTGTGTCCGTAGTGAATTATAGTGTTTTACTTTGTGTGTCATAATAAAACAAAATGATCCAAGATTTTTTTCAATTGTATCTTTTTACATACTTTATTATTTGAATGACTGACGATGACGACCCAGTTGGTGTAGTGGTGCGGTTGCCTCCTATCCTAGGCAAGGTTCCGTGGTTCCATTCCCGTTTGGATCAATAATTGATTATTTAAGAAACCATCTCTTCTAAATTGACTTTAATCTGAAAGGGGTCCAGTTATAAGCATGATTCGGTTACGTCGCCCTAGTCCATAGGCAAGCAATTTTAGAAAACTCTGACATACTAAAAAAAACGCTTATTTTTAAATTATTTAAAGCGATTGTTACAAAACCTCCATAATCATACACAATGACTAGAGTTTTTTCTAAGTCCGTGATATAACAAAAAATTCTTGTAAGAAACGTGGAAAAACTAATACCAGATTATTAATGAGTTCGGTAAACTTTTCAAGGAACGCTCAGCTCTGCTCCGGTACCGCCGATTTAATTCCAAACAGAAGAATAAAACTAATTTGTACCGGAACAAAGTACAACTGTCCTCGCGAAAGCGTAATGGTTCCTAAACCTGTGGAATAAGATTTAAAATTGGATACGCTTTGCTGCGGTTTACCAGCATTAGAAGGACCATTCTCTATTAAGTTTTGCAGAGAAACTTTTTCCATTTTTGTCATTAGGCGGTCGTGGAGTGCTCGTCCGGTGATAATGAAACAGAATTGTTTGCATACCGAAGCACTGTGTTCGGTTTGACTATGACGGTCCTAGGGTTCCGTGGTCAAGGAGAAACTTTTTTAGTTCCACTATATCTGCCCGTTTATCAATCCGTATGTCGTTTAGCATAAAATTGAATATTCCTAGTACCTGCTGTTATTTGGTATGATTATATATTTTAATCAAATCGCAAAAATGGTATATTTTCTTTATGATCGATCTCCATCTGTCCATCCATCTGTGGATTAGTACAAACATTATTGATACTTGCTGTAGTTTTGCATTGTTTGTTTAATATATTTTGAATATGCTGACAAATTTATAAAATTAAGTTAAAAAAAAGTGTAAATGCAATATTTTTACTTATCTAACTTATAGAATGGAGTATTTTTAGATCATCATCATCATCACCAGCCTATATCAGTTCACTGCTCGACACGGGCTTCTCTAAAAGCAGGATTTTATAATCGTCACCTTTGGAAGGGCTTGCGATAGTTGCGATTGCTCGTCTTCTGCCAGTACTCGCTTAGCCGCCCTTTTACAACACCCATATTATCCAAGGAAATGCATTTTGAATTTACACTACCGACTCTAAATACTGAAAAACAATTTCAAAACATTAACTACATAGCGTTTTCTTTAAATAAATTGCGTCAAGCATCCTGAAATTATGAAATTTGTTTCTACGAACAAGGAGCCCTTAAAGCTAAAGCATAATTGACTTTAAAAGCGTTGAACAGCTCGCAAACTGACTAGTTCCTGAAGCCGTCTTCAACTTTAATGAGTAAGGCCACTTATAGAGTGATTCAGATACTCGGTAAACTACAAGAATAAACTCGAAGTTATTTCTCCAAAAAACACTTAGGAACAGGATCCTTGATCACACCTAAGGACAAACGCCTCCGCCGTCTACATAATTGCCTAACTTCAAACAAAGTTGTCACAAAACTCGGCAGTTTCCAAAAAAATAACAAAATAAATCACCGGAATTTCACAACGGCCGAAATAAGTTTGAAGCGCACCGTGTAAAACATGGCCGCGACGGGAAACTTTTGTTTTTGGACACATTTTTCTTCCCGCATCTTGATAACTCTTTTAGCCGCGCCATGATTTAGTGCGTTACGTTTCGTTCTTAGAGATAAAGATGGAGGAAACAGCCACATAGTAGCACTAAAAAACAATTTTTAAAGTTAAAAATATAATTATCCGACTTATTGCCTCAATTGTTTTATTTTTCTGTTACAGAGTAAGATACGCTAACCACTTTTTAGCATCTGAAGTGAACACAAATTGGTAACAATTTAATTCCTTGGATTTTTTTATCATCCGTATTAGGTGGGACTTGTAACCACAATCTTTCGCCAACCAGACGACAGCTCATAGCATTTGAGAATTGAGAAATTAACCAAGAAAATTTTGTGTCGACGAAAATACTAAAGGTTTTTACGTTGTTTATTTCATTGAAAACATTTTCAAAACAGAATTGGTTACAGTTTTATTCATCACCACGCATGGTGGAATTATTTTTCAAGGTTCTTGGTCCAGGGTTTTTATACCTGCATAATATATTATAGGTAATTATATTGTCTCTCTAAGTATTTGTGGTACAGACAACGGCAGGTCAATCTACCCAAAAAGTTAAAGGTCATTGAATTGATTTTCAACTAAATAATAGGAGATCAATATCAATAGGCTATTTGACTGGTTTTTGAAATCCATTTTATATTATTAAGTAGAGATTGAATAACCCAGTAAAAGTAGTTTTTTTAAATTCTGGTACATATTTTTTTTTTTTTTTTTATTTATATTTTACTTTATTGAGAAAACCAACAGCGTATATATACAATGTTAACATACATTAATTGATAGTAAATATGGCCAATAACAGGTTTCCCTTATCTTATCAATAGCACAAGTAAAGGATGGAAATGCTAACAATATCCACGCATTATCAAAGAACACACACATTAAACAACAAAACAGAAATCAGCATGACAACCAACTCAATGTCATTTGAGACATGAAATTAATGTAGAACATATTAAATTGTTCTATTTATTTTTAATTTTTGATGTAATATAAATTTTATTTAACTTTATTCCTAATAAATGTTACTTTTTGCCATTTTTATTATTTTATTTTTTGTTATTTTTTTTTGGTACTGCACACACCTACACCCGAATCCAACAATGCACCTACTTCTCTTTTAAACTTGCGCTTAGTGTTCGAAAAGAGGTCAACACCTTTAAAACGCGCGTTATATTCACGTGGCAGACGCAACAAAACTGAATTTTGAAGGAATTTCGAACGATGCCGCATAGTTTCCAATAGTGGGGTTTGACGGGTTCGGTATTTAGGCGTACGAAATGTGATCTTGGATACCAGATACGGACAGTCGACTTTATTATTTACTATGTCATGCAGCAGACCCATATCCAACAATATGCGCCGCTGCTCCAGAGGCAAGATACTATGATCTTTACAGCCTTCCTCGTAAGTTCTAAAAGTCCTACGACTACGATATTTTAGGTGGTTAACAAAAATTTTTTGTATACGTTCCAGACGGGATTTGTATACAGAATAATGAGGAGACCATATAGGGCTAGCATATTCGAGGACACTTCTCACATACGCGTTATAAACTGTTTTAACGATTGATAAATCTGAAAATGGCTTGCACATACGGAGAACAAAGCCTAGATTTTTGAATGCCTTCGTAACAGTATTATCAACGTGTAGGGAAAGTAGCATTTTGCTGTCAAAATATACACCTAAGTCCCTAACATAGGTTTTTCTCTCTATTTGTTTTCCGTTGATATTATAATTCTGTACGAGAGGCTTTGTCTTTCGAGTGAATGTTATGCATTCGCATTTACCCGCATTAACGGTTATATTATTTTTAATATAATAATCATATAGGCGATTCAAATCACACTGCATAGAAACACTGTCTTGCAAGTTACTAATTTTATAAAATATCTTTTTGTCATCCGCATACATGAGATAGTGAGAATGCTCAAAGCACGTACCTATATCGTACAGGTAGGCATTATAAAAGAGAGGACCCAGAAGGGAGCCCTGTGGAACCCCTGTAGGAACATTAATGTAATTTGAACGATAACCACTCATCACTACAGCCTGGGAACGATTTGTGAGGTATGATTCAGTCCAACGAAGTAAATCCCCATGAATTCCCAAGACTTGTAGCTTGTTTAATAGGATCACGTGATCTACCCGATCAAAAGCCTTCTCAAAATCGGTGTAGATCACGTCAACCTGCCCACCCCCATCCATATTTTCCAGAACATAGCTTGTAAACCATGCCAGATTTGTAATGGTTGAGCGACCACTTAAGAAACCATGTTGATTTTCAGGTATTGATTGTGCCAACGTAGAATATATCTCATTATAAACAATTTTTTCTAACATTTTTGCAGCCGTATTCAATATAGAAATGCCTCTATAATTTACAATATCCATTCGCGAACCCTTCTTATGTACAGGCACTATTAGGGCGGACTTCCACCTGTGTGGAAAAATACCCTCCCGTAAAGAGCGGTTAAATAATATAGTCAAGGGAAGGGCAAGCGATTCAGCACATCTCATCCAAAAAACAGCCGGCAACCCATCACTCCCAGCACCCTTATTAATGTCCAAGGATTTTAACATGTTCTCCACAACTAACAAGGAAGTTTGTATATTTGATACTGTGTTACATGAATATTGTTCTTGTACTACTGGAGAGTAACTGTTAGTGGGTGTGCCAAATACACTCTGAAAAAATGAGCTGAACGCATTACATATATTTTTTCCATCCGTAAATTCAACTCCCTCTAGATAAAACTTTTTAGGATATGCCGATCCACCTCGCAAAGCCTTAACAAATGTCCAAAATGCCTTGGGATGTTTTTTGATATTGTTTCCGCTACATGTTGTAAAATGCTTAAAACACTCATTTTGTACGCGTCGTTCTCTTGAGCGTAATAGTGAGAATTCATCGTAGTCTAATCTATTTCCGTATTTTTTCCAGCGTAAGTGTGCTTTTGATTTTTCTTTGATTATGTTTATTAATGCTGGTGAGTACCATTTAGGATACGACCGGTGATTATTTTTAAAAGAATAAGGAATGTATAGATTTAGACAGTTATTAATGATATCATAGAAAACATTGACAGCGTCGTCAATAGTGCCTGTACATAAGAGCGATGGCCAGTCCCGTTCATGGAAGTATTTATTTACGATATCATAACACGCCGCGTAGAAATTCCGCTTTGGTGAGGGAGCCTCTCGTAAAGGTACGATATTTATATCCAAAAGTGAACAGTAAATGGATGGGTGTGCGCGGTCCTCCTTTAAGAGTGGCGTATACGCCGATTCAATACTTATTGGAAGATTAGAAAACACAAGATCTAATGTGTTGCCGTAGGAATTTTTTATAGTGTTATATTGTTTTAATCCACAGTATGCAACGGTTTCCATAAATTCCAAACTAGCCTCTTGAATCTCGACCAACCCTTTTTTCAAAACCGAATATCCGTTCTAGTCCCAAGACAAGCACGGCAGGTTAAAATCACCTATTAGTACAAAGTTGTCCTCAGGACAGAGGTCGACTGCGGCCTTAACAGTTTTTCTTATCGTTTGTAAAACGGAGGGTATCTGGCGTAAGTTGGTGGGTATGTATACTGCGCAAAAATGTAATTTAGGTTTAGAAGTGAACTGGGACGGCACTGTAACCCACAATAGCTCAGCCGGGGCGATGACGTTTTGATCACGAACGATAGCACCAAATATGCGACGTATTAGTATCACTAATCCACCACCGGTACACTTACCAGTGGCATTCAAATCCCGATCGGCCCTGAAAACATCATACCTATCGTCACACAACTCACCATCATAGATACCACCGTGCAGCCAAGACTCCGTCAAAATAATCACGTCATAATCGTTATTCAAAATGCTAAGTCTTAACTCATTACATTTTGTCCTAAGACCTCTAACATTTTGGTAATAGATATGTAGATTATTATTCGCCATTTCGAATTACATTAAACACAAAAACTCTAAGTAAATAGCATTGTGTACTAAAATGATCACATAAATCACTGTTAAAACTTTTTACCAAATTAATAAATACGTCGCTTCTTTGTTTGTTTAAAAAACGCAATTCCCATAAGCTATATTTATACCACTTTCGTATAAAATGAATAGTTGATGAGAAACTAAAATGACGGATATCATAGCCAACACGGCGCACATGCACAGGTGTATAATTGTAAAACGACGTTACTTTCCGGCGACTGCCAGTACGATTGAGTGATAATTTTATTGGGGGGTAAACTGAGTGAGGTGCAAAAATCCGCCCGAACTTACACGTTAAAATGCGGTCCATAAAAGAAGGTGCGTTCTTATACTGGAATAATAAATGTTCAGATACATTGTTATATCCACAATTGCGTGTCATACAACTAAGTGTGCAGTTTTGATGGCTCAATGTATTAATATTAAAATGAATATGTATATAATTTTGTAAGCAACAAATATAGATTAGTAATAGGAAAATAAGAATTATTGTTTTTATTCGAGTCCCAATTAGATCAGAAAACAATACTATGATTACAAGATATATTTGAAAAGAAACGTATAATTTTCTTGGATTGGTACGACTATCTTCCTTGTTAACAGTCGCGAATCGTCGCATATGCATCGCGCGAACCACCAATACTACCAAAACGCAAGTCATTGCGAATAATGAGCTCAGCCCGTGCAGTATCAAAGAGTAGTTAAATAGAGAGTAGATTGTTGTCACAACAAAACATGGAGCCGGTTTTACAGTTTTTAAGGCAAAAAGATTCAAAATAACAACATGCAGTAACATGTAAGGAACAAGTCTAAAAGTATATAAATGATTTTTAAAAGTCTCACATAATATCACACTATCTTTGTGACATCCTTGTAATTTTTTTTAAAAAAAAAATTTGCTGAACAATATCAAAATGAAAATTGAAAGTTCAAAGCCAAAACGCTATTTTGTCAATATAGCGCTGCAATGGGGTCGGTGACATCACCTGCCTGTCTTGTGATCTGTAGCTCATATCATCTCATTTGTTGCAAACAAATAACGAAAGTGCGATTAGATCTATATTTTAACAGTGACTTATGTAATAAAATAAGTTTTAAATGGTATGCAGTTCCAAAATTTATAAATATTTCTATAAAAACTTCTTTGTAAGTGTTCAAAAGAAAGTCTAAGTGCGCCGAAAGTGGTTGCAACTATTTCGGAGGGATCATAATAAATAATAACATAGCGAATAGTACAAATATTTTCTTCTGTGAGGACCATTTCGATGCAAGTAAACATAATATTTATAAATTTTAATAATTC
Organism: Anania crocealis; assembly: GCA_949315895.1. Taxonomy (NCBI): domain Eukaryota; kingdom Metazoa; phylum Arthropoda; class Insecta; order Lepidoptera; family Crambidae; genus Anania; species Anania crocealis. Next base: position 4,024,078 of record OX438880.1, read on the forward strand.
ATTGTATTAAGAATGTAAATATTTTGTTATTGGTTTGAGGTTATAATACCTCTAATGTTTTTATCAGAATGCCTCTTGCAACTCAGTTAGAATATTTCCGATGTTTTCATAATATTAGCTAAAAATTGTAGCTAGAGTTTTATGATTTCAATAAACATTACACTCGAAGATGACGACTAACTAGTTTGTTTGGTACAGATTTTAAATGAATGGGCAGGTTACTGCCCTCTGCTTTACAAAATTGTTGTCCATGGTAAAAGTAATTGACAGAATTTGTAAAATATTGGAAATAAATCTCACATAAACAATGGATACTATTATTATAGAAAAATGTTATTATCAAAACATTTTAAAAAGCTACTAAAACACAAGTAGGCAAACGAAGTTATCAAGAAGGTGACGTCATCATAATCCCGACCAATCAGGAGCGTTTCGTGTCACGTGACAAACGTTTAAATAAATGCATTTTTACTTCTGGATTTATAAATAAATCGTTTATTATTTTCAACTTCCGTTACTAAATAACCATTTTTAAACTCATAATTATAAGCTGATTCTAGTAATTCGCACTTTTTTTGCATTGTCAAATAATAGCCTATTGAGAAAATTTGACGTTTTGTAGTAGGTTGACGTGCCGTGGTCTGTACCTTCATTTCCCCACACTCACATGTTAACGCTACAAAAAGTTTTACAAATAATAAGTTTTCGGTTAAGGCCGTAACGGAGATCTTAATAAGCCGACCCATACTTGGTTACTTTTATACTTTTCATCACGTAATATTTTGAATAGTTTAGTTTATAATACAAATGATCTATCTTTTTTCTTTGTACTGTGCCAGATAAAGCGCGATTCGCGCCAACCATTTGTAAAAATGGCGACCATTCGTCCCCATTTGGTGGGAGTGGGGAGTGTGATACCTGATAAGGATGCTAAATTGGCATTATGTTTCAAAATACTCAGTAGACGTCTTGAGGAAAGAGGAAAATGTTGGCTTTTACCATGAATTGGCCAATAGATTGCCAAGCCTAGCTAGATGAATAAGAACTAGGCTTTTGTACTTCTTAACGTCCCGTTTGTCTACTGGTTTGAATTTCGGGTTCGATCAACGAGAGTTTCGAATTTTGTGATCGACCCGCATTAATTTGGCAAGCGTGGTGATTATGCTTGTACCCATCATTGCTGTGGTAATTTGAATTTAATTATGGAGGCCTTAGCCCTGACAGACACATAGAACAAATAAGTAGTAATAAAAGAGCATAATATAAAAAAAAATACAATTAAAAATATATTTATTCTCTCATCACAAACCATTACATGAATAAACATGCTAGCTTAAATATAGTTTGTGTGAGACTGACGCGGACGCCTGAAATATCAATACACGTATCTGATGTACTAGTCATCAGGCTCCCACCCTCCAGATTGAGCATTTTTATCAATTCGTTCTGGTAGAGCTTAGAACATTGTTCATTATGTTCTAAGTGGTAGAGTTACAATAATAAAACCGGCCAAGTGCGAGTCGTACTCGCGCACGAAGGGTTCCGTACCAAAAAGGCCAAAAAAAACGGCTTTGTTGTAAATGGGAGCCCCCCTTAAATATTTTTTTTATTTTGTTTTTAGTATTTGTTGTTATTGCGGTAACAGAATTACATAAATTGTAAAAATTTCAACTGTCTAGCTATCGCCGCTCTTGAGATACAGCCTGGTGTTAGAGCGACGGACAGACGGACAGACGGACAGACGGACAGACGAACAGACGGACAGACAGCGAAGTCTTAGTAATAGCATAGGGTCCCGTTTTTACCCTTTGGGTACGGAACCCTAAAAATTAATGTTACTGGCTGGAAATGAAATTGTTTAAATAAACAAATAAAAGATTTTTGTTTATGGCCAGTTTGAAAGTACCTACATTGTATTTTCTACTTTTACGGCTAAAGTTGTGGCAGTAAAATTATTTAAATTTGGAAGAATTTGTATATGGGAGCCACACAAAGACTAAACGCTTAACATTACGTTAAGCGTTTCGTCTTTGTGTGGCTCCCATATATATACAAAATCTATGGTGGTTCCTTACCTACACGATGACTGAGCACCTCGGTCTATTGACAATTTAATTGTTAATTTTAATTTATACTTAATTATAATGTTAATTTTATAACAATATCTATTATGGTTTTTAATTTTATGAAAAGAAACGTCAAACATTTTTAAGAACAGATTATTATATTTCATTAGTCGAGTGGTTTAAATACCGGGCCAATATATTGATGTCCTGAGTTCGATTCCTAGATCGGGCAACAGAAGTTTCGAATTTTCGAATATTGCCGTGGTATCAGATCACCAACTTATACAGGATGAAATTTTATGTACTTTCGGAATTTTTTATAGGAGTTAAATATCGTGTTTAGAGCCCATTTCCGAAATAAAAAATGTAGGTCAAGTTTTGACCTTGAAATATTTTTCGCAAAAAAATTTCTAATTAAAAGTGGTCGTCCTACAACCTTGAACGTAAACATTGCATTGTAAAACGAATTCGTTTTAAACACTTGAGTACTTTATTTATCTTACCTCTTTTAATCCTCTCCTAGCTCCCTTAAGTAATCCATTCCTACTTATGTAGTAAAACTTTTGCCGAATTCATAATAAAATTGAAACACACACATTTCAGGTTAACAACATGTAGGAATCACCAAACTTGTCTTTCGAGTTACACTCTTGGCTTGGTATTTGCCCATAAGCTTTCTCAAACTCTCATTAAATGTTTTTCACGTATTCACTATTAAAACTATGATTAAAACCCACATTAATTATTTTGTATTCAGAACAACAATGATGCAAGAACTTAATATCACAAAATGCAGCCATCTGACCTGTCAATTCTTTACAGTCCTTGTTGTTTTTCGATCCTTTCGGAACCGGCTAAGGTCTGAGACTATGCTGCCATGTCATTAGTGTGAATTTAATCATTCTTAATTATAAAATATCATAAACACTTACTTAAACTGGTTTGGTTGGTTACTGGTTGAAACTATTAATTAATTAAAAGAAAAGAAACATTACTAGTATTTTAAAAACTATTCGAAATGCAGACCGTTTCTCTCCAAACATAATCTTGCACGTTTTTGAATATTTTCTTTAAGTTTGTTGAGAACTACATTTTCATTTTTGACTTCATTAAAAGCTAACACTATCTGAGCTTTTAATGCCTCGAGGCTTTGGGCTTCTTCTACATACACGCGTCGCTTTATCTCACCCCACAAAAAGAAGTCGCAGGGTGTCAGATCAGGTGATCGCGGCGGCCACGCGACGGGACCCCCGCGACCGATCCAGCGGTCACCGTATTCAGAACTTAAATAGTCTTGTACGGAGGCGGCGTAATGCGGGGGTGCACCATCATGTTGGTAATAAAAATCACGATAGTTCAATAAAGGCACATCGTCCATAAAGGTCGCCACAACATTAGGCAACATATCCAGATAGGTACCACCGGTCAGTCTAGTAACACAATAATGAACAAGCTAGTGATTGATTACTAGTGAAGAAGGAAAGAATAAGACGGTTGAAGTGAATGTACGATTTTGCACTGTTTATAATGTTTTGATACATTTAGCACGCAGGAATTCAATGTCAATTTGCAATGCCATAAAAAAGAGCAATGTGCTAAATTTAAAGTGTGTTTTTTTTAATTTATTCGATACAATACCTTTCAAAAAGTACTCACTGAGTCAAAGTATCGTATAAATCACCCATAAATTTCGATAAGTTAGGTTAGTTTAGGGTTAGGTTAGGTTAAGTTATTAAGTGTAAGTAAGTGTTTATGATATTTTATGTATTTGTTAAGAATGATCGAATTCGCACTAATGCCATGGCAGCATGCGGTCTCAGACCTTAGCTGCCTGGTTCTGAAAGGAGCAATAAACAAACAAAAAACGCAGCTGTCAGTCTAATTTATTGCAAGTGCATAATTATTTTAGTTTATTCATAGTTTTAATTATTTTGGTATCGTGAATGTGAAAAACATTTAATGTGAGTTTTAGATAGCTTATGTGCAAATACCAAGCCAACAGGGTAACTCGTTAAATTCAATTTTGGTGATTTCTTCATGTTGTGAACCCAAATGGGCGTGTTTTCGATGTATTGTGTTGTTCAATGTATTGTGAATTCGGTAAAAGGTTTACTTCATAGGAATGTATTGCCTATGGAGCTAGGAGGATTAAAAGATGTAAGAGAAATAAGTAACTCAAGTCTTCGTTTTAAAATGAACACTTGTAGGTTATGGTAATGTTTTTGTTTTTCATACTGTTCCATACTGTATTTGTAATTGTTTTTGTTGTGGTTTCTAATAAAGTTAAGTTAGTTTTAGTTTGTTCAATGAACATTCATTAGCTGATTGGAGCCTTTTGCTTTTTACGATCCTAAGCCTCTCAAAAGTCAACAACAAGAATAGTTTCGTAATGAATTAATGAATGCATGAATGAATGAATGAATGAGATGCGCACGGTGTAAAAAGTGTGTTGCGAGGAGGCCATAACCAACATTTTAGATTTTTCGCGGACTTTTTCTAGGTGCTTTTTCTTGACATTTTTGTACTGGGCTATACTAAAAGAAAAAATACGTCATTTGTTTTTTGTCTCGTAGATTGATATATTAAAATTTGGAAAGGGGTTAAAATTTCACCCTGTATACTTATGTACTTTTATAAAAGTACCCTATGTGCTGTTCCTACCTATCGTCTTTTTCCGTGCCAAAATTCATCCAGATCCATTCAGCCGTTTTTAGGGTTCCGTACCCAAAGGGTAAAAACGGGACCCTATTACTAAGTCTTCGCTGTCGGTCCGTCTGTCCGTCGCGCTGTCACCAGGCTGTATCTCAGGAGCCGTGATAGCTAGACAGTTGATATTTTCACAAATTATGTATTTCCATTACCACAATAACAACAAATACTAAACACAAAATAAAATAAATATTTAAGGGGGGCATTTATTTCCCATACAACAAACCCGATTTTTTGGCCTTTTTGGTACGTAACCCTTCGTGCGCGAGTCCGACTCGCACTTGGTCGGTTTATTGGAATTTTTTTTTTGATTGAGTTACAAACATGCATCCAAACTTTTACATTTATAATATTAGGAGTTAAAGTATGAAATTGCCGTTTTGTATGGACGAAATCGAGAAAAGTCATTTTTCCATACTAACAATTTTTTAGTTTTTTTAAAACCGCCAGAACCGTTTTCGATACAATTAAAGGTGAAAGTTAGATGGTTATAAAGCTACGCATTATAGTATTTAAATTTCTGAAAATCAAAGTATATAATACAAATATACTTAATTGAAGCAAGAAGGTCAGCTGACACATCGTAAGGGGTCTTTTCAACGACTTCCTTTGAAGTAATAGGCACTAGTATTGCATTTTTTTTTTAGTCAAAAGTTACTTTATTTAGTTTTTGATACAATACAAAATAAATTACGCAATAATATGACTATATTTAAGAGCTATAAACAAAATAAAAAGTGGGAAAATAATCGGCAATTTCATACTTTAACCCCTATTATTAGTCATAATTAGTAAAATAAGATTAGTAATTATAAGTTAGAAGAAAACTAACAACGATAACTTAGATCAATTTTAATCATTGTTTGTTCGTTTTGTTAAACACGTTAAGGGAGTAATCGGGATGAGATGGCAAGGAATATTTTGACGATAACTACCATTTAAAAAAAAAATACAACTTCACTTACATTCTGTATCCGAAAGTACTATGTGCCGAAAGTAATTAATTAAAGCACTCGTTTTGTGGAAATCATAAACAAAGAGGGTACCACATCGTGTCATTTTCAAACAACGAGCTGTCAAATTATAACATTCAGAAGTAATACTATGCATACCAAAGCCATGTAACCTTGAATTACAAGACTTAACTTACGTTTTACATAAACGAGTAGTTATTACATATCTGAGGAGCTAACATTACATAAATTACCTGAAATAACAAGCTTCATACACTTCACGGTGCTTGCCAACAAAATAATTGTTGGCGTCATGTCATACTTACTTGAAACCCTACGATGAATATGTTACAAACAATAGTTTCAAGAATTGAGACACGGATACATCTAAACTAATATTATAAAGCTGAAGAGTTTGTTTGTTTGTTTGTTTGTTTGAACGCGCTAATCTCAGGAAGTAGGTACTGGTTCGAATTGAAAAATTATTTTTATGTTGGATAGTCCATTTATCGAGGAAGGCTTTAGGCTATATAACATCACGCTGCGACCAATAGGAGCGAAGCATCAGTAAAAAATGTTGCAAAAATAATCACAATCTTATTAAAAGAAATTGACGCGGACGAAGTCGCGGGCAACTGCTAGTGTCATTATATTATTGATGGTGTAAGTTTTTCGACTGCCTCAGGGAACTCAAAATTTCGACTCCCAAGTCGAAATTTTTGTATCATCTTAACCGATTCTAATAAGTTTGTAAAAATATTTCTTTTGGATGTTGGGGATATGTAACCTCTTCATTTTAGGTCAGTACATATTAGTTATTTTGTCAACGAATCCTTCCAAATAGACCAACAGATTTGAATTTAATGGTATAGCGCCGCGCCCGGATTGCGAGGAGATGCGGGTTCAAGTCCCGCCTGAGACATAATTTTTCAAGTTTATATACTGATATTATAATTGCAATTAAGTTGCTAAAATATCAAATAAAGCATAATTGGTATATAAAATAAACTAAGCTTGAGCCTTTTGGGTCTGTTTGAGAGTGATCGGGAAACGAGGCAGGCAGGACACGACCCAATAAAGTTTATCTGCGGAATATAAATTAGGTGATGTCGGAATTTCGGCCGCCATGTTTATTCTATTCTTGCGTACTTACGTCACGATAATATTTCTGAAATATTTATACGAGTATAGCTAAAGTTTCGTTGTTTTTCGACTTCCAAAATAAGTATTTTTTTTTAAGTAAAGTCCTATGACCATCCCACTGCAGAGCAAAGGCCTCCATCATTGCATTCAAGTTACTACAATAATCATGGGTACAGGCGTAATCACCACGCTTGCCAAATGGGTTGGTGATCGCAAACACGAGCAATGCTCGAAAGTTCGAAACTTCGACCCCGGATCTTGACCCAATATTTAAATCAATAGACCGACGGGCCGATCAACTTATTTTGGTGGGCGATAGCCTAGTAAGTAGTTGTAAAAAAATATCTTGCAAGGTACCTATTATATAACGAGAACCTTCGTAAAAAAGCCAGGCAAAGTCTAGGTATGCATATAGCTTAAATGCCACGTCCGTTACATAACCTCAAATACCCCGGACATAACAATAAGAGTTAAATTCAATTCTCGGTGCACTGCACACCGTCAATAATAACGCAAAGAGTTCCAGTGAGATTTCTGCTGGCTACGTACTTTACACACAGTACTGATAATGCAGAAGAACTACCAAATTCACTAACAAATAAAATCTATCTAATCTATTTATCTAAATGCCTAGTAACTTGGTAAGGTGGGGAAAAGCCTCTGAAAAATGTTGTTATACTTGTGGAGAGGCGATATGTACAGCAAGACACCTATTGGTGGGATGCAAGGTGCTCTTGAATAAGGGTGACTACTCACATTGCCATGACAGAGTACTTCAAATCAAACGTGAAGCTATAAGCCTTTCAGTGGCTAGAGCCCAAAAAGGATTGACTACAAACAAAAGACAAATCAACTTCATTAAAGAAGGGTCCACTGTAAATTATAAGAACAAGCCTTACTCAATCCTGGGTACAGCACCTGACTGGACTATTTTAATGGACACGTATGAAAAGCACTATAAAATCCCAGAGGATGTGTGTGTTTCATCATCCAGACCGGACATTTTTCTTTTTTCTAGAGCTACAAAACGGATTGTACTTGTAGAGCTTACCGTGCCGTGGAAAACTAATATACCAAAAGACCACGCAATGAAAGAAAACAAATTTTAATACTATGATCTCCTAAATGAATTAACGAAAAACGGTTATATAGTTAGTCTATATGCTGTAGAAGTAGGAGCGAGAGGTATACCAGCAAAATCTCTCTATAACCTGTTGAAAGACCTTGGCTTGGCCAGAACTGCAGTAAGTTCTTTACTAGAGTGAGTGTCTAAAGCTGCATTAGCAGGTTCATACCAGATTTGGCTGGGCAGGGAGAGAAACACGAGTAGTGAAGGTGAGTGTTGATGTACGTCGGAAAGGGGCCCCTTAAACCTTAACCCGTGCCACAAGTCCCGGGAGCTACTCAGAGTTTCTCTTTCTGCCACACGATGGACCCGGCACCCGCACGGTGAATCCATGGAACGCTAAGAAGTTTGTCTCATTTCACTTTGGCCGCAATAGTGATATAATAATAAATCTAGGTTAGGTTAGGTGAGAGATAGCTCTGATAATCTTAGACCTGTGTTAGTGTCAAAATATCACTGCCTTACAATTGCACTGTATCGGTCTAGTGAATTTAGCAATGGCACTGAAACTAGTCCATTGAATTGTAAGCATGAAATGCAAACGATTGACAATAATCTGTGTAATTATAATATCACTGCTTTAATTATATCCCTGCAACTTAAGCAATGTTATTCGTCTTTTTTATTGTAACTGACAAATGTCAGTGTCTTTATCTAAGCTGCCAGTCCTTTGGTCTATCTAAGCAGCCTGGACGCGTCACACGTGAAGCTCGAATAATAATAAAAAATATTTTAGACATGCCTCACTGGGCCACACAGAGCCATCTAGTCTCAAATTAAGTTTTTATTAAGTACTCTGTCGTATGGGGTACTAGACAACCGATAATCTTACATAAATACATTTTTGTTTTTGTAAATACATACTTATCTTATAATACATAGAAAACACCCAGACCAGTACAAACAGACATGTTCATGCACACAAATATTTGTACTGTGCGGGGATCGAACCCGCGACCCATGGCTCAGAAACAGCGTTTACTACCGCTGATCCAAATGGTCGAATAGGGTCGGTAGAGTTTGGCAAAAGTGTCGAAACTTATAGACCCCCCCCCCCAGAGGGTTTACTAAGGGCATCCTGAGGGTCCAACTCCATCCATCCATCTCCTAACTGTCATAGATATGCATCCATGACAGTTGATGTATGGATCTTCTGTTTTGGCATATCGGAGATAGAAAACAACTTCTGTCTTCGTTTCTCTGGACGGCAAAAACAGAGATAGAAACTGTTTCCTATCTCCGATATGCCGAAACTGAAGATAGATAGGTTATTGGAAATGGCCGTAAGTATCCATATCCATATCACAGATAGCTCATATGGATACATATCCATATTAGAGACAGTTACTAAGGAGATGGCTACACCGTCACGTTTTAAAATAATATTTATTTGTTTTTGAGTAATTATATTGTTTTTATTCTTAATTTATTTGCGACTTTTTGATTATATTTTTCTAACTCTAGTATCCGTGAGCAGGCCCCCATACAAGGTGGACCGACGATCTGATCAAGGTCGCGGGAAGCCGCTGGATGCGGACAGCACAGGACCGATCGTTGTGGAGATCCTTGGGGGAGGCCTATGCCCAGCAGTGGGCGTCGTTCGGCTGATATGATGATGATGATGAACTCTAGTATACAAGAAAATTGTTACTACTAACACTATGGATGAAGATCTAAAATAAAGAATTTTTTTCGTTTAACGCGCAATTCTGTGGTGTAACTAAAGTTACAAGTAACAAAAGTAACTGGTGGGAAGTTGCCATTAAAAGTGTGTAGTTGTAAGTTTTATTAAGTTGTATGTATGTTAGTCTTAAGGTATTTATTGTATGGACCTGTGTTGCCTGAAATGAATGATAAATAAAAAAGACGTGTGGCACTCGGAGACTGCCGCGGTAAAGCTATTGTATAGCACTTTTTGGACGACGACCATTTGGATCAGCGGTAGTTAACGCTGCTTCTGAGCCATGGGTCGCGGGTTCGATCCCCGCGCAGTACAAATATTTGTGTGCATGAACATGTCTGTTTGTACTGGTCTGGGTGTTTTCTATGTATTATAAGTATGTATTTACAAAAAAAAAAGTATATAAGTAAGTTTATCGGTTGTCTAGTACCCCATACGACAGGGTACTTAATAGTAGCTTAATTTGGGACTAGATGGCTCAGTGTGGCCCAGTGAGGCATGTCTTAAATATTTATTTATTATTATTATTATTTATCAACTTATGCAATTATAAAACTAAAAAGTATCACCGCTGTGCCGGTCGGAGTGGGGGGGTGTTAGGTTATTTTTGTTACGGAATTTCTGGATTCGGTCTCCACGCTCAAGGCCCGCGATAGAAGCTATGCAATAGCTTAATTTTATAATTTTCCGTGATAATTTTATGTATTTTCTAATTTTGACTTTTGTAACTAAATTTTTCTGTTATTTTGGCAGATATGGTAGGCAACATACTGTCAAAATCCTTATTTTCTTCTAAATTCTTTTAAATTTCGGAAATTCGAAATTGTTCGATCGTGCCTCGCCCCGAGTGTTAGGTTAGGTTATTTTCGTTACGGAATTCTTTCTGGATTCGGTCTCCACGCTCAAGGCCCGCGATAGAAGCTATGGAATAGCTTAATAAATAAATTCACTGTGTATTATTCTGTTGTGCCCCAGAACAAACTTGATCGTTAGGTGATAGGTGATTAGGGTGAGCCAACTGCGCGTAAGTGTACTGTGGCTATAACCAAAGTAATAGTCTTGGTTGTGTCTGGAAACTAGGGAAATTCAACAAAAATATCAACGGAAACTCTCATACCTAGTTACTGGTATAAGGTATCAAAGACAATTAAAGTATCAAATAAATTTCATACTTTAAATGTTAACGTTTTGTTATAACGACCAATCATAAGGTATTTGGTTGATTTAGTCGATGCATTTATTTGTTAGTAATTTTGTTTTATGGTGCCCTCAGGATACCATTCGTGACTCTACATAGGTAATATTAAAATTTTTCGCGGCACAGGCCTTGGCATAATTATGCTGAGCGAGAGAACCTATTTGGTACAGCCACAGATAATATAATACGTACAGCCCAATGATATTTAAAAAGTAATAGATATGTTACATGCGCTCTCAATATGCGTCCCTAAAACGTCACAATTATGACGTCTTTTCAAATCCATAAAAGAGAAAGTAATTGTTCTTTTCACGAGTATGACAAGGACAAAATAAGAATTACGCATGTGTGCAGTTGTTCGCAAGCGGCACAGATATTTCGATAGTTTTGTAAGGGCATAACCTATCTATACTTTTTAAATATCATTGGTACAGCCATAATTATCTTTTTTTATCTTTACATTTGCATCATAATTTATTGCACCAAATTAACGTTATTTATCTTACCTATATCTACTTAGAAACTTTTCTCAGCCTTTCTTGTTAATCCTTCTACATTTTAAATCCAAGCACAACTAAGGTATGTTTCTCAAAACTCCCGCACGCCTGTTTAATTGCTCGGCGACAACTTGTAACATAAACAACACCCGACTGCAGAGAGCTGGTGATAAATTCTCTAAACTGTGGAACTAGTGTAGTAAGGAAAAACCATTTATATGTCTTTCCACTCGCTGTGTACGTAATAAACAATGTTATTTACACGTCGAAGAAAGTGTACCTATGTTTTTAAATTAATTAAATTTGATGATAATTAGTGCTGGCATAAAATAAAATAGTATTTACCCCTTCTCCTCATAATAATATGATTGTCGTAGCATAAACGTAGAATCTATGTCGTAAAGAGAGAATGAATTAAAAAACATTCGCTTGACGAACGTTTATCACACAAATCGTATATAGGTTTCGTAAAAACGTATTTTAACGTCATTCAAAAGACTTTTGAATTACGTTAACAAAAGACGTTTTGTGACGGCTCCACATCACACGTTGACGAAACTAAAACTGAACGTATAAGATATTTTTAACACCTTTTTGACATATTCTTGTATATTTTCTAAATAAAAATACGACCATATTTCATTATATATGTCTACTACTAAAATACTAGTCTGATAAAGACTTTTCTTTCTTTTACCAGTCATCCTGTATAAGTTTCTTCTTATTAAAAAAGTGGTTTAAATACCGGGCCAAGATTTCGGGGTCCCAGGTTCGATCCCCGGGTCGGGCAACAAAAAGTTTCGACTTTTCGAACGTTGCTCGGGTTTGTGATCACCAACCCGCATTTGGCAAGCGTAGTGATTATGCCACTTCCCATCATTGCACTGGTAACTTGAATTCAATGATGGAGGCCTTTTCCCTGCAGTGGGATGATTATAGGCTGTTACTTTATTAAAAAAAAGACATCTAGTAGTCTCATGTAGGTATCTTATTTTACGCAGTAAATTTCACACCCTTAATAGTGTACTGCCGGGATGCATCAACTTAAATTAAAAATTCCAGAAAATCATTGTGACACTTTAAAATCACAACAGACACGAAGTATTTTTATCACTGTTCCAGAGCTTGGGTACCGCAAGAATTCCAATATAATACCACGGCCCGCGAACTATTTGAATAAAATCCTTTTGTTGCGGTGTCCTGCCGTAATTTGAAAATGGCGCAAGTTTTTGGAAGCACTAGTTATGTACAGGCTGAGTAGACTCATAGGGAAATTTCTTTCCCTATGGTAGACTAGAGGAAATAATTTATAAAAAAAAACAGCCAAAGATGAATCGGACTTGTAGATAGTCATAATACAACCTTGTATAGAATTTATTTTTGGCGTGATTCAGTAACATATATCATTCGAAATTTTCGTATTTCTAATGATTTTTTCTGACATAATTCGAAAGAGATCTTAATTAGTCTTAGCTTAAATTAAATGTCCGAAGTGTAAGAACCGCGAATCGCAAAGCCTGTCTTTTAGCATTTTTTTGGTGTAACCAAGAAATTACTTTGTTCTAGGTACCTTGTTACTAGGTACTTAGTACCTAGTTCACTTTGTAAGTGACCTCTTGTTGCATTAAATGCTACTACTAAAAATACGTAAAAACTTTTGATACGGCGAGTTTGAATAAAACACTTAGTCAAACAATTAACTCCTTTTGTTTTGTTTCGCTTCTATTCGCCAAATCTGGGTTTTAATGTTGGCCGACTAGAACATTACGCTACTTAGTACCGTTTAAAGTTATAGACTCGTTAAGTCTTGCCTCAGCATGAAGAGGTGCAGAAGGCTCACTTTGCAAAAGAGAAATAGAGACTGGGATTTTATAAGCGTTTAACCTAACTGATCACTTTACATCACCATTAAGAGGAAACACCACGGTCGTTTTTCCATACAAACGTAGTCCCTGTTTCCTCCCTGGATAATGCCAGTAGAGCAATAATTTTTATTACAAAAATTTATGGCCACTATTAGCATGTTTCTATGTTTTCTGTTTTTTCATAAATTAATTATTAAAAAAGATATGAGCCCTCAAAAATCGAAAAAATTCGCCAGATTTTCCGCTGTGCTCAAACACCAAGAAAACAAATTTGGCTAAATTTTAGAAAAAAAGGAAAACATACGAACACGGCCAAAGGCTTTCTTTAATTTTTAATGAAAAAAGTATTTAAATCGGTCTAGGATCGTTGGGGACTCCGAAACGTTGATTTGGTGTGTTTTTAGTAGGTATTTTCGGTCCAAGAAGCAGTTGTCTCTATCACACTCTGCGGTGAATGCGTTTGGCACTGCGCGACAGCAATAGATTTCACAAATACCTATTCTTCTATTCTCTCGCCCGTAGTGTTTCCTCTTAAGGTGTACACTATTCAGCAGGTGGTTTGAATTAAAAAAAAGTGAAAATGTGACAAGAATGAATGGCCACGTATAAAGTAATGATGAAAGACGGAGCTCTAGGATTTTATTTTGGAGACCCCTGAAGATAGAGAAGATATACTCGTATTAAGATTTCTCTCTGATGTTGGAGATGTTAATCGAAACTGGCTTACAGCGTGAAGCCTTGAATAAAGTGACCATCCCAAATGTCTGTTATCTCAAAGGTTATACTAGTCACCCAGTAAACGAAGTGTGTGGGTTCGAATCCCTCCTCATGCATTTGAGACAGATCAGACAATTTTTATTCAGGGAATCTAATTTTCAATTCACACTAGCAATTTATTTGCTTAAATGACAGTTTTTAAATCATCAAGAGACCTGTGTCTAGAGGGGGACCGAAAATATGCTGCATGAAGATTACAGACCATATTACTAGAATGTGCCGTCAACATAACGAACTGGTTGCTAGTTTTCCGGAGGTTGATATCTTTAATAGCAGTGGTTATAAATTTAAAAAATATATTAAAAAGATTATCGCTTTGAAGTATACGCTATGTTTCCAACATATTATATACAACGATGATAATTCTTTGATACAACAATGATAAATATTATATACAAAAATATATTTTATATCAATGATATTACAAAAAATAGTATAATATGTAGTGTATTTAGTAAAATAGTAGTCAAAATACTATAGTAAAGTTGGAAGCACTTCCTTCTGCAATTTTCCTCAATTAAGACCATCTGCGTAGACACACTTGACGTTATGAGTGTTCAGATATTATTGGTTAGTTGTGTGTATAGAAGTTATTGACTAGCGTCTGCTCAGACATTAATGAAGTAATGAATGTTCAGATATTAATGGTAACTTGTAGTGTATGGGGAACTTATTGACATTTTCAACTGTTCAGAAGTATTTGGTCACTTTGTCTGCTCCAATATATCTGACGGCGACTGTTATCTCTTTTGCACATCTCTCTAATAAAATAAAAAAAACTTGAGAGGTGTCATTTGACAACCCGATGGAACGAAGTTCATTTTCAGTGAAGGAATTGTAATAAAATTTTATTTTATTTTAAATTTGTTTTTAATTTCCTCCCTCTCCCTCTCCTTCCCTCCCTCCCTCCCTCGCTCCCTCTCTTTCTCTCTCTCTCTCTCTCGCCGCATGGTTTACAACTTTATTAGCAAAAAGTGTCAGTCAAAAAGTATCGTTACAATTTTTTCCGTCTAGCCCCCTTACGCAACGCGCGATAAGGAACTTCGTTCCAATAAAATAATCACAGCAACATAAACTAAATTGTTTAACATTACATACAACTTTCTTCGACTAATGCATTGTCGTGACAATGTTATTAAGCGTAAGATTGTTTAACTTTGATCGAAGTTTTCTCTACATCGCTCAGCGTCCTTGCACATTCCGCCCCGGATCGTGACGGGGTGAGTCGCCATTTTGTTTCAGTTGCCGTTTCATTGGGAACTCGTTCAAATGTTAAATATACTAGAAATGTCGTGAATGGTAGTGAAATGTCGTAAATGTGCTGACATGGTTGTATTTAGAGATATTTTTGGTGAAGTATCACTAAAAGTACTCCGATTTTATTTTAAGGGTTCCGAAACTTAAAAAGACAAAACTAAAGTCTTAAAGCTTCATTTTGTTGTCCGGCCCCCCCGACCGCCTGTCTAGCAAGACAGTTTATCAGGAACGCGCCAAGATATTGACTTGAAACTGAAATTTGAACCTAAAATTAATATACTCTGGTCTGTCCCTTAAAGCTAAGAAAAAATCAAACTGAATTGCTGCAAAAACGTATATTTCGACACTCTCAAGGGAATCATTTATAGAGTTTCTCGTTGATGGGTACAGTATTTGTTGTCTTTTATTTTGAATTTCTTTTATTCAATGTACAGTTCCCAGTTTTGCCTGCGACATCCCGGTCGATTAGCCCGCGTGTGCTCCGGCTGATTGAAAAATGTTCGCGCGTCGCGGCTCGGGCCCGAGTGATCGCGGGCTCAATGTGTTTAGGAATTCCTCTACAGTCCCGACGGAAATAACTTGAATCCTGATCGCCCGGACCATTTTGAGGGTCTCTTGTAATTATAGGGAATAAAGGCACGGTAGAAACCGGTCAACGTCGGACCGTCAAAAAATGAGGAGTTTATATGCCTAATAGGGTTGTAAAGCCAACTAGTCGGCCATATTTATAGTCGGCGATTAGTCGGCTGAAACGGCCGACCAGTCGGCCCGTTTTTTGCTCGTATTAATATACCTAAGAATTAATGAAATTGGAATCTTTATGTTATTATTTTTTATTAGAAATTCAAAATAAATTTTACAATGTCTTTTCAGTGCAATTTAGAACAGGTTAGGAAATTAGGAACCATTCGTTCGATACATTAGAACACTTCTCTTGACCTAATAATAATGAATTAGGGTTAGGGTGTCGCAAAGAGGGGTGCACCTAACCGAAACCTAACCTAATCTATTTCCAGCTCAATCATTTCTGTCATTCAATGTCAGCTGATTGGTCTTTAAAAGACTAGGGATATTGTTTAGGAGCCGCCGAGCGCCTCAAAAATACAAAAAAAAAACGATTCATGATTTATATGATTTTATTAGGATTTCTAACCTCCCCCGCCCCTTAACTAAAGTCCTTAACTTTTAGTGACAGAAAGTATTGCGCTGGAAATAAGTTAGGTTTAGGTTAGGTTAGGCTTAGGTTAGGTTAGGCTTATTATAACCTAATGCAATAATCAGCTTGGCCGACTAGTCGGCCATTTTGTAGGCGACTAGTCGGCTAGTCAGCTAGTCGGCCAAAGTGCTAGTCGGCCCATCTCTAATGCCTAAAACTGTATAGAGTTACCCCAATGCTGCAGTATTATGGTTATTCTATTCTGTTGTAGTCGGACTCACCCACCGAGGATTCCGTACTTCGCGTGCACCGTTGCTTAGCCTCGATAATTGAATACGTAATTTAAATATATTTTTAAGCTATTGCATAGCTTCTATCGCGGGCCTTGAGCGTGGAGACTGAATCCAGAAATTCCGTAACGAAAATAACCTAACACCCCCCTATCCGACCAGCACAGCGGTGATACTTTTTAGTTTTGCCATCTATCGATGAATAGCAGAACTTTTAATGACTTTTGAAATATCACGCTTGTCTCTTTAGTTCAGCAACCCGCCTTTGAAAACCCGCAAAAATGTTATGCAATAGTTTTACCGCGGCAGTCTCCAAGTGCCACACGTCTTTTTTTTAAGACTTTGTTACAAATGTAGGTGTAGTTTTAATTTTCATTTTCCTATTCATGTGGTATAAAACTGTAACGTTAATTTTTCATAGTTCTAGGTCAACGGTAAGTACCTATAGTGTCAAAACGACGTATTGTACGACATAAAATAATCGTTTCTGTTTTACATACATACACTCACGCCTTTTTCCCGGAGGGGTAGGCAGAGACCAAATCTTTCCACTTGCTACGATCCTTACAGACTACTTTCGCTTCATCCACATTCATTAATCTTTTCATACACGCTCGCCGGTTTAGGGTACTCTTGACCTGACCTTTCCTTAGAACTTCCCTGATTTGATCAAGATAAGATCATCGAGGCCTTCCCCTTCCAACTTTTCTATTCATACTCGCCATGTATATCCTTTTAGTCAACCTGCTTTCATTCATCCTCTCAACATGTCCAAACCATTTAAGCATGTTTTATACATGACTAAGCAGTTTGATTGCTTCTCAACTATAAAGTACCTACTCTAGACTTGAGGATATGCTTTAAACAGTTTTGACAGATAGATGGACGGACTCACATAAGGGTTCTGTTAATATATAAATTTTCCTATTGAAGTACAGAACCCTATTAATACGCGTCGACCAGAGAGCCTAATCTATTTTTCGTCGAATAAATTTAAAACCTCGTATTTTTCAGCGGTTAAAAAAAGTATATTCCAAAAATGCAGTGAAGATTTCCTCTGCTGTGTTCAAAGAAATCTGCATATAGTTGTATGCAGATTGTTTTATGAATAACACTAGTTCCCATATAATGTATTTGCATATTAAAATTGAAGCGAGAATCGCCGGCGAATAGACTCCGCCGAAAACGAAAATAAAGCTAGATAAATACGGGTGCTGGTTTTTTTTTCTACTCGAAACTTATTTAAAAACGTTGTGTGTGTGAAACGTTGAAAATAATGTGTGTGTGCGCGTGTTCGAGTTTGCTTGTGTGTGTGTGTGTGTGTGTGTGTGTGTGTGTGTGTGTGTGTGTGTGTGTGTGGTGTGTGTGTGTGTGTGTGTGTGTGTGTGTGCGCGTGCATGTGCTGTCACCTACCTGCGGCCATGTTTGTGTGCGCAAAATTGGAGGTCGGTCGTGTTGTTTTACATTAATTTTATTGACTAGGTAAGTAATATTTATTTTGTAATGACATAACTTATATTATACGAGTATTAGGGGTTAAAGTATAAAATTGCCGTTTTGTATGGACGAAATCGAGAAAAGTCATTTTTCCATACTAACAATTTTTTAGTTCTTAAAAACGCCTGAACCCTTTTCGATGCAATTAAAGGTGAAAGTTAGATGGTTATAAAGCTACGCATTATAGTATTTAAATTTCTGAAAATCAAAGTATATAATACAAATATACTTAATTGAAGCAAGAAGGTCAGCTGACACATTGTAATAGGTCTTTTCAACGACTTCCTTTGAAGTAATAGGCACTAGTATTGCATTTTTTTTTAGTCAAAAGTTACTTTATTTAGTTTTTGATACAATACAAAAAGAATTACGCAATGATATGACTATACTTAAGAGCTATAAACAAAATAAAAAGTGGGATAATAATCGGCAATTTCATACTTTAACCCCTATTATTTAGGTAATATCGTCTGTGAGTACTGTTCCAACATCACGCTGCGACCAATAGAAGCGAAGCATGAGTGAAAAATGTTGCAAAAATAGTCGCGATCATAATAATAGAAATTGACGCGGACGAAGTCGCGGGCAACAGCTAGTCGTTAACTAAAGCTGTAAAACGCCTGTTAATTTGTGCTCTTAAAGAGGGTATTTCGTAATATATAATTAAATGTACCAAGTTTGCAGTTGGCGCGTAAGCCTCTTTGTCTGAGAAAGTTTTTCAATTAAAAAGGTTTTATACTGGTCAGTTGGGAATGAGACAAGAGACAACGTACATAATCTGTTAACAATCGCTGGTGAAATTGTTTCATAGTTATAAGGTTTTTAATGAATATGGCATATTATACAGGGTGAAATTTTGACCACTTTCCAAATTTTAATATATTAATCTACGAGACAAAAAACAAATGATGTATTTTTTCTTTTGGTTTAGCCCAGTACAAAAATGTCAAGATAAAGCACTTAGAAAATGTCCGCAAAAAATCTAACTATTTTTATACAGCTGCCTAGCAACACTTTTTTTACGCGATTCGCATCTTATTTATTCATTACAATACTATTCATAAGTTTTTGATTTTCCCTTTATTCCTTATCTATCAGGCCTAGGACCGTAAAAATGGAAAACTATATTGCGAAAAATATTTTCGGGTGAACTCTTGGTTTACATTTTTTACTTCATAAATGGGCTCTAAATACGATACTGAACGCCTATAAAATTTTATTTCATCCTGTATAAGTAACGGCCTATAATCATCCCACTGCAGGGCAAAGGCCTCCATTAACGACCATTTGGATCAGCGGTAGTTAACGCTGCTTCTGAGCCATGGGTCGTGGGTTCGATCCCCGCACAGTACAAATATTTGTGTGCATGAACATGTCTGTTTGTACTGGTCTGGGTGTTTTCTATGTATTATAAGTATGTATTTACAAAAAAAAGTATATAAGTAAATTTATCGGTTGTCTAGTACCCCATACGACAGGGTACTTAATACGAGGGCGGGTCAATAAGTCCGCGACTTTTTGAATTTCTGACCTCTTTACTGAAAAAGCAACACTACTCCTGTCAACAGGTATCTGTCAGTTGATTCCTATCAAAATTGGAACTTGCTGCGTCAGTTAGTTTGTGTTTGACAGCTATTTTTATCAGACTACCCAGTAGTTTGAGGAAAAAATGGAAAAAGGTGAATTTCGTGTGCTTATTAAGCATTATTTTTTGCGAAAAAAAACCATTACCGAGACCAAGGCTAAGCTTGATAAATACTATGGGGACTCTGCACCATCGATTTCAATGGTAAAAAAGTGGTTTACTGAATTTCGTTGTGGCCGTAAAAGCACTGAAGATGCCGAACGTCCTGGACGCCCAGTTGAGGACTCTACACCCGAAACAATCGAAAAAATTCACGATATGGTGTTGGCCGACCGAAGATTGAAAGTGCAAGAGATTGTGGAAGCCGTAGGGATCTCGCATGGCTCAGTGGTTTCAATTTTAAAAGATCAATTGGGCATGAGAAAGCTTTCCGCAAGATGGGTGCCGCGTTTGCTCCAATCGACCACAAACGCAATCGTGTAACAACTTCACAGGAAGGTTTGGCGTTGTTTAATTGCAATATGGAGGAGTTTTTGCGCCGTTTTGTAACCATGGATCCATCACAACACACCAGAGACCAAACAATAGTCAAAACAGTGGGTTTCTAAGGGTGAATCGGCGCCAAAGAAGGCCAAGGCGGGTTTGTCAGCCAATAAAGTTATAGTGACTGTTTTTTGGGATGCACGTGGGATAATCCACATTGACTACCTTCAAAAGGGAAGAACAATCAATGGGGAATATTATGCCAACTTATTGAACCACTTCAATGACGATTTGAATAAAAACCGACCTCATTTGACCAAGAAAAAAGTTCTTTTCCACCAAGACAATGCAAGCTATCTCTGAACGCACTCTTAAATCGCATCGTACAGATTCTTCTAGCTAAAGGAAGTCACTCAGTAATTGATTGTAACATTTTACTCAGAAGAGATGTTATGGAGCTCCGTAAGCGAAACTAAAACTATCGGATAACCGATATTTAAAAAATATACCTAAACATTTTGATGCGAAAATATTGAATCTTACCAGACTTACAACTGGTGTTATTAACACGACTTTCTTTAATACAGGGATGAAATTTTAACCACTTTCCAAAATTTTTATTGGCGTTTAGTATCGTATTTAGAGCCTATTTATCAAGTAAAAAATGTAAATCAAGGTATCACCCGAAAATATTTTTTGCAACATAGTTTTAAATTTTTACGGTCCTAAGCCTGTTAAGGTATGAAGGGAAAACCAAAAACTTATAAATAGTATCGTAATGAACGAATGAGATGCGAATAGCGCGAAAAAAGTGTTGCTAGGGGGCCGTATCAAAAATTTTAGACTTTTGGCGGACATTTTCTAAGTGCTTTATCTTGACATTTTTGTACTGGGCTATACCAAAAGAAAAAATACGTCATTTGTTTTTTGTCTCGTAGATTGTCATATTAAAATTTGGAAAGTGGTTAAAATTTCACCCTGTATACAGGACGCGATGAAATTTTAACCACTTTTCAAAATTTTTGTAGGCGTTCAGTATCGTATATAGAGCCCATTTATGCAGTAAAAACTGGAAATCAAGTTTTTACCCGAAAATATTTTTCGCAATATAGTTTTAAATTTTTACAGTTTTAGGCATGTTTAGGTTTAAAGGAAAAATCAAAAACTTATCCTTTGTATCGTAATGAATGAATGTGATGTGCATTGCGTAAAAAAGTGTTGCTAGGAAGCCGTATCAATAATTTTAGATTTTTGGCGGACATTTTCTAAGTGCTTTATCTTGACATTTTTGTACTGGGCTATACCAAAAGAAAAAATACGTCATTTGTTTTTTGTCTCGTAGATTGATATATTAAAATTTCGAAGGTGGTTAAAATTTCACCCTGTATAGATAGATATAGATTAAATAATTTAATTGCAATTAATTAATTATTTTTTCAAGTTTATATACTGATATTATAATTGCAATTAAATTGCTTGAATATCATATAAAGTATTTAAATAGCTGTTTCATCTTAACTGACTGTCAAACATCTGCAAAAACTCCTAACATTTGATGAGACAACGATGGCTTACAGCGATAAGAATATGCTTGAAAAAAGGTCGGAAGCGCCGCGGCCGGCATTCGAGGAGATGCGGATTCGAGTCCCGCCTGAGACATAATTTTTTAAGTTTAAATACCGATTTTAAATACTGAGATTGTCGTCTGTTCAAATCAATGTTTGTTAAAAGGCTTTGTTTTGATATCCCTTCATACTTACTATCTTAATTGCCTTCCCATACAAACCTCGAATGGCAATGACGTTCTGTTATGAGGATTTAACAGACATGTATCTAGTTATTATGTGATTTGTTTTGTCTAGCGCCCAATTGGTCTAGTGGTTAAAATACTCGACCAAGATCTCGGGGTCCCAGGTTCGATTACCGGGTCGGGCAACCAATATTTTCGTATTTTCGAACATTGCTCGGGTTTGTGATCACCAACCCGCATTTGGCAAGCGTGGTGATTATGCCTGTATCTACCCATCGTTGTTATGGTAACTTGAATTCAATGATGGAGGCCTTTTCTCTGCAGTGGGGTGATTATAGGCTGTTACTTTACTTTTTTCTATAGTATAAAGTTGTGTGAATGATCCATATTCATGACATATGGATCTAGATAAGATTAGTACTTCAATTATCTTGGCCGAACGGCTCACTCCTGAACATAGGTCTTTCCTAAGGATCTCCACAACGATCGGTTCGGCGCCACCCGCATCCAACGGCCTCCCACGACCTTCATCAGATCTTCGGTCTACGGGTACACGGTTGCCATTCCAGAACCTTCCCCGGGTATCAGATTGATCATGTGCAATAAAATCTTTAGGAACGAGAAAAGCAAAAGTCATTCGACAACCTCCGTGGCGGAGTGGCGTACCCACCGGTTTTCAAGGTGTCGTCTGCTCCGGGTTCAATTCCCGGACGGGGGTCAATGCAGAAAAAAAGGTTTTTCTACATTTTCTCGGGTCTGGGTGTTTGTGGTACCTTTGTTGTTTCTGGTTTCTAAAATACCAGTGCTATAAATAGTTATTCAAATTAGGATTAGAAATATGTGATGTTGTCCACATTTATTTATTTACTAGCTGTTGCCCGCGACTACGTACGCGTCAATTTTTTGTTAATAAGACCTCGATTATTTTTGCAACATTTTTCTCTGATGCTTTGCTCCTATTGGTCGCAGCGTGATGTTATATAGCCTAAAGCCTACCTCGATAAATGGACTATCCAACAAAAAAAGCTTTTTTCAATTCGGACTAGTACTTCCGGAGATTAGCGCGTTCAAACAAAGAAACAAACTCTTCAGCTTTATATTATTAAGTATAGATATTATTATATTTATTATTATCATTATTTGAAATGCTTATCCTTATTCATATTTCTTAACCATATATTTGACAATTTTATTCTCTTTTGGGTAATCCAGACCCGCTTCTGCTAATTCCGTCCACGTGGCTTCGGCAATCGTCGTGAACCCGCAGTTGGTGGCTAGCTTCTGTGAGGCCGGTCCTGTGAACACTGTTGCTGTCCCTTTTATTCCTACAGCCTTGCATAGAGGTTCCCTGAAATAGTCGTATATGGAATAATTTTAACATTTCTACAAATACCATGTACCTTATTTATTATGAGTTTCCGATATTTCGGCACTGTTGCAAGCGCCATGATCACGGGAGAACTGTTGTATCTGCGGGTGGGTAGCTGTTAGTAGTCAGAACACTATATACCAAGAATGGTCAGAGAAGCGATTGAAATTACCAAATACAAAAATTTCAATCGCGAAGATGGCTTTAAATTATATTTTAGTTTTCGTCCTCGAGATTGGCATGAGACTATGTAGTACCGCGCAGGATTCGCCACTTGTGCACTGAAATTGAGAGGGGGACCCTTGTTTTTTTTTTTTTTTTTTTTTGAGGGTAATCATAGGAAATTTACTTCGTTCGACAATTGACAGCCGCAATCATTCGCGTTCCAGTGCTTCGCCACTACAGTGCTCCGTTCGCAATATACGAAAAGTTTGTTAGTTTTTCTTGTGATTTGTGCAGTGTGTAGTGTTAGTTATGCCGAAACGGAAATATAATGATCCGGATGATTACAACCATCTTGCCAGAAAACTGCGTAAGATAGAACGTAAATTGAAAAAAGCTCGGCGCAAAGAACGACAGTATTCTAGCTCGCCGAGAACTGCTTATGACGATTCCATGCCTGAGATTTCGAATAACGAAGGTATGTGGTATACTTGTTTTTACCTCACCTCTTACTCATGACTTCGAAGATGCGGGCAGTTGTGGAAGGACTGTCACTCTGTCGATTTTCATGTTGACCTACTTTTTAACGAAGTAGCGTTTAATCAACAGACGTAGGGGCTGTTGACAATCATAACTAGAGGTTAGAGGTACTTACTTACAATCACATTAAATAATAATACAATTATCCTAACTATTGGATGTGAATTAATTCTTTCACCTTTTTAAAGCTTCATTGGTTTTTATGAAACTGTGAATTTGCATTATGATCGTAATGAGTTATGCACATGTATGTAACAATCATACACAGTCTGTTTCTCTATTTAGAGTATAGGCAGTCTAAACAAAATGTGCCAACTAAAACTATTTCAGTATCTAAATTGTTTTTCATCCAAAATTAATAACTACAAACCAACAATACCTACATGTTGGCAAATTAATTATTTTCAGAATACCCTATAGAATCAGGACTAATTAGTGATGAGGAATTACAGTCGTATCAATCAGTAAGATCTGTAATTGTGACACCCGAGCGGGTGCTCGACATAATTGAAACAGCGCCGGGGCCTGACACCAGCCCAGCCGCGCCCACGTCGGTGCCTGCGCTCGCGCCGGGGCTTGCGCACACGCTTGCGCCCGCCGCGTCCGCGCCCGAGTCCGGGCCGGCGCCTGAGCCACTGCCGGGCCCATCACATGCTGACGCTCCAGTGGCACAGCTTGACAGTGATGTTCTGGATATTCTTGGAGAAGATCCGACTGCACCTAAAGTCGTGAGTAAGGAGATATTACCTGCCTTGGCTGTTAGACTAGAGCATATAGCAACCTCCGGGTTGGCTAATGAGTTACGTAAAGACATTCAAAATAAATATGTCGTGCCGTCCAACTGTCTCCTTATTGGGGCGCCTTCTCTGAATCCTGAAGTGAAGGCTGCTATTACAGATTCAGTTTTAAAAAGAGATCAGAGTATTGAAGGCAAGCAGAAACAATTAGCTGTAGCTATCTCCTGTGTAACTGAAGCTATAACACCCTTAATGTCAAACGACAAAAAGGATCCAGGTCAACTGCAGCTATTGATGGATGCTGTGCGTATGCTATGTGACATCCAACATAAACATACATCTATAAGACGAGGTCTCCTTTTGAATAATCTTAAAAAAGATCTAAAAGATCAAATTCAAGGCACAAAAGTTGACAGATACCTGTTTGGACACAATTTTGCGGATAATTTAAAAACAGCAAAAGCTATTTCAAAGTCGGGCGCTGAACTCAAGCCCAGCGCGCCAAAACCGGTGCCACCTAAAAAGCCTGGCCTATCGGGCCCACCCAAGAAGACCTTTCCATCGACGTCGCAGCACCCGCATTTAAACTGGAAGGTTCCTCCCCCGGGTCGCAGGCCAATGGGGACCCAGAGGACGAGGGAGCCTGCTGCTCAGAGGAGTCAGCCCACCAGACCATCTCGGAAGTCATCGCAGCAGGGCCAAGCTCGGAGTTGGCGCTAGAGGAGGTAAAATATGCTGGTAGGCTTTCATCATTTTATGCACAGTGGCAAAAAATAACAGATGACACTCAAGTGTTGTCATGGATTCAGGCATATGAAATAGTTTTTTCCGAGCCAGTGGTTCAGTCCTCTGTGCCTAATAATGTGGTGTTTTCAAAGAATGAGAATATAAAAATGCAGGAAGCAATTAATAAGCTTATTTCTATTGGTGCTGTATCAAAATGTTTTGCTTGTGAAGGTCAATTCATATCGAGCTATTTTTTAGTGCCTAAACCTAATGGAAAATCACGTTTCGTACTGAATCTTAAAAAGCTAAATAAATTTATAAATACAGCTCATTTTAAGATTGAAGATTTAAGGACTGCCTTAAAAATAGTTTCTAAAAACTGTTATATGAGCACGCTTGACCTTAAAGATGCCTATTTTTTAGTAAAAATGCACCCTAAGTCTAAAAAATATTTACGTTTTATATATAATAACGAGATTTATGAATTTAATGTATTACCTTTTGGTTTGTGTACGGCACCATTTATTTTCACGAAAATTATGAAGCCAGTTATAAGATTACTAAGATGCAAAGGACATTTATCAACTGTATACCTTGATGACTATTTTTTAGTTGGGCTGGACTATGATAAATGTATGGCTAATATATACGACACTAGTCGTCTGCTGAGGGCCTTAGGATTTATAATTAACACGGAAAAGAGTATCCTCGTACCTGAAAAATTATGCAAATTTCTTGGTTTTTTAATTGATTCAACCAAATTACAAATCAGCTTGCCCGCAGATAAAGTTTTAAAAATTAAAAACGAATTACTAAAATTTCAAAAACTTAAGACATGTAAAATAAGAGATTTTGCTCATTTAGTCGGTTTATTAAACTCAGCTTGTAATGCTGTAGAATATGGACGATTGTACACAAAAGACCTTGAACGAGTTAAATATTTAAATTTATTACCTGACGATAATTACGATAGATATATGATTTTACCTGATTCCTTAACCAATGACTTAAAATGGTGGTATGATGCTATTGTTATTAATGCGGGCAGCAAGATAAAAAGCGATTTTTATCGTTTAGAGATTTTTTCGGATGCCTCAACGACTGGTTGGGGGTCCGCGTCTGGGGATGACAAAGCCAGCGGTTTGTGGAGTGTACTCCACAAACGGAACAGGAAAACCACATAAATTATTTGGAGATTTTAGCAGCATTTTTAGGCCTAAAAACATTTGCAAAAAACTTTTATGATTTTAACATCCTTTTACGAATTGATAATACCACTGCCATATCATACATAAATAGAATGGGCGGCGTGCAATTCCCCCATCTAACCCGGATCACCAAAAAGTTATGGCAGTGGTGTGAATTTCGAAAAATTCACGTATTTGCGTCTTATATCCGCTCGGCGGACAACTGTGTAGCGGATGCGGAGTCGCGCCGCGTACACCCAGACATCGAGTGGGAGCTTGCAGACTATGCATTTCAGGATATAGTAACGAAGTTTGGGTACCCTGAAATAGATCTATTTGCTAGTCGAATAAATAATAAATGTAAAAGGTATGTGTCGTGGCACAAAGATCCGGACGCTTATGCAATTAATGCATTCACGATATCCTGGTCTAATTATTACTTCTATGCATTCCCACCTTTTTCTATGATATTAAAAACTATACGCAAAATTATATCGGAAAGGGCGTCAGGCATACTAGTTGTTCCGTTATGGCCCACACAACCGTGGTACCCCCTATTTAATAGTTTAGTTGTCGGGAAAAAGATAGTATTTTCACATAGCGAGAATTTAATTTTGTCTCATTCCAGCAATCGAATGATTCATCAACAGACTACCCTGGTTGCCGCATTATTATCCGCACGGCACTGCTAAAAAGAAGTGTTCCACCTTCTTCTCTAGACATTATGATGGCCTCGCTGTCTGAAAATTCCATACGTCAATATGATTCTTGTTTTAAAAAATGGTTTCACTATTGTAAGAACAATAATTTAGATATGTATGAGACATCTGTTCCAAATTTAATTTTGTTTTTAACGGACTTGTTTAAGAATGGTGCCCAATTCGGAACTTTAAACAGTTGCAGGTCTGCGCTGTCCTTAATATCAGGAAAACAGATTGGTGATGATGATCGCGTTAAACGCTTCTTTAGAGGTGTTTTTAGATTACGTCCAACATTGCCTAAATATAGTATCACATGGGATACCTCTATTGTTCTAAATTTTCTCAGTAATTGGTATCCAAATTTCGAAATAAGCTTTGAGAATCTGACTAAAAAACTGATTACATTATTGGCATTAGTTACAGCGCATAGAATGCAAACTCTTTCTAAAGTTAGTATTGTAAACATTGAACAAAGCCCTGATAGTATTGTGATTAAAATACCAGATCTTATCAAAACCTCTCGAAACAGATCAGTACAACCAACTCTTACATTACCATTTTTTAACCAAAATCCATCGATATGTCCTTGCAAAACGTTAATTGAGTATATAGAGAAATCAAAATATTTGCGTGGTAATCAGAATAGTCTTTTTATAAGTTTTAGAAAACCACACAATGTAGTCGGTTCACAAACGCTAAGCCGATGGACTAAGTGTGTGTTAGAACAATGTGGAATAGATGTCTCAACATTCACGGCGCATAGCACTAGGCATGCTGCCACGTCTAAAGCTAGTAGTCTGGGAGTCAATTTGGATCTGATTAGAAGAACTGCTGGGTGGTCCGGCAGTTCGCAGGTCTTTGGGAGATTTTACAATAGGGTCATTGTGGATACCAACCTTAATGTTAATAACAATCATTTTGCTAGTATGATATTGTCAAATTCAAATAATAATACGTAATATCGATCACTGAATACAAGTTATGTTTTATGATAATTAATGAAAATGTTATAAAAACCTGCTAACAGATAATTATTATTTAAAAATTTATTAACAAGATATTATGTTGTTATGAATTAAGACACAAAATCTGAGTAAACTTTGTCAACGGATTTACTTTTAATTTAAAAATATGTTGATTTTATATACTGTATAAGTATTTAACTCTAATTGAATACAACTTATTTGCATTCATAAATTTGCCTTTCTTACCTTTCTTGTAACTCTCAATATCTACATAGTCTCATGCCAATCTCGAGGACGAAAACTAAAATATAATTAATGATTAAACGAACTTACCTGTACGTGAAGTTCTATCATAATTATATGATAGTTTTCGTCCGAAGAGATTGGCATCCCCCCCATCCTCCCACAAATTTATGAGTATACGTACACCATGATATTTTAGCTCTGAACGGAATGATTGCGGCTGTCAATTGTCGAACGAAGTAAATTTCCTATGATTACCCTCAAAAAAAAAAAAAAAAAAAACAAGGGTCCCCCTCTCAATTTCAGTGCACAAGTGGCGAATCCTGCGCGGTACTACATAGTCTCATGCCAATCTCTTCGGACGAAAACTATCATATAATTATGATAGAACTTCACGTACAGGTAAGTTCGTTTAATCATTAATTATCTAGTGTATGGAATCCAGTGGTTCGAATTTGCGGTAACTGAAAAAATACTGTGTCACGATCGGATACTGTAAGTGTTGTGTGTCGAGAACAAAAGTGTAAAAATAGTGAGTTGTCAACCAGTGTCGTGTGTAATAAAAGACTACGACGGAGGGTAGATCGATTTGTCTGCTCACCCGCAGATACAACAGTTCTCCCGTGATCATGGCGCTTGCAACAGTGCCGAAATATCGAAAACTCATAATAAATAAGGTGCATGGTATAAATCCCGAATTAAATAACTCTATTGATAGTGACCATGAAAGTTTAAATCAGTATATTTCTACAAATGTTACAAAAGCGTGCCTATGTCTAATAATGGCTCACAATGACGACGAAACGAGGGGTACTAACGGGTGTCTATATAACCATAGAAACTATTAAATAACTAGCGGACCCGACAGACGTTGTCCTGTCTTAACTATGAATATTGATTTCAAATTGGTATAATTAATTAAAAAATATTTCAGATACAAATTTATTGATCGACATTGCAAATGCTAACCGCACTGGAAATTGTAACCGTTTACAGCACGCAATCTGTCAATGTTATGTCAAACGCTATTCATTATAAAACTTTAAATTGTCAAAAGCGATAAGGTTACATAACAAATAACTTAGTACGGTGATTAAATTTTCTTAAATTTTCTAATTTTCCGCGTAATTTTCTTTACTTTTTCTTTCATAAGAACTTTCTCCTGACAATAACAAACAAAACAAAAAGAGAATTAGCAAAATCGGTCCCGCCGTTCACGCGTAATGCGATGACCAAGGGAAATAGGGATTCATTTTTATATTTAAAAAGATAGACGGTTACAGGGTTATACAACGTGTTCCTTTTGATATCCCATAACTCTAGGGTATTAAACAGACCATGGTAAAGAATCAAATTGAATATGAATTATTTTTCAATTATTAATTATTTTTTGTTTAATTTTTTCATACAACATAATTCTAGAGAGTCACGACTGTTCATGTAAAACACCCTTACCTTGTTATGAATGAACTGTAGAATGAAAAGGATTCACTCGTATCGTACCTACTTATCAATGAAACACCTACACACGTCAATGTTTTTTACAAGTTACGCTCTCCCGCTACTTTACTACTACACTTTAGTGTAAGTTTGCCAACGTCTCACAAAACTAAGGATTCGCCATACTGGTTACATTTTTTAACAATTTTGACTAAAATTGATGTTATCTTCGAAACAATTGATTTTTGAACCACATGTTCTAGGGCGTTTTATATTATTTTTACCTATAGAACATAACCTTAGAGTTATGGGATATCAAAAGAAACACGTTGTAGATCAGCCTTTTGCCCAGTTTTCAAAAGATTTTTCAATTGTTCCTCACCTAGCTGCCAAAATCCTTCCTCCCAGTTTGAACCCCCGGTACTCCCTCGTAACAACTAAGCCCAAAGCGTGGAGCACTCTGTCCAACCCAAGGACATCAAATGCATCTTTCTTCTCTTCAATGTACTCTATCACTGCGTAAACATTCTTCCAGGCTTTACCTTCTATCTGCAAAAACAACACTAAAACTACATTGTACTAGTAAAATAAATTATTGAGACGAAATAACTGTGCATTTATCAAGTGCTCTAAATAAGTACGTAGGTACGAGTATGACTATTGGAAAATTTGTTTCTGCAGCAAACCCTGAATCGATTCAATTTAAAAACTTGGTTTAGTATGGAAAATTGTAAACATTTAACAATCACTGATGATAAAACTGCTTAATATATTTAAAAATTTTAGCCAAAATTGTCCTTATTAGAATCGTTCTCCGAGAGAGAAATCATCTTAGAAGGCACTAGCAATATATTGCTAAGAACATTATTGTTTGTTTCTGGTTTACACAAAAAAGTGTTGTAATACCTGCTTGTAGCTAGTTAATTGTGGATTTAGAAAATTATTTTGCTAATGATTTCCGCTTGTTAATATACCGGCCTAGATACCTTCACCACACTACCCGCACTAACACTGATTTAAGGAAGCACCTGCACCACACTAACACTGATTGAGCAAGCACTATTTCATGCAGGAAAACTGCCCGCCCTCCCTCAAAAATGCATGCAGTACAGTTAATGCAATTATTAGTACCCAACACCGATACAATAAAAACCTCGACGAGTCGACGCGTTTCGCCACTTCACGTGGCATCCTCAGGAGATGTTGTCGCCTTCGCTGCGCTCCGACGACTAGTAGTGCTGTAGCTAGTTACTTGACATGCAAACAATCAATGTACTGATGTCCACACTAGTAGGTATCATAAAGCTAAGCTTACCGAAAATTCAGGTTTCTCATCCTTATCCATGACAGTGCAAATGTTAAGTGCTACAAGAGTCATCTGCCCGTTAACTTCAGTGTAGCATCCTAGAGTCATGCGTTCAGACACTGTCTTCCCCCAGACTTCTCTTATGCTTTCGATACTGACTGGATCGTCGACTAGGTCTGAAAATTATCGTTGCATCATTTCACGTTTCAATTTCAAGCAATAATAGTCTGTAAATCATTTTAAAAGGAATGACTTTGCCCAGCTAGCTTTATTTGATCGGCACGCAAACAATGGTGGTCACTTTTATACTCCAACCTATTCGAGAGGATCCCCCTATCGCAGATCATAAAATTATGAACACCAATATAAATATCTTAATGTGAATCAAAACAAGACACCTCGTCTTATGCCGTAATTTAGAAGCTGACGACCTAGAAGCGGATCTAGAAGCTGATTGGTGTTATAGTGCGGTACGAAAGGATCACGGGTCAATATAGGAAAAAAAATATCCTAAAAAGGATTGGTTATAGTTGTGTTTTGGAAGGCACTTTTAGCGTGGTCTTATCTTCTATAGCGTAATGGAATTCGTAAAACAAGTCATGCCAGAGGACTTCGAAAACTCTGACACCAGATTATACAATGAAGGATATAGGTACACACCACAAGAAGAACAGTAAGAAGAGGATGATCCCAGAAATTGAGATTAAAACTCCATCTTCCAATTAATTAAGTAAGGCGTAAACTAGATAACAGCGTAATGCTGTCTAAATTTAAATATTAAGTAAAATTTGCTTGACTGACTGGAATGATCTATTAACTCATAGCTCAACCACTGGATCTAATATAATGCTGGGCATAAGTCCCCCGAAAAAATCTTCACGACAATCGGTGTCACCGCTGCCAGCATCTAGCGGGCCCCGTGACCTTTACCAGTTTGTCGGTCCACCTGTTGGGGAGGTCATTCCACTGGTTGTCGTCAAGTGCTCATTATCGTACCGTTGGATGGTGGAATGAAAGGTTTGCGTACGCAGAATTTATTATTACTTTAGATTATGTAATCATATCATTCAATGAGATTAAGGTCAAACGTTTATCAAAAGTCAAAACCAATATCTTATCTTTTACAATACTGAGACAATCTTAAATGCTAATAAACGCATGCGACTAAAAACACTTATTTATAAACGTCGCGTCGTTTAAATACAAGTGGATGAATGAGAAATTATAACCAAAAGCTTAAATTAGGTAGGTACTATCGGTATTTCACAACGCTCAATAGTACCAACCTAGTGGTTGGTATGGTACTGTAAGCATCGGGAAACGCTGAACACTTTAGTACTATGTCAAGGTAACAATTCGTCTTTTCCCCTTAGAAATTTCTAACGAACGAGCAAATTTGTTGCTTTGACATTGCTTTATAACTGAATAAAATTAAAACCAAATCTCACTAGAAGCGCTGCACAGGGGCTCATCAGTACACAGATGGTCTAACAGAATCTGAACTGCTCTCTCATCGTCCTCAGGACGCAGATCCTGGATCACCCACGGCTTACCGTCCTTTTCCCACTTGTCCCACACACGGGGACATGATGAGTCCCATTCCCGTTCGAAGACCATACCCTGGAAGTTATGTTTGAAAATAAATATGTTATGATGTTGTCCACATACAACATCACAAGCATTGTTTTTAATCCTAAAGAAAGTAATAATGAATAATAAATAATAAATATTTTCAGACATGCCACACTTGGCCACACAGAGCCATCTACGAGTAGTCCCAAACTAAGCTACTACTAAGCTTATACTATGGGTACTAAACAACCAATGAACTTACTGGTATACTTTTTTTACCTACATACTTATAATACATAGAAAACCCCCAAACCAGTACAAACAGACATGTTCATGCACACAAATATTTGTAGAGGGATCGTACCCGCGACCCATGGCTCAGAAGAAGCATTGACTACCACTGATCCAACTGGTTGGCAAAAAGTAACTGTATTACTTTTTTTGTTTAAATAAGAAATAACCAGAAACAATGAAGGTACCACAAACACCAAGAACTGAGACAAATCGGGAGACGCACCCAGAACACCTTGAAAATCTGTGTGTACGTCATATTTCTTGAAGGTCGTCTGACTGTAATAATTAATCTCAGCTAACCAACGCCGCTAGCTGACATAGGGTTCTCTACGTCGATCGGTCTTCTGACCTTCGACAGATCGTCAGTCCACCTGGTGGAGGGCCAAACCATCTTTGGATTGGCCAGTGTGTGGCAGGGACCGGAACCGCTTACCTTTAAAGGGGTATTTGTTCGGGTTTTTAATAGGCTAGTTTTTAAAAACCCTATCCGAAAGGTAAGCTTATCATCGGGCTTACCCCGACGATATGCTAAACCAAACAATACGATTATTCCAGGTAAGCGCTTACCAATACTGAAAATCCCTTAATAGGCTTACCATATAAAGTGTTTTGGAATGCTGTTAGGCTATTATAATTTGTGGTAAGCGGTTAAAACTTATTTAAAATGGTTACTGAACTAATAAGCCAACTCAATTTGACGACCATTTGGATCAGCGGTAGTGAACGCTGCTCTGAGCCATGGGTCGGGGGTTCGATCCCCGCACAGTACAAATATTTATGTGCATGAACATGTCTGTTTGTACTGGTCCGGGTGTTTTCTATATATTATAAGTTGTATTTAAAAAAAAGTATATAAGTAAGTTTATCGGTTGTCTAGTACCCCATACGACAGGGTACTTAATAGTAGCTTAATTTGGGACTAGATGGCTCTGTGTGGCCCAGTGAGGCATGTCCTAAATATTTATTTATTTATTTATAATTGAAGGCAACCCTTTCACATGGCAACCTTTCCTTTTTAATAGGGTTACTAGAAGGGGTTTTCTGGTCCCTGGTGTGTGGTCTCCGTTCCAGAACCTATCCACCTGGCTTAAAGTTGAATGCCACTAAATTAAATAAGCTCTCGAACGTATTGGGACTGGCGACTGCTCATCATGGATCTTTTCATGACACTTTTAACGTGAGATGTTTTTTATGCGCAGGATTATTATATTTATTAAAGCTAGTAAGTTAAATGGCTTTCAAAAGCTAATACTACTGGCCAAGTACAACATCTTGTGGAAGTTGTGGAACCCAATATAGGAATCTCAAAAAATTGGTAAATGTCCTCATCCAATATGTATTAACTGATAGTCTATTTTGTTATCTTCCCCCAATTAGTCCAAAGCTGGTCTTCTATATAGGCTTCTTTAGAAGGGAAATTTCTCCATTATCGCCACGCAAGCTTGGCAGGCGCTTACGACACCCATAAGAGGAAAAGAGGCAGTGTTATTCTATTTTATGCCACCCAACGCCCCTGCTTAGTGTGGGGGAAATGATCTTAATAATATACTCGTAACATTATAAATGTGAAAGTGTTTGGTTTGGGAGAATTTTAAAATGCAAAAGTTTTTGCTACTCAATCGCACCTGAATGGTTGAACGGATATAGATTAAAGGCAAGTAAATAAATTATAGACTATACTAGCCCATAATCTACTTTACATCCCGAAAAAATCACGGTTCTCGGGTTCAAGATAACTCGTACGATTCTAACTAATCCTACGCATACGACGTCGCTGCGTTAAACAGCTACTGTGATAAATTACTATAAATTACCTAATTGCTTAACGTTTTCTTATCTTAAAATAATATAATTTTTGTGTCAAAAAGATACTTGTTGCTATATAAAGATATTTATAAAAATCTTTTCCTAGCAAAGAGGTAATAATGAAAAGACCTTAAGTTAAAAATAAAACATGGAATATCGTCATCAGATACTAAGATTACGATAATACGGAAAAAAGGAAAAAGAATAATACTTACGTTTATCAAGAACCACTCAAGATAAATAACTATGCAACAAATGATACGGGCAGACGAAGAGTGACGAGGCGGACACTGCGCGCGCGCATAATAACAAACTGACTGAACTGCATTGACAATGACAAGAAGTCTCAGGTTGACTTCTAGGGCTGTCAAGTTCTGAATCAGGAACCACTCTGTGAATTTACTAACGTTAACAAAATCTATAAGCAGAAGTAAATAAGTTTGTTAAGTAATACATTTTTTTTAAATAATTATTTTCTGTGTAAAAGCTACCGAGGCGGCGCTATTCTTTTAATGTGCACACGACACAATAAATAAATAAATATATAGTTTAATAAATAAGATATAAAAAAGTCATCATCAGCCATCGCAATTCACTGCTGGACAAATACCTCTCCAGGCTCTCCAGCCCCTATAAAAAAAGTAACAGCCTATAATCGTTCCACTGCGGGGCAAAAGCTTCCCTCATTGCATTTAAGTCACCATAGCAATGATGGGTAACGCCCCGATGGTGTAGTGGTCTAAATACTGAGCCAAGATCTCAGGGCCCTGGGTTCGTTCACCGGGTCGGGCAACAAGAGTTACAAGAGAAGAGAAGTCTACAAGAGAAGTCACTGCCCCTAAAACGATATTTCTGAGTTTTTTTTTGTAAACCCAAAAAACGCACACACACACACACACATTCACGTACACACACATACACACACACACACACACACACACACACACACACACACACACACACACACACACACACACACACACACACACACAAAAGTGCTTTTAGTTTATTGTTATTTTTAATTAATTTATTTTTTGTAAGCTTTCAGATAATGGTTGTTTAGCATAATTTTTAAGCCCTCATTACATAGATTCTCGCCTCACACCTTTAGAGAAGTGGAGGTGGCTGAAAATCAGCGCTGGGTGGGATTGCTTATCCATAACAGCACAAGCTGAGTCACCTCCAATTGCTTTCCCGGTAGTAAGGCTAAAATAATGTTCGTAACTTGTGTATGTATTTGTATTTGGAAGCAATAAACTTATTTCATTTTCATTTTCGAAAGAGTTTCGAATTTTCGAATATTGCTCGGATTTCTGATCTGATCACCATTTGGCAAGCGTGGTGATAAATAAGATATACTATCATCATTAAAAATAACAACTTATCTCATCCAATATCGGTAGCCCTAATCGCGTTCGAGTAATCTACACGGCCTTCATCCATAATTGAGAAAACGTTGCTTGCAATTAATAATACTATGTGTCAGGATGTAGTCAAGAATACTATTTCCTTGTAACTAATTACATATTCAAACTAAAAATATAATACAAAATGATTTATTTATTTGGCACCTAAGCCACTGTTGTCACAAAATAGAAAAAATAATATTTGTTAGGTAAATAAATACATTCAGTCAAATTATGCATTATTTCTATTAAGTTAATTTATGCATTCAGTCAAAATATAAAAATTTTTGGGTTTTTTTTTCTAAACCAGCTCTTCGTCTGCGGCTCTGCGATTTACATATTTTTCCCATATTTGTAGTTTCAGAAGGTAGATACCCATTACTCGCCAAATTTCTGAGTTCTAGGTCAGCGGGAAAAATCCTATAAATTTTGTACCCATTGAGGTGCCGTAATATTCGTTTTTGTGGCATAAAAAGCCGTATCTGTAACTTCTGACTTATATCGTACTTATATCTTATAAATACTTTGAAAATATATTTGAAAAATAGCGATGTGACGTAATGTATCGGTAGCTTAATTGGACAATCCACTGCTGCTGGTTCGAGTCCCGCCTGAAACATTTTTTTCAAGTTTAAATACTCATATTCATATAGAGGGTCGGAGTCACGATGTACAGACGAACGTAAGGTCGGGCAACAAAGAGATTTTATAAGGAAACGTTTTTTCGTTTTCAGGTACGGATCCCTAATCATCGCATCATGATGAAGTGAAATGTGGCAACCGGGTGTCGGAATAAAAGGGACTGTAGGGCGCTAAGATGTAGATTTATTGTGTCTCTAATAACATGACTATCCTATTAAAATCTATTTAAGGAGTCTAGTGCTGTGTGAGTTATTACGTAGAGTACAATAGACACCCCCTTAGTTTTGTCACATCTAGGCAACTATGTCAATCCAACAAAAGAGTTTGAACTAACCTTGAGGTTTACAACACGACAATCAGATTTTACAGTATTCTTTGTTTGGCTTCTAACTATCCTTCAGTTTGATGAGACATCAGTTTGGTTTCTGCAAAATAGGTACTTATACTTTGCAGTTTCATCTAGCTCGCATATTACACTGAATAGGTAAATAAATAAATTATAATAAATAAAAATTTATTTATTTTTCACAGAAAATCAAAATACAGGTGACTGATCAAATTGAGTATGCACGGAACAGTATGGGTAATATGTGAACTGGAGCCCAAACTAAGGCTACCCTGTATTTCAGGACTCCACCCACCCACGAGTCGGCGAGTATGCTCGTCCATTCGATTGCATGTTACAATACTATTACAATAACTATTATTATTACCTACATACCTCTGTGAAGTAATTGAAAAAGTGTAATGTTAGACGTGTGTGTGTGTGTGTGTGTGTGTGTGTGTGTGTGTGTGTGTGTGTGTGTGTGTGTGTGTGTGTGTGTGAGGTTATGGGTGTTTATAATGTACATACAAGTAATATCTGTTATATTCGTTTTTTTTTGTTCTCACTTTACATAAAGTAACAGAGATTCTGTGTCACTGTAATATATGTATAATAGGTATACTGATGCTTACTTATTCTAATATGTATACTCATATTAATGCTTTACCCCGTGTTTGTCTGTCTAGCCAACTACGTCATTAACTAAACAAGCTAAAAGGATATGTGGACATTAGAAGGCGGGCGGCGCGCGGCACAGCTTGCCTTTATGTCTTCATTGCAGGATCCGCAGATTTATCGGAAAGCCTTAATATGCCATTTGAAATCTCTAGCCACACTTTACTAAGTAAAGTATCGCTAGACTATTCATGAGAAAGGATAAGAACTGATTTAACGTGTTTTTTTTTATTCGATAAAGAATAACAGAGCTATAAAATTCATACTTATCAATTTAGCATTTGCGTGCAAATTCGTCCGTTTGACCTTTCCAAAGAATTATTCTGCCTGTCTTGCAAATATTATCAATAAGTATAAAAGAAGAATATCCCACTATGCATTATTTATTTTGATGTATCTCAATGGATTAACTCTTCCCACGCGGCTTTTTTTTTCGACACATAAGTATCATTTAATTTTAGTCTATGAACACAAAAAACTTAACAAACTTATACTCGTACGCACGCATCATTGCTGTGGTAACTTGAATTTAATGGAGGCCTTTTCCCTGCAGTGAAATGATTGTAGTCCGTAACTTTTTTATCTTAATCTTCGTTAATAGTTCCTCTATCTCCTATACATATATTATTGGCAATATTCGCATAAAAATCCGTATACAATCCGTGAATGGTCAGACGCGGCCGAGGACTTTGTTTTAAATCTGTAAAATTCACCTTATATACATTTCCTATCGATCTTCTGAATTCTTTACAAGTCCTAGGAAAATAAACGCCCCAGTTGGTCTAGTGGTTATAGTATGGAGCCAAATCTCGTGGTCCCGGGTTCGATCCCTGATTCGGGCAACAAAAAAGTTTCGAATTTTCGAACAATGCTCGGGTTTGTGATCACCAACCCGCATTTGGCAAGCGTGGTGATTATGCCTGTACCCATTATTGCTGTTGTAACTTGAATTCGATGGAAGCCTTTGCCCTGCAGTGAACTATTAGGCCGTTAACTAGGAAATCTATAGAATTCCTGATTTCATATCTAGGTACGTTTCCTCTTACATAGGTAGGTACTAATAAAATAAATTCTTTTAAATTAAAAAGGCTTCTACGATGGTCTAATCCGCAAATAGTTTCAACGTAACTATAAGAGAACAGATCCAATCGTATAATGCAGTGCAATCAATCTCCCAGCATATAAGCCGATCTAAGCGAACAGGCGTTCTTTCAATCTTCCTGTCGCTAACCCGCTTCTTAGGTATAGACCTTGTAAGAAACTAGCCGTGTGGTACCTAACGTATCATTGGTTTATTGGCCTAAATCTCGGAGTCCCGGGTTCGACACGGGCAACAATAGTTTCGAATTTCCGAACATTGCTCGGGTTTGTGATCAGCAACCCGTATTTGGTAAGCTTGGTGATTAGGCCTGTACCAAATACTATAATCATTGCTGTGTGGTAACTGGAATTCAGTGATGGAAGCCTTTGCTTTGAAGTGGGGCGTATAGGCCGTTTTTCATAAGTAAAACCTACATTATATCCTAGGAGTTCTAAAGAGTTCCTAATCCAAAGGGTTCAAAAAATGTTTATGCTTGAAAATCTATGTACAAACAAAGGTTTGTTGCATCGAACATGGAAAAAGGTTAGAAAGGCTGTCATGCGCCATTTGTATGAGAACTGATGTCGCCGCTTGCGCCCTTACTACGTACCTTCTTGTCACGCATTTTTACGAAAATTCCCATAAGTACTATTTTTCCCAATGTCACAATGTCCTTTCATGCTGTAACAAGTAACAACTCAACGGATCTGAATGAAATTTGGCACGGTGTTATTGTAATCAAGTTATGTTTAAGGACAACAATTAATGTTTACGATTACCCAACATAGCTTGATGACTGACGACGATTTATTTTCTCTTGAATAAATGGGTCGACACTAAAAATGTCTTGGTAGTTCAATCGTTAAAGTAGTCGTTCGGTAAGCGTAGGTTATGGGTTCGAAACAAAACCAATTCCTTATATGGGAATCATTTAAGGCAAAAGATATTTTCTATTTAAGATATTGTAATATTATCTAGATTTCCCGGAAACCAAAGCACATAGATAGTATTTATTGTGATAAATACTTATAACCACACGATAAAATAGCTTAGTTCCGAGTATATGTTATATATTCTGTATTCCTAGTATCTGAGCAAACAGATTAGAACATGATTGGAACTCATAGCCTCAAGGATACATGCGGATATGAAATAGTAAAATATCAGTCCTGAAATTCCATACCAGATGAATTTTCAGTGCCTGCTTATGGAACTGAAACGTGTAAGTTTGCTTAGCATTGAAATGAAAGATATGTTTACGTATTTTAATTACTTACTTACGTAGTTCACGCGGTCAGAGCTTGATCAATTACGTTTAAATGAGTCATCAAGTAGGTACCTATTAATTTAGAAATTTGTTGTCATGAACTACAATTTTGTAAAATATGTATGTACCTGTTTAGTTTAATGTGTAAACTTAAATGAGTATCACTTAGTCATAATATGTATACTTAATCTTATCACTGATGTTAAATTTTGTTTGTTTTTGTTTTCATAACATTGATAATATAAAAAAACCTAACGCAACGTATCCATAGTGATAACCCTACTTACGTTATGAGTACCTATATCTTTTTTCGTCTCACACTGGTGAGTTATTATTAGAGTTGCCACGCGCAAGATGGGACGTGTTGTTAAATAAAAATTTTAACTTCTTAATACCAGAGATATGATATAACTAATATACAGAAATAGTAAGCCAATAACAGCCGAAGGTACGTACATACACAGTTCATTGACCAATTTAATAATTTATTAATTAAGATATAGGCCATTCCGATTTAATAGACGCTAGGAGATTCGTACCATTGCATTGACGCGGTGGCGTTGCGTACTATTTGTATTTAGAGTTGTATTAACACTGACTATATCGATGTATACGTCCTACATTGCGGTGTGAGTAATGTTTATTAGATTGTAGCTGTGTAACAAAGGCATAATGAATAGCAACATCGCCTACGTGTTATACTGTTACCAAAGCACATTGGTGATAATTATAAGATTAAACGAACTTACCCTAAGTGAAGTTCTATCTTAATTATACGAAGATACTTGTCCGAGATGGGTTTAACATGTAGTAACGGTGAGATACTAGCGCTGTCACAATTTTTTCAAAGCTAGAAAAAAAAAAGAGAAACAGAATGTTTTCTATGGCAACACTATCAAATTTCATTACGTTTAAAGACCAGCATTATTAACAACCCAATTATTGGGATAATACTATACAATTTAGTATTAGTGGGTGGGTTTATTAAGGGACTGCCATCTCGGACAAGTATCTTCGTATAATTAAGATAGAACTTCACTTAGGGTAAGTTCGTTTAATCTTATAATTATACTTAATACTTGTCCGAGATGGGTTTAACATGTAGATGTTTGAAGATGGGTTGTGAATCACTAATTAATACAATTTTTTAAAAATGAGAAAAAAAAATATTGTAATTAAGTATAATAAATCTTAAAACTTTGTTATTACTAAAGTAAATAATTTGAGAGAGATTAATAGTAAGTATAAACATTTAATTTATTTGATCCGAAAAATACTATTACATAGGTACTGTATTATTGAATTCTGCTACGTTTTGAACTATTGGCCTAGAATATAGAAGAATTTCTGAGACCATCCTGCAGTTTGTTTAATAATAAAATCATTTCTAACATGTGACCTTTGCTGCACGGCAGATGTTGTTGTATGTCTTGTGGTATAAGCCAAGAATATTTGTATCATTAATACCAGCTTCTCACAAAATCTAATTAATCCACCAGCTTATGGCTGGATTTTTGATGGTTAAAATCAAAAGGTCATCAATTTTTTCCTTGACAATTATTTTGTCTTCTCTATATACAACTTGATTGTAGACACAATATTAATTTATGTTTGCTGAGCAAAGGTTTCTTATTGAAACGAAGACTGAGGATTTCGTTTTCTTAAAGTTTAATGTGTAATACTTTGAACATCAAGAACGTTTGCTAACGCCCACAGATCCAAGTAATGCGTCCCGTTTTTCAGTTAACTCTTTTTGGTGACACATTCTGTCCTTTGACCTAACTGTAGGACCAATCAGTAGAGACAGAGCTGATCATTCTCATAGATCTGTGTTAAAAACTAACAATGAGAGGAATGGAAACCTCATGAGTATCAATAGTGTGCTTTCTGCAAAATAGTCACCATAATTTTAAGGGTGAGTCATATCGCTTCAACCCTCGTATTTATAAAGAAGTAATTACTTATTGCTTAAGAAATTCTTAACTTCAAGTGTTAATACCTAGTGCATAATTGAAGGCAATGGGTTATTATTAAGTCATATTATTTGGCTTAGAATGCTAACTTTTGATAGTTCTCACTTCTAGTAATTACTTGATTAAGGAATACTTATTGTCACTTAAGTAATTACTTTCAGTCAAGTAATCACTTATACTTGTTTATAAATACGGGTGTTAGATACACAGATGGAATAGGTACTCTTTATTGCACACCAAATAAAGGGATAACATACTTTTTGATAATATTAAGATGTACAATTTTGGGGGTCTTATCGCTAAAGAGCGATGTCTACCAGACAACCTTTGGGTACAGGGAAAACTATGACAATATTTAGGGTATTTAAGAAAAGAGAATTGACCATTATGTCAAGTGCTGAGTTTGGAGGGCACCACCTTATGAATCCTTGTCTGTCAACAGCCCTACAGCCAGTGTAAGCTGCTGGTATAAGTGATAGTAATATTTGAAATTAAAATAATGTTCTATTAAGCTCATATATATTATTTTTATTAGTGTCGATGGCGTTGACTAGGGGAAACAATGGTTGTTATGGTCAATAGGGGAAAACTAATATTTTATTTAAATAAGCTTTTACAGTTGTGTTTTCAATACTCATTAAATTTTCATAGTTAAAGTAAAACATTGTAGGTCCAACAGTGCAGCTTTCAATTCTAAATAAGAATAATAAAAAGAATTTATTACACAATCAAGCAAGATTTACAATGGTTAATATGATGTGTTTGTTCTGCACAGGACCAAGACCCAGAAGCCTTATTGAGGCTACATACAGCACCCCAGGTACTGGGGTTGAGGCATTGGTGTGTATTTCCATGAAAAGGTTAAGTTGTTTTATTATTATATAATTGTTGGATTGCTAATTTTCATATTGTTTTTCCCCAAATAGTTAATATCTTTATTTTCTTATTTATTTATCTTTATTTATTAAAAAGGTTAAGTCGTATAATTAGGTTGCTAAGTAATCTTAATGCTAGGCATAACTGCATCCAGTTTTAATGATTTTTGTAATTCTTTAAGTCTTTGTCTTCCTATTATTTTTGTATATAGCCATCCATACAACAGCTGGATAAATTGTCTTAAGTGTACCTAACAATTTCTCTGGATTCAATTCTTTCTTAAAGTAACAGCCTATAGTTTTCTTATACAACTGTATTTACTTTTTAAGATTAGTCTTGCACTTTGTTTTTGTATAACTTTTAACACTATAAGTCTAAAAAAAAAACCCATGTATTTTTAGATTTGAGCATACTTCTTGACTGAAGGTTTAAATAAATAAATTTAAATGTGGACTGCTTTTCATTTTGCACTGTTAGGGTTTGGTCAGTGGAATGTAAAATAAATCATAAGTATTTGCAATTTTAATTAGTAACAAGTGCACTTTCTCAAAGTTCAAAACTTAAGTTATGTAAGAGTTTGCATGCAACAATAATGTTGTCTTTGCAATTGTTTGCTTTTTTCAAATCGTTGAGAAGGTAAATACGATTTTACCTATAAATATATAACATTACATTTGTAAATCCCGGTTCAGTGATAAGTTCTTTTAAATCTTTTGATGCCATACTTATAACAGTCTTAAGACATAAGTTTGTAAGCAGTTATAATATTTTCAAGTTCAAATTGTCTGTACCTATATAATTATTTAGATAAAGTTTTTTCAAGTTTGAAATAAAACTGTAAGTACCATTGGGT
This sequence comes from Anania crocealis, assembly GCA_949315895.1. Classification (NCBI taxonomy): domain Eukaryota; kingdom Metazoa; phylum Arthropoda; class Insecta; order Lepidoptera; family Crambidae; genus Anania; species Anania crocealis. The sequence goes on from OX438880.1 coordinate 4,068,257, forward strand.
TTTTCAACCAAGAATACAGAAAAGTTGTTGAAAAATTATTCTGTACATACAGTATTGGCACACAGATTTCGCTCCCTGAATTTAAAGTTTCTTTATCTCAGAGCCAATTTTATTTTTCTCTATGATAGGCAATTGTTGTGATTCTATGACATCGGAAGGTGGAATGGTACTGAAAGGGATTTCATATGCCTCATGATTCATCATCATTTGTAACATCAAGTCAATTATAAATAAAGTATTTAAGCCGTCCATTTTTACTTATTTTTGGATATTCTTATCGGCTTCCGACAAGGCAAGGAAATTTCTAGAACTGGAATTTAAGTAATGTAAGGGATCTGCCCAAAAAAGTCCTCAATTTCCTGTCAGGTTCTTTCGGTAAAACAATTTGGCTGCCTCTTCTAATTAAAGCCGTTAATGGCTGGGTTTAAAATTGATAACCTCATTTTGTAAATAAGAGGGAGTTTGTATTTGCCTAAATATTGGAGGGTGCTTCTTTACAAAGACCTTCTGTCAATATTTTCATGTAGGGCAATTTCTGGCCTGATAGGCTATCCAATTTCTTCTTTTTCCCGGAGCCAAAAAAAAACTTTTTTGTCAGAGGGTTGTCATCTGAAGGGAACAATTTTGATTGTTCAGTACAAGGAAGCAAATTGTCTTCCTGCTATGTGGTAGTGCTCTGTGAAGAACCGGCATGAGCCCATGTAATATAAGGCAAGCAACGCTGGCTTACAGCGTTAAGATCATGCATGCATGAAAGATTCGCACTGAGTCGCAGTGTCTCGGTGGCTTAATAATACAGCGCCTGCCCTGCATGCGAGGAGATGCGGGTTCAAGTCCCGTCTGAGACATAATTTTCATGTTTACAAACTGATAACATGAAGGCGTTGTCTAGTCTCATGTAAGCATGTTTATTCTCATAGGCCTTCTCTCATTATTTTCACCCAGCATAGGGCAAATTCCGGCCTGATAGTCTTTCCAATTTCTGCTTTTCCTACACCCTCTTTTCCCAGAGCCAGAAGAAGCTCTTTTGTCAGATGGTTGTCATCTGAAAGGAACAATTTTCATTGTCCATTACAAAGAAGCAAATTGTCTACAACTATGTGGTAGCGCTTATGCTGATATGAAAGCTTTGTCTAGTCGCAGCGTACTAGCACTTGCCCTTAATGTAAGCATGTGTATCTTTGAGCGATAGCACTTGCCTAATAGAAAGCTCTCACCCTTAGCATGTCTAGCCAATGTTTGTGATTATTCAGACTCTTAGAGACTTAAACTCACACGAAATTAGAGCTTGTGGGTCTGTTCATCATACATGAAACTACCCAGGCGTTTAAAGTTGTTATAGGGAAAAGTCATATTTTTTGAAATATGTAAGCCTCACCTATTGGTGTATCTGTGTCATCATCTATGACAACACATTCAAGAGGGTGTGGTCAAAGATGTTTCCTCATCGCTGCTCTGAGAATCTTGAAGTTTCCTTTATTAGCTTCCATTTTCCTGATCTTCTTTCTTGAATTTAATTTTCTTCAAACACTTGGATTTCATTAGAATAGATTTTCAAACAAGTGAGAAAAACGGTTACGAAAGATAAACGTGCTCTCCGAAAAGAAATCATGAAAAGCAGTTTTGTTTTTACAGTAAACTAATGAAAGGTTTATGCATTATGAATAAATATTGAATCTGCAGAATGCCTAAATAGATCATTGTTTTCGTTGTAGCGCTTTATGCCCCAAGCGACAACCGGTTGTTGCGATAACAATTGATTTTAATTGTGACTGGAATATCCGATCGTCAAAGAGACAACGCAATGAAAACAGAAAAAATGGTGTGAGGTGATAATATAGGTTATGGGTTATGATGTTACCTACCTATTTAATTTTTCTAAAGTTTCAATTCGAAACTATCGTAACTACAACATTTCTCTATATGTAAAAGTAAAGATAAATTGAATCATACCTGTGATTAATGTTATAAATCGCTTTTGTTTACATAGCAAGCCTTGACCTTGAATATGCTTCTTTTTGATCTTCTTGTAATTTTCCCAAAAGTCACAATAAGACATATTAAACACTTTAAATAATGACCACCTTAATTTTATAGCATGATTATAAACTTTTATGGTATATTTCATAAGAGTAATAGATATTTTACACATCTTTTATAAAAAGATGATGTGACCGCGCTCGCACAAAAAACCGTAATGAAATTTGATAGTGTTGCCATAGAAAACATTCTGTTTCTCTTTTTTTTTTCTAGCTTTGAAAAAATTGTGACAGCGCTAGTATCTCACCGTTACTACATGTTAAACCCATCTCGGACAAGTATTAAGTATAATTTGTAGTCTCTCTTGTGTTAGTTAATTGTTTGTGATCATAAAATATGTAAGTAGTTGAATGTTTTCCTTATTGAATGTATTATCCCTCAAGGATAGTCTAGTGTCAGAGTTATCTAAGCTGCAAATTTCAAGCTGCTTTTTACCTCTATCGACAGAAAAACGAACTAACGGTCTATGAAAATATATTTTCCAAAAATTATCTAAGAAAATTCAATAAACATTATAAACTGGATTTTATTTATGATTTATTGATTTTATTTTTATAAAATGTTTGTCCAATTTTGTCATGAATAACATTTCTCATGGATGCCAGTTTTCTTTACATCCATAGAAACCCATTATGTACCTACTGTTCCTTACAAAAAACAAATTACAAATCATCTCAATGTTAGTTAAAAGTAAGATCGGTAATTGATTTTAAATCATTAAATTTAAATTGCTAGTTATTTGATTAGGGTAACTCCTGACGTTATAGTTCACTATTGTAATCTTACAAATATTTTAAAATGTGCATGTTTGGAATTTGGATGGATGTTTCTAACTCAATCACGTCAAAACGGCTGAACATAATTCCGAATAAAAATATCCGAATGAAATTTGCCAAAGACATAGTATCCGGTCAGGAGCAGATAGGGTACCTACTTGAAAACCTCTGAGATCACTGTTTGTTTTACATATAAAAAGGGATCGACATGGATTTTGGCATAGTGGTGGTTTACTGGTCAGGATATAGCATAGGATTACCGGGCAGGACAGTGTAGAAAAATAGTACTTTTCTAGATGGACCCGAGAAGGTCTGTGTTTGTGACTTTCGTTGTTTCTTATTTACAAAAAACAAATGCTTTATACTGCTTTTAGCTAAACAGTTTCTTACTTCGGTGTCAGCAGAACAATGTATGTGATTTTGTTCTTAATTATGCATTTAGTTATAAAGAAGGTTTTTGACCACGGAACATCACAACGAACGAAACATTACACAATAATTATCCACATTTTTATTTACACATAAGTAAATAAGTTACACCGTAGATGTCAAATAAAATTATTTATGGCTATTACCTACCATATTTGCATTGGAAGAGGAAGGCCTAGACGAACTTACCACGATCGAATCGGGGATGATCTGAAGAAAGGTCAGGTCAAGAGTACTCTAAACCAAAGAGCATGCATGAAAAGATTGATGAATGTGGAAGAAGCGAAAGATGTATGCCAGGATCGTAGTAAGTGGAAGGTCTTGATCTCTGCCTACCCCGTTGGGAAGGAGGCGTGATAATATGTATGTATGTATGTATTTGCATATATCCAGACTTTCCAGGTGATGGTCTTCAATCGCGAGTGGGATGCGACGTGCCCGCGCGAGTGGGCGCGCTGGGAAGCGGACGGAAAGATCTGGGTGGTCCAGGACATACGTCCAGAGGATGACGAGGCGGCAGTCCAGATGATGGTAGACCACTGGCTCACGGATGAGCCCGTCTGCTTTACTGCTGGTAATGCTAAATGTAATATGACCCTTGCGCGCTCCACCGCTTATATCTTACTGACTTTATTGACGTTTTATTTTTAAGGCCCTGTTGTTCTAGTTGTTTCAATACCGGGCCAATATCTCCGGTCCCGCGTTCGATCCCTGGGTCGAACAGCAATAAGTTTTGTATTTTCGAAGCATTGCTCCAAACCCGCATCTGGCAAGTGTGGTAATTAAGACTGCACTCATCATCACTTGGTAATTTAAGTTCGATGTCGGGCGGAGGCCTTTTCTCTGTTGTGGGGTGGGTGATTATATTCCGTTACTTCTTTACCTCATAACTGTGCGTCTCTTTCATAGTTATAAAGGTAGGTCCATGAGTTCAAGCTTATCGCTATTTTACTTACACTTGAAATTATATCAATTCTGGTAGACCATTTATTTGGCCAACCGTACTTATCAGAGTTTTAAACTTTCAGGCATACTGAACGACCCACCAAGCTTATCCACCTTCACGCAAGGCTGGAGGCAGATACTGGCCCAGCGGATGAGCCTGGGTTGCTACCTAGAAACAGAGGTACAGAAGACTCTAGTAGGACTAAATGTGTGCTGTGTAACAGAAAAGGGAGCGGAACCTGAATTGAAGGTAACTACGGATACGCGAAATACTATGAGGGTAACATATCTATATGTACTTTAAAACATCATTGATCTGAAGTTACCGAGTGTCATTTTTCAGAAGAAATTCCTCTCACTTTAAGATCTTCTATCAATCTTCTTTAAACAGTTAAAATCAGTTAAAATCAGTTTTATTTCTGCAAATAGGCCCCAGGAGGCGCTTTTACACGTCCCAATATTTAAACCTACCACTGCTTCGGGACAAGTCTGGGCTAGTGCCGAGAAGAAGCAGCGCAAGAAACTCGGTCACTATTGTCAGTCTCTTTTTAAATAAATTTTTACAAGGTAAGGTAATTTTTACAAGGTTTAAGCAAGTACGAGCTGGGACAACTTAATGCCATACATTTCTATCATTTAAATAATCATTAACAGTGTAATAGCCCTTTTTCATTAAAATAACTTTAACATACGATTTAAGTTTATGTACAGGGAGTTCAGCAATATCCTTTGGTAATTTGTTGAAAATACGGATACAATTTCCCATAAACGATTTTCCTACTTTTCGCAGTCTGAAGCCTGGAACGGCGAGTTTATCTTTATTTCTCGTATTAAAATTGTGTACGTTACTTTTCTTAAGAAATAAATGTATGTTCTTACGAACGTAAATAATATTCTCGAGAATATATTGAGAAGACTCTGTAAGTATATTAATCTCTTTGAAGAGCTCTTTCAGCGAGTCACGGGGTCGAAAGCCGTAAATAGCCCGTACAGCACGTTTTTGAAATATAAAAATTGACTCAATTTCTGCCGCTGAGCCCCACAACAGAATTCCGTATGACATTATGCTATGAAAGTAGCTAAAATATACTAATCTTGCCGTTCCAACATCAGTCAATTGCCTTATCTTTCTCACAGCATAAGCAGCAGAACTAAGTCTTCCAGACAGCCCCCTAATATGAGCACCCCATTGCAAATGAGAGTCTACAGTTATACCCAAAAAGGTAGTAAAATCTACAGAGTTTAGTGGTTCATCTTTAACAATTATATGAGGGGCAGCTAACCTTACGTTTGGCATCGTAAATTTAACACATTTTGTTTTATTTGCATATAGTAAGAGATTATTTGTTGTAAACCAATGCAATAATTTAGAGAGGGTATTGTTAACATCGTCAAATGAAGATTTGCCCCTCTTGGTTTTAAAAATCATTGATGTATCATCTGCAAACAATACCATCTCACAAAGATTACGTAAGTAACAGGGAAGGTCATTTATATAAACTAAAAATAGCAGGGGTCCTAATACTGATCCCTGTGGGACACCCATAACAAGGGCCGACCCTGAAGACTCAGCTCCATTTATGCAAACCTTTTGTATTCTGCCTTTAAGGTAAGAACTTATTAGATCCAAGGAATCATTCGATGCACCATAATGTTTAAGTTTTTTAAGTAATATTTCATGGTCTACACAATCGAAGGCCTTTGAAAGGTCACAAAATACACCTAAGGCATCTAGCTTACTCTCCCAAGCCTTAAACACATGTTGTAGGAGAGCAACTCCAGCATCGGTAGTATTTCTACCTTTTCTGAAGCCATATTGGTTGCTATTTAATAATTTATTTACACTAAAGTGAGATAAAAGCTGATTAAACATTATTTTCTCGAAAATTTTACTTAGCCCTGGCAATATAGATATAGGTCGAAAATTGGAGGGGTCACATTTTTCGCCAGACTTAAACAAAGGAATTTCGCGTAAAAACACTTACTTCTATTCTCCAGATAGAGGGTAGCGCAGCCATTAACGTTTTCGGCGTGATGAAGTACCTCGAATCAAAGAATGACCCGTACGACAGTCTAGGCTTAGACAAAGTCCTCAAGGCGTATGGGCTGGTGGTCGCAAGAGAGTTCAGAGGATTCAAGCTCGGAAGCAAGATCTTGGCAGCTAGGTAATAGTAATATTTCATCATCAGCCTATCGCAGTCCACCGCTGGACATAGGCCCCTCCAGTTGCACGCTACTTAGGTCGATCCTCGTTTTCTCGCATTCAGCTCCTGCCAGGCATCTTACGCAAATCATCACTCCACGCCTGAGGGCGTCCTGCACTACGTTGGCCGAGACGCGGTCTCCACTCAAGAACTTGCAATATTTAATTTAAATAAAATCAATATTAGTACAACAAAAATGTATAAAAATTCTCATTTTATAATATAACTCATTTGAGATTTTTTGGATCGACAGTTATTTTTTGTGGAAAACATAAAGAAAATATCTTTCACGATTCTAATTAAGGGTGCAATTTTCACCCCACATTTGCATAGGGCTTGACACGAGTGAGACTTAAAGCTTGCCGATGTAGCTTTAGGATTTAACAGATCAAAGCATTCTTATCAGGGCCCCGCACCGATAAGGACCCCGTGCGCGCTCCAAAAAAAAACAATTTGATTTTAGTTAAAAAAAAAAAGGATGTAAGTTAAAAAGACATAAATAAAGGAATAATAAAGGAATAGAATCACATTACCTAGGGGCCCTGATAAGGTTAATCTAGCCCAAGTCTGCTTATTGTAAGGTCTCAGTGTAAAACCGTTCACTTCTCCGAAATTTTCTTGTCCGAATTTCATTTAAACGATCGACGCCTCGACCACATCGTACAATTTGTATTGTTTGCCATGTTAGATCATCGAAATATAATTTGACATAAGTACCATATTATATTACCTGTTTCAGAGAGCCCCTCTGCAAGTCCCAAGGTGTGAAAGGGACAGTCACAATGTTCACAGGACCGGCCTCACAGAAATCAGCGATCAACTGTGGATTCACAACGCTATCTGACACAACGTGGTCAGAATTGGCTGACTCTGGCTTGGATTTCCCGAGGGAAGATAGGTTCATTAAGTTTATGTCTAGGAAATACGAATAAAGTTAAGTTTATGTAGCAAAAACCTAAAGTTTTATCATATACATCACTAAATATAAATTGTTTAGTGATGTATCTGTTAATTGCTAAGCCCAAAAACGGCATTAAATCTATAAAGGACCCTAAGAGTAGATAATGGATACATAATGTTTATTTCTTTAAAAAAAAAAATGGTTGCCTGCAAAGTCGGTTTTACGGGCGAAGATTTTACGTGACAACGTCTTTTCACTACAGACACAGCTGACGATACTTTAACCACACGTGTGAACTTGTATTATGACGCTTTCTTGTTTTTCCAACGCCAAGAACGTTCGAGAAAGACAAAGACAGAGACACAAGCATGCGCCGATTCAATGCGCCTAATTCTCTAGTGCTGCGCGCGCGGCAGACCGATCATAGTTGAGTGGGAGAGAGACGCAAGGCATTCGGCGGGCCTCTCTCTCGTTCGGTGACTCATCGTAACGTTACCGAGCGTTACACTTTTTCATAAGTGACTCCCAGCCGCAACCTAATTTAAGACGTTGTCACGTCAAAAGAATCTACATTTAAAGCTATAGGTACTACTCGTATACGATTTGTCCTCCAAGCTACATTCAGTTGCATTTGAATTTAGAGAATTACATTAATTATTGTTAATTCGTTATTTCAGACAGAACCCAGTCTTACTTAATTAGTGATAGCAGGAAAATAAAGAATTAATGTAAATTACATTTCAAATTCAATGACTGTGTTCAAAACGGTAATGCAATTATAAGCCCATGCCAGGCAATTCTATCTCTCGGGAAAAAACACGAGTCATCAGAATAGAAAAGTAAATTTTCCCATTTCCTCCCAACCTTGGGCGTGCCTAGACTTCTTAGAAACTGCCCGGATTAATAACATGACATTTTTGATATACCTTTTTTAAAAGTTTAGGTATCTAAGAGTAGGTAATTAGTATTGAAATACCTACTCCAAGATACCTAAGCTTTTAATTCAACAAACAGTATTTAACGTAAGACATAGAACAGAATTAAAACACTTTTTCATAAATAAAATACTTTTTATTAACGGCCGGTTCCAATAACCTATCTATCTTCAGTTTTGGCATATCGGAGATAGGAAACAGTTTCTATCTCTGTTTTTGGAAACGCCCGTAATCACGGCCGTTTCCAATAACCTATCTATCTTCAGTTTTGACATATCGGAGATAGAAAACAACTTCTGTCTTTGTTTCTCTGGACGGCAAAAACAGAGATAGAAACTGTTTCCTATCTCCGATATGCCAAAACTGAAGATAGATAGGTTATTGGAACCGGCCGTTAGGCAGTTCTAACTTTTTTTTAGTAAAATATACACAATCAATTAATCCTAGGCAACGTCAAACAACATTAGACTTTATTATCTATACAGTAAAATCTCTGGCGATACGCGGCCTCAGCGCTCATTATAAGTAAAAAAAATATAGTCTAGAGGCTTATTACAAAAAAATTATAGTTTTACGGTTGTTAGATATCATTCACATTTAAAAGATAAATCGCAAGTCGGTGGACGCTTTAAAATATATAATAAAAAGCTAAGAATACGATTATTCGTAATGACTTATGTCATTATCATTGAATTATCAAGTGAGCGTCAACCAATTTCCTGGCAACACCAGAAAATACACCCAGCTTGTGTTAAAATACTAATGAATATGATGTTCTGATTTTGTAGATCATAACGGCCTCTAACCTAACGTTTGCGACAGGGTCGTTAAATCTGACCCGTCGTCTGCGGCAATATGGCGCGCTCAGAGAGTGCGTAGAGTAGGGTTCGGCATATTATATTGAATATTTCCGAATTTTAATATGGAAAGTTAATCATTCAATTAATTATTTCAAAAGTTGTATAGCCAAAGTATTTTCTCATAGAATACCAATGTCTAAAATGTTTCTTATTGGATTTATTTTTAACAGATATTTGGACCGCACATGCTCTTCATCACTTACCATACGATCTGTAGAAACGAAAAGATTAAAATATATTGTTAAGCTATTGTTTGTTTTAACTTATAACATCCTATAATACAATAAACAAGTTATCTATTAATATTTAAAACACAATGCCTCTAATAAGAATACAATTACAAATTCTTATTAGAAAATGACTCATCACTGAAATGACACCTGGAGAAATTTGGATGAGCCGGAACAACCGTTCCGTCAACTTCACTCTATGGGTGATATTTTTCTGTGGTCGTTCATTCATTAGGGTTAAAAAATAAAGGAACATAGACCTTATTAGATATCATTTGAATATTTAAATCGGCTAAAATCGGTTGCAGGTATTCGCTGCGTAAATCTACGCTTAAGCTCTTGACGGGGAGCGCGTAGATCTGCGCTTAAGCAAAGTAATTATTTATTTTTAAATGTGCAATAATTGCTAAATAACCGTATCACTGCCATAAGTTTGTGATCGACGTCCTAACTTCAAACAGCAATTCCTGTTTGATAAAACTACTAAGCGGTAGATTTTTGCAACATTTTAACTTCTATTTAGATCTAGTACTGGCCATATATAATTGTATGGAACTTCATGATTTAAAAAAAAACATGTTTTTAAAAACAAGAACTCTATCCAATGGGGACTATCGCTAGTGAATTTGCCACTAGAGCCGCTAGTGTCGCGTGAGGTCCAATAACATTAACTTTACACTGGTTTTAGCGGGTTTCGTTACGTAAATTATAATTTCTTTAATTTACCTGCTGGAAAGTGATCTCCTTCGTAAAATATCGCAAATATGGATTATTTGGCGATTAATGTGAACGCTTTGAAAGCGGAATTAAGAAAAAGCGCAAAAATAGGCGGCCTCAAGAGCAACTATTTCAGAAGTTAGTTTGTTGATATCAAGATAGTTATTTATAAATAATAAACCTTAATTAGATTCAAGATTTACACTTTGTTTCGGCGCCAATCGCCTTTGACAGCTATACCTCCGGACCTCAGTCTACAGTGGCGCCAACTGGTGAGCAAAGAAACGGTAGTCCCCATTGGGTACCTATTTAAAACATTCTTAAAGACCGTTCTTTGAAAAAAACCTTTTTAAAGCCTTAAAATTTTCCAAAGCTTATAACAATAATGAATAGTTGGCGTTTGGGTAAGGAATTCGTGTAGTGATAGTCTCCTATTGCCATACAAAATATATCCGTTTCAGTCACCAGTCACCAGTCCAGTGGGTGGAAGGAACCCGGTCGAAGCGTCAGGTAATAAAATAAGGTAATTTCGCACGTAAAACCGGCTATGCATTTTTAAATAGTCATGCAAAACAAAAGTAAACATCTTCCTATTCCTCATTTCTGTAAACAACATCCTAGTCTCGATAATTCAGTATTTATACAAAGTTCGGGATATACACTTATAAACCAAAGACAAGCCGTCTATGCAGACGATTAACATCTTACGCTTTCACAGCAAATCAAACCTTAATGATAACGACATAGCTTCTATTTCGGCCTGAAGTCGGGCAAACAGTTCTCAATTGGGTTCGGTGGTTGTTCATCCGTTAGATAGGAGCTAAGAAGTACTGGGGCACATACAGGAATCCTCCTTGAAACCAGCCAAGCGCTGTCACGTTCTGAGAGAGGGTACCTTTTGATGTCTGCGAAGCACACTGTTATGGCTTCGTTGTTGTATGGCGGCCTAGAAGAAAGGTATCTAATGTAAGTGGGTTATTATAAAGTATTTAACACAAAAAAATGTTAGAATATACTAATTTACAGTAATTTCCCATTCAATTATCAATTTGAAGTTCTGTTGAAGTTTAATACACAATATAATGATCAATATTTGTTAAAAAAATATTAAAGTAACGGTTTATAATCATCCCACTGCAGGGAAAGGCCTTCATTATCGAATCACCACGCTTGCCAAATGCACGTTGGTAACCACAAACCCGAGCAATGTTCGAAAATTCGTAATTCTTATTGTCGGGGATCAAACCCAAGCCTCGGAGATCTTGGCCCGGTAGTTAAACTATTAAAACATATACGTTTTGAAACTTTCTTGATGCGTTGGTATACATAAATACGGAACGGCAGGTAAATACGATTTTACCTATCTATACCAATATTATAAAGCTGAAGAGTTTGTTTGTTTGAACGCGCTAATCTCAGGAAATACTGGCTCGAATTGAAAAATTATTTTTGTGTTGGATAGTCCATTTATCGAGAAAGGCTTTAGGCATATAACATCACGCTGCGAGTTGCGACCAATAGAAGCGAAGCATCACTAAAAAATGTTGCAAAAATAATCGCGATCATAATAACAGAAATTGACGCGGACGTAGTCCTGGGCAACTAGTAAATTATAACATTGCATTGAAAATCCCGGTTCAGTGATAAGTTTTATTAAAACATACTAGAGCAAACGGGGCGTGGCATCCTCAGGAGATGTTGTTAATTTCACTAGGCTTCGATAAATTCATCGGACTAGTGCTTGCTCACTCTGTGTCGGTGCGGGAAGTGTGGTGTGTTAACGAACGAAAAATATTAGCAAAACAATTAATTTGATATCTAGTTATAGATTTCCGCAAAGTAACGCCAGAGTCTATTAGTTTTAATGAAAAAAAACTACCGGAAAACAAATCACTGATTCGAATGATTGACACACATTCCAATTCAGCTTTCTCGTTCTCTTGAGTGATATAATCTCCCGCAGTGACAAGGTAAGCACCTTTACCTTTTTTCGATTGGTTAAAGCTCTTTACCTATGTCTCAAAACACTTATAAAACTATTTCAACTTAACAGATTGTAAAATACTTGTAAAAATATTTCTAACTGATACGTCTGAAGCCGCGTTAGGAGGTCGACTCGTTGCCCGGAAGATGTCATGCGACTTCACGCGACGTTGCCACACTTCCCGACATGCATCGCGACATCGCGCATCTTGTACCTTGCCGCCCATTCGAAAGAGTAAAGTCACTCTATCAACTTAACTGACGTGGACGACGATAAGGTAACGAGCGATGTAGGGCGACGTTCTGCGATATCAGCCGATGTTCCTGAACACAAATGTCGGTCGACAAATGGCGCCTAGTCAGTACGCGGCTTAATAACGCAACAACACCGGCAAACGGGCCACTTTTAGCATCTTAGATGAAAACCTCTAATATTGGTACATGTATTCAAAACTACATGACTTTGACGACCTTCGTGGCGGAGTGTCGTACACATTGGTTTTCTAGGAGTCGCCTGCTCCAAAGTCAATGGAGAAAAAAAAGTTTTTTTCTCAATTTTTGCTCGGGTCTGGGTGTTGTTACTTGTTACTGATTTCCACAATACGAGTGCTTTAAATAGTTACTTACCTTAATGGGATCAGAACAATGTATGTGATATCAGCATATGAACTTGAAAAAAAAATTTTTTTTTTTCTCAGGCGAGAAAAAAATTTTTTTTCAAGTTTATATACTGATATTATAAGCGCAATTAAGTTGCTAAAATATCAAATAAAGTAAGTGTATGTGATTTTGTCCACATTTATTTATAACTTAGGCTGGGGATACACATGCCAGTAAATCGGGAAAGTAGCTGGTATGAAAGTTATTGGCACGTACGAGTAACTTGCACACTGCGGATACATTTGCAAGTAATATTGGCATGCATACTGTACCCTTGCATGCCAGTATTACCATCGCGTATACACAGGACAGTTCGTGAGAGTATTTCGTACGTACCTATTCTTGCGCGCCAAACATGGATAACAATCGAAGTGAATTAAACAAAATTGTATTGTTACTAGCAATTGAATGTGTAGCTAAATTAATGAGAGATAGAAAGAAACATTAAAACTTTGACTGCAGCCGATGACCTTGAGCAATAAATACGCCCACAAATTTATTCGCCTTTGAATTTCTTTGCAACGCGCGGCAGCTATCACTGTCGATTCTCGTAGGAGTGACAGAGAAAAAGCGCATGGAATAGAAGGGCCTAAGTGCCAAACAACAAAATTCGTTGTGCAATTTAAAATTGCTATTTTATTAAAAATCTAAATCAGCCATTTGCTTAAGCCATGTAATATACAATATAGCAAAATTTTATTATCATTGTTATACGGACTGCTGAGAAAAATGGTAATTTATGTATTTTCAGAGGCTACTTTGAGATTATTTTCTATCGAGAAAAGTTATTAGAATCGTGTTTTGGAAACAACCACCTAGTCAAGAATATGATCAATTACAACTACATATAATTTGGCAACAATACGAGCCATAGGCTTAAAGCAAAACAATCTTCATTGAGCTGAATTTGGCTCATGTCAGCGTCTTAAAGATAAAAATAAACATTCGTATTCTCTGTACATATGAATGAACTGTATAGTTCTCTCATCTCCCCATCGTGCCATGTTGAATACAAAAACCAACAAAAGAAAAACTTGACCTTCGAAATCAAAACAAAAAACGTGCGCCTACGGCCACAACGAGTCGGCTACCGTAGTCGGCTATGCCCGTAGCTGTCGCGTCTGTTCACACGTGCCAGGTTAGCGTCCCCTCCCTCAACGGGCATGCAAGAAAATCGAATGTTGTGCTAGCTACTTGCAACTAGCTAGCTTCCAGTTACAGGCATGCCAGTTAGTGAATACACATGACTGTAGCTGGCACTTGCAAGGAGCTGGTGCTGGTATGCTAGTGTGCAAGCTACGGGCATGTGTATCCCCAGCTTCACTCATCATTAGGCGCCAATCTATCACCGGCAGTGACGAGCCTAGCAAGCAGCCGTCTCCTAACTGGTAAGTGTAATAAAGCAACGACTTCAGCGAATGGACCATTACTTAGCGTTTTAGATTAAAACCTTGAATGTATAAACATGTAATTATAACTTACTCGTCATCAGGCGCCAATCCATCTCCGGCAGTGACAAGCCTAGCCAGAAGCCTTCTCCTAGCAACCGGCACGTGTAGTAACGCAACGACCCCTGCGAAGGGACCGGGCAGCTTGCGGTCCCTGGACGACCTCCAGCGATAAGCGGCCCGGGCGAGGGTCCGCTCGGCCCCGGATAGTGGGGGTAGGCAGGTTGCTTGGGGATTACCCCATTCGAAGTCTTCTTCCTGAAATGTATTGAATTAGTATACAGTAGGAAATTTTTATCACCATTCAAAGTTCAATACAATGATCTATGAGACAAAACACAAATTACGTATTTTTTCTTTTGGTCTAGCCCAGTAGAAAAAGTTTGCCAAAAATCTAAAAAAAATTATACGGCCTCCTAGCAACACTTTTTTTAAGCGACGCGCATCTCATTTATTCATTACGATATTGTTCATAAGTTGTTGAATTTCCCTTCATACCTTCACAGGCTTTGGACCGTAAAAATTGAAAACTATGTCGCGAAAAGTATTTTCGGGTGAAAACTTATCTACATTTTTTTACTTCATAAATGGCCCTAAATGCGTTACTTAAATGCCTATAAAATAAAAATTTGACTGTGATGAAAAAGTCATACAGCCTGTATATGTAAAGTACATGCAGAGTAAAAAACACAGATGCAGATCCGAAAACCACTCATGCTCCTATCTCTAGGATCATTTTATTCTTCTGGATCATACCTGGGAAATTGTTGGTTCTGTAGATATTGAGGATCAAAGTCACAATTTCGTTTTCCATTTTTTTACAAAAACTGTTGCAAAAGGTTACTTACAAAACTTTTTTCTTTACAAAAAAAAATGTTTCGTTCATTATAAGGCTTTGTTAATTATAGCTTAGCGCAAACGTGTTTTGAACTATATACATTGCGCGCTATGGATTACAATATTTTATCGAATCTCAAAAAACAAATCATATCCGAACGCTTATATTTTGAAATATGACTCTCTTTGATGTTCAGATTGCGTATCTTCAGGGTCGGCATTTGTTTTATTTACACCCTGTACATCGGTGCCATATCCCCCCGCCCCCAACGCCCCGTCGGTCTAGTGGTTTAAATACCGGGCAAAGATCTCGGGGTCCCAGGTTCGAATCTCAGGTCGGGCAACAATTTATTTTTTTATTTTTTTATTTATTTCGAACAGTTTTTTGATAGTACAGTTCATAGTGGATAAAAAAATAGTGACTTATGAAAAAAGGATGATCAAAATAGAAGTCAAAAAAAGAGCTCTCATTTGATTACCATTATATTATATTTTTCCTTACCATAGTTTTCCATATAGGCGATGTGTATCTGTCAGCCACCGTCTTTAGAATGCTGTTATGACTGGCACGCAATCAGCTTAATAAGGATGCTGTCTTTTTGCGAATGATAGCGTGGAAGCCGTCGGTGTGGTTTTGCGCAAACATCTCAGATGCGCTGCAGTGGCGTGGCAGTCCCAACAACATCCTGAAGATGTTATTATATTGAATACAATAAGTTTCGAATTTTCGAACGTCGCTCGTGTTCGTGATCACCGACCCGCACAAATTTGGCAAGCGTGGTGATTATGCCAGTACCCATCATTGCTGTGGTAACTTGAATTCAATGATGGAGGCCTTTTCCCTGCAGTGGGACGACTATAGGCTGTTACTTTACATCGATGCCACACTGACCGGTAAGAAACCGCCGTGGGCGCGACTACGGGCGACGTAGGCCGGGTGCAGCACCCAGCGGCCGGCGGCGACGGAGCCCAGCATCTTCTCGCTGCGGCCGGGCGCCGCGCACAGCAGGTGCGTCGCCGCCGGGTCCAGCTCCGTGCCCTCGCACACCTCCCCGCCGAGGTACTGGATCATCTCGATTATCTCCTCGCGGTTCTGGATTTTAACATGTTGTTTTAAGTTCTCATAGTCCGGTCAATTTAGACATTTGAAGGTGCATAAAATCCCAACAAGCTGAAAATCAGTAAAATTGTTCAAAACACAATTATAAATAATATTTAAAAGTTCCCCATCATTCCCGTGTATGGATTTTTTTTTATTCAAGGTCAAAGTTAAAAAAAATGAGTTTTTCGCGATTTTCAGCAAAACGGTATGTTTTATCATAAAGTACCTACATCAGACAAAATTTGTACTAGATCATAAAATTAACTATAAAAAATGAATCAATACTTTTTCCTACGAGCTACCGTTTCTAAATACGTTCATAAAATCATAAATATTTCTCGTGCAATCATCATAGCCATCAAATACGACAGTAACTCTAGAACCTAAATGTCGACGTACCTACATATTGAACGTATTTAGAAACGGTAGCTCCTAGGAAAAAAGGACCTATTGATTCAATTTTTATTGATAATTTTATGATCTACAAATTTTGTCAAAGGTACTTTTATGATAAAACTTACCATTTTGCTAAAAATCGCAAAAAACTCATTTTTTTGACCTTTGACCTTGAATAAAAAAAATGGGGAACTTTTAAATATTATTTATAATTAAGCTTTGAACAATTTTACTGATTTTCAGCTTGTTGGGATTTTATGTACCTTCACTCTCATTTTTTGGTCTAGATTGACCGGACTATCAGTAGAACTGTTTTAATAGAGTAATTGCTACGAAATGAAGAATGTTCTTATAACAACGATATTGGACACTACAATTATAATATTAGGTTAATTCAAATAGTACAACAAACATTGTGTTACAATATTTACTCAAGGAATTGTATTTTTTTTTTCAAAAGTTTTCAAAACAGTCTCAAAATTCATATTTATAAAGCTATTTCAACTTAACTGAATGTAAAATAATTGTAAAAACATTTCTTTCAGATGTTTAATTTTTTATTTAACTTGAAATAAATTTTAATCAGGATTTTATGCTAATATAGTATGACATTTCATATTTCTTTTCAATGACAGCACATACTTTACGAAATGACAATAAAAGTTCTGCCACATTATGACGGGCAGCAGTGACTTTCACAATTATGAGCCAAAATCGTCCTTTGAAGATCCCTGGCCCCCAATTCCGCTAATTTACAAATAGCTCTCAATAGAATCGCAATTGCATCTTAATTGTATATTTTGACACATTTATTAAGGTAGTAATGTCAAAATATAAGATTGCGAAGCAATTACGATTCTGTTGAGCCATTTGTAAATTAGCGAAATTGGGCCCTGATCTTTTGTGTTATTTCTCTGTGATTCCATCGACTATTTTAACTACTGGTCCCAGATTCTCATCAGACTTGTACTCACATCTACGTTAGAAGACAGCATGAACCTCTTGATAGCTTGCGTCTGAACCGGCGCGTCTTCTGTAGGAACATTGTTCGCGGGCGTCGTGTCATCCCACCCCACAGTGTTCGGCTGAGACTCTGGACCCGTTTCTGCTTCTTGTGCCGGAACTGTGGGCAAAATAAAGCAAAATATTGTATTATTTAGGCTAATATTACAAAAAGGCAAGATTTGATTGTTTCTTTGTATTGAATGTGCTCCGAAACTACTGGACCGATTTGAAAAATTATTTTACCATTAGAAGCCGACTCTATCCCTGATGAACATAGGCTACTTTTCACCGCGGGACCCGGTAGGTGGCGCTGCTGTCGGTATGTTAACTACTAAACGGCTTGACCGATTAGGTTCAAATTTTGTATGTGTATTTCCATGCTTTCACAGACACGAATATATTAAGCCTACCTAATCTATCTTTCCAAATGCCACCGCTAGGCACAGGTTTCCGATCACGCGATATGACGTGGAGTTCACGAAATAAAAGAGGTTTAGTTTCCCGACGTTTCGATTCGATTGCAAAGTTTAAAACCTATGCATATATTATTCGGAAACACATGGTGGCAGTTTTTTTTTGTCAGGCTATAAAAAAGCAGGCGAGTCATTCATGTCATCTGCTAGTTATAAGCAAGGTTTTTTTTTTGTAAGCTGCTTGCTTTCTTTACAGTGAACCAAAAATATAGTTTGCTGCCTACGGTTGATTATCGCAAAACACGTCCCAATGAGAATTAAACTTGACGTGTTTCACGTTAATTAACATAAGGAAACAAAACATTGACAAACATGTTAAGTTCAGTTCTTCCGCGATCATGGCGCTTGCAACAGTGCCGAAACATCGGAAACTCATAAAAAAACAAGGTACATGGTAGAAATCTCGAAATAACTAACTCTTACGATAGTGCCCATGAAATTTTAGAACAGTATAAAACATGTTAAAGTTATCGTCTATGATTTTCTCCTGTTATTTTATTTGTCTGGGCCCACTGTATTTGAGGTTGTACCTAAGTATGTGTTGTGTGTGTATAACAGTGTGTCTGTCTCTGTGTGTTTATGTCTGTGTATGTGTGTCTTTCTGTGAGTGTATGTGTGTTTGTATACGTATCTCACCTGGCGCAGGTATTTAATCCTTCGTGCGTCTCGCCTTCTGATAACTTAAACGTTTACTAAGCGCTGCGTTCAATCTGTTCAGTTGAGCGTCCACCGCGGGGGGCAGTGTGCTTGAAGCGCTTGTAGTAGTCGTGCTTTTTGTATATTGTTTGTTTGTGTACGTAGTTAAATCAGTAAAAACTGTTTTATTTTTGCAAATAGGCCCCAGGAGTCGCTTTTACACGTCCCATTATGGAAACAAACCTACCACTGCTTTGGGACAAGTCTGGCCTAGTGCCTAGAACAATCAGCGCAAGAAAGTCGGTCACTGTGACAGTCTCTTTTTAAATTAATGTTTACAAAAAGTGTATGTGTGTGTGCGTGTGTGTATGTGTGTGTGTACATATCTCACCTGGCGCAGGTATGGAATCCCTCGTGCGTCTCGCTTTCTGCGAGCTCAAGCGGTTACTGAGCGCTGCGTTCAATCTGTTCAGCTGGGCGTCTACCGCGGGGGGCAGTGTGCTTGAAGCGCTCGAAGTGGTCGTGCTTTTTGAATCTTGATTGTCATGGTACTCTTGGGCGGCCGGGCTGCTTATACTGCCAGCGCTCTATAACAATAATAACAATAAATACTTACTTTTAAACTTTTGCGATGCTTATCTATACTCTATATTATAAAGCTTAAGAGTTTGTTTGTTTGTTTGTTTGTTTGAACGCGCTAATCTCCTAAAGTACTGGTTCGATTTGAAAAAATATTTTTGCGTTGGATAGTCCATTTATCGAGGAAGGCTTTAGGCTATATAACACCACGCTGCAACTAATAGGAGCGAAGCATCAGTGAAAAATGTTGCAAAAATAATCGCGATCATAATAATAGAAATTGACGCGTACAAAGTCGCGGGCAACAGCTAGTCTATTTATAAAACGTATAATTGGATTTAACTCGGTCGAAACGTCAGGTAAATAAAATAAGGTATGTTCGCGTTTAATAACGTTATACGTTTTTAAATAACAATAACAAAAGTCTTTATTTTCTTTACCTAATTCGTAATAAGTAATCTAATGATAAACATACTACTACCCGTTCGCTTCGAGATGGTTGTCGATGACCGTTACTAAATGACGTTACAGGCATATATAGCGGTACCGTTGGCAAAGAGAATTAATCGTATTTTTATTGCAATATTTTTTTTATTATTTCCATACACCTTGGTTTGCTTTGATAGAGATATAAAATAATATGTACCTGCACCCTAGACGATATGTGAATTATTAAAATAAATAAAATGGTGAAATTACAATAGATTATTTATTTATATCTAATGCACAGTCAACCTTGAGGAGGTGCAGAGACCTGTGTATACTAATTAAACCTAAAGTTCTTTACCCGAAAATGTTCTTCCTGCGTTGCAAACGGTACTAATAAGGTCTGCCAAGGAGCGCGGTGCGGTGTGGCGGGGAGGGTGGTAGCGGCCAACTCGAAACGAACGCGTTGTAGATATGCATAAAACAAAATTAAATTTTGAGTAATTTGGACAGCCCGTCTTCCAAGTATGTTTGCCCTTTTTCCGCCGGATATTTGTAAATGGTGTAGAACAGATAATTGATTTTTAATTCTACATTATAACTCCGTACTTTGGCAGACGTTAATAGTTAAACCTGTTCGAAGAGCTTAGGACGCAATGCGGCAATCCTATTCCTATTTTTTCTACAGCGAAATTTCTGGAAATTTTGTTGTAATTAAGGCCAAATGAAGTGTTGCATATTCCAAAAACTTACTTGGTCTGATGATATCTTCGCAATTTTAGACGGTGGTGTGTCGGCTTCTTCCTGTAAAAGGCAGTATATTAAGTTACTTCACAATAAGAAAACATTTTGATTAGCACTTAACCAACATTATGGACTTAAGCGTTTATTTCTTACTTAAACGTTTTCTTGAGTTTACGCGAACACTAGACAAAATACGCCTATTACAAAATGATAAACCGTTATTTATTTACAACATCACATAGACAGTTCTGACTGTGAGAGTTTTAATTAGCACATTGTGTACCTGTATTAAAAAGAAGAAGTTGTTTTTTAGTTTTCTTACTTACTTGTAGTTGTAATTTTCTTGGAGCTACGTGATATTCAGATGGCGGTGTTGCTGCCTCACCGTTGAACTGAGCTAAGAACCGATTCCTTATTTCGGACAATGGCTGCAAAGTAGAACAAATTTAAAAACATTAAGATTTAAAGAGGTCATAGCTATTTAAGGTACAGTTCCACATAAAGGAAAAAAACCGACCAAGTGCGAGTCGGACTCGCGCACGAAGGGTTCCGTACCAAAACGGCAAAAAAAAAAACTTTTTTTTGTATGGGAGCCTCTCTTAAATATTTATTTTATTTTGTTTTTAGTATTTGTTGTTATTGCGGTGACAGAAATACATAATCTGTGAAAATTTCAACTGCCTAGCTATCGCGGCTCTTGAGATACAGCCTGGTGACAGAGCGACGGACAGACGGACAGACAGCGAAGTCTTAGTAATAGGGTCCCGTTTTTCCCTTTGGGTACGGAACCCTAAAAAGGACCTTCATAGGACTACTTCGTTGTCCGTTTATACGTTTGTATTTATCTGCTGGGATTTACCTTGGAAACGCGAGAAAATTACATATTTTCATAATTCAAATATGACGTTGGTATTTCACATAACTCAGTAAAAAAAACTGCCAAGATTTTACATAACGTGGGTTTCTTTTGTCAGACAGGCACGATGCTTTGGTATCATACAACCAATATTACTAAACTTACCCCTTCTGGTGCATAACGTCCATAGTGGCATTATGTCTATAGTATCATTTCTTCCATAGTATCATTACGTCTACAGTATCACTTCGTCCATAGTATCGTAACGACCAGTATAATTTCGTCCAGTTCATCAAATGGACCATAGTATCAATTCGTCTAGCTATGATACTATGGACGATTTAATACTGTAGACGTAATGATACTATGGACGAAACGATACTGTAGACGTAATGATACTATAGACGAAATGATACTGTAGACATAATGCTACTATGGACCTTATGCACCAGAAGGAACTTACCGTATGTTTCTCTCTAGTCAGCGACGGCTCTTTGGACGGCAACTCTTGTACGACTTGCCACAGCCGCTTCCTCGCTTCGGGCGAGAGGCGGCCGGAGCCCGGCCTTAACGCCGCGCCGAACGCACTGTCCGGAGTGTCTGGGTTGCGGTCCACTGTTGATGAAGTTTTATATAACTTACTAGCTTATCCCGCGAACTTCATATCGCCTCAGAATAATAATAGGGGTTAAAGTATGAAAATGCCGATTATTTTCCCACTTTTTATTTTGTTTATAGCTCCTAAGTATAGTCATATTATTGCGTAATTCTTTTTGTATTGTATCAAAAACTAAATAAAGTAACTTTTGACTAAAAAAAAATTAAATACTAGTGCCTATTACTTCAAAGGAAGTCGTTGAAAAGACCCCTTACAATGTGTCAGCTGACCTTCTTGCTTCAATTCGTATATTTGTATTATATACTTTCATTTTCAGAAATTTAAATACTATAATGCATAGCTTTATAACCATCTAACTTTCACCTTTAATTGCATAGAAAACGGTTAAGGCGTTTTTAAAAAACTAAAAAATTGTTAGTATGGAAAAATGACTTTTCTCGATTTCGTCCATACAAAACGGCAATTTCATACTTTAACCCCTAATATAATTTGATTAGGACGTCTTAAATGTCATTGTCATAAAACATGGCGTTTTTCATTACCAAATTACCTTGTCATAAACAAATAATGTGCAATAAAATTTTTATATACGAGTAATTAAGATAATCCGTGTCTTCGTTCGCAGATATCTTGTAGCTATGTTATTCCCTGCCTGTAGACTACTACTATTCAGAAAGACATTTCCATACCTTTCGATATAATAAAAAAAAAAAGTTTATACTGCGGGAAACGTATATATTTTCCGGATAAAAGGAAGTTTACGTGCTATTTCAGCCTATTAATTCTGTGCCCAAATGCATCCAGATCATTTTAGACGTTCTGGTTTGTTTGAGTAACAAAAATCCATCCAAACGTTGGCTTTTATTTAGTAAGTCTGTAACTATAATTCAAAATAAAATTCCTTGAATACAAAATCCTAACGCCTTACGTGGGACTTAAACCCACAACCTTCCATAATTTTTCAAGTTTCAGTACTGCTATTATAATTGCAAGTAAATTGCTAAAATATCGTATGAAATTCATAGATGCACCAGGACATACTTTAATCCAAAAAATAAATTCAAAATCTGAAAACCGGGAAAAAAAATTACATGGTTCAGATACCCCACGACACGAGGAACCTAACTTTTCTTCCGACCTATTATTTACATAAATAAAATAAATAAATAAATAAATGTGGACAACATCACATACATTGTTCTGATCCCAATTTGAATAACTACTTAAAGCATTCGTATTTTGGAAACCAGAAACAACGAAGGTACCACAAACACCCAGACCCGAGAAAATGTAGAAAAACTATTTTTTTCTACATAGATGCACCAGGACATACTTTAATCCAAAAAATAAATTCAAAATCTGAAAACCGGGAAAAAAAAATTACATGGTTCAGATACCCCACGACACGAGGAACCTAACTTTTCTTCCGACCTATTATTTACATAAATAAAATAAATAAATAAATAAATGTGGACAACATCACATACATTGTTCTGATCCCAATTTGAATAACTACTTAAAGCATTCGTATTTTGGAAACCAGAAACAACGAAGGTACCACAAACACCCAGACCCGAGAAAATGTAGAAAAACTATTTTTTTCTACATTGACCCGTCCGGGAATCGAACCCGGGACCTCGGAGCAGGCGACACCTTGAAAACCGGTGTGTACGCCACTCCGCCACGGAGGTCGTCGAAAGTTACATAATACCTTTTACATAATACCTTTGTAAATTATTATTTATATTATACTATTATTAAGTAAAAGTTGTACTTACACAAGTCTTTGGGCGTCCTTATCGGGTCGGAAGGCATCTCGCCCCTCTTGACAGCCTGCAACCGTCTCCTCGTGGTGGGACTAAGCCCGACTAAGTTGGGGGTCGATAGGGCGTCGTCTAGCGGCGGTGTGCGAAGTTCCCCTTCTAATGACATAATTTAAATGTTTTTATTATAATTTGTCTTTGTATTATGTCAGTCATTACCATCCTCAGACATGATGGACATAGGCAACTATAATAGGAGGAATTTATTTATTTATTTTAATCAGGCATAAAAGGCCCCGTACAATATATACCTTAAAGACTTACATACATAATATACTTAACTAAAATATAACTATTTATTGTCTAAAACACGTAGTGGAGGCGGCGACGTGTTGCGCAATGCAGAGTCCGGTTTCCGACCGCGAAATCGTCGGAACAAAACACCATTAGGCCAAATATCTTCTTTTACGAATGTCGACAGATACTATAGAGAGGTAGGTTCCCTTAACTCTTCCCCTTTTCCTTTGTTTGTAGCGTGGCAGAACCTAGGTTTCTGACGGTATTCCTCTTCAAGGGTACCCCAGATTGTCTGTCATGTTATACTACGAGCGGGAGAATACGAGCGGGCGACGGGCTGTGACGTCACGGATACCGTTTCTTTCCGACGACACATTCATCTTGGGATACCACGGTCCATACGGTATTCCATAAATTCATAGTAAATTAGAGGTAACCTATAGAATACAGTCCACTTTGTTTAAATACTAGAGGTAATTTGCTATAATGATACTGTTATAGTTTTTTGAGAATTGATTTTGTTTAGAAGTAATAAAATTGAATCAATTGGGGGCAGCACTTAGGCTCTAGTAGTCGCCTTAATTCGTTTACTTAAAGTAGAATTTACGTTACGTCACGAAAGTTATGACACATGACATGAGATGCTTATGCCCTACGTAATAAAAGCTGTTATCGCAGTTCAACTGTTTAACTTGATGTGCTGTCGAGTGTACCTAGTTTTTATATGTTATCGATGACTGCTATAGAAAATCTTAGTAAAAATTACGTTTGAAGAAAATAATAAAAAGTAAATAATTGATATTCAACTACCTTGCCTGGCGTCATCTTTCAGAGCTTGAATCCTCTTAGGGGTCTCTTGCGAATCTCCCCCCAAAAGACCTTGGCGAGCCATCGCTATGTACCTTGAGGCCGGGGACATGTCATCCGCATCTGAAATTGGACATTTGAATACCTATGTGGGTTCTTTTCTAACTTAGTTGCTTTCATCTTTAAAATCAAAGTGTAAGGGTGAATTTGGTTAAGGTAGATATGAAAGTAAAGTAACAGCCTATAATATAATCATCCCACTGCAGGGAAAAGGCCTCCATCATTGAGTTCAAGTTACCACTGTAATGGTAGGTACTACCATATCACAATGCTTGCCAAATGCGGGTTGGTGATCACAAACCCGAGCAATGTTTGAAAATTGGAAACTTTTTGCTGCCCAACGTCGGGATCACTTTTCTCTACTGTCAATATTTTGATTGGGATTTCTTTCATACCTTGGGTTACAATATCGAAGTTTATACACGTTTCATTTTCAACCATCTGTAAAACGTTATGTGACCATTGTGTATAACATTTTAGCAGTG
Source organism: Anania crocealis (assembly GCA_949315895.1). Lineage (NCBI taxonomy): Eukaryota > Metazoa > Arthropoda > Insecta > Lepidoptera > Crambidae > Anania > Anania crocealis. The sequence continues at coordinate 4,093,470 of OX438880.1, forward strand.
TTATTTTAATTTTTATACCAAATGTTTTTTTTTATAAAAATAATAAATAATCTATTTATTTCGAAACACGCTGTGACGCGCACAGATATAGCTGTGTAAGGTCCATTTAACCGAGACCCCGCCGCAGCAAAATAATACGTCTGTGTGCGTCACAGCGTGTTACAAAAGGGAAATGATCACATTTGGCCATGAACGGCTGGTGATGAAAGAAATATCATAAAATATGTCTTATTTTTTTATATTCGAAACAAATATTTATTGCCTCTAAGAACTTCCCAGGCATTTTCATCATTTTAATAATTGCCAAAGCGATATTAAAATTGTAATTGCTATTTCCGTTTTATAAAAATCATTCGTGTGTTGCCATTAGTATGCACGGCTGAAATAGATAATGAATCGATTAATTAAATAAATAAATTCTTTATTTATTCGTTTGTTTGCCAAAATCATTGAAATAATGGAAAACATAAAAAAAGTAATTAATACTTATTGTGTACTTGTCTCAATATTATTAGTTTGTACATTTTATAATTTAAATTGAGCAAATCGGTTTGATCGTAGAATCGATTTATTTATCGATAACCGATTCATATAGCAATATTTAAAAAAATACGTATCTGTCAAATTGACATAGTTTGCAATTCATTCGCGTTTCGCTTTGTTTGCTTGTGCTTCGTGGATATTCTTTTAATTGTGTTTTCCTTAATTTCGATGAATTACGCTACGAACATGGACCACGACGAACCCTCATCTTCTGACGACTACCGCCCGCAAATGGATTCTGGACCTACTACCCACGACGACCATGGCTTGAACATTGACACTGTACCCGCTACCCACGACGACCATGGCTTGAACATTGATACAGTACTCGCTACCCACGATAACTTAGGCGCTTCTAGTTCGGCAAGCGAGGTAAGTACGGAAAGGGACAGCAGTCTGCTGCAAGGATATCCTTCGGCCGAAAATCTTGTATTAATAAGGGCAAGAATAAAAAGTAGGCATATGTCAAGAAAGATATATTTTGTATATGTTTTAATTGGACGCCACCGCCAAGGACTGGAAGCAATTCAGGAATATTGCTGTAACTGTATATCTGGCCGAAGGACAGTAGGCTGTTGTGCCCACGTCATAACGGTAGTGTGGTATATGGGTTGGGCAAGACATCAAGTAAATATTCATCCTCCAGCCCAGTTTTTAGATGACATTCTAATTATATATGATGATGAATAAATAAATTTTTAGAAAAATGGTTTTTTCTTTACCTAGTCTAAACTTTTTTTAAACTTCTCTAATTGGTATTTAGGAATACTTATCTACTGAAAATAAATAAATTCGTTGCTGTCCAATATTGGCCAAATCTACTATGGCCAGTTACCATTACCCTTTAAAGTCTGAATCAAAATATAATATTACTCAAAAGTTATTTTTAGAAAAAAAAAAAAACACAGCCATGATGTTATATGTACATAATGGTCTCACATAGCGTGGGCTTCCTTTTACAGGTGGTTGGAAATGCACCCTGTATAAGGTTTCTTATTCTATCGCTTTTGTTTATAAGGGACTAGCGGGCCCGACAGACGTTGTCCTGTCTTAACTATGAATATTGATTTCAAATTGGTATAATTAATTAAATAGAAATTTCAGATACAAATTTATTTATCGACTCTGTCAACGTTATGTCAAACGCCACAATGTTACGTTAAAAAAAGTTTAAATTGTCAAAAGCGCTAAGGTTACATTACAAATAATTTATTATGTTGATTATGTTTTATTAAATTTTCTAATTTTCCGCGCAATTTTCTTAGTTTTTTCTTTCATAAGAACATTCTCCTGACAATAACAAACAAAACAAAAAAAGAATTAGCGAAATCGGTCCAGCCGTTCACGCGTGATGCGATGACCAAGGGAAATAGGGATTCATTTTTATATATACACTAGCTGACCCGGCAAACGTTGTTTTGCCATAAAAATGATTAAATTACTAAAATGGCTAACAAAAAATAGGGGTTGGTGGTAAAAGGGTAAAAATTTAGGGTTGTTATTTTATAAAAAATTTAATATTTTACTACCCTACCCCTACCCTACTCCTACCCTACCCCTACCCTACCCCTACCCTACCCCTACCCTACCCCTACCCTACCCCTACCCTACCCCTACCCCTACCCTAACATTATCCCCGACAAAATTGTGAATCTAAACCATTCCCAGATCCCCTTGAACACACACAAAAAATTTCATCAAAATCGGTCCAGTCGTTTGAGAGAAGTTCAGTGACATACACACTCACAGAAGAATTATATATAAAAAAGATATAGATAATGTAGGATGCATTAGTATGGATAGTAGTGTTTGTATTTACCTAAATTCTTCGCTTTCGGCGTTTGTTCCCGACCGGGCAGGGAGCGTCGCGGCACGGCGGCGGTGGGCGGCGGCCTCATGTCGTTCTCCTTGTCCACGGCCGGGGCAGGTTCCGCGTCCGGTTCCTGCGGGAGCTCCTCACGTATTGGGCTTGGGGGAGCTGTTGAGATTTATTAATGTTATTTTTCAACTGAAACATGAACTATAAAAGCGTTTAACCTAATAGGTCAACAATATCGAAACTGTGCAAAAAAATGAATGAAAAGCTTTTTATTATAATATGTTTTTTTTTTTCAGAAACACTGTTCCCGTGTATTGTTTGCTTAACATATTGAACGCCAAGGAAATCACAGATATGCCTCAAATAGTATTTTTTTCTTTTGTGTCCAGTCATAATAGCTCTAACAGCATCTTGAAGACTGTTGCGGAGAGGTTTGACTCTCCTATAATTAAGCATTTCGTTCGGTTTTTGACCAAACAGGTAAAATAAAGGCCTTTTTTTTTTTTAACCGAAAATGATACCATTTTTCGTGTAAAATTTAACTAAATATTATTGTCAATTAATTAATTCAATTTATTTTTATTATACTAATATAGTTGTTTAAAAAAAAAAAAAAAACTAACCAAATGGATCTCTGTAATCTTTCTGAATAAATAAATTATTATTATTATTATTATAATACACAAAACCTACCTAAAGCAGTCGACATTTTCATGAAAGGATTAATATTTTTATTTTCATTAGCAATCCGACTGCTTGAAAAACTGTTTAAAAAAACATTTCAGGATATGATATTTTCCTTTTAAGTAAACGAGTTTCATTAATAATTAAAATTCAAATAGCAATAAACAATTTTTAAAACATTCCTTTTTAATGGTAGAGTGGCTATTATCAAGACATTAACTAAGTCGAGTTAATTACATACCACAAAAAGACCCAGATATCAGAAGATCTAGAACGAAATAATTACCTTTCGTATCGCCAACCAAGTGTTCCCTCTCGCTCACTCTCTTGCCGGTTCTAGCACATTCCAGCAACCAGGTCGCCTTCACAGCTGGTAAACCCCACTTCAACGCGCCCATATACTTATCCCCAGTAGGTGTGGGGCAGATCAGGTGCGTCGATGCTATCGCATTCGCTGTGTTGCGACGACTGAAGCGTAGTTGGGTTCTGGATGGACCGAGAAAATGGATCTTAGTCTATACATCCATTATTCTATCTTTATTAAAAAAAGTCGTTTTTTACGATTTTGGTGTTTTTGGATTTATCTTCGTCAGGAATAGGATAATAAGTATTAAAAACGTTAGACAGTTATGTAAAAATTAAGTAAATGTATTTCTTGATATTTTTTTTCCAACTACGCCATATTTGATGACAATGACATTCAAGACGTCAAAATCAAATACTATTCTGAGTATTTCTGAGGCGATACAAAGTTCGCGGGGTCCGCTAGTGTAATATAAAAGAATAAAAAAATTTAATATAAAATATGTTGAGAGGATGAATGAAAGCAGGTTGACTAAAAAGATATGTATGGCGAGTATGAATGAAAATGTTGGAAGGGGAAGGCCTCGACGAACTTAATACTCAATACTCAATACTCAATACTCAATATTTTATTGCTTTCATAATGTAACACAATAATGAATAACATAATGGGCCCTGTAGGGCACGGCAATTTGGAGAGGGGAGGAGACCATTTTCATGAATTTAGCTATTACTCATAATTTATTTTTATTATTATTGTATTATAAATTATCATTTAAATATTCGCTATATATCTTGATCAAATCGGAGAAGTTTTAAAGAAAGGTCAGGTCAATAGTACCCTAAACCGGCGAGCGTGTATGAAAAGATTAATGAATGTGGATGAAGCGAAAGTAGTCTGTATGGATCGTAGCAAGTGGAAAGATGTGGTCTCTGCCTACCCCTTCGGGAAAAAGACGTGAGTGTATGTATGTATGTATGTAAAAAACTGAATACACGACGTGAAACAGTGCCCCAGCGAAATGTACATCCTCTCTTAGGGGCATTCACAATGGGGAGAGCCCCATTTCAACGCGCCCATATACAGGGTGTAACAAAAGGCTTAACGAAGCCGAATACCACGTATTCTACCCATTTGTACGATCATTTTTTTCAACGACACCATACCTGGGAAATGAATTGTTACTCAGATATTGAGGGTCAAAGTGGTACTTTTTTTTTAAGATTTTTTCACGATAAACTTTTGATTTTTGTTACTAAACTTTTTTCTTTGGAAACATGATGAACATTTTTAGAAATTTTTCATAAAAAAACGCTTCAAAGACAGCAACCCGCAATTTATAATTAATATTTACATTCAAGAAATTCTACCACTGTTTTGTAGAACTTGCCATATGAGTCGAAATTCACATCAAGAAGGTCACTGCATGAGTTAAGGGCTTTACATAGCCTCGGAACAGGAGAATTCGAACCCAGAACCGTTCTGCGCTGTGGCGGATACAGTGGTGCTATTCTTTAACGTGGCATTCTAGATGGAGCGCAAAATGAGAAACAGCTAAGCAGTCTGAGGCAGTCTAATGATGGAGGCCTTAAGATCATTTTACCCAAAAATGACAATAAACCAAACTTACGTGGCCCCAAGCAGTTTCGCTAGCTCGTCCAGGAAAGCCCTCTCCACCCCACTGTAGGTACTGAGACTGGCCACGACGCCATTCAATGGGGGAGGCCCATTACCCCACGAGGGGATTTGTACAGGTCTGTGGTAGTACTGTATGGGTAGTAGTTCTTGTTGAGAGAGACAGTCTTTCTGTAACAATGTAACAATTAATTATTAAATAAATTTATCAACTGCAATAGGTACTTTAGCCCCTGAAATGCTTATCCTAAGCGACTAAACAGAGTGTAACAAAAAGCTTAACGAAGCCTTAAACCACGCATTCATCAAACCAAATCGTATGTAACAAAAATAATCGCAGGGAAATAACTTTTTTTTTAGGCATTAAAATAAATCAAGTATAACGGGTGTAAAAAAACCAAACGCAGATCCGAAAACCACGTATTGTCCCCATCATTAGGATCATTTTTCTCTTTAGGACCATACCTGGGAAACAGCTGGTTCCAACGATATTGAGGGTCAAATTCACAATTTTGTTTTTCATTTTATTACAAAAACTATTGCCAAAGGATACTTAAAAACTTTTCTTCATACAAACATAGTGGTTGTTTTTATTATTTCGTTCACAATAAGGCTTTATTAATTACAATACGTAATGTACGGCTCAGCGCGGACGACTTTTGAACTTAGCAGCCATCTCCAGCGCAGCGGCCTACGCTACGGCTGCTAAACATTGCGCGCTACGAATTATAATATTTTTTTGAGTCCCATAAATAAAAATCATTTCCCAGCTATAATATTTTGTAATATGTCTTGGTTTGCTTTTCAGATTGCGTAACTTCAGAGTCTGCGTTTAGTTTTTTTACACCCTGTATATTACCCGCAATGTATAGCGCGCACGAAGCGCTACAGACGAGGATTGTGACCTAACTTCATACAATTAGGGGTGCGTGCGCGCGGTTCATTGCGGGTTGCTCTCTTTAAAGCGTATTTTATGAAAAAGTACTAAAAACTTTCAACATGTTACTAATAAAAAAAAGTTTTTTAACAACAAACAGAAGGTTTTCATGCAATGATCTTGTAAAAAAAAAATTCACTTTGACCCTCAATATCTCAGTAACAATTCATTTCCCAGGTATGGTGTCTTGGAAAAAATTGATCGTACAAATGGGTAGAAAGCGTTGTATTCGGCTTCGTTAAGCCTTTTGTTACACCCTGTATCTCATACCTAGACGAAAACAGATAACATCAAAATTGAATTTAAAAAACATGTCAGAAAAAAATGCTTTTCTAAATAGAATAATACTTTAAGTGAAAAACAAGACAAAGGATGTATTTTCATGGTATAGGCGGTTATTCAGGAACATTTTAGATATTCAAAGCGCATAACATTAATACTCGTATGACTCTCAGCTCAAGTTTCTTTTGAGGTACGGAATTCGAATAAGTGATATTTCTACGTTTTTTAACACTATACACCGTGAAATTTTAGTGGTTGTTTTCCCGCAGTAAAATGATTCTATCTTAGTAGTACAATAGATTTGTGCAGTTTTTTTTTAATCAAATAAAAAAATAGCAGTTTTACGATTGTGATAAATGAAACTCGAAAGCAACCTCGAACCAATGGTACCAGCCGCGCCGCAGCCGGTCACCGGCCGGGGTCATTGCCCCTCGCGCGGTGCAATTTATGCTGTATTACTTAGTGCCTAGAGCTTCTTTTGCTTTGAACATTGATTTCGTGCGGCAAGCAGTACCCAATCACGTCACATTTTGTAAAGATACTATCGTATCTCATGCTTTTGAGTTGATGATTATTTTTTTTGGTTAGTTGAGAACAACGATATCTTTATTTTCAAAAATTACTCGCACGATTCGATGGTGCTACTAAAGGTAAATCGTTCTGTTGCGGGAAAACAACCACTAAAATTTCACGGTGTATAAACATCAGGATGAAATTTTAACCACTTTCCAAATTTTTATCTATCAATCTACGAGACAAAAACCAACAAATGTATTTTTTTTCTTTTGGTATAGCCCAATACAAAAATGTCAAGATAAAGCACTTCGAAAATGTCCGCAAAAAATCTAAAATTTTTGATACGGCCGCCTAGCAACACTTTTTTACGATAGCGTTAATTCATTCATTACGATACTAATCATATGTTTTTGATTGTCCCTTTATACCTTAACAAGCCCAGAACCGTAAAAATTTGATGCGGAACGCCTATAAAAAATATTGGAAAGTGGTTATAGTTTCATAGACAGGATACTTACTATCCAGAACACAGTGACAGCCTCGGCATTCCTGCTGATCAGTTCCTCTGGGTCGAAGTCCAGCGGCACCAGCGCGTGTGTCCCCCCCGCCCCCGCCGCCGACAGCGCGCCCCCCGCCGCCCCCACCTCTACACCGATCTCGCAAATAGCCTCCTCGTCTAGACCTTGCACTTCGATCTTTATGCCTGTACACACAAGATCGTTATTAGAGAATTGTAGAAAAGATATAGAGCGTGCATTTTTGACCACCTGACGAACGGAGCCCACGTTATATAACCATTATGTATAACATCTTGGCAGTATTTTTTTTTAATTACTAGCTGTTGCACGCGACTTCGTCCGCGTCATTTCTGTTCTTATGATTGCGACTATCATCGCAACATTTTTTACGGATGCTTCGCTCTTATTGGTTGCAGCGTGATGTTATATAGCCTAATGCCTTCTTCGATAAACGGTCTATCCAACACAAATATATTTTTTCAATTTAAACCAGTACTTCCTGAGATTAGCGCGTTCAAACAAACAAACAACAAACTCTTCAGATCTATAACATTAGTATAGAAATAGTCTTAAAAAATGGAAAAAATTTGACTATTCATTTTGAATCATCCCGTGACATGCACAGACGTATTATTTTGCTTCGGGCGGGTCCTGGATGAATGAACCTTGCACAGATACGTACGTGTGCGACACAGCGTGTTACAAAATGAATAGCTGTATCTAATTTCAAAAATACAATTTGTTGAATAAGAATTTGGAATTAAAAGTTAAGAATCAGATTAGGAGAACCAATAACAATAATCTAACCTCTAAATATCTGTTCGATTTCCTCTGTCGGCTGCTCAGTTATATCAGTAGTAACGTCAGGTTGATGCGCTACCACGTTGGATTCAACTGGTTCTGGCGTCTTCGTCCGTAATGGCTCGGGTTCTGGCATGTTTTCTGGGGGAACATTTGATTCATGGATTAGAATAAAGCTTTTAAATATATTTAATAGGTTAAAGTATGAAATTGCCGATTATTTTCCCACTTTTTATTTTGTTTATAGCTCTTAAGTATAGTCATATTATTGCGTAATTATTTTTGTATTGTATCAAAAACTAAATAAAGTAACTTGACTAAAAAAAAATGCAATACTAGTGCCTATTGCTTCAAAGGAAGTCGTTGAAAAGACCCCTTACAATGTGTCAGCTGACCTTCTTGCTTCAATTAAGTTTATTTGTATTATGTACTTTGATTTTCAGAAATTTAAATACTATAATGCGTAGCTTTATAACCATCTAACTTTCACCTTTAATTGCAACGAAAACGGTTCAGGCGTTTTTAAAAAAACTAAAAAATTGTTAGTATGGAAAAATGACTTTTCTCGATTTCGTCCATACAAAACGGCAATTTCATACTCCCCTAATATTACTCATTTACGAGCTTCGATCGCCAGGTCGGTAAACGAGAGTTACAAATTTTCGAACATTGCTCGGATTTGTGATAACCAAACTGCAAGGCAAGCGTGGTGATTATGTCTGGACTCATCATTGCTTCGGTAACTTGAACTCAATAATGGAGGCCTTTTCCCTGCAGTGGGATGATTATAGGATATTACTTTTAATTTGGTTTTAATTTGATGATTATAGGATATTACTTTTAATTTGGCTGGTTAGCCAAATTATATAAAACTAGCTGTTGCCCGCGACTTCGTCCGCACCAATTTCTGCTATTATGATCCCGATTAATATGAATATTATCCCCGCTTTTGCAACATTTTTCATTGATGCTTCGCTCCTATTGGTCGCAGCGTGATGTTATATAGCCTAAAGCCTAACACAAAAAGAATTTTTCAAATCGAACCAGTACTTCCAGAGATAAGCGCGTTCAAACAGACAAACAAACAAACTCTTCAGCTTTATAATATTAGTATGGATAGATATATTCTATTTTATTCATTCATTCTTAGACAAAAAGTAAAGTAGCGGACTATAATTATCCCAATACTGGGCAGACGCCTCCATCACTGAATTCAGGGTTTCATACTTGATATCGAACGTCGATGTAACTATTGTCTAGATATCGACAACAATGCTACTTAGGTAAAAATAAAATTGTTTGATTAATGTTTATTTTTCTTAATTATTTACCTTTATCTACAAAATTTAGTAGGAAAATAATTACTATTGATCCACCCTGAGAAGTTCGTAGTTACCCACCACGACTTTCGATTTCATGATACTGATAAAACAACCGATTGATTCCATGTCTGTTAATATGGAGTACCGTAGATGTAGCGACCCGTTGATGCATTGTTATCGATATCTAGACAATAGTTACATCGACGTTCGATGTCAAGTATGAGACCCCTGAATTCAAATTACCACTGCAATGATGAGTACAGGCATAATCATCAATCTTGACAGATGCGGGTTGGTGATCACAAACCCGAGCAATGTTTGAACATTTCATACTCTTTTTGTTGACCCGGAGAACTGAAATCTTGGCCTGGCACTTAAGCCACTATACCTAGACATTTTTAATAGACACACATATAAAAATTACACTCACGGCTCAAATAATGGTTCACTATCTCGTCCTGGATCGGTTCTTCCACTTCGGGCGTCGGAGGCGGCAGGTCCAGAGGCCCTCGTCTTAACAGCTGCAAGTTCCTCTTGCTCATCGGGGAAGCCGGTTCGACTTTCGGCTTGCGAGCGCTCGATTTTGCCGGTGTGGACGGTTTTGTATCTATTATGTACTGTATAGATAAATAATCTTTTTTTACTTATATTATACCCAAAAGTAAGTCTGCCTGGTCGATAACGACAGTCTGGGAAGGACATAGAGTAGCTTTTATTCCGAAATTGCCCCTTCAAAGAATGAGAATGGATCCTACTTATATATTTTTTACAGAGACAAAATTGGAGGCTCTGGGTAAGGCGAAAGGTAATTTAACCAGAAATATCAACTTAAAGGTGATACCTACTTTAATGTGAGCAATTAAGTGTTTTATCTATCTATCTATCTATCTAAAAGGGTTGATAATACAGGGTAATAATAGCGATTGCTAAAATTGTAAATGATCCGATGATCAAGAGCGTGTAATAAAGGATGGTCTCAAAACTTAGGATCCATCCTCATGTCGCATTAAGATACCAGGCTTGAATTTTACTAACAAAATACGTTCAGATTTAGACCAGTTCTAATCCTTTATTTTTATTCCAAGCAAGAAATGAAAGTCCTCAAACGATTGAGAATAAAGTATGAATTTCCTTAACTTAATTAGAAAAACTTCTAAGTAGTATATCATCTTCGACGACGACCTCCGTGGCGGAGTGGCGTACACACCGGTTTTCAAGGTGTCGCCTGCTCCGAGGTCCCGGGTTCGATTCCCGGACGGGTCAATGTAGAAAAAATGAGTTTTTCTACATTTTCTCGGGTCTGGGTGTTTGTGGTACCTTCGTTGTTTCTGTTTTCCAAAATACGAATTCTTTAAATAGTTATTCAAATTGGGATCAGAACAATGTATGTGATGTTGTCCACATTTATTATTATTATTTATTATTTTATTATTATCTTTAACCAGCGTCAATCAACAGCTGGACATAGGTCTCCGGTTTTTGCCATAACCGCTTGCGAAGTGGCCCTGGCCGAAAATGGCATTAGCTTACGAAGCAACTTGCCTTGCTTAAGTGACTAAAACTAAATTGTGATACTTGTGACATTTGTAAGTGTTTTTTGGTCATTCTATAAAGCTGTGTCCACCGCGACCTATACTAGGCACTCACCCGGGCTTCGCCCGCCGGCTTCCCTTGGCCTAACGAGACACTGTCGACTAGCTACATTGGGTTCAGCACACACACAGAAGGCATCGCCCTCTGGCCGTCATTTTTGACCCCTATACTCAGCCCAAGGAGGCCTACACTAGGTATAGTCCTATACTCTACGCTAGGCACTCACCCGGGCTTCATTCGCCGGCTTCCCCTGGCCCAACAAGACGCTGGCGAACAGCCACAGCGGGTTCAGCACACACACAGAGAGAAACGCCCTCTGGGCGGCCATCACTGGTCCTATAGTCCTATACTCAGGCCACCCCGCGACCTACACTAGGAACTCTCCTACTGCTTCGTCTAATGGCCACATCTGCTCGAAAATGACATTAGCTTACAAGGCAACTTGTCTAACTGTTGGCTAAAACTAAATTGTGATAGTTTTGATACTTGTCAGTGTATTTTGGTGCAATTTTGCTACAAAGCTGTGTCCACCGAGGCTTAAACTAGGTATAGTCCTATTCTCTACACTAGCTACTCACCCGGGCTTCGTCCGCTGGCTTCCCCTGGCCCAACGAGACGCTGTCGACCAGCCACAGCGGGTTCAGCACACACACAGAGGGCAACGCCCTCTGGGCGGCCATCGCGGAACCCTTAGTACCGGCCACAGCGTGCGTGACCCGTTCGTGTGGACAATCGTAGCGGACACCACCACCACGGGATACTATAGCCACGGCCTTGTCGCGACAAGGGCCCTCTAGACCCGTCACCCAGATCTAAATTCATTGAGTAATATAAAAAACTGGTTACACGAGTCCTAACTAACCGTGCCAGTATTTGACATTAGAGTGGGCATTTAGTGCAACCTATATCGATCGAATAGACAAAACATGACATAAGTATCCATACTATTGAATTTCGACTTAATTTGGCCGGGTTATAATAATAAATAAAAACGTTTTAAATAAAATTGCGTGTGTGTGTTTGTGTGTGTGTGTGTGTTGGTTGTGTGTTTGCATTTACGTAGAACTAATGCAGTAACTCTGTTTTTTTTGGATGGATTTTGAATAAATCGATTCATAGTTATACTTCTTTACAATTGCATTTTTTAAGGAATAAGCTAAATAATTCGTTTTAAAAGCCTGATATAAATATAAAAAACTTAGAGAATGTAATCAACATTTTTTTCCACGAGCTTTGCAGTTCAATAAGTAGGTAATCATTGATAAAACAATTGAACATGTTGAATATTTCAATTCCTGATGTAACAGGCTGCACTATTATTAAGAATATCAACTGACAGTGACAGTTAATTGTCATTTGTCATTCACTCCAATTCACTCACATTTCGTTTCGTACATAGAGTACATTTTAACATGTTTTGTACTCGTGCGCAAGTTAATCTGGTTTGCATTTTTATCACTGCCCTGCTGAAGTGCTCTGTTTACTACCCTAGATCTTATCCAGGTAAAGTACCAAAATGGAATTTTTTTGGAAAATAATACATGATATGGGTTATAAAATAAAATAAGTTCATTTGTTGATTTAAGTAACTTTCCCATTGTAGAAAGTTGTGAAAATATGGCTTATGAATCTTTTCAATATGCTTAAATTTATGGCCAATTCCCAGCCTTGTAAAGTCAGGCCCAAGATTGTATGGGAAACGGATTTGTCCTTTAAAATCATTCAACAAAAAATCGATACACACAACTTTTTCAAAGTATTCCAAAAGCCTCTATTCACAAATTATGAATACATTTTAAAACTACAATGAGGGATATTCAGCCATATTGCAAATCTCTAATCAAAGATCTACCCCCTTCCTTACTCATAATAACGCAAACAGTCTAATAAACCTATTTTAGCTATTACACTGTTTTGTCTCGTTCTTTCAATTGAACGAAAGTGACAAAACAGTGTAATAGCAAAAATTTTATTTAAGGTTTATTAGAAATTTTATCGATGTCTAATGACTAGATCTTTTAATAATTTTATTAAAATGAAAATACTGATAATTTTACTTACACAGAATCCATCAAAAATAGGTCCAGCCTTCTTAATACTACTGACGTCAAAGTTTTCAAATGCAGTTAGTATTTCTTTATCCACTAGCGAAGAATCATTTGACTTTTTGGACGACACCTCTTGTGATAGCTAAAAACAAGTAGGTATTAGTTTTAAAAAAACATTTGATAATTTTACTTACACAGAATCCATCAAAAATAGGTCCAGCCTTCTTAATACTACTGACGTCAAAGTTTTCAAATGCAGTTAGTATTTCTTTATCCACTAGCGAAGAATCATTTGACTTTTTGGACGACACCTCTTGTGATAGCTAAAAACAAGTAGGTATTAGTTTTAAAAAAACATTTGCTAATACAATGCAACCAAGACAAATATTAGTTATTATAACAAAAAGATCGAAATTTTGCTAAGATACATGGTAAATAACGGCCGGTCCCAATAACCTATCTATCTTCAGTTTTGGCATATCGGAGATAGAAAACAACTTTTGTCTTTGTTTCTCTGGACGGCAAAATCAGAGACAGAAGATGTTTTCTATCTCCAATATGCCAAAACTGAAGATAGATAGATTATTGGGACTGACCGTAAGACGTTATTAGAAATAGTTAGGGGACTACCTAGTATTAGTTGGAGGAGTGATCTAGTACTTAGTAATACTAGTGACTTGTACGCTATTTAATAATAGCATCTGCCCGCGACCTCGGTAAGCGTGGACTTTCGGTATTCAGAGAGAAACCAATAGTTATGTCTTAAAAAAAAAAACAACCGCGCCAAGCGCCATCTATAGTAAGCGACACGTAACTTCAGAAAAGTTAATCAATGTTACCGCGGGGACTACACTAAGACCCGAGTTCACCAATTCTTAAACAGCCGGTAAACATAGATTGACGATTAATTTCACAATTCCCATACAAAATATGTCAAATAATATTTTAAACGCTGTTTAAATCTTAAACGTCTGTTGGTGAACTCTACCCTTATTATTTTGGTCAAGTAGTTCATGCTTTGATGTCTGATTATCAAATTGTACAGATAACGGCCGGTCAACCTACCCAAAAAGTTAAAGGTTATTGAATTGATTTTCAACTTTAAGTCCAACAAGTAGAGATCAATATCAATTGAGAAAATTTGACGTTTTTTGGTAGGTTGACGTGCCGTGGTCTGTACAAAATGGAACGAAAGAATAATATTGTTATATCTAACTTCTAAGTTGGATATTGTTAAATATTGCCTATTAAATTAAGTTACCTTCATCCTTCCTGATAATGTGGACACGTCTGTCGCTCTAGTTTCGTCGACAAAGTTGCTTGGAGGTCGCAAATTTGTTATTCTTGAAAAGTTCAAACCTGAAATTGTATGTTTATTTAGAACAACTACTAACGCATTCACTTGTAATAATCTACATACATGAACTCTAAGGCAAACCATCATCATTATAATCATACTCACAAACCTATTCAATAGGAGGATTATGCCATAATGGCCACGTTTGTCAGGCCGATTAGCAATAGTTTTTTGAAGTGAAACTTCTTTATCGGCGTTGGAAAAAATTTACCGTCACGAAAAAGTTTTCGGACCGTCACGAAAAAGTTTTCGGTTGCGCGTCACAGCGTCACATTTTTCGGTTACCCGCCATCTTTTTCTTGAAATAATATTTAACCAATTTAACTAATTTAACCAATTTAACCAATTTAACCAATTTAACCAATTTAACCAATATAACCAATTTAACCAATTTAACCAATTTAACCAATTTAACCATGTTGCATGTAGATCATTTTTCGAAAAATAAGGCCATAAAGAAGTTTCACTTCTTACGTGTGTACACTAGTACACGCACAACTTTTTTTTTTATTAATAACTTTATCATGCGAGAGACTGAGCAGATGGGTTGCAGGCTCAGAAACATTCAGAGTATTCCCCTATGGGAATTTCCCAATAATCAAGATGGGCTATCAAATATTGTCGTTTCAGTCTTTATATTGCCTCTGGAATTGTTAGTTGCGCAGCGAGTTGGTTTGGGTGTGTCAGGCTGTCAGCAGTATGATTTTATACTTTTGATCGCTGTTTTGTATTTCGTCGTTTACTGTGTTAATTTGTAGGTGGTTATAATTTCAAAAACTCGCAGAAACCATGGTGAGTTGGCTATTTGCTTATGGATATAGTTTTGTCATTTTTGAATGATGCCAATGTTGCAATAGAAATAATAATTTAATCGACCACAAGCACGTTACAATAGGCAAAGACAAAATTACAGAACAAGACATTAGAACGAAAGAACCAAAAATCTAATTTACAACATTTAAGTTAATATGTGACTAATTAGGTCCCACGTGTCAACAACGTATTCTGTCCTAATGCCTTATTCTGCAACACGAAGCTCGTATTTACGGATATATCTGTCTCTTTCAGACACTTTATGGCAACGGTATGAACGACGGGGACAGATGGATTCGAATATACGCACATTGTGTTGCGGAGTAAAGCCTCTATTTTGGCCACACAATGCGCAGAGGAGACAAAAACCTCGAAAAGCTGATAGTGGTTGGAAACACCGAAGGTAAAAGCGCGTGGTTGTTCGCCAGCAAGATATCAAATAAGGGACCCGCCGTACTCCACATTTTACACGGTGCTGAAAGACAAGCTGAACAGAAAGCGATGGAGGCAGAGCATCCGCTCCAGATGCAACCCCGAAGCTGATCACGATCCTCAGACATGAGGGACCGTCTAAAGAGAGAGAACTAGGTCCCAAATTGCACCAAAATTTCTAAACTCGGTTTAGTGTAAGTGTTACCAAGAAACTCACATTCAGATTTATGAAATTAGATTTCCCTAACAAGGTGTTAGAAAAATGGTATTATTAGCCTAAGCTCTATCTATCTGTTAAGTCCAATAAAACACCGAAATAATATTATCACGTATATTGTGCTAGGTAGCAGACATGATGGTGTCGAGTCAATCAATTGTGCGAGTACCCACTTAAATTACTTTTTTATATTAAGAAAGCAAGAAAGTAAAACCCTCATTAAACATATACATAACATACCTTTCCCCCAGGTACAGAAAAAGTTAACAAAACATAAACATAAGTTTTAACTTATTTATACAATTATAAGAGAAAGTACATTTACTAATTAGTTACAGAGCAACCCTATAATATAAACAAAATAAATATGTTAAGGTCTACTATATGGAGTTTTATTATGACTGGTAAATTTATTCTTAATTTTCCCTCCATCATACACGACATCTGATGTGCTAGGAATGCCCAGCATTTCAGCCCATTTATCAGAGCTCGGTATTTCAATAACTTCATTTGTAGCTGTGTCAAAAGTATTATTTGTACTGTTATCAGTTGTCATTTCATTATGTTCGAGGTCTTGCGATACAGTTGTTTCCTTCCCCTTAGATTGATTATCAGTTTTAACTTTGATCAGCTGATCCACATGTCTATTAATTACTGCTCCATCCTCTGTTTGAATCTTGTAATGAGAGGGTCCTGATTTAATCACAACTCTACCAGGTATCCATTTTGGCCCTTCACTATAATTCCTACACATTACTTTGTGGCCAACTTGAGTCTCTCTGTTTCTCCTTTGCTCATTATTAGTTATTTGATTTTGTCCTTCTATTGTCAATATTATCTGGATGGATTGTGTCTAAAAGTGTCCGTAGACGTCTATTCATCAAAAGCTCAGCAGGGCTTTTATTTGTAGAAGCACAAGGCATTGCTCTCAAAGCTAGTAACATGTTTGGGATCTTAACATCCCACGATAAATAATTTAGTTTACGAAGCTTGTCCTTGACAGTTTGTACCATCCTCTCAGCTAGTCCGTTAGTAGCTGGATGGTGTGGTGCCGTTGTTAAGTGTTTAATTTTATTTGATTCAAGGAAAATTTCTGTGTCCTTAGATACAAAAGGAATTCCATTGTCAGAGACAAGTGTTTCACATAAACCATGTGTGGCGAATATATTTCTTAAATGTCTAATTACTGTAGCTGAAGTCATGTTGTTAACGGTAAATACTTCAGGCCACTTAGAGTAGACATCGACTACTATTAAAAGTATTTGTTCTGAAAAGGTCCAGCAAAATCTATATGTAACCGTGACCATGGTCTTGTCGGTGAAATCCACTCGTGTACAGATTTTGGTGGTGCATGTCGATTAGATAGGCATATCTCACAGTTACCAACTAGTGTCTCAATATCGTTATTTAGTTGTGGCCACCAGACATAGCTCCTCGCTAGTGCCTTAGTTTGGACAATGCCAGAATGTGTCTTGTGTAATACTTTTAGTGTCTCTTTTTGCATAGAAGTAGGTACTATAACTCGAAATCCTGCTAATAAACAATCATTTTGTAAAGATAACTCTGCTCGATGTAGCCAATATGTGTGTAAATCTTTATCTGTAACCCTATTGGGCCAACCACGTTGAACATGATGAATTACCCAAGACAGTATAGCATCTTTTTTAGTCTCTGCTGCTATCTGTTCTGCATTGTAAGGAAAATCTTCTGGAACCTCGGCCATTAACAGCACCTCATGCAGCTGTTGTTCTAACTGTTCCGGCACCGGTAACGGCCAACGACTTAATCCATCAGCATCCACTATTTCAGATCCAGGTTTGTATGCAATTTCATAACTATGTGATGTAAGAGCTATAGCAATTCTTGTCAGTCTCGGGGATAACATGTGCGGTATCTGTTTTTTTTGGGTTAAAGATACCAAGGAGTGGCTTGTGGTCTGTAATCAAAGTAAAATGTCTACCCGCCAAGTAATTATGAAACTTCTGTATGCCGAACATAATGGCAGTCGCTTCCTTGTCCAGTTGCGAATAACGGCGTTCATGTTTGTGTAATGTTCTAGAGCTTAGAGCAATAGGACGTTCCTGTCCGTCGTCCATTGTGTGTGATAGTACTGCTCCCACGCCATACTCTGAACTATCGCAAGTCAATTTTATAGGTCTTTTCAAATCGTAATGTACAAGAGTAGTGTCGAATGTCAATAAACGTTTTGCTGTTTCGAATGCACTTTGTTCTCGTTCAGTCCAACGCCATTCGTTAGTCTTATCTAATAGTCTATGCAATGCTTCTAGAATCGTCGCTTTGTGCGGTATGAACCTTTCATAGAAATTGTAAAGTCCGAGAAACGCCTGTAGTTCTTGTACATTCTTGGGTGCAGGTGTGTTCCGTATCGCTTCAACTTTGCTAGGTGCTGGATGAATGCCTTCAGCATCAATTATGAATCCCAAAAATTCTACTCTATCCTTTGCAAATTGACACTTTGTTTTGTTAAGACGTAATCCAGCTTGTTGAATTCGGTTTAAAACAATATCTAGCCTTTGTAACATTTCGGCCGTAGAAACTCCACTGACAATGACATCATCGATTAGTACAGCTACACCAGACACTCCAGCAAGTAAAGCAGTCATCAAACGTTGGAAAATACCGGGACATGCTTTCACACCAAACGCTAGGCGATGTACTGTATATAAACCTTTCGATGTATTAAGTGTTAATAGCTTTGAAGTCTCCTCTGTCACGATCACCTGTGTGTATGCTCTATCTAAATCTAGAGTCGTGAAGACTCTACCACCTGCAATACAGGCAAAGATTTCATTTGCAGTAGGCATAGGATAGGTATCCGATTCAGTTGCTTGATTGACAGTGCTCCGGTAGTCGCCGCATAAACGAACTTCTCCTGATTTTTTAATGACTGGCACCACCGGCTTAGCCCACTCGGAGTATGAAGTTGGTCGTAATACACCTTCATGCACCAAACGGTCAATCTCCTTCTCGACTCGCTCTTTGATAGCATAGGGTACTGGTCGCGCCTTTACAAATTTTGGGGTCGCACCCTGTTTGGTATGAATGGCAACCGGTCGTCCACGGTAGGTACCGAGACCCTCTTTGAAAACATCCTTGTATTTTGAAAACAAGTCATCTAACTGTTTGTGTTCGATATTAGACATATAGTTCAATTTAACTATGACATCCAATGGTCCGAGCCAATCTCTGCCTAACAAGTTAGGTCCACTTCCTTTTGCCACGATGACGCTTAAGTTACGGGCAATACTATTGTACTGAACAAGAACGGTAGCTTGTCCAAGAATGTGTACAGTTGTGTTATTCCATGTGCGCAGAGCTAGCTGAGCGGATTGGAGCGGCGGCGCGCGTCCAATCTGACGCCACGTACGTTCATTAACTATTGTAAATGCAGCTCCCGTGTCCACCTGTAGCACAACAGTCGTATTACATATTAACAACTGTACTTCTATCGGGGGTGTTCTATAGTATAAATACCGTTAAGCATTGATTCTTCATTTGTATAGTTAATATCCTTGTTGTCTTTCTTTTGTTTCGAAATACAAATTTTTTCTAAGTGTCCTCGTTTTTTACAAAAACGGCATATTGTATTCACGAAACGACATGTACCTCCGTGTCGTCCTCCACAACGATAACAAAAACGCATAGCATCTTTACTTTGAACTGCATTTATATCCATAGGTTCAGGTGTATGTTGTACGCAGGAGGCCCCCGCGCCGGTGGTCGTGGCGTCACACTGCGACGCCGACACCGTCGCTGGCGTGCTCGAGGTCGATTGTATCATACGAACATCTTTTACGGCACTCTCTGATGATATCATAGCGTCAACAACATCTTGATATAGCAAATTATGTCTTGTTAACAATTCATACTGTAAATGCTGATTGTTCATACCACACACTAATCGGTCCCTTAACATTCGCTCTAAATTATCGAAATTACAAAATGAACTTAGTTTTCGTATCTGGGCAATGTAATCGGCGGCGCTTTCACCAATTTTTTGATTACAATTATAAAATTTATATGATGACGCAATCTCACTAGGACGCGGACTATAATGTTTGGTTAGAATTTCTTCGATTTTCACAAATGACACATCTTTAGGTTTAAGCGGCGTAATTAACGCCCATAATGTCTCAAACACTTCCGAACCACACACAGTAAAGAAATTCGCTCGTTTAACATAGTCTTCTTGAATTCCATTGGCCTCAAAACAAAAGTTTAATGTGTCAATGTAATTGTTCCAATTGTCCGTTTTTGAATTGAACTCACTAAATTTCACTGATTTGTTATCTGTTAAGTCCAATAAAACACCGAAATAATATTATCACGTATATTGTGCTAGGTAGCAGACATGATGGTGTCGAGTCAATCAATTGTGCGAGTACCCACTTAAATTACTTTTTTATATTAAGAAAGCAAGAAAGTAAAACCCTCATTAAACATATACATAACACTATCTATGTATTATTTTGAACTCACTCATATCGGGCAAGCGATGCTCAGCTAACGGTGAAGAGGTCGACGCCCCAGCGACCCTATACTGGGGCAGAGGCAACGCCACGCCTTTAGCGGCCGAATCCTTAACCCAAGAGGGTAGCACGCACGCTTTTCCGTATTCTAATGCAGCTTTATATTTTTCACTGCCTACGCCTTCTCTGTAATAATTAATATTTAGTATTTATTTTGGATGCCAAATATTGACAAATTGTTTTCTTGAAGATGTGCTAGCATTTCAAAGGTCGCACAAATAATTATTGTTTTCAAACTTACTTTGTCAGTACAACAACATCAGTAGTTTCACTCTGGAACGCTCCAGAAAACGTTCCCCCATATTCGTTAACAAGTTTCATTATCATCGATTTGTCTCTCTTCGATATGCCCGATGTGGTGACTTGTAAGTTAGCAAATGGTGGTAGCTTGTGGTCATCAAAGTCTGAAGATGCACCGTTGATGTTTAGATTTAAGGATGCTTGCCAAACCGCTTCCACCCAGGTCTCGCTCATTATTGGTATTCCTTTCTCAACTGATTTCTGGATAAAAAGAAAAATACATATGTGTTTTAAAAGTCACGAGTCACATTAAAAAAATCTGGTAAATTTTATTATCCAACCACACTCAGCCACTTACTCAGCCAGGCACACTCTTTCCTATTTAAATGTCTACGATCTAGGCATTGATTCATAAACATCACTGCCTAGCAGTGTGCACTCCACCGCGTGTAGTTCTTGACTCTCTACATATTAGTTTATTATCTTTATCCTTGTCCCTCTTGTCAACTCTCCCCTTTCTGGGGTTGCTAAGCCACAACAACAGTGTGGCGCCCTAAAGTTAATTTGCTTGATGCCGTCGTTAAAATGAGAGCTATGACGTTTGTTGCTTCATATGGATGCGTGTCAAAGTTTCGAA
The DNA here is from genome assembly GCA_949315895.1 of Anania crocealis. Classification (NCBI taxonomy): domain Eukaryota; kingdom Metazoa; phylum Arthropoda; class Insecta; order Lepidoptera; family Crambidae; genus Anania; species Anania crocealis. Next base: position 4,114,718 of record OX438880.1, read on the forward strand.
GTTCTGCTAATTTGTGTGCATAAGTAGACGCAACGTTCAAGCTGTCATTGATCTCTTTTTATAATAATAGCACAATTACCAATCACAGGTATACTTACAATATACTTATCAGAGAGGACTGTATCTGATACAAGATGTGTGGTGTCATCGGTTAAAACTGTGTTGTACAAACCTCCCATTGCATGGACTTTTTTCTTTATATTTTCCTGTAAAAGACAGATTTTAAATAAAAGGTACATATTTTGAAATTTATGCATGTGTTATTAGAAAATACATACAAAACTAAACCTTAATTATATAAGTACAAGCGGACCTGACAGACGTTGTCCTGTCTTAACTATGAATATTGATTTCGAATTGGTATATTTATTAAAAAATATATCAGATACAAATTTATTTATCGACATCGCAATGCATTCCGTCAATGTTATGTCAAACGCCATTCACCAAAAAAAGTTTAAATTGGCAAAAGCGATAAAGGTTACATTAAAAATTTTTAGTATGGTTATTAAGTTCTCTTAAATTTTCTTATTTTCCACTCAATTTTCCTATTTTTTTCTTTCATAAGAACATTCTCCTGACAATAACAAACAAAACAAAAAAATAATTAGCGAAATCGGTACAGCCGTTCACGCGTGATGCGATGACCAAGGGAAATAGGGATTCATTTTTATATATATAGATAATACCTTTTGCAGCTTAGTTAAGCCAGAAGCTGTGACCACAAGGCCTCGCATGGCTATAGTGTACACCGGCTCTGGGCCAGAAGGTATGGGTATTCCTTCTGTCAGGCAACAAGACAAGCATCTAGGACCGACTACTCTGTAAAAAAAGAAGAAAAAATTAAGGCAATACATAACACTTCACCTAATAACTAATAATTAGCATGGAAAATAAGCAGGTTTACCTTTAGTTAGTTAAAATTGGCAACCTATTTTTTGCCGGGCGGGTGCCATACCATTAGGCAACCGAGACACTGCCTAATGGTATGGCACCCGCCCGGCATGCGAGGAGATGCGGGTTCGAGTCCCGCCTGAGACAAAATTTTTTCAAGTTTATATACTGATAGAACAAAATTGTGTTGACTCTATTAAAGTTTTTGGTTTTAAGATTAAAAACTATATTTGTGTATGCTAACTCACAGGGCACTAAATAAGTTTAGGGCTATCTGAGGCTACAATGTTTGCTTAAGTTTAGATGATAATGTAATTACTTACAAGCATTTAGTGGTCCTCAACCTTTCGAAAAGCTCTCCTTCGAACTCCGTCATAACGAATACATCTTTTTTCGTAAGCCCTGTGAAAACATTCCAATTCTCTTCCTTGACCCATTGGGCTGTGAGGCCGCCACCGCAGTGTTGCTCGCAGGCCTGTACACAATTAATTAAGAATTATGAAAGGCTCGAAATAATATTAAAAATACTGAAAACATTTTATTTATCCCAACTTACAGTAAAAGCAAGCAACATTTGTTCCGAACACGCATTTTCGTTATCACAGTCTCTTGGTATTATAAACGTTACTTTAATATCATCACCCATGTTTAACAGCACATAAATACAAACAGTACAAGAAAGGGACAGTAATTGTTGTTTGTACTGTGTAGATTTTTAGGACATCATTTCAGCTGCATTATCAGGCATCACGCATCCCTCAGCTGGTCACAAACAAATGTTTACATGCGTTTTTACAATTTATTTGACGCTGAAAGAATCGCATTCGCAATTCGCTTTCCCTCCCTTCGGTGACAGTCATAGAGTAGAGCGTGACGGTCATTCAAAATATTTGACGTTGACATGGCTTATTTAACCGTTTGAATATAATTCCATCTTGTAGGTCAATCAAAATCAATCAAAGTAGTAAAAATTCCTTCAAGGAATTTTTAGTACTTTGATTATTTATCCCAAAGTTTTACTTTAACAATTCCTTGGATTTCTTTTAATAAGACATAAACATAGCGACATATCATGAAACAAAGAAAAAAGACGTGTGGCACTCGGAGACTGCCGCGGTAAAGCTAATATTGCATAGCATTTTTTATCAACTTATGCAATTATAAAACTAAAAAGACGTGTGGCACTCGGAGACTGCCGCAGTAAAGCTATTGCATAGCATTTTTTATCAACTTATGCAATTATAACCGATGACGGTATAACCATCCAACGGAAGGCGTAGTTAAGTGTACCGGGCCGGTGACGGGCAGCAGCGTCATCGGTGCAAGAAGCTACGCCCTGCGATCGCCAACCCGTCTGCCCAGCGTGGCGATTATGGGCATAACCTCCTATGCAGACGCACAAAAAGCCACGGCCCCCAGTTCCCGGCGGTCCCGCTATTCCTGGTCATGGTGGCGACCACGGTCACGGCGGAACGGGGGGTGCGAAGAATCTCCGGAGCGGGTTACGGGAGGCCACCAAAAATCATTGACCCTGGCGACGTACAACGGACGCACGTTACGGCTAGACTCGCATCTGGCCCAACTTGAGGTGGAACTTGAGAAGATTAGGTGGCATATCCTAGGGCTATGTGAAGTCCGAAGAGAGGGGGAGGACACCATAACCCTCGAGTCGGGTCACCTAATGTACTTTCGTGAGGGAGACCAACAATCCCAAGGTGGCGTTGGGTTTCTGGTAAATAAGTCCCTTTGTGGAAGTGTCCAGGGTGTCGAACAGGTTAGCGTACCTTATTGTTAAGCTCATTGAGAGGTATAGCCTAAAGGTGGTTCAAGCGTACGCACTGACCTCGAAACACTCGGACGAAGAAGTGGAGGATATGTTTGATGACATATCAAAGGCCCTCCACTTCACCACTAAGACTCACTACAGCGTTGTTATGGGGGACTTCAACGCTAAAGTGGGAGTACAGAATTGCAACGAATCGGTAGTAGGATCCCATGGATTTGGATGCAGAAACTATAGGGGGCAAATGCTTGTCTTCAAGAAACAGCCCCAAAGGAAGTGGACGTGGCAAAGCCCCGACACTATGACGAAAAATGAGATTGACTTCATCATGACCAACAAGAAGCATATATTCAGAGACGTCTCCGTGATTAACAGGTTTAATACCGGAAGCGATCACCGACTCGTTCGAGGCTCTCTGAATATCGATTTTAAGGCTGAACGTGTCCGTCTGATGAAGTCAAGGCTCCGACCTACTTTGCTCCAAACCATGATAGGATCTGAAACGTTCCAGTCAAACCTGGAAAACCGACTCGCTGCCGTGGAAAAACAGGACAGCGTTAAAAAGCTTTTGAAGCTCCCTCAGTACGGGTTTACCTCCAGCCTTTAGCAACTCTGTTGTAACACCATCCTCTCCAGGGGCTGTTTGAAGGGAGAACTCCAGAGGCGTGGAGTAGGAGTGTTGTCGTCCTGTTCTTCAAAAAAGGAGATAAAACCCTGCTGAAGAACTATCGACCCATTTCCCTTCTAAGCCACGTCTATAAGCTGTTTTCAAGAGTCGTCATGAACCACCTTGCGCGAAGACTTGACGAATTCCAACCACCGGAACAGGCTGGATTTCGGAGCGGATACGGCACCATAGACCACATCCACACAGTGCGGCAGATTATAAAGAAGACCGAAGAGTACAATCAGCCCTTGTATCTAGCATTCGTGGACCATGAGAAAGCCTTCGACTCGATAGAGATCTGGTCCGTTCTGGAGTCCCTGCAGCGTTGCCAAGTAGATTGGCGGTACGTGCAAGTGATGAGATGTCTCTACGAAGCCGCCACCATGTCCGTCCAAGTACAGAATCAGCAAACAAAACCTATACCGTTGCATCGAGGAGTGAGACAAGGGGACGTCATTTCCCCGAAATTGTTCACAAATGCAATGGAGGATATGTTCAAGACGCTGCACTGGAAAGGACGAAGCATAAACATCAATGGCGAATACATATCTCACTTGCGATTTGCAGACGACATCGTCATTATGGCAGAAACGCTGCAGGACCTACAACAGATGCTGAATGACCTGGCTGACTCTTCTGTGCGCATCGGCTTGCGAATGAACCTGGATAAAACCAAGGTTATGTTCAATGAACATGTACTACCGCAACCGATTGCGATGCACGGCGCCGTCCTCGAAGTTGTTCAGAAATACGTGTACCTACCTCGGGCAGACATTGCAGTTAGGTAGAAACAACTTGAGGATGAGGTGAACAGAAGAATTCAGTTGGGTTGGGCAGCATTTGGGAAATTACGTCGAGTCTTCTCATCGTCGATCCCACAATGCCTCAAGACGAAAGTCTTCAATCAGTGCGTCCTACCCGTCATGACATACGGAGCCGAAACGTGGACACTGACGGTACGGCTAGTCCACAAGTTCAAAGTCGCTCAGCGGGCTATGGAAAGAGCTATGCTCGGAGTTTCTCTTAGGGATAAAATCAGAAATGAGGTGATCCGGCAGAGAACTAAAGTTACCGACATAGCCCACCGGATTAGCAAGCTGAAGTGGCAGTGGGCTGGCCATATTAGCCGCAGAACCGACAACCGCTGGGGTAAACGAGTTCTTGAGTGGAGACCGCGTCTCGGCAAACGTAGTGTAGGACGCCCTCAGGCTAGGTGAAGTGATGATTTGCGCAAGGTGGCTGGCAGGAGCTGGATGCGAGAAGCCGAGGATCGACCTAAGTGGCGTGCAATTGGAGAGGCCTATGTCCAGCAGTGGACTGTGATAGGCTGATGATGATGATGATGATGATGATGGTAACATCAAGTTTTTGAATGGTTAAGAAATGAAAATAGGATTAATATACATTCCATTTATTTTTAACATAAGTTACAAATTCTACTTAAATGTCACTTGCGATTCCTAATGCACGCACGTAACCTCTTCAGTATTTCAGTTTTGGTGACCCGAGAAGTTAAACTTTCTTTTATTTGTTTCGCTGCACTTAATATCCTCTGCCTGAGATCAACAACACTATTTATCATGCTGTTAGCTGGGTAAACAAGCTCCTTCATATGGCCCCAGAGGTAAAATTCACAAGGTGATAGATCGGGACACCTTCCCGGCCAAGGTATTGGCCCTCCTCGACCAATCCAACGTTGGGGGTAATTTTGGTCAAGCCACTCTCGTACTCCTTCGTGGAATTGGGCTGAGCAGCCATCATACTGATAATACATCCTCTTCCTCAACTCAAGTGGCACATCTCCAAGCAATAATGAGATATCGCTGCGGAGGAAATTCTTGTATGTTTCTCCATTTAAGTTTTTAGGAAAAAAGTATGGTCCTATAAGGTTGTCATCGATTATTCCCATCCAGACATTTAAAGAAAATTGATATTGATTGGCAGTTTTTTTTTTTATTCCTTCGGTTACAACTTTTTTGAATAGTATTGTGGTAATTTGTTACTCCGTAGCGATCAAACTGGCATACGTCTGTCCACAAAATTTTACGGAGATAATCTGGGTCCTCCATATCAATGAATAGCATAAAACGGCAAAAGTCGATTTTTCTCGCCGGGTCTACCTCCTCCACAGCTTGTTTGGGCGTGTAATGATGAGGGTACAAACCTGTATGCACTGTAGACCATACTTTCCAGTGTGTGAACCCAAGCCGTCTGGCCACGACTGTAGTAGAAATAGTAGGATCTCGTTGAAACTGCTCCAGTATTTCTTTTTCATCATCAGCATCACTTCGTCCTGTACTAAAGCCACCAGTTTCTTTCAGACGGCAAAATGTCTCAGAAAAAACAAGTTCATTGGGCAGACGACGATTAGGGAAGCGGCGCGCGTATTCCCTTTTCGCAGCTACAGCATCTCCATTGCAAAACCCATAACAAAGAACCATTTCAGTATACTCTTCGTTTGTATAAGAAGCCATAACGTAAAATTCGAAAATAGAATTGCTAGATGCGGCGAAACGTCTTCTTGCCCAAATAGTTCGGTAACGACTAAACACAGCAATTAATTGATAACTCGTAACGGGTCATCCTCTTCCTTCACCGTATTCAGTACTCGGAGAAATTTACTGATTAGGTACTGTTCCTGTTCAGTGGTTCTGCTGTCACCGGTAAATAGGTTAGGTAAGCATAACAAAAGCAGCGGTTGGCTAATTTTACATCTATGAAAAATAGCACGCTCGTTCATTCACATTTATCTTTGTAATTTGTCAATGCAGACTGTCATATCACTTTAAATATCTAGTGGAATGAATCAATTATTTCCATAATTTGTATAAACAAACAACAATCACAGCAAAAACACGTCTTACTGATTTAATCTCAATAGGTATTGTGTATAGAAGTCCTGTATAAAGAACACGTTATAAATATTTTTTCATAAACTGCCGATGTTTAAATTTATTAATTTTACACAAAAATCGAAATTCTAACCTAAAAAATGACGTTGTAGTGGTTCTACTATCCTCTTTGGACGTTTTTTGACATTCCGTAAATAAATTTACTGTTTTTGTTTATAAGATCTAAGGTTTGATACCAATTACCATGCTGCCATGACATTATAGTCCATAAAATATAGCTTCATAGCTTGATTAGAATGACACCTGTCAAACTGAGATGACTAGTGATGGGACTGACTCGACTGATCAACGACGAAAAAAAACAGTAATGGCGAAATAAAACGAAATAAAACGAAAATCAGATATATTAAGATTTAACAGTGTCAGTATCGTGATCATAATAAAAAAAAAGATGTGTGGCACTCGGAGACTGCCGTGGTAAAGCTATTGCATAGCATTTTTACCACGCTCAAGGCCCGCGATAGAAGCTATGCAATAGCTTAATTTTATAATTTTATGTATTTTCTAATTTTGACTTTTGTAATAAAAATTTTCTGTTATTTTGGCAGTTATGGTTACCATAAGCAACCATACTGTCAAAATCCTTATTTTCTTCTAAATTCTTTTGAATTTCGGAAAATCAAAATTGTTCGATCGCGCCTCGCCCCGAGTGTTAGGTTAGATTATTTTCGTTACGGAATTTCTGGATTCGGTCTCCACGCTCAAGGCCCGCGATAGAAGCTATGCAATAGCTTAATAATACGAACAATCATGAAAATCAATTAGAAAATTTTTATAGCATATAGAATCTAATAAATATGAAATTTTTTCGTAAACTATTAATAATTGCAATTTGATGTTCGTGGCATCAACCAATTTTCATGAAATCATTTGTAACATTTATTTTACATTATTTCGATTTTGAAATATTGTTAATCTGTCGATTTTCATTTGTCGATTTTACGTCATCACTAGTGATTATGAAAAATGACGTAACCTTGTAAAGACGTCTCTTATAGTTAAGTGTAATTTTTGTAACTGGATTATTTTAATGTTTTTAACTTCAAATCTCTATTTTATATAATTAAATTGATTAAAATGTACAGCAAAGTATAATAAAATATTCTCAACATGCCAGTTACCAATATTTTTTCGTGTGCAAATGTGTTTCACTTGTGTGACGCTGGTACAAAGTTACGTCGTCTGTTTTAGTGACACCTGTCATTCTAATCAAGCTATATTTTAAGGACTTATAGTAGGAATTCTACATCCACATCTTCACTAATATTATTATAAAGAGGAAAGATTTGTATTTTTGTGAGTGTGTATGTTTGTAATAAATAAACTCAAAAACTACTGTGCCGATTTCAAAAATTATTTCATCATTGTAAACACGGAACAGAAAAAACCAGTGGAAGTGCGATATGGCCAATTTAATACTAGTAGAACCGCTGTCGCCAAACTAACACATACAAACGGTAAATAATACGTTGCACTACTAGTGAACAATGGTCTTGATTTGTCGTTTAACTCCTATTCCAAATTGGCATAAATTGTACAAAGTGCAAAAACAAAACACTACTGCGTTCTTCATTTCACTATAGATAAAATAAAGCATTTACGATGTTTTGTATTTTGAATCCACTAGCTCTGATTTCAGAAAAAGTTCAGCTATTCCACAACAGATGGCAGGCAAAATTAGGAAAATAACTTTGCACTGTAACCTCCTCGAAATAAGGTTGACATTTCCTTAATCCCTCAACCCCCAGGAGGCACGCGCGTGCCGCGATAACAATTGAATAACTCACGATCGAGGGATTAAAACATTATTTATAACGCTAGTCTAGCCAGTTCGGTGACACATAATATTGTCATTATCGAAAGATTGGACCCGATTTTGGTTAGTTTAATATGGTAAAGGATACAAAGGGTATTGTTATCTATTGGATAAGGATAATCCAGTTCAATAATTGACCAAAACTTACTAAGATCATTATTCTTTACCTACAGAAATTGTTTTCCTTTTTTTTGGGAAGTTCATGATATTGTAATTAATAATGCGCATGAATAAATGTACGCGTCTTATTTAAATTAGAAAATTAGAATAATATGTATGTAATTCATCCTACCAAAGCAATAGAAAGTAAAAAAAAATATCAAAATGTTTTATGAAACTGGATTTAAATACAACCCGATGACACAAAGATAAACTCATAAGTACACAGTATAAGTTACAATTTCAGCAACCCTTTATTTTGGTTAGGGGTAAAAATCATTAACATTTAATTATTTTTGTGAGACTTTTATCACATAGGCAGATATCGATATCATGTTTATCGAAACCTGCTATCGCATTAGACTACATCACTAAATGAGTAGCGGACAGTATTTCAGAATAAGAAGAGAATATGTGTAATCCAAAGCAAGCTTTATTTCTGAAGAATCATGATTGATTTTAGTTTGAAAATTTCATTTTAATTAATTGAAATCAAACAAGATTTTATTGAAAAACTACGATATTGTTGCTTACCTGTGGTATGAAATACCTCCATTTTTAAGAGTTTTTCTCCTACTATCATTTTTGCACTGCAAAATGGCACAATAAGGCATTTTCGCTGTAAAATTACGCAAACAAGAAATTCCGCAAGACTACTGACTAGGCGCGATGTCGGAGCACGACTAAGGTCGAGTATGCGTGACAACGCTTAGTAGTTGCACGCGGGTCCCGCCTACTTCGCACTTCCACTTGTTTTTTCTGTTCCGTGATTGTAAAGCTATATTAATTATTAACGCTGAGTGACATAGACTATATTTATTTATTGCTAGAAACCATGAACTTACACTTAAGCTGGACTGCGCAGTATCTTAAAAAAAAAACGAGCCGAGAGAGGTTCGAAAGTAGAAGTGAGTGCCTCCTTTTCTAATACGGTGTCCATAAAATATTTTCTTCTCGGATAGCCTTACTGGATTGATAAATACTTATTGCATTAAAAACTATCTAAAACGGATTTTAATCCCTCGATCGTGAGTTATTCCAGACACAATTGAAATCAATTGTTATCGCGGCAGGCGCCTGCCGCCTGGGCGTTGAGGGATTAAGCACTAATAGTCACCTGCTAGCCCATGCTATTTATCTTTATTTAATTAGGTATGTTCTTTACTATTGTGGAATAGAAGAGTTACTTACAGTGGATCGTTAAGTTGAAGTGGGAGTAGTAGTAGTGGTATTATCGAAAAAAAATATTATATGCAGCCGTTATCGCATCGTCAGTTTTTTCCACGTCATTTTAAGAATATCTTTGTTGGCGTACGTTTTTAATCTTAAGCTTATTTATCTGTTTGCGATACATTTAATTAGTTCGTGTCTTGATTCAGTAGTGAGAGATCGTACTGGATGATGAGGAATATCATTTAAGCGAGGATAAATAGATATTTTTTCGAAAAAATTTGTTGTCATTGGTGGGTAACAATATTGTTTTGCCAGGTTTCTTTCCACTTCCAGCAACAGATTCACCCTTAGGCATCCTGTACAGCAATAAAATACACATAGAGTAAAATCTAACTAGATATTTTTATTTAATAATTTATGAGCCGTGGTAGCCCAAAACTAATGATTTTTAATTAGTATTTAAATTCATGTTTGGATCATAAATAACTATCATACTACACAATAAAATCACACGTTTTGAGGATTAATTAATAAGCTATCATTATTAAACATCAACCATAAAAATAAGCAATTTTAGACAGTGAAAAAAAACCCGTTCATTCCTAAATTAAAAAAAATATTATAAATTACTTATAGCGTGAACACCCTTCTCCATAACATACTTGCTAGACAAGGACACACTACTATTTTAGTTATCTCCTTGGCTCGTTTTCCTACTTTTCCATTTGGCAGAGAAAAAGAGTAATCTTAGCGCTATTGTTTTAGAGTACACATTTGAAAATATGAGATATAGAAGTACTCGATCCAGGTTAATATTTAAATCCGTGCTAGAAACACGGAACAGAAGAAAAAAAGATTGGGGATCCTTACAAAAAAATCTTATGTCTACCCGTGCGACGCCGGTACGGTTCATGATAAATACATAAAATATCATAAATACTTACACATAAAAAACTTGAGAGGTGTCAAGGGACAACCGGATGGAACGAAGTTCCTTTTTAGTGAAGGAATTGTAATAAAATTTTATTTTATTTAAATAAATAAATAGAGAGAGAGAGAGAGAGAGAGAGAGAAAGAGACAGACAGAAACACGCGCACGCCGCACGGCTTACAACTATAGCAAAAAGTGTCGTTACAACTTTTGGTCTTAATTTTTTCCGTCTACAACTAGCCCCCTTTCGCAACGCGCGATATGGAACTTCGTTCCAATAAATAACTTGACCTAACCTAACTCATTGAAACGTATGGGTGGTTTATGTACATTTCAATGATTACAGATGTTTTACGACTTTTGCGAGAACGTAGATGATTTATCCTACTTACTGACATTATTATAACAATGCCACCACTTTATCAACAAAGTCCAACTTTCTCTTTTTGTTTCCCGCGCAAAGCTCCCTGTAAAACTTTATCCTGGATTTCAGTGTTTGGACAGGTAAACGAATAGTATTTATTACGAATGTAAATACCGGTGTGTGGCAACCTGCCTTGAGTATTTGCTATTTAATAACAAAATAATATTTCAATAATATTGAGCAGGGTAACGAGACCATTTCTGGATTATAAATATTTTTGGGACTAAGATCTGGCGACAGCATTCAAGAACAATGGCTTTCCTGAACCAGACTATTAAGGGAAAGATCATTGCCTCAATTGACCCGACCGGGAATCAAAACCCGAAACCCCAGCATAGAGCGCGGCTAGTAATCTGCTGTGACACCGATGCGTCTTTTTATATAAAATATGATAATGATGCGTATAAAACGTTATTTTTCACTGATTCGTCATGAGTACCCTTGGATCACCTTGTTACACTTGTGGTCACAACAAGAAAGAGACAATATCGTTATTTTTATAAAACACAACTATCCGATCAAAGTTAAAAGGCTTATGCCAGTAAGTAGATTAATTTATAAAATGAATTATTTTTTTGGCAATCGTAAATTTGTGGGTTGGTAAAATGGATCGAAAAATTGAAAAAAATATAACATTTAAATACATAATGTAATAAAATTAAATACACATAACATTTTTACCTGCTTGGTAAATTACAAACAAAGTACACACGGCGGCACATCAGACTATACATGTTGACCTTGAGACCGCCTTTAAGCCCTACGTAATAAAAGCTGTTATCGCAGTTCAACTGTTTAACTTGATGTGCTGTCGAGTGTACAAAATATTGTATCCACACAGAATCGCTAAGTAACTATACATTAAAATGTATATAATTACTTAATGCATTAATATTATATTTAGACCTATTATACATAAACATTCACTAGGTATGTTTGACATTAAAAATGCGTATAATATCTGTGAAAAACTTACTTAAACAATCACTGCCACTGCTGTAAGTACCTACTTAACATTAGTACATTTTACAAACATTTACAATAAAATAACAAACAGAACAGAATGTTATGTACCATTTATTGTACTCAAAAAGATGATCAATAAAACTCGCGAACGTTGCATGGCTATTTCCATGTTCATTCTCCTACATTTTGACGGGTCTTTCAAACCACATTTAGTTAGTATCATTTATAATAATAACTCTTATAAAAAGCTAGAAGTGAGTGCCTCCTTTTCTAATACGGTGTCCATAAAATATTTTCTTCTCGGATAGCCTTACTGGATTGATAAATACTTATTGCATCAAAAACTATCTAAAACGGATTTTAAGCACTAATAGTCACCTGCTAGCCCATGCTATTTATTATAATATAAAAGCTCACCAGCATTTTAAAATTGCTTGATAAAAGCGAGCCATCTCTTTACGCTCAAAAAACTAAAAGCAAATTACAACGAAAAAAAAAATTGGTTGTTTGTAAAGTAGGTTTACGATCGAGATGTTTACGTGATAACGTCTTATTGGTGATATAAGTTTTTGGGAAGTAAGGAATTAATGAAAATAACAATTTTTTCAAATTTTAAATTACATCTTAAACATTCAACGAAAACTTAACCGCACGAGAAAATCTCCATTCGTTTGTATGCCGCTAGAGTTAGAGAGACGAAAGATCGGTCCACTCACTCGAACGCTATGCCAGCCTCCGCTCGTGAGGATTCCGCGTGACAAGTTTCACGGAATGACTGGCAGCGCTCGAGATGAGACGGGAGATCGGTCCGTCTCTCTCTCTCGTTATACCTGCGATCGCGCTCGTGAGGTTTTGGTGTGACACAAGTTTCTGAACATGTCACCCGACTAAAACGATTTTAATGACGTTATCACGTCAAAACTAACACCCTGAGTCAAAACTTGTATTTTTCTATGGCGATAAACTTGTTGTAGGTTACATAATTTCGCCAGTGACACGTGTGAAGCGAATGTTTTTCCTTCACTGATTGTGTATCTTGATTTTTATGTTGTATCTATGGCTTTAACCCCCGTATTTATAAACAAGTAAAAGTAATTACTTGACTACAAGTAATTACTTGAGAGACAATTTGTATGCCTTAATCAAGAAATTACAAGAAGTTATAACTACCAAAAGTTGGCATTTTCAGCCAAATAAATATATGACTATTGATGGTGATCAATTTCTTTCACTTAAGCACTAGGTATGAACACTTTAAGTTATGACTTTCTTAAGCAATAAGTAATTACTTCTTTATAAATACGGGGGTAAGAGAATTTTGTTTTGTAGAATTAGAACAAATTAGATGAGTATATAGTGAGTTTCTGGACTGACCTGAAATGGTATGAATAAAACTAAATTTTAATCACGCACAAAGGCCCAACCAAAGAGGCTAAGTGCGGAAAATTTAAGTCCAACTAACTAACTATGAGTATCGAAAACCCCGTCATAATGATGGAAAAAGAACCGCATCACCCAAGAAAGCTTTTTAGTAAAAATAAGATTTTTTCATTATTATGTACTGGGGTTTAAGTTAATAATCGGTTGAGGAAATTTTACATTAATGGGTAGATTGAGAACTGTCGACAGTAAGAAATGTATGAGTAACTTTGCTTTACCAGTATTTTATCACACATTATTATATATCATGATATAACTGATATGTTTGACCATAAAACATATCCTTCTTCTATTTATTGAATATTCAAACGACGCTTGATTTGGATATGCAAGCACCGATTTCATACAACAATAATGATATATAGTTAAGATCAGAAATAATTATGGGTACAGGCAATTTTAGATCTTAAACGCTTTAAAAAAACACAGAACAATATTATCCTCAGGAAGGCAGTTCATATACTATATTTTAACATCCAATATTCATAATTATACATTTTCTCAACCTAAGTAATGCTGGCATAAAGATTGGCTAATTACTATTGATATCAATAGTTATTGATTGGCTATAAATAGCAATACCAAGAAGCATAAAATTATAAAACAAATCAATTAAGGATATGTAAGGACATCATAACTAATTTTGTGGTATAAAATCTACTAATCTAATTTACTTTTGACTATTAATGATTCTTGATAAATAGAAGTATATGGATTGGACAAGGGGTAAGCCTGGGCATTTTGGACATATTGGATAAATGCCCCAGTTGACCATATCTGCGATGGGTTTTCGCCCGGGCATTTTTGAATTTTTTGATAAATGCCCCACCATAATAAACTCATCTCTATATGAGATACAAATCGAACTCATATCTCAAGACTTAAAAAAAGGTACACAATTTTCATCATTCTTGACCATATTCATCATTTTACTAGATTTTTATTAAGATTCTGCATGTTACTTGAAGTACTACAGATTACAAATACTTGACAGGAATAAAAATTTTAAATCTTAAAACGAGAAAATATTCTTAAATATCTGTTATGTAAATTAGTTAACAAAAGCTTGTATCAATTCTGTATGATCTAGGATATGAGTTTAACAGCTAAAAACTACAAGAGAGTTGTGTAGATCAATAAAAATGGAACTTAATGCTAGCTTTTGTCAGTCAAAAGTGATTTTAACTGATTGTCTGACATCAAAATGTGACTAGAAGTGTTATAATAATTACACTCTAACCACTACCGCATGATCAAAGTGTGACCTTGTTGTAAGAGTTATTTTTAAATACTACTATAGTCCATAAAATATAGATTGATTAGAATGACAGGTGTCACTGAAAGAGACGACGTAACTTTATACCAACGTCATACAAGTGATACACATTTGCACTCGAAAAATGATTGATAACTGGCATGTTAAGAATATTTTTTTATACATTACTGTACATAATTAATCAATTTAATTAAATAAAATATATATTAAAAGTCAAAAATATTAAAATAATTCAGTCACAAAAATTACACCTACCTTTTAAAGACGTCTTTACAAGGTTACGTCATTTTTCATAATCGCTAGTGATGACGTAAAATGGACAAATCGAAATCGACTAACAATATTTCAAAATCGAAGTAATGTAACATAAATGTTACAAATGATTTAATGAGCATTGGTTGATGCTAAGAACTTTAAATTGCAAATATTAATAGTTCACGAAAAATTTATAAATTTATTACATTCTATATGCCATAGAAAACTTTTAATTGATTTTCATGATTGTTCCAATGATTCTGATAATGATCACGATACTGACATACTGTTAAATCTTAATGTATCTGATTTTCGTTTTATTTAATTCGCCATAACTGTTTTTTTTTCCTTTGATCAGTCGAGTCAGTCCCAGCACTAGTCACCTCAGTTTGACAGGTGTCTTTCTAATCAAGCTATATTTTAAGGACTATATGTACAGACAACGGCAGATCAACCTACCCAAAAAGCTAAAGGTCATTGAATTGATTGTCAACTTTAAGTCCAAAAGGTAGAGATCAATATTTATTGAGAATCTTTGACATTTTGTGGTAGGTTGATGAGCATGTCAACCTACCACATAACAATATAGCAGTTGACTGTACAAGTATTCAAAATGGTCGCTACCACACTTTCAATGTTCACCTAAACTATTAACAAACTTACAAATAAATAATAAAAGTTACTAATTACAATCATTCATTTCTTTCTCCGTGTCCGTACAACGGTCCAACCAGGTTCAACGTCTTCGTCCATTGGTTCGGGCTCATTGCTCTGGTGAGATGACGATGCAGCTGCATTGTTTGATGATTCATTTTCTTGCAGATCATCTTCTTCACTGCTGCTAGTTGTATCATCATCTGGGTTGCCATGGCACTAAACAATATTAAGGTTTATTTAGAGATATTGTAATATTTATTATTCACATTCCACATATAAGGTAAATAATAAATAAATGTGGACAAATATCTCATACATTGTTCTGATTCCAAATTGAGTAATTTTTTACAGATCTTGTATTGTGAAAATCAGAACCACAAACACGCAGACCTGAGAAAATGTCCAGCAATCGAACCCGGGAGAACACTCTGACAATGTAGAAAAAAAAACTTTTTTGTTCTAATTGAACAGTATTGAATAATAGGGGTTAAAGCACAATCTATGAACCATACAGTCGTTCGACGCCTTTGATCTCATGGAAAATACCGACAACGTCTAGACAGTATCGTGACGGCCAGGGTTGTCAAAAGTAAACAATATATATAAATATTTATTTATTGCAGATATACACTCGTACTCGTAATGAACCTCAAAAGTGACACACGTATCAAATTATCAAAAAATACGTCCGCCATCTTAGATTTTAAAAAGGATGGCATAATGGTAATCAGCACCCTAATGAACCTTAAAATTGAAACCCATATCAAGTTATAAAAAAATACGTCCGCCATCTTGGATTTAAAATAGGATGGCATTTTCGTAATCAGTACCCTAATGAATCTCAAAATTGAAACCCATATCAAATTATAAAAGAATACGTCCGCCATCTTGGATTTTAAAAATGATGGCATTTTGGTAATCGGCACCCCTATGAACCTCAAAAGTGACACACGTATCAAATTATAAAAAAATACGTCCGCCATCTTGGATTTTAAAAAGGATGGCATTTTGGTAATCGGCACCCCAATGAACCTCAAAATTGACACCCATGTCAAATAATATAAAATTACGTCCGCCATCTTGAATTTAAAAAGCATGGCATTTTCGTGATCGGCACCCCAATGAACCTCAAAATTGACACCCATATCAAATTATAAAAAATACGTCCGCCATCTTGGATTTTAAAAGGGATGGCATTTTGGTAATGAAAATGCAATCCCTGGCAGGCAGAATGCATTTCTATTTCATTTTTTTTTTTACTATTAGACAATAAGCAAATGTGAAAAAACTCTGCACAAGATTGTGGATACATACACAGAATCATAAGGTTAATATCTCACCTGAGGAGGTACAGATTCATGTATCGGCTGACTGAGCCACTTCTGACATTTAGGCATTGCTTCAATTCTAGCTCTCAGTTCATCGTGTTGGCCATCCTTCAGTAAGCTCAGAAACATTAGAAGCAGCGATGCTATTTCTGTAAAAAATATATTTACATTTATGTATTATTATTATGTGAGATGATTTTACACAAGTGTTGTACAGCAATACAAGTGTAACTAGTTTTCTATATGTATATTGATGTGCAAAAAAGATTTTAAAAAAGGAGTATAGAAATATTTGACTACCATTTATAATAATTGGCAAGGTTTGATTCTAATAATGATTATTTCTTAAGTTATGTTGTTTTGTTTTGAGCAATGATTTTTAAGTAAATATCTAGATTCCTAATGTCAATTGAAAATACAATTCCTTAAATAAATTCATTGACACACAAAATGTCTGGATAGCTCAATGGTGAGAGCAGTCACCTAGTAAGCAAAAGGTTGTGAGTTCGAGTCCCACCTTAGCCAGTCAAAATTCTTGTTTAAAGTATATATTTTTTCTGATTATCTTTTAATGCAGCCAGCTTCATCGCGCTTATACTCCTTTAAAAAATTTCATTTAAATATGGAACAATTTACATACCTTTGGGTGAGTTGTCATGGCATACAGTATCAAATTCTTCATCCATCAAGTCCTCTATAAGTTCTGTCAGCTCTGGCGCATCAACTACATTCTCAACACAAAACCGTGCAATGTACACTGACATTAATTGGGCCGTCTGGAAGGAAAAGAATTTAGTTTAATTTTTGTGGGATAAATAAGATGAAGAGAAGAACTAGGGAATTGCTTTGTGTCATGATAAGAATATTTCAATTTAATCACCCTCCAAAGAGATATAATCCCTAAATCTAAAAGAGGACTTGAGTTAAGATGGTACTAAAGTATTGATCCCTGTAATGATTTACAACCAATCAAAAAATACATTTGTTTTAAATTGAAGTATTACAACCTAATCGTTTAAGCGTGTTGGAGACAAAAAGAGGACCTAATAATTAAGTTTCTGTTACTTTGGGTAAGTAATTCAGCCTATTTACATGCCTTTTCACCGCCAGGTGCGCCCATTCCATGTTCAACAGCAAGTTGTAAAGCAGTCCAATTATTTAAAACCAAATCAACTATAGGTTTGAAATCGTCGTACAACATAGTTGTACTTATCAGTAACTAAAACACAGCACAGAATTGTTACACAAGTTAAAAAACAGAATAGCCGAAAACGCTCTGCCACACATGAGTAAAGTAACCTCTCAACTTGACATTATTTTTTTTCCATGATTAACTTTGACTTTTTATCATTATTTTAAGGGTCGCTTTTATCAGCACGACTTCTTTAGAATAGACTGATATTTTAGACATAGAATACAATTTTATTTAGACAACTATATTTATTGAAATCTTCGTGATGACTTTTCTAGAAGTTAATAGATAAAATTGGTGAAATTACATAATACTTAAGTAAGTATTTTTTTTTTACATGTTAAGGCCTATTGTATTTTTTGAATAGTTACTATCTTCGTAAACTATAGTTTTAAGTCAACGTCAACCGCTATGATATGACAGCTGAAGTTGGATAATTTTTATGACAGTTCGTTCGTTCAGTACATACGTGTGTGTGTGTGGAAAATTGGATTGCGGCTTTCAGGATTTTCCGCGCCTGAAACTCCTTTAGATCTAGTCTTAGCAAATTTTACATGTACTGGTTTATAATTGGATCTTCACGATGCCGTTAACAGCGCGTCAAAGGAGTATTCACAACAAGAATGGCGCAAAAAGGGCTGCAAGTTTCAAAGGGAAAAGAAAAGCTAGCGAAGGGTAATACAATGAAAACTCATAATTTATTGACAAGTATAAATTATTTTTTCTTTTGTTGATATATTCTAAACTTCTTGCTTCAGCCATCAGCTATTAATCTGAACACTTGCGCTTCTTTTTATTTTGTTCTTGTCCACTTCAGTTTGGCGTTTATCCAGACGCCCGCCTCGCCGACGAAGGTAAAACGCTTTGCTGACGTTAAACGACGCGTTTTAATTCTTTTTTGTAACCTACTAACGTTTGTTTTTAATTTATAACATTCCTTACATTTGGGTGTTCTTTTATTAAGTCTTTGTGTGTCTTCAAGAGATTTTTAGTCGATTAATTTATTTTTAAACTAACAGCGTGTGTTTTTAGTCGTTTTTATTTTTAATGCATCCTGATTTTAGTACCTTAAATTTGTTAAAGTGTGATAGTGTGATAAAAATTTAATGTACTTAAAGAGTTAGATGTTCTGCAGTTTCTACCATGTATCCTGTTTTTGAAATTAACAGATTACTTAGATGTATTTTAACCCCTCGATTGTATGTTATTCCAGACACAATTAAAATCAATTGTTATCGCGACCACCGGCGGTCTTATGATCCTGTAGGAGTTTATTCACTGAAAGCATTAAATATAATGATATTGACCCTAAACTGTGCCCTTTTGGTTGTAATTGCATTATATTGTTCTATGGGTTCTTCCTTATAGTGTAAAACTTTTTATGACATATAAAGTTTTATATGCATAACAATGCATAGCTTAAAATTCATTTTTCAGAAATTCAATCGATACCTATACACTCATTTATCATTCATTCAAAATTTTAACTGATTTATTGATTTTAAATTTTTTAAGTTATCCTTGGAAATAAATATTTGTTACATACAATACAATAAGGAACAATTCAAAAGAAAAGCATCATAATATCACAGAAAGTTTATATTCTGACTATCTTTTGGTATACATTTTGTCAGTACTACAGCATGGAAGCAATTAAGTTTGTTTGCTTATACCATTACCTACAGGGTTTTGTTACACTAATTTTGTAAACAAAATGCAGTAAATAAATAAATAAATAAAGGATGCAAGTAAGCATGCAAGCAAGCGGACAAACTGTAGTTTTTGAAGTAATTTGTTTGCTGGCACTGACTTTTGAAGACAACAAATGAAAATTTGTGATGTGTAGTGCTGTCACATAAAATTTTTTAGCACCGTCTCTGAGGTCCTAGGTTCAATTCACGGATAAGTCAATGTAAAAAAAAACCTTTTTTCTGGTTTTTCTTATGTCAATCTTTTATAATAGATATGGCTATTTTGCTTGAAATCAAAACATTTATGTCCACATTTATTAAGTAAGATATAGTCACATTTTTTACTAGTAATCATAGAATTTAGTAGTATGTATTTATTTTCCTTCTGCCTCCTTATTCCTCAGGCAGGGCAAAATATTGACTTCATATTATAAACCTTATTACATTCCTATATGATCAAAAATAAATGACAAGAACAAGTTTACTCAAGATAGTACAAAAACTCTTTACAGAGAATTCCTCGTCACTAATGCTCCATCGGATCTACGTAGCATATCCTACCCTGGTGGTGCAGTGGCATTAGCTTTGTTGCTGGGTGCGAGACTGCTGTCTGCGTACTGGGGACACATAGCAGACTGCGACGAGACGTACAACTACTGGGAGCCATTACATTACTTAGGTTTGTTACATATTTTCTATCAACCTAGGCAATTTTTAATTTAATTACTGTAAATGCAGGTTACTTTAGCACTATCAGGTAATTTTGGCCCAAATTAAAAAAAGTTTGCATTTACTGCTGCATTGGCCTTTTGGAATTTTTATGATTGGAACTCTTGCGTTTGAGTGCTAAGTTGCTAATTCAGTAAAATAAAAAAGGCCAAGGCCCATGTAGCATTAAAATGTACATTCAAACTTTTAGGGACAAAGTAACCTGATAGGGATTAAGTAACCCGCATTTGCGGTATTTTAAAATCACGGTAGGGTATTTTAAAATTACATACTGTTTGCATAGACTACAGGCTGCTTGGTATGTCTCTATTTAGAAATAAATTTTTCTAAAATAAAATTCATAGGCATGATAAAATATTGAAACGTGTAAAAGTTCTGAAATTAAAGATTTGTTTACGGGCTTCAAATTTGCATTTATTTTGGTTTATCTCGACGTACCAAACACTTAAAATCGTTCATGGTCATGGGCAGACGTCCCTTGTTCGGACGGGATAGTAAATCTAAATAAACGCGAATCCGAAATCTGTAAACATATCTTTCATTTCAATGTATAGTGTTTAAACTTAAGAAAAAAGGGTCCGGGTATCGCAAAGGGGGTGCACTAACCTAAACCTAACCTAACCTATTTCCAGCGCAATCGTTTTGTCACTAAATGTATCATAGTCAGCTGATTGGCATTTAAACGAATAGTAACTCTTATTTTTTTTATACACTAGTGTTTCTGTTTACGCGCGAAGGCAAGCGAGGCGTTCCAATTTTTAGGTTAGAAATCATTAATCGTTTTTTTTGGATTTTTGAGGCGCTCGGCGGCCGCTGCCGCGGCACGTTCGCGTCGCTACGCTCGCTGCGATCGCTCCGCTCTCCCGCCTTCACGCCTTTGTATGGTCACTGTTCTAACCTAACCTAACCTACACTTTTCCTAACCTACTAGACTTTGTAAACAATTTATATATCATTAAATGTTTTTTTTTTGATAATAATGTAACAAAAATGTATGGTGCTTAACCATACATAAAACGCGTTTCATTTGACATATATGTGAAATAAAAATTGCAAATCTTTTGTCAAAAAGCTGACTATGATACATTTAGTGACTGAAACGATTGCGCTGAAAATAGGTTAGGTTAGGTTTAGGTTAGTGCACCCCCTTTGCGACACCCTAACCGAAAAAAGTGTAAAAGCACCTTCAAGTACATATTTTCGTTTTTTTTTTCAATTATAGTTTATGGCAATTACCTTCATACATGGATTTTTTTACATTTGCAGTTTACGGCAATGGCCTCCAAACATGGGAATACAGTCCGGTGTACGCGATCAGATCGTACATGCCGCTGTGGTTGTTCGCTGTGCCGGCGAAGATACTTGCAACGATTATGACCCCGTTATCCGTGTTCTATTCCCTGAGAGCGCTGCTGGCCGTCCTGTCTGCGTGCGCGGAACTTATGTTTTATAAGTAAGTGTTTATTTTTTATACTGAACACTTTACTGGTCTTACTGCAACCGATTTATTATATTGAAAATCATGTTGGTTAGGAAAAAGGTTAAAGATATTTTACCTTCCTGACGTTTCGATCCGATTGCACGAATCATGGTCGCGGGCGGACGGACTGTAAAAAATGCAAGAAGGAATTTTTATTACTTGCTTGACTGGGCATTAATTTAAATGGAGTAATGTTTTTTTATTTTAAATAAGAGTACTGTTTGGGACAGGGATAAAAGATAAGGCTCAAAGTTTAATGTAAAGAATATCAAAATGTAATAATAAAATAAACGTACAAATCCTCACTAATATTATACCTAAATGCGAAAGTTTGAATTAATGTTTGTTACTCTATCACATTAAAATGGCAACAGATTTGGATGACATTTGTCTCGGAGATAGATTATTGGCTGGAATGGCACATAAGGTCCTTTTTATCTCGGAGAAAAGTACGGTTTCCGCCTAATAGTTTTTGCACTGGTACGAGGTCAACAGTAACAGATGTCGAAAAACAACCACCCGAATTTTACCGTGTATAAACCGTGCATTTTTATCCTCTGACAAACGAAACCTATGTTATGTTACCATTATTTATAACATCTTGGCAGTTTTATGTTAATTATATTATTAAAAATAATTTTAGAAAAATATTTAATGTTGATACAGACTATTTATTTTGAAAATACGGTGTGACGCGAAATTTATTTATAAAAATTGTATCCTGGATGATAATATCAAAGACCGCTTTTTTACCCGACTACGGTAAAGCACAGGGGGCTTACCATCAGCTTATAGCAAGCCACGCAATTTCCAGGCAGTTCAACAGTAGGTCTGCTTTTGCGCTGCTAAAAATCATACCATAACCGCTGAAAAGTTGAACGACTTTAGCATCGCTAAACCAAAAGGTGAACTGCTAAGCTTGTCTATGGTCTGTTTGTCTGCAAATTGCATGAACGAGACAGAGCTAACTGGTTCAGATAAATCTGTCTCTTTTTAGTTGAAAACGTTCAAATACACAAATACATGATTTCTTCCAAATTACCGGTTATTGAAAAACTTTCTACTTATTGGATTTTAAAGAGAATACGTCGATCTAAATGTTGCTATTTTGCAGGAGATTAGTTAAAATACCAAATTCTAGTAAAATTACCTTCTTTGCGATAGTACTTAATGTACAGTGTTGGGTTATTGAAAATGTGGATAATCATTTTAACGTGATCATGATTGGAACGGTTCTGTCTGCATTTTTGGCGGTAAAATTCAAAAATTGAAGAAATATTTAATAGTTTGTTTCCATTTTCCCGGAGTAGTACGTATGTACGTTCTAAGACTATTTTATATTTACAGTTAAACATTGAGTTAAACCCTATTTCCACAATGTCATACTTGTGTATAATTATTGAATAAACTAAAGTGGAATTGTAAGTAATTTTATTAAAATATTAGTAAAAAAAGTGATCATGCATTGACTTTCAGTAAAAACCAACAAAAAAAAAACGCCTAGTTTCTCACACCCAACTGTATAACCTTTGGGAATAACAGTTAACAAATCTTTAACAGCTGGAGACCACTCCAAGCGAATGGCAAGGGTGGCAGAAATTTAAATTCTGCAGGCGATGTAGTCATAAAATTAGGGTTTGAATGAAGTTTCTGATTCAGTTACACTGTGTAGTAAAAGACTACTACTACTTTTTACATAGGTATTATAATAATCTATTCTATTTTAGTACTGACTGGGTAGACTAAATGCAAAAACTAAAACATAATAATTAATGATTCAAGGAGAGGAAGAGGAAACAGAAAGTTATATTACATATTAGGTATTCATATTTCATATCTATACTAATATTATAAAGCTGAAGAGTTTGTTTGTTTGTGTGTTTGTTTGTTTGAACTCGCTAATCTCAGGATGTACTGGTCCGATCTGAAAAATTATTTTTGTGTTGGATAGTCCATTTACTGAGGAAGGCTTTAGGCTATATAACATCACGCTGCGATCAATAGGAGTGAAGCATCAGTGAAAAATGTTGCAAAAATAATCGCGCTCATAATAACAGAAATTAACGCGGACGAAGTCGCGGGCAACAGCTAGTATGTAATATAATTACAATTTTTTTTATTTCAAACACATATTAAAATAAAAAAGACATAGGTACTTAATATAAAAGTACTTCAGTTTTAACCCTAAATTTAAAATCGAACAAAACAACCATAACTTAGTATATGTATTAACTGGTCGGCTACCGAAGTTGTGGAATCGAGCTATAAGACAATTGATTTGTGTCTGGAATTACTGGTATAAAAGGGGTTAAAAAATACATCAATATATAAGCTTATTGGTGAACCTCTTCATCTGTGAGATAAATTTGCTTGATCTTTGAGATAATTGATTAGCTGCATTGCAAAATGTAATGTAGGATTACACATGCTTTTGCAATAAGGCCAGCTACCTGAGGTTGGTGATGTAACATTGAAAAAGAGTCTGTAGAACACCTATTGATCTCTCTCTGTTGTTAAGTTTTTACATGTCTCTGTATAGGTATAGAAAGGCTTCAGAAGATTGTAGTTCTGCTTTAACAATTGTTGTCATCATAAAATTGAGCAGGGATATCTAGAATCACCTACGATAAAAGGAAATATTCATTAATTTTATCATCTTTGTAAGACTGCTGCAAATGTGTTATATAAGAACTAAAACTTTGTTGTCTTTTACACCCAGGCAATCTTTAAACAAACAAAATCAGCAACATATTCACAACACAAGGGTTTTAGGTGCTATAACCTGTAAAATATGTTTCTTTATCTTTTCTTTTTACTCAATTGAACGGAAAGGACATATCTTTAAAGTTAAAATTAAATGTGTATTGTATGTTTACCTAAAAGCCATACAGATGCTATAGTGCTCAGTTCATTCAAGTGAGACTACAAAGGATGATTAGACCATATTTAATTGTAAATTAACTGAATCATAGCCATCATTTATACTTATAATTTCCATGTATTCGTTACAAATCTGAAAAAAGTATTACACATAAATATTAGTAAGAAAGAAGAGTTATAAAATTTAAAAGTACAGTTTTTTCAATATGTTCTTTTGTATATACCTATTACATCACAAAACCATGCTAACAATTTTGTCGAAATTGTATTTTCATTTTGGTAAATGATGATATAAACATTTTATACAAAATACTAATTCAAAGACCTTCAGGTTTCTTTACACTGTAATTAGGTTCCTTAATCTATAATGAAACATGTAAATTTTCACAAAACTGCTGAAAAAAGTCTGAGAAACGCATAAAATATGTCGAAAAAGTTAGTCTCCTAGTAACTTTTTCAAGATGGCTAGGATGACATTAGCTTCGCTTAAAAGGACGTTTACCTGCTGTCAAATTGAGTGTCATGGTATGAAAAGTTCATAGTAAAAAAATGGTGAACGGTTTTAAAACGTCGACGTAAATTGGCCTGCCACAGACCTGCTAAAAACGATGTCATAGTACAAAAGAGCAATGCAGTCCAATAGCAGTCCTGCTTTAAGAGCTAATGGTAAGGCCCCAGGAAGCGTTATGATTTTAGCAGTCTATGGTCTATCGATTTTGGTGAATGAGATATCAATCGATTCGTCCGGGTAACATAAACTTTATTAGGCAACTTTGAAATAATAAATTGCAGTCAAAACAAGTGGAGTATCATATGAAAGAAAACTAAATTCTGAGTACAAAAATGTTTTAACAATACAGCAAATATACAGGTGACTTTGAAAACATTGTATTTTCATAGTCGGGTTACAGTTTAACTATTTATCTTGTACCCAGAGCGGTGTGCCACGAGTTCGGCGTTCACGTTGGCCGCGTGTGGCTCTGCTTCATGTTGCCGGCGGCGGGGGCGGCCGCCGCGCCCAGCATGCTGCCCTCCGCCTGGAGCGGTGCGCTGTGCGCGGGGGCGCTGGCTTGTTGGTGGCGGCGACGCTTAGCCCCCGCCGTGCTGCTCACTGCCGCATCGGCTATAGTCAGTGAGTGACCGTTTTCAACCGACCTGTATACTAAAATATCATCGAGAAAGCAGACGAACCCCTTCTTGGTCAATATTCCGGTTTGCCAAGGAATGAAACGCCCTGTCTGCGTCTATTTTCCCCAATAACAAGCCGCGTAACCCCGCTGTACTGCTCACTGCCGCATCGGCTATTGTCAGTGAGTGACCGTTATTAGACTAGGGTTCAGGGGGAAGCCTTAGATGGAGCCGCAAGTGGCTTTTATTTATGCTGCCTTCCGTCTGGAGCGAGGCATTATGCAGGGGGGGGGGGGGGCTTAGCTTGCTGGTGGAGGCGACGCTTAGCCTTTATTAATGATGGGCTTGCCTTGGATTTACACTGAACCCTACAATTGAGAAATATGTTTATTATAATATTAATTTGCAATTGCGAGCTAGGACAATATAAAGCCATACATTCCTATCATTTATATAATCGTTGATATTTATAATAGCCCTTTTCCATTAAAATTAATTTGCCATACTCTCTATTCACAGGGAGTTCAATAGACAGTAATAATTTGTTGAAAATACTAATACAATTTCCCATGAACGAATTCCCCACTTTTCGCAGTCTGAAATCTGGAACGGTCTATTCCTGGTTTTAAAATTGTGTACATCAGTCAAGTTAACAAAACCTTATTGTTTACAGGTTGGCCGTTCACAGCGCTTCTCGGCGCGCCTATAGCGATCGACATGTTAATACTGAAACGTCAATTCGTCGATTTCTTCAAATGGTCGGCCATTGCAGTCGTAGTATTCCTAACTCCGACAGTTATTATTGATTCGTGGCAATATGGCCGACTGGTGATCGCTCCGTGGAACATTGTCTCTTACAACATATTCACTGAACATGGACCGGATCTGTATGGTGTCGAACCGTGGACATACTACTTTGTGAATGGCTTCCTAAACTTCAATATTGTGTGGGTGAGTGACTTCGATATATAATAAGAACTAAATACACAGTCCTATAAAAATGACGCCAAAAACTGTCCTCGATTGTATGATCGAAGTTTATTTTATGTCATTGTCAACTTTATAACCCGCCGAAATTATGAAGATGTGAAATAGTATTGATATTTGTCATGTCATGTACTCTTATGTGAAATGAATGCACATAAAGTTGGAACACTTTTGGCGCTGTGTTCCACCTATGAATAAACAGTTTTCGAAAAATTGAATATTTTCTCGTGTTACATTTATTCAAATATTAAAATGTTATCTGCCTACATTGATAGGTAACATTTTAGTTTTTCATTATCAAAACTAAAACTACGAAATGTGACCCCAAAATTTTTACCATGCCAACGTAGATTCTAGTCGAGTCTCCTGTTGACTCGTGGAAATCCTATACAACTTTGGGAATCAATGGTGTAGATGTTCACTAACCAATGAATAATCATCTATACTTTATATTATAAAGTTGAAGAGTTTGTTTGTTTGTTGGTTTGAACACGCTAATCTCAGGAAGTATTGGTTAGAATTGAAAAAATATTGGGTAGTCCATTTATCGAGGATGGTTTTAGGCTATATAACATCATGCTGCGACCAATAGCAGCGAAGCATTAGTGAAAAATTTTGCCAAAAATAATAGCGATCATAATAACAGAAATTGACGCGAACGAAGTCGCGGGCAACAGCTAGTTTAAGCTAAGGAATAGCTTTAATCATCCCACTGCAGGGAAAAGGCCTTATAATTCAAGTAACCACAGTAATTGGGTACTAGCATAATCACCACGCTTTCCAAATGCACTTTGGTGATCACAAACCGAGCAATGTTCGAAAATTAGAAACGTTTTGTTTCACGACCCGGGGATTAAACCCGGGGTAGCCTGTGATCTTGGCCCGGTACTAAAGCCACTAGACCAACGGGGCATTAATAAATCATTTATCTGTAAAATAAATAAATAAATATTTTTCAGACAGAGCCATCTAGTCCCAAATTAAGCTACTACTAAGTAGTTTGTCGTATGGGGTACTAGACAACCGATAAACTTACTTATATATTTTTTTTTAGTAAATATTATTATATACTTACTAGCGGACCCGACAGACGTTGTCCTGTCTTAACTATAATATTGATTACGAAATGGTATAACAAAAAAATGACACCAATTGTCTATTATTATTATGCTTTATGATGCACAACATTCTTTGTTTGTTTTTTCTGGCGGGTATAGAAATAGTTTTATTGGTATTCCGACAAGGGAACAGGCGACATTACTGGCCATGTGCAAAATTCCGTTTTTTTTACCCCCTATTCGACGATATTTGCAGCACGCATTCTGTCTGTTATGTCAAACTCCATTCACTAAAATGTTTAAATTGTCAAAAGCGATTAAGGTTACATTACAAAAAAATTAGTATTGTCATTAAGTTTTTTTAAATTTTCGAATTTTCCGCGCAATTTTCTTATTTTTTTCTTTCGTAAGAACATTCTCCCGACAATAACAAACAAAACAAAAAAAAAGAATTAGCGAAGTCGGTCCAGCCTTTCACGCGTGATGCGCTGACCAAGGGAAATAGGGATTTATTTTTATATATATAAAGATATAATACATAGAAAAATGTCTAAAGTTTCTATAAGAGTTAACATCATTTGCAGGTGCTAGCTCTATCAAGTCCACTGCTTCTGTTGGCTTGTACCGCCATCACGTCTCGGTCGACGGCCCGGGCGTCGTTCTGTGCGCCGTACTGGCTGGATCTACTGCCTTTGGCACTGTGGCTCGCCGTCTTCATGCTACAACCGCATAAGGAAGAGAGGTACTGTTTATTTATAGTTTTAAAAGTAATTTGTAAAGAACGAGGAATATAATCACGGTTCAAAGGTTAGTTAGTCTTTAGTTATACTTAAATATTACAATTCACGAGAGACACTAAATATTTGTGAATCGACAAATTTACTTTTTTCTTAGCAGTCTTTAAAAATTGAAAGGTAAGTATATTGTAAACAAATAAAAAGGTTTCGTTTCTGATAATATATCTTTAACACAACAAGCCTTTAACAATACACGCCCTACATCTTCTTAAGAAAGATCTACTTATTAGCCGGGCATATCCTCAAGAGTTGATCTCCTCAGTAGCTTGAGAAATTCGTTCACGCAGCTCGGCTACGCTCTCAATGGGCTAGACATGGGCGTTTTCGATATTTTACGATAACCGTTAGGCAACCGATATTTAGTTTTGATATCGATATGAAAAACCGTTTTTTGTTATCGATATCAGTTGTAACAAGATCAAAAATTATTATAAATATCCTGAATTAAAATTAAACCGTATTCATATGTTGTTTAGTTCCATTTTCCTTTGTAAGACTCGCTTCGCTATGTGACATCGGCTGACGACTCAACTTCTACAAATTACGCATTATACAAATACAAAATGAACGTTAATGCGGTTAGAGTACTGGCTATTTACTTGTTATGGAAAAGAAGGCAACAACGACGTCGAAGAAGAGTAGTTAATCCTTATAACGCTACAAGGTTACTGAGAGGCGAACACGTAACATCTTTCTTTGATTTACGAGAAAATAGTTCTAAATTTTATAAATATTTTCGCCTATCAACAAGCACTTTCGACTAATTACTTTACAAGTTAGAGTTTTCTTTACGAAGATCCGGCATACGTCGCATCCCCTTAGCTCCAGTGGAAACCTAAGTACCTAAGTCTGTGTTAAAATTTTCACCACTCAATTCCTTTCCAATTTCTTCCCAGGCCTTGTTTTTTGCGTCCTTAATCTTGTAACAATTCTTAGGCCGGGTCCCATAAACATCTTTTCTAAATCGCACTTCCTCAATTATTATTCGTCCCGTATCGTTGTAATGCATTTTGTACAGCACAGTACCTAAGGGCGCGTCTCAACGGCGTCACACTAAAACGCATAATGGCCGTAGAAGTGCACGAGCGGCGCGCGCTTCGGTAGCGCCGGGCGAATAGGACGCGTTCAACGAACGGCGCTGTTCAAGCGCGCGAGTTTGAAACGCAACTACTAACCCAATACATCTCCGAGCGCGCGCGCTCCGACAGCGCTGCCGAAACGCGGGGCAATAAAATCAGCCTGTGATATCGGTTATGTAGTTATGCGATATCGATACAATACAAAAAAAAAGTATATAAGTAAGTTTATCGGTTGTCTAGTACCCCATACGACAGGGTACTTAATAGTACCTTAATTTGGGACTAGATGGCTCAGTGTGGCTTAGTGAGGCATGTCTTAAATACTAAAAAATAAAAAAATAAAATCTAGCCGAAAACGGTTATTAGTTAAGTTTTGATATATCGAACTCATGCCTACAATTGGCTTTACCAAGAGCTTGTGCGAAAAAAGAACATTTTTACTGAGTAAAATGGGTTAGCAAAAATCGGGTTACTTGAGGTTTTTTTATTTTTTTACTCGTTTTTTTTAGTATGAAACTAACAAGTATTGTACCACTTTACAATCCTGATTAAATGTGCCAACTTTTAATGGCACTTGCCAAGGCACTCTAGTACATTTTTTCTAAAGGAGGGCCTTTCAAAGTCGAAAAATTTTGAAAATTTTAAATTCATAGTTTAATAAATAGTCTTAATTCTAGGAAACTTGGGGCAATTGTGTCATTATTTTTGACTGTGATTCTAGAAATGTTATTTAGGGTTACGGCTCCAAAGTTTAAATGAACAAAAATAATAAAAATTAACCACAATAATCGAATAATGGTTACAGTTTGACCAAATTTCTAGGTTTTTCTTAAATGCCCATAATTTTTAAACAGCATGGGATAGATTTTTTTCTGATTTTTCTCATCGATGGTTACAATCAATCCTGTCACCCCGTTGCTTTGGCTTGACGTTGAGTTCTGGGACAACCTGTATACTTGTTGTTAATATTATAAAGCTGAAGAGTTTGTTTGTTTGTTTAAACGCGCTAATATCAGGAAGTACTGGTTCGAATTGAAAAAATATTTTTGTGTTGGATAGTTCATTTATCGAGGAAGGCTTTAGGCTATATAACATCATGTAACATCGCTGTGACCAATAGGAGCGAAGCACCAGAGAAAAATGTTACAAAAATAATCGCGATTATAATAACGGAAATTGACGCGTACGAAGTCGCGGTCAACAACTAGTAAAAAATATTTGAATCTTTAAAATACTACTATAGATTATTCGAGGCGCCTTCTCTATACCATTGGCCAAACTGCGATTGCCAAGCCGTCTGCCAGGCGTTGTTAATATGGAACAGCGGTGGTACCACAAACATCTAGACCCGCAAAAATGTAAAAAAAAAAAATTTTTTTCTACTACGAACCCGGGACTACATGGCGCAGGCGACTCCTTGAAAACCGATGTGTACGCCACTCCGCCACGGAGGTCGTCAAATACAATAACATAATTGTTACATGACGTGGGTTTCGTTTTTAGATTGATTGGCGAAATCACTTTTTTCTGTTTCTTTTTAAATTATTACAAATTATACAGTGACCCCTATTGAACTATGATAAGCTGTTGTTCCAAATTGAATCTTATATCTGTGATGTTTGTGTATTTGAATATGGAATGTGTCGATGACAGGACGACGACCCGTCAGTTTTTAATAAATTGTTATACCATTTATCCGTGTTTCTCTTAAGATATTTCACTGGCGACGAGGATTACTGGTTTTGTGTGAATAATTGTGTTGTGCCACCATGTCGATCGGTAAATTAAATGAATTTAATTTAAAATCGGGAAATTGGACAATGTACGTTGAGCGGATCGAGATGTATTTTAAAGTGAACGGGGTCAAAGAAGAATTTTGGTTGCCCACTTTGATCGCTGCGATGGGGGATGAATCCTACGAGCTCCTAAGTAATTTAACAAGCCCAGATAAACCTAGAACCAAAGATTATGCTACAGTAATTGAAATAATGACGGCGCATCTTCAACCAAAACCATCTTTCATGACAGAACGTTTTCATTTCCGTCAAAGAAGACAGTTTGCAGGTGAAACGATTTTACAATACATTTCCGAGCTTAAAAAACTAGCTAAGTTTTGTGAATTCGACGCCGTTTTAGAAGATAATTTAAGAGATCAGTTGGTTTGTGGACTTAGAAGCGAGGCCTTTCGTCAGCGATTGTTTGCGGAGGAGAAGTTATCATTTAAGGACGCGGTTAGAATTTCTTGTGCAATGGAAGCTGCGGGACGAGATGCAGCAGCGGTCGAGCGCGCGCCGGAGGGCGACGATGCGGCGATGCACGCGCTGGCGCGCGGGCGCGGGGCCGCCCGACGAGGCCGTGCAAGGACGGACCAAGCTACAACTTCGCATGGATGGGACGGTATGAATAATGACTCGGAAAAGAAATGTTACGCTTGTGGAGCGCAGGACCATCAGGCTGATGGTTGCCGTTATAATAAATTCATCTGCGGGCGATGCAAGCAGAGGGGACATTTGCGTCGTGTATGTCCAAAACTGTCAAGCAGAAGACGAGAGCAGGGACCTGCTCGAAATAATATGCTGGCGCCAGTGCGCGCAGCGGCGAACGTCGTAGAGGCGTCGGTGTCGTCCGGGGAAGACGAGATATCACCATCGGATGAGGAAGGCTGGCAAGATTCAACGAAGTTACTTCAACTTAGTTTGAACAGCTATAAGGCGGTGAGCATACTGATTCGGTAGATGGGGTTCAGTTACCGATGGAAATTGATACTGGGTCGTTAGTATCATGTATCAGTAAAAAAACTTATGATAACTTTTTTAAGATAATACCATTAGATAGATCTAATTTAACATTTAAGTTTTATGATGGTAGTAAAATTGTACCTATGGGGGTTATAAGACCGGTAGTTCAATATGGTGAGTTAAAAAAAAAATTAGAACTTTTTGTTATAGAGGGAGGAACTACTTCGTTATTAGGTAGGCAGTGGCTATCCGAATTGGGAATTCAGATACCTATATTTCATAATCTTCCTAAGAAAAGCGAGGTAAAAAATGTATATGTTGACAAAGAATTATCCAAACTACTCGACAGGTATAAGGAGCTGTTTACAGAGGGTCTGGGCCGATTCAGAGGAGGGACGGCGCGGCTGCGGGTGCGCGAGGGCGCGGTGCCTGTATTCTGCCGCGCGCGGCCCGTACCGTACGCGCTGCGCGAGCGCGTGGAGGCCGAGCTGGACGCCATGCTGCGGAACGGCGTCATCGAGCCCGTCGACAGTGCCGACTGGGCCTCGCCTCTGGTTCCCGTACGTAAGGCAGATGGGGGGCTCCGTATCTGTGCCGACTATAAAATCACTTTAAACCCTGTCCTTGTGGTTGATAGATACCCCTTACCGCGAATCGATGACCTGTTAGTCAAGCTAAATGGAGCCAAATATTTTTCGAAAATTGATTTGACTCAAGCGTACAATCAAATAGAGCTTGATGACCCAGAAAATTTAACCGTAGTGAACACTCACAAGGGTTTATTTAAGTATAAGAGACTGGTTTTTGGTCTTGCGTCAAGCCCAGGTATTTTTCAGCGCATTATGTCGAATCTTTTCAATGACATTCCAAATGTAGAGGTTTTCCTTGATGATGTGATTATCGGGTCCCCTGATGTAAATAGTCATTTGCAGGTTTTAGAATTAGTATTAAAACGACTCTATGACAATGGCATGAAATTAAAATCAAATAAGTGCACTTTTATGACGGATGAGGTAAAATATTTAGGATACATTATTTCTGCTCAAGGGATTAAGGTTGATCCGGAAAAGGTGGAGGGCATATTAAAAATACCTCAGCCACAGAATATCACTGATTTGCGAGCTTTTTTAGGTACCGTAAACTTTTATGCCAAGTTTATTAAAGATTTAAGTTCGATCCTGACCCCACTTTATAATTTATTACAAAAAGGAGTTACTTGGCATTGGAGTCAGGATTGTAACGTTGCATTTAAAAAAATAAAATCAATTTTGACAAGTGCGGTCGTTCTAGCCCAATACGATCCAAATAAGCCTTTGTTTCTGACGTGCGACGCGAGCGCTCGTGGCATAGGCGGCGTGCTGAGCCAGAGGTCCGAGAGCGACAGGGAGGGAGAGAGCGCGGCCATAGGCGATGGTGAGCGGCCAGTAGTGTAGGGACACTTACTTCAGCTGAAAAACATTATTCCCAGATCGAGCGGGAAGCTTTAGCTATTGTTTACTGTCTGGAAAAATTACACCAGTACGTGTACGGGAGGCACTTTACCTTACGAACAGACCACAAACCTCTGGTGGCAATCTTTGGACCCAAACAAGGAATACCATCAATGGTGGCTAGTAGGTTGCAACGATGGGCAATTAAACTCTCCGCCTATACTTACAACATTGAATACGTAACTTCGAAACAAAACGTAGCAGACGGGCTGTCTCGTTTACCAGTGCCTCTGCCCGCTTCAGTCAATAAAAAGACCTTGCCGGAACAGACCTACTTACATTTCGCACACAACGCTATGCTATTAGATTTTAACGAAATTAAGAGACAAACAAGTCATGACCCATGTTTAGCTCGAATACTTAGTTATATTCGCAGCGAATGGCCAGTTGAAAATGAAATTAAAACTCTTCGACCATTTTTCAATCGCAAAAGCGAAGTATATGAAGAACTTGGATGTATTTTGTGGGGACACAGAGTTGTTGTTCCGGATAGTTGCAGATCGCGAGTTTTATCTGAATTACACGAAGCTCATATGGGAATAGTCAAAACTAAATCTTTTGCTAGGAGTTATGTTTGGTGGCCTGGGATGGATGAGGCTATTGAGGCGATGTGCCGCAGTTGTCAGGTTTGTGCCGCGGAGAGTGATTCACCCCCACGACACGTACTCTGCTCGTGGCCGTGGCCTGATAAACCATGGTCAAGACTACATGTAGATTTTTTGGGTCCCATATCTGGAAAAATTTTTCTTGTTGTAATAGATGCTAGAACAAAATGGTTGGAGGTGACTCAAGTACCTAGTACGGCTGCCATTCACAGCATTAAGTTTTTGAGTGATATTTTTTCTCGGTTTGGTATACCTAAGCAATTAGTATCAGATAATGGGCCGCCCTTCACTAGTAACAAGTTTGCAATGTTTTTAAAATCAATCGGAGTTGAACACATATTTACAGCGCCATATCATCCTGCATCGAATGGTGCTGCTGAAAATGCAGTACGAATCGTTAAAAAAAATATTAAAAAGGCAAACCGAGAAAATTTAGATGTAAATTTATTTTTAGATACATTTTTACTTCATTATAGAAACACCGAACATTGCACAACGGGAGAAACACCTGCTGTATTGATGTTTGGACGTAGGTTACGTACAAAACTAGATGCATTGAAACCGGATAGGGGCGCTAAGGTAAATAAAGCTCAAAATCTACAACAAGTAGGTAGCGCTAAAGGAACTCGTTCATTTAAACCCGGTGATGAAGTTTGGTTGCGTCAGTTTGGGGGACAGGATAAATGGGTGTCGGGGAAAGTTGCTGAAAGGATAGGAACTTCCGATTATAGGGTTATCGATGATTTCGGTAAGGAGTCTCACAGACATATTGACCAGCTTAAACAAAAGATACGTAGTCCAATAATCTGTCCTTTTAGTACTTCCGATCAAGGTAACGAGGCCGAACCTTTGCCGAACAGTCGGGGCTCGATGACACCGGTTGAACAGACGTGTTCCACAGCAGGGCACCGAGAGACGTCGGTCCAAGGCCAAAGCTGCGCTCGGAGCACCATACAGGACACCACACCGCGGCCTCACCCACCAGCGGCTAGCCCACCTGAACCGCCTCAGTCTCGTCCGGTTCGTCAATGTAGATTGAACAATCCACCGCGTTACAAATTCTAGTTTATATTATTTTATAAAATATATGTTATCTTAGTATAGATTTAGGGTAGAGATATGTGATGTTTGTGTATTTGAATATGGAATGTGTCGATGACAGGACGACGACCCGTCAGTCTTTAATAAATTGTTATACCATTTATCCGTGTTTCTCTTAAGATATTTCAATATCCTTGAAAATTCGTTTCAGATTCCTCTACCCAGCGTACAGTCTGATCGTGCTGGCCGGCGCTATATCCCTAGACTGCCTTCAGAAGATGACGTTTGCGGTAGGGACGGAGCTATTCAGGTGGAGGAAGGAGCGAGAGAGACGGCACTACTTGTCCTATACGGGACCTCTAATGGTGATGTGCGTTCTATTGGCCGGGACTGCAAGTGAGTATGAGTTTATAGGATTTTCAACTTTATTGTTTGTGTGACATGTTCAGAAACTTGTGTCACACCAAAACCTCACGAGCGCGATCGCAGGTATAACGAGAGAGAGAGACGGACCGATCTCCCGTCTCATCTCGAGCGCTGCCAGTCATTCCGTGAAACTTGTCACGCGGAATCCTCACGAGCGGAGGCTGGCATAGCGTTCGAGTGAGTGGACCGATCTTCCGTCTCTCTCACTCTAGCGGCATACAAACGAATGGAGATTTTCTCGTGCGGTTAAGTTTTCGTTGAATGTTTAAGATGTAATTTAAAATTTGAAAAAATTGTTATCTTCATTAATTCCTTACTTCCCAAAAACTTATATCACCAATAAGACGTTATCACGTAAACATCTCGATCGTAAACCTACTTTACAAACAACCAATTTTTTTTTTATATTCCATAGGCTTGCTCTTGACTACATACTTAACTCTACGGTTAAGAAGAAGCTAAGATGGAGCGAGCTTACCCAGAGACACTGGTGCTCCCACACACCAGCGGAACACAACAACTGTTTGTCGCTGGACTCCGGCAGCAGGGGGGGAGCATCCAGGCGGCCTCTTACGAAGCCTACCACCGCAGGGGGATCTGTTAGCCGTCATCATTGGTTAGAAAACCAAAGATGCCGTTGCCCAGGGTGGACCACTAGGACGTAGATCCGACCACCCCACAAAGTAGGACGTATTTGAGTCTCAACAACACGTTTATTATCTGCTTCGTTTTAATATAATAACATTGCTTCCAGGCGTGTCCCGCACCGCTGCCCTCTACACCAACTACCACGGGCCGATGCGTATTCTCCGCTCGCTCCCCCCCACCGCCGCCCCCCACTTCGTGTGCTTCGGCAAGGAATGGCACCGGTCCCCCTCCAGCTTCCACCTGCCTGAAGGCTACCAGATCAGGTTCATAGCCAGCGAGTTTAAGGGGCAACTGCCCGCGCCGTACGCTGATACGAAGAATGGTGAGTTCTATGATTCTAGTCCTTTTAGATTGGATCAGTGTTAGTAAACGCTGCTTCTAAGCCACGGGTCGCGGGTTCGATCCCCGAACAGTACAACTATTCGTGTGCATGAACATGTCTGTTTGTACTGGTCTGGGTGTTTTCTATGTATAATACAAAAAAAGTATATAAGTAAGTTTATCGGTTGTCTAGTACGCCATACGCCAAGCTACTTGATAGGAGCATAATTTGGGACTAGATGGCTCTGTGTGGCCCAGCGTGACATGATGTCTTAAAATATTATCTATACTAATATTATAAAGCTAAAAAGTTTGTTTGTTTGTTTGTTTGTTTTAACGCTCTAATCTCAGGAAATACTGGTCCGGTTTGGAAAATTCTTTTTGTGTTGGATAGTCCGACTAATAGGAACGAAGCATCAGAGAAAAATGTTCCAAAAATAACCACAATCATAATAACAGAAATTGACGCGTACGAAGTCGCGGGCAACAGCTAGTTATTAAATATTATTTAAGCGGACTAAAGCCTTAAGCGAGTTTTCCACCGCGAGCGAAGCAAGCCCATTAATGCCTCCTTTTACCTCACAATACAAAAATGCATTCATATGTTTCCACCAACAAACAGATGAGTGAAGATGACTAAGGAGGGCAAAGAGAGTAAAAATGAGCTTGCTCATTTCTAGAGAACGGAGCGAACTAATTAACGAGTTCTTTCAACTCTCAATCGGAGTTTTACTTAGTAGTGCTTTAGTGGAGGTGGGAGAAAATAATATAATATAAATAATAATAAATAAATAAATGTGGACAACATCACATACATTGTCCTGATCCCAATTTGAATAACTATTTAAAGCATTCGTATTTTGGAAACCAGAAACAACGAAGGTACCACAAACACCCAGACCCGAGAAAATGTAGGAAAACTCATTTTTTCTACATTAACCCGTCCGGGAATCGAACCCGGGACCTCGGAGCAGGCGACACCTTGAAAACCTAAATAAAAATAATATCAGATATGCCACACTGGGCGACTCAGAGCCATCTAGTCCCAAATTAAGCTACTACTATGTACTCGTACCTTGGCGTATGGGGTAGCTAGACAACCGATAAATTTACTTGTATACTTTTTAAGGTTCCGTACCCAAAGAGTAAAAACGGGACCCTATTACTAAGACTTCGCTGTCTGTCCGTCTGTCCGCCGCTCTGTCACCAGGCTGTATCTCAAGAGCCGCTATAGCTAGACAGTTGAAATTTTCACAAGTTATGTATTTCTGTTGCGGCAATAACAACAAATACTAAAATAAAATAAATATTTAAGGGGGGCTCCCATACAAATAAACCCCTTCTTTTGGCCTTTTTGGTATGGAACCCTTCGTGCGCGAGTCCGACTCGCACTTCGCCGGTTTTATTTTATAAATATTTACTTGTTATACTTGTACATTGTAGAACACCCAGACCAGTACCAACAGACATGGTTATGCACACAAATATTTGTAGTGTGCGGGGATCGAACCCGCGACCCATGGCTCAGAAGCAGCGTTTACTACTATTGATCCAAATGGTCGTCAATAAGTTAAGATAACTAGTAAAAAAAATATACATATTATGTAATATTTTCCACAGCGACTCGACTCATGCACCCACACTTCAACGATCTGAACCGAGGCGACAATCGAACCTACTTCCGTCCGTCGGACTGTCACTACCTCGTCGACTCGGACATCGGCAGACCGACACCCCTACAACCGTTTTACCACAAAGATTCACTATGGGAAACCATAGATTCAGTTCCTATATTAAATGCGGAAAAATCGCACAAGATTTTCAGAGCGTTCTATGTACCGTTTCTGTCTTATAAGAATAATGTATTCGCTAATCTATATTTGCTAAAAAATAAAGTGCTAAGTGCATAGGATTTCGTTGTAGATTCGAATAGAATCAGACATTTTGAAAATGGATTTGGGCCGGAATAAATTTGACACTTAATATGGTTGTGGCGACATCTACGAACGATTACTAGCGCAACTTAACCAAAAACGGTTCCGAGAAATATAACCCGTCGTCAGCGTGGTCAAAATAGGAACAGCACACACGTGACCTTGACGCAGCCAATCGCATGCAAGCTTTGTCTGTAAGTGTTAGTGTTTCGCCGTAATTGCTGTTAGTTTGTGTGCGAGAATGGAACTAGAATAATTTAGATTTATTTAAGTTACTTAAAAATATTATTTACAGAGCGACATCTACATTGGTTTCAAGGAACTAAATATAGGAGTCGCTAGTGATGTGTGTGACTTGTTTGTAGATGTCGCCGTAATCGTTAATTTATAACGGGTTACAATTCGGATTGTTGATCAATCTTTTATTTAATAATAATCAAATAGCAATAAATGAATGCAAGCCTTTGCCCGACAGTGGGTTGTTTAGGTTAGTATTTAGATTAATATGAATCTATGCACATAGAAACACCAGTTTATGGTCTCATATTTACCATTTTAAGGCACAATATGTTTGAATTTTTCATTGGATTTCGATGTCTTATTTTAAGTGAGTAAGGTTCAAAGTTTGGTGTTATATGCAGCGAGCTAGGTAAATGGTATAAAAAGCCGAAACCAGCCTATGTTAAGAGGAAACACTACGGGCGAGAGAATTAAAAAATAGGTATTTGTAAAATCTATTGCTGTCGCGCAGTGCTAAACGCCTTCACCGCAGAGTGTGATAGAGACAACTGCTTCTTGGACCGAAAATACCTACTAAAACCAAACCAAATCAACGTTTCGTAGTCCCCCGATTACTTTTCCAAAACTAGTCCGATTTAAATACTTTTTTCATTAAAAATTAAAGAAAGGCTT
Source organism: Anania crocealis (assembly GCA_949315895.1). Classification (NCBI taxonomy): domain Eukaryota; kingdom Metazoa; phylum Arthropoda; class Insecta; order Lepidoptera; family Crambidae; genus Anania; species Anania crocealis. The sequence continues at coordinate 4,154,535 of OX438880.1, forward strand.
TGGCCGTGTTCGTGTGTTCTCCTTTTTTTCTAAAATTTTGCCAAATTTGTTTTCTGTATGTTTGAACTCAGCGGAAAATCTGGCAAATTTTTTCGATTTTTAAGGGCTCATATCATTTTTATTAATTAATTTATGAAAAAACAGAAAACATAGAAACATGCTAATAGTGGCCATAGACTTTTGTAATAAAAATTATTGCTCTACTGGGTTTATCCAGGGAGGAAACAGGGGACTACGTTTGTACGGAAAAACGGCCCTTGTATTTCCTCTTAACATATGCATATAATACTGGCGAAGTCAGAAATTTAATAACATTTTTGAAAAAAAAAATGTTTGTGCAAATCGATATCTTAAATTTTATAGTCCGTAAAATATAGCTTAATTATAATGACACCTGTCAAACTGAGGTGACTAGTGATGGGACTGACTCGACTGATCAAACGAAAAAAAAAACAGTTAAGGCGAATAAAATAAAACGAAAATCAGATATATTAAGATTTAACAGTAAGTCATGTTGTAATCATTATCAGAACTATTAATAATCGCAATTTGATGTTCTTAGCATCAACCAATGCTCATTAAATAATTTGTAACATTTATGTTACATTACTTCGATTTTAAAATATTGTTAGTCGGTCGATTTCGATTTGTCGATTTTACGTCATCCCTAGCGATTATGAAAAACGACGTAACCTTGTAAAGACGTCTTTTAAAGTTAAGTGTAATTTTTGTGACTGGATTATTTTAATGTTTTTATCTTTAAATATCTATTTTATATAATTAAATTGATTAGTATGTATAGTAATGTATAAAAAATATTATTAACAAGCCAGTTACCAATATTTTTTCGTGTGCAAATGTGTTTCACTTGTGTGACGCTGGTACAAAGTTACGTCGTCTCTTTCAGTGAAAACTGTCATTCTAATTATAGTTGGTATAAAAAAAAGATATCAAATATCTGACTACACCATAGTATTTAAATGTAAATGTTAACATACGCTGGTTTCGGCTTGTTATACCATTTACCTACACCCTGTATATTCCTATAATATCTAAAAATATATTTTCAATTACTAATAAGACTGACACTCAGATAATAATCTGATTGTGAACGTTTTTATACACACAATAATCTATATTTAATACTAGCTGTTGCCCGCTACTTCGTACGCGTCAATTTCTGTTATTATGATCGCGATTATTTTTGCAACATTTTTTACTGATGCTTCGCTCATATTGGTCGCAGCGTGATGTTATTCTCGATAAATGGACTATTCAACAAAAAAATATTTTTTCAATTCGAACCAGTACCTCCTGAGATTAGCGCGTTCAAACAAACAAACTCTTCAGCTTTATAATATTTACTTAATATTATAAAGCTGAAGAGTTTGTTTGTTTTTTTGAACGCGCTAATCTCAGAAAGTACTGGTTCGAATTGAAAAAATGTTATTGTGTTGGATAATCCATTTACCGACGAAGGCTTTAGGCTATATTACATCACACTGCGACCAATAGGAGCGAAGTATAAAATAATTGTATTATAACTTTTACTTATCTTTGTAAAGGAATAATATCATCAACCCACATAAGCCCAGTTAGATATAATTATGGGTATGCGATCACCAGCCCGATTTGATTATTATGCCAGTATTGCTGTAACTTGAATTCGATGATGGAGGCCTTTGCCCTGCAGTAGGATGATTATAGGCTGTTACTTTTGGCAAGCGGGATAAAATTTTGGCCTATGAGAGAAGACGATTCTTGTGTTTTTTTGGCAGTACTCCATTAGTCGCCTCTGACGACACCCATAGCACGGGAAGAGATGGTGATATATTTAACATCACCGCACAGAATTTGTATATACAAAGGCACAATAGATGTAAAATAATAATGTAAGGTCTTGGCAGTTTCATTCAGTTGAATTTTATATCCTTTACTTCGCTTCAGTACAAGGATGTTATGGGCGTAAAATTTCGAATTTGGATACGGATATTGATAAAGGAATTAAGTTATTTTAGTGTCGCATAAGGTTGCGGATTATCCGTTAGTTTCGGATACTTTCGTCTTCGGATATTAGATTTTTTTAGTATCACTAGTTGACCCCGCGAACTTCGTATCGCCTCGGAATAATATAATTTGATTAGGACGTCTTAAATTTTATTGTCATCAAACATGGCGTTTTTCATTACCAAATTACCTTGTCATATACAAATAGTGTGCAATAAAAAATAATGCGCCAGTAAATTGAGTTAATAACTATCCTATCTTTCAAGTTGGATCAAACTGCACACAGTGTACAAAATTTGATTAAAATCAGTTGAATACTTTAGGATTCCATCGCGGACAAACAACGTGACACGAAATTTTTAAAACTAGCTGTTTCAGAGCGTCTTTGTATGCGTGTTATTTTGATATTGATACTACCACAGGGCAACTGTAATTTTTTTTAACATTAAAAGTCTGTAATATTTTACACAAAAAATACATAAAAATTGGCCAAACACTTTCGGAGGAGTTGGTTAACAAACACTGATTCGAGGTTTTTGTTTATTATATTAAATTAAAATACAAAAAGTTTGTATCTTTGTTACCTTCGGTATAACAGTCGGTTATTATTAGTGACGGCTCAGCCGGATGAAAGCAGTCATAGCGTATCTCATCTAAAGTCTGCCCTATACGAAGTTATCCGAAACTTTCGTATCGAAATTATTTACGGTTTTTCTGATTCGGATATCCGAGAGTTTCGGATATGGTTATGTATCTCCATAACATCCCTGATTAAAAAGAATTTGTCCCAATAATCCGTAAATTGTATGCATTGATGTATTATATGGTGGTGGGATCTACGTACTAGTGGTCCACCCTGGGCAACGGCATCTTTGGTTTTCTAACCAATGATGACGGCTAACAGATCCCTCTGCGGTGGTAGGCTTCATAAGAGGCTGCCTGGATGCTCCCCCCCTGCTGCCGGAGTCCAGCGCCACACAGTGCCTCTGTGTCCCGCTGTTGTGTAGGAGCACCAGTTCCTCTGGGTAAGCTCGCTCCATCTTAGGCTTCTTCTTAACCGTAGAGTTAAGTATGTAGTCAAGAGCAAGCCCATAAAAAAATAGATACACACTTAGTGTTAAAAAAGTGTCCCAACCAGATATACACCGTGAAATTTTAGTGGTTGTTTTCCCGCAACAGAACGATTTACCTTTAGTAGCACCATCGAATCGAGCGAGTTATTTTTTGAAAATAAAGATATTGTGTTGTCAACTAATCAAAAAAATAATCATCAACTCAAAAGCGTGAGATACGATAGTATCTTTACAAAATGTGACGTGTTTGGGTACTGCTTGCCGCACAAAATCAATGTTCAAAGCAAAAGAAGCTCTACGCACTAAGTAATATAGCATAAACTGCACCGCGCGAGGGGCAATGACCCCGGCCGGTGACCGGCTGCGGCGCGGCTGGTACCATTGGTTCGAGGTTGCTTTCGAGTTTCGTTTATCACAATCGTGAAACTGCTATTTTTTTATTTGAATAAAAAAAAACTGCACAAATCTATTGTACTACTAAGATAGAATCATTTTACTGCGGGAAAACAACCACTAAAATTTCACGGTGTATAATACGTTAGATGTGCCCAGCGCTTATAAAAACTGACCACCTTTTAACACTGTGTGGTTGCCGCTACCACGCACGCTCGGTTTGTTTACGTCCACAATTTCTTGGCCCCTAGAATCGCCAACGGCTAGTTATGGAAGGGCTCAAACTAATTTGGTTAGGTACATAAACAAGAAACAATCTCGCGTATATCTCACTCTCGCGTACTGATTTGTAATAGTTCTCTCTCTGTCGTTCTGAGGCCATTTGTGTGAGCTCACTCTTTCCAACGATGACACATTTTCCTGCGCCCTATAGTAAGGGCTCATCTAACGATTTAAATCTCTGGTCCCAACTAAATGTACATGTAAGACAACTTCTGTACAACCTACATCAATCGAATACATACAACATGACCTAAATATTCATACTATTACATGTCGACATTATTTGGCCGGATTATGAAGTTGACTTTGACATAAAATTAATTTCAAAAGAAGACAGTTTAGGTGATGTTACTTCATCAAACTGTGTATCTAGTCTATGGACTAGATATTATGAATATACATTAATGATTGTATGTCAATGTGTTCGCGTGAGTCAAAGCTAGTGTGTGAAAGAGATAAGAACAACATGCACAAACATATCATGTAATAATATTTGCTAGGTCAATTTAGGATTGCACCATACTAAAAATCATGATTGAGTTATATAAATTTCTAAGTAAATTATGTTTTATTTGTAAATACACGACGGTTAGAACAAACGTACGGTAGGCCAAGAAAATGTTCTATCAATCTAAGGTTGAAAATCATTCGTGTGTTGTACAACAACAGGGTTTATTTTGCAATGCAGAAATATTCTGACAGATACTAATATGTCATAACTGTGCATCTCTTTCATTGTTATAAAGGTAATAAGTCCGCGAGTTCAACGTTATCGCTATTTTATATAAAAAATGTCAGGCCGTGTACATTTTTTCAAAACTACCACCTCCGTGGCGGAGTGGCGTACAAAACGGTTTTCAAGGTGTGGCCTGCTCCAAGGGTTTGATTCTCGGATGACTGAACTTAGAAAAAAAAATTCTTCATGCATTTTCTCGGGTCTGGGTGTTTGTGGTACCTTTGATTATGATTTCCAAAATACGCTTTAAATAGTTAGTTACCTTGGGGATCAGAACAATGTATGTGATGTTGTCCACATTATTTTTTTATTTTGTCAAACCTGGTAGATCATTTTCTTAGCCGACCGTACATATACCTAAAAGTTAATTGTTTTGAGGTTTCTACAAAGTATCTTTTTTTTAATGATTTATTCAAGCGCCCATGACTACGAAAGAATTTCAAGTATATCCTTTGCCGCAGTCTTTTATCACCCACGACTGTTCGTAAACTCAATATTCACTCTACACTTTCCTCGAAATACTCACTTGAAAGTATTTGAACCATTTGGTCCCAGACACTAGATAATTCAGACCAATCATACAGGGTGAAATTTTAACCACTTTCCAAAATTTTATAGGCGTTCGGCATCATATTTAGAGCACATTTATGAAGTTAAAAATGTAAATCCAGCTTTCACCCGAAAATATTTGTCGCAATATAGTTTTCAATTTTTACGGTCCTAGACCTGATAAGGTATGAAGGGAAAATCAAAAACGTATGAATAGTATCGTAATGAATGAATGAGATGTAAATAGCGTGAAAAGAGTGTTAATAAAAGTTTTAAATTTTTGGCGGACATTTTTTAATTGCTTTATCTTGAAATTTTTGTACGGGGCTATACCAAAAGAAAAAAATTCGTCATTTGTTTACTGCCTCGTAGATTGCTATATTAAAATTAGGAAGGTGGTTAAAATTTCATTAAACTGTAAGTATATCATTAAAATCTTATAAAATACTTATAAAATAAAATACATTGTAGGGCGCCCCCTTGGTCTATCTAGTGGTTCAAGGATCGGGCCAAGATTTCGAAGTCCCGGGTTCGATCCCCGCGTCGTGCAACAAGAGTATCGAACTTCGATCATTGCTCGGGTTTGTGATCACCGACTCGCATTTGGCAAGCGTGATTATGCCTGTACCCATCATTGCTGTGGTAACTTGAATTCAATGATGGTGCAGCGGTATGATTATAGGCCGATACTTACATAAGCTCTTCTTAAATATCTAGTCGACCAAAATATAAATGAACTGGATTACTTAGCTTTGAAAAACAAAATTTCGTAAACGAATATAATTCTGTATATTATTACCATATTTTATATGATTTCAAATCAAATTGTTATGTCTTGTCTGTAAAAGTGTAAACATTATTTAAATAGAATATATAATAATTAACTTATTATAATGGACAAGCAACGGCAGGTTAAAGTTACCCAAAAAGTTAAAGGTCATTGAATTGATTTTCAACTTTATGTCCAAAAAGTAGAGATCAATATTAATTGAGAAAGTTTGACGTTTTGTGGTAGGTTGACGTGCTGTTGCCTGTACCAATAATGTAAGTTGATGCTAGTCATCTAACTGTTTATTCACTAAATAGTTATTTTATTTTAGTGCAATGTGCGTTGTTTTATATAAAAAACTATACAGGGTGACTTTGAAATACAGCACAATCTTAAAAGGGGTGGCAGTGCAGGTCATTTGCGACATTTTTGTGTATGGACACTAATATTTTTAAATGAACTGTTACTGAGATATTTTTATTTTAGAAGTTTAAAAAAATACCTGAATAGTAACTTAAGAAGAAAAAATCTCTACTTGCACTGGATATGAGTACAGAATTAAGATGTTCTGTCTCTCTCATCATTACATAATCTGAGAGCGATAGAATGATATTAGTTTTCCATGATATTTTCGCTTTCGAAAGAAACAACCTTCTACAAAGACAGCAGTTGAAATTATTAAAAGATTTTCTCAATCGAAACTGATCTTTATACGCTTCGTTTAAAGTAAAAAATCGGTTGAGATTATTTGTGGGTAGGTTGGTGTTTTGGCCACTATTCAATAATTGTAATTTGTATGTATCTAATGTATCACGTCTTCCTTATTCTACTTGTAGTAGCACATTGCATTTTATTTTCAAAGTTTTATAAGTACCTATAATAATAACACATTTGCATTTTTATAGAATACGAACGTAATGTTGTAATTACTGTACAATAATTGTATGGATTGTGATTTTTATTAAAATGGAATTTCAATAATTGTTGTTTAATTTTGTACATGTAGGCCAAATAATTCTTCTCGACTCATATTAATTCTTTACTAAGATAATTATTAATTCCCTGTACACACCTTAATAAGCAAGTTACATCACCTTTCTTTCCTTGAGAATCTCCAAGACGATTGGTCCCGCGCTGCTAGCATCTAGCCGCAGTGACCTTAAAGCCAGGTAGTTCGGCATATATAGGTGTTATTATTTTGTAATATAACGCAGAGCTTTTTCACCAAACTGTATTTACTTGAATATTGTATCAACCGTCTCGTGCAATAGAAAAACCCAAGTAAGTAAAGACAACGAATCTCCATAACCAACCCAGTAACAAATTGTTGCTAACCTTATGGGCAAATGTAATAACATTGTAATATATTCAACACCCCCCCTCTCAATGTTATACATTATGTAAATATAATATTCTAATGCTTAAACAAAAATATATCAATGACAGAAATGGTTCTTAATATAAATTAGTTGCATCTCCTACACCACATTGTTTCAGAAACTTTATAATCAGTTCTTTACTTAGGGATTTTGTTAACATATCTGCTGGTTGTTCTGAAGTGCATATGTACTCAATGCGAATCGTATTATTCTTAATTAAATCTTTAACAAAATGATATCGAATATCTACATGCTTCAAGCGTTTGACAGACTCTGTACTAGCATTTAATATCGCTGACTGATTGTCACAAAATAGATTTACTAGACATATATTTTGAAAATCAAAATCAAGTAACAGATTGACAAGCCAACATGCCTCACTAGCGGCCACACTCATTGAAACATACTCAAATCGTCTACATAAATTTATAGGCGCTCCGTAAACGCTAGGGCGCTACAGGACGGGCCTGCCAATCCACCACGCTCACATATTTTGTAGCTATTTTCAAAGTAATTAAGAATATTATTTTATGAAATCAAACCCAGCGGATATGTCTATAAAAGGAATATAAGTAAGTAGCTTCAAATAAGCAGAAAAAAAAATATTCAAAGTGTCCGTAGTTTAGTTGTAATGTAATATTGAAAAAATATTACAAAAAGGTGTAGGTTTGTGATTCTTTGACTGACTAGAATAGATTCTGAAGTGATAAATGAATTAATACATATATTTTTTTCAAACTTCTACTCAGATGGATTTTAAAAACTCAAAAATGCTGCCTCTTTTGGACTACCTAGCCTTAACCAGGTCGTCGGTCCACCTGGTCAGTCAGTGGCCTACCTTGCCGCATCAAACGGCTAAATTTTACCGTTTCTTATACACTACAACGTGCATAAGCGTTATACAAAGTAAGGATGCGATAAGTACCAGCCCTCGAAGCCAACGTGATTTTCTCTCTGCATCAACTAGGCTATGATACAAAACGACTTCATGATTTAGTTATGTGTTAGGTTCTTTAGTAAGTAGATGTAGGTTAGGCAATAATTTGTTTTTGTCTTATTTATTTTGTAACAGTTAAATTTATTTTTTATTTGTATTTGATAAATTTACTATAAATATCTCAACAATGAGGGAAATAGTCCATATCCAAGTTGGAAGATGCGGAAATCAGATCGGGTCAAAGGTATGGATAATCATAGATTTTTAAGTACCTCTAGTTTCTGTGGAATCAGGGGACTGCATTTTTAAAAACTGTCGCAGTGACCTGCGTATACAGCGTTATAGGTAAATGGTACAACAAGCTGAAACCGGCCTATGTTACCATATGCAAAATAAATACTATGGTGAAGTCAGAAATTTGATATAATTTTTGAAAAATAATAGACGACCTCCGTGGCGGAGTGGCGTACACACCGGATTTCAAGGTCTCGCCAGCCAGTTTTTTATGCAAGGTGAAATTTTAACCACCTTCCAAATTTTAATATTATTAATCTACGAGTCAAAAAACGAATGACGTATTTTTTATTTTGATATAGCCCAGTACAAAAATGTCAAGATAAAGCACTTAGAAAATGTCCGCCAAAAATCTAAAATGTTTGATACGGCCGCCTAGCAACACTTTTTTCACGCGTCGCGCATCTCATTCATTCATTACGATACTAAGTATTCATGTTTTTGATTTTCCCTTTATACCTTAACAGGGCTAGGATCGTAAAAATTGAAAACTATATCGCAAAAAATATTTTCGGGTGACATCTCGATTTACATTTTTAACTTCTTAAATTTTGGAAAGCGGTTAAATTTTCATCCATAGGTAAACTGCTTGTGATATAATTTTGGACCTAGCTAAATTTTTAGTACTATCATAGGGAAAGTATATGCTTCATAGGTTCTATTAGTAAAGACTCTTGCCTTTTCTTTCAAATGTAACAAATAAAACTAATCTCTTCCAGTTCTGGGAGGTGATATCCGATGAGCACGGGATAGATCCCGATGGCGGTTACCACGGGGACTCCGATCTTCAACTGGAGCGTATCAACGTTTACTACAACGAAGGGTCCAAGTGCAAATACGTCCCTCGCTCCGTTCTCGTTGATCTAGAACCTGGCACCATGGACGCTATCCGTAGTGGACATTTCGGCATGATTTTCCGCCCCGACAATATTGTCTACTCTGGATCAGGTGCAGGGAATAACTGGGCTAAAGGACACTTAACAGAAGGAGCAGACTTGCTTGAATCAGTCCTAGATGTTGTCCGTAAAGAGGCTGAAGGCTGCGACTGCTTGCAAGGATTTCAACTCGTTCATTCGTTGGGCGGTGGTACTGGGTCTGGTATGGGGACTCTGTTACTATCCAACCTAACTGAAGAGTATCCTGACCGCGTATCAGTCTCGTACTCTATCGTGCCTAGCCCTAAAGTGTCTGATACTGTAGTAGAACCATACAACGCGACGCTATCAATTAACCAGCTAATAGAAAACACCAACCAATCGTACTGCATCGACAACGAAGCGCTTTACGATATTTGCTTCAGGACTTTAAAATTGAAGAATCCTACTTACGGAGATCTCAACCATTTGGTATCCTTAACAATGTCAGGAGTCACCACCTGTTTGCGATTCCCTGGCCAGTTAAATGCAGATTTGAGGAAATTGGCAGTGAATATGGTACCGTTTCCTCGTCTCCATTTCTTTATGCCTGGTTTTGTGCCGCTAACATCGAGAGGATGTCAGCAGTACCGCGCCCTTACAGTCCCCGAGCTGACTCATCAGATGTTCGATGCGAAGAACATGATGGCAGCGTGTGATCCCCGTCACGGTCGATACCTGACTGTTGCTGCTGTATTCCGAGGTAGGATGTCCATGAAGGAGGTCGACGAGCAAATGCTAAACATCCAGAAGAAGAACAAAGATTTCTTCGTAGAGTGGATACCGAATAATGTCAAAACAGCAGTTTGCGATGTCCCGCCTCGAGGATTAAAGATGTCTGCTACCTTTGTGGGTAATACAACAGCGATACAAGAGGTATTTAAGCGAATTGCTGATCAGTTTGCCTCTATGTTTAGAAGAAAAGCGTTCCTTCATTGGTATACTGGAGAAGGCATGGATGAATCAGAATTCACAGAAGCAGATAACAATATGAGTGATTTGATATCGGAGTATCAGCAGTATCAAGATGCGACTGTAGACGACCAGGAGTTTGAAGATGAGGAAGGCGAAGAGCCAAATGATGGCAAAAATGAGAGCGATAATTGAAATGATTTTTGTGACTAGTGTATTTATTTAAGTTATGATCATACATCAACGAGTAAATCCAAAAAGTATATTTTCGTCGTTTCATTGTATCTGCTGTTTTTTTTATAGAGACTAGAATGAGAACAAACAAATAACATACCTAACCGTAATAAGTACGACTGTTCCCCGAAACAATGGTCTGAGGAATATGGATGTAATTTTTTTCAGTTCTATAAATCTAAGCTGATTCTATTAATAGTTGATATTTATTATTCGGTGTTGAATTGCTGAAATCATTGAATAAACCGCAAATAGCAAATTTTGCGATTTAATTCCTATTTGTATTTAATTTCCTAGTTTTAATTTTGATCAAAATATTATCTGTTAGTAACTATTTTCTTTTCAATATACTGTTTTCTTGAGTTTACGCGAACACTATACATTGAATGAAAGATAGTTTACGGATTTAGAACGCGTTTATTTTTGATTTAACCCGACGTTTCGAACCCTTTACAGCGTTCATGGTCACGGGTAGACTAAGGTGTTATTCGTCTTTAAGATGGTAATTTGAATTTTTTCTTTTCAATAGTTACAACCTAGTTTAGAGGCTTGTTACAAAAATTTCTAGGAGGCCACTGTTAACTATGACAGTAAATAAGTTTTATCAAGTTGTTTTTAATAACTTTGCAAGATTATTACTAGCTGTTGCCTACGACTTCGTTGATTTTGATATGTGAAAACTGCCCAATAAATTAAAAAAAAGTAAAAACATATCGTTTCTCTGCTTTGTGAATATGTATACAAATTTAGAGAACCTAACTTAGGGTCTTCTAAGGATAGTGCTGGTAGCACATGCTATTCCAGGCTACTAACTATGTACAGCCGGGATTAAGTAAGAATCATCTATTAAACTTTATAATTTAGCCCCCTGCATAAGAAGTATGAATCGATATCATTTATACATGCAGTAGGTTCGTCCGTGAGTTTCCATATTTAATCATCAAACCGAACATAAATCCTACTTGGTCAAACGCTTTTGTCTGTGAAGGTTGGTAATCCTAAATTAGTGACAGTTTTATTTTCTTTTACATTCAAAATTCGAATTTCCTTTTCCATTCGGTTTGACAAACAAAAAAACAGTAATTTCATTATTCAAGAAAATTTTGTGTACCATGCACATACAGTAATCAGACACTTATTTTTTTTTTACATTTTTTAGGATACTTTAACGGAAGGCAAATTTTAACTAACTAGATTTTAGGTTCTAAATTGATTGTGTAACGAAAATGAGGGAAATCGTCCACATCCAAGCCGGCCAATGCGGAAACCAGATCGGAGCCAAGGTAAGTCTGCGTCAACCTTTTCAACTTCCTTTTCAGAAGGTCCGTCAAGTCTTCTCTTCAAAAGATTCTTCGTACCTATTGTGTTGTTTTATATACTTAATTTGACTCAAATTTATATCGGGTTTATCAATTTAGCTACCGCTCTCCCACTAAACTTACCCTGCGTTTTCCTAGAAGCTGTTTTATATCAGTTGGTTTACTTACACGTATAAATTAGTGTAGAAAACATTACATATTACTTTTGTCTGATCTAGTAATCGGAAACAATGAAGACACCACCAAGCACCTAGTCCCGAGAATTAAAGATAAATTTTCTACTCTGATTCTAATCTGTGACCTTTTCTATGTGGCTTAGGCGTCTTGTAACTTTAAAATGTTTGTTACAGTTCTGGGAGGTGATATCCGATGAGCACGGCATTGACCCCACCGGCGCGTACCAGGGCGACTCCGATCTGCAGCTAGAACGCATCAATGTCTACTACAACGAGGCTTCCGGCGGGAAATACGTCCCAAGAGCCGTGTTGGTAGACCTCGAGCCTGGCACCATGGACTCTGTGCGATCCGGACCTTTCGGACAAATTTTCCGACCAGACAACTTCGTTTTCGGACAGTCGGGAGCTGGCAACAACTGGGCCAAAGGACACTACACCGAAGGCGCTGAACTAGTAGATTCTGTTCTAGATGTTGTCAGGAAAGAAGCTGAAGGTTGCGACTGTCTACAAGGATTCCAACTGACCCACTCTTTAGGCGGTGGTACCGGCTCAGGTATGGGGACTTTACTTATATCGAAGATCAGGGAAGAATACCCTGATCGAATTATGAACACTTTCTCCGTAGTTCCCAGTCCGAAAGTATCTGATACTGTCGTTGAGCCGTATAACGCTACGCTGTCTGTTCACCAGCTTGTCGAAAACACGGATGAAACCTACTGCATCGACAACGAGGCTTTATACGACATTTGCTTCAGAACGTTAAAGCTGACCACGCCCACTTATGGAGATTTGAATCACTTGGTGTCGGCAACCATGTCCGGGGTCACGACTTGCCTGCGGTTTCCCGGGCAGTTGAACGCGGATTTGAGGAAGTTGGCTGTAAATATGGTGCCTTTCCCGCGGCTGCACTTTTTTATGCCTGGGTTTGCCCCGTTGACGTCTAGAGGCAGTCAGCAGTACCGAGCATTGACTGTGCCGGAGCTGACGCAGCAGATGTTCGACGCAAAGAACATGATGGCGGCGTGCGACCCACGTCACGGCCGCTACTTGACGGTTGCCGCAGTCTTCCGCGGACGCATGTCTATGAAGGAGGTGGACGAACAGATGCTGAACATCCAGAACAAAAACAGCAGCTATTTCGTTGAATGGATTCCGAATAACGTCAAGACGGCTGTGTGTGATATTCCTCCAAGAGGGCTGAAGATGTCTGCTACCTTCATTGGTAACACGACAGCAATTCAGGAGCTGTTTAAGAGGATATCGGAGCAGTTCACGGCCATGTTTAGGCGGAAAGCGTTCCTTCACTGGTACACTGGCGAGGGTATGGATGAGATGGAATTTACCGAGGCTGAGAGCAACATGAACGATCTGGTGTCAGAGTATCAGCAGTACCAGGACGCGACCGCGGATGACGAAGGGGAATTTGACGAAGAGGTGGAGGAAGAGTGATGTTATCGTTTGTCCTGTCCAGTGTAATTATGTCAATGTTAAGTGTAACTGTTGTTAAATGTTTAATGGCTATTTAAAAGCATAAAAATAAATACGCTAGAACTATTAAGTTTTTTTTTTCATTACTTTTCAATATAGGTAGGTAGTAGTATTGCCGAACTATATTTATGCCCAGTAAATACGAAAAGTAATTTGTTTCAAACGTCCATTCCTTGCTGTGACGTCCGTGAATGTCTAGTTTCTGTAACGTCCATTCCCTGATCGTCGTGTTTTGTAAAAATCCCCATAGGTATTAGAAATCCGTTACTCCACATTAACACATACCCATCGATACAGTGCGGGGCAGTGGTCCAACTGCTTATACCCATAAAGGTTCCCAAAACTAGTTAGGTAGGGATGATGGAGGGATGATTAAACTAGGGAGGGGAGATAGGGAGGTAAGATGAAACGAGGGGGAATGAAGCAAGGGAGGGATGATAAATCGCGTGTTCCTTAGGTCGGACCACAGTTTAGTGGTCAAATGCTATAGTCCGAAATAGTGTTGCCTATCGATAGCCGACTATCGATTATTAATCGATAGTCTATCGATAGCCAAACAATCGTAAGACTATCGATCGGCCTATCGATACAATCGATAGCACAGGACAAGGCAATACTATCGAATGAGTTCAATACTATCGAAAGTATTGTATTTTGTTATTAACAAACTATTGTAAATTTCAATAGTATCGATACCATCGGTTTTATTTGCAACGATACTGTCGATAGTATCGATTGTTTTGGACTATCGATAGTTTAATAATTTGCAATAGTATTGTTTACAATTTTCAGATAATAATAATAGTCAAACACAATCAACTATGCAGATACAGGAATATTTTTTTTTATATTAAAAAGTTTCCTTGCGGTAATATTATTTGACATTGCCTTAATATTATCGGCTTAAATGGTCCACTACTACCATTAGGTACTGTTAAAACATACATACTACATGCATAATATTGCAAATTGTTAAACTATTCATAGTCCAAAACAATCGATAGTATCGATACTATCGATATTATCGATAGTTTGTTAATATCGAAATACAATACTATCGATAGTATTGAACTCATGATAGTATTGCATTGCCCTGTGCTATCGATAGTATCGGTACTATCGGTTGTATCGATACTATCGATAGGCCGATCGATAGGGTACATGATTTTCTATTAAAACAATCGATAGTTTTACTATCGATAGTTTGGCAACACTAGACCGAAATTTTTTACCTAAAGTCTACCTTCATCGTATATACCTGTTGCGGTACTAAAAATTTCAGTACCTACCGCAACAGATAACTTTTTATCAGTATATAAACCAATGTGAAAGAGGCCTTTCCTCATTTTTGTACATTTTGCGATTTGTACTTTTGAGTGCCTTGTTCATTTTGTACATTCTGCGTTTTGTACATTTTGCGAGTCGTGCTCATTTTGCGTTTTGTTCATTTTGCTTTTGTCCAGTTTGCGATTTGTGCATTTTGCTTATTGTGCTCATTTTGCGTTTTGTACATTTTGCTCCGAAGGGTCAGGACAGGCGGAACTCGAACCCGCATCTCCTCGCAATTCGGGCGCGGCGCTTTACCATTAAGCCACCGAGACACTGCGACACAGCGCGAAGTTTTCAAGCATATCGCTGTAGCTGTAGCTGTATAGTAGCCAGCCAACCAAATATTTTAAAAGAAAATATAACTGACGCTACACAATTAGGAGTAGGTACAAACAATTCGGCAATCCGATATACCCATTTTTTCTTTTTGTTACCTACTTCATATTAAGCCTGATAAACATTTTACGGAGAAACTTCATAGTAGCAACCCTCTCATCCCCCCCCTAGGGGTTTCATCATCCCTCCTCCCTAGCTTCATCATCCCTCCTCCCTACCTTCATCATCCCTCATTAGTTGTAATCATCCCTCAGTTGTAATCATCCCTCAGTTGTAATCATCCCTCAGTTGTAATCATCCCTCATTAGTTGTAATCATCCCTCATTAGTTGTAATCATCCCTCATTAGTTGTAATCATCCCTCATTAGTTGTAATCATCCCTCATTAGTTGTAATCATCCCTCATTAGTTGTAATCATCCCTCATTAGTTGTAATCATCCCTCATTAGTTGTAATCATCCCTCATTAGTTGTAATCATCCCTCATTAGTTGTAATCATCCCTCATTAGTTGTAATCATCCCTCTATCCCTCCCTAGTTTAATTATCCCTACCTAGTTGAAGCTACTATCTCTTACTCTACTTTCTAGTTATACGTCTTCCCAAATTAAGAGTACAACATAATAGCAACCATTTTATTAGGGACAAACACAAGGACATGCACAAATGAACACCAAAATTAATTGTCACTCCATCCCTTCGCCTTCTCCTTCCTCGTCGAACTCTCCCTCGTCATCTGCTGTGGCGTCCTGGTACTGTTGGTATTCAGATACCAAGTCATTCATATTGCTCTCAGCTTCTGTGAACTCCATCTCATCCATACCCTCACCAGTGTACCAGTGAAGGAACGCTTTCCGCCTGAACATGGCCACGAACTGTTCAGCCATCCTCTTGAATATGCTCTGGATAGCCGTCGTGTTTCCAATAAACGTGGATGCCATTTTCAACCCTCGTGGAGGTATATCGCACACTGCAATCTTGCAATTGTTCGGTATCCACTCCACAAAATACGTGCTGTTTTTATTCTGAATGTTGAGTAGCTGTTCGTCAACTTCCTTCATTGACATCCGTCCTCTGAATATCGTGGCCACGGTCAGGTATCTACCATGACGGGGGTCGCAGGCAACCATCATATTTTTCGCGTCAAACATTTGCAAAGTCAACTCTGGGACAGTCAGCGCTCTGTACTGCTGCGCTCCTCGCGACGTCAACGGAGCGAAGCCAGGCGTATAGAAATGGAGTCTTGGGAAAGGCACCATGTTGACCGCCAGCTTCCTCAAATCCGCGTTTAGCTGACCAGGAAACCTCAAACAAGTCGTGATGCCAGACATAGTCGCACAAACCAAGTGATTTAGATCGCCGTATGTGGGTGTCGTCAGCTTTAGCGTTCTGAAACAGATGTCGTACAACGCCTCGTTGTCCAAACAGAACGTATGGTCAGCGTTCTCAACGAGCTGGTTGACGGCCAGCGTGGTATTGTAGGGCTCCACGACACAATCCGATACTCTCGGGCTTGGGAAAACGGAGAATGTTAGGATGATTCGGTCGGGGTACTCTTCTCTGATGCGGTTGATTAGGAGGGTGCCGAGGCCCGAGCCGGTGCCGCCTCCAAGAGAGTGGGACATTTGGAAGCCTTGGAGGCAGTCGCAGCCCTCCGCCTCTCTTCTAACGACGTCGAGTGCAGATTCCAGGATTTCGACGCCTTCGGTATAGTGTCCCCTGGCCCAGTTGTTGGCAGCGCTGTTCTGACCGTAAACGAAGTTGTCGGGGCGGTAGAGGCAGCCGAAGGGCCCCGAGCGCACGGCGTCCATGGTGGCTGGCTTCAGGTCGACCAGCACCGTGCGCGGAACGTACTTGCCGCCGGACGCCTCGTTGTAGTACACGTTGATGCGTTCCAGTTGGAGATCAGAGTCGCCGTGGTAGCAACCGCTAGGGTCGATGCCATGCTCGTCGGATATCACCTCCCAGAACTGAAAATAATGAAAATGAATTAGAGAAAATAACGGACTATACTGCAAGATAGTCTTTATACCTACATTTAAAATAGACGAAAAAACAGATAAAACTTTTCTTCGATTCGACATAAAGGTGCTTTAATCTTTACGTCCAATCGTGGACACAGTTATCGATATACCTAGTATCATGGAAGACACCTATGATAGCATAATATGTCTATAGTTAAAGGTCTGTGCTATAAATTAGGAGCTAAATACTAGAAACAACCGGTACCTTTCCTCCTATCTGGTTTCCGCAAGCGCCAACCTGCAGATTTATAATCTCCCTCATCTTAATAATTTATCAAATTCTTTCCTGCAGAAACTTGTAAATTTCTCTAAAAAGCTATCCGAAAATGATTACAAAGTTGTTGCTTAACATTAACTTAAAAACTAATAAAAAAAAGTAAAAAAAAATCTATCGCGATTTCACACTGTTTGCATCTTACATCGGATTTCAAGAAAATGAACTCGAAAAACTATGTTCAGTCATTGTAAATTTTGAAATGACGTTCTAGAATATTTATTCCTTTTTTATGAAAATGTTTGCCTAGGTTCTTACTGCCAGAATCATAATTAAAACGACCAGACTTAAAATAGAACAAAGAGAAACAAAGCGTATTCATGAAATATTTATTTATTAGATATTTTACTGTGGAGTAAAAACAATTTCACTAGGTATTAATAGAAATTATACAAATAACTTAGTTGTTTACGTTTCATCTTTCACTAAAACTTCTTGTTCTGCCATCTATGATGACTTTCGACAGCTATTATTTAGTTTTTCAGCACGATTTTTCATCTTTGATCTAGTTCCCGAGTGGCCTGCAAGATGTCGCTACGCTTCTTTCAGGAAGGCTTGTTTTGTTTTCAGCGGCGGCGTACCTACTTGACAGAATTGTCATGGCGCTCGCCCGAAATGTCAGCTAGGTAGCGACTCGTATACAAAGTAAAATTATCACGTTATTCTGTATGATGTAGTTGCATTTGTATCGCGCCGTGTGTATAGAGTGCGAGCGTCCGCGAAGTGATGTCAGTGGCCGACAGAAATGCTGTCGGCAATGACAAGAAAACGGCTTTTTGTGAGGACAGCACCGACAGTGATAATGATACGGAAAGGAAACCCTTGTTGCGGAGGATATCAACCAGCAAATGCGTCGGGCGACTGGTGTGTACATACAATGTTTACAAGCTTTTTTTGGGGAGTCTGGGCGTGCCAGGAGTCAGCTGTCAGGCGCTGCGCGGGACGGGGGGTGACCATGTGTAGAACTAGCTGAAACATTTCGAAGAATCAATTTTTAAGTGTTTGTTTTAATCGTGGATAAACGAGGCAGGAACGTTTGACCTATTTAGAGAGGTGGGGCGAGCTGAGGTGACTACGATTTGGAGTGAGACAACATCATGTTTTTATCGCGCTGGATAATTATGCGCCCGAAATTGGCACACAGACACAGGTGCGTCGGAATCTGGGCCGACTAATTGTTGGAAGATATTTTTTTTGGATTTCTAAAATTTAAACGCTTGTTCTAAAAGTCTAAACTTTTTGGTTTAGTCAGTAAAAGTGTTTAAAATAATCACAAATTCCGTCTTTATGTTGCAGAGTTAAAAAAAAATAACGCTATTTTAGTCTAGAACAGACCTATCTATTATGTCCAAATGCTAACTTAAAGTGCTCTAGTTAAATAGATAGGTCATTCCCATTCACACTTATTTGATTAAATTAAAAGTTCGTCATATTTACACACACGAACTTAACTTTCATTACTATAAAAGCTACTCAAATTCGGCATTTGAGCCTAAAGCCTACAAGGAATTAAGTTGTAATATCCAAAGGTCACTCAACCGTGTAAAAGGTCGACGGTTCTCAGATCACTGAATATTATAACTAAGAAGTAACTCCGCAGATGCTAACAATCATAAAGAGTCCAGAGTATTTCATAACACTTTTCAGTATTTTCTCGTAGTTATATTAATACAATACCAAGAAAATTCTTTCGTTTATTTATTTTGATGACAAATGGATGGAATTTTTGACTAAAACTTCGTGTCACCAGATTTTGTATAGCCAAAGGCTCATCGACTTACAGAAAACTTTAGTAATAATTATAATTTTGACAAATAATAGTCTTCTTGTTATTATCAGACTATTCTTTATGGATAAAATCTTGTGTCAGAGGTGTTAAAGATGCCAATTACAGGTGCCAGATATTACTTATATTTTGGGCTTCCTTCTTACGACAGAAGACATGACCATTTTGGCGAGCCTTCCAAAGCACGACTATGACCCGCCCCTTCCAGAGCCAAGACAATTACATGGAAAGTTTTCCAAGATCTCCGGATTCCTAAATTGATCCGACCGGGAAGCCAAAGTGACCCTTTCTAGTAGGTATGTGGTCAACATACGCGCATTATCCATTAAAATTGGTAGGAAGGTTAACGTGTTTTTCATCTGTCATTGTACTTGAGTCACGTAGATATAAAAAAAACTGGATAGGATATAATTAGTGGCAAAAACCGTTCCTACCAAGTACCTCATTCTCGCTCCCACTTTCACGTGTTTCTTTTAAATTTCGGACGTATTTTAAATTCAACTTTACAAGTAAGGTTAAATTGGCATTAGTGCTAAACACGAGTATGAATTAAGTACTTCGATGAGGATATTTAACCATCAACATTTTGTCTAAAATGGCATTACCATCCAGTTGAAAAAGTTTTTTTTTTAAAAGTATCCCCTTTATAGTAATCTTAGAAGTAAGAGTAAACCCACCACCTATAATAATTAAGTGTTACAATTACATATGTATTACGTAAACAAGACATTTTATTTTGAATTATCGACATTTAAAATATGTTTGCAAATTTACCTTCCTAATCCTATGACGAATAACATTAGTCCAATTGTCGGTGACCACAAGCGCTGCAAACGTCGGAAAAATTAAAAATACAATGTAAAATTTTGACAAATCTTTTATTCCAATGTTTAGTGTGCGCGATCCCGCCCCAAGGGAAGATAATCACATTAAATAATACTTAAAACAAAAGACGGCTTGAACGAATGTAGCTCGTTTAAGGCGTCGTATTTTCGTTGGTGTGAAGGTTTTTATTTGTTCTTTAAAGTGAGGAACAGCACATACATTGTTCTGATTCCAATGTAAGTAGGTAACTATTATAATAGTTTTAAGTGCTTTATTTGCTGTCCAGAAACAACAAAGGCACCGCATACACCCCAAACAGACCAAAACAGAGACATAAAAATGATTTATCTTCGTTGACCCGTCCGAGAAATCATGCCTTGGATCTCGTAGTAGCTCAGAGGTCCCAATGCGCAACACTTGGTAAATTAATGGTAAGGGCATGAGATATTAAAAAAAATTTAAAAAATCGTTTATTTCTTTTACCACTTAAAAATATAACAATAATCTGAGGCTGGGGTCTACCTAGTAAGTGCGTTTATAATATTTGTGCTTTAGCATTTGTTATTCAAAAAGAACGAAGGCACTAAGTATGTGAAAGAGACAGATAGATACACATGCATGGGCATCTCGTTGCGTAGTAGGGCCTCTGGCGAGACCTTGAAGAACGATGCGTAATGCGTATCTACGCCACATAGGGCACGATTCCAAAGTATACTATTAAAAACGGTATTTTTCTTGTTGTTGTTCGTTAATACTTTTTACTGATCTATAAAAAACATCATCATTACATCGTCTCAGCGAAAGGACGCCCACTGCTGGACGTAGGCCTCCCCCAAGGATCTCCACAACGGTCGGTCCCGCGCCATCCGAATATATTAATTATAGCGTGTGGTGTCGTGTCGGCACATATAAAGAATAGCGCCACCCGTTTTCCTTCTGAGGTGGTCATAAGAGGCGACTAAAGGAGTACTGCCAAAAGAGAACGGGCAGCAGCGCCTTCTCTCGACCATTAGTTGAATGGTCCTCATTTATTTTAAC
Source organism: Anania crocealis (assembly GCA_949315895.1). NCBI lineage: Eukaryota > Metazoa > Arthropoda > Insecta > Lepidoptera > Crambidae > Anania > Anania crocealis. The sequence continues at coordinate 4,175,606 of OX438880.1, forward strand.
TTTAATTGTAGAGAAAGAGGTTACTGAATATTTTAAATTTGATAATGAAGTTTCAAAAAAGTATTTTTTAACGTCAAAAAAACTTATCTCTTTTGTAAAATAGTATTAATTTTATCTCCTTAATATACCAACTCCTTTTCTCTAATGAAAAAAAATGTGGGAAGCCCTACCAAAAAGTTGGGAACCTAAACGCAGCTCCACCACAGAGGCCGTCGCTTCCCTACGTAGGTAGATTCAATCAAGCAAATGAATAACAATGTACAGTTCTAAATTCGAATTACGCGTCTCTAACCAATACGACATGTCGATATACAAGTTGTCATCGATTCCCGCGCTATCTCTTGTCTATGGACACCCTACGTCCGGACGTCCGGAAATCCGGACACGTCACTAACTAGGTCGCGTTTCGGTGTTTGACGGTGAGAAGGGTCCTTGCGTGTGGTGGTATTCATTTGGGGAATACAATAAACAGATCTCATGATTGACAAGAAACAGAAGATCCAAGGAGGCAATGAGAAATGTTATTGATGTCAAAATTGGACACAATATTTATACACTTCTCTGCATATATTTATAAAATTTGGAAGAATATGGACGTAATAGTACGACACTATTTTGTTTGAAAAATAGAAGACCTTTAAACTTTTATCGCGTATAATTGCTTGGTTGTGTGATCAGTGTGATGAATCACACTTTTCGTTTTGTTCAATTGAGAGCATCATATTCACATTTCTATCTGAAATTTGTGATATCTCTTGTTCAGTATCTTCGCAGCGTTGTTCAGACATGGACCAAAGAATTGCTTAGTGTTGTGTGTCAGAATAGGAGTGGAGTCGGCCTAAAATAGAATATCATTGCACCGCCCTTGCTCGTTCTATGAATTTCGTAAGAACCGAAGAACCGACGAAAGGCGGAAAGAAGCCACAAATATTTATTCAATGCTTAAAATTGTAAATAAAAAAAAAAGATTTCCTGAGCAATGTGGCTTTTCTTTTATGTTGTAAGGCCTCTGGTCATACACAACAGACTACAGACACACAGATACAAAAGTCAATCTCATGTATGTACCTACTTTACTTTTTATAACTACACTCGGCGGTCGCGCTAAGGTTGTCAACTTTGGCTTTTGAAACCTAAGTCCAAGACCAACGTGGTGGCACTATTGTGTAGTTGTTTGATTTAAATTACTGGACTAAGAGAAACAAAAAGTGAAAATATTATTTATACAGAAATATTTTCACTTTTGTTTCTCCATTGCTGTAAAATAATCTTCACAGACGTGTGCTGAAGCGGATGGCACTAGCGCTCCAAATAGTCCGGACTGGTCCGAGGTATCGCATCCGAGAGCGGTGTCTATGTGTGCGTTGCTTAAGCTCACTTTACTGTTTTTTGTATGTATTTATATTTTATGTTTTGTGCTCACTACTGCACCCTTACGGCCATTTTCAATAACCTATCTATCTGGCATATCGAAGATAGGAAACAGTTTCTATCTCCGATATGCCAAAACTGAATATAGATAGGTTATTGGAAATGGCCGTTAGACAAGTGGCTTTCTAATATCGTTTACGCCAGACGAATAGAAAACAAATGTATGGAAATTACTTTAACAAACGATCGAACTATCGTATGCTTATGCCTTTTTCATACATTCGACATCTATATTCGTCTAGCGTAAACTATAAGGTGTCAGTCCCAACGTTTGTACTGACCGCGTTCAACATGGTCACACTACGCGTTTGTCGTGCCGGACGTCCGGCCATCCGGACATGTCAATCTATCGACATGCGACCCAGTTTGTCCGTACGTACAAAGAAGAGGGTGTTGTTTTGGTGTATTAAAGTAGGTGAAATGGAATAACGTATTCTATTACAAGAGTTAATTTAGTCAGGATTGAGGATGTATGCAAGATGCAATTTTAGACACTTTCCAAAATTTTTATGGGCGTTCAGTATCGTATTTAGAGCCTATTTATAAAGTAAAAAATGTAAATCAAGTTGTTACCTGAAAATATTTTTCGAGATATAATTTTCAATTTTTACGGTCCAAGACCTGTTAAGGTATAAAGGGAATATCAAAAACTTGTGAATAGTATCGTAATGAATGAAAGAGATGCGCAACGCGTAAAAAAAGTGTTGCTAGGCGGCCGTATCAAAAATTAGATTTTTGGCGGACATTTTCTAAGTGCTTTATCTTGACATTTTTGTACTAGGCTATACCAAAAGAAAAAAATACGTCATGTGTTTTTTGTCTCGTAGATTGATATATTAAAATTTGAAAGGTGGTTAAAATTTCATCCTGTATATTAAGTAACTTGCTTTTTATAATTTTTCGATATTCCGGCATCGGCACTAACGCCTTACTTTGAAACACGAAGCGTGTATTTACGGATATATCTGTCTCTTTCAGATACTTTAAGACATCGGTATGAGTGATAATGACACATAGATTCGAATATACTGCTATTGTGTTGCGATGAAGGCCTCTGTTCCAAGCGCTATGATCACGAAAGAACTGAAAAATAGTATAAACCACGAATCAATTAGTTTTCCGGTCCTACAGGGTTGCTAGGACGAGATCGCTTGTAGCGATAGAGCCGCACTTGCCCATATTTAGGTTACAAATTTAGTTTTGATCAACCTAGATTGACTTTACCTAGATATACCTACTTTAATGTGAGCAATAACGAACTCTTCTGACAGTAACCAAGAAGGTTTATATCTGTGTTTGTATTCTATTTCATACAATCTTTGATGCATTATTAACTATAGATAACGCTTGATGATATGAATAAAGTTTGAAAAGATTAAATATAGGATAGTATTTTATTGGTTTTTTGAATTTACGCCAACACCATTTACACATTGATATGATTACGAACCCGTAATTACGAGCGCTGTAAAGAGTTTGAAACCTCGTCAAAAACCAAAATACATTGTATAACCACAAGATAATTATTACAGTTAAGCCCGTAAATAAATCCTTCGATTCAATCAAGATTGTGCGCATATTAAACTAAGACTTGAACTAAAAAACCATTCGATTAATTAGGAATTGATACCTATTCTCTTCGCTATCCCACACCCTGTACTTAAATATAATAGTGCTCGTACTAAAATGTATAGTAGTTGCGTAGATAGATGAGATGTTACTGTGAAAACCTGCATATATTTATATCGTATCTCCCCGGGTTCTTGGCTCATATTTGGAGCAAAAACACTTACCTACACTGCGGGTCGTCTTGTTGACAGAGAAATTTACACCACTCTGCTTGAGATACTGTTATAACACAGGCATGACTGTTATACCACATGAATAAATATTGGTTATACTTCGAATATGGTATCATATGAGTTTAAGAATATTCACAAATAAGGTGTTGAAAAGATTAGTAGAAGTAGTAAAAGTAGTAACAGCCTATAACTATCCCACTGCAGGGAAAAGGCCTCCATCATTGTATTCAAGTTACCACAGCAATGATGGGTACTGGCATAATCACTACCCTTGCCAAATGCGGGTTGGTGATCACAAACCCGAGCAATGTTCGAAAATTCGAAACTTTAGTTGCCGGACCCGGGGATCGAACCCGGGACCCCGGGATCTTGGTCCGGTATTTAAACCACTAGACCTACTGGGCGTTGAAAATATTGGTAAATATTAAATAGTCTTTATTATTTTCATTTATTTTGAAGTTGTTTCTAGCTTGCTATCCACTAAATCCACCATAGAGGGTTCTTACAAAAATTGCAATTGGGTAAAAGGTTCTGGAATAACGATGATCGGTGGGTGGGCTGCTCATCAGGCGGACCGACGACCAAATAAGGTAAGCAAGTAGGATCGATTAGCAGGAATCCGTTAGGTATGGGTAGTGCTGGACCTTTTGGCGTAGTGATCCTTAGATTCCAACAGTGGGCGTAGTTTGGTTGATATTTTTTTGACATAAAAGTAATATCAAAAAAGCCTCCGAAAACTTATTCGTTTTACTTCATATTTAATTGGAACTAACTACGAGGTAAACGCAATCAAAAAATTCATCATTAATATCATATATCAAACCTATAAAAAGAAATGCCTTTCATTTTTATGTCACCTAAAATACCTACTAGTCACTGGAAAACAAAATTCTGCGGAGTCTCCTGTATTTTATTTAAAAGCTTTATTTTTGTAACAGCCGTATCGGATATCAAACGTTAACATAATTATGTTTAAAAATGTTTTATAATTTATGTCTATTTTGATCCTGCGTTGTCGTTTGATTAAAAAATGAAATACGAATTGTACTCGTCAGCATCGAAATAATATAATAATAATAAATGATAATAGATAGATAAATGTGGACAACATCACATACATTCTTCTGATCCCGATTTAACGTTCTTACTTTAAACATAAAGATTCTAACTGGATCAGTAAGACTCTTTTAACCTCTTAGGATCACTTGTTTTCGATAGTGCCATTCTAATTCAATATTCCATAAATCTATACTAATCTATACTAATATTATAAAGCTGAAGAGTTTGTTTGTTTGTTTGTTTGAACGCACTAATCTCAGGAAGTACTGGTCCGATTTGAAAAATTCTTTTGGTGTTGGATAGTCCGTTTATCGAGGAAGGCTTTAGGCTATATAACATCACGCTGCGACCAATAGGAGCGAAGCATGAGTGAAAAATGTTGCAAAAATAATCGCGATCATAATAACGGAAATTGACGCGGACGAAGTCGCGGGGAACAGCTATTTACGATAATTTCCATAGTTTTGATTACGGTCTACAGCGTCCCGGTACCTTAGCTTATAATCCCGTTTTTATTTTATCATTATTAATCCTCATTTAAGTAATAAAAATCTTATAATTTCTTGTTTTGATGTTTATACTCACTCAATCTAAATGCGTCTGGATTGAGTGATCCAATGAAACCATCATAGATTCCTGGATTTACGTTGAAGTATCTTGATTTTTTGTAAAATAATGTGCTAAATTCAGTACAATTTTTTGATATGACAATTTCATTCACAGAGTAAGTGTTTCCTGAGATTCAGCTTGTAAGTAGTCATTTTGTCTAATCTCTGAATTGAGTGATCCACATATTGGGCAATATCTTCGATCGCTTAAGAGTGACAAATTTTTTGATTTCGGTTATGGGTTTTGACAATTTGTGACTAAATTACGTTTTGGTTTTGTTGAAAAATTAAAAAAGATCACTCAATTCAGATGCACATGATTTGAGCAACGATTCAAAGCACTCGTATTGTGTAAATCAGAAACAACGAAGGTAGGTACCACAAGCACCCAGACCCGAGAGAATGTAGAAAAACAAAACCCTTTTCTACATTGACCCGTCCGGGAATCGAACCCGGGATCTTGGAATTAATATGCTCTTAAATTTATTTGTATGATTGTCTTTTATCCATTCCTTAACCTTTGCTCAGATTGTGATTAAATTTTTGTGACTATTGTAAAAGCATGTCGAGAATATTTTTTGAATAAAACAAAGCCCACGTGTAAGCACGGTCGACAGCGAAGGTTAATAACAATAATTTTGTATACTAGTCTCCTTCTAATATTATAATCGCGAAAGCTTGTACGTATGAATGTTTGTTACTCTTTCAAGCAAAAACTACTGAACTGATGTTGATAAAACTTTTCAGTAATATAGCTTAGACATTAAGATAACATTTATATTCTTTAATTTTCCCCGAAATTCCTTATATTTACTGCGAGAAAAAAGCATAATAGAAGGCGCGCTACAAGAAGTGTAGATTGATGATTTTGATGAGGTTTCGCTTTAATTATTTCTAAACTTGATTACTATGGATGGATGGACAATTAACTTTTCTGTATAACAATTAAACGCAAATAAAAATTGTTTGCAACAAAAATAAAATGCTTGTATATTTTTGTATTAAGAAAAAAAAGATCTTTTTTTTCCTGTATTCTAAACTCGATTGACAACCACCCCCTTAAAGGCACGTACATTTTCTAACATGTATCCACCGGACGAAATATATATAGGATATATTTCGTCCGGTGGATAAATTCTATTTACCGAAAACTTTTGGGTTTGAATAGGGTCAGTTTGCGGATACACATGAAAAGAACATTATCTCGCTTGCTAAGCATTTTTATGTATTTATCCTTAACTTATCTCGTATGCTAAGCATTATAATGTATCCATCCTTATACAGAATGTTAGGTTAATGTTATTATAAACGAAACTAGCTTTATGTAGATACTAGCTGTTCCCCGCGACTTCGTACGCGTCAATTTCTGTTTTGATGTTTCGCTTCTATTGGTCGCAGCGTGATGTTATATAGTCTAAAGCCTTTCTCAATACATGGACTCTCCAACACAAAAATATTTTTTTAAATCAAACCAGTACTTCCAGAAATTAGCGCGTTCAAACAAACAAACAAACAAACTCTTCAGCTTTATTATATTAGTAAAGATATGCATATCAACAAACAACAACAAAAAACAACTGGGGTAAACGAGTCCTTGAGTGGAGACCGCGTCTCGGCAAACGTAGTGTAGGACGCCCACAGGCCAGGTGGAGTGATGATTTGCGCAAGGTGGCTGGCAGGAGCTGGATGCGAGAAGCCGAGGAGCTAAGTGGCGTGCAATTGGAGAGGCCTATGTCCAGCAGTGGACTGTGATAGGCTGATGATGATGATAATGATGATGATGCATATCAAATGTCAAATGCAAAAATGTTTGTGTTTTGTAATTTTTTTATTCCATACATAACACAATTACTCAGGAACCATTTTTTAAAGCAAAACAACTGTGTAGTTAAACAATTAAATAATACATTACATGACTTAAAATTGATTGCAACAAAGTTAAAAGATCACCCAAGCAAAAAGTAATAGACTCAGGCGTTTGCGGAAATCCATAACTAATTATGGATTATGAAAATTATTTTGCTAATGATTTCCAAGCGGAAATCATTTTCTACTGAACATGATTAATCATATTTATACTTAGGCTTTAACATAAAGGCAATAATGTAATAGTTTCTTAGTCCCACTTCAAAATGTGTATACTGTTTCATGTAGTATACTGATCGTTTTGATTCATCTTAATGCCATTGATAATAATCGGTGTGGACATGTCACTGGCAGTGTTAGACTTTAAATAGCTCCTACACATGAAGTCCAATAACTCTAGGAGTCCGTGTTGTGCTGTGAGTGCTGTTACGCATACAGTTAATGTGCGACAGTGGGGCTGCAGAGTTATGTGGGGACACGTAAATGGACAAATTATGTCTCAGACGGGACTCGAACCCGCATCTCTTGTAATCTGTAAAGATGTTTGTTTCGAGTGCTAAGAGTGCACTCCTAACAATTGATGAAACAACGCTGGCTTAAGGCTGGCATTAGCGATTTCCGCTTGTTAACACCGGCCAAGGTACCTTCACACCTCTTTTCTATGTTATGTGCCTTCACCACACTACCCGCACTAACACAGATTGAGCAAGCACTATTTCATGCAGGAAAACCACCCGCCCTCCCTCAAAAATGCACTAAGCTTAGTCGTCGGAGTGCAGCGAAGGCTATAGGTAACATCTCCTGAGGATGCTACGTGAATTGGCGAAACGTGTCGAGGTTTTTCTTGTATCGGTGTTGGGTACTAATAATTGCATTAACTGTACTGCATGCATTTTTGTAGGGAGGGCGGGCGGTTATTTCCTGCATGAAATAGTGCCTGCTCAATCAGTGTTAGTGCGGGTAGTGTGGTGAAGGTACCTAGGCCGGTGTTAACAAGCGGAAATCATTAGCAAAATAATTTTCAAAATCCATAATTTAATTATCACCCAAGCACTAATCATCATCATCATCAGCCTATTGCAGCCCACTGCTGGACATAGGCCTCTCCAAATGCACGCCACTTAGGTCGATCCTCGGCTTCTCGCATCCAGCTCCTGCCAGCCACTTTGCGCAAATCATCACTCCACCTGGCCTGTGGGCGTCCTACATTACGTTTGCCGAGACGCGGTCTCCACTCAAGAACTCGTTTACCCCATCGGTTGTCGGTTCTGCGGCTAATATGGCCAGCCCACTGCCACTTCAGCTTGCTTATCCGGTGGGCTATGTCGGTAACTTTAGTTCTCTGCCGGATCACCTCATTTCTGATTTTGTCCCTAAGAGAAACTCCGAGCAAAGCTCTTTCCATAGCCCGCTGAGCGACTTTGAACTTGTGGACTAGCCGTACCGACAGTGTCCACGTTTCGGCTCCGTATGTCATGTCGGGTAGGACGCAAGCTCTAAGTAGGTGCTCATTTGGTAAATACGTTTTTCTGTTACTTGTTGTGTATCTGTTTTTATTTTATATCAATGACTACATTCGACTTATTTCACTTGTATTTTTCAAAGGACTTTAATTATTTATCGTAGGCGTGACTAAGAATAAAAGGCTCTCCATCCAATTTCGGTTATAATTGTCCTCTTAAATTTCTACACCCGGTAATGTAGGCAATTTCAGTAGGTTTGTTCTTACATAGTTTTGAAAATAATGAGAAAAAACTCCACCGTTGGAAAATAGGCTATGCCTTTATGGATAAGACATAGGTACGTACTTACCTTATATACTATACGTAAAGTTGTTTTCCATTACGTACACCTGGGGGTAGATACTAGGTCCAGCTAGGCAAGTCCAGTTACGAGAAAAAGATTCCCGTAGAGTCCAACTTGGATGGGTAGTTTGCGAAGCTGCAAAAATCATTGCGTCTGAATCACCTCAGTGTCACAAGACGAAAGTATTTTTGTAAAGTGAAATGATTGATACCCATGGTTCAGCAGGTTAGCTGTAGTTTACAAGTACTTGAAGTTTCTGCGATTAACCTCAATCGGACATATAGACAGACAAACAGGCACGTAGGGTTCCCTGTCTTGACTACGGAGCACTAAAAGAGTTGATTTGACAACTGTAATGTCTATTTAATTGCCTCCTTGCAATACATACTAGTCTGTTGCATAACAAGTGTGCTGTGGGATTCCTGATAATAGCCTGGAGTATAATAATATCACTGTGAGATCCGACCGGCTGCTATTTTAATTAATATGAAGTTTGTAACAGCAAATTGTATCGAGACTGGACAAGTTCAATTTAGATAAAGTCGAGTTAGCAACTCGATCTGAAGTTAGAAAGCAATATTGTTTATTAATTTCCTTAGTTTCAATATTTATGGGTATATTTATATATCGTAATATTAAACTTATAGGTTATTTGATAGTATTAAAAAAATGCATTTAAACCCTTATTTATTAACCCCTCGGTTGTATGTTATTCCAGCCACAATTAAAATCAATAGTTATCGCTATTCGGTCTTATGATCCTGTAGGAGTAAATATGTTTCTTTTTCTTTCATTTTTATTTTCAAGCTGTAAATATTTTCGGTACTTTTTAGTTTTTTAATAATATTATTATTTTAAGTTTTTTAATAATTATTATTCTAATAAGAATGTAATACGTTGAGTTTTTCTGTGTACTTATATAATACATTTAAACTCTGTAATTAGTTTTGAATACTGTCAAATATCCTATTATCTGTATTACCTAGGTTGTTCCGGAAATTGTTGACCACATTGTAAATGGAAGATGCGTTTTTCAAATGTTGTAAAATGATGTCGACAAGCCGATATACATAGAGTCGATAAATACTTATTCAGTAAATGATTGTAAATATTTGTGTGTTGAGTGTGGTAGATAGTTATAGTAATTAATACATAAATAAGTAATATATATTTTATTATAGTAAGTATATGTAATATGTAAATTGTTGTAATATAATAATATTAAATATACTAGCGGACCCGACAGACGTTGTCCTGTCTTAATTATAAATATTAATAACAAAGTGGTATTATAAAAAAAAATTTTACCAATTATTTTTTATTATTATACTTTACGATATACAACATTCTTTATTGTTTTTTTTCTGGCGGGTATAAAAATAGTTTTGTTGGATACAACATACATACATACATACATATTATCACGCCTCCTTCCCAACGGGGTAGGCAGAGACCAAGGCCTTCCACTTACTACGATCCTGGCATACATCTTTCGCTTCTTCCAAATTCATCAATCTTTTCATGCATGCTCGTCGGTTTAGAGTACTCTTGACCTGACCTTTCTTCAGAACATCCCCGATTTGATCGTGATAGGTTCGTCTAGGCCTTCCTCTTCCAACGTTCCCTTTCACACTCGTCTTGTAGATCTGTCTAGTCATTCTTCTCTCATTCATCCTCTCTACATGTCCAAACCATCTAAGCATCCCTTTCTCAATCCTTGTGACAATATCTTCTTTCACACAACAATACAAAAGTTTAAATTGTCAAAAACGATAAGGTTACATAACAAATAATTTTGTATGGTTATGAAGTTTTCTTAAAATATCCTAATTTTCCGCACAATATTCTTATTTTTTTCTTTCATAAGAATATTCTCCTGACAATAACAAACAAAATAAAAAAAGAATTAGTGAAATTGGTCTTGCCGTTCACGCGTGATGCGATGACCAAGGGAAATAGGGATTCATTTTTATATATATAGATAAATGGATATTTAGTAAATAATAAATATCATCAGCATTGTGGTGTTGTTGGCCACAGACGTGCCCTTACTTCTTTGGTGAATACAATTTACAGGTATCTACGTTAGAATTCATAGACTTAGTATATGTATAGGTACCCAAGTATGCTAGAATTGGAAACTCTTATCCGCTAGATATGAAGCAAGTTAAAACTTTATATAAGTTTTAATGTTCAGACAATAATTATTTAGAGACACAAACTAATTTTCTCATAACAATGTTGGTGTTGATCCATTGTAAACACTTCAAAACTCCTGACATTTTGACGGGCCAGTGTTATTAAATTTGTTATGGCAATAATATGAAAGATATTCGTTATAATTAATTAAAAGTTGTCGAGCGGATCGGAGCGAGTGGAACTACGAAAAGAGCTTCGAAGCATATCAATGTGAATAAAAATTATTTAACTAATTTATTTCTGCTGATTACACCGGTGCGGACACCTGCACCTGCCTACGCTGCGTTGGTAAAACAAGCAAATACACACACACACAAACACAGATCGGGATATCTGGATAAATGTGGGAGTTCATACTAAAAAAATATCGCGTCGACTTTTATTGAGAAAAAGCATTTAAAGATTCATTTAATTTCGAGATCCAGGTAGATCGACCACCCCGATCAAAAAAGAAGGTAAAAAAACAAGGTAATAATAACACACACTAATACTACTTACTAGATCACAAATAAGTAGGATACTCAGTGGCGGATCGTGTGTATGTAAGGCCCTGGGCTGATTAAGATAGACTGTGGGTTCGTCTTCCGCCTAAAGCAGTAGTTGATATTTTATGTCGTATTTTCAATATTTTTTCCCTTGCAATACTGTCTCAAGGTCACCGGTTTCAAGGTGTCGCCAGCTCCGAGGGCCCGGGTTCTATTCCCGGGCGGGTTAATGTAGATAAAACTGTTTTTCTACATTTCCTCGACTCCGGGTGGTTGTGATACCTCAGTTTTTTCTGATTACCTCAATACGAGTGCTTTAAATTGTTACTTACTTTGGAATCACAACAATGTACGAGTACCAATGTGATGTTGTCAACGTTTTAATGTTTTAAGACTGGGGGCCTTCTGTACCCACGAGGCCTGGGCTACAGCCCAAAAATCCCCTAGTTAGATCCGCCCCTGACACTGTAGACACTGTAGTCCAAAAGACATCTGTGTGTGTGCGCGGCGACACAACAGTGATATTCCGTTGGAGCCACAGAGTACTCGTAAATAGTCGAACAGAACAAAAAGTGCAACACTTGCAAACCATAAGCCATTCAAATACCTACACATGTAAATATAGCTTAAAGGGCACAGGCATAATCACCACGCTTGCCAAATGCGCGTTGGTAATCACAATGCAGCAATGTTTGAAAATGGGTCGAACCCAGGGCCTCCGAGTTCTTGGCCCAGTATTCAAACCACTGGCCCAATGGGGCGTTGCTGTGGTAAATTTAATTCAATGATAGATACCTTCGCCCTGCAGTTTGATGATTGTAGGCCGTAAGATTTACACAATTGAAACAGTTTTTTTAAGCAAACGTTGAGAACGTCCTCTTCTCTTTGTGGTTTGATAGATTTTTTACAATTATATCATATTAAAACGAAGCAGATATGTCATAGGCGCGTGCGTTGTGAAGACTCAAATACGTTCTAATTAGGATGTTTTTTCCGCGTCAGGCGCAATTACGAGCGGTAATCGTTAAAAATTATAGCGACCTCTTTCATTTGCGTGCTGTTTCGCATCTTTTGTTCTGCTTCCCAGTGAAGTTTGTCAATGTGTGCAGTTTTGGATTGTTCGGAACATATTTAATAAGCGAATTACTATGAACGTAACATATCTAAGTATACTTTAAATATTTCATTGGTTTTTACCGTATTCACCACGCTTGGTTGGTGTTCGCAGTTTGGCCAATGGCAAGGAAGAGACGCAATTGACCGTCTTCAACTGGCTAAAATCAATTCACAACTCCAGTTTGACCAGATAGAGGTGTTATTCCTTTATCAGAACAATATTCCTAATAATCACAAACTGTTCTGTGGTAATAATCACAAAAATAATCCTAAAGAAACATTGAAAGAGTTAATCCTCCATCTGTTTTTGCGTCTAAAACGGACACAACACAATTTATTTATAGTCATTTCTCACAACTCATACGCGTTGGGATTATTTATACACTTAAAAACAAAACATTTTTCATCTTTGTCTGTGTTAAAACTGAAATCTTGTCATATTTTTCTGGGAAATGGATTTAACGCTATGTGATACTGCATCTTTACGAGTATTGATAATAACAAATCACGTCATTTGTTTTGTATTACATCATCGTCATCACAATCAGCCTATCGCAGTCCACTGATGGACATAGGCCTCTTCAGTTGCACGCCACTTAGGTCGATCCTTGGCTTCTTCTTTTGTATTACATAGTAGTTGATTTTCAATTAATCACACCGCTCGCATAGATCCTATCTGATACTATACAGGCTGAAATTTTAACCACTTTCCAAAATGTTTATAGGCGTTCAGTATCTTATTTAGAGCCTATTTATGAAGTAAAAAATGTAAATCAAGTTGTTACCCGTAAATATTTTACGCGATATAGTTTTCAATTTTTACGGTCCTAGACCTGTTAAGGTATAAAGGGAAAATCAAAAACTTATGAATAGTATCGTAATGAATGAATGAGATGCGCAACGCGTAAAAAAAGTGTTGCTACGCGACCGTATCAAAAATTTTAGATTTTTGGCGGTCATTTTCTAAGTGCTTTATCTTGACATTTTTGTACTGAGCTATACCAAATGAAAAAATACGTCATTTGTTTTTTGTCTCGTAGATTGATATATTTAAATTTGGAAGGTGGTTAAAATTTCACCCTGTATGTAAATGCAAAAGTGATTCTATCTATCTGCTTTTTATGCTTTCACGTTTAAACTACGGAATCATTTTTGATAAAATTTTGTACAATAAATAGTTTAAAAACTGTAACCCGTCTAAGAAAATCATTTCAAAGTCACAACCTGTATATTTTCTGTCGGAATAATCACATGACCAAAGAGGAAGTGGCGCAGAGAAACCTCATGATCCTAGAGCGATTGTTTGGCAATCCAGATATATCGAATAAAGAAATCAAAGAAATGGCGATTAATTCCGACACGATGTGGTAAAATTTCAGCTTTCAGAAATGAATAAATGTATGGAAATGCCGAAGATTCTAACATCAATAACTTGGCTAACAGCAATTCTACAACTTGGACCCGTGTTTACTATTGTGCCCAAGACTAAACATACGTTTCATTTTTTTGTTGGTCTGCACCTTCTAAAAACTAAAAACTCCCCAAAATGTATGGAACCCTGAGTGTTAATCTTTGTAATAATCAGTAAATTATCTTGTCACTGTCTAAATATTACAGATCTTCATATTTGTGTCCAGTAATAGCTTCGTTGGGCTAAGATTATGGCGTCTTTCTCGCCTTGGTTAGGTAACGCCATTGTGACCGCATCTCTACTCGGGATGAACGACCGAAGCAACATTATCATCGTGTATACGCTTTGGCATCATGCCAGCTCGCGACATTAATTGATTTCGAGGGTACTTATAACGGTGCAACGTGGTGTATCAGTCGGAGAATACGTTGAGATTTGAAACAACATTCTAAATATAGGTTCATAGATGTTATTTTAGTTTGTAACAGTTTGTCTGCTGCTGTGTAAATAGGTGAGAGCAAATATTGACATGATACTTCATTACGTAGCAGTATTTTTAAATTTTTTTTTCATAATCAGTCAAATTTAGACATTTGCAGGAAAAGGCCTCTTATAAGAAGGATTATGCCATAGTCAAACACACTAATAGCGACTCCAGTGTGGCTATGATAGAGGGGAGACGGGATGATGTGCGTCTTTTTCTGGTAATTACTGCTCTTTTTGTTAAAGAATATTGAGAGTCACTAACAATTTTCAGCTATTATGAAAGTACAGACTGACTTTCCAATGTACAGACAACAGCAGCACGTCAACCTACCACGAAACTTCAAATTTTCTCAATTGATATTGATCTCTACTTGTTGGACTGAAAGTTCAAAATCAATTCAATGACCTTTAACTTTTTGGGTAGGTTGACTTGCCGTTGTCTGTATAATTCAGTTTGCAATTTGATTTTTTTCATGCCATAGGATACTTATCTATCCTTCATATAAGTACTTTAAGGATAGTCTGGTCTCAGAGTTTTCTAAACCGTCTATTAAAGATCTCTGACGTGACTTTCCATCTCACGACAGAGGCTGGGACAAACGGCTTAACGTGCCTTCCGAAGCACTTCCAGATCCAAGCAAATTTGGATAATACTCGTATAATTTCCTAAATTGTTTCAAGAGGGAATTGATCGAACATACCTCTTCCAGACCCATGCCAATTTACAAAAGATCGCTTGATAAATCACCCCCCATGAACTTAGATTTATTTATTCAGGTAATGAACTAATGAAGTCTAATGTTTCTTGATTACGTGAATAAAGTAGAAGATACTTCATATGATATTAAAAAAATTTAATTGCAATTTTAAGACTGTCCATTCCTTTTGACCGGTTTTTCCGGTTCTCTGTATCATCACAAATATAAAACTAACACCCCTGAAATTCATGTTTGTCGTAGTTAAGGATATTCTCTAGGGGATCCAAGAAGCCAAAACATGATTGACGGCACTTCGCTCGATAGAAAAAAAATCCAAAGATAGGACTAAAAAAACACGAGAATCAGTTTCACACACTAAACTAACTATTAAATGAGATAAAAATGCTGAAGCTGAATCGAATGGTACAAACCATTCGATTCAGCTTGTCATTTTCTAGGGATTGGGAGAAACAGATTTTTATTTATTATCATGCATTAAACGTAATCGGCGAAAAACTGACAAAATGAACGCGCGCGTCACTCGCTAGTATTCCAGTGCGTGCCCGGTAAAGTGCTCCTTAATGCAATAATCTTACAGTTGGAAATTGGTTCGGCAAGTTCAAAAGTGGGAATAACGGCCTTAATATCAGTATTTAAACTCCGCCTGAGGCATAATTTTTCAAGGAAATACTGAAGTAGTAAAGTGAAGAAGCAACCTATTTTCGCGCACTGTTTAGCAAGGATCTCTCTCCTTTTTAATGAGAAGGATTAAGGCCTTAGTTCCATTATTATGTTAATAAATGAATACAAATATAAGGATTAATAGTACTCGTTCAAGCTAAATTGCATTCCATATAAAATATGAAGTTCCATCATTAAGCTTGATTAGATGAGGGATGCTGCCGGCTTATCCTGCGAGGTGTACCTTGGGCGATGTCGTCACTCCGGGTAATGGAGCACTTAGCGACCATTAGAGGGTCTTGTCTAAGGCCCTCCCTCCTCTGGAAGAGGGAAAAGTTAGCGTTAACAATTAGTTTAAGTGTCATATTTGGTGGTTGGCTGAAATAATGAACTTGGTGATGCATGGTTCTAAAATTTACACAACTTGTATAATAATATATTTAATTTATGAATTTGTTTAACTGCTGTGCTTTTGTAGTTTGTAGCATCCTTTTTTAACCGACTACGGCAAAGCCAACATGTGGAGTTATGATTTAAGAGGAAACACTACGGGCGAGAGAATTGAAAAATAGGTATTTGTAAAATCTATTGCTGTCGCGCAGTGCCAAACGCCTTCACCGCAGAGTGTGACAGAGACACCTGCTTCTTGGACCGAAAATACCTACTAAAAGCACACAAAATCAACGTTTCGTAGTCCCCCGATTACTTTTCCAAAACTAGACCGATTCAAATACTTTTTTCATTAAAAATTAAAGAAAGGCTTTGGCCGTGTTCGCATGTTTTCCTTTATTTCTAAAATTAGCCAAATTAGTTTTCTGGATGTTTGAACACAGCGGAAAATCAGGCAAATTTTTTCGATTTTAGAGGGCTCATATCTTTTTTATTAATTGATTTATGAAAAAACGGAAAACATAGAAACATGCTAATTATGGCCATAGATTTTTGTAATAAAAAATATTGCTCTACTGGCATTATCCAGGAAACGTAGTCCCCTGTTTGTATGGAAAAACGGCCCTTGTGTTTCCTCTTAAAAATTACATGAAATTCTCCGCATTTTTTTACTTGACGCTAACAATTCTTATATCGGTTAAACCATAAACGAACAACAGTAACTAAGTTTTACTATGTTTGGCTGCTATAAGCACAAATTATAACAATCAAAACTTTTCAACTATCTAACTAACAAACTTTTGTTTTTGTTCGAGCCTTCTGACCCGTCACAAATAACAAAACATGCTTGGAATTACACTCGCCAAGTGTAGTTATCTTTGGCTGTGAACTTTAAGGCGTCTATGACATAATATTTACAGTTAAATTGTTACTATTAATACATATTTTTGCTCTAGTCCAGGCTTTACTATTTCCCACCTTAGATTATGCAGATTGTTCCTATCTAGACCTAAACGAAGGTCTTCTCGACAAGCTCGAACGCCTTTAAAACTTCTGCATTCGTATAGTGTTTGAACTGCGGAAGTACAACCATGTCACTGATTACCGGGCTCAACTTACAAATATAAATTAATTAATAAAAAAGATATGAGCCCTCAAAAATCGAAAAAATTCGCCAGATTTTCCGCTGTGTTCAAACAACCAGAAAACAAATTTGGCTAAATTTTAGAAAAAAAGGAAAACATACGAACACGGCCAAAGCCTTTTTTTAATTTTTAATGAAAAAAGTATTTAAATCGGTCTAGTTTTGGAAAAGTAATCGGGTGTCTACGGAATGTTGATTTGGTGGGTTTTTAGTAGGTATTTTCGGTCCAAGAAGCAGTTGTCTCTATCACACTCTGCGGTGAAGGCGTTTGGAATTGCGCGATAGCAATAGATTTTACAAATACCTATTTTTCAATTCTCTCGGCCGTAGTGTTTCCTCTTAAGCAACAAATTACGATCTAAAAAAACGACCATGTGAGTTTCGGACTCGCACACAGAGGATTACGTACCTTAATTATATTATTGTTTTTTAACTGAATAATATACAACTTAATGTCGAGAAACATTTTCCGTCACTCTCTGTTACTAGAAACGCGGAATCACACTTATTATAACCATCATAATATGATGGTTACACAGTTACACCACAGTTACTCATACTATCACTATAGTCCGCTTTTTTATCAACTTTTTTACACATTAAAATTAAGTGAGGTTTAAACTATATAGTTCATTCGTTTGTTATCAGCCCTAATTGTAATACAGGATGAAATTTTAACCACTTTCCAAAATTTTTATAGGCTTTCAGTATCGTATGTAGAGCCCATTTATGAAGTAAAAAATGAAAATCAAGCTTTCACCCGAAAATATTTTTCGCAATATCGTTTTCAATTTTTACGGTCCTAGGCCTGATAAGGTATAAAGGGAAAATCAAAAACTTACGAATAGTATCGTAATGAATGAATAAGATGCGAATCACGTAAAAAAAGTGTTGCTAGGCAGCCGTATCAAAAATTTTTGATTTTTTGCGGACATTTTCTAAGTGCCTTATCTTGACATTTTTGTACTGGGCTATATCAAAAGAAAAAATACGTCATTTGTTTTTTGTCTCGTAGATTGAAATATTAAAATTTGGAAGGTGGTTAAAATTTCACCCTGTATATCACTTTTATTGTTTTAATTTCAAAATAACTAATCAATGCGTGGTTAAAGTTCTAAAACCACGTAACTCGTTTTGTTATTTGCAATTTTTGAAAGTTTAAAAGGTTGACCTAAAAACCATTGACGACCATTTGGATCAGCGGTAGCAAACGCTGCTTCTGAGCCATGGGTCGCGGGTTCGATCCCCGCACAGTACAAATATTTGTGTGCATGAACATGTCTGTTTGTACTGGTCTGGGTGTTTTCTATGTATTTTAAGTATGTACTCGTATTTACAAAAAAAAAAAGTATGTAAGTAAGATTTTCTAGTATCGGTTTTCTAGTACCCCATACGACAGGGTACTTAATAGTAGCTTAATTTGGGACTAGATGGCTCTGTGTGGCCTAGTGAGGCATGTCTTAAAGATTTATAAAAAGCGTATTTTAAATTATGCCTCTCATCGTATAGTGCGTGTGTGCATTGTATGTTCTTATTTAAATATTATTTTAAAAAAAACCAAATAAAGCAAACTATATTTAACTATCCCCGGTGTCTCTTACCATACGGTACTTGGAACGGTATTTGGTTGACAAGATATTTTTATGCTACTAGGTGAAGAATATCTTTTTTTAAATAGCTACTTCACTGTGCACAATCTTTACCTTGAGAGCACTTCGTCGAGCCCTAATTAATAGTATTCCTTGCCACAGCTACCAGCTGTATCATATTTATAACGCTTTTGTTACATTTTGTAATAAATATTGAAATATTCCATTTTTGTTGATTTTAATATAAGAAATTTTGGTGTTTTTTTATATTTAAGAAATTTTTAACTTGTGTTTTGTTATAAATGTTAAAAATATTAAAATACTTTTGTTTCTATAATTTATATAAATAAAGGAAACGTGTTAGGATATAATCAAAAGGAAATAAGGTTTCGATTTCATTAAAATTGTCATACGACAACTTTTTATTTAAAATGATTTCGATTATTTTTAATTTAAACTGATTTCGATGTTCTTGTATTTGATAGGGAAAAGCTCTAATTTGGTCTCATAAATAAAAAACAACTCGGATCAAAAAATGGTAACTTTACTTACTTACTTACGCTGGCTTACAGCGTTAAGAATATGCTTGAAAAATGGTAACTTTATTTGTGAGAAAATGTATTTTTACAAATAAATTTACCAACGAAAAGCTTAATAGAAGCCATCAATTTAGTCTGTACGAAAAAGTAAATAACAGATAATCGTCTTATAACGGCTTAAAACACGTAGCTTGTTCACGCTTTTTCTCGGTAAAATTCATGTAAAAGTTTAAAACTTTTTATTATATACATATAATTTAATTGTTAATTTCAGTTCTCTGTTATAAAATGGTGTCCTTAACCGCTTTTTGTCAATTTGATTATCTTATCGATACAACGGTTTCCATTTCACCGGTCTTTTTTATCTACTTAAAAGTATTGTATATAAATTGAAAGTTATATAATCTATATATATAAAAATGAATCCCTATTTCCCTTGGTCATCGCATCACGCGTGAACGGCTGGACCGTTTTCACTAATTCTTTTTTTGTTTTGTTTGTTAAAGACAGGAGAATGTGCTTATGATAAAAAAAAATATGAAAATTGCACGGAAAATAAGAAAATTTAAAAAAAACTTAATCACAATACTAAATTATTTATAATATAACCTTAGCGCTTTTAACAATTTAAACTTTTTTAAATGTAACATTATGGCGTTTGACGTAGGTACCATTGACAGAATACGTGCTGCAAACGGTTACAATTTCCAGTGCGGTTGGCATTTGCAATGTCGATAAATAAATTTGTATCTGAAATATTTATTTAATTAATTATACCAATTTGAAATCAGTATTCATAGTTAAGACAGGACAACGTCTGTCGTGCTAGTTGAAAATAAAAAATGGCGTTCTGTTCATGACAACCCCGAGGCCTCAACGTGTTCGTAACTGTTCGTAGTACCGTAGCACGTGTAGTCGTAGCTGCGTCTGATGCGCCTGGCTACGACGTAGCGCGAGGCCGCTGACGTAGTCTAGCGTAGCTTTTCTATGAATACCAAGTAGATAACGTAATTCGTGAATTTGTTATCACATTAGATAATACTTCTGTGAAATTGGTTGCACTGGTGCATTCTTGCGACATATACGTATAGGTTTCTTTTGGGTAAGTTTGGTAAATTTTGATTTTTAAGAATTTAAGAGCTATGTTCTTGTCGGTGGAGCAATTTCCATTACCCTATGAACTCCGCTAACATTTCCATCTCGTTACGTCATAACCACGTGTTTAGTAAGATATTCTGCTACATAAATTAATGGGAAACTACAAAAAACAACGCTCTTACAACGCTTCGTTGGTCTAGTTGTATAAGAACTGGGCCACAATATGGTGGTCCTAGGGTCATTCCTCAGGTCGGGCAACAAGCGATTCGAACTTTCAAACATTGCTCGGGTTTGTGATCACCACCCCGCATTAGACAAGTGCGGTGATTACGAGGCGGCACTGAAAATTTCGGGAATCAAGGAAGTGACACAACATTACTATTTAAAAATGTATTTATTGCTATTCAAAGTATTCTCCGCGAAATTTGACAAATTTTTCATACGACGGAATCAATAATTGAAGCAACCATTCCATTCGGAAGTTTGGGTCTCCAAAATGGCCGTTTTGTAGGCGTCCACAGCTTCTTCAGGTGATGAAAATCTCTGACCACGCAATTTATTCTTTATTTTAGGGAAAGTATAGAAATCATTAGGGCTTAGGTCGGGGCTGTACGGCGGATGGTCTAATAATTCTATGTTTTCTTGCTCTAAAAACTCTTTTGTTCTGTGCGCGGTGTGAGAACTCGCATTGTCGTGATGGAGGATGATGCGGCGGTTGCAGTTCTCTTTACGGAGTTCAGAAACGACCTGTGGCAAACAAATGCTAGCATACCATTCTGCATTAACCGTTCTTTGTCCCTCAAGAGGAATAGTCGCAACATGGCCGGTTTTGGAGACAAACGTGGCCACCATTTTTTTTTGCAACACTCCGTGAACGAACAATTTTTGTTGGCTTTAACTCATTTTTGAACACCCAAACTCGTGACTGGTTTTTTGTTTCGAGTTCGTACGCGTATATCCAGGATTCGTCACCTGATACGATGTTGTATACAGCATTTGAGGATCCTGCGTGGAATCTTTCGAGAGTTCTGACGCACCAAATAACGCGAGCCGCTTTTTGCTCTTCACAGAGCGAATGCGGTATCCATCGAAAAAACAACTTTTTTACACCTAATTGTTCATGCAAGATTATTTGTATTTGACTCATGCTAATGTCTAAAGTTGCCTGAATTTCGCGGTATGTCACATGTCGATCTTCCTCAATCAGCTTACGCACAGCATCAACGTTTTCTTGGGTGACTGCAGTTTTTGGACGACCTTGACGGGAATCATCACTGAGCTTGACACGTCCACGTTGAAGTTCAGCAAACCAGCGATAAATTGTGGTTTTGGATGGGGCTTCATTACCAAATGCAGAAATCATCCGGTCAACACACTGTTTTTTTGTTAAACCACTTCGAAAGTCATAATAAATCATCGCTCTTGAATTTTCTCGAGTCAATTCCATTTTCTCAACGACTAAACAAGTTTTATTTTATTTTTTTGACCGAGAATCTTTTTTTAAATAAATAAATGGTATTCGATTTTTGAAACCAAGGAGTTTGCAATTAAAAAGATTTTAATATGACAGGAACAGTGGAAATATTCCATTCCCGATACTTTTAGTGCAGCCTATGTATGCCTGGACCCACCATTGCAGCATTGCTGTGGTAACCTGTATTCAACGATGGAGGCCTTTGTACTGCAGTGGGATGATTATAGGCTGTTACTTTACTTCTATCTTAAACATCCTGAGTCCAGACTATTACCGAATTTTCCAAGTCGCGACGGTCGTCTCACTGCGGCCTCGCCGTTGCGTATTCATATCTAACTTACAACCAAAGTTAATTTCCCTGTTTTTTAATTAGGTAGGCTATTTTAAATTCGTTAAAAGTAAAAAAGCGCTTAATGTACAGTAAATCGGTTTAATGCTTAAAGCGTTAAGGTAACATACAGATATACTTTATTTGATATTTTAGCAACTTAATTGCACTTATAATATCAGTATATAAACTTGAAAAATTTTGTCTCAGGCGGGACTCGAACCCGCATCTCCTCGCATGCCGGGCGGGACAGCAACGCTGGCTCACAGCGTAAGAATATGCTTGAAAAATTCGCGCCATGTCGCAGTGTCTCGGTGGCCTAATGGTATGGCGCCCGCCCGGCATGCGAGGAGATGCGGGTTCGAGTCCCGCCTGAGACAAAATTTTTCAAGTTTATATACTGAAACATACAGATATGTTTGCCACTTTTTCATTTATAATTTACTAGTTTTTTCCGCGACTTCGTTCGCGTTAAAATCCTCTGAGAAAAAACCAAGGAAACTGTTTTTATGGAAGAAAAATGAACCATCTTATTTTTGACCCCTTAGACGACCACTGCACTAAAAATCATGATGGTTCCTTTAAATATGAAAAATAAATATAGTAATCCCACGGGCTGCGTATATTGTTCTGGGATTACAAGTAGCTTATATGCTATTCCTAATTATATACTACCTCCTTGCCAAAATTAATTCAGATCTGTTCAGTCGTTTTGGCGCATAGATTTATCTATGTTATGGCGTGATTGAGTAACAAAATCCATCAAAATTGTCGTACTTATAATATTACTAATCAATATATAGTAATACTAGCTGTTGCCCGCGACTTCGTCCGCGTCTATTTCTGTTTTTTCACTGATGCTTCGCTCCTATTGTTCGCAGCATAATGTTATATAGCCTAATTTATTAAAGCCTTCCTCGATAAATGGACTATCCAGCACAAAAATATTTTTTCAATTCGAACCAGTACCTCCAGAGATTATCGCGTTCAAACAAACACAAACAAACCAACTCTTCAGCTTTATAATATTAAGTATAGATTAGTAAGATTATGGATTCCTCAGCCATCCGGCTTTCACAAAGGTATTTATTTAATAACGTTCTATTAAAAAAGCAATTAACTACGAGTCAGTTGCGTTCCAAAAGTCGAATTAGTGGTTAATTAATTATTTTAAATATATTTCGATAGGTAAATACATATTTTTGTTTCTATAAACATGCTTTACGCTTGGTCAAAACCCGCGTAACAAGAATTAATACCCCGGTGGAGAAAACAATACTTAAAAAAAAATAATAATACAACATGCATTATCAGGGTGATGTTGCCAAAGCGTCACCCTTGCCGTCCACCAGCCCGCACTAGGCCAGCGTGGCGGTACTAAGGCCTTAACCCCTCTCCGTATAAAGGAGAGAGACCCGTGCCCAACAGTGAACGTAAATGGGTTGTTACTTTACTTTAATTTTTTGTCGCCAGCCCGTGGTCAAGGAGGGTTACCTGATGAAGCAGACGCGCAGCTTCCAGCGATGGCAGCTCCGCTACTTCAAACTGCGCGGGCGCACGCTCTACTATGCCAAGAAGAAGGACGTAAGTGATGCTAAACATGCGTAGTCACTGTTTTTTTTAAAGAAACCTTTAGTCAGGCGACGTACAAAAGGTTTTGGAAAAAAGGAAAAAACTAGCGAAAAAGAAATGATTGATTCTGAGGCGACGAATTACAATTGTAGTTGTATGTAGTTTGAACAACCATTTTAAATTTGTTTTATGAAATGATTAACCTGGTATTCTGGAAACTGTTTAGAAAAAGTTTGGCAATTATGTAAATAGTACAATGTTGTTAATTACAATATATAATTTTCATTTAATAACTCTGTAAGGATTCCTGGAGACTAAATAACCCTGAAAGGGGCCTTTAATGAGAGAGATCTATAGTCATGAGTCAGTGTAAGATTTCACATAGTAAAGTTGCCGATTCTATTGCCAGTTTAAGGATTCTTTGGCGAACCGCCACAAAATTCACTTAAGCAAACTTTACCAATCTATCTTAGAAAATCCAGTATAAACCTAGCTTGAAACTTTCGACCTGAGGCCTTACTACAAAACACAATGGCCGTATTCGATTCTCTCTATCTCTCTCACTCTTAGAACATCTGAAAGAGACATAGATCTGTGTTTACCGGCTTCAAGTAGCGTAGTAGGACCCCCGTACCGTTTCAGTGAATAAAAGTGTGCCCAAAACATTTATTATTTAAAGTTTCTTAATCTAAGTAATTTGAGAGCTTTGGAAGTTTTGTTAGACAGAATTAAACCTGGATTGAAAGAAGCTCAAAAGCATAGTTCATTTATCCCTATGCAAGTTAACTACTCAAGTGTGCAATATAGGGTGGCAAATCTGTAGTGGTGTTATTTTTTAAGGAATAATATACTTATAATGGTATTGCTAATCATACTGCTACTCTGGAGTGTATATGGATAGTACGAGTATTTTGACTTATAAAATACGTGGGTAACACTGAAAGTGTTTAGAACTGGCCAGTTAGAAACATTGCTAATGAAAACTTATTTGAATTTCAGTTTTAGAACTCTTTGGTAACCTAATGTAGGTAGTATATTGCATTCATTTGTCATTTGTTTTTGTGAATTGGCGGCAAATCTAAAACTCTTGTTACACGTGAAAATGAACCTAACGCGAGAAAATTTTCGGTCAATGATTTATTATGACTTTCGTTGTGGACTTACTCAACAACAAAGCTATGATAGGCTGCGATTAGCATTTTTTAATGAAGCCCCATCTTGTGCCACTATTTACAATTGGTTTAACGAGTTTAAGCGTGGACGTACCAAACTCAATGATGATCCGCGTGAGGGACGTCTTTTAACAGCGACTACTGAAGATAACATCAGTGCTGTGCGACGCATGATAGAGGAAGATAAGAGAGTGACCTATCAGCAGATACGGGCAAGCCTAGGCATTGGTATGAGTCAAGTTCAAAAATATTACACGAACATTTAGGCGTACCAGATGCATTCCCCATACCAACGACCAGAAACACCTTCGCATGGACTGGTGTCGCCAAATGTTAGATAAGTTCAACGGCGGTGACTCAAATGCTGTATTTGACATCGTCATAGATGATGAAAGCTGGATATAATGCTACGAACCCGAAACCAAAATAAAATCAGCTCAGTAGGATTGGCCAACTAAGGTAAAGAAAGGAAAAAGTCAAGAAAAAAAGATGATTGCCTCATTCTTTGGTCGGAAAGGTCATTTCGCTACAGTTGTGCTAAAGGATATAAGGATACCAGTGTATATCGCGGTTTGCCTGTTGTCTTGGAAAAAATTCGACAGCAGCGCCCTCGAAGCAGGATCCTCCTTCACCACGAAAATGCTTTAGCGCACTCCGCAAAACGGACTGTTGAATATTTGACTATGGCAGGTGTCGAGATAATGAGTCATCCGCCATACAGTCCTGACCTGGCGCCCTGCGACTTTAATTTATTCCCAAGAACTAAAGATAAAATTCAAGGTATTCGCTTTAAGAGCCCTGAAGATGCGGTGAAAGCGTACAAAAATGCCATAGAAGAGAGCCCTAAGGAAGAATAGGCCCACTGCTTTTCTCAGTGGTTCCATCGGATGCGACGATGTGTAGAGAGGAACGGAGATATACTACTTCGAAAAATATTAAAAGTATTGGCAACTTTCTAAATTAAGCCGTTTTTCATTTTCTAAACATTTTCAGTGTTACCTAGGTATAAACGCCTTAAGTAAAGTAACAGACAACAATCACCCCTCATTAAATTCATAAAAATAGAACCTATTTTGCTAAAAATGCAAACATACATTTGTAAATTTAAAAATACATCTTTTTTCGCTAAAATAAGAAATTGCCGGCAGTCATCTTTTCTATATTTGCGATATATCTTTTGATTATTTTTTAATTCGGTATTCTTTTTGTAATTAAAGTTTCTTATTCGTTTCAATTAATAGTAACAAAAACATTTTCTTATTACTGTTTCAATCGCAAATACTTTCGCTATTCGGCTAAACAGAAACGAGAGAATAAGTTGAAATAAGAAAAAAGTTTTAATGAAATTCACAAAGTTCAACTTACATCGAACCACCGCACACGAAGCCGAACGATATCTCTCAAAAAACCTTAGGGTTTTAGGGTTTCGTATCATAAAGGAAAAAAAAAAGATCCCATATATGATCACTTTGTTGTCCGTCCGTCTGTTTATCAAGACCTTTCATAGCGGGAACGCATGTTTACAATCCCTTAAGACGCTGACATGAGCCAAATTCAGCTCAATGAAGATTGTTTTGCTTTAAGCCTGTATTGTTGCCAAATTCTATGTAGTTGTAATTCATCATATTTTTGACCAGGTGGTTATTACCAAAACACGATTCTAAAAACTTTTCTCGATAGAAAAAAATCTCAAAGTAGCCTCTGAAAATACATAAATTACCATTTTTCTCAGCAGTCCGTATAACAATGATAATAAAATTTTGCTATATTGTATATTACATGGTGCTTAAGCAAATGGCTGATTTAGATTTTTAATAAAATGGCAATTTTAAATTGCACAACGAATTTTGTTGTTTGGCACTTAGGCCCTTCTATTCCATGCGCTTTTTCTCTGTCACTCCTACGGGAATCGACAGTGATAGCTGCGGCGCGATGCAAAGAAATTCAAAGACGAATAAATTTGTGGGCGTATTCATTGCTCAAGGTCATCGGCTGCAGTCAGCGTCTTAAAGCTGTGAAATAATCAAACTTCAAAGTTGCCGTAAAAAAGGATACGGCCTTTTATGTCGCTAAAAACGTATTATAGACACACTCAAATGGAAATACTGAGTTGACCTAGAAACATAATTAAAATTACTAGCGGACCTCGCGAACTTCGCATCGCCTCACAATAATATTTGATTCTGTCGTCTTAAATGTCATTGTTATCAAATACGACCTCCGTGGCGGAGTGGCGTACACACCGGTTTTCAAGGTGTCGCTTGCTCCGAGGTCCCGGGTTCGATTCCCGGACGGGTCAATGTAGAAAAAAAAAGTGTTTTCTACATTGTCTCGGGTCTGGGTGTTTGGGGTACCTTCGTTGTTTCTGGTTTCCAAAATACGAATGCTTTAAATAGTTATTTAAATTGGGATCAGAACAGTGTATGTGATGTTGTCCACATTTATTATTATTATTATTTATTTATTTATTAAATATGGCGTGGTTAGAAAAAATATTATAAATATTACTCATGAATTTTTCAACGTTTTTAATACTTGTTATCCTTTTCCAACGTAAGATAAATCCTGAAACACAAAAATCATAATAATTGGCTAAGCCGTTCTCAAACTATAAATGGTGTCGCTAACACGACTTTCTACTCTAATAAAATTATAGTTTGAAAAACTAAAAAACCACGCTTTTAAAACAGATTGAACTAAAAAATTAAAAATAAAACCGTAGTAATCAATTGAAAAATTCATATTATTGTACAAAAAGCGTGGGGGGCTTGATTTAGATTGTTGTAAATATTTTATCAATAATTTACTATATCTGTGGATATCATAACAAGCACGCTTTTTGTACAATAATATGAATTTTTCAATTGATTACTACAGTTTTATTTTTAATTTTTTAGTTCAATCTGTTTTATATGCGTGATTTTTTAGTTTTTTAACCTATACTTTATTTTTTACTTTTTAGTTTAGTTAATGAGATTTGATTCCTTCTTTATCGACTGTAAGTCCAAAGCCATGCAGGAATCGTAATTGATACAGATCGCGCGCTAGCTCTATCTCTTTTACTCCCTCTTACAGAGGAAAACTGGGAAACTGTTATTAAATTATTGCATTGTCATCGGTCCTTGATACGTGTGCAAAATTTTTTCAAAATTTCGGCACGCGCGGGTTTTATAGAAATGAGTGCATTTGTGGCATCTAGGCAAATCAATGTCTGTGATGACTACCTATTTTAATATGAGTAGTTTAATACAGTAAAGTGTTTATCAATTGTCTATCTTAATCAAAAAAATATAGCCTTCATTTAAAGTACTTAATCATTAATCAGTCATCGAGGTGAAGCAACTATATGCATGGTCATAACCATAATACGTGCCTACATGATTGCACGGAACCCACGGTGGACAAGTACAACTCAAGCTTTTTCTATATCCAGTTACGTGTATTGTTTGAAGAAAAAATAAATATTCCTATTATCATCCGAAAACCGATAATGTTTTGTCGGGAAATCGGATCTTATCTTACCTCAAAAGTTAATTGTTTCGGGATTTTTACGATTTCTGTGTATTTGGTGTTTCGTATCCGTTACAAGAGCTATGATTACAGACATATACTTGGGATGTTAAATTACTGAATGAATGATCGAAAGAGACAGAGTGATTGATTGAGAATTAGATTTTTAAAATACATATTATTGTTTAACTTTCCCATAAATTTGCATGCCTACTAAATAAGGCAGAACCTTGTTGAATTGTTTTTCATCACAATGTACCACACAATGTTGTGCAAATAAATGTTTGACTTAGACTTTCGGTATGAGTAAGTAAGATAGAAGATTTAAATGAAGATGCAATGACAGATAACTGAAATGATTGGAAAGTTCGGCAAATTCAAAAGTAAAGCACAACCCCGTCTCTTCCTATAGGTGTCATAAGAGGCGACCAAAGGAGTAGTAGTAGTAATGGAAATTGTATTCGTATTTTCAACAAATTACCACAGGGTATTGCTGAACTTAGACTTAGATCGTATGTCAAAGTAATTTTAATGAAAAGGGCTACTACACTGTTAATGATTATTCAAATGATAGGAATGTATGGCATTAAATTGTCCTAGCACGTACTTGCTTAAACCTTTTGTTAACAATTATTTAAATAGAGGCTGACAATAGTGACCGAGTTTCTTGCGCTGCTTCTTCTCGGCACTAGCCCAAACTTGTCCTGAGGCAGTGGTAAGTTTAAATATTAGGTACGGAACTCTTCGTACGCGAGTCCGACTCGCACTTGGCCGGTTTTTTACCGTTTTCTTTGTTGGTCACATTGGAATATACAAGAAAAAAGTTTAAGGAAAAAAACCGGTAAACTATATTGAAATTTTCGCCGATTGTTTCGAAAAATTTGAAAAAAAAACATACTTTATTTGATATTTTAGCAATTAAATTGCAATTACAATCTCAATATATAAACTTGAAAAATTATGTCTCAGGTGGGACTCGAACCCGCATCTCCTCGCATGCCGGGCGGGCGCTATACCATTAAGCCACCGAGACACCGCAACTTAGCGCGAATTTTTCAAGCATATTCTTAACGCTGTAAACCAGCGTTGCTTCATCATATGTTAGGAGTTTGCACCCTTAACACCCGAAAGAAACATCTTTGCAGATGTTTGATAGTCAGTTAAGATGAAACAGCTATTTAAGTATATACTTTATTTGGTATTTTAGTTGTTATAATAAAAAACTTATCTGAGGTAAACAGCAGACAGACATAATAATAACTTAAGTTAATATAATCTAACATCGAGGAACATAAAGGTTCCTTATTTACGACGAAACCTTAAAATTGGTCTCACTTAGCAAAGAAATTCTCAAGGGATATAATTATACTATCTAATAAATTAATTTACTATCTAATATCCTTGTTCAGAACTCGTTACGCCATCTGATTGAAAAATCTATGTACACACGGTTTCCTCTGGGGCTAATATGCCCCGTGGTGAATATTTAAGGTGAAGCGAGAGAGGGGATAGGCGTACACCTGAGCGAGACTGCTGGGCGCCCGCCCAGCCGCCCGCCTAAAGTTCTCAGTCGCGCTTTTGGCGCAACACTGTTCGGACGTGTGATCTGTGTCGCTCGCTACAAAACTTTATCAATAGTATAATTGAAGTAATCATCAAATAAACTCTTAAAAAATTTCGATTTACTGCAATAATTCTTGCCTTATTACTCCTGTGTGACAAAGTTTTGTGTTTGTGTGTCAGTTATAAACTATAGTTGGTTTTGTTCATTCATCGGACACTGACCGTCCACGTAAGTACATACATCCTTGTTTACATTTTAGTGTTGTATTAAACATAGTTTAGTTCGGTCAAATATTGATGTTGTAATTGTAGAGTTAATTAAACAGATCAAAGACAACGCGTAGGTATTCCGACAGATAGTTTTCTTCAGAGGCAGATAATATTGCGAATTGTTACCGATATTATTAGGTTTCGGTGGTATTGTGAAGTTTACTAATACGTTAATGTAAAATCTGATGGTGCTATAGGTACGTTATTAAAATTGTTACGATCTATAACAATAATATTCTGTTAAATGAGCGTGAATTAACTTTGACTTTTGTTTCCCTAAAATCAATCGTAAGTGTTTTTTATTTACGTTAAAATAAGAACAATTAGTTCTCGGAGAGATATTATACGTTTCCATGATGGCTAGAAGAGCGAAACAATAGAAAATCGTTTATTAATCTACTAAGGTTATTTTAAAAAACAAATGTCGGACTTAGTTTTGCGTAATATTCTATCAAATAAAAAATTATATATAGATCAAACCCGTCCAAAAAAATATCTAAATAACAAACCCCCCATCGTTTGATTAAAAACAATAAATTTGAGAACTGTAAATTTTTTGAGATATAAAGCCTTTGGTTATCCCAGTCTATTTTATAGGTATATGTTCGAAAAAACTTATTTGGCTCGGTTCAACCTTACTGGCGTGATTAAAGGACAAACACATTTAATTTTTTCAAATAACTTTATTCACCATAAAAACAATAACAAAAAAATGCACTTGCCCTAAGATACGTTATCACACTAAAATCAAGACACTTTATTAGGCTAATACTCGCCTTTCAAAGCTTATAAAGAAATCATTATAATAACTATTAATTAACATAAACGGAGCACACAATATTTATGGGTATTTAATGGCAAAAATATAATTTATTTAGTTAGTTATAATTTTACTTCTTACATGTAGGTAGTTTATCAAACAAATTGGACTATTAACCGGTCGGCTACCGAAGTCACGGAATCGAGCCATATGAAAATTGATTTCTATTGTGTCTGGATTTCTGGAAATTCTGGAATTACCGGCATACAAGGGGTTAAACTGATCACTCTTCTACGCAACAAGGGTCAAACACAAACATTCATCTAAACTTTAGTATTCAATTCAATTCAATTCTATTTATTGCGATAAAACTGTGTACAAATTTTGCAGGTTACTTTCCAGATTAGAAGGTTACGACAGTGTAGTAAGATAATTTAGAGATTTTTAAGATAGTAAGATTCGCCACTGCAAAATATAGAGCAGGGTCTCTTAAAGTTGGGTCCACGCATACCTTAGGAGTCCTTAGAAAGTGTACCTATTAGCGGTATGCAGAATGAACATCGCAGATTACATGTGCCTTGCCTTATCAAAGATAATTTCAAAATTTAACGTTCTCATTGAGGCCAAAAAGCAGCAATCCTCTCATTAATTAGTTGTAATTGTAATGAAAGCAACAATTAAAGTACTTTTTGTTATTATGATTAATATAATATCAATTACAATAAGGCTTTTTCAATTTCTAAAAATATTTTTTACTGGCGTCAGTGGAATTGTTAATTGTTAAAGTGGTCCGTGATCGCAAACAGTTTAAAAAACCCTGCATTCTACGAATTTACGCATTCCTGAGGTAAACAGTCGTGACAGACAGACAGACGGACGGACGGGCAACAAAGTGATTCTATAAGAGTTACAAAAGTCAATCAATCCAGTTCAGATAAATCTCTCGTACCTTAAATTGAATACGAGTGTTTTCGCAAGTTATGAAAAAGGATAAGACTAACGAAAAACCGGCCAAGTGCGAGTCGGACTAGCTGACGAAGGGTTTCCTTATCTATGAATATAATATAAAAAAACTATTTTTTTTTGTATCCCATACTAGCCCCAGTTAAATATTTGTTTTATTTTAATTTTATTATTGAATAGAATAGAATAGTAGTTATTTTTAAATTGAATATATATACACGGTGCATTTTCAACCACCTGTAAAACGAAGCCTACGTTATGTAACCATTATGTATAACATCTTGGCAATGTTTTTTTTTTACCAAAAACTTTTTTAATAAAAATAATAAATATTCGTATAGCTATTTATTTTGAAACACGCTGTGATGCGCACAGATGTAGCTGTGTAAGGTCCATTCAACCGAGACCCCGCCGCAGCAAAATAATACGTCTGTGTGCGTCACAGCGTGTTACAAAATTAAAAGTCTAAATCAAACTTTAATATTCTTTTACATTTTTTTTTGAGTCTAAAAATAAATAACACTGCCATGATGTTATACATAATGGTCCAATAACGCGGGCTTCGTTTTTCAGGTGGATCAAAATCACTTTCCGTGAATATTTTACGAGTCTACTTATTTCCGTCATCAAAATGGAGCAAAAAATTACGTTTGTTGTTTGGGAGCCCCCTTGAATATTTATGAAATCATATTTGTTGTTACAGCGGCAACAGAAATACGTTACTATCGCGGTTCATGAGATACAGACGGACGGACAAACAGACGGACAGCAAAGTCTAAGTAGTAGGGTCCCGTTTGGCTAATGTATTAGGGGTTAAAGTATGAAATTGCCGTTTTGTATGGACGAAATCGAGAAAAGTCATTTTTCCATACTAACAATTTTTTAGTTTTTTTAAAAACGCCTGAACCGTTTTCGATCCAATTAAAGGTGAAAGTTAGATAGTTATAAAGCTACGCATTATAGTATTTAAATTTCTGAAAATAAAAGTATATAATACAAATATACTTAATTGAAGCAAGAAGGTCAGCTGACACATTGTAAGGGGTCTTTTCAACGACTTCCTTTGAAGTAATAGCTAATGCCTATTACTTCAAAGGAAGTCGTATTGCATTTTTTTTTAGTCAAAAATTACTTTATTTAGTTTTTGATACAATACAAAAAGAATTACGCAATAATATGACTATACTTAAGAGCTATAAACAAAATTAAAAAGTGGGAAAATAATCGGCAATTTCATACTTTAACCCCTATTATTAGGAACCTCTCAGAAAAGGCTAGTCCATTTTGTGGATTAATTAAACACCCGTTTTAGGGCACTAAACAAACATCGTACGCAATTCGAGTAAACGTTAATCTTCTAATTCCCTCGTTAATGTGAATAAATTATATCTAACAGTTTGATGTGCCGTGAAATGGTTAATCAATTAAAACATTTATTGCCTCTCCATTAGGGCACATTTTTCTGTATAATCCATTGGAATAAGCTTGAGAATGATCTTGATGCGGCAAATGTTAATGATTGCCATTTGACCTCAGGCAAATGAACTACACATTGGTAGCAGAACCTGCAGAACCCTGTGCCCAGCAGTGAGATACTGTGCCGGATGACACGTGGCCGGGTTTGGTACGAAGATGAGGGAGGAAGCCAGACGGTCAGACGCCCGTCTTGTTTGATGATGATGTTGATGAAATGATAACGCCTTATGTCGGGTTACGGAGTAACAGCCAACCCAATGTTTACTGTGTGGACTGTATTGTATGCGGTGAGGTGGCTGTGTATTCTTCCTATTTTTCTTCCCAGGATCTGTTCAGGTTGATCTTCTAGGGCTCTTCCTACTTGCTTAGGAGAGAAGGTTCTTCCTTGCTACTGCTGGATCGAATGATTCTATGGACCCCCTGCTCGCCTTATATTCACAATTTTTGGCGGGAAAATCCCCACCCACGCAATTACTGTGTGAGCGAGAGGTCGGTGCGAGCGAGAGGGGAGATGGCATGCGCGTGTTTTCCGCGGTCGATCGGCAATACCGTAGGGAGAGCCGCATGCCATCTCACAATTAGAAAGAGAGGGAAATAGTACGGGCTTGCATTTTGACTCGAAAAGGCAATACCGTAAAGAGAGCCGCGTCCTATTTCCCTTCCTAGTCCTCGTTATCCTGTACGAGGGTGTGTGCCTACTTAGGGTGTGTTTCCTAAACCCCCGGCTGTCATTCATTTATTTCCCATAAAGTTTTACAATAATTTACAAATTCAAAGTTCAAACATATCACAATATAACAAAACATAATAAATAACAAAAACTTTATACAATTAACATTTTATAACGCTGTCCCGTACATTCTCCCGCCGTGTGTCGCAGCGCAGTCGGAGAGACACTCATCTTGTGGAAGGGGCGGCGTCCTTTTCTTCTATTTGCAGATTCACCAGCTTTTTCGTAGGGCGTCGCAGGATACCTCCTCGGGTCAGCACGTCTGCAGCTCGCACGATGCCGTCGGGCCCTGGGTAGACAGCCGTTACTCGTCCTAGTGGCCAAGTGTTTCGTGGCAGAGTGTTGTCCACGATCAGCACGACGTCTCCGGTCTTCAGTTCTGGGCCACGGCCGTGCGGCTCCCGCCGGCCTTGGAGTTCAGGGAGGTACTCTCGTATCCATCGGCTCCAGAACATGTCTGCTATTCTCTGGGACGCCCTCCAATGGGTCTTGCCCAGCAGGTCTTTGTCTTCAAATTGTCCCATAGCCGGTTCGTGTGCAGGCTCCAAAAGCAGGAAGTGATTCGGCGTCAATGTTTCAGGTTCATCAGGGTCGACCGCGACGTGGGTGAGCGGCCGACTGTTGACGGTGAATTCCACTTCTGTGAGGACCGTGGCTAGGACTTCGTCGTTGGTGGTGCGTCCATTCATCACTGTCGATAGCGCTGTCTTGACTGTCTTCACCAGCCTTTCCCAAGCGCCGCCCATGAACGGCGCGCCCGGTGGTATGAAGCGCCAAGAGATGCGGCGTTTGCTGGCTTCAAGTTCTGTTGCGCTGTCGATGGCTCGGCGCAGCTCCCTCTCGGCGCCGTGTAGGTTGGTTCCGTTGTCAGAGCAGATCTCCTTCGGGCAGCCTCTCCTCGCGATGAATCGCCTCAATGCCATCACCGCTGAGTCAGTGGATAGCGTAGCGGCGAGTTCCAGATGGACCGCTCTGGTCGTGAGGCACGTGAAGAGGGCCACGTAGCGTTTGTGTGTGGCTCGTCCGACGGTGACTTGTAGAGGCCCGAAGTAGTCGACCCCTGTGTAGGAGAAGGGTCGCTGATGATGGGCCAGCCTGCAGGGCGGATGGTTTCCTGTTGATGGTGCTGAGGGTGCCGCTCTTCGTTTGCGACAGTGAAGGCACTCTTTGACTATCTTTTTTGCAGTCGGCCGAAGTTGCAGGATGTGGAACCTCTGGCGACACTGGTTGACGGTGGCTTCCACTCCCTGGTGATGACCGGTGAGATGGACGTGCGCGATGTAGAGTCGCGTGATGTGGTGACGTCCATCCAGGATCGGTGGTCTTCGTTCTACTTCGGGTATTCCTTCTGCAGCGTCGATTCGAGACTTCAGGGTGATCAAACCGTTGTTCATTTCAACAGCTAATTTCTTCATTCTGCTCTGACGGCTGATCTGATGTCCTCTTCTTAGGTTTTCTATGTCCTCTTCGAAGGCGTCTTCTTGGCTCGCCTTGATGAGAACCTTCTCAGCTTCGATGATGAGTTCAGCGGGAATCTTCAAATATTTGTCTTCTTCATGAACCTTTTCAATTAATTTCTTCAATTTTCTGTCGACACGCTGAGCACCCCAGGAAGGATCTTTTGTCTTGTTCGGCTTCGTTCTTGAGAAGAATGTTCTGTGTTTCTTTGTCTTCAGCAGGCTGACGAACTGTAGGACTCTGGCTGTGGTGCGGACCAGACGTTCCCATCTTGAGAACCTGGTTACGTCAGGCACGACTTGTGTTGCGGTCGATGATGACTTTCTGAGGTTCAGTGTTCGTTCTTCTCCCGTTGTTTCAGGAATGGTCTTCTTCTCTTCCGGCCACGTCGATCGATCTTCTTTCAGGAAGCTGGGGCCGGTGAACCATCTGTGGGTCTCGTCGAAGTCCTTGGGGACGTCCCGTGTCGCGTCGTCAGCTACATTGAGTTTCGTGGGAACCCAACGCCATTCCTCTGTCTTGGTGTTTTCTTCGAGTTCGGCGATCCTGTGAGCGACGAAGGGCTTGAAGGATCGGGCTCCTGTTCTCAGCCAGGTCAGGACTGTCTTGCTGTCGGTCCAGAATGTTCGGGACACTGGCTTCCGATCGTGTTCCTCGATGGCTGCTTGCGCCATCCTGCTGCCCATCACCGCTGCTTGTAGCTCCAGCCTCGGGATCGATGTCACCTTCAGGGGAGCCACTCTCGCCTTGGCCAAGATGAGTGGTGTTTGGATGTTCCCGTCTTCATCTTCGATGCGCCAGTAGACCGCAGCTGCATAGGCGACCTCACTGGCGTCGACGAACACGTGGAGCTCGATATTGTCGCTGCGACTGTAGTT
This sequence comes from Anania crocealis, assembly GCA_949315895.1. NCBI lineage: Eukaryota > Metazoa > Arthropoda > Insecta > Lepidoptera > Crambidae > Anania > Anania crocealis. The sequence goes on from OX438880.1 coordinate 4,212,168, forward strand.
CGGGTAGCACCGGGGTATGTGGATTTGGTTCAGCCTCTGGAGGTGCGTCGTCCATTGTTTCCATTCCAGTGTCAGGCCTTCTTCCAGTTGTTCATCCCACGCCGTGCTCCTTCGCCATATCTCCTGGAGGATCTGCTTTGCCCTGATTGTGACAGGCGAGGCTAGTCCTAGAGGGTCGAATAGGGACATGACGATCTTCAGGGCTTCCCTCTTCGTCGGCCTCTTCTGTAGGATGTCTTCAGGCAGGCGCGACAGGTCCAGGTTGAAGCCCAGGTGGTCGGTTGACGTTCTCCAGGTGAGCCCCAGAACTCGTTCAGTCTTGTCATCTTCGGCCAGGTTCATGTTTTCTTGTTTCTTTCCCGGATCCAGTTGCTGCAACACTGCGTCGGAGTTCGATGTCCACTTCCTTAGTTCAAAGTGTGCCCGCTGGTGGATGTCTCCAACTTCTCTTGCGACCTTGATTGCCTGTTCTTCAGTCTCGAAGCTCTGGATGTAGTCGTCCATGTAATGGTTGCGTTCAATGGCATCGGCAGCTTCGGGATGTTTTTCGGCGGCTTCTTTCGCGTTGCGGTTTTTTACGTAGATCGCTGTGGCAGGGGACGAAGTGGCTCCGAAGATCAGTGACGTCATTCTGTATTCGGTGGGTGGAGCGTCACGATCTGTTCTCCATAAGTAGCGGAGCGCATCCCTGTCTTCTGGTCGGATTTTCACTTGCAGGAACATTTCTGTGATGTCTGCTGATACTGCGATTTGATGTTGCCTCATCCTCAGCAGCACTCCAGGAAGTGATTGCAGCAGGTCTGGTCCGGTGAGTAGAGTGTCGTTGAGCGATAAACCCTTCGTGATGGCTGCTGCGTCATGCACCATCCTGACCTTGTCCGGTTTCATAGCGTTGATCACCGGGAAACAAGGCAGGTACCATGTTCTGTTTTCAGTCTTCTTCGTAGGTGCAACTTCAGCGTAGCCTTTTTCTATGAGCGCTTTCATTTGTTCGTGGACCTTGGCCTTCAATTTGGGATTCTTCTCAATTTTCTTCTCGGTGGCACAAAGTCTTCTTAGCGCGTAGTCTCGATTATCAGGCAGCTTGATGTCCGCCGATTTCCACAGCAGCCCGGTCTGGAAACGGCCGTCTTCGAGGCGTTTGGTCTCCGCATCCAGAATCTTCAAGGCTTGGGCTTCTGGATCGTTCTGTGGTTTCTTCGGCGCGACTCCGAATGACTCTAGAGAGAAGAAGTTCTTCAATTGTTCGTCGATTCTCTCTGATTCTTCTGTTTCCGTTGTCACGTGGTTCACGAAGTGGACTCTCTGTCCCAGCGTCCGCACCTGTGCTCCGTGAAGGACCCATCCCAGTTTCGTAAGTGAGGCGACTGGTTGCTGTCTGTCACCGACGCGAGTGGTTTCTGCCAGGAGGAGTGGCCAGTTGTCTTGCCCGATGAGTATTCCCGGCTTGGCTTGTTCGTAGGTGAGATTCTTCAGGCCCTCCAGGTGACGGCAGCCAGCCAGATCGCGTTCGTCGATGGTCTGCGGGGATAGTCGCAGCTGATTGATGCTTCTGGCTTGTATGGTGTGGCGCTTCTTCTGGTCACCCTGGATCGTTAGTTTGAGCCGCCTTGAAGATCCTGTTTCAATTTGCCGTTCACCGATCGCTTCGATGCGTAGTGGTTCCACTGGTCCTCTTAGTCCGGCGCGCTGTGCCAAGCTCTCGTCGATGAGCGTGATCGTAGAGCCGTCGTCGAGAAGCGCGTACGTGTCGATTTTCCTCTTCGGTCCGACGATGGTCACAGGCAGTATCTTCAGATACGCTTGAGGCTTCCTTGGCGTCCACGTGGAACTGACTACTTCACTTTTCTTCTGTTCTGTCTTCTGTTCACCACTCTTAGTGTGATGTAGCAGCTGATGATGTGGATGGGGGCACCCGTCTATGTTGCATTTCGTGGTGCGGCAGTGATGTACTTTGGTTCTATACCGCAGGCACCGAAAGCATAGTCTCTTTTCTTTGGCGAAATCCCATCTGTCATTGACGCTCAGCTTCTTATATTCTTCACAGTTCCCGATGGCGTGCCCTGTCTTCTCGCAACGTAGGCAGCTGTATGTCTTCTGTTCGGGTTCCGTGGTGTTTGTACTGTAGGCCCGTTGAGGCCTCTTCGCTGGCACGACGTTGTCCGGTTGTTCAGGTTGCGCGTAGGGGCCGCATCGTTCGGCCTCCCGGTTCAGGAAGCGCGACAACTTGACTAGGTCCGGTTCTTCACTGTCTTGTTCAGCCGCGAAGTCGTACCACCGATATCGCATGGTGGAGGTCAGTTTTTCTATGGTGTTCTTCGTGATTTCCGGGTTGTACAGGTAGTGCCTCTTCTTGATGGCACCTAGTGCTGCGACGATGTTCGAGACCCGGGAGGCAAAGATGCATAAGTCCCGCGCCGTGTCTTGAGGTTTCGATAGCGTTCGCAGCCGCTCCAGTTCGGACATCGCGATAGCGTCCGGACGACCAAACCTTGCTTCTAAGGTTTTCACGACGTCTTCTGGGTTGCCGTTGTATAGAAGGAGACTCTCTACTGCTTCCCTTGCACGTCCTTTGAGGCTTCGGCGAAGACGGGCGAGGTTCTCCAATGATGTCAACCCGTTCTTCGATTCTTCGTAAGCAGCTTTAAATATCAGCCATTCTTGATGGGACCCGGCGAATATCGGCAATTCAATGTTCATTCTCGGTTGACTTGCTCTTGTAGCCATAGTGATCGCGGCAGCTAGTTGCGCGATGTCACTCTTCATTGTTCCCGCCGGTGGGGCGCCGACGCATGCCGTCTCACTCACTCCCGCCGGTGAGACGCCGATATGTGCTGTCTCGTTCACTCCCGCCGGTGAGACGCCGATATGCGCTGTCTCGTTCACTCCCGCCGTAGGACACGTCGCGATCTGCGGGGCAGACGCCTGCGTCGGTATCGGCGGTAGCGGCTCTGGGTTGTGTGGTTGCTCGGTGATAGCCAGCACTTGCAAGCGGCTATCGTCAACCCAGGCGACAGTGCGTTCGTTGTTGTTGTTGCCGGAGTCATCAATCACGGTGTCAATGTCGTCTTCGTCGGTGTCCGTTTCCGCTTCTAATGCCGCTATCTTGGCGGCGGCGAGCTGTAGCTGGATGTGCAGTAGTTCTTCCCTGGCCTTCAGTAATTTCTTGCTTTTCTTTGATATTACAGAAGGTGCTAATTTCTTCGTGTGTGCTGCGGGCAGCTGCGCCTGAGCGGGCGCAGCCGGCGGCGCCAGCTGCTCTTCTTGGCGGCGTTCTGGCTCAGTAGCCAGCGGACTGGTCGTTTGACTTGTGGCCGAGGTATCTGGCATAGTGGTACCAGTGACTTCGGTCCCCGACGATGTTTCCGTCTCCGACGTAGGCGATCTTTCTTGTGTACGGGAACGAGTGACGGGCATCTTGACAATCTTCAATGTTCAATCTTCAATCTTCAATCTTCAATACGACGATCCGGCTCGAAGGACCAACAATGTGCCGGATGACACGTGGCCGGGTTTGGTACGAAGATGAGGGAGGAAGCCAGACGGTCAGACGCCCGTCTTGTTTGATGATGATGTTGATGAAATGATAACGCCTTATGTCGGGTTACGGAGTAACAGCCAACCCAATGTTTACTGTGTGGACTGTATTGTATGCGGTGAGGTGGCTGTGTATTCTTCCTATTTTTCTTCCCAGGATCTGTTCAGGTTGATCTTCTAGGGCTCTTCCTACTTGCTTAGGAGAGAAGGTTCTTCCTTGCTACTGCTGGATCGAATGATTCTATGGACCCCCTGCTCGCCTTATATTCACAATTTTTGGCGGGAAAATCCCCACCCACGCAATTACTGTGTGAGCGAGAGGTCGGTGCGAGCGAGAGGGGAGATGGCATGCGCGTGTTTTCCGCGGTCGATCGGCAATACCGTAGGGAGAGCCGCATGCCATCTCACAATTAGAAAGAGAGGGAAATAGTACGGGCTTGCATTTTGACTCGAAAAGGCAATACCGTAAAGAGAGCCGCGTCCTATTTCCCTTCCTAGTCCTCGTTATCCTGTACGAGGGTGTGTGCCTACTTAGGGTGTGTTTCCTAAACCCCCGGCTGTCATTCATTTATTTCCCATAAAGTTTTACAATAATTTACAAATTCAAAGTTCAAACATATCACAATATAACAAAACATAATAAATAACAAAAACTTTATACAATTAACATTTTATAACGCTGTCCCGTACAGATACATAAAACCTATTTGTCAGTATTTACACTTGAATAGTTATGTCTCAGGTGGGACTCGAACCAGCATCTCGTTAGGGGTCTGTACCCTTAACGCCCCAAAAGAAACTTTTGATAAAACAACGGTGACTTACAGCGATAAGAATATGCTTAAAAATTCGCACTGTGACGCAGTGTCCCGGTGGCTAAATGGTGTAGCGCCGCGCCTGGCATGCGAGGAGATGCGTGTTGGAGTCCCGCTTGAGACGTAATTTTTCAAGTTTAAATACTGATATTATATTTGCAATTAAATTGCTTAAATATTATGATATTTATATGTATGTAAAGTAAACCTTTTAAATGGTCTAATCTATCTATCGTTTTACCAAATTTCATCAACACTGATTCAGTAGAAAGCGTGAAAGCATAACCGACAGACAATGTTACTTTCGCATTTAAATATTAGGTGTTAAAATATGAAATTGCCGTTTTGTATGGACGAAATCGCGAAAAGTCATTTTTCCATACTAACAATTTTTTAGTTTTTTTAAAAACGCCTGAACCTTTTTCGATGCAATTAAAGGTGAAAGTTAGATGGTTATGAAGCTACGCATTATAGTATTTAAATTTCTGAAAATCAAAGTATATAATACAAATATACTTAATTGAAGCAAGAAGGTCAGCTGACACATTATAAGGGGTCTTTTCAACGACTTCCTTTGAAGTAATAGGCACTAGTATTGCATTTTTTTTAGACAAAAGTTACTGTGTTTTGTTTTTGATACAATACAAAAAGAATGATGCAATAATATGACTATACTTAAGAGCTATAAACAAAATAAAAAGTGGGAAAATAATCGGCAATTTCATACTTTAACCCCTATTAGTAGTTAGGATTTGTTATGAAGACGGTATAGATCCCATGAATTTTATAAGGGGTAACAAAATTTTTTTTTAGTTTATTTTAGTGAAATATATTGCAAAAAGTGATCGCGCTACAACCTAATTCTACGAATACATATTCAAAGTAGCGGGGGTGTCTAGTTATTTGTAAACTATTTCTTTTTAACTAAAAAAAACAGTTTTGAACTTAAATGCATCCGTATGGTCATGGGAAGTGTTTTTGATTTTGTTATTCTGTTTTAGTTGCCAAGGCTTTGGTTTATATTATTCAACAAATTTAACCGTTGTTGCATGCCGGATAGTTAATAGGATTCCCGACCCTGCTGACTACAGAGATAGCGTGGGAAAGACAAACGTTTGCCTTCCACTGCTGACTACTGCTGACGGCGTGTTATGAGAGTTTATAACGTAATTAGGACTATACGAACCCTCTAGTATAATTGTTATAAGGTTTCACAGCAAATGCTTTAAAAGTAAAGTTAATAAAACTCTTATTGTACAACATCGTCTCAATATAACAAGATTTTAATATAATTATCGTGAAACACCTTTAACTGACAACTTTGTTTTTTAATAATCCCTTTAAACATAGGCATAATAAATTTGAAAGATTTTAAATTAATAGTTAGGCATTAAGTATGACAAAAACCTACTACATGTCACTTCAATTTAAAAAAGATTATGTCAAGTGTTTTGTGCTTTCCGTAAATTCATTGGAATCGTACGCGGAAATTATTTTAATATGAGTGTTATCGTTATGATCTGTGGTTATGATAATGTGGTGGTAAGCTACCTAGTTGAATAAAACAAAAGTGAGATGATTAGGGACTGTGAATGTGTGTGAGTGAATGGGGACTCTTGCATTGACTCATGTACCTATATTCCTGCGTAAAACTTCCATTGTGATTTAATTGTGTTAATGACCATGTATTTCAATAAGGTCAGTTACTTTCGGGTTAGGTTATAATGTTTCAGTAGTTAAGTAAGATATTTTAATAAAATTAATACAACTAAAGATTTGGCTTCATGGCTTTCGTCTTAGGCGTATTACTTATAGTGAAAAAAAAAACTAAATCAATATCATTTCTCGCTTAACAATACTCAAGTCCTTTGTCCAGTTCTTATCCTTATGAGCGAAAAAAGTATATCCATTTGTGCTAGTTAGCGTCGCATAATCTATAACACTATCTGATGTAACTGCACCTACACGTAAACAAACTCCCGCAAATTGAAATGCACCGCCCTTACTCCAACTTAATGCATAAAACATAGATAATGAAGCTATTAGTACTCAACACAAACTTAAGAATCTTGGCACATTCTTTTAGGTTTTAACTCAAGAGATGTTCTGATTTAAACTTATTTATTTATTTATTTTATTTATTTGGCTTACCTGTGTAACCTGACCTGTGTAAGGTCACGTCATAAACATTTCCAATACTTATAGGCTAAGTGTAGTGACTACTTATAAGTAAACACAGCACGCAATTTAATATTAATCGATAAAGCAGAGGAGTTGGTATAGACAACGGCAGGTCAACCCACCCAAAAAGTCAAAAGGTCAGTAAATTGATTTTCAACTTGAAGTCCAACAAGTAGAGATCAACTTTCATGATCACTATCGCTATAGTTAAATGATTCGGGGTTTATACCATGTACCTTTTTTTTATGAGTTCCCGATATTTCGGCACTGTAGCAAGCGCAATGATCACGGCAGAAGAACTGAAGTATTGCAAGAAGTTCTTCCGTGAACTGAAGACTTTGAAAAAGAAGAACTGAAGTGTCGAAATATTGGACACTAATGGAAAAACAAGGTACATAGTTAAAATCCCACACCAATTAACTTCAATTAACTACAAAAAAAAAATATTATCTGAATATTTTTGGCGGTTTGATTGAAAGTTTTAAAATAATTTTGGACTGTTTCCTAAATGAAACTTCGCGCGAAAGACGATAACTACTATGCATCTGTTGTTAAAAATATGTTGAGAAAAATGATTTCTTATCAAAACTTAACATACATTTACATTATGTCTCAGGCGGGACTCGAACCCGCATCTCCTCGCATGTCGGGCGGGCGCTATACCATTAGGCCACCGAGACACTGCGACTCAGCGCGAATTTTTCAAGCTTATTCTTAACGCTGTAAGCCAGCGTTGCTTCATCAAATGGTAGGAGTTTGCACCCTTAACACTCGAAAGAAACATCTTTGCAGATGTTTGACAGTCAGTTAAGATGAAACAGCTATTTATATACTTTATTTGATATTTTAGCAATTAAATTGCAATTATAATAATGCGAGTTTGAGTCCCGCCTGAGACATTAATTTTTCAAGTTTAGGTATATACTAATATTATAAAATATATCAAATAAACTACATTTTTTACTTCATAAATAGGCTCTTAATACTATACTGAACAATGATTATAAAAAAAATTGATGGTGATCAAAAAGTATTTCTGTATTATGCAGTTTAATTCTATATTCCACAAAAATATATGACCCAGATTGAAAATATATCCGCCACCGAAGACGAGAGTTTATCCCACCCAGCATTCAACTGCTAGATATTTTTACTGTCCAAATATGGTTCCAGCAAACAAACGTTTCAGCAAGAGGTTCTTATGTGATTTATTTGGATGGCACAGTAAAGGGAAACTACCGTAGTGTTATCTTCAGTTACAGTTGTTAGAATAATACGCCATGTGTTAGTATTATAAATTAATTACTTGTGTGAATATTTAAATTTAGTTTTGTAAGTCCTGTGTTTTGACAAACGCCCGTGCTATTTCCGATTGTATGCATCAAAATTGTCTGTCAGTGCACGGTAGAGGGTTATAAAGGTGGTAGCACGAGCATTTGAGGCATTCGGTTTTATAACTTCGAACTGTAATTATCTTAGCAATAAAGTATTCAGATAACAGATCCTAAGGCGTTATAATTATAAAGCAGGACCCCTTTTACAGTGGAAACAGATTTGAAACCCAAATACTTGATACAATGAAAACATTTCGAGAATCTAAATATAGGTTTTGTTTTCGGGATAACTCCGTTGATAGTCCCTTTTAAACCAACGGAAAAAAGATGAACAATACGAAATATATTTTTTGTTTAACCTGTAAGTTGATCGTAGATTTTTATTATTCAGTATGTACCCATATCCAATAACTAAAAGAAAACCACCGACCAGCCTAAAGGGTAGAAAAATAAAGATTGACAGTCTTCTAAAATTAAATAATATTCAGTGCCATACGAAAAATCACAACAGTCATCTTGTTCAAGAAATTTAACCACGGAAGAGTCAAAATATCTTATATGTGGATGAGACTAAAAAGTACGTCGTAATCGTTTTAGCGATTGATAGACACGTAGTAGTCTCGCGCTTAACACTTAGCTATATGGATCGCTACCCTCTTATTAGTCACAGTTTATCTTCGGGATCTTGTCTCGTGTAGGAATCGCAAAGTTGATGCTTACGTATCCGAGTCACGTCGCCGCTCGAGTTAACCTGCATTGGCCATTTATTCACGTTCACTTGAGTCTGACATCGATACATTTTGTGCTCGGAACTCGGATTGGTTGGATAAATGCTTGTTTTGTATTGATAGACACTGTTTATAGTTGACCATTAGGTCAACTATAAACAGAGTTCCAGCAAGGATATTCTGGTGTTGGAGTAGATGGGAGAAGACGGACAGCAGCGTCTTCTCGTCGTTATTGGCCCTATTGCAATCGCTAACCCGCCCACTAAAGTGTTTCGTTTATAGCAAATTCCATTGTCCAACAGTGCACTGAACGTGATGCATCGTTAATCGTGTGTGCGGTCTTCCTCGTGGCTCGTTCTTCAAGTCGAAGTTTCCATCACGAAAGCGTTTAAACCAAAATCGCACGTTGCGTTCATTAGCAGATTCTGCCGCGTTACTTCCGCGTCGGAACTCGTATTCAAAAATCACTCGAATTTTCGCAGTATCCATTTTTCTTGTCTAAGTTAAATAACAAAATCAATTGAAAGTCGATATTCAAATGTTTCACATTTTTAAAAGAAGAACATCATAGAAACCATGTGAAAAAAGTTTCATTCGAAAACCTCAAACCATGAAGATTCTATGTCAATTCAAAGAACCTATTACAATAAAACGGCTATTTCATATTTTAACCCCTAATAGTTACAAGTTTTGGTATTTATAATGCTATTGATTAAATTAACTTAATAGTTTAATTTTTACAATAGCTATACATTAATTAGCTATGTTCAGTTCTAAATGTATAGGTATAATAATAGTTATCATTTTATGGACGGTAAGTCTTACGAAATAGAATGGAACGTAATTCGATATTTTCCCGCTCCCCTGAGAAGTTAGCAGAAGTAGTAATTGGTAGCTCTAACGTATGAATCCTTATAGGTCTATACGCATTTTTCTTGGAAGTCTAGGTATCGCAAATGTAGATTATCATCTATATAACGTAAAGGTTTTTTGCTTTCAATCGACGAAGTATATTGTGGATTGATTGTTTTAATATACGCTTATTGACGAACTCGGCATATAAATATTGAAGATGAAAAGAATACCAAAGTTATTAGCATATTAAAAAAAAATACAGAATGCAATGTTAAGATTAAGTAATTTAGAAGTGACTATACCATGTTTCTTGTTTTTATGAGTTTAAGTTAATTCAGTACTGCTGCAAGCGCCATGATCACGGAAAAACTTAAGTATTTACACGGACGAGCTCTACTACTACTAGTATTTACGACCGATACCGAAAAATTTAAGCTGAGGCAAATAAGTCATACTATATTATAGTGACCAAGAAAACTCTAAAAAAATAATATGTTTTTTGGATGTATAACGGGTGTAAAAAAATCAAACGCAGATCCGAAAACCAGTATTGTCCCCATCACTAGGATCATTTTTTTCTTCAGGACCATATATGGGAAAATCACAATTTTGTTTTCCATTTTATTACAAAAACTGTTGCCAAAGGTTCTTTAAAAACTTTTCTTCTTACAAAAATAGTGTTTTTTTATTATTTTGTTATTTTTTTACTTTAAGGCTTTTTTAATTACAATACGCAATATACGGCTCAGCGCGGACGAATTTTGAATTTAGCAGCCATCTCCAGCGCAGCGGTCCACGCTCCGGCTGCTATACATTGCGCGCTATGTATTTTAATATTTTTTCAGTCAAAAAATAAAAATCATTTCCCAGATATAATATTTTGTAATATGACTTGGTTTGCTTTTCAGATTGCGTAGCTTCAGGGTCTGCGTTTAGTTTTTTTACATCATATCGTTAAAAAAATAATCATTAGGTACCGTTTTACTAACTTAGGCATATGATAAATAAAAAACAAGAAAGTAACAAGCTAAGTTACTGAAGTGATGTAAAAATAGCTTACCGCCAAGCTATGTTGGCGGGATGACCTCGGCGATGTTAAAGCGCCTCCAGGGGCCTATTTGCAGAAATAAAGCTGATTTTACTGATTTTATTTTACTGATCGCAGTTTGGCCAATAGTAGAGACGACGCTGCTGCCCGTCTTCTACTGGCAATATATTCAGTGCCATACTAATTCAGGATCAATTATTTAATGGGACCACGGAAGTCAAAATATCTAAAAAGTGGATGAGGCTAAAAAAGTGCGTCGAATTTGTTTTAGCGATAGACACGTAGTCTCGCGCTTAAGACTTAGCTATATGGATCGCTACCCTCTTATTAGTCACAGTTTATCTTCGGGATCTTGTCTCGTAGGAATCGCAAAGTCTTCTACTGGCAATAGATACTTCTTTAGTCGCCTCTTACAATACCCCTAAAAAAAGAAGGGTTGCTATTCATTTACTGTAAACCACACGACAATTACTATTCATGCAAGTCACAAACTTTATGAGCGGCTTATAACACAATATCTATTAATTTACATACGCCTCCAAAGTCCAGCCACGTTAGCGTCAGATTAGTTAATCGCGCGTGACATCACGTTGTACGACATATTGTTGTCGTACACGCATATTTTATCATGACACGACAAAACTTTGCCGCCCTAACGCCTCGTAGTAAGGTCTATTATTAACTATATGAGTCATAAAACAGGGATGGGAAACATTTATTGAACTTTGAAATCACGGTCATGTCTTGAAATGTGTCAACACGAAGTATTTTAGTAAAAAGTCGATACGGTTGCCCAAAAAACTTGAAACAAGCATGCATCCCTACTTAACGTCTTCGCTGTTTTACGTGGCTAATTAATTAATTTTTAAGCTCGGCGATAAAATTGGAAAAAAAAAATGTAAGTAGGTAAGTGGTTTCTTTAGCTTCTTTAACCGGTCCAGCCTCGGTATTTAAAAAAAAACCGACCAAGTGCGAGTCGGATTTGCGCACTGAGGGTTCCGTGCCAACTTTAACTGAATTAAGGGTCCACTTACTTCCACTTAGCCAAAATACCACAATATTTAATTGACTGCAAAAATAACTTTGTTTTTCATAGTAATTGTATAAAGGACAAAGTTATATTTGCAGTTGTTAAAAATGTGCTAGTTCTCAAAAATTATCGTTTTAACTAATTTTCGTTGTAAATTTTTGTTAAGATCTATAATATATTTTTTCAAAATTTTCACTTGCTTAGTTTAAAAGTTAGACGGGGACCCGTTTTACCACTTTGAAAGCGTCTATCTTCCAAACATCTTTTGGAAAAAATGGTTCTAGAAAACTCTACCTATGTCATTTTAAAAGACCTATCTATAGATACCCCATACGCGTAGGTTAAAGTAAAAAAAACATTTTTTTGTTTTATATCTATGTATGGGCAGCCCCCCTTAAATATCATTATTCTTTATTTTTTGTATGAGAATCGTAAAGCGGTCAAAAAGATACACCTATATACCAAGTTTCAACTGCGTAATGCTAATATTTTCAGAATAAAGTGGCTGTGACATACGGACGGACGGACGGACAGACAGACTGACAGACACACAGACAGACAGACAGACTGACTTGACGAATCTATAAGATTTCCTTTTTTTGCCATTCGGATTCGGAACCCTAAAAATGGTTATGGGAATTTAAGCTATAGAGAAAGTTTCTAAAATCAAGAATTGCCATGTATACGTAGATAAATACATTTTGGTATAGAGAATAACTGGTAACAATTTAAAATATTCGAGTGATCTCATAGGAAAGGGGCAGATCTGGGAGTCCGATTTAACAGATTCCCAGACGCGATCGAAGCACTGTGATAAATAATTAATATCACATTAATAATGGTTCAACAATAGGAATTTTCATACAACCAATTATATTGATATGACGTTCTGGTATAATAACATTTTGAAAAAAATATTATAAACTTTAAAAACTTTCTTCTACATCTTCTTAAAATTTTGATCGTTTGATAAATCTGATTACACTTTCCGTTTTATTGGGGGCACCTAAATGTGTCAACTACCTTTTCGTCTAAAATTGGTGAAATTCCTCATTGTTTAGTGCAAATGTTTGCCACCGCTGCCCAAATCGGCGTCAGTTCCGGGAACGCTAAGCTAGTTTCCTATTAAACATTTTGTCCGCACCTAGCCGACGGTGAATTGGCGAAAACGTTTTCCTACAAATTTGGGTCGGGCTATCAATCATGGCCGAAGTTCTGTATACACGTGGTAGTTTTTATAAGCGAAAGCCGGTAATGTATAAAAGAGTTTTGATTGTTACGATAAAAAAATTATACAACCTTAATGTCAGTGCGGCATTGATATGAAAATGTTTGTTATTTATTCTGACGGTATTCTTGACGTATGATCTTCAAAGGTTAAAATAGCCTAATAGTTTTCCAAGCAGCCTATTATGTGATTTAAGTATCTGAGGTGTATTGTTTCAACGAATTCCATATTGCGACTTCCCTTCGACTTCGGCAAAGAAACTTCCCTAAATTGACCCGTTGTCATAAAGACAGAAAAGCACACATTTGTATTTACAAGCATGGAAACTGTTTAACTAAAACAGAAAAGAATAGCATCAACTCATATCTTCCTATGAGAAAAGTCACAACCTTCTTTTGGGGTGGTGGGATCTATCTCCTAGTGATCCACTCTTTGGTTTTCTAACTATTGATGACAGCTGACTGATCCCTCTGCGGTGGTAGGCTTCATAAGAGGCTGCCTGAATGCTACCACCCTCTTGCCGGAGTCCAGCGCCAAACAGTGCCTCTGTGTTCCACTTGTGTGTGGGAGAACCAGTGCCTCTGGGTAGGCTCGCTCCATCTTAGGGCTCATACAGACGAACGGCACGGCAGATACAATTGCAGCCGTCACCATATTTCGGCGGCGACCGACGACGCGTCAGCGGCAGCCGTCGACGCGTCGGCGGCAGTCGCCGATAGGTGGCGACGGGTGCAGTTGTTGCGTGTCTAGTCGCCATTTTGTCAGTCGACTGCAAATTTACCCGTCACTCCACAACTGCAAGCGTCGGCGTTGCGTGACGGCTGCCGTCGACGGCTGCAGTTGTATCTGCCGCCAACAAAGTGCCGTTCATCTGTATGAGCCCTTAGGCATCTTCGTAGCCGTAGAGTTAAGTATGTAGTCTAGAGCAAGCCCATTGTTTATAAAAAAAGTACTAGAACTAAAACATTTTTAAACCACTAGTCACTGCCCTAGAGTTGTAACTTTAATAGATTGGAGTAGACAAGTAGGTCGGAATGTGTGCTATTTGCGTAACAACTTCGTTTTGATGTTTCAAAATGTTTCTCGACTCTGTAAGATTCAATACAAGTCATTTGGGTGTAGGGCTGCCGGCTATATTAATATTTATTTACTTAAAATGGAGGTCACGTGAATAATAACTACATAAACAACTTTCCAATAGGTATAACTTTTTTCACAAAGCTTGCAATATACCACCAATTTTGGATCGGCCCTTGATAATGGTCTGGTATTTCTTGATTGGAATTGACTTAAAATTAGTGTAAAAAAATTCACTTATTTTCCCCTTTTGTGAATGCTGTTAACCCTATTTCATGGCTCTCGCTCAATTAGTTCTATTTATTGAAATTTAAAAGAACTTTGAAAGAATTGCCTGACGTTTTAATTATATACAATTTCTAGCTATTCCCTGCCACGCTTCGCTGTGGCACATTGTGATTGAATGGTTTTTGTTCATTATTGCTTTTTTTTTTCGCTGTCGCGGATAAATAGATTAAACAATCCTTGATGCGGATTATATACCATGCTAAAATTTCAGCTCGATCGGTGCAGAACTTTTTGAGTTTTTGAAGCGTACACAAACCAACATAACATTTTTATTTATATAGATAATCGAAATAATACAGCTAACACAATTTTATGGACAGTGGCAAACATTTGATCTAAAATAATTAGTACCTCTACTAATCTAATGTTTTAGTAAAATGTGTTTTATGATTTGTGTTATATAAATCGTTTACTGAAAAATTGAAATTTCAATAAGTTTAACTGTTACATTTTTAAAGTAAAAGTTGCTAATGAAAAAATTCGTAAATTCAATGTTTTTTTTCTCTTTAGCCAGTCTTAAGATTCTGTATTCGCATTTGTTTTTTATTTCTCTCCCTAATAAAGTACGTGGTGTACTCCAATCTAATCACTGTAAACCCTTTCGTATTTATTTATATTGGTTTTATTCTGCGTCTATTCGGCTAAGCTAACTTATTTAATGCAAATAAGAGGCTATGGTCTGTCGCCCTCGATCTTGTTCTCCATTTTGCTATTGAATCGAAGATGAATTAACGCGAAATTAAATTTTCAGACGGCTTTTACACGAGTGACTGGTTAAAATTCGTCTGAAAGTCGATTTAAGACATCGCTTGCCTAAACAATGAGGTTTTGTGTTTTTCTAAAGTAAAAGGTGTCTGGTATTGTTTTTAACGTTGATCAATAAAGAGCGAAGATATTTAATTTGACCCTTTACGATGATTGATGTATGATTAATAGCATCTATTGACGACTTTTCTTGCTCGATAAGAATCTTAAGGGAAGATTCAAATACTCGTAGAGATACAAATAAACCTTTGAAAAAAAAATTACTTACCTACCGGATTTAAATAAATGGATATAAGAGTACGTAACACGTGTTACTATCTCGTATGTAGAAGTCTAATGTCCACAAAGTGTTATAAATTTGTGTAAAACATGAAATGCGTGTCAGGTATTTCATAAATACATGGAAATCGTACCAAATGACAATAAATTGTTCATCATACCGTTTGAAAATGGAATCTCTAACTCACTTGAGCATTACAGTATTTAAATAAAAAAAAAACAAAAACAAAAAAGGCATTTATTTCAACGTTTAAAAATAAGAATTTGGCTGTATAAGCTCGATCCCTCTACCGACCCAAAAAGGGTAAATTGAAAAAATAAATACCTACACAGAACTGCCACACACAGTTAACGTAAAACAACTTGTTAGGCTTTTGGTGATGACACATTTGGGTTTTTATCATAATTTTTGGGTTACCCTTTTTGTTTTGATATAATTTGGAAAGCTAAACTTATAATTTGAGATTTTCAGTTGTCTGTCTGTGTTTTTAAATTAGCTGATTTTAAACTTCAAAATTAATTTATAAATATATATTATAATCAGTTACATAATATTACTACTGTTACAATAAATATTTTTTACAACAATTTTAGAAATATTATGTTCTAGGATTTTATGGATTTGTCTTGGCCTCGAATAGCGAAATAACCAATAAAATTTCGGAAATTATCACTACATTATGATTCGATGGAGTTTTTGTTTTTAGTCTATCTGCGATCAGCCTCAGAAGCTTTAATCAGATGATTTATTATATTAGTTTAATGGCAGTTTTAGTCTTTCACATCCTTTGATGTGTCACTAATTAAATTTATAACAGTATTCAAGTTAAATTGACGCTATTCGCTCTCTTTTCAGCCTGAACAGATAGTTTGAATACCAATGATATTTAAAAAGTATAGATAGGTTATGCCCTTACAAAACTATCGAAATATATGTGCCGCTTGCGAACAACTGCACACATGCGTAATTCTTATTTTGTCCTTGTCATACTCGTGAAAAGAACAATTACTTTCTCTTTCATGGATATGAAAAGACGTCACAATTGTGACGTTTTAGGGACGCATATTGAGAGCGCATGTAACATATCTATTACTTTTAAATATCATTGTTGAATACTAAGTTAACTCAACATTTATTAAAATTTATTCTGAGGCAATACTAAGTACGCCGTGACAGCTAGTTTTTAGCTCCCGACGCGAAAAGCAGGATGGTATAAGTTTGAAGCCAATGACTGTGTGTATGTCTGTGGCATCGTAGCTCTCGGACGGGCCAATTTTGTTGTGAGTTTTTTACGTGAAAGCAAGATTCCTCGTGTGGTTAAGGTCATTAGCTACCTATATTTTGTAAAATTCGATTCAACAGTTTGCAAACTGATATCTTACACATTTTCGGATTTTTATTAAATTTTTAATAATTATGAATAATCTCACAGCCCTAGAGACGCTAAATATAGCGCTAAATCAGCTAATAAAGCGGTCACTAACTGAAAAAGTTTGCTGTATACAATCGCTATCAAAATAAACAACACTCACTCAGCGGTAATTGGTTTAAACGAGAGGTGTCGAGATTGGGTTTCCTACTTGAAATCGAATGCCCTTTCCTTGAATATTGAATACTCGAAAACTTTTCGTCGACAAAATGATAAATCGACAAAACATGAGCTCAACAGATCGTTATATCGGTGCATCAAAATCTCGAACGTAACCGCGACGGATCGTATCGGTGAGGTATAATTTAGAACATAGGAAATAATTTAGAACAACAATTTCTACTAACGACCTAATAAATATGATAAATAATTTTCCCTCAAATAAGTTGCGAATTACCTACGAGTATTTTGTCGATTTATAATTTTTCGAGGAAAAGTATTCTAGTATTTGATATTCGAGGAAAGGGAATTCGATTTTAAGTAGGAAACCCACTACTTGGGACGTATTTGAGTCTTCACAATGCGCGCGATTTAACATAATATAGTATAACAGATATTAACATAATATAACAGATATTGTCTGCTTCATTTTAATATAACTGTAGGATCGGGGAAGTTGAATAGACATTATTTTTTAATTCTTCATATTATTCCGTCTTCTACAACTTAACGTCTTAAAATATTAAAATATAAAAACCCACATACGTCTACACACTTTCACCGCGATCCTCCAAGTCTGCCAAATATTTCATCTTCTCATTCTCTTCATTCTTAACATCGTTCCACTCTTGTTCGTACGTTCACTATTATCATTCAAACCATCCTCATCGTTCATTCCGATCAATCACTCTCTTAGTCTCTTTTAATCATTCATTCACACTCACAATCCCACATAAAAGCATTGTAAATATGCATTGAAACAAAAGATATGTTTACGGATTTTAAATTCACGTTGTGCATTTTGTTTTTCTCGACATTTTGAACCCTTTTCAGCGTTCGTTCGTAAGAGGCGGTAGTTTTAAACTATTTTCGAATTACCTACTTTAAGACGAATAACACCTAAGTCTGCATGTGACCACGGATGCTATAAAGGGTTCAAAACGTCGAGATAAACCAGAGAGACTAACTTATTAGCGTTCCATGGATTCACCGTGCGCTTGCCGAGTACATCGTGTGGCAGAAAGAGAAATTCCGAGTAGCTCCCGGGACTTGTGACACGGGTGTAGGTTTAAGGGTCCCCTTTCCGACGTACATCAACACTCAGTCACCTTCACTACTCGTATTTCACTCCCTGCTCAGCCATACCTGGTACGTACCTGCTAAAGCACTAGTCTCTGGTCTTTCAACAGGTTTAGAGATATTTTTCTGGTATACCTCTCACTCCTATTTCTACAGCATACATATAGACTTACTACATAACCGTTTTTCGTTACTTAATTAAGGAGATTAAAATATTTGTCTTCTTTCATTAATAATATTTTATCTTTCATTTCAATCGATAGTCAATTCTTTGATGTTTTAACAAACCAAGTCTGCGGCTTTAAATAACTTCAAAATCAGTGTTAACTTTTGTTCGTCGAATTCTCATAATGGTCAAAGTTTGGAACTGGGGTGACAATGTAGCGGGTTGCAATGCTACTGAGTTTCATAACTAAAACTTTGTAAGAGTTTTCTGGTGGACTCTTGGTTGGGAAGTTTTTGTAGGAAAGTATTTTAAAATCAAGGTATTTGATACCCCAGTATCCAAAGTGTTAAAAAATTCCCAACTTTTATTTATTTTATATTTCTCTTATTTTTAAGAGTGGAGCTTTCTATTTTTTCTTTTCTTTTAAAACTCGTAAGTATAATTTAAGCCAAAAAGTTTGCTTTTAGAATGTTTTAAAATGATCTGTATTTTCAATATAGGTACATAGCAAACTTTTTGGCTCGGTTCGAATAAAAATTTCGCCTGTCTGAGGTGGGACTCGAACCCACAACACTTCCGTATACCGTAACGTTACGGTAAGGTAAGGAAATGTATTTGAAATTTTGTTTGTAAATTGACCAACTTAAAGTTATACCCGAGTTAGATTATTAGTTCTTTAGGTACTGCTTATAAGAAAAAGAAACATTCAATTCGGTCAGCCCCGTAAAACGATTTGGTCAAAAATTTTAAGAAAAAAATATATCCGTCGAATTTAAGACCAACTTTTTTTCGTAGATTTATAAAAGCATTTAGGGTAGAGTTCACCAACAGACTTTTAAGTTTTAAACAGCGTCTAAAATATTGTTTGACATATTTTGTATGGGAATTGTTTCAAATTAATCGTCAATCTATGTTTACCGGCTGTTTAAGAATTGGTGAACTCGGGTCTTAGGTACTTCTAGAAAAAAAAAACAATTATTTATTAAAACAATCTTATAATTATTTACGGATAGCAAGCCTTCGATAACCAACATATAGATCTGTCTTTTATAGCAATCTCGTTCATAACACAGTTTGACACGTAAATCGATTCATGCCTAAATATCGAATCGGCCCGATCGGCCGGCCCTAACGGCATCAGCGAATCTCCATTATGCCGTGGAATCGAACCGACGAACCGGTCCCTAATTGCGTGGTTCTAATTGGGGAAAGGGTCCACCTGAGTCGACTATTGAACAGTACAAAAACGGTTATCGAATACGACTTTACGCAACCGAAATACGACGTTGGAATATTTAACACAACTGATCAATTGTTACTTTTGCGATGTTCAGAAAGTGATTTCTTTAACGTTTCAGGGAAGAGAACTTACAGGCAATCTGGACATTCCGATAACACAGGATCTGTAGTGGCGTAGGTTTAAAATAGAACAAATGAAGTAGAGCACCGCTTCCTATTCTATACAACGTGCATTTTTAAGAACCAATCTGAACCAAGATAACCGACATTGCTCGAAGAATTGCTGAACTGATGTGGTAGTTGGCCGGGAAGAACCGTTGGCCGTTGGGGCGAGAAGGTGCTGGAATGGCGACCTTGTACATGACGAAGACCTGTGGGTAGCCGCTGGATGCGGGTGGCGCAAGACCAATCTTTGTGGAGATCCTTCAGGGAAGGATATTATGTCCAACAGTAAGCGTCTTTTGGTAGAGTTGAAAATCTCCTTCATAAAAATAATTTTAGAAAAATATAAAATACTAGCTGTTGCCCGCGACTTCGTTCGCGTCAAATACTGTTATTATGATCGCGACTATTTTTGCAACATTTTTCACTCATGCTTCGCTCCTATTGGGCGCAGCGTGCTGTTCTATAGCCTAAAGCCTTCCTCGATAAATGGACTATCCAGCACAAAAAGAATTTTTCAATTCGGACCAGTATTTCCTGAGATTAGCGCGTTCAAACATACAAACAAACAAACAAACTCTTCAGCTTTATATATTAAGAATAGATTGGTTCAGACTATTCATTTTGAATGTTATACCTAATGATTACATAACCTGGGCTTCGTTTGTCAGGCGGTAAAAAATGCACGGTGCATATGGGTGTCTTACTCTCGTAAGAGGCTGCTGAAGGAGTTTTTCAACTCTACCAAAAGACGCTTACTCTTGGACATATCTTTCCTTGAAGGATCTCCACAAAGATTGGTCTTGCGCCACCCGCATCCAGCGGCTACCCACAGGTCTTCGTCATGTACGAGGTCGCCATTCCAGAACCTTCTCGCCCCAACGGCCAACGGTTCTTCCCTGTATCACATCAGTTCAGCAATTCTTAGAGCGATGCCGGTTATCTTGGTTCTTCTACGGACATTCTTATATTTGATTCTATCGCGCAGGGAAATACTTACTAAGCCTCGCTCTGTCTATTGCCCGTTTGTACAACCTCGAGCCTTCTTAGT
The DNA here is from genome assembly GCA_949315895.1 of Anania crocealis. Lineage (NCBI taxonomy): Eukaryota > Metazoa > Arthropoda > Insecta > Lepidoptera > Crambidae > Anania > Anania crocealis. Next base: position 4,232,620 of record OX438880.1, read on the forward strand.
ATGAGGCTAGGTTGGTGTGGTGGTGCTGCGGTATACTACGCCTAAGGGTCCTTGGTTTGTTCGTCTTTTAAGTAAAATATCTTTTCTATGTTGACTCGTGCCTGTAAGGCAAGCTGGCCCCAGTTGCTGTTACGAAATAGAAATCGTAAGAGCAAGCCACAGGTCTGTAATGGGTCTGACATGAAAAAACTCGGACACAAGAAGTTAGACGTTGAAGGGAAGTCATAAGAAAAGAAGAAGCATATAAGACTTTCCCCCGTTTATAGTTGCTTTACTCAACACCTATAAGACGAGATGAGGTAGTGGTATTTTATTTTATGCCAGAATCATCTGTAACAACAAATATGTGCCATGTACGGTTTTTTTTTTATTCGTCTATCTTCATCCAAAAAAGAAACAAACAAAACATTTGTCAAGTCATATTTCTCTAAACAAACATCCTGCAGGCATCATATATACAAATTAACGTTACCTTCGTTTCACGAATACATAATATATGAAGGTGATGCTTTAAATCCGACCTTTTTATCCCCCCGTGTACCTACCGCGTAAAAGTAATTTCCCCTCTACAATGAGGATGAGTAAACGTCGAGAAGCCTGAATAGGATACCGTTCGCTCATTGTTAAATAAAAGTTTTTTTTTCATCCACGCTTCGCAGATATTTACTAGGTTCCTTATTCAGAGTATAGACTCTGAGAAGTGACTGGTCACCTCATTAGAGATAACTGATTCGGGGTTTATACCCTTTATAGGTACTCTTGATTTTTATGAGTTTCCGATATTTCGGCACTGTTGCAAGCGCCATGACCACGGGAGAACTGATGTATCCTGTGGGTAGGTAATTGTTAAGACAGAATAATCAAGCCACCCTCCATCGCAGTATTTTACACAGGTAGGTAAGTAGCGGACCTCTTTGAAACGATGAAGAAATTAAAAAATTAAAAAATCCTATTTTATTGAAAAACTTCTACAAAAACATAATAAAAATGGAATCAATTAACTCTAGTGATAGTGACCATGAAAGTTTAAACCAACCTATTAATATCACTTTTACAAAAATATTTGTAATCAGTAAAATGCATATTGAAATACAAGTTCTGGAACAAAAATGTCGACTGCCTTAAGTGTGACTTGAACCCATAATCTTCCACTTACTGGGCGACTGTTCTAACCAATTGAGCTATTAAGACATTGTTATGTCGGCTTTTTGCTATAAGCAAAGTTTTACATTATTTGACTTATTCGCAGGTTCGATCCCCACACAGTTGAAATATTCTATAATATAAAACTGCATCGCTGAATATGTTACTAATCGCAAATCTCAAGAACGGCAGAACTGCTTTCTTTAACTCTTTTTTTAAGAATATTCCTTGAAGTACGAGGATGGTTCTTACGCAGAGAAAAATATTAAAACTTGCCTGAAACAGTCAAAAAACAACACTTTTCTATAGTCCCACACAAACTTTTTTTTTTCAACCATATTTGATGACAATTACATTTAAGACGTCGAAACCAAATATCTGAGGCAATATGAAGTTCGCGGGGTCCACTAGTTTGTGTATAAAACATTTTGAGATCACGAGTCTTCATGAATTTCAGTTATGCCCTAACTGAAATTCATGAAGATTCGTGATGCATATAACTTGAATACCCGTGATGTTTAAAAAGGAAAAACCGGGCTTTCTCGGTTATAACAATCTGTTAATTCTGTGTTATGCCGTTCATAAACTTAAACGACGGTTTTCAAGCTCTGCCATATCTGAGATCCAACGTTCGATTCTGAAATGGGTCAATAATTTTACCATATAATTGGATCTAGGTGTTTGTGGCACCTTCGTTTTAACTAATTTCCACAAAAACAAATTCTTACCAGCTACTTACTTACTTTGGAATCGGAACAATGTATGTGATCTTGTCCTTATTATTACTGTATCAAATCACTTGCCGTATCTCTCCGTTTAATGCTTCGCCATGATAGTCGTCTCAGTCTGTATCAGAGTGAACACAAAGTAAATTTTAGTGTAGAGAATTTAAAGGTGTGAAGATGTGTTAAGAATAAACGGTCACCATGTCACGTCCCATCTCAGGCAATCGATTTTTTCAATTTAAGCAATTTTATTTTCAATTCATACTAGCAATTTATTTGCTTGAAGAACATTTCTTAAAACATTGATTCTATGTATTGTACGGACACACACACTCCGCTCCGCAGTTGCACCCATCTATTATTCAGTGACAGTTGCGAAAACCGAAAAGATGGACGCTTTACAAGTTACGGTAGTCAAATCATATGCAAATATTTATTCTAAATAACAATAGAGATAAACGTATTGTCAATTAGATTAGCTTTCGCCAAAGGAGTCCCAAATTGTATGGAGGCCAGTCCCAGAATCTGTACATACCACCAAACGATAGAGTAATACACTTTGAATACTTTGTTAGTATCCAATTTATTCAAATGACTTCGTTTAGTGGTTCAAACAAAAAGATAATAAAGAAAATAGCAATTTGATACAAAACAAACTTTATGACGTCTGTCAGTTTTGTCATATCAAAATTGCGCATCTCGGAGTCGATTGTCATCGCTTGCTTGTGTAATTAACATTATAACAAAACAACAAACATTCTAAAAAGTATTGAGTCCATTTTTACCAAACTCAGAAAACGAAAGAGAGGTTATTAAAAGATCTCAAAATAATTTCTAGAGTCAGGAATATTTTTCATGATTTTTTAAATGGTGTACAATATCTATGCCTGTTAAGAGACATCTCCTTTAATGACGTTAGAAATCTTAGAATGTACAATGATGCATTAGAGTCGCCTCGCAAAACCTTACTCGGAACCGGGAACACATGAGGCGAGCCGCGAGACCAATCAAAAGCGTGGTCTTGCCAAGCGAAAGTGTAAAGTCTATTTTTATTAATCTGAAATAGAACTTAATGTAACTAAATTAAATCCTATTTTAGATATATAAAAATGAAAAACACTGGTAATATACAAAAACTGCAAACGTTTTTCGAATTGTTTTTAGCAGCTCATTCTATAATCAGTACAACTCGACAAAATATTTCGCATATTTATTATAACATATTATATTAAAGTGAGTCCCATTTAAACTTGAAAAGAAAATAGGATTGAAGGTCACTAAATTATTTTTTAAGTTATTAAATATTTAAGACATGCCTCACTGGGTCAAACAGAGCCATCTAGTCCCAAATCAAGCTACTATTATGTACCCTGTCGTATGGGGTACTAGACGACCGATAAACTTACTTATATACTTTTTTTTTGTAAATACATACTTATAATACATAGAAAACACCCAGACCAGTACAAACAGACATGTTCATGCACACAAATATTTGTACTGTGCGGGGATCGAACCCGCGACCCATGTATTGTAAAGACGGTATATTTTATGGTTACCACAACTGCCGCAACGAATGGCTTTTTACGTTTCCCGATAAGGAGTTTCGGTACGATAACAATTCGTTGTCAAACTCTTTCCGAATATTGAGCGAACGAGGGGTGGAAGCGATAGCTTTTCTTGTATCGATCAAAACAAACCTTGCGCATCTTTGTGTAAATATATTTATCTTAAAAGTATTGCTGTGAGGTAAGGCGAATAGATTGAGTACCTTTACAATGAGTTTGAAATCATTTCACACTTTTCACATTTGATTGATAATAAGAGACACTTTGGTCATCTTTTTTTCTGATGTGATTTCAATTTTGCGACAGAAGGTGGTACCAACGGTTAACGCGCCTTCCGAAGCAAGAACTGTATCCTCAACCCTGGAAGGTAAGAGTTGACCCAATCCAATTAAGGTAAGAGTTGCCAGATGGACCCACTGGGAATTGGACACTTGCGTTGTTGGTGGACCACATCAGTAGGTACACCGAGAAGGTGAAGGGTGTCTTATATGGCGAGAATAGAAGTACTGACAGAAGATGGGCATTGTCATTTTCTGGCGGTTGCGCATACCTGCTGCCAAGCAAAATTATCTGATCCTCTAATGTTTTCTTCTGATGATGAATCTATCTAGAGGTTTTTCCTGTTATTATACTGATTCTCATCTTTAAACACTTGGTCCGGCATTCATTGCTTATATGCCTGCTTATGATGCAGCTGCTTCAGTCATCAAAAATTAATAATGATACTGATTTTCCGAACTTCATCACAGCATGCAATTTGATGTTTCTCTGCGTGATATAATTAGAAATGAGGAAATCCGTAGTAGAACTAAGATAATCGACATCGCTCGAGGAATTACGGAGATGAAGTGACAGTGGTCGGGGCACACAGTAAGAAGAAAGGTTTTAAAATAGGAACCATTTCCCAGTTGATGGTCTGTGAGTAGGACCCACATCAGGTAGACCAACGATTTGGCGAAGTTAGCGTGAGACCGTTGGATGCGGGTGGCGCGGGGCCAATCCTTACGGAGGGTGATAGCGTCGTTTAGATGAGATGATGATGATGAAGTTTCATTCAGTATGAAGTTGATATTTGACAAATTTAGCCAATGGTAAAGAGGAAACGTTTGTCTTCTTCTGACAGTTATTTTTAGGAGCCTCATACAACACCAATAGGTCGAGACGATACTATCTTAAGTCGGCACCACACGGCTGCAAACTTCTTTTCATCAGTCTCAGCCAATTAACGCCCACTGCTGGACATAGGCCTACCTCAAGGATCTCCACCACTATCGGTCCCGCGCCACTCGCATCCAACAGCTCCCCGCGACTTCGTCAGATCGTCGGTCCACCTGGTGGGGGGCCTACTCGCAGATCGTCGTCCAGTTCGCGGTCGCCATTCCAGATCCTTTCCGCCCAAACGGCCATCGGCTCTTCTTAATATGTGTCCCGCCCACTGCCACTTCAGTTCCACAATTCTCCGAGCAATGGTGGTTATCTTTCCTCATTTCTAATTCTATCACGCAATACCAAGCATTGCTCTCTCCATTGCCTGCTGTGCGACCTTGAGCCTTCTTATGAAACCCATATAAACTTCTTTTACATGAAACAAACAACAATTTCTACATCAGAAAGTGAATAAGCTACAAATTAATTAAACATCCCTGTGATTACTTCAAAACATTAACTTTTTGCCTTTGCAATGGAATATTTTGAAAGTTGCCATTTTCTTTTCAAAAGTTATTTCAGCTTTCGGTTGCTCGAAATGTTTCTGCCCCCGTAAGTTTCGGGCCTATTAAGAGATCAAAGTCTTAACAAAACTAATTACAAGTGGATGAGGAGCATAATTATTCCTTATTAGCTTTTCAAAAGCGGCTTCTCGTGGGCGGAAAGCTGTGCCCAGCAGTGGGATACAGTTTTTTTTATCATTATTATTAGTTTGTTGTCTCTAATGTAATAAATAATTTACATTAGAGACAACAAACAATTACATTCATAAGTTACATTAATATTTTTAACCGATATGTACTTCTTAGAGTACGAGTATAATCAGCCCCGTTGTCCTCGGATTACTTTGAGTACAAAATAGAGGGTTATCGACACTATTTAAGTGACAATAAAATTTAGTTAAAGCATAGAAAATCCCCTCCCAAAATAAATGATACTCAGTCACACCACATGTCCCACTGAGAGTAGACCCTCGCGCCTCATTATTAGTTTTTTGGTACAAACTAGGTGAGGTTGAGAACAGATTAACTTCAGAGAAATACTGCTTCAAAGAATTTTGTGATACTGTGCAGTGGTGCACGTTTACCTGCGTTCGTTTTACAAGAAGCGTGCGAAAACACCGTACGCGAGTGTCTTTCGGATACATGAGCGGTACGGTACATTAATGTATATTATATAGCGTTTATTCTTTCTCACGATCCTATCTATCCTTGTAACAATTTTATTTCGATTCCGTACAGGTGTGTATGTACGTATCCGATAATATCCCATATAAGTCCAGCGAATTTTAGAAGAACACATGTTTATTCTACGGGAACCGTGTATATATTAACACTTTCATGCGAACATGCTATTATCTGAGCTCGATGCGATTACGCACATATTTTTTTCATATAAACTGGATCGACGCCCAGAGACGGTCTGCTAAGAGCACGTGAATTTAGTGTTATGTTATAAAGCACTTACGTCATAGGATGTCAACGTATACATACGTCGTGCCAAAAAGTACAGATAAACATCTATACAATTCCCAACAACGTGTAATAACGTTGGCGTTATTTACATTATACTGTGCTACACCTATTAAAATGTATCTTATTTAGGCAAGCCTTACGGCAAAGGCCTCCTTCAACTCTTTCCACTGATTTCTGGCTGCCGCTACTCTTATTTCAAGGTAATATTTAAGTAATCCTCTCATCTTGTTACTTTACGTCTTCTGCTTCTAGTGCCGTCCCTTGGGTACCAAGTCGTCACCTGTTTGCTTCACTTTTCCGTTTTGCAACGGAGCATATACGTATAAATACCATGACCATTGAAGTGATTTTAGAATAGTTACATTGTAATAACTACGTAAATAGTAAAAAAATACGATTATGCGTAATATTATTCACTGCGGGCTGTGTGTGGACATCAACGCACGCGCTCCTTCCCCTGCGGCTCGCACAGGTCAACGGAATGTATGACGTAACCTGCGCTGATTGACGTATAGTAACGTTGTGCGTCTACAAGGAGCGAATCACTGCCAGTGTATGGAGTCTTCAAAGATGTGTAAAATTTCCGATACGGTGTAGCACTACATTTTTAAGAGTTTGATGCGTTGTCGCACAGCAACCGAACTAATACTGATTAGTATGAACAGGCGCCGTGCTACTACGTTGTGCTCAACACAACACTTATTAGCTGAACGTACTAATACGCTGTGCTTCACCACATCTACCACAATTTGACGTATACATACGTTGCTTGCGTGAAAGTGTTAAGGATAAAATTTAGTCTATGTGTCATTCCTGCCTATAATGTATCTTATTGCCAAATTTTATTCATATTCGTTCAGCTGCTTTAAGGTTGTTGAGTAACAAACATTCATCCAAGTTTTCGCATTTATAATTATATAGGTAGTATAATCAATATGAAGTATATATAGTAAGTATGAATACTGAAGAAATATTGCAAATTAAAAAGTTTGAAAAATACCCTTCCATACTATACCGGGTGTTAGATAGATGGTATAACAAGCCTTAACCAGCGTATATTAACATATACATGTCGGCGCGACGGTAAAATCGACCCATCGGTTGGCAACATCGAAGCGATCGTGACGTCACAATCGGCGACTCAATGGTCGCACGCGCACTTTAGTTCTGGCAGCCATCGAGTCAACATCATCTTTACATCCTTTCGCATCACGGTCTAACGTCTATAGTTTGATTATATTTTGATTACCAATAATTATAAAAAGTACTAAGAAGATATTTTAGTTGTTATTTTTGGATTCCCGCGACGATGAATGAAGACGAAGATTCCGCATCGGAGCAAGTACTTGGTGTCTCCCCGATATACATATGAATACTATGGTGAAGTCATAAAGGACATAATTTTTACTATGGAGCTTTTTACTAAAACTAAACTTGGCACTGATTTAAACAAGGTGAAAGAATAAATTTTTAAGAACCCATTGATGCCTGATTTATTAATTTACCTCTGTTTTTTATTAATTCACTCAAAATAAAAATGTGTTTTACGCTCATTTATAGCAACATTATTAGAGATAGCAGGGATTTAAAAAAATATCCTGACAGTTGTCTGTCGTCAAGTCTAGTGCTCTGTGGTCAAATCTGTCAGTCATACGATTCGTACCTAGTTTGTTATTATTTGACAGCTAAAAGCCGTCAAATAATTGTTATCAGGCCAAGTAAAACTCGTAACTGTCGTTCGGAAACATATACAGCTTAGGTTAATACATTATTATTTTTCACTAAAACGGAGGTTTTTAAAAATCTTAAAGTTATGCAGAATGATAGCTTTTAGTCTCTAGATTATAGTTGTATATAAACTGTGTCAGTTCATTTTAAGTTCCAAAAAAAAAATTATGTCCTTTGATATCAACATTTAAAAAAAAAATTTCATACAAATCGAAATCTAAAAATTTTTATTTGTAAGAAATTTTAATAAGTTAAGATGACGATATCAAATTTAAAAATACCCTTTACCTAATAGCCTGTATAAAATGTGAGTGTGAGTGTCAAGAAGCTAGAAACCTATAAATGTTTACGTTGAATCAAGTTCTGTTATTGTTAACTACAGAGATTTGTAGATAATTGAATACGTAGGTATCATAATACCAGTGCTTGTAATAATATTTGTTTGACGATAGTACTAATTAAACTCAGTTTACGTTGGTAATAAATAAGATTCTGGAACAGGATGCGAAAATTCTAATACTAAAAATCAAATATCGGATTTTAAATCTTAATCCCTCAACCCCCAGGAGGCACTCGGGTGCCACGATAACAATTGATTTCAATCGTGTCTGGAATAACACACGATCGAGGGATTATTATCTTATTTGGCTCCTACTAAAATTGATGGCCTATTACACTTTTTTGTTGGTAAATGTTTCGTAAAAAAGTTGTGTGTCGCCAAACGAAGTCTTATTCGTTATGTTAATTACATAAGAACAGACTGTACCTACACACAACGACATTTGTGCGATGAAAAGTTGTAAAAGTCAGTTAATTGGTAAAGTTATGTCGTTTGTAACAGCGCAGATGTGGACACGCGAGGTCGTGCTCGTGACTGGGACGGTATAAAGCTTGTTACGCACTGAGAGAAAAACCTTACTATCTTACTAATGTTCGACGACCTCCGTAGCGGAGTGGCGTACACACCGGTCTTCAAGGTTTTGCCTGCTCTGAGGTTCAATCCCCGAACAGGTTTATCTAGAAGAAAGGTTTTGTCTACATGTTGTTGGGTCGGGGTTTTGTGGTACCTACCTTCTTTGTGTCTGATTTTCACAAGGATAAGTTTTGGAATTGGGTTTAGAGAGCAATAAATAATATGAGCTTAAAAAAATTTCATGTTTACGAATCGACGACGCCATCTGTCGTCTATGTCTGGAAACATCTGGAAAAAATTCAACCGAAGAAAAGTGTAGAATAATCTACCAAAATTGAATCGATGCCTAACAAGAAATCGTCTACTATCATGTACCATATCTTTGTCGTTAAAATTTACTAAAAAAAAACGTTTTTTGTAGGTTACTTATCATAGTTTTATTTTTAGGGCAAATTGAAATGTAACCAATTAGAAGCTATACCTTAACAAACAAATATCTCGAAATACGTCAACCCTGTAAAAAGTAATACATAAATAAAAAAATATACCAAGCAAGTCGTGTCAAATGAGAACATTCATATTTCGTTAGTTAAAACAATAAAAAAAGATATCAATCCCAACTCTGACATTGGCGAGACATTGACTTTGTTCGCTGAAAACTATTGTTCGAGAAAGACTAACACCCGTATTTATAAACAAGTAAAAGTAATTACTTGACTAAAAGTAATTAGTATATAAACTTGAAAAATTTTGTCTCAGGCGGGACTCGAACCCACATCTCCTCGCAAGCCGGGCGGGCGGCGGTTCCTGTTCGAGTCCCGCCTGAGACAAAATTTTTCAAGTTTATATACTGATATTATAAGTGCAATTAAGTTGCTAAAATATCAAATAAAGTATAAAAGTAATTTCTTGAGAGACAATTTGTATGCCTTAATCAAGAAATTACTAGAAGTTATAACTACAAAAAGTTAGTATTTTCAGCAAAATAATATGACTATTAATGGTGACCAATTTCTTTCACTTAAGGAACACTTTAAGTTGTGACTTTCTTAATCAATAAGTAATTACTTCTTTATAAATACGAGGGTAAGAGATCGGACATGGTCTTAATGCCAATGTATTATTTGTTTATTTATTTATTTATTTATTGCATTTTGTTTACAAAATAAATGTAACAAAACCCTGTAAGCAAACATAAGCAAACAACCTGGAATTAGTTTTAAAACATAAGCTTTAATTTACTATGAAAACGATTGTTGGTTTTTGGAAACTTTTAGGAATAATAAAATATTCTTTTATTTAAAAAACTCTCTTCACATTAAGTTTTGATCGAAAAGCACTATGGCGAATGAAGAGCTCAAAAATATCCTATCCGAGAGAATCTAAAAGAATTGTGATGATTTCGCACACTCTGTTGCAACTCGGTGTGCTACCGACCTATCCTTCTTTGGTCATATACAAAAGCACACAAAAGAGTAGGCCTGTGTTTGTACCGAAGTATGTAGGTACTGTGGATTCATTTTCTTTGTGTTTTCTTAATTAACAGCGTCGGGCCTGCCTCCCCTAAGTTTGACTTTGTTCTCTTCTAGATAATTATAGCGATAGATGAGAAATTGGTATCTCGGTTATTTGTGAAACGGATTTCATCGGTCAGAATTTTATTGTCTCTTCGTTATATTGGGCTGTGATAACTAAAACTGTAATAAAAATTACATTTATTGATGAAATGGTAATACGAGTATCTTTGAATTTAAAACTAGGTCATTAAATGATCTAAACTATTCCTACATTATTCATAAACAAAAATGTCTTGCCACAGTGTTTGATATTAAACTCGTTTTAGAGGAGTTGGGATTAACCGAATTTATGATTTTTTGCGTATATTTGGCAGGTCTGAGACTAGGCCATAGGCTATTTTTATCCTGTAAAAAAAAGAAGTTCCTGTAACCCGTGGGATAGTTTCAAAATCGGATTACCCGTCACGCGTCGGTCGTCGTCACAAAAACTCAGATCCGAATTAACATGTACCTATTGCGTAGCACAGAAATGCATCTGTTTAGTGGACGCCTCATTTAAAATAAAAAATGTATCCGTTATTTCGGCTCGTTTTATCCTAAAACCTGTTACCGCCGAAGTGTCGACATCGCGTTTGTCAATCCAATGTTTCGGGATCGTAATACAATAAACCCGCTTTCCCTCAGCTTCCGTTCTTGAGGTCGGATCCTCCAAGGCGTCACAAGAAGCACGGAAATAAAAAAAAGACGATACATCACTTTTTTTTTTAATATAGACAAGTAACGTTAAAAAATGGATCGTATTTTCAGTCATAATATGGAAGAGGTTACAGTAGTTTTTAATACCTCTTGAAACGAAAATCTATACTAATATTATAAAGCTAAAGAGTTTGTTTGTTTGTTTGTTTGAACGCGCTAATCTCAGGAAGTACTGGTCCGATTTGAAAAATTCTTTTTGTGTTGGATAGTCCATGTATCGAGGAAGGCTTTAGGCTATATAACATCACGCTGCGACCAATAGGAGCGAAGCATAAGTTACAAAAATGTTGCAAAAATAATCGCGAAAAACAGAAATTGACGCGTACGAAGTCGCGGGGAACAGCTAGTTATTTCATATACAGGATGAAATTTTAACCACCTTCCAAATTTTAATATATCAATCTACGAGACAAAAAATAATTGACGTATTTTTTCTTTTGGTATAGCCCAGTACAAAAATGTCATGATAAAGCACTTAGAAAATGTCTGCAAAAATCTAAAATTTTTGATACGGCCGCCTAGCAACACTTTTTTTACGTGATTCACATCTCATTTATTCATTAAGATACTATTCATACGTTTTTGGTTTGCCCTTTATACCTTATCAGGCCTAGGACTGCAAAAATTGAAAATTATATTGTGAAAAATATTTTTAGGTGAAAGCTTGATTTACATTTTTTACTTCATAAATGGGCTCTAAATACGATACCGAACGCCTATAAAAATTTTGAAAAGTGTATAAATTTTACCCTGTATAACATTTGTAAAAAGGAAAAAATGCATTTTTAAATTCGATGAACGGTTTATAACTATGGAGAAAGAAATCTACGAAATATAGATATCTAAGATTTCAAACATTATGAATAAATAATATCTAGCATTTCAAACTTCGACGTACTGTTTCCGAACGAATGTAATTCGAACAAAACATTTTCGAAACAAAGTTAACTATGTTACTTCTTAGTATTTGACATTTAAAATGAGTCTACCTACTCCAAAAATTACAAACATTTATTCTGATCAAAGGCTGACTGGCTAGAACAGAAGTTCAATATTGTAATTTTTATATTGAGTTTTTTAAATAAAGTAGTAGGTATATAACCTAGAATATAATATAATAGAGCCTCAGTATATAAACTTGAAAAATTATGTCTCGGGCGGGCTCTCACAATTTTTCAAGTTTATATACTGATATTATAATTGCAATTTAATTGCTAAAATATCAAATAAAGTATATAACAGAGCCTATTTTATTTGGTTCATATCTAGCTACAATGTATCAAAGCAGCTTTGGATTTATTACATTCGTTTATGTATGAATCACATTCCTGACACTCTTCACAATTGAGTCTATTGAGATTTAAAATCTTTTATTTATAAGGCATCAGGAGTTTTCTACCACAGTAGAAACAGATACAGTAGATTGATGACTAGCTTTTATTCTATCTTCACAGTCTTATCAGGGTGTAATGTTATCTATTTGTCTCTTTCTTAATAACTTATCTGTACATAAATAGAATCCCATTTACTAGGGTTATTTTGGTTTATCTCGATATCTAGAAATCTGGGCTCCTTTCTCGGTTGCGGCTATTATCTAAACCAATAACATGTAGGCTATTATTCTATCTTAGTAAACAATTGTTTATTGATTTGTTTATTACAATATATCGTTCAAAAACCCTGTATTTATATCATGATAACTATTTACAGGCCAGAAGGAATTCACAAACAACTTTTATTTTCAAAACAAACTAGAGATCGTTAAAATAATATTCCAATGCTCCATTTAGATTATAATATAATACGGTGAATCTTCAGATAGTTATTTAAGCTACTGACCAAAACAAAATCGTATGTTTATCAACAGGAATCGCTGTCGACGTCTTGCGCTCGACTGAGCACTCATCTATAATATAAAAATGAATCGCTGAATGTGTTGCTAAGCGCAAATCTCGAGAACAGCTGAACCGATTTCGCTAATTCCTTTTTTATAATATTCCTCGAAGTACGAGGATGGTTCTTACATATAATTTTTTTTTTAAAATTGCCTGAAAAAGTAAAAAAGCAACACTTTTCTATACTCCCGTACAAACATAAGATTTTCCGACCCCGCCATATTTTTGATGACAATGACATTTAACTCATTTAAGACGTCAAAATCTTATATCTGAGGAGATACGAAGTTCGCAGGGTCCGCTAGTTTCAAATATATTCGTATACATGACTCTGACTCATCGCTTGACTAGTAGTGTGTAATGAACAACTAATCTGAATGTTTAAGTTTGAGATTAGTTCAAATTAATAAATATTGCGCCATCGCCAGATGAATGAAGTGTATCTTATAGATAATAGAATTTTATAGATAATAGAACATTTGTAGAAGAAATGAATAGTATTATTATACTTAATTTTTGTCGGAATGCTAGGACAGCAGAAACGAGGTAGGGTTACATTAAAATAAACTAAATACGACACTACGAAAAAAATCGATGAACAATGTTAGGAAAGTCCTACAAGTATACAGTTACCGACAAAAAACATTTATTTTTATTTTTGTACGTTGTTTTAATTTTATATGCTTTCGATGATTTAGCACTTTTATCTTTACTCTTTATGATCACTTTTAATTATATCTCTTTTAAAATTTAATTTAGCCTTTGAAGACATTAACATTGTATTTTTATATTTTTATGCCAAGCAGTTTTTCTTATTTGTGGTATTTGCACATATATAGTTTACAGGATATACTTATACTGTGTCTATACTCAGGGAATGCTATTGCATTACGAAACGTCTATGAAACTTCAATGTTGAGAGGTGTGATAAAAACGTTGTCCCTAAAGTCTGCTTTCGATTTGCTATAGAGAATTTCTCCGCAATAACCACTGGTGGCATTTTACGTAGATAAGAATTGTTTATATAAATAGATCTTTAACAGGAGGCTTTTACCTTTATGCCACTTTATGCGCTTGGCAGGCTGATGAAATTAGTTTGAATGATACTGCGAAGTCGCTGCCCGACTTCTTCTGTAGTACCTACTCTTTTAGTCGCCTAATAAAGCAACAACTCATTAACGCTCACTGTTGAGCACGGTTCTCCGTCCTTTTATAAGGAGAGGGGTTAAAAGGCCTTAGTTCCACCACGCTAGCCTAGTGCGGGTTGGTGGACGGCGAGGGCGACGTATGTGGCAACATCCCCTCGCCATCGGACGTTTCTCAAGCCGACCGAAGGCCTCCAACAGGGCTTAACGACTGTTATCTTGTGACAACAGCCGGGACCGACGGCTTAACGTGCCCTCCGAAGCACGAAAGCGCTCAATATATGATGCCACAAACAGTCACCCATCCAACTAGTGACCGCTCCCAGCATTGCCTAATTTATGTTACAGAAACTGATCACTAAGAAGCATTGGGCTATGAGCGCTTCGTTAGTCGCCTCTTACGATAAGAGAAAGGGGTGGTGCTATCCTTTTTATGTGACGGCTCCACATGTCAAAATTTAGTGTTTAGATATTATACTCGTATGTTAGGTAAGCATTGAAACGTTTGGGATTGGAATCAAAAGTATGCAGAGTATACTTGTATAAAATATGTTTTATTAAAAATAACAATTCAAATATAATGTATCAAATTGATGGAAATATTTTTGTATTTCTAATGAAACAAATGCTAATAATGCATGCAGAGTAAGGTAAATGCTAATTCTTCCTCACCTACAATTCTTAACACTATGTACATGATGCTTTTGGTTAATTATTACATTTGAAGTTAAATTTAGACGATCACTATTTGATCTTAAAAAATTTGTCTTAGGCGGGGTTCGAATCCGCATCTCCATAGTTAAAACTCCTAACATTCGATGAAACTACGTTGGCTTAAAGCAATAAAAACCTACTACACAAATTGGCGCTGTGACGTAATGTCTCGGTAGCTTAGTTATTAGACAAAGCACAGCGCTCGGTATGCATGGAGATATAGGTTCGATTCAAGACGCCTGAGACACATTTTTCAAGTTTAAATACTGATATTATAATTGCAATAAAGTTGCTAAAATATAATTTAAAGTAAATTTAGACGTTTTTAAAACAAATTATATTCAGCGTAGTAGCATTAAAATTGTTAATAATATTTTTATAGTACGAAAAAACGTACTTGTTCTGTTCAAAAACAAACCAAGTTTTACGTAATACTATTCGTAAGCTTTTTGCATTTTCCATTCACGGAAACCTCACCAACAGACGGACCGCAACGCAGCGACCTACTTACATAAAAGCCGGGGCCTTTCCAGCCCCGTTTTGCGGTTAATGTATAAGCACAATAACATCTGCAGGGTTGCGTAAAATGGACACGAGTAACCTGTAGCATGGTATGGTTTAAGGCAGTGTTTTCGAAACATTGTTCTGCTATGACCCTGTAGTTATTACAACTACGCCTTTGTGACCCAATTATTACCTACTTTTTAACCCAAGCTGGTTCCATTAGGTAAAATAGTACACATTTATTAATAGTAAAAATGTTTTATTAGTACTACATATTTTGGTATCGTGTATTTATTCACTAAATTTTAGTGCGAAGTATGGAGCTGCTGCTTATTTTATAATAATGAATCCAAGTTCGCAGAAAATGACGAATGAAAAGAAGAACATTTATGATACAACCAGTAGGTATGATTTTTTAAACAAGGCGGGAATCTTGCGACCCTGTATTTTATTTTCATGGCCTGGTACCGGGACCCAGTAAATAGGAAACGCTGGTTTTAGGGGCTTGTAATACGCGTAGGTTATTAGTTTATGTTTGTCCGAGTCTCTGAGTGTACGGCTCTTTGATTGTCCGATTGTCCTTCTGTCCGTCAATACGACTGTCCATTTGCTTAACTGTCCGAGAGTGTGACTTTCCCATCGTCCAACTGTTCTAAATGTCCGATTAGTCACCGGTCAAAGTGTCCGAAATTCCAAATTTTCTAACGTGTAGTTCACGCGGGCAGAGCCTCGGCCAAAAAGCTAGTATAGAATATTTAAATACTCTTTCGATTTAGTACTATTCAACTTTATGACATATAATTAAGGTTGAATTTCCATTAGGGTAGGGATATGCAGGGTAGGTATATTTATAAGTGTCATTTTTGTATGATTTTGTCTATATAAAGTAAAGTAACGGCCTAAAATCATCCCACTGCAGGGAAAGTCCTCCATAATTGAATTCAAGTTACTACAGCAATGATGCGTATTTAGTACTTTTTTATCTACGTACGTTTTTTTTTATAACAATGTTTAGCCGAGTCGGTAAAGCGTACTAAATGCGTTCCGGGAAATTAGGTACCTAACTTTGGTATTACCATTTGACGAATTTACAACCATAACCTTACAAAAATATAGTTAGTCATTATATTCACATCATGTTCCATACAGGTGCTTAACATCGAACATCAAAGAAGAACTTTAGTAAGAACTTTGTTCAAATTGTACTAAATTTTACTAGAAATTTATTCATCCAACAAACTCAGCATCGCCACCGTCAACAATGCGGTGATTTGGACGAGCGGGCTGCACGCTCAAAGGCTAACTTTTGTGTACACACAACAGAAGACACAGTAGGTTTGATTTCCTCCTGCAGATTATTTAAAATATATCGTTATATACTGATATAACAAGCCATAACTATCGAATCGAAAGAAGTTTACGGATTTAGTACGCGTTTATTTTTGATTTTTGATTTCATCCGACGTTTCGAACACTTTACAGCGTTCATGGTCACGGGTAGACTAATTAATAACACCTTAGTCTATCCGTCACCATGAACGGCGGCTCGTCAGGCCCGTACTGTCGCGCGCTGGCGCTTACGGTGCGCATAGGCGCTCCGTAATAGGCGATCGATGGATTTCGATCCATTAATCCCGAATTCTTCTTCGCAAGACTTCACACTCTATCTTTCCAGACCCAAGCCAATTTCGAAAATATCGATTTTTACACTGACCAGACCGATAATTGAACTCCGGCCAAGCTGGCGGCTGACGACCGGATGACTCGCGGAAAAAAGGTTAGAAAGGCAATGCAGGCGGAGCAGGCTTGCCACAGAGGCTATGAGCAAATGCTCATACTTCTGCCTAAACATGAATATAAGTGAGTGCTGTGATCGGTTTCTTTTAACGTCGCGCCACCCTATTGTTCGCGCGACGTCTAAGGAATTCGCTTGATTGGCGTTCATTTAACTCGCTTATGTGTGCGAAAGCTTGTGTTTATTATGTGCACACGTACCTAGTGGGGCGCAAGCGGCGACGTCGGTTCTCATACAAATGTGGGACGACCGCTCTACTACACCAACTGAGTCGTTATAATATACCATTCTAAGCTAGTTTACTATACCTATTTATACTGTGGCACTGATTTACACGACCTTTGACATTTGCCTTTCTACTCGTGAACAAGCATGTTTAGGTAGATTTTTTATTAACGTTGTGGAAGTTTCGATTTTATGTAAATAATATTAGATAGGCAACCAGCCTATATTTATAATTAATTAATTAAAACTAGCGGACCCCGCGAACTACGTATCACCCCAGAGTATAGTTTGATTTTGACGTCTTATATGTCATATTGTCATCAAATATAGCGTGGTTGGAAAAATTTATGAAGAGTAAAAATTTCTTAATTTCCATCGTCCATATATTTTTTTTTTTTTAATTTATTTATCATATTAAGAAAATTACATGAACATAAAGGAAATATTAACATCTAAAAACCACGGCGGTTTACTATGATGCTAATGAGTTAAATTTAGGTCAGTAAGTAAATCCATATAAACAGTAGGCCAATAACAACTCGCCAATTGTGAGATGAGCAGGTAGTAAGACATAAATAAAAATACTATGTATAGTATACACAAGAACTAGGCAGGTGTTAGACCGAGTTTAAAATATAACTTTCACATGAGAGATCATTATAAATAAAGAATATTTTATTACTATATATACGTAGTTAATGAGATTTAGATAAGAAATAACTTTTGAGTTTGGTTTTTAAGTTTTCTGGTGATATTTTTTTGCATATAGCTGAAGGTAAATTATTTATTAGCCGCGGTACCTGATACGCGGCCGTCCGCTTGCCGTACAAATTATTTGCATTGGTCTGCCTGAGTCGGTTTTGTGTTATGGCGCGTGTGCGTACAGGGTGCTCCACATAAGACTTTATATCATCACAAAAGAAGTAATGTTTTAAAAACATCAGTTCAATTTGGTCATAAACTGGTAAAATTTTACAGTGTTTGAAAATATTGTTTTCATTATCAAGTTGATCATGCATATTCGAGGATAATATATTTTTAAGAATTCTAATTTGGAGATCATAGATTTGTTTGATATATGATTTATATGTTCGACCATAGCTTGTCAAACCATACTGAATATATGATTCTGCCAACGAGTTATAAAGCATAAGCCTAACTTTGAAGGGTATTCGATTTTTTAATATTTTAATATTTGCCAAGAATTGACGCAGTTTTTTGCATACATGTTCAATATGGTAGTCCCAATTTAGTTTCGAGTCAATTATAACACCGAGGTACTTTTGTGTGGCCACAACTTCGATAGTAGGACATTGACAAGTTCCTAAGTGATGAAGGCAGTCGTGATTATGTGAAATTACTGGTTTCGGAGCAGGAAACTTCATGTATGGGGATTTGATAACCATGAGTTTGGTTTTATCGGCATTTAGTACTAAGCCAACGTCATGGCACCATAGAGTCAACATATCCAAATCGGCCTGAAGAGAGTCACACGCATTTAAGATATCCGTGTCCGAAACAAGGAGACACGTATCATCTGCAAACTGAAAATAGGAACTGTGTTTCAGACAGTTACCCATCTCGTTAACATAAGAAAGAAAGTGCAATGGCCCAAGGACGGATCCTTGGGCTGTGCCGCTTGTCACATTTTTAGGGTCGCTGCACAGATTGTTGAATTTAACCGCAAATGTGCGATTTTGGAGATAACTTCTACACCAATTGAGCAGTGGGCCCCGGATACCACAGTCATCTAGCTTATCGATTAGAAGTTTATGTTGCAACGTGTCGAAGGCTCGGGAAAAATCAATAAACAAGGCCAATACACATTTTTTGTGGTTTAAATGCTCGTTTACCTCATCTGTAAATTTACAAAGAAGGTCTGTTGTACTTTTACCCGCTTGAAATCCGAATTGATTCCTGTTTATAACCTCGTGTTTTCGGTAAAAAATATGAATCTGTTCATAGACCACTTTTTCAACTATTTTATCAATGTTAGAAAGCAACGTAATAGGTCGATAGTTCGAGTAGTCGTCGTTTATTATATTTATTATTTATTATCCTACTAGCTGTTGCCCGCGACTTCGTCCGCGTCAATTTCTATTATTATGATCGCGACTATTTTTGCAACATTTTTTACTCATGCTTTGCTCCTATTGGTCGCAGCGTAATGTTATATAGCCCAAAGCCTTCCTCAATAAATGGACTATCCAACGCAAAAGGAATTTTTCAAATCGAACCAGTACTTCCAGAGATTAACGCGTTCAAACAAACAAACAAACAAACAAACTCTTCAGCTTTATAATATTAAGTATAGATTCCCGACGAAAAAAAATCTATAAAACCAAAAATCTTAAAAATCGGTTCAGCCTTTCTCGAGTTTTAAGTACCAGACAAAAAACAAATGACATATTTTTTCTTTTGGTATAGCCCAGTACAAAAATGTCAAGATAAAGCACTTAGAAAATGTCCGCCAAAAATCCAAAATGTTTGATACGGCCGCCTAGCAACAGTTTTTTTACGCAATGCACATCACATTCATTAATTACGATACTAATCATAAGTTTTTGATTTTGACGTGATAACGTCTTTAAAATCGTTTTAGTCGGGTGACATGTTCAGAAACTTGTGTCACACCAAAACCTCACGAGCGCGATCGCAGGTATAACGAGAGAGAGACGGACCGATCTCCCGTCTCATCTCGAGCGCTGCCAGTCATTCCGTGAAACTTGTCACGCGGAATCCTCACGAGCGGAGGCTGGCATAGCGTTCGACTGAGTGGACCGATCTTCCGTCTCTCTCACTCTAGCGGCATACAAACGAATGGAGATTTTCTCGTTATCACGTAAACATCTCAATCGTAAACCTACTTTACAAACAACCAATTTTTTTTATCTTTATAGTTACCTAAACGGGCCTAAAACTGTAATTTAAAACTATATTGCGAAAAATATTTTCGGGTGAAACCTTGATTTACATTTTATACTTCATTAATGGGCTCTAAATACGATACTGAACGCCTACAACAATTTTGGAAAGTGGTTAAAATTTCATTCTGTATAATAAGATAGATAGATTATTTGGTTGATCCAAAAGTGACAGGTTTCTATTGCAGTCTAGTGCAATAAAAACCTATCACGCAGTGTTGCGAAGGTGGCGCAATAATAAAACCTTATTTATACAGTTCTTTCTACAATAGCTTGATTCCTCGTATGTTAAATACAGGGTGAAATGTTAACCACTTTCCAAAAATTTTATAGGCGTTCGGTATCGTATTTAGAGCCCATTTATGAAGTAAAAAATGTAAATCAAGCTTTCACCCCAAAATATTTTTCGCAATATAGTTTTCAATTTTTATGATCCTGTGCCTGATAAGGTATAAAGGGAAAATCAAAAACGTGTGAATAGTATCGTAATGAATGTACGAGATGTGAATCGCGTAAAAAAAGTGTTGCTAGGCGGCCGTATCAAAAATTTAAGATTTTTTGCGGACATTTTCTAAGTGCTTTATCTTGACATTTTTGTACTGGGTTATACCAAAAGAAAAAATATGTCATTTGTTATTTGTCTCGAAGATTGATATATTAAAATTTGGAAAGAGGTTAAAATTTCATCCTGTATATCCTTATAAATAATTAATTTACAAGTGACTCTACCAACATGCAAATTTAATTTTATATTTATTACGTCTTATTTAAAAACTCAAAACAATAAATTCTATCTACTTATGATGCCAACTTAACCTACTCCTTATGCAATATAATATTACCTTTAGCCTTCTTGCACGACGATAATCATTGTTTGTTTCGATCCGACCTACGTAATAGTTTATTCGATTTATTTTGATAGTTGAATTGTTTGTTTGGATTTTAAACTTTCGTATTGTATAATAAATGTTTATTAATAAACGGATCTGCTCGTGATATACATTGCGTAAGTATCGCAATCGAATTGTCATAGAAAAAAGTATTAGTGTACCGGTTGCGACATTGTTTGTTTGTTTAAATAACATCGGCCAAGTGCGAGTCGGACTCGCTCACGAAGGGTTCCGTACCAAAAAGGTCAAAAATACGAGTTTGTTGTATCGGAGCCCCTCTTAAATATTTATTTTATTTTGTTTTTAGTATTTGTTGTTATTGCGGTAACAGAAATACTGTCTAGCTATCGCGGCTCTTGAGATACAGCCTGGTGACAGAGCGACGGACAGACGGACAGACAGACAGACAGCTAAGTCTTAGTAATAGGGTCCCGTTTTTACCCTTTGGGTACGGAACCCTAAAAAAACTACCATTAGTTTATCTTATTTAACCGTTCTGAGTGATCTTTATAATAAGTCTAATTTAACAAAAACTGAGTCAGTAAGTAAGTACTAAAATGGCTAAGCCATTCAAAAAAATCACAATCACATAAGCTCGCTTTTACTATATAAATTATTCCCTAAAAAGGAAAAAGGAATGTTGTATTGAAAATCTATACTTAATTACAAAAAAATATGCTCGACATGTCCTTAGGTCAGACCAGTCATGCCGTACGATACATCAAATTATTTCTTTGACATTTTTCATCCGAAAATTAATGTTGCCAAGCAAACCCGTATCAACGCTCTACAAAAACTTTCCGATCGATTGGACAACACAAATAATATTTAAATGGTCCGAACTCAAAGCCACTGAATCGGTAGATTGGTTCGCGTTTGAAGGCATTAAGGACGCGTTAATAAGTTTTATTTTTTGGATTTATAGAGGTTTATAAAGTTTTAGTTTGCTAAAATAGACATGAGAATCAGTAGATCTTTATATTCAGGTAATATATTGCGGAAATATTTAAGTAAATATGAACGAAACTATTAATTTCCATAAAATTTCTGCTTTTTAATTGTACCTGGGTCACCACGCCATGCTTCGAGATATTTCTTATGTCGGTTTTAGGTACTAATAATTGTATTTAAAACTTTCATAAGTCCTTTCCTGGGACTTAAACTATAACTATGCGAACAAACAAAAAATCCGAAATAGGTTCCTGAACGAAATGGATTCCTATTCCAACCAAAGGAAACCCGACTATTAAACATAACGAAATTTGTTTTTGTTGTGAGTGTTGTGACACGTAACACCGAAATAGTTGCCTAATAAAATAGTTCCAGGTCAACGGAAAATACCTTGTAAATTTCGAAAACACGTTTATTGCGAAACATAACGGCCTTATTTTTTTTATATTTTTTTATTTATTTATTTATTAGTTTAAATACAATGACTGATATGTTTAACAAAGTCCCGCAAAACTGTCTACACAGTTTGTCTGCAGGATCTTTTAATTATTATACATTAAGCTGTTAAACTATGGAAGACAATAAGATATTTTCCTCAGGCAAACTTTTTAGTAAGTATGGTAACCTTTTTCTTAAAGTGCGGTCTCCATAATATTTTTTTTACTTTAGATACATACTTCAAATTGTATTTCAAATGACTTAGAAGTTTGATTTAGTAAGTAGTCCTGAGTGTCTGGGTTTTAATTTCAACTCGATACTATATTGACGACCATTTGGATCAAAGGTAGTCAACGCTGCTTCTGAGCTATGGGTCGCGGGTTCGATCCCCGCACAGTACAAATATTTGTGTGCATGAACATGTCTGTTTGTACTGGACTGGGTGTTTTCTGTGTATTATAAGTATGTATTTACAAAAGTACATAAGTAAATTTATAGTACCCAATGCGACAGGATACTTAATAGTAGCTTAATTTGGGACTAGATGGCTCTGACGGCCCAGTGTGGCATGTCTTAAAATATTATTATTAAAAAAGATAGAATACAGTTTATATGTCGTGTATCTATACTTCCACGAGTTCCTGAGATAAACGGTCTACAGACGGACGAACGTACGGGCGGACAGACTTTAAAGTGATCCTATAGCCTACTGCTGGATAAGCCTCTCAAACAGATCCCGGCTTTCCAAGGCTTTTGCCAGATCGTCGGTCCACCTGGTGAGAGGCCTACCCACAGATCGTCTACCAGAGCGAGGACGCCATTCCATAACATTTTTACTCCAACACGGTTTTTCTTATTACGTGTCCTGCCTACTGCCAATTCAGTACCTACCGTAATTCTTCGAGCAATGGCGGTTATCTTAGTTCTCCTACGGATTTCTTCATTTATGATTTTATCACATTAAGAAATACCAAGATTTGCTCTCTCCATTGACATGAGCCAAATTCAGCTCAATGAAGATTGTTTTGCTTTAAGCCTATGGCTTGTATTGTTGCCAAATTCTATGTAGTTATAATTGATCATATTTTTGACCAGGTGGTTGTTTCCAAAACACGATTCTAAAAACTTTTCTCGATAGAATATAATCTCAAAGTAGCCTCTGAAAATACATAAATTACCATTTTGCTCAGCAGTCCGTATAACAATGATAATAAAATTTTGCTGTATTGTATATTACATGTTGCTTAAGCAAATGGCTGATTTATATTTTTAATAAAATTTCAATTTTAAATTGCACAACGAATTTTGTTATTTGGCACTTAGGCCCTTCTATTCCATGCGCTTTTTCTCTGTCACTCCTACGGGAATCGACAGTGACAGCTGCGGCGCGTTGCAAAGAAATTCAAAGACGAATAAATTTGTGGGCGTATTTAGGTATTGCTCAAGGTCATCGGCTGCAGCCAGCGTCTATGAGATCCATATTAAACGACCACGTTTTGGTTCCATAAGTCATGGCGACACGCACTGGTCAAAGAAGTAACACTGAAGAACACTGAAGTAATTTGTACGCGAAGTATTTCGTAGCTATCCGAATGCTACCCAATTCAAGATGCTGATCATCATAAAGAAATTACTACTAATGAATTTTTAAAACTCTAATTAATGTAAGTGGGGTGGAAAGGGTCGCGGCTGCTGTGCCTAGAGTTGGCCACCTTACTATCTATACGAATACTAGCTGTTGCCCGCGACATCGTCCGCGTCAATTTATGTTATTAAGATCGCGATTATTTTTGCAACATTTTTCACTGATGCTTCGCTCCTATTAGTCGCAGCGTGATGTTATACACCCTAAAGCCTTCCTCGATAAATGGACTATCCAACATAAAAATATTTTTTCAATTCGAACCAGCACTTACTGAGATTAGCGCGTTCAAACAAAAAAACAAACTCTTTAGCTGTATATATTAGTATAGATTTACCTATACAATAAGTAAAAAATCATAAAAGCTGTTAACCCTAGCTGTGCCCGAGGTAACCGCACTAGGGTCTAGACATGACCCTTAAATAGGGTTGTTAATAATACAATGGGTAACTTCACACACAAAACACCTGAAAACAGTTTATTATTTAAATATTATTTTCCTTTATTATCATTTTACAGAAATGTATAAATATACATCTTCAATGGGGACTACCGTTTCTTTGCTCACCAGTTGGCGCCACTGTAGACTGAGGTCCGGAGGTATAGCTGTCAAAGGCGATTGGCGCCGAAACAAAGTGTTATATCTTGAATCTAATTAAGGTTATAATGTTTATAAATAACTATCTTGATATCAACAAACTTACTTCTGAAATAGTTGCTCTTGAGGCCGCCTATTTTTGCGCTTTTTCTTAATTCCGCTTTTAAAGCGTTCACATTAATCGCCAAATAATCCATATTTGCGATATTTTACGAAGGAGATCACTTTCCAGCAGGTAAATTAAAGAAATTATAATTTATGCAATAAATTCCGCTAAAACCAGTACAAAGTGAATGATATTGGACCTCACGCGACACTAGCGCCTCTAGTGGCAAATTCACTAGCGATAGCCCCCATTGCACTGCTAATATTAACCATTAAGACGCTGACATGAGCCAAATTGAGCTCAGTGAAGATTGTTTTGCTTCAAGCCTATGGCTCGTATTATTGCCAAATTATATGTAGTTGTAATTGATCATATTTTCGACCAGGTGGCTGTTTCCAAAACACGATTCTAAAAACTTTTCTCGATAGAAAAAAATCTCAAATTAGCCTCTGAAAATACATAAATTACCATTTTTCTCAGCAGTCCGTATAACAATGATAATAAAATTTTGCTATATTGTATATTACATGTTGCTTAAGCAAATGGCTGATTTAGATTTTTAATAAAATGGCAATTTTAAATTGCACAACGAATTTTGTTGTTTGGCACTTAGGCCCTTCTATTTCATGCGCTTTTTCTCTGTCACTCCTACGAGAATTGACAGTGATAGCTGTGGCGCGTTCCAAAGAAATTCAAAGACGAATAAATTTGTGGGCGTGTTCATTGCTCAAGGTCATCGGCTGCAGTCAGCAATGCAAAAATCAATCCGCCACATCATGCGATCGAAGGTAGGTACATAATAAAAGTGAAACACAATAAATAGTGAATAATTGTAACGCCCCGCTCATTTTAGATTCTCAAATTTTTTGCTTCCAATTTGTGTTTTTTTATTTTTTGGAAAATGATGATATCTTGACTTCACTATACTATTTATACGCATATGTTAACAAAGGCTATTTTCGGCTTGTCATAGGTACCATTTACCTAACATTCTGTATATGGAATGCAGATTCAATTTTTAATGGCAGCCCTACTACCAAGTCTGGCGCCAGAGACCGCCTGAACTATTCAGCTCTAAATATTTTATTGAGCCGCCATGCAATATCGTTTGTTCTAATATTTATATATTGATTCGAACGAATGAAGAAGGCTGGCTTGATACATTAAAAGAAGATTCAATATTTGGGGGAGCAAATGTAGGTAATATATCAAAAGTTGTTTCGGAGTAATTCCTTATAGTTATGTATTTTATAATGTAGATTTTCTTTAGAAATGATAATGAAAGATGGTGTCATTTGCGTACTGTTTTCTTAAATTGCATCATTCACGAACACTATACATTATTCTGCCCGTGACCACGTCGCGTCGGGATAAAACTAAAATACAGGATGAAATTTTAATCACCTTCCTAATTTTAATACAACAATCTACGAGACAAAAAACAAATGACGTTTTTTTTTTTAGTATAGCCCAGTACAAAAATCTATACTAATATTATAAAGCTGAAGAGTTTGTTTGTTTGTTTGAACGCGCTAATCTCAGGAAGTACTGGTCCGTATTGAAAAATTCTTTTTGTGTTGGATAGTCCATTTATCCAGTAAGGCTTTAGGCTATATAACATAACGCTGCGACCAATAGGAGCGAAGCATGAGTGAAAAATGTTGCAAAAATAATCGCGATCCCAATAACGGAAATTGACGCGGACGAAGTCGCGGGGAACAGCTAGTGTCAAGATAAATCACCTAGAAAATGTCCGCCAAAAATCTAAAATTTTGGATACGCCCTCCAAGTTGCGAAGAAGCAACACACTTTTTACGCGATGCGCATCTTATTCATTTATTACGATACTATTTTTTTTGATGGAAACGGATCCCGGTATCAGTGGATACAACTCGGCGAGATCCGTGGCCACCTCGATCTGATCCCGGGATCGGTGGAGACAAGCCCTTCATGAGTTGTTGATTTTCCTTCGTATCTTTACAGACCTATATGAAGATGAAACAGCTATTTATATACTTTATTTGATATTTTTTGCAATTAAATTGCAATTATAATATCAGTATATAAACTTGAAAAATAATGCCGGCATGCGAGGAGATGCGGGTTCGAGTCCCACCTGAGACATAATTTTTCAAGTTTATATACTGATATTATAATTGCAATTTAATTGCTAAAAATATCAAATAAAGTATATAAATAGCTGTTTCATCTTAACTGACTGTCAAACATCTGCAAAGATGTTCCTTTCGGGTGTTAAGGGTGCAAACTCCTAACATTTGATGAGACGACGCTGGCTTACAGCGAAAAGAATATGCTTGAAAAATAATTCGCGCTGAGTCGCAGGGTCTCGGTGGCTTAGGTAATGGTATAGCGCCCGCCCGGCATGCGAGGAGATGCATGCGGGTTCTAATCCCGCCTGAGACATCATTTTTCAAGTTTATATACTGATATTGACCTACCTATCTTCTTTTATACCTAAATGGGCTCTAAATACGATACTTAACGCCTATAAAACAAAATTAAAAATTTACTTACCTACTTAGTATCATGATAATAACAATAAAGTAGAAAGTAGTGTTGTTCGAATGATATTATCTATTGTTAAGATTTAAAAATATATGGGTCACCTAAATTACTTTGATTGGCGTATAACGTTTTTCACGATCGTTAAAATTTATGATTAATTTGACCCCTAAGGCTAGCATAACAGACTTGACCGGCTACATAAGAAAACTGTATCCAGGGACTGGTTTGATGAGCACTCAAACTCAAATTAATATTGTTGTGTAATAACAAGCATGTAGAAATCCATATGCGAAAACATGTAAATGGTAGATAGTTTTTAATGTGCTATTTTTACTAAGTAACTCAAACTGTATGTTTTCCTAAGAAAATAAAATAAAATAACATAAAATAAAATACATAAATAAAATCAGGTTTGTTGGGTTGTATAATACTTTTAAAATACATATTGTTTTTCTAATACTTATACAGTCTCTGTAAATTGTTATACACCATTTAATTAAAACGTGACTATCTCCGTAAACGCTCTGTCACTTCATAGAGCGGCGCTTTTAACGTTTTAATCGATTTGGAATAAATCGATTCATAGTATTACTTTTTAAATAGTTAGTTTTACTTACTTTTCATCGCTCCAGTTTCTTGTAAAAAGAGTTTTAATACATAATTGATGACGACCTTTTCCATTACCGTGGCACTATTATTATTGAACGACAACCGTCCGCCTGGTCAATACAGAGGTCTTACTCCGCAACATGTCCGTAAATTCGACTGCATCTCTCTCTTTCACTCATACCAATGTCTTCGAGTGTCTGAAAGAAACGGACAGATTTTTAAATACGTGCTTAGTGTTTCGTAGTAGGGATACAGTTAAACGTGAGGGCTACGTAACAATGCCGCATGGAAAATTGATGGAGCAATCATGTAAATAGCTATTAGCCTTGCGGACATTTTGTTGATCGGAGCTCCATCGGAAATGAGTGGGGGCTATCGCTAGTGAAATTGCCACTAGAGGCGCTTGTGTCGCGTGAGGTCCAATATCATTCACTTTTCACTGGTTTTAGCGGGCTTTGTTGCATAAATTATAATTTCTTAAATTTACCTGCTGGAAGTGATCTCTTTTGTAAAATATAATATTTATAAAAATAGTTTAATTGGCAATGGACAAGTGGAGAAAATGGATAAAATACATATTGTTTTTCTAATACTTAAACAGTCTCTGTAAATTGTTATACACCATTTAATTAAAACGTGACTATCTCCGTAAACGCTCTGTCACTTCATAGAGCGGCGCTTTTGACGTTTTAATCGATTTAGAATAAATCGATTCATAGTATTACTTTTTAAATAGTTAGTTTTAAAAGCCTGATATAAATATAAAAAACTTAAAGAATGTATTTAACATTTTTTTCCACGAGCTTTGCAGTTCAATAAGTAATCATTAATAAAACAATTGAACATTTTGAATAGTTCAATTCCTGATGTAACAGGCTGCACTATTATTAAGAATATCAGTTGACAATGACAGTTAATCTTAATTGTCATTTGTCATTCACTCCAATTCGCTCACATATCGTTTCGTACATAGAGTTCATTTTAACATGTTTCGTACTCGTGCGCAAGTTAATGTGTTTTCTATTTTTCTCACTGCTCTACTGAAGTGCTCTGTTTACTACCTGTATCTCCTATAGATAGAAAAGGAACCTTGATCTTATCCAGTTAAAGTACCGAAATGGTATTTTTTAAGTAAAATAATACATGATATAGGTTATAAAATAAAATAAATTCATTGCTTGATTTAAGTAACTTTCTGCAATAGGAAAGTTGTGAAAATAGGGCTTATGAATCTTTTCAATATGCTTTAGTTTATGGCCAATTCCCAGCCTTGTAACGTCAGGCCCGAGATTGTATAGGAAACGGATTTGTCCTTTCGAAATATAGACGTAACTTACTTTGCTCATGATATTTTAATCTAAGGGAAAAATTGATTTTAAAACCGTTAACTCAAATCTGAGAACTTACATCGTTCAAGACTATATTTCAATACTAGTACAGTTTGGGTCGATAAGTTCTAATTTGTTTAACTTAGTGACCTGAATTGCATCCGGGACGTTCAGCAGTTTAGTTTGCCGATATTGCAAACAGCTTTCATTATATCAATTACCGTAATGGCTGTACCCTAACTAAAGTTATAAAAGCCGTATGCCCTATATCGAAGCGGTAAAGTATCGCATTTCAACCCTCAGAAGTGGGACGTCCTAATTAAATTTAGATACCTAACTATAGTAGGGGTTAATGTACACCCAGAAAGATTATTGCATCCTTCAAAATTCTCTTATGAGAGAATGATCCGTAATGTAACTGTAAAAAGCTTTCTTATTTCGCGTAAGTTTATAATGTGAAATGAAAAATGAGACATTTGCACTTTCAAAATTCTCTTATGCCTAGTGTATGTATTATGTATTCATACTAATGTGGGTTGATAATGATTGTATATTGTGTATAAATATCTGTATTTGGTACAAGAATCACTGAGTAGCTATAACAAACAAAAGAAAACTTAAAAAATGAAACATTACTTTACCAACTTGATCAGCTCAGCATTTGGCGAGGCATGAGGTACGCGCTTGGCTATAATAATTCACTTTACAAGTGTAATTTTCTCATGTTTAACTAAGACCAAAATAATATTGTTTAGAGAGAACAATATCGTACAATTCTCTTTGTCTATCTCTTTAAGCAAGGCAGTATTCCTTCATCCATTTCATAGCCTTGATTGAGAGTGGCAGATAGATTTCTTTAATGTCTTTCCACTTAAGATGCTTTATACTTTTATCTTTTAAACAAACATATAAACGAGTGGCGTACACACCGGTTTTCAAGGTTTCGCCTGCTTCGAGGTCCCGGGTTCGAGTTCGGTAAATAAATGAAATTTTCTGTATTTTCTCGGGTCTTTGGTACCTTTGTTGGTTTCGATTTCCAAAATACAAATGCTTTTAATAGTTACTTCGATTGGGATCAGAACAATGTAGGTATGTGAGTGATGTCCACATTTATTTATATTAATTTAGTTTTGTAAACTAATTATTTACTCGCAACTGTTATCAAGAAACATAAAGTATCAGATCACGAGACTGCACTTCCTTATTCGGGCCGCTACATAATACATTTTTTTGTGTCAATACTCGTACTAAATTATGAATGTTAAAAAAAAATCAACCACAAATACCACAATGAATCAAGTTCTTTCTCTCGGTCTTTTTAAATTTTCAAAGATTTTTAGCGGTTATGAAACCTCTATATGAAAGAAGCCTCTCAACGCTTTTTCGATAAGGGAGTGAATCACCCCAATCTGCTCATAGCGGAAGCCGCCACGTACACCCCCCAGAGGGATGTCGCCTTCCGACGCCGTCGGCCCAGGCACGTGCTGAACGACCCCGACGATCCGATCACCGCGTATGTCACAACAGCCAACACCGCCTTAAGCACTTCAATTACTGCACAACACAGTAGTACTCCACACCGCACCCGTCGGAGGCGGGTGCGTGGTCCCGCCTTTCATTTCGGCCGACACAATCATGTGCCAGGCCGCTTTTCACCTGCCCCCCCCCCTCGGACGGCGACCCAAGCCGAGGTCCGAGCCTACAGAGGCGCCCTTGAGGTCGCTGTCCGATCCCCCCTCCCAGATCGGGCCCGCCAGAATGGAGCCCGACCGTGATCCGGCATGCCACTGCATCTCCGGTTCCGGCGGCGCCACTACTGGTGGGTTCGCCATTTGGTAGGGTGCCTTTAGCACTCCACACTGGCCCGATCACGCCCGCTAGTATGGGCCCCGGTGTTTAAACGGAAACTTAGAAAGTTCTAATTAAATATGTCCCTGGGTATACAGTATGATTTTTTAAAGTTATATATAAACAAAGTTGTAAAGTAACAAATAAAGGCAATTACTACATTGCAGAACAAATATAGTTATCCCTGCCATCTGTGCTGTGTAGATTTTACTCCTGGTCAGTGTCACATGTCATTAAAAAAAAATAGCAAACAAACCTACATGAACAATCTCGGAAGGCCGCGTTGCTCGAAGTGAACAATAGACAAATCAGGTACTTGTACTTTTGCTCTTTCTCTTACTATCTCTTCCTCTTTCTTTCTCATTGTGTGTGTATACACAGATAGACTTACTGTGCATAATTGTGCGCGTATACGCTCAAGGACGCACGTTTCTCACTCTTTTTTTTCTAACTCTCTTTCTTTCTCTCTCTATGTATTTATATCTCTCTTTCTTACTCTCTCTATTTCTTTATATATATCTCTCTCTCTCTTTGTTACTCTCTCTATTTCTTTATATCTCTCTTTCTCTCTCTCTCTTTATATATTTCTTTCTTACTCCCTCTCTTTTTTTATATCTCTCTTTCTTTACATCTCTCTCTCTTTCTTTCTCTATCTCTTTCTCTCTTTGTGTTCATGTATGTGTAACCAGTGTGTTTATTTTTTAACTTAACTTTAAACTTCAATACTCAAATCAAAACAACGAATAGATTAATGCATATAACTTAGTGATTATTTTTATTTTATTTTTCTTTAAAAATATGTGTGTTCGTAATTTACGATATCAGTATAAAATTGCTAATCGACAAAGTATCTAGTGTTATAGCACGCGAAGTGCTTTAGTAAATATTATATTATCGCTCAGAACTGACAAAGTTGCGACGAGTCGCTCCATCACAAAAGTTTCGCTGTAGATGCCCGGCTACACTCTATTGTTTGTTTATTAATGACTTTTATGATCATAAAACACAGCAGTGTATTCACCCGTGCGTTTAACTATGTAAAATTGTAAAATATTTCTGCATATTGGTCCCGGTAGGCGCATTTTCTCGTCTAAATTAATACTGCTTTGGGACAAGTGTGGGCTATCTGCCGTAATATACCTAGAATGCCA
This sequence comes from Anania crocealis, assembly GCA_949315895.1. Taxonomy (NCBI): domain Eukaryota; kingdom Metazoa; phylum Arthropoda; class Insecta; order Lepidoptera; family Crambidae; genus Anania; species Anania crocealis. The sequence continues at coordinate 4,264,940 of OX438880.1, forward strand.
TCTACCAAAGCTTAATCAACACTATAATATTATAAAGAGGAAAATTTTGATTGTTTGTTTGTATTGAATAGGCTCCGAAACTACTGGACCGATTTGAAAAATTATTTTACCATTAGAAACCGACATTGACCCTGAATCACATAGACTATTTTTTACCGCGTGATCCGGTAGTTGGGTGCTGCTATCGGTATGTAAACTACTAAGACCCGAGTTCACCAATTCTTAAACAGCCGGTAAACATAGATTGACGATTAATTTGACACAATTCCCATACAAAATATATCAAATAATATTTTAAACGCTGTTTAAAACTTAAACGTCTGTTAGTGAACTCGGGCCTAAACGGTTTGACCGATTTTGGGTTGAAATTTTGTATCTGTATTTGCATGATTTTACAGACATGAATGCACTGAGCCTACCTAATCTATCTTTCTATATGCCACAACTAGGCACAGGTTTCAGGACCGCGCGATATTACGTGGAGTTCATGTGGGCAAAGCTGCTTTTTTATTATTATTTGAACCTAAATTACTTAACCTAGACCGTTAGACCAACAGCGCTTCATCGGCTAGGACAACTTATACCATGCATTTCTATAATTTTTAAGTGTAGTCATTAATAGCTATTTTTCGAAATTTTTTGTACGTGTGTAGATAGATAAAACACTTTATTCTTCACATTAAAGTAGGTACAATTGACTTTGATATCAAATCAGATCTCAAATTAAATTACACACGTACGAAGACGCGGTAAACAGCTAGTAAACTCTACATTTGTCTTTGTGGTATAGCTGATACCAGAGGACTTGGGAAGGTGCGTCCAAAATGTTCCTCGTAAGTTTTCAGAACTTGTGCAAGACAAAGTTTCTTTTAGAAGTCAAACGCTGACATCATTCAAAAGTACTTAAGCCTACAACTGCGGGTTGTCTGGAGATGTCAAACTGAGATTTTTTAATTAAGGCAATGATCGCTCGGGCTATGATATTATAAGTTCATTTGGGTCAATGTGAACTTTTCTGTTGTTTATGTTTTAGTAGAGAACTTGGGATGGTTTTGTAACTTTCGCTTTTAGATGTCGTGGCCTCGTGGTTTTTAGTCTAGACTATTCGTGGAATTATAAATTTGAAACTATCCTACAGTAATTGTAAAATCCTACAAAAACTGTTATACATTTTATCATCACAAGATACAACATTTTTTTGTCATTGCATGACAATAAATAAATAATAAATTAATAAATATTTCAGACATGCCACACTGGGCCACACAGAGCCACAATCGAGAAACATTTTTATTCTTTGGTAGAAACACACACGAATGTACATCACAAGTATAAAATCGTAAATTCAGTATATCAAATTACATCTTTTTATTGTGAGTCTGCAACAGTCCTTTTAATAGGCGGAGAAAATACAAAGATAATAAATACATTTTCTTTCACATTCCTTTTTAATGTCAGTTGTCGAGAGAAACATGCCGAGAAAACTGTGTTGTCTGTTTTTAACAGACGAAGATTTTCTTAATACGTTTCCAATTTTCTTGATAAAAAAGGAAAACGCTTTGAGATGTCTCTCCGCAGTTTTGTTGGGACCGTTATCTTGACAATAGGTACTTGTGGCTATTTTGCTGAGATTTATAAATGAGTAGATAGATTGAAGGGGATAATAATAATATTATATAATAATCCTGGATTTTGCCAAGCGATTTTCTTTAGTGAATTTGTCTGTCAGTAAGTAATTAAGGGTATTGTAGTTAGTAATCTTAGTGGGATGGCCATATTAGAACCGCAGAACCGACAACCGCTGGGGTAAACGAGTTCTTGAGTGGAAACCGCGTCTCGGCAAACGTAGTGTAGGACGCCAACAGGCTAGGTGGAGTGATGATTTGCGCATGATGGCTGGCAAGAGCTGGCTGGATGCGAAAAGCCGAGGATCGATCTAAATGGCGTGCACCTGAAGAGGCCTATGTCCAGAAGTGGACTGCGATAGGCTGAATGATGATGATGTGATCTTCCCATCTTATTTTATCTCACTTATATTATAAATGCGAATGGATGGACGTTTTTTTTCTCTTTTTTTTAAATAATAAATGGGCTTGCTCTTGTCTACGGAGCGAGCTTACGCAGAAAGTGGCAACTGGTTCTCCCACACACCAGCGGAACACAAAAAAATTGTTTGGCGCTGGACTCCGGCAGGAGGGTGGTAGCATCCAGGCAGCCTCTTACGAAGTCTACCACCGCAGAGGGATCTGTTAGCCGTCATCATTGGTTAGAAAACCAAAGATGCCGTTGCCTACGGGTGAACCACTAGGAGGTAAATCCCACCACCCCTATAAGGTTTCAGTAATAGGTACGCCCGGAAAAAGTTTATTTACAACTTCACATAAAATACTTATATAATACGGAAATTTTGAAACGTAAACGACAGTAAGCCGTGTCGTAAATCTTATTTAAGAAGCGCCTCCTCCCTCCATCGTCACGGGAAAACTTTATAAAAGTAATGAAAGAATTCTTTACCGAGGAATCCAATTATTCTATGAGAGGGCAACACGAAACGGCGGCTGGCAACGTCGTTAGCCAAACTTGTTTAAACCTTGTTAAGATTTCACCTGATTATAGATGGCATCTATAAATATAATGGCTGGGTATCATAGGGTATATAGTATACTAAGTCCTAACAACAAGTCACAGTTTGCCCGTGATCATGAATGCTGTTAAGTATTCGAAACGTCGGGTTAAATCAAAAATAAACGCCTACTATAGGGTCCCGGTACGTTTGAAGAATGGGGGCTATCGCTAGTGAATTGGCCACTAGAGGCGCTAGTGTCGCGTGAGGTCCAATAACATTAACTTTTCACTGGTTTTAGCGGGTTTCGTTACGTAAATTATAATTTCTTTAATTGACCTGCTGGAAAGTGATCTCCTTCTTAAAATATCGCAAATATGGATTATTTGGCGATCAATGTGAACGCTTTGAAAACGAAATTAAGAAAAAGCGCAAAAATAGGCGGCCTCAAAGAGCAACTATTTCAGAAGTTAGTTTGTTGATATCAAGATAGTTATTTATAAATAATAAACCTTAATTAGATTTAAGATTTACACTTTGTTTTGGGGCCGATCGCCTTTGACAGCTATACCTCCAGACCTCAGTCTACAGTGGCGCCAACTGGTGAGCAAAGAAACGGTTGTCCCCATTCGCTTGATTGGTGTTCTTTGAACTCGTGTATGTGTGGTGGGGCGCAAGCGGCGACATCGATTCTCATACAAATAGCGCATGACAGCCCTTCTTACCTTTTTCCATGGTCTGTGATAATCGCACAGTGAGCAAAAATGCCCATCCATCCATCCCTATGGCTGAGAAGCTGCCGCCTGGTCACAATCTTCCCTGGCCCATTTGGAAGGCGTTAAACAGACTTCGTTCAGGTGTAGGCAGGTGCAATGAACTCAGGAAAAAGTGGGGCTTCACTGAGGACGACACGTGCGAGTGTGGCGCCTTACAGTCTATGCCACACTTAATGTCGTGCCCTACTTCTCCTGCCACCTGCACGCAAGAGGACCTTTACAACGCCAACCAGAGGGCCATTGATGTGGCCACTTTTTGGGCGCAGAGAGTTTAATTGGTTGCCATTGACTCGAGAAGAAGAAGAAGAAGCAAAAATGACTAAACGTTTTGAACCCCAAGCGACAACCGGATGGTACGATAACAATTGATTTTAATTGTGCCTGGAATATCCGATCGTCAAAGGGTTAAGTAGAAAATAGTGCTAAAACATTGTCAACAAAGTAACCTGTTTATAAAATAAATATAAGTTTTTATGAGCACTACATAAATGAGAAACTTTATATTAAAGAGTATCAGAAAAGCTCCGCCGTGGGAAACGGCGCCAACGCGTAAAGCTCTCCATAAAGCACACCATTCAACCGGGGATAGGACGGTCAGCAAAATAATATACAATTCATTAATAACTAGTTTAGTTAGCATTTTGCATGAAATGACAAGGCACTTGCAATATCAAAGAAAGGATACTTAGATAGAAGAAGTGTACTAGCGAAAATACAAAAAAAATAACGCAAAAAAAAACTTTACTAATACTTAGTATGATAACTCATACAGAAAATGAAATGTCAAGCAAGCGAGGGATATAAAGCGATGACTTTTAGCTTGAGTTATTCATTAAGTGAAGCATAGTAAAGTATTTAATATATAATTTATTGTAAAGCCTAAATTATATCTTCCTGATTTATTTTTAACCGATGAAAAAAATGTTAGTCCTTAATTGGACGTGTATTTTTATGCGTAAACTTGCATTTATTCGTCTAGAGTTGAATGATTTCCATAATCAAATAAGTATGAAAAGCTTATTTTTAGAAATGTCGCTAATAGAAACCAGAAAAAAAAACTTTTAACATGAGTCACAATTTTGGAGTCGATACCAAAACACTGTCACATTTAGATTGTTTTTTTTTCTCTTTTTCCCATTTTCGAAGTTATTCTTCATTTCCGATGAAGGTGACTTGTTTACTGAGTGAATATATTGTTTTTTTTTAAATAAAGATATATTCTACACTTCTATGCGAACTGTACAGTCCGAGCTTGCCCCATAAAATACTATTTACGAGCTATTTGCGGCGCCCGGCCATCCGTCAACAAATCCGCAGATTGCGTGTCGGCCATACTTGTTTAATAGACTATTTCGTCCAAACTAGCACTATAATAGTACAAGTGCTGACCTATTGAGGATATGCGATTATGTCATAAATCCTTAGGGCTCCGTACCTAAAAACGGGACCCTATTACTAAGACTCCGCTCTCTGTCTGTCACCAGGCTATATCTCATTATAGCTAGGTGTAGGGAATACAAGTCTCGCGAGATTGGGGCTCAAGCGAGATCGAGATCTCGCAAGATTGGCAATTTTGTGTGTTTTTTTTTGCAAATAATCACAGTATTTATACAAATTAGGAAAAATTAAATAAAAAGTATAAGTATTATAAGATAAAAAAAATAATAATATTTTTTTCAATAGACTTTTATAGATTAGAACGAAATAAAATACATTTATTAAAATTTGTTTGACGTATCTGTCTATGTTTTTTTAATAAATTCTAAGTAGTAAACTTTGGCGAACGTATCAATTAATAACAAATGAAAGAAACAACCAGTCTTCTCTTCTAATATCAAACAAAAATCTTTTAGTAATAAAACAGTTCTTTTATAATCGATTTATGGTCGAGTGCAATCTTGTTGAACTCGCGGGATCTCGCCCTTTTTTCGTTCAAGATCAATGTCGTTAAAAAAGGCCGAGATCTCGCGAGAGCGAGATTGCATATCCTAGCTAGGGGGTTGAAAATTTTCACAGATAACGTTTATCTGCAGTTGTTTTAAAAAAAAAACATTTGCGTGGGGCTTTCAAATAACAAAGGTGATTTTTTTGCCGTTGATCTTGAGCATACTTAATAATAATAACGGCAACATTTAACCGCTTGAAATGTTAACATGTTATTTAGTGGTATACTTAATCATTTCAAAAATCTACCTATATAATATAAAAATTAATCGCTGAATGTGTTGCTAAGCGCAAATCTCGAGATAAACTGAGCCGATTTCTCTAATTCTTTTTTTTTAGAATAATCTTCGAAGTACGAGGATGGTTATTACGCAGAGAAAAAAAAAGCCTGAACAAGTCAAAAAACAACACTTTTCTATACTCCCATACAATTTTGCGTTTCTAATACTAATCATATTCTTCTGACCCTAACATACAATTCTATCATCGCACATTCACAACCGAAATCAAAGAATCCAATGTCCGATTGTCATATCCTATTCTACGCTGACGTACAGTCAGTCAGATTCATTTTAGTATGACCTTAGAACTATATCGAAAGAAGAAGTTTTTTTTTGCAAAAGATTTCCAAAGGGGAATGGACGAATTGTTACTTTGAAAGTTCTAAAATGTTCAACGACTTATAATGCTGGCTACCTAGATAGATAAAAAAGGGTAAGGGTAAACCTAGATGGGTATACATAAATAAAAATAAATCACCGATATGTAGGTATGTATATGTACGCGCATGACTTCTGATCGACTGCATCCAATGGGATAATTCTTTTTACCACGCTTTTATTAGCTTGGGTTGTATCTATCTATGTATCTATGTATGTAATGGAATCTTTGAGCATAAATTTGACCGATTTCCAGAAGTTTGATTAATTTGAAACTTTGCACACGTATCAAGGACCGATGACAATGCAATAATTTAATAACAGTTTTCCCAGTTTTCCTCTGTAAGAGGGAGTAAAAGAGATAGAGCTAGCGCGCGATCTGTATCAATTATGTTTCCTGCATAGGTTTGGACTTACAGTCGGTAAAGAAGGAATCAAATCTTACAAACTAAACTAAAAAGTAAAAAATAAATTATAGTTTAAAAAACTAAAAAAAACACGCTTTTAAAACAGATTGAACTAAAAAATTAAAAATAAAACTGTAGTAATCAATTGAAAAATTCATATTATTGTACAAAAAGCGTGGGGGTTTTTTAGTTTTTTAATTTTGTTACGTTTATAATGGTCAGGAGTAGTAATGGTCATTATGAAAATTGTACAAAATACTTAATAATTGCATGAAAGAAATACTGTTTTAAAATTGTGATGAAATTTTGTGTGTATTTCCATGGTTTCACAGACACGAATGTATTAAGCCTACCTAATAGGTATATCTTTTTATATGCCATCGCTAGGCACAGGCTTCCGACCGAGATGTGACGTGGAGTTCACGCGGGCAGAGCCGCGGGTGAAGAGCTATGCATAATAACTTTTCAAGCCGAATAGCGTCTCGGCCGAATGGGCTTTTGTTTGATAAGCTATTCAGACGTTCAGACACGGGACTGTTATGGCATTGCCTCGAGTTTTTCGGATACGCATTCATAGTATTGTTAATGTTTGGTACTTACGCTATCGTGCGGTAGCGCGTACCTACTGCTCCGAATAAATATGTAAGGTTTTTTTCAAAGAGTATTTATAAGCAAAGAAATTGCTAGTATGAGAAAAATGTTGATTGCAATGCTTTTTATGATCCGTCATTACCACAGAAAATGGAAAAAGATTAGAAAGGCTGCCATGCGCTATTTGTATGAGAACCGATAAACGAGTTCAAAGAACGCCAATCAAGCGAATTGCTTTTCATTCTGGCATTCTTTCGTATTGTACATTATTGCTAAATGCGGCTGCTATTGCTAAAAGCTTACTGTGACTCAATAAATACTAGAGGTAAGGGGGGGAGGGGGTCGAGTCAAACCTCATCTAATCTTACGTTGGAGAGAGGGGGGGTCTCGGCAAATATCACGCAATTTTTTTCTGAGTAAATAAAAAAAAATTATTATACTAGCGGACCCGACAGACGTTGTCCTGTCTTAACTATGAATATTGATTACGATATGGTTTATAAAAAAAAATTCCCATTGTTTATTATTATTATGCTATATATTAGCAGCACACATTCTGTCAATGTTATGTCAAACGCCATAAATTAAAAAAGTTTAAATTGTCAAAAGCGATAAGGTTACATTACAAACAATTTAGTATGATGATTAAGTTTTCTTCAATTTTCTAATTTTCCGCACAATTTTCTTAATTTTTTCTTTCATAAGAACATTCTCCTGACAGTAACAAACAAAACAAAAAAAGAATTAGCATTATCAGTACAGCCGTTCACGCGTGATGCGATGACCAAGGGAAATAGGGATTCATTTTTATAAATATAGATTTTGGTCCATTTAATCCAGATTGTACATGCTTAAGATTTTGATTAAGATCATTTACTAATTCATTCGAAAGAAAATAATTTTATTCAAGTTTACGTAAGAAACCCACATTTTAAAAATTCTCACGTGAGATTGGGGGATGGGGGAGGGGTTTGAATAAAATCTCACGACATCTCACCAGGGGGGGAGGGAGGGACAAAAAATTCAAAAAAACACCTAACGTAATTTATGGACGCCCTCTAATTTGCTAAAATGATACTGTTCTAGTTTTTGAGAATTGATTTTGTTTAGAAGTAATAAAATTAAATCAATTCGGGCAGGACTTAGCTCTAGCAGTCCCCTTTAGTAGAGAGAACTATAAAATATATCGTAACATGTTCTCAACTTGACTGATTATGTACGTGGTCTACTTCAGACGTTGAGGTCCGTCGCGACCCAACCCATTACTGAGACCTTCTTCAGCCGTCGTGTGACTAATGGATGAAGCCGCCAGTTTAATACATAAATAGCATTTATGTTATATATAACACTAGATCCACATAGTGGCAGAAAAACTTTATCATCAATGTAGCCGTTGCCCGCGACTTCGTCCGCCTAAATTTGCTGTTATTACAATCGCGATTAAGAGTTTTTAAAAGAATATTGCCTAGAGCAGCGTTTCCCATTTGCTGGGTCGCGATCCAGTACCGGGTCATCAAACTAAAATACCGGGTCGCAACCTTCTCGCCTTGTTTATAAAATAATACCTACTATCGATCGACGCATGGTAAATATTCTTCTTAAACTTTCGTCATTTTCGGGAAACTTGAATTCTTTAGTAAAACATATCCTCATTATTACTATTATAGGCAGCGTGCGAAGCACTAAGATTTAGTGACTAAATAGTATATTAAAAGTAGTAGTATTAATAAAACATTATTGCTATTAATAAATGTGTATAATTTTACCTAATAGAACTAGCTTGGTTTTTTCCGGGCCATGGCAGAACAATGTTTGGGAAACACTCTAGAGCCTTCCTCGATAAATGGTCTTTCCAACACAAAAATATTTTTTCAATTCGAACCAACAGAACTCCAGAGATTAGCGCATACAAACAAACAAACAAACAAACTCTTCAGCTTTATAATATTAAAGTATAGATGAGCCAAGTGGAGTTATGATTTGTGCATGGTGGCTGGTAGGAGCTGGATGCGAGAAGCCGAGGAACTAAGTGGTGTGCAACTGGAGAGGCCTATGTCCAGCTGTGGACAGCGATAGGCGGATGATGATGATAGTTGACCCACAGAACATTATGAGCTAATTATTTTAAAAAAAGGAATGTTTTCAATTGCACCTTAATTTCTTTCTAATGGGTCCATAATGGCTCACCTAAAGTTATTTAGATACCCGAAATTCTTCTTCCTAATGATTTGTAATCCGAATGATCACTCTTCCTAACATTTTTCGTCCTAAAGTTTTCATTCATACTATTTGCAGTGCTACCGGCGATGTTCATAACACTCATGTTTCCGAAAATTGTAATTAATAATATCATTAATGTAAATATATTTAAACTCCTACTGTTTTTTATCATAACGCTTTTATCCCTAAACATAATTACCATAATATTTTCAATATGGACCCGTTCAGAATGATTAAAGGTCGTTTCACTGACTTTTGTCTTAAATGAATGAAATTCATAGAACACGACTCATTAACGGTTATGTTTATTGCCTGGGAGTTTATACCGCAGTTTTAACCGTACCTAAATAACTATAGGACAGACTCGGTTCTGGCACTTCGCCGGCCGCTGCCGCGGCACGCTCGCTCCGCTCGCTCGGCTCGTGCGTTGTGGTCACAGTTCTAACCTAACCTAAACCAATAATTATGAATAGGACCGATTCGTATCTTGAACTTGACTGAACGACTGGAGCGGGACTCTGGCTTCGCTCGCTCGGCTCGTGCGTTATGGTCGCAGTTCTAACTTAACTTAAACCAATGACTATAAATAGTACCGTGATATACTTAAGGGTTAAAGTATTATTGTTTAAAAATGTTTTATTTTTATATTCATGAAGATTTACTATTATCTTTGCAGGTATGTTTAATGTAAAAATAACTAAATAATTATAATTGCAAAAGTTACGTAAAATTAATGTATACAGGGTGAAATTTTAACCACTTTCCAAAAATTTTATAGGCGTTCAGTATCGTATTTAGAGCCGATTTATGAAGTAAAAAATGTAATTCAAGTCTTCACCGAAAAATATTTTTCGCGATATAGTTTTCAATTTTTACGGTCCTAAGCCTGTTAAGGTATAAAGGGAATATCAAAAACTTATGAATGGTATCATAATGAATAAATGAGATGTGAATCGCGTAAAAAAAAGTGTTGCTAGGCGGCCGTATCAAAAATTTTAGATTTTTGGCGGACATTTTCTAAGTGCTTTATCTTGACATTTTTGTACTGGGCTATATCAAAAGAAAAAATACGTCATTTGTTTTTTGTCTCGTAGATTGATATTGTAAAATTTGGAAGGTGGTTAAAATTTCATCCTGTATAATACTGATTACGAATAAAAAGAAATCTAAACAAAAAAGATATGACTTTGATTAATAGTGTAAAATATGGTTATGTTGAGAAAATATAGGAAAACAAATAAAAGTATACTAGATGTTTATTGCTGAAGTTGAATGCTTCGGAATAATGAACATTAGAGACAGATAGATAGATAGAATTGTGATTGCCAGGATGAAAAATGTTAGGAAGAACATTTTCGGATTTCCAATTATCGGAGTTGGAAATTTAGGTGAACTCTGGCGCACCCCTTTCTAATAACAAACAGTATTGCTTTAATTATTTATTAAATTATAATAATGTTCTTTATTTTCAGGTAAGTACCAATATGGCGGACAACCCCAGAAAATTTGATATCAGGTAATTCAAAACTCTGTAACACTTTGAAGTCGTTACAAAGTTTTTTGGCAAATATAACTTTTGCCTGTAACTAATACACACCTGACTGACAAATAATATTATGTGTATGTATTTTTGTATATGTTATGTATGTCTTTATTATTATGTTATGCATGTAGCTAGTTTGTATGTTTATATTATAAATTATTATTTTTAGTCTTCTAATTGATTTCTGTTTTGCATTTTTTTTTTCTCCAATTTTGTTATTAGTTTTACTCCTCACTTCTTTGCACCGCCTGTATAATCTCTGTTTGGCCTAGTGGTTGACATGTAGAGAATGCTTCTAGCATTCAAATTCAAATTCAAATTCAAATTCAAATTTATTTATTTCGGATAACTTTAGATCCATAGTGTTAGTAACATAGTTCTTACGTCTAGTATTAGTGAAATTGCGATTCGAATAATTACATAATAATAATAAATAAACCAATTCAATTCAATTTAAAATTAATTAATTTGTATAATATATTTGCTCCGATTTTGGGTTAATTAGGGCAGTGATCCAGTGCTTAATTAGGGCACTATCCCATCTCCCCGCCAAAACCTTTAAAATACTGTTGGGACTACCGAGCATTCTTTTTTGGATAGAAATAATCTTTTTCCGCATTAAAGCATGAAAGCAGTCTACGTGAGCGTCGGCAAACATGCCAGACGCGCTGCAAAACCTCGGCAGTCCCACCAGCACCCGGAACATATTATTATAAAGTACGCGCAGAGCGTTGTAAGTTTTTTGCGTATAGCTTACCCACAGGCCACTTGTGTAAAACGATTGGCAGTATGATTTAAATAAGGCTATTTTAACCTCCAATGAGCAACGCGCAAACCGTCGGGCAAGCATATTACCGCGTACTGCCAACGCTCTGCGCTCCCTCCCTATGTCACAATCATCATTGAGGTCGGCGGTGACTACATGACCTAAGTATTTGAATGTAGGTACTATGTTCAACTCATCACCGTTCAGTCGAATGGGCGGCACATGCTTATTGCTTACTCCGCGCGTTGCGAACACCACGACTTCGCTTTTCTTACAGTTATACATAAGTCCGTGAGCTCTAGCGTACTGTTCGCACACGAGGAGCATCTTCCTCAACCCACCAATCGACGGGCTCAGCAACGCCATATCGTCCGCGTAACTGATGTTATTGATCATTTGACCATCTATCGAACATCCCGCATGCATGCTGCTGAGCCCGACGATCAGCTCGTTGATGTATAAGCAAAAAAGCTTAGGAGAGGTTAACCCCCCCTGCCTAACTCCACATTCCAACCTATACGTGTCAGACGTTTCTCCTGCCCATTTTACAAAATTTTCTTGTTTTTGGTACCAATAACTAAAAATATTAACAAGCTCCTTTGGCATTCCAGTTGCTCCTAACTTATTCCATAGGACTGGATAAGACACCATATCAAAGGCCTTCGATAGGTCGAGGAAACAGCCATACACGGATGTTTTTCTTTTCGTGTAGTACCTGACGGTTTCCCTGAGGGCGAAAATGGCACTTTCCGTTGAGAGCCCGGCTCTGAAGCCGAACTGAGCGTCATGTAGCTGCAAGAATCTATCCAGCTGTCGGTCAAGAAGCCCGTCAAGCACCTTGGCAGTTATAGTGGCCAATGATATGGGTCTATAGTTACTAATATCGGATACATCACCCGTCTTATTTTTTACAATTGGAATCACAGCCGTTTTCAACAGGTCTGGTGGCAAATAGGCGTGTCTAATACAAAGGTTGTAAAACATACTAAGTACACGTGGTAGGTGGACACCAGCATGCTGAAAATGCTCGATACTGAGCCCGTCATGACCAGGGGATTTCCCACGGGTACTATGTTTAATGATATTCCGTACCTCTCGACTTGAAAAATACACAAGCTTTTGTTGTTTTTGCTGGCCAGCATCGAGCATTCCCTTTTCAGGCTCAGACTTATCGGCAGTAATATTAGCTTTGACTCTAAAGTGATTCTTAAAACGATTGGCTATAGCTTTGTGACCGCTAACATTATCCACACTTTCAGGTAAGCTAGGCTTTGCATTTAGTTGTTGCGTGCTTTTCCAGAACCTTTTAAAATCTTTATCTTTATGTTGGGTGGCTAGAATATTCATTTTAATTAGATTTTCATTTTTAATACACCATTTTAATTTAGACTTGAACATTTTACGAGATTCACTCATCAATTCATAAATTTGTCCCGTTACTGGTTTACCATAAAGCAACCATAAATCAAAACATCGCCGAGCTTCTCTGTGTGCTTCACTGACATGAAGATTCCAGCCTACCACTCTTCGCCTTTTCATATGCCTCGGACGCAACTGAGTACGTGTCACGGACGCAGCCGCAGATAGCACATTAATTATATTATTATATAACTGGTCTAAAATGACTTTATGTTCACGACTATTGCATATATGGTCAGCACAACTATTAAATTCACTGGGAAAATCAATATCTCGTAATTTATTGTGACATATTTGTTTATATTCTTTAATTTGTTCCGAGCTCCTATTACCCCATCGCACACTATTGTCTATGTTCATACTACAATTTGCTTTTGGCCTAATAACACTCAAATTACACGTGACAATTAATGGAAAATGATCTGACGAGTACACTCCATAATCTACACGAACGTCTGTTATCGTATCCTCTGCTGAGGCAGTTACAAGGCAGTGATCTAGCCAACGTCTACAATTATGTGCTGCGCTTATGAACGTAAAAGTATCAGAGTCAATACCAAGGCGCTTATAGTCCGCACAAACCCAACTTTGTTCGTCACAAAAAGATAACATTTCCTTACCGAAAGTCTCTGGGTAGTGCGCATTGAAGTCCCCTAGTAGGTAAACACATTCAACTTCACAGCTTTCCACTAATGCACTTAACGAACCCAAACATTTGGTAAAAACGGAAAAATTATCTGCACTATCCGTTGGCATGTAGATGCTACAAACTACAAATGCACGCTCACTTGTTGACACTCTTATCGCAACTATGCGATCACTATCGGACTGGACTACGGACACCGCAGGAAATAGTGACTTACGCCACAGTATAGCAACACCTCCGTAGGGTCGCCCGCGTAGTATGCCCGACGACAAATCCACCGATGAAGACCCAGTGAAGCCGAACTCGTCGTGAATTTCCCCTAAGAAGGAGATCTCGTAGGGAAGTAACCAAGTCTCCTGGAGACACACGATATCCGCCTGGTCACATAGCATCTTGATTTCATGTACCGATGTCTTTACGTTTTTACAATTGTAACTTATAAAATGGCTCATTTGGTTCGTACTAGTCATTTCTTATATGTAGATTTGTGATCAAGATGCGGCAAATCCGCGCTTTTCGTCCCTCTTTTTGTGCCAAAGTTCACGAATCGACGATACGATATTCCTTTTGGCCAGAAATCATCTTTCATGAATACATCTATTTTTTGTCTAGGCACAAAAACTTTATATCCATCATATTGTCTCTGCGATTTGGTATAATTTTTTTCCAACGTTACAGATATATTTGACTTGTTCTCAATATATTTTTGCACGTCAGCTAATGTGACGTCCTTTGAAACGTTGTAAATATACATAGGTATTTTAATATCCGCTGCTTTGAAGTTGGAATCCGTATCTACTGCAATTCCACGTTTACCTATAAAACGATTTCTCAGCCTTTTTTTTTGCACTAGCACCCAATTTTCATCCCTCGGTTGCGGTTTCCAGTCACCATCCTGCACGGTTTCAGAAAATGATTTTACGTTGGTCTGCTGCATAGTAGTTACGCTGTATGCACCACACTCGTCCGGTTTATTAGTCACCGCATCGCTCTCTGCTGCCTCGGCTACCGTTACTACGCTGTGTAAACGCTGGCGCTCAGCCGATTTATCTGCACTCGACGCGGGTAGAATGTCGCTCACTATAACTTCTGAATGTTTCTCTTCGAAAGTATTTTGAGGCAAAGTTAAAGGACAACTCGGATTTAATTCGATTGGAGTTAATCCCATAGGTCCACTAGTGTACTCAAAACTTTCCATTCGGCTAGCTCCTCGTTTTGTATTGACTTTTCTGTTGGTGAACGGTTCTGAAGACTTACACCTTAATATATCAATATCAGACTTTAATGCCTTCAGTTGTGTATTTGTGGCATAGTTCTCGGCGATATGATTTAGATCATTGCGCATTACAAGGAGATCTTTGAGAAGTCTAGTCACATCTATGTGATCAAATAGAACCGGCGGTAGTTTGTGTAACTCCCGCGCCACAAAAATCGGTAACTCCTCGGGTTCCGTCTCTTTGAGAAGGCATATGATGTCCTCAATATTACGAAGGGACTTTCCTTGCCTTTTTCTTGTTTTTTTGCGACTTGGAATCGAAGCAAATAACAGGTTTTTTGCGATCACAATTTCGTCCTCCGAGAACGCACTAACACATATTCTCTCGATGCTCTGCTCGTCCATAACATCCATCTTATTAGAAATGAATGCTAACACTTCGTTAATCACGATATTGCACGATACGCATTTCACTGCGTTGGTCATTTTGATTGTAAATAAATAATTTTAATTAATTTATTTCAATAAAAATTTGACATGACTTTTCTCTTGACATGACATTCGCTTATTGTCGCTTATCGCATTGAGTCCGCTATTTGTACTATCTTTGTATATGCAATAAAGTGTTTAAAATAAAAAAAAATACAAAGATTTCA
Source organism: Anania crocealis (assembly GCA_949315895.1). Lineage (NCBI taxonomy): Eukaryota > Metazoa > Arthropoda > Insecta > Lepidoptera > Crambidae > Anania > Anania crocealis. Next base: position 4,280,346 of record OX438880.1, read on the forward strand.
TAGTTTTCATGGTTACAAGATAATAAGATAAACATGGACAATATCATATACTATTTTCTGATCCTAAAATATTAGGTGTTAAAATATGAAATTGCCGTTTTGTATGGACGAAATCGAGAAAAGTCATTTTTCCATACTAATAATTTTTTAGTTTTTTTTAAAAACGCCTGATCCGTTTTCGATGCAATTAAAGGTGAAAGTTAGATGGTTATAAAGCAACGCATTATAGTATTTAAATTTCTGAAAATCAAAGTATATAATACAAATATACTTAATTAAAGCAAGAAGGTCAGCTGACACATTGTAAGGGGTCTTTTCAACGACTTCCTTTGAAGTAATAGGCACTAGTATTGCATTTTTTTTTAGTCAAAAGTTACTTTATTTAGTTTTTGATACAACACAAAAAGAATTACGCAATAATATGACTATACTTAAGAGCTATAAACAAAATAAAAAGTGGGAAAATAATCGGCAATTTCATACTTTAACCCCTATTATGTAACTATTTAAAGGACTTGTTTTGTGTAAATCAGAAAGTGATGTTGTTGAAATCAGAAACAACTAAGGACAGATACACAGACGCGAGAAAAAAAAAGTGTTTTCTTCCTTAACCTGTTTATTTCATAGCGTAATGCAAAAGTATCACCGATATGTTGGGACTAGCTTTTGTTTAGCGTGACGCCCACGCCTAGCACTGGGATTGAACCCAGGACCCCGAAGCAAGCGACACCTTCAGAACCAGTGTGTGCCCCACCACCAGGTATCAGTTTGAACGTCAAAAGGTAATATGACAGTACTCGTTTTATAATACCTTGGTACAAATTTTGCTCACTTTTTTAAAAGTGTATGCTACCTAACCAGAAAACAAAGATAATACAATCTTTTATTTGGTCAATGTTTTTCCTGAATTTTCGTAAACAGGATTCTATTGAAGAGGTTGTTTATTTCCCTTCTATTTATAATAAAAACGATATCAGCCTTTTACTTTGTGATAGGCAGAAAACCGCAAAGTAAGCCGATTTTACTTGTTTATAAATCTACTTCGTGTCTAAGTAAACAACTTTTGAAATGTAAATTAGAAATCTATGATAAAACCGTTTCAGTTTGTAACTTTGCTCTAAAGATAAATTAATGTAAACCTTTTTTGCGTCTTTTTTAGAGCAACATGAGCAAAAAAAAACAGTTATTCATATTTATTATGCCTAAATGTTAGTTTACGTTCGCACAAAAATTTCTAAACATAAATATAGTGCGGATTTGATCACTGTATTGGTAAAAGTCTAACTGAAAATGTAAATTCCATTTTATATTAACCACAAAACACTCGACTAAAGAATCATTCGCTCACGCAAGCGTATCAGTTTTGTGTACAAACGAGATGTGTTTATAATCAAAAGTTCAGAACTGTTATTAGGTCCTCGTACGTGCGTATATTGTATGAGGTTAACCGCTCATAGGGCTGTTTGTCCTGATAATTTGTTATTTGCATGCTTTAGTATTGCTGAGAGTTAATAAATCTACATTGTGAGTGGTTGGTAGACAATAGGTTAGGTTAGTACGACTGTTATGGACCTTTAATAGGTAGTGAGAATATGGAATAATACGCAGTCATCTTTTATTAATATCTTTTTGTTTTTTCAACATAGCCCTAACCTTTTTAACAGTAGAAATAAGGCGGAGGTTCGCAATGCGTCACATATACCTTCTTAGGCAGTACGATAACGATTCTTTTTATTGAGTTAGAGTTTCGATAAGTTGTATAGCTCAAAATTGTGGCCATTTAAACTGAGGATTCATAAAAGGGTTAGTAGCTTTTAAAGATTGAAATTGTAACGTTATTTTCATCACTTATAACGAAATAATGCCGACAGATAGTTTTTTCAATCGACTTCCAAAAAAGGAGGAGGTTTTCAATTCGACTGTTTTTTTCCTTGCCACCTCAGAACTTCCGACTGGATGAACGGATTTAAATGAGTTTTTTTTAGTTTGTAAACTGATGCTACTCTTGTTTCCCCAAAGCAAATCCATATAGAATTTAAAAAATGCTATGTTGGCGAGCAAAAATCAACTCACGAGATGATTATACCTATTCTATTTGACTCGGAAACGACTTCAAACTGTCCAAACGCCCTCGCCCGCGGCGACTTTTTGTAGCGATTTTGTCGCGCGTCCACATCGATACAGGCGCGAAGCGGTCGCTGGCTGTGTGCCCTCGCCTACGGGGTCATCCGTATTTAGTCGCGATACAAACGCGATGCTGTCGTGCGTTTAGTAAACGCGCAACAAAAAGTCGCCGTGAGCGAAGGGCTTAAGAGGCGACTAAATAAATATTTAATATTTAAGACAAATGCCTCAATGGGCTACACTGAGCCATCTAGTCCCAAATTAAGGTACTATTAAGTACCCTGTCGTATGGGGTACTAGACAACCGATAAACTTACTTATATACTTTTTTTTTGTAAATACATACTTATAATACATAGAAAACACCCAGACCAGTACAAACAGACATGTTCATGCACACAAATATTTGTACTGTGCGGGGATCGAACCCGCGACCCATGGCACAGAAGCAGCGTTAACTACCGCTGATCCAAATGAGAACTGCCAGAAGAAAACTGCAGCAGCGTCTTCTTTCCATCACTAACCAAATTGTAATCTACATCCCGCCTGCCAGTAACAGCCTTTATCCCACTGCAGGAAAAAGGCCTCCATCATTAAATTCAAGCTACCACAGCAATGATGGGACAGGCATAACAACTACGCTTTCCAAATGCGGGTGGGTGATCACAAACCCGAGCAATGTTAGAAAATTCGAAACTTTTTGTTGCCCGACCCGGGGATCGCACCCGGAACCCCGGTAACTTGGCCCGGTATTTAAACCACTAGACCAACGGGGCGTTTATAGGCTGGTGATGAAAAAGTAAATTCTATTAATATTATAAACGCGAAAGTTTGTGAGAATGTATGGATTTTTGTTAATCTTTCACGCTAAAAAGATCCAACGGATATGAATCAAATAAGTCACGGTTTTAGTTTATTGGCTGGAATAACATATGGGCTACTTTTCATCTCGTGAAAAAGGTACGGGTCCCGGGCGATCAAAATTCTATAAAGAAATTCAAAATTATACGCGTACAAAATCGCGGGAAAGAGCTAGTTAGAAATAAAGTTTTTGCTACACATTTGAACTTTTGCCATCCTTAGTCAGCTGTGAGGTTAACGCACTATAAAAACAACACGCTCCCACTACGATTGGAATAGTTTGCGGAGTAAACAAACAAGTGAAAGATCCGATGTTTCCGCTTTTATCTGGAATTTGAAATCTTCCTGAACGCTAAGTGCTCGGTTCGCAACAACGGTATATTCAGTTTCGTGGAACTAGAACTTTTTAGAGTTCCATATCTCGAAATTATGAAACTAAACCCTTGTAGGATCACTTTGCTGTCTGTCTGTCTATCAAAACCGTTTAATACTTAGCCTGCCTGTATAAATTGTTTATCTAAAGTACGCCTTAACACAACAAACGTAATATTTTGACATTCTCAAAGAAACCAACATTTATAATTATTCCGTTAACCTAGAACTACTATACTTATATACTGCGAGACTTGATTGCAAAACCATTTATGATATGTTCCTACATATTTACACGGAACCCTCGGTGGATGAGACCGACTCACACTTGTCCAGTTCTTATCTATACTAATATCATAAAGCTGAAGAGTTTGTTTGTTTGTTTATTTGTTTGAACGCGCTAATCTCTGGAACTACTAGTTCGAATTTAAAAAATCTGAATGTTAGATAGTCAATTTAACGAGGAAGGCTTTACTATATATTCTTTTAAAAACTTCTTATTCGCGATCATAATAACAGAAATTGATGCGGACGAAGTCGCGGGCACTGCTAGTTATTAGATAAACTATTTATACCGTGTTGAACCGGTGAATTTGTTGGTCATGTCTTAGCACAACACTCTACCTTATAATACAAAATAACGTCGTTTTATATCCTGAGGTATCAGCCTAAAACAGAATGACATTACTTTGTCTTATTTCATTGAATATCGTAAAGGGCGATCAAAGTAGTAAGAAGGTACCTTACTGACAGAAGAAGATGGGCACTACCGTCTTCTCATCATCGACTAAAAAGTGGTCGCCAACTAGCTTAACGAGGTGATTATAAAATTAAAATCAGTTTTATTTCTGCAAATAGGCCCCAGGAGGCGCTTTTACACGTCCCAATATTTGAACCTACCACTGTTTCGGGACAAGTCTGGGCTTATACAACGTGTTCCTTTTGATATCCCATAACTCTAATGTTATGTTCTATAGGTAAAAATAATATAAAACACCCTAGAACATGTGGTTCAAAAATCAATAGTTTCGAATATAACATCAATTTTAGTTAAATTTGTTAAAAAAAAATGTAACCAGTATGGCGAATCCTTAGTTTTGCGAGACGTTGGCAAACTTACAATGAATGTAGTAATAAAGTAGCGGGAGAGCGTAACTTGTAAAAAACATTGACATGTGTGGGTGTTTCATTGATAAGTAGGTACGAGTAAATCGTTTTCATTCAAAAGTTCATTCATAACAAGGTAAGGGTGTTTTACATAAACAGCCGTGACTTTTTAGAATTTTTTTGTATGAAAAAATTAAACATAAAATAATAATTAAAAAAAAATTCATATGCAATTTGGTCCGTTTAATACCCTAGAGTAATGGGATATCAAAAGGAACACGTTGTATATAGCATAGGCTATAGTATTTTCTTTCTTTCTTATTTCTTTCAGTTATACACGGTGCAATTTCAACCACCTGTAAAACGAAGCTCACGTTATGTAACCATTATGTATTAAATATTGGCAGTGTTTCTATATTAACACGTTCCGGGACAGAACGTCGAGGGACGATACTCCAAAACCTACTCAAATTGACACAAGAATTTCCCATACAATTCACCCCCGCTTGACGTCGTTGTGGTATACCTTGTACTTATTCATATTGCGGGATACGACAGTTCGTTTCTCGACGTTTTTTTAAAGCATGATTCTTTCATGACTTAGTCCTGGTATTCAAACCACTCCATTATAATATAATGCATAAAAAATACAGTAACAAAGAGAAATATAATAAAATCAAACGTCAAACATGTTTTGTCCCAAAGGGCATATCAGAAATTTGACTACTCCCCTTCGCATGCCTCAGGAAAACTACTACTAGATGGATTGTCTACAAAATAACAAACTTCATGAGGGCTAATACACTTAACGGTTATTACTTGCGTCCCCGGAGTGACCTCTTTGTGGTCCTGTCGACTTCACAAAGGTCCGTCTGACCCCACAAAGGCCCTTTTGGGCTGTGACACGGTCCCCGGGAGGTTTTGGTCTCCTGATAAAAAGATCGGGCAGATAAACCAGAATCAGAAGATATGACGGTCAACGGCTCTGTTTTAATATGTACATCTAAAATAAATATGTATTTAAATACTTTAACCGAAGTCGTGTTAGTTACACCATAAAAAAAAAGTAAAGTAACAGCCTATAAACATCCCACTGCAGGGAAAAGGCCTCCATCATTGAATTCAAGTTACCACAGCAATGATGGGTACTGGCTTCATCACCACGCTTGCCAAATGCGGGTTGGTGATCACAAACCCGAGCAACGTTCGAAAAGTCGAAACTTTTTTGTTGCCTTACCCGGGAATCGAACCTGGGACCCCGAGATCATGGCCCGGTATTTAAACCACTAGACCAACGGGGCGTTAATAACTCAAAAACGACTGAATATTTTTTTATGATTTATAAAATTTAAGCTTATAGAATAGACTTAAGTAGGTATATTAGTTTAAGAATAAATTATGACTATGCATCTAAACAAAAGTTCTGTACTTGACTAGAAACTTAGTCTTAGGTACAGTGAAGGAAAGCTGAGAAGCAGGCGTTCCTTCACTCACAAGTAACTAGAATAAAGATTGACCTGATCTATGAGCTGAGGAGTATCACCAATGCATGAAAACTGTCAAAAGAATAAATGTTCATAAATACCTAGTAGCATGATATTAGATCATGTCACCGTTAATAAATTATAACGTCACCGTGGAGAACCACACATATCCCTCCGTCCCTGGAGCAAAGATTCTCACATGCGCGCAGGATGCAGGAATATGTCCTAGTAGCTAGGAGCGAGGAGGGCGATATTTCAAGCCCATAAAAATGCAGCAACAATCACCAAGATGAGGCGATGCACCATGTAAATTTATCCATCAAGGGAAAATATAAAAAAAAATTTAGTCCATAAGGAGACAAATTGAAGAGAAAATAGATTTAAAACAAATGAAGCATTTTGGCTTCTACATGCCTACATGCATGTTAACATATTGGCACGCTTGCGCACCATCAAGATAATAATTTTGAAGACAAAATATAGAATGTGAAAAAGCTGGCCACGAAATGGCGTCCACTTTTATAGTAATCAAACTTCTTCCCTCTATGACAAGTAACTTTTTTTTTATTCGTTTCATGTCACGACTTGGAACCAAAAGTTAAACTTGACACATAAAGCCAAACGACACAGGAAACTACTCAGCCCTGAAAATAGTAGAAAACTACAGTAAAAACGTCAACACGAATAGACATTTGACTATTAATAAATTCATAATAGTGTCAAAGAATATTTTTATACAGAATGACTTTTTCACCACCGTCAAAATTTATGAAACAAGAAATGTAGGTCAGGTTTCCAACCGAAAGTATTATTTTTCAACTGATATTTTTCAAGTATTACGGCCCTAAGCCTGTAAGGGTATGAAGGGAAAATCAACAACTAATGAATACGAGTATAGTATCATAATGAATGAATGAGATGCGCATCGCGTAAAAAGTGTGTTGAGAGGAGGCCATATCCAAAGTTTTAGATTTTTAGCGGACATTTTCTAGGTGCTTTATCTTGACATTTTTATACAGGGCTATACCAAAAACAAAATTACGTCATTTGTTTTTTGTCTCGTAGATTGTTGACAAAAAAAACTACGTCATTAATTTTGTTTGGCTCGTAGAACTTGTATTAAAATTTGGAATGTGATTAAAACTTCTATAACCTACATTAGAAACGGTTTTAACACAAATTACAGTCCAATTCTTCCTTGCAGGGTTCATTGACATCGATTTAATGTTCAATCACCCCACTTTAGTGCCTCGTAAATAAACTTTATAACTCATAAATCGAACAATAAACTATGACAACGTCATAAAATGAGCATTTCATTTGGGGCGCCCTTTGATTCTATTTTTTTGACCGATAAAAAAAAGTGGACACTTATCTCGTTCATAATTGTAAAACTATGTTTCTATAGTCCTTAAAATATAGCTTGATTAGAATGACAGTTCTCACTGAAAGAGACGACGTAACTTTATACCAGCGTCACAAGTGACAAGTTTTACAAGTGAAACACATTTGCACACGAAAAAATATTGGTAACTGGCATGTTAAGAATATTTTTTTATACATTGCTGTACATATTAATCAATTTAATTATATATTACAGATATTTAAAGTTAAAACATTAAAATAATCCAGTCACAAAAATTCACCTAACTTTAAAAGACGTCCTTCCAAAGTTACGTCATTTTTCATAATCACTAGTGATGACGTAAAATGGACAAATCGAAATCGAAAGACTAACAATATTTCAAAATCGAAGTAATGTAACATAAATGTTACAAATGATTTAATGAGCATTGGTTGATGCTAAGAACACCAAATTGCAATTATTCATAGTTAACGAAAAATTTTCAAATTTATTAGATTCTCTAAGCGATAAAAAATTTCTAATTGATTTCATGATTGTCCCAATTATTCTGATAATGATCACGATACTAACTTCCTGTTCTTAATATATCTGATTTTCGTTTTATTTTATTCGCCATAACTGTTTTTTTTTCGTTTGATCAGTCTAGTCAGTCCCATCACTATAGTCACCTCAGTTTGACAGGTTTCATTCTAATCAAGCTATATTTTTTGGACTTTAAGTAACGTATCTATTCTGAATATAAGGTCAACGCGTAACTTGTACTTCTTAAATTTTATAGTTGTTTATTTTAGTCATAGATATAGGATACAAGTAGATCCACTGACAGCCCGATAATGCGTGACCAGTTTTGATTTGTCAATGTGTGTGTTAACTAGTGGCGTACCTTTAACATTTTTAGACTATCGATAATAATTGCAGTTTGTCGTTTGGAAAATAATGTTTACTGTCACACTGTTTTTATCTCGAGATTATGCACCTACTTTGCGGCATACATAACCGCCCTCACTTCTTACAACTATAATAGTGGGCAGATAAATGTGCCCGGTGGGTATATTTTTTACATATAATTTAAAAATAAACAGTCTTAATTAATAAAAAAAACAGCCATTGTTAATTAGTTTTCTTTATTTATTTCTTCAAAAGATTTTCCCTTGTCATTTGCCGTGCCGTGTGAGCTTATCAGTGGCAGTAAGTGAAAAAAAACAAGTAAACAAAATCTGAATAAACATTTACATTCTGATGTATCAAACACTGATTATTGACTTTTAAACAAGATTATCTTAGTTATGTGATTCCTTACAGTTTCCTTCTTCAAATTGTTAAGTTAACATTTATTTGAGACTCTAAACGTAAAATAACATCAAATTTCTCCGGAAACATTCAAGATAAATGTCGACAATAGTATCGATAAATTTGAGTCAAGCTCTAGCGTACATGTAAAATATTTCGATAAATTATTTATCCACCAAAATAATGTAAATAATCAATACATAGAACTTTATCTATACAAAATATTAAAATGAACAAGTGGATTGAAATAATTTTATATTTACAACTTAACAACAAGATCAAATTCAACAAAAATAACGCGTTTTTACAATGACGACTTTCTACGTATTTACCTGTAAAATGAGCAATTTTCTGGATTATTTTTGTGGTTGACTCCACAGGCACTCACAGAACATGTGACCATTGTTAGATAAAACTGTATTTACTTTAGATAATCTACGATGTACTAGATAATTACATAAAATGTTGAACGAAAAGATTTGTTTTCTTTTTCTATCTTGCTAGATTTCCATAAGAGGTTTTCTTCTACGTCTATTATATTCTACGTTTATGATTTTAGTGTAGCGTAGGGCCGGCACTTCAGAAGAATAGATCCCTCTTTAGCTATGGGTGTCGTAAGAAAGACAATTCCTATTCGTAATATAAGGAGGTACGTAACCAAAAACATTAATGGAAGACCGCTGCCTCGCAGCGTAAAAGGCCTTGAATTTATTCCTCAAGATTGTCGTTAGTCCAGACAACAGCAGGTCAACCTACCCAAAAAGTTAAAGGTCATTGAATTGATTTTTAACTTTTAATTCCAACAGGTAGAGATCAATATCAAATGAGAAAATTAGACGTTTTGTGTTAGGTTGACGTGACGTTTCTGTACAATTTTTATACTTTATTTCGCTAGCTGTTAACCATTAATAAAGTGATATGCAATCATATTTATATCATAAAATATATTTGGATCAGCGGTAGTAAACGCTGATTCTGAGCCATGGGTCGCGGGTTCGATCCCCGCACAGTACAAATATTTGTGTGCACTGGTCTGGGTGTTTTCTAAGAGAGAGAGAGAGACAGCTCTCTCTATCTCTCTCTCCATTATAAGTATGTATTCACAAAAAAAAGGAATATTTAATTAAGTTTATCGGTTGTCTAGAGGGTACTTAATAGTACCTTAATTTGGGACTAGATGGCTCTGTGTGGCCCAGTGAGGCATGTCCTAAATATTTATTTATTTATTTATTTACATAGATGTTGTGATGCGAGTAATACAGTAATATGCTTTGAAGAGTCAGTATAATAATATGTGTTACTTGCTATGTATGCTATTGTATCTGACAATTTCGATAAACTGTAAAGGTAATGCTGAATCTCCTCTTCCTTCTATTTTTCTACATTGACCCGTCCGGAAATCAAACCCGGAACCTCGGAGTAGGCGTCACCTCAAAAACCGGTGTGTACGCCACTCCGCCACGGAGGTCGTCAAAAAAGCTCCTTATAAATGATGTTTAAAATAAAAACGAAACTTATAAATGACAATAGCAGCTGACTTCTTCAAAGTCTACCTTCTCAATATAGATTGACGTGACTTTAAGAACGCTACTCGGGTGAATATCAAAGAAATCGGAAAGATATTATGATATTACAAAACTTTAATAAAACAAAATGAGTCGATGACACGAAAGACTACACAAAGACATGAATAAAAAGTTCGAACTAAAGTTGAATGCTACGCCGTAGCCGAGCCGTAGCGTTCGTAGACTCGTAGCTTGGGAGTGGAAAAACATAGAAGCGATCAGTGGCGAAATGAGGATTTTGATTGAGAGGCATTGGTGAGGGTTATGTTAGGATGCAGTTACTTACTTTCGGTAGTGTAGTTAGTTACTGGAATCAGATTTTTTAATGTCGTGTTCTGTCCTTAGCTCAATACCGAATATTACCGGGTATTCGGTTTTTTCATTTGTATAAGGTCCAATATCCCTTGTACTATTTAAGCTCAGTTTTGCTTTTTCAGTTGAAACTTCATATGATTACAAAACGTGGACTATTTCAATTGGTCATAGTATTATTTTATTATACACCGTGAAATTTTAGTGGTTGTTTTCCCGCAGTAAAATGATTCTATCTCAGTAGTACAATAGATTTGTGCAGTTTTTTTTTATTTAAATAAAAAATAGCAGTTTCACGATTGTGATAAACGAAACTCGAAAGCAACCTCGAACCAATGGTACTAGCCGCACCGCAGCCGGTCACCGGCCGGGGTCATTGCCCCTCGCGCGGTGCAGTTTATGCTGTATTACTTAGTGCGTTGAGCTTTTTTTGCTTTGAACATTGATTTCGTGCGGCAAGCAGTACCCAAACACGTCACATTTTGTAAAGATACTATCGTATCTCACGCTTTTGAGTTGATGATTATTTTTTTGATTAATTGAGAACAACGATATCTTTATTTTCAAAAAATAACTCGCACGATTCGATGGTGCTACTAAAGGTAAATCGTTCTGTTGCGGGAAAACAACCACTAAAATTTCACGGTGTATAAAATTTCCGTGTCACAATGTTAGTTACCGTACTCCTCCGAAACGGCTTTACCGATTCTTACCAAATTTTATATGCGTATTCAGTAAGTCTGAGAATCGGCTACTATCTACTTTTACTACCCCTAAGTGATAAGAGTTGTTCACTCTGATATTTTTTTTTTTTAATTTTTGTACGAAATTTTTTGTTTTTATTTTTTTTATAATGTGGCATTAAAAAATAATACAAACCTAAATTTTTACTTTTTTTATCACCCACCCCTATTTTTTAATAGCCATTTTAGTAATTTAATCATTTTTCATCCCGCTCGATAACTGATCAATTATCGTCTTTTTTGTAAGGATAGGGTAGGGGTAGGGAAGGGTTTAGGGTAGGAGTAGGGTAGGGTAGGGGTAGGGTATGTGTAGGGTAGGGTAGGGTAGGGTAGGGTAGGGTTAGGGTAGTAAAATATTAAATTTATTTATTTATTTATTTATACAACCCTAAATTTTTACCCTTTTATCACCAACCCCTATTTTTTGATAGCCATTTTAGTAATTTAATAATTTTTATGGCAAAACAACGTTTGCCGGGTCAGCTAGTTTTATTATATAAAAATGTAGACCTACGAATCGAATACGTTTATTTCGGACAAACTTGACAAGTTTTATAACACATAATGCTCGACAAGAGACGCGTGTGGGGGAACATATCACGTGTTATGCTGACGTATTTCTACTCACACGTAATTTGCTGTGACGTTGGTAGTCAGTCATGTAATCGAAATGGGTTTACGCATCTTTTGTTTAGCGCTTAACATAGGTAAAATTGTGTTTTATTAATAGGCGATGACATAATTAAAGATATATAGGAAATTAGTTAGTTTATTAATAACAGTTTGGAAAAAACTAAGATTGTGTAATACTGCTTATGGCTTCGGTAGAAAAAGGTATTAGAGTATGAAGCAGCTGAGGCTATTGGAGAAAGTATGGGCCTATTTCGAAAGCAACAAAATAATATACTTTGTACGATATTTTAGAAATTTAATTGCAAATATAATATCAGTATATAAACTTTTAAAATTATGTCTCAGGCGGGACTCAAACCCGCATCTCTTTGCATACCGGGCGCAGCGCTTGTAGCTAAATGGTACAATAATATAATCTTTGGAAGATACCATTCCGTTACAGAGTAATTTATGGTCAAAGATTCATAGAAAATATTCGCAAGTTACGTCACTTTTAATTTATAAAAAAAAATCTACAAATTGGCCCCTGGAGGCGCTTTTACACGTCCCAAGATTTTAACATAACACTTCTTCAGGACGAGAACGGGTATGGTGGCGTGGTGATTGTGCCAGTTCCCATCATTGCAGTGGTAACTTGAATTCAATGATGGAAGCCTTTTACCTGCAGTAGGATGATTATAGGCTGTTACTTACTTACTTACTTATGTCAGCAAAAAGATGTGCCAGTGCGCGGTAGGAGAATTAAGCCCTTCATTTCAATATATTTTTTTAAAATTATTTATTATAATATTAGAGTTGTCGTAAGCGGAAGGTTGTTAGTTGGAATCTTATTTCAGGCTGTCGAAAGTTTTGTTTAATAAAAATACTTCAATTGATTTTGCAAAATTATCTCTTAGGCGGGACTCGAACCCGCATCTCCATGCATAACGGACGCGGCGTTTTACCAATTAAGCAACAGAGACTGGTAAATTAAGTTCCTAAAATATCATAAAAAGTACCTTTTTACTCGTACACTAGCAATGTATGTACAAGAACAGTTTTAAAAACGTGAAGGTAACGTTAAAAACCTCTCCTCAGCCTTTGTTCAGCCTTAAACTACTAGCAATTAATATTTTAACCATCTTTCTAATACCAATAAAACGCTCCCGAATTCGGATGCACCGAAACGCAGTGTTCCCCCAAAAGTTTAATGAACTGTAAACGAGCGAGTATGGCATCGATCGACAGATCTAGGTCGACTCGAGTGCCCCAGGTAATGGTAATAAGGGTGCGCCTGGCGCCCGGGTCGTGTCGAATGCTATGCAAATGTTACGACATTTATGCGATTATAAACCTTTTATGTTCGAATTTTGAAAATTATTTTGTTAATAATTTCCGCTCGTCAACACCGGCCTAACCTACACCGCACTATTTGCACCAACACAAGCTCTAGTTCATATAAAAAAGCCGCCCCACCCTCCCTTAGAAATGAATGCAGTACAGATAATGCAATTATTATTATCCCACACCGATATCAAAAAAATCGCCACTTCATACGGCGTCCTCAGGAGAGGTTGTCACCTTCGCTGCACTCTGACGACTAAATTTTCTAACGCCTGAGACTGAGAACTCAGGCCGACACGGAGTTTGAACACAGAACCCATCATGAAAATGAAAGAATATTTACGGATTTAGTACGCGTTTATTTTTGATATAACTCGACGTTTCGAACCCTTTACAGCGTTCAAAGGCAGACTGAGGTGTTATTCGTCTTGAAAGTAGGTAATTTGAAAAAACTTAAAGTAAAAAGTTAAATCCGTGAAAACTATTTCATTTCAATGTATTAGCGTTCGCGTGAACTCAAGAAAACAGTACAGGACTCATAATTTCTGTTGAAACGTGAATTCTATGATGGAAGCCGGTGCCTTGCAGATGGTTGTAGGCGGTTACTTTACTTTTGGCTAAATAAATTTAAAAAATGTGACTTACCCCCGTATTTATAAAGAAGTAATTACTTATTGCATAAGAAAGTCATAACTTAAAGTGTTCATACCTAGTGCTTAAGTGAAAGAAATTGGTCACCATTAATAGTCATATTATTTGGCTGAAAATGCTAACTTTTGGTAGTTATAACTTCTAGTAATTTCTTGATTAAGGCATAAAAATTGTCTCTCAAGTAATTACTTGTAATCAAGTAATTACTTTTACTTGTTTATAAATACGGGGGTTAGAGCTGAGGACATTGCTGTTTCTTAGTGATCGAGTTCAAGTTAAACTGAAATAGCTCCCCTCCGTATAAATGAGTGCATCTGGGTCACTAGGCCGAGCCGTCAGCCGACAGGTGGCAGCGTGACTGATTGGTCAGATGCTGCCAAGATATAGGCGCAGAATTAACAATTGGCTCGGATTGACAAGTGATAATTAAAATGCAGTAACACAAGAACGAGCAATCGCAGGTCGTAGACGGAAAGCGTCAAACGAAACAAGTCAACGATTTTGAGCAACGATCGTGGCGTAACCTAAAGGAGGCCTACGTCCAGCGGTGGACGGAGATAGCTTTTAATTGACTGACTGAAAATGGAATCTATCGAACAAAAAAACATTGGTCAGTCATGCATTATAAAAAATACCCATTAAAATATGTACAGCTGACAATCTCTTCTTTTTTAATCGGTCAAATAAAATTTTCTGTCATAAAATTTCTCTCAGGCGGGCAAACAATCTTTAAGTTTAAATACGAATATTTTAATTGCAATTAAGTTGCCAAAATATCGTAGTTATAAAGTATTTCTGTAAAATCATTAACAATAAAATTAAAGATCTTTCAGAAATTATGTAATAGCAAAGGTACCTGAATAAGAACATTCACCAGAAATTTAACAATGTCATAACTGAATGAAATAAACAGTTTATTCGAGGAGAAAACACCAGAAAAGCATCGAAACATATACTTACGACAATGCAAACCGCACGCGTGAGCAGCCGCGTGCAATAGCCAGTAAAATCCCTCAAGCGCAAGCCAACAAACCAATTATTCCGTTCACGATACCTAGCCACCAATACACGTGTCGTTGAAAAGCATTTTTAACGCATCCAGAGCCAAGGCACAAAACAGATAGGTAACAGAAGTTTTTTTTTTATAAATAATGGGCTTGCTCTTGACTTCATACTTAACTAAACGGTTAAGAAGAAGCCTAAGATGGAGCGAGCTTACCCAGAGGCACTGGTTCTCCCACACACCAGCGGAACACAGAAAAACTGTTTGGCGCTGGACTCCGGCAGGATGCCAGGTAGCATCCAGGCGGCCTCTTACGAAGCCTACCACCGCAGAGGGATCTGTTCTCCGTCATCATTGGTTAGAAAACCAAAGATGCCGTTACCCAGGGTGGACCACTAGGAGGTAGATCCCACCACCCCAGTGCGCTCGAGCCACGCAAACATAGACACGCAATATCTCGGACCAGTTGGGACCAGTGCGAGCGCGATTGCCATTCGCTTGGGACACGCGTCGGTGAACAATTTTTTGTCAAAATAAAGCTTTTTAAGTTATTGTTGCTTTATAGAGTTATTTGATTCGGAGTTTATATAACCATGTACCTTATTTAATTTGAGTTTCAGATATTTCGGCACTGTTGCAAGTGCCACAATCATGGGATAACATGATATAAGCCCTGAATCAAATAACTCTAGTGATAGTGACCATGAAAGTTTTAATCAGTATATTATTGGTTTATCTTCCGTTCTTCCTGTTCCATCCTCAACAATAAAACAGACTACTAAATGCGAATACCACCATCACGATAGGTTTTTTGTGCATAAGCCAAAGTTGACAACCTGAGAGCGATCGCCGAGCGTAGGTATAAAAAGTGGAGTATATATTGATCAATCTCAAATTGATTTCAGTACCTATTACATTTTGTGGCCGAGTTAGCTTAGCTATTGGGTTTTCGGAAACGCTCCGAGCGATGTATAATTGGATATGGTTGACAAATATTGTGTTCCATTGAGCTTTTACAGAGTGTAGCTTGTATAACGAGAAATACGCATTTAGAAACTGTATATTGCAAGTACAGTTGAGAGACTTTTTCATCGACGTCAAAATTCTTTATAGACGTTTAGTGGTTAGTATCGTATTTAGGTAATAAATGTAGGTCAGGTAACACCCGAAAATATTTTTAGTTTTCAATTTGCATTTACGAAGTAATAAATGTAGGTCAGGTAACACCCGAAAATATTTTTAGTTTTCAATTTGCATTTACGAAGTAATAAATGTAGGTCAGGTAACACCCGAAAATATTTTTAGTTTTCAATTTGCATTTACGAAGTAATAAATGTAGGTCAGGTAACACCCGAAAATATTATTAGTTTTCAATTTTTACGGTCCTAACGTACGGCCTGTGAACGTATGGAGGAGAAATCAACAACTTATGAATAATGAATCAAATTCAATATTACTTAGTATCGTAATGAGATGCGCTTTGCGCTAAAAAAAATTTACGAGGAGGCCGTATCAAAAAATTTAGATTTTTGGCGTACATTTTCTAGGTGCTTTATTTTGACATTTTTGTACTGGTACCAAAAGAAAAATTCGTCATTTATTTTTTGTAAATTTCATTCTATGTAAGCATCTTTTACCATGGAAACACAAACATAATCTCATCTCACAAATATTTTACATGCGTATGTTTGGATGGGTGTTTGTTAGTCAATCAATTCAGAACGCCTGTAAGGATCTGGATAAAATTAGGGTAGATATAAATTTGTGCCTAATTCGGGTCAGGCAACCAACAACAGTTTAGAATTTTCGAACATTGCTCGGCCTTGCCTAGCCTAGATGCCAGTCTATCTTAATCGAATTAATTGTGTCATTAATATGTACTTGTTAATTTAACTTAGTTTCAGATTGTTTGAGAAAAAAATAGAGCAATTTTATTTATATTTATTGTTATTATTATTCTCCTCTTTTCTATAAGCGGAAAAGATCTATCGTAAGTATTATCATATTCTGTTTGTCATGACCCGACAGATCTATTTATCAATATTTATTACGTGTTTGTATTCAACGAGCAGTGAACTAAGAAAACAATATGTTTGTGCTTTGTAGTTCAGGAGATACATTTGTAACAGTCAGAAGCGGATGGAACTCATAAGCATTCGGCGCAACTAGGACCGGTTCAGTGTTGCCGTTATATCGATGTCTTCCATCGGTAAAATCTATCGAAAAAAGGAATCTGTTACATTAATATTAAAGGAAAACACTGTAATACTCAGAGGTTTACGGGAAAACATATGTCAAAATTGTGAAAAAAAAAAATAAAAAAAAATGGAGGAGATAAATATAAAATAATAATACAGGAGAAGGTTCTTATAAAATAAATAAATAATGAGCAAAAAATAAATAAACAATGCCGCCCGGCATGCGAGGAGATGCGGGTTCGAGTCCCGCCTGAGACAAAATTTTTCAAGTTTATATACTGATATTATAAGTGCAATTAAGTTGCTAAAATATCAAATAAAGTATAAATAATGAAATTGCGTGGATCATTAGAAAATTTAAGAAAACTTAATCATCATGCTAAATTATTATTTTTTAAGTGACCTTATCGCTTTTGAATATTTAAACATCTTTAATGTATGACGTTTGACATAACATTGACAGCATGCGTGCTGCAAATATCGTCAAATAGGGGGTAAAAAAACCTGAATTTTACACATGACCAGTAATATGTCGCCTGGTACCGTGTCGGAATACCAACAAAACTATTTATATACCCGCCAGGAAAAAATAAACAAAGAATGTTGTATATCATAAAAGATCATAAAGCATAATAAATAAATAAATATGTCAGACATGCCACACTGGGCCACACTGAGCCATCTAGTCCCAAATTTGGGTACTATAAAGTACCCTGTCGTATGGGATACTAGACAACCGATAAACTTACTTATATACTTTTTTTTTTTTTGTAAATACATACTTATAATACATAGAAAACACCCAGACCAGTACAAACAGACATGTTCATGCACACAAATATTTGTACTGTGCGGGGATCGAACCAGCGACCCATGGCTCAGAAGCAGCGTTAACTACCGCTGATCCAAATGGTTATCCAAATAATAATAAACAATAGTTTTTTTTTATTTAATTACACTATTCCATAATCAATGTTGACTGTTAAAGCAGGACAACGTCTGTCGGGTCCGCTAGAAGAAAATAAAAAATATTAAACAAAATAAAAGATATAAAAAAATATTAATAAAATATAAATTGCTGCTTCTTCTCGGCACTAGCCCAGACTTGTCCCGAAGCAGTGGTAGGTTTAAATTGGGACGTGTAAAAGCGCCTCCTGGGGCCTATTTGCAGAAATAAAACTGATTTTAACTGATTTTGATTTTAATTGGATTGGATGAATATAAATAAATAAATGTGACGCCCACCAAAATTGCATGCAGCACAAATAATGCTATTATTACTCGTAGTAACCCAACACCGAAAAATAAAAACCTCGACGCTTTACCCAAAGACCCGATCAGCATTGTGTAGGCGTAATTGCTATGTAATGGCCACTAAAGTATTTAATAAGTTACCAAACGAAATTAAGGAGCTTAATGGAGATATATTCAATAGAAAACTTTTTAATTTACTAGCTGACAAATGTTTTTATACGGTTAAGGACTATTTGACATACAAATTTTAATTTTAATTACTTAATATGTTTCTATTTTAATTATTATTAATTTTTATTAACTATTATGACAATTTGATTTAATAAAATAATTAAGTATCATATCTAGCTTGTTAAGGAAATTATTATTTACATAATTGATTAATTGATTAATTTGTACGGACATTTCCTGATATTCATATACCAGCTGTGCTGGTGAGATAAGCTTGTACTTCATATAGCTGTAACATCACTTTGTTTTAACCTTATCTCGATGAATAAATATTTTGAATTTGAATTTGAATTTGAATTTACTCCACTTCACGTGGCATCCTCAGTTGATTGACGACTTCTGCCAGTGTTCACTGTCGATAGATCACCGCTATGATATCGATATTAGATTATCAATTGGCAACACTAGCCCGCATACGTGCGTTTGGATAATTGTAGTTATTTGCCGGAGCATAGCTCGACAACCGACACGTCACTAAATTTCTTTGAAAGGGTTAGAGATATTTATCACAAACGTCTGATCCAATAGTTTGGATAATGGGTGTCTGTTAAGTTTTCGGCAAGCTATTTTGAAACATAGTTAAATGGTCAATTAGCGAGGCACAAGACTTAGGGGTTAACGTAGACAATGTAGTCCTATTTTGAAGACACTACACATCAATTAATATACTGGATTATAAAATAGCAACATAATGTGAGTGAATGAATTAATTGTTATTAATTTAATAATCAATCCTATTGTATTCTATAATTATTTTTTGTTGTGCTTTTATTTTGTTCTATTTTTTATTTGTTGATAATTTAATTTAATTGTTAATCTCTCTCACTTATTGCATGCCATTGTTTTCTGGCTAAATGTGAGCAGCCATGTATTTTGTTTCATCTCTTTGTACTACATTTACTGCAATAAAAACCTATTCTATTCTATTATATTCTATTCTAAGAACTAACTAATAAATAGTGTAATGATGCGGTAGCCTGACTACTACGCAAAGATCCCAGGTTGAATACCGGCTGGGTCAATTTTGGAAAGGATGTATTGTGTTCTAAATTAACTTAGATGTAAATCTCTCCTCCATTGGAGGGTCCAGACCCTAGAATAGAGAATATCTTAAAGATTCTATAACACTTTACCCACATTTTCCGAAGTCGAAATTCTCTTCTATAACAAACTGTAACTTATGGGTGTTGAGAAAAAATAATTTTCTTTATATACAATTCTGTTTTCCTGAAGTTTTCCCGATATTTTAGTAAACTGTCTGAAAATACAGATATCCTCACACATAGTCAGGTCATAAGTTCTGTAACACAATAAAAACTTTTGAATTTAGAATGCTGGCCACAAAAAAGTTTATTGAATTCGAATTTCGAATTTTTCATGAAAATAAAAATGTGTACTTTTTAGAATTTTCCTCATTTTTAAATATGGAGTGGACACTTAAAGAAGACTGTGTCGCGGTTAAATGCGTTGCATTGTTGCGGTTACGTGCCAATTCAGATTTTCGACTTACTGAAAAATTTGAATATAACCAAAAGATTTGTTTATCGTACCATAAAACGATACAATGAAGACTCTAGTGTAGATGACAGGTCAAGAAGTGGTCGCCCTCGCTCTGTTAGGACTCCAGCAGTGATAAAAGCTGGGAAGGCGCGAATTAAAAGAAATCCCATACATAAGCAGAAACTGTTGGCCCTTCAGATGGGGTTAAGCAAGTCCACGGTGAAAAGGGTGTAAAATGAAGACTTAGGGCTTAGGGCATATCGAAGAAAAACAGGACATCGTTTGGACGCTCGTTTAATGGACCTGAGACTGAAGAGATGCCGCGCTTCGTTGAAGCGGTACGCGGGAAAAAAGCTTCGGGAAATTCTTTTTTCGGATGAAAATACAGTCCTCAAGAACCTTGTGGAACCTGTTTCTCATACCATGTTTAATAACAGGCACTGGGTATTCCAACAAAATTCTGCGCCAGCTCATAGAGCGAAAAGCACACAAGACTGACTGGCGGCGCGTGAAATCGACTTCATCCGGCACGGAGACTGGCCCTCCTCCAGTCCAGATTTGAGTCCGTTAGATTACAAGATATGGCAACACTTGGAGAAAAAGGCCTGCTCAAAGCCTCATCATGATTTGGAGTCACTCAAGGCATCGTTGATTAAGGCAGCCGCCTATATTGACATGGACCTCGTTCGTGCTGCGATAGGCGACTGGCCGCGCAGATTGAAGGCCTGTATTCAAAATCGAGGGGGTCATTTTAAATAAACTTTATTACCACATGAATTTATGTTTTATTAAGTTTGTTTTGCTTTACAAATGGTTACATAAATAATAAACATGTCTAAATTATTTCATATTACACATGTGACAGAACTTATGACCTGACTCGGTATATGTATAAGAGGCAGAAACAACACAACCTGACTTTGTTTTAGATATAATTTAAATTTCAAAGTATTGTCTCGGTAAATATCCAGGTCACGTTTTGTTTACCCTACTAAACCGTGTATACCTGCCAAAGGTATAGCTTCCACACACTGAATATTCAGGGGCCTTACCCTGCAACAGAATGTCCCCACAATCGTCTCCATCTGCCTCTCTCACTCATACCAATATCTTAAAGTGCCTGAAAGAGACAGATAGCTAAATATGGGCTTCGAGTTGCCTAGGGCCTCAGGACAGAATACATTCGGAGGTTATGCAAACAGTCGTAAAGTTTTCTCTGATCTGTGTCACCGATAGTTTGCCGTGACGGTCGTCTTCAATTTGGGAAATTTTACGACGTCACCGTAGCGTTGCGATAAATATTTGCGTCTTGCATTTTATATGTTGGGATTTATAGTTATTGTGTGTGTGATATTGTGTAATTGAATTCGAGATGAGATTGGGGTTTTTCTAATGACAGAAAATAAATTTTCTCAATGTGGATTGTATTCATTTTTAAAATGCAGTTAATTTAACAAAGAAACCACCTAAGACAGTCGTAAGTTTTAGACTGTCTAAGGTGGGAAATGAACCCATAACCTTCCACTTACTAGACGATGGCTTGTATCCCCTAATTACCCCGCCTGCCATTGTAGAAAGATAGAGTTGGCGATATACAACAAAATCAAACAAAACTTACATAACCAATAAAATTTTACCGACCTGTAGTGTGTGTATCTAAACACTAGAGGTACGCTGTCAGTTTTCATCTGTCGGTACACTCCAAACAAAAAGTCACGCATTAAGCATTATACACCATGATAGATGTTCCAGTTAGGTACCCTGTGACCACGGTCAGGGTAACCCAGTCGAAACGTCAGGTAATAGAAGATTGTATTTGCATTTAAAGTAATACTTTATTTGGGACTAGATGGCTCTGTATAACTCAGTGGCATGTCTTAAAAATTATTATTATAAAATCCCGTTATACAATTTAAATAATGAGGTTGAGACGTAACTTTACTATTGTACGCTGGCTTTAGAACCACCGCTTTTTCGTCGTCCGAAACTGAAATTAAACTTAATTATTGCTTAATAACAAAAGACCGGTTTCAAAGTAACGAAAACTTGCACAATTGTTTGGAGCGTTGGCAGTAGGTAATTATTCCAGCTTCTTGATTCTTGAATGTTGATGTAATCCTTTACATCGTTGCCTTTGTGTCTAAACTAATACTAAGGCCCGAGACGGGCATGCTTAGCCGAAATGTGGCTAGTGATGCGAAATGAAATTATCTGATACATTTTCAAATTCAATTAATGTTACTAGAGTTATTTGATGATTCATACCATGTACCTTATTCATTATGAGTTTCCGATATTTCGGCACTGTTGCAAGCGCCATGATCACGGGAGAACTGAGTTCTCCCGTGATCATGGCGCTTCTCTTAATAAATAAGGTAGATGGTATAAGCCGCTGGATGCGGACAGCACAGGACCGATCGTTGTGGAGTTTCTTGGGGGTAGGGTGCCAGGGCGCCAAACCTAATAACCGGACAGACCAGAAAGGCCGGACACCCTACAATATTGAGGATTGTATGCAAAATCAAGCTTTTTTGATAATTATCATAAATATTTGTAAATGCGAGAGCGACCGACAGTCGGCTCGGCGCTCGCTCGTTTGCGAAATGTATGAAGCCGGACAAGCCGGACACCTATTATTTTTGCCGGACACGATATCAAAAAGCCTACCTATGTCCGGCTTTATCCGGACGCCTGGCAACGCTACTTGGGGGAGGCCTATGCTCAACAATGGGCGTCGTTCGGCCGATATGATGATGATGGTATAAATCCCGAATCAAATAACCATGAAAGTTTAAATCAGTATTCAATTAATGTTGTTTTTCTTGACAAGACGTATGCGCGCTATAAGAAAATAAGATTTATTGAAATACTAAAACATTTGCATAAAATGTGTTCCATTACACGACGGCTACAAAATATTCAAAATTCCATAAATCACTGTTAATTATATGAAATTAAAATAGGTATTTTAAACTTTTATCTATGCATTAAATCGCGTTTTAGTATCAAGTTTTATATGTGACAATGCAACAAGAAAGGTTACCAAACATATAATATGTTATATAAAATTATAAATCTCTAACGGTAAACAGTTATCGTATAGGTAACTATTCTTTGAAGACAAGTCGATTGTCAAAGTTTTCCAAACCGCCTATTGCAAGATGCTAAAACATTTTTTTTAAATCATTTCTGTTTCCATCTTACAGCAGTTAGCCAAGACCAACAGCTTATATCGTGCCTTTCAAAGCACGACTGTAACCAAGCCAATTTGTGAAATGTCGTTTGTTATATTTGTCTGACCGGGATTTGATTCAAGGACCCTTGCGTAGTAGGCGGACTACCTAAACATTGTGTTTAGGGTCTCGCGCCGTCGGTACCTGTGACTCATACATATATTCTTTGATAAAAAAAAATAATGGAGAGGTCTATGTCCAGCAGTGGACTGTGATAGGCTGATTATGATTATCATGATAATAATGTCATATTTTCAAAACAGTTATTTATAATTTTAGCCATTCTCCAAATTAGGTACATCACTAAACTATTTCCTTAAAGCCTTTGGGCCTTAGTAAGACATTCTTTGGGATTATGATAAATACCACTCTGACACATACTCATTGTTATGTGCAAACCAAAGGTCGCGTTAGATTAAAACGGAAACTCTTGAGCAATATTAGGTCCTTACACATAAAATTGGCGTTTGGTATGGGAGGAACATAAAATCAAATATTTTTTAATTTAATATATTTATTTAATCAAATTATGTACCACTGTTATCTATGCACTTTTGCCATCTCACGGGTTGTTCATTGATCCCTTTACTAAAAAAAAACATTCGGACGGCAATCAATAAGATCTGTGAAGGCGTATTGTACTGCCTCATCGGAGTTGATTTTTTTCCCTTGCAAGAAATAATCCAAATTTCGAAAAAAATTGAAATTAGTTGGAGCAAGTCTCGGGGAGTACGGTGGATGTCTTAGGCATTCCAATTGGAGCTCCTCTAATTTGGTAGCCGTCTGTTGTGCAGTGTGTGTCTAGCGTTGTCGTGAAGCAGTAGTGGCGTATAACGATTGACCAGCCTTGGTTGTTTAGCAGCTAGCTTTTCCATCATGGTTGCTGACAATAGACATCTGCCGTAATCGTCTGACCATATTTGAGAAACTGTAATGAACGACACCGGCGCTAGTCCACCAAACGCTTACAAGTAACTATTTTTGGGTCAATTTTCGTTTGGGGCAGGATTTGGCTGGCTCGCCAGGGTTCAGCCATTGCGATGAGCACTTTCGATTATCGTACAGGATCCACTTTTCATGACAGGTAATGATTAGATTTAAAATCCCTTCATTATTGTGCCGGTTGAGTAATGTAACGCAGCAGTCGACGCGCGTTTGGCGGTTTGCTTCACTCAATTCGTGAGGTACCCACCTTTCAAGCTTTTTAATATCCTGATTTGCTTTAAATGGATTAAAAGAGTTTTATCACTAACACCGCAGCCTGCAGTAAACGTAGTTTGCGATGGATCCACTTCCACGATAGCCTTTAATTCTTCATTATCAACCAGGGTCTCCGGCCGACCATGGGGCTTGTTCTGCAGGTCGAAATTTCCAGAACGAAAACGTTGGAACCAAAAACGCACGGTGTTTTCTTTTGCGAATACGACCGCCATACACATCGGTAACTCTTCGAGCCGTTTCTGCAGCACTGGTACCACGGAATGCCACTCGTACTCGGAAATACGAGTAACGCGATATTTCAAGTTTTAAATTTTGTCAACTAAGTGACGCAAAGAGATTCCGCCATTTCACCGCGGAGGATAAATCACTGAGATGAAATTAAACCATCGATTTATTTTCTCATTAGTTTTTTTCTTTGCTTGCAATGTTCACAAAAAGCCGTATGTTGACTTACAACCTGATTGCAGGTAGCGTTAGTAATTTTTATATTTTAACCAACGAAAAAAACCGTTTTTTTTTCATCTGACGCGTAATTTATCATACGAGTAAATATCATGTTTTTTTTAATAAACAATGTGCTTGCTCTTGACTACATACTTAACTATACGATTAAAAAGAAGCCTAAGATGGAGCGACCTTACCCAGA
Organism: Anania crocealis; assembly: GCA_949315895.1. NCBI lineage: Eukaryota > Metazoa > Arthropoda > Insecta > Lepidoptera > Crambidae > Anania > Anania crocealis. Next base: position 4,305,463 of record OX438880.1, read on the forward strand.
GGAACTGGTTCTCCCACACACCAGCGGAACACAGTAGAGGCACTGTTTGGCGCTGGACTCCGGCAGGAGGGTGGTAGCATCCAGGCGGCCTCTTACGAAGCCTACCAACGCAGAGGGATCTGTTAGCCGTCATCATTGGTTAGAAATCCAAAGATGCCGTTGCTCAGGGTGGACCACTAGGAGGTAGATCCCACCACCCCAAATATCATAAGCGCCCCGTTGGTCTAGTGGTTTAAAAACTGGGCCAAGATCACGGGGTCGCCAGGGTCAGGCAACAAAAACTTTCAAATTTTCGTACGTCGCTCGGGTTTGTCAAGCGTGGTGTGGGCAACAAATCTGGCAACCTTGTTGTTGGTTATTAAGCTATTGCATAGCTTCTATCGCGGGCCTTGAGCGTGGAGACCGAATCCAGAAATTCCGTAACGAAAATAACCTAACCTAACACTCGGGGCGAGGCACAATCGAACAATTTTGAATTTTCGAAATTTAAAAGAATTTAGAAAGAATAAGGATTTTGACAGTATGGTTACCTATGGTAACCATATCTGCCAAAATAACAGAAAAATTTAATTACAAAAATCGAAATTAGAAAATACATAAAATTATAAAATTAAGCTATTGCATAGCTTCTATCGCGGGCCTTGAGCGTGGAGACCGAATCCAGAAATTCCGTAACGAAAATAACCTAACACCCCCCACTCCGACCGGCACAGCAGTGATACTTTTTAGTTTTATAATTGCATAAGTTGATAAAAAATGCTTTACCATGGCAGTCTCCGAGTGCCACACGTCTTTTATTACTTATCAGTATGATTGACAGCAGCTATTGACGATTTTTCTTGCTCGATTAGAATCGTAAAGGAATATTTAAATACTCCTAGAGACACAAATATATCTATGTTAAAAATGACTTACCGGATTTAAATAAATGGATATAAGAGTACGTAACACGTGTTACTATCTAGCATCAGGGTTGTATGATAAATAACTTAGATTTTGTTCTCGTTTGGTAGCCGTCACTATACCTTGTAATCTTGGATGACTTGTAATATTGTAAATAATAATTTTAATACATTTAATCTTTTTTTTTCTTTTTTATATTAAGCTACTATTAAGTAGCTTGGCGTATGGGGTACTAGACAACCGACAAACTTACTTATTTATAAACTTTTTTTTTGTACAATATATATACTTATTATACATAGAAAAACACCCAGACCAGTACAAACTGACATGTTCATGCACGCAAATATTTGTACTGTGCGGGGATCGAACCCGCGACCCATGGCTCAGAAGCAGCGTTTACTACCACTGATCCAAATGGTCGTCTTTATAACGTGGTTTCCTTTTATTATGTTTCTTTGTCGTGTGTTATATTATGTCTTAGGCGGTACTCGAATCCGCATCTCCATGCATACTGTGGGTTCGAGACCCGCATGAGACAAATTTTGAAGTTAAATTACTGATATTATAACTGAAATTAAATTGTTAAAAATTCAATTAAATTAATATCGTATGAACTCTTAAGTCGCCTTTTACGACATTCACAATACTTTTTACGGTGTAAACTGATTTCGATGATTTTATTGTTTTACTAAATTTTAAGATATTAAGTCAAATTTTATAAAACATCACACCCAATGGGTAGGGAAAAGGCGGTGTGACTGTATTAAAAAATCCTAAAAATTTAACAATTATTACAAGAATATTCCACGAAACAAAAGCGTAAAATAATCTACAACATTTTGAGTTGATGCCAAGCAAGATAATATAAGTTTGACTAAAACAATTTTAAGGAATGAAATTTGGCGAATTTTTTTAAATATACAAAAATACATTATTTGCTAGCAAAATTGTATCTAATATTTATACGAGCTAAAACGATTTCCTTATCACAACACGGCAGCCTAAGTAAACATCACTGTATTTACATAACACATTAAGTACTGTAAAAGATAAATATTCAACAGAAACACCTTTATACAATTTCAGGTATTATAAATCATAGCTATTCTCAACTACGAGTAAAAGTATTTTGTATTCCTTTTTAGGGTTCCGCACCCAAAGGGTAAAAACGGGACCCTATTACTAAGACTTCGCTGTCTGTCCGTCTGTCCGTCGCTCTGTCACCAGGCTGTATCTCAAGAGCCGCGATAGCTAGACAGTTGAAATTTTCACAAATTATGTATTTCTATTGCCGCAATAACAACAAATACTAAAAAACAAAATAAAATAAATATTTAAGGGGGGGCTCCCATACAATAAACCCGTTTTATTGGCCTTTTTGGTACGGAACCCTTCGTGCGCGAGTCCGACTCGCACTTGGCCGGTTATTATTATGTACTAGCTATTGCCCGCGATTTCGTACGCGTGGAATTTTTGAATTTAAAACTATTAAAATGATCCCACGGGAACCGTACCTTTTCCTGGGATAAAAAATATCCTATATGTAATTCTAGCCAATATACTAACACCCCGTGCCAAATTTCATTCAGATCCACTGAATCGTTTTAGATTGAGAGAGTAACAAACATTCTTACTCACAAACTTTCGCGTTTATAATATTAGGGGTTAAAGTATGAAATTGCCGTTTTGTATGGACGAAATCGAGAAAAGTCATTTTTCCATACTAACAATTTTTTAGTTTTTTTATAAACGCCAGAACCGTTTTCGATGCAATTAAAGGTGAAAGTTAGATGGTTATAAAGCTACGCATTATAGTATTTAAATTTCTGAAAATCAAAGTATATAATAATAGGGGTTAAAGTATGAAATTGCCGATCATTTTCCCACTTTTTATTTTGTTTATAGCTCTTAAGTATAGTCATATTATTGCGAAACTCTTTTTGTATTGTATCAAAAACTAAATAAAGTAACTTTTGACTAAAAAAAAATGCAATACTAGTGCCTATTACTTCAAAGGAAATCGTTGAAAAGACCCCTTACAATGTGTCAGCTGACCTTCTTGCTTCAATTAAGTAATTTTGTATTATATACTTTGATTTTCAGAAATTTAAATACTACAATGGGTAGCTATATAACCATCTAACTTTCGCCTTTAATTGCATCGAAAACGGTTCAGGTGTTTTTAAAAAAACTAAAAAATTGTTAGTATGGAAAAATGACTTTTCTCGATTTCGTCCATACAAAACGGCAATTTCATACTTTAACCCCTAATACAAAAATACTTAATTGAAGCAAGAAGGACAGCTGACACATTGTAAGGGGTCTTTTCAACGACTTCCTTTGAAGTAATAGGCACTAGTATTGCATATTTTTTTTAGTCAAAAGTTATTTTATTTAGTTTTTGATACAATACAAAAAGAATTACGCAATAATATGACTATACTTAAGAGTTATAAACAAAATAAAAAGTGGGAAAATAATCGGCAATTTTATACTTTAACCCCTATTATTTTTAGGATGTACGTAGTAGGCAATCATATAAATCTAGCTCTACTCGGCGCATCTTCGTTACGCTTGATGTGCTATCACTACCACCCTAATCTTCATCTAAACTAATCCCTACCGTACTCCTACCCTACCCTACACTACCCCAATCGTTTCCCTACACAACCCCTATCTACTTCTCGGTTTTAGTTTCTACACGCACGAAGACGATTTACACGCATTATCTACATGATACCAGAGCCTCAGTACTGCTAATTTACAAATGGCTCAATGGAATCGAAATGGCATCGCAATTGTATATTTTGATATTACTACCATATTAAATGTGTCAAAATATATTTATAATTGCGGTGCAATTGCGATTCTATTGAGCCATTTGTAAATTAGCGGAATTGGGGGCCAGAACAAATGTATTTTGACGACCTGATTCAAATCCTTTCAGCATACAATAAACATTCAATCAACATCGAATTTTCACTTTATGATAGAAAAACCAATAATCCGTCCTCCGTGGAGGAGTGGCATACACACCGGTTTTCAAGGTGTCGCCTGCTCCGTGGTCCCGGGGTTCGTGTCCCGGACGCGTCAATATAGAAAAAATGCGTTTTCCTATATTTTCTCGGGTCTGGGTATTTGTGTTACCTTCGTTGTTTCTGGTTTCCAAAACACGAATGCTTTGAATAGTTATTCAAATTGGGATCAGAACAATGTATGTGATGTTGTCCACATTCATTGTCCACATTCATTCATCTACTTCGTGGACTATAATAATATTTAGTAGAAACTCGTAGTACTATAAAACGCTACGATAATTTTAACGGTTTCATTGAACTTTCAACGAGTTACTACGAAATGGCTACAGATTTCTACGAACTACATATGACTACGAAATTTTCGCCTGACCGTGGGCCTTTTTTCACATTTGATTATTAAAACTTCAAAACTACCTGAAAACTTAATAGGATATAACAGGTAGATTTAGATCCTTCAGATTAAAGTATTAATTTATTAGAATTAGATTAAATTGCTTAGCAGTTTCAAGGTGACCGCCGTTTATATTTATTTTCAATTTTATACTTATTTGATACCTTGATATCATATGCTAAACTGCATAATAGTTTTTCGGGAAAAGCTCGTTTATTAGGTACTTTTAAGCCTCGTTGGTCTAGTGGTTTAACTACCTGCGGGGTTCTGGTTTCGATCCCCAGGTCACGCAACAAGTATTTTAAGTAGGTTTCTGATCATCAACCAACACAAAATACACCGGAACTACCACACAGTCACGGGATCAAGGAGAGATAATGTTTTTTCAGTATTGTCTCTTCAGCTGATGTTTGGAATTGTTGAGAGTCTTAATTAGATCTGTTGGAGTAACTCGTTTAGCAATTTTGGAATAATGCATCGCCAGATTTTCTAGAGTAGTTTTTGAATCTCGGCACTACATATTACTTACTTTTAGATTTTCTGTCTGACTGTCTGCTTGTTCATTCATTATCACTAATATCTGTAACCTTGAGTATAAATTACCCCGCGACAAGGTTGTCTTTCATCTATACAATGCCAAGGCTACAATTCGGTGTAACCTCGCTAAGGCGTGCGAGAAACACACACTAAATATTATACTGACATTTACCCGTCTCTATCATTTCATAGCGTGCTCATATCTAGTGTTGTAGATATGTGAGCATTATCGATATTTTATTATCAAGTGTTACCTTACCTTAAAGGGTCAGGCCTTTCGCCAACACGCATAGAGAGTATTTATGGCAAAATCGTTCTTTTGGAGAGTCCTGTGTCTATCAGTAAACTGATGAGGGCTTAAGATCTTCTTTTCATTTGACTATCCTTTGTATAGTCTGCGGTCGGAGTTTACCAAGTCTCTCAATACAGGCCTCTGACATCACTTGTTTTTTTGACATAACTTGCTAAGGGAGACGAGACCAACTCAACGAGCCTTTCGAAGCACATGTGCAGTAGGTTAATAGTAACTTGCGAGCACAGTTCTATTCTTTTTACTCAAAAATAAATAGATAAGCTTCTTAACTCGACGCGTAAAATTTTTGAACGATTTTGATGTTTTTTTCGTTTGATAGGGTATACTTTAAACTTGGTCCTATTTAAATACCAACAAAAAATCGTCCCAAAGAATATGAAAAGAGGTTTGATTGATAAAAGAAAAAAACAATTCTTATTCGGTACCAAACAATCAATTGCTGATTAATCAAGTACCGTCTCAAAATGGGTTGCTTATTTCACCATCGGTTTATTTTTTTATCAAAAAAGTTTTCTTTCCATAAAGCGTATTCGTTAATATGGATATATTTGAATGTTTTCTCCGTTAGGCATATACAAATGACTAGCATCGAAAAAATATAAGAACATTACATTCACACACACCCATACAAAAATATCACTTCAAACTGTCCAAGAGCGCAAGAGCCAAAATCATGCGTCGAACCCATCGTGGTTAAAATTCAAACTTTTATATTTATATGAAATGTTCAATGTTTTGCTCATTTGTTAAGAAATTTGTCTGTAACTGATCATCATCATCATCAGCCTACCGGAGTCCACTGGCTAGACATAGGCCTCTCCCAAGGCACGCCACTTTTCTCGATCTTGAGCTTTGAGCATCCAGTTGCTGCCAGCCACCTTGCGCAGATCGTCGTTCCATCTAGCAGGGGGGCGTCCAACACTACGTTTGCCCATGCGCGGTCTCCACTGCAGAACTCGATTACTCCATCGTACATCAGTTCTGCGACAGATGTGACCAGCCCACTGCCACTTCAGCTTGCTTATCCGAGCAGCTATTTCGGTAACTTTCTCTCAAATTTTCTCTTTCTCCGTCGAATTACCTTATTTCAGATTAGAGATACTCCAAGCATAGCTCTCTCCATAGCTTGCTGAGCAACTTTTAGCTTGCGAACCAGTCCCACCGTCGGTGTCCACGTTTCAGCTCCGTATGTCGCCACGGGTAAGACGCACTGGTCAAAAAACTTTTGTTTTTAGGATTTGGGGTATGAGCGACGAGAAAAAATGACGTAGCTTCCGGAATGTCGCCCAGCCCAACTGAATAACTGATCATGTGTCAAGTTTTTTTTTTCAATTCTGTCCATTAATTTTAGGCTTAAGGCACTTAGCGATCACTCGATATTAGTCTGTGAACATGTGCACAGCACTATTGTATTATTTTTATTACTCTTTCACTGAATAGCGTGCTGTGAGTTATAAAAGCAATGCCAAGGTCAGTGTGTATTGTACTTAGCTGGCATCACTCGCGTGGTTCTTGAAGTGCTTTTTCATTAGGTATTTTTTTACTGTAGGCTTTGCTTTTAAGTAAAGTTTATTGCGTTTTAGGAGCATAAAGTAAAAAGCGTAAAATTATAAAGGATCGCGAATTGTCAAAAACACACATAGAAGCGCACAATGTCAAAGGACCTAATGCCTAAAGCGTAGAATGTCAAAGAGGCTAAATTTAATGTCTAAAGCTCAGAATTTCAAAGGCGCGGAATGTCAAAAATCGACAGTAACATGCTTATTGGTTTTTTCATAAAATGTTATTATTTAAGGCAATGAAATAACTACTTATAACATTGTTTTTTATTAAAAAATAGTTATTTTTAATGTAGCATGCAGCTTTGTCTCTTTGGTCCTGAATGTTTTTTTAAATAAAATAGAATAGAGTAACATTTATTTGCAAGAATACATTGCTATGTTTATTTGCACTACATTCCTACAATTATTTCTCCAAACTTAATCTTATATCACTAAACTTGAACCGTATTATAATTATATTCCCAGGGATATAACCATATTACGGCTTTATCTATCATACTGCGACATAAATATTCAATAAACAATAACTTCTCGTATGTTTCATTAATACAAATCAACAAATTTAGACATATCAAACTTTTATCTTCTACACTTTCTCTAATCTATTCATTACCAGTTTTACTTTTTCACTGTTGTAAAAATTGTTTATACTCGTAATTTCAGGAGTTTCTCAAACTCAAATTATTCTCAAATTATACCCATGTCTTTAGTTAAACTTTCTATGACTATATTCTAGTATAATACATTTTTAAATTGAAGTCAATCACTTGTCTGTCTCACCTCGTAAATTAAAAGTTAATTGATCATGATTTTACGATATATCAATTACATGAAGTTGAATGAAAACATTTCACACCTTTTAACAATTTAAGCTACTAACAATTGAACTTCTTCAAGGTACGCTCACATCCTGTATAACTCCTTAATACCAATAGTCGGTATTATTATTCGGCTCTGCTATTCGGGTGACCCACAACAATGCCAAGGTTACTATTCGGAATGACCTTGTACCTACGCGACTGGCATGCCAGTGTTTAGGGCGCGAGGGATTTACACCCGACGATATTCAGCAAAGATTCCTGAGGACAAGTCGTACTTACTCCTTGTATAACTATAAAAAAATGATAAGGTTCTCCATTTCTATGTATTATAAGTATGTATTTACAAAAACAAAAAAAAGTATATAAGTAAAATTATCGGTTGTCTAGTACCCCATACGACAGGGTACTAAATAGTACCTTAATTTGGGACTAGATGGCTCTGTGTGGCCCAGTGAGGCATGTCTTTAATATTTATTATTATTTATTATTTGACTCGTTTTGTTATTTAGGACGCATGATTTTTTACTAGAGAGTAGTATTTTGTTCGATAGCAATAGTACAAATCCCATTTAAAATTGTAAAAAAAAAAACAAACCCGGGTTGGAAAGCAGAGTTAAAGTTAATCTTAAATATTTTTTACATGAATTTTACCGACGAAAGTTGTGATATAAGCCACCAATTAAGAAACGGTAACAAAATAGAAATTACTGACAGTTATCAAGCACAGACTACAAATTGGTGGCATATTTTCCGCTTTTCGTCGGTAAAATTTCTATAAAAAAATGTTTTATTTCTGATAAATATTATAAAGCAAATATTGAAATTGCAACCGTAAAATCGTATGCATAAAAATAAGTTTTAACGTCTTTTTAATAAAACGGCGCAACGCTCCGTGTTAATGCTCTTTATACCATAAGCTTGCGACTTATTTATGCCAACAGAGGCTTAGGGAAATACATTAAATGAAACCGACTGTACACCATATTCCCTTGACTTAAGGAATAAAATGCTTTTGAATAAAAAGATGACCACTGCGTCTGTGTCGTGGAGAATAAAGAGATACGACTCCCTCGGGGCCCTTTAACCAGGAAATGTTAAGGTTTACACATAATGACATGTTAATGTTTTTGTAACAATAGCAATATATGCACTATCGGAAATTGGTCCTTGCAACAGGCACAAAGCTTGCAATTCGGAGCCTGCATCTGTCCTATGTTTTTGATAAGTTTTAATATTAAAATACACAATAAATACATTTTGCAGCCTCCTGGTACAAGCATATGCCGAAAAGAAGGCTCCCTTGACTAGTTTTATGGAAGTCTATGTATAAATAAAGAATTTTGTATTTACGTGTGCACGTTTACCGGAATACGTATTAGAAACGTGCCAGCATGTTCACCTCCTTACAATACGGAGCCCAGAATTACGTAGTTTCATAGGATCATGAATATTATTGAACATAATAGGCTTTTAGCTTCGTTGTTTATGAAAACGTGTGGGATAAAAGGCCCAGGCCTGTACTAACCGACCGAATAGGAAAAGTTTTGCTACACATTTGTGCCGCAAACAAGGATATAAAGTTACTTATTATTATGTGTGGGTTAGGAGTATGATTATATGTTTTCCGGCTTCAGGTTACAAAATGTTTCTACTAAAAATCTAAACGAAAATATTAAAAAAGCGCCAAGTAAATTTGCTTTCAGGAGACATGTTAGGTTTTATTTCATACGTAAAATGCAATTGTTATTATGAGAATTTAGCTTTCACTAAATTCGTCGCTGTCTGTTTATTATATAGTAGTATATTTAATCCGTATTAGTATATATAATTACGTGGTTCATTTATAAAGTTCTTAGTGGGCGTTTTATCAGAACTGGAGATTTTTTGGAACGAATGTCCATAACGCGCGTTGCGAAAGGGGGATAGACGGAAAAAATTGTAACGACACTTTTTGACCGACACTTTTTGCTATAGTTGTAAGCCGTGCGGCGAGAGAGAGGGAGAGAGGGATGGAGGGAGGGAGATGGAGAGGGAGAGGGAGAGAGGGAGAGGCAGAGGGAGAGGGAAAGGTAGAGGGGGAGAGAGGGGGAGAGAGAGGGAGATGGAGAGGGAGAGGAGAGAGAGAGGGGGAGAGGGAGAGAGAGAGAGAGATTTTAAAAAAATAAAAAATATATATATTACAATTCCTTCACTAAAAATGAACTTTCATTCCATTCCGTCCGGGTGTCCCTTGACACCTCTCAAGTTTTTTGTTTCGGTTTCGCACCACCAACCAAACATTTCTGTTAAACCCAATGGTTGGCTGGTAGAGAATACCATAGGACAGAAAGTCCTCTTGTACATTTTATACTCATTTGTGCAAAGGTTTTATTTTATTAATATATAAATCAATCAACAAAAAGGCCGAATAAGCCAAATTTGAGACTGTGTTTGTTAATGGTTGGTGTTTTCTTGTTTGGCAAATAATTCAAGAGTTCAAAAGGAAAATGCGAAATGTTGGTGATCACAATACGAAATAAGATAATGGCCGACCTTGTGCTCGGATGTCTCAGCGCGATGAAATTAAATGTCAGCTTTTTTTAAAATATTTGCGAGATAAATTATGGGAATTATAAGTACAGTCGGGCAAGAAAGTGGTCTACCAGTTTTGACAAAATGTTTATGTTTTAGTAAAATGGCGATAAGGTTGAACTTATGGACTTATTACCTTTACACCCGACTACGGCAAAGCCAACAGGAAGGGTTATGATTTTAGCAGTCTATGTATACAGGATGAAATTTTAACCACTTTCCAAATTTTAATATATCAATCTACGAGACAAAAAATAAATGACGTATTTTTTCTTTTGGTATAGCCCAGTACAAAAATGTCAAGATAAAGCACTTAGAAAATGTCCGCAAAAAATCTAAAATTTTTGATACGGCCGCCTAGCAACACTTTTTATACGCGATTCGCATCTCATTCATTTCTTACGATACTATTCATAAGTTTTTGATTTTCCCTTTACACCTTAACAGGCCCAGGACCGTAAAACATTAAAAATTTTGGAAAGTGGTTAAAATTTCACCCTGTATAGATAGACACATTTGCGGCTAAACTACTTAGCCGATTGTGGTGAATGAGACACATCCATCGACCTTTTTATAGACCGGATAACAGGTCTATTTGTTAAAAAAAAGCTACATGCGAATGCTACAACAAATATATTGGGGTACTATGAAAATAAAGGATGCAGTCATAAAGAGTGGGGTAGAGAATAAAAGACGACAAAATTCTAAAACAAAAATAAATTATAATAAATAAATAAATAAATATTTAAGACATGCCTCACTGGGCCACACAGAGCCATCTAGTCCCAAATTAAGGTACTATTTAGTACCCTGTCGTATGGGGTACTAGACAACCGATAAACTTACTTATATACTTTTTTTTGTTAATACATACTTATAATACATAGAAAACACCCAGACCAGTACAAACAGACATGTTCATGCACACAAATATTTGTACTGTGCGGAGATCGAACCCGCGACCCATGGCTCAGAAGCAGCGTTAACTACCGCTGATCCAAATGGTCGTAAAAATGTTTAAGCTTTAAACAATACAGCAAAATATACATTGTGACTGTGACTTTTAAATCATTGGCATTTTCACAGTCGCGTTACAGTTTTCAAAACTCTTTATTCCTAGTCGAGTTACAGTTTTTAATCAATTTTTGGAACTAAGTTCCTTATCGCGCGTTGCGAAAGGGGGCTAGTCGGAAAAAATTGTAACGACACTTTTTGAACGACACTTTTTGCTATAGTTGTAAGCCGTGCGGCGTGCGCGTGTTTCTCTGTCTGCGAGAGAGAGAGAGAGAGACGGGGGGGGGGGAGAGGGAGAGAGATAGAGAGAGAGTATAAAAAAAGAAAAAAATTACAATTACTTCATAAAAAATGAACTTCGTTCCATCCGGGTCGCACCCTTAATCAAACAAAGAAATAACTAAAAAATCATGTTTTATGAGATTTCATCAAAAAGTGTAATAACTTAAAACGGAGAATAGTTTCACTCGAACACTCAATTCAATGCGAGCAAATTGAGCGAGACAGAGCATGTTCCGTCTCTTTCTTACTAACGCGCGCAGACAAGTTGATACTGGTAAAACGAAAGATTCAGTGATGCGCCAGCTTTGTTTGAGGTCGGATTGTTGTTGTTATGAATAAAAGTGTAATAAATCAAAAAAGTTCAGTGTATTACTGCCAGGTAATTATATTATTCTCTATTATTTAATCTAATAGAGCATGAATTTAGACTTAGTTCACTTTATGAGAAAACATAATTAAATTTTTAGTTATCATTTAAGACTTAATTCGGTTTTCTGCAAAAAATTTAGCCTTTTATCTGTTTATATTCCAACTTAGTGCAGTGTTGGTTTAAAAGTTTGTTATGATACTGAACTTTATTAAGACATATTTCACTGTTGTACTATTACGTTACGATTATCGTTGTGAGTTTTGGAGATGAGTCTGTTTATTATTAATTTCACAACTATTTTTTTTATTTATTTTTTATTATTTCTCTTTTAGACTAAATTCATAGATATCAAGTTGATGACGTATTTTAGTAATGGCAATTTTCATCTCCATTTAGCATGGCGTTATCATCATCTAGAGCGCGGAAAATATTGGGCTTAGTTGAGCAAAACAAATTAACTGATAATAATTCAAAAATTGATGAAGTTTGGAACGACATCACCAAATTGGACTGCGAAGTAAGTTGATAATATTTACGGCGTTCCTTAATTTGATATTATTCTTGTGCTTACCTATTAATTACTATGATATGGCAATTGGTTCAATTATTATGTTTACTGTTAGGAATCGATCGAAGTTGAGCAAAACACATTATCACCTGAAGCCAATTCAAAAAAAGATGAAAATTGTACCGACAACAGCAAAGCCACATGCGAAGCAAGTAATTTATATTAATTGAGGGATGCCAGTTTCGGACATTAATGTACTTAAATTGCAAATAACCACTCCTGTACCCATAACTACTCTGTAATTTGTAGGAATTACAGGTAAACAAAAGACAATGCTCTAATAATGCGAGTAGCCTGGCACCATACAGTGACGATAGTGACCCCAATATGTGCTCCACAGACGGTGATACCGCAATAAACCATATTGAAGCTAATGAAAATGATAGAGCATCAATCCTCCAAGACCTCATCCTCCTCGAGCTATTCGTCGGACCCATCATCAAGTCCAGACTCGGAGAATGAAACTCGTCCGTCCTGCACCACGTCGAGAGACGCCGTTGATGACGACAACAAAGACGATGAAAACACTCCTCCAGAAGACCAAATCAGTAAAACATTGCAGGTAATAATTCTTAGCTTCAAACCCATTATTATTTTAATATGAATATGGACACCTATATTTCAAAAAAATATTCATCTATTTTAGGAATCACGCACTTGTAGAAGGCAAGAGACCCAAAACCACCAAATATCTCCTCCGTATACGGATGAAAGTGACGCCGAACCGAGCGACACCGACCCAACCCTCGCCAACATAGAACCCGCAAGAAAGAGGAACCATGCCTTTAACGACTCCTCGTCCTCCAACAGCTCATTTGAATCCAGCATGGCCGAAACCTCTCCTCCCAAAAAAGGGTGCAAGCGAACCAAGAATCCTGCAAAACGGAAACAAAACATAGTTAAACGTTTGCGAAACAAAGGCAAATCGTATGTGTCACAACAATCACATAAAAATGTTTCAGCTAGGTGTCCCACAGAACCTTGCACAGATAAATGTAGACGCAAATGCGCAGAAAAAACAACACTGATGACAGATACACGCCACTTAGCAACCTCTGGGATTAAGGAGACTTGGTCAAGCAATCGTTGCCCCCCTGCTAGATGGAGCGACGATCTGCGCAAGGTGGCCGGAAGCAACTGGATGCTCAAAGCTCAAGACCGAGAAAAGTGGCGTGCCTTGGGAGAGGCCTATGTCCAGCAGTGGACTGCCGTAGGCTGATGACAATGATGATGGTCAAGCAAAGGGCACACATTAACTCTTCTATGACCGACATTGCACCCAAATACAAATACCTAACGCCGCGCAACCTAGACACAATAATAAAGCACATCACTTCGTTCCAAACGGCACTAAAATTCGAGTTTGCAAAACATTTTTTAAGTCAACTTATTATACAAAACCCGAATTTTAGTGCCGTTCAGAACAAAACGATACGGCCCATTACCATGTCTAGGCTGCGCGGCGCCAGCGTACCTGCACTTGGGCACAAAATCAGACTTAGAAAAATTAATTTATGCCCCTTGCTTGACCAAGTCTCCCAAATCCCAGAAATTGCCAAACAACGTGTATCCATCATCAGTGTCAATTTCTTCCACGCATCCGAGTCCACATCCATCCGTGCAAGGCTCTTCAAGACACCGAGCTGAAACACTTCCATGTGACTGTTGTGACACACGCGATCTGCCCCCATTTCGCAAAAGCTTAACTATGTTTTGTTTCCATTTTGCAGGACTCTTGGCTCGCCCGCGCCCCTTTTTAGGAGGAGAAGCTTCAGCCATGCTGGACTCAAATGAGCTGCTAGAGGATGAGGAATCGCCAAAAACATAGTTCCTCCTTCCTGCAGGTTCCATGTTAACGAAAGCCGGGTCAGTGTCACTCAAGTCTGCACCACTTCCATCCGTATACAGAGGAGACACTTGGCAGCCTTGAGTCTCCCGCCCTCCACAAGTGCGCGATTCCTAAAATAAATAAATAAATTTTCAAAACATTCGTAGTAAAATAATAATAAGTTTAAATCTAAGAATTATTACCTGCAATGTTCCACTGTTTTCTCTTCACTTCCATCGTCCCTGCTGTCGTCATCAACAGCGTCTCTCGACGCAGCACAAGACGGACGAGTCCCACTCTCCGAGTCTGAACTTGATGATGAGTCCGATGATGAGTCTGACGATGAACTCGAAGAAGATAAGGTCTCAGAAGATTGATGCTCCATCCCATCATTTTCATCAGCTTCAATATGGTTTATTGCAGTATCACCGTCCGTGGAGCACACAGTAAAGTCACCATCGTCACTATACGGTACCAGGCCACTTGCATTATCAGAGCATTGTCCCTTTTTCACCTGTAATTCCCACAAATTACAGAGCAATTATAAATATATTAATGTCCGAAACCAACATCCCTCAATTAATATAAATGACCTACTTCGCAAGTGGCTCCACTGTTGTTGGTACAATTTCATCTTTTTTTGAATTGGCTTTAATAATTAATGACACAGCGTGTCGAGTGTGTGTGTGTGTGTGTGTGTGTGTGTGTGTGTGTGTGTATGTGTGTGTGTGTGTGTGTGCGTGTGTGTGTGTGTGTGGGAGAGAGGCGCGTGTGTTTGTGTGCATGATGTGAGGGTGGGAAGAGTGTGAGTGAAGGCTGCAGTTTTACTACGAAAGTATTTTTTTGTTACCTAAATATATGCATAATTTTTATATTTCTGTGATTTGATTACATTTTGGAGATCTCTAATGACTGATAAATAAACAAGGAGACTGAATTAGCTGTTTTATTTTAAATAATAACCATCAAAATATCTGTCGTATTATTAACATATTGAATTATTTTTAAATAGTTATCTGCCGATTTGTAAACATTTAATTAAAAACTGAAATAAAAGTAAAAACTAATAAATCTTGTAAATTATAATAAAATAAAACTGCAACATTCTGACTTACATCGTACCATCTCGAAGGAACTGTTACAATATTTTTATCATAAAGTGTAATAATTACGAACTTTTTTTTCATAAATAGAGATAAATATCTTTCATTTAAAAAAAACTATATCCTTAATAACAATTAATTTCTATGTATATTAAACAATCTATCACTATTTTTAGAACTAACCTATCTTGTTTAGTTTATTTTAAATTAAATTTTGAAGTACACTTTGCGAAGGTGTCAAACTTTAATTGCGTTTTGCCACAAAATTGTAAATTTGAGTTATTTCTTTGTTTGAATAAGGGTGCGCGGGTGTCCCTTGACACCACTCAATTTTTTTTTTATATTCATGACTTGGGGGCTTACGTTTAAATTTTAAAGTATGTTTGTAAGTTTTTTGTTATCTTTCATACCCATCTGTTTTGCTTTTGTTTTTTACTAACTTTGCTAAACTAAACAATATGATTTGTTTCTTGCACCAAGCCCTACGCAAACAGACTAAATATCTGCCGTATCGCTTTCGACAAACCTTTAATCTTTATTGTAAGGGGTGAAAGTATAAAATTGTCAATTATTACAGGTATTGAAACATATCTATATATATAAAAATCAATTGCTGTTCGTTAGTCTCGCTAAAACTCGAGAACGGCTGGGCCGATTAAGCTGATTTTGGTTTTGAAATGTTTGTCGTAGTCCAGGGAAGGTTTAAAAGGTGAGAAAACATGGAAAAATTGCGAGGAAGATAGTAAAAACGTTAATTTCATATTCCCATATAAAATGCTCTACATCAAATTTTTGAGCCATTAAGTCAGTTTTAATGATGTTAGGATCAGGTGATATGAAGTACACCGGAATATATATAATTCTTCTGTGAGTGTGTATGTCACTGAACTTCTCTCAAACGACTGGACCGATTTTGATGAAATTTTTTGTGTGTGTTCAAGGGGATCTGGGAATGGTTTAGATTCACAATTTTTGGGGGTAGGGTAGGGGTAGGGTATGTGTAGGGTAGGGTAGGGTAGGTTAGGGGTAGGGTAGGGGTAGGGGTAGGGTAGGGGTAGGGGTAGGGTAGGGGTAGGGGTAGGGTAGGGGTAGGGTAGGGGTAGGGTAGGGTAGGGGTAGGGTAGGGGTAGGGTAGGGGTAGGGTAGGGTAGGGGTAGGGTAGGGTAGGGGTAGGGTAGGGTAGGGGTAGGGTAGGGTAGTAAAATATTAAAATTTTATAAAATATATACAAACCTAAATTTTTACCCTTTTACCACCAACCCCTATTTTTTGTTAGCCATTTTAGTAATTTAATCATTATTATGGCAAAACAACGTTTGCCGGGTCAGCTAGTTTTTAATATAATAAGATATCGTAGAACGTATCTAGTTGAAATTTTGTCTTATAGCGATGTTAGATATCCCGAAACCTTCATCAATGGATGGACTATCAACACAAAAATATATTTCCCATTCAAAATAAAAATTTTTGAGATTTTCGCGCTCGACAAAACATCTTAAAGATGATCATTTCCAGTGTTAAGAGTTATTTATAAAAAGGAGATGTCCCAAATTGTATGGAGGCCAGGCCCAGAACCTGTACACCCCACCAAAAGATAGACCAATACACCTACAAGATTTTGTTATTATCCAATTCTTTTAAAATGGCTTCGTTAAGTGGTTCAAATAAAGAGTTAAGTAAGAAAATAGCAATACAAAACAAAACCATCATGGCGGAAGATGACATTTTGATGACATCTGTCAGTTTTGGTTGCATAATCGCGCATCTAGGAGTCGAGTGCCATCACTTGCTGTAGTAATAACAAACATTAAGAAAGTAATGTGTCAATCAATACCAAATCCAGAAATCGAAAATGAGGTCGTTATAATGAACTACATTTAAAACGCGACAAGCAGAACAAAAACTTGAAGTGAATGATTATGCCAAAGTGACAAGGGGTATCTGACAGCTACTGACATTTAAAGTTTTTTTAGATTGACGCCATCTTGGAATGCCTATGAAGTTTGTTAAATTATTCGATCTTGTTTATTTTTGAACCACTAAATTATATGTTATATAAATTTATATGTATTTTTCCCAGAATCAATAAATTTTTCTTGATTTTTGTAAATGGTGTACTATGTCTGGGCCTATTATGGGACATCTCCTTTCAGTTTATTTATAGGCAAATGTTAACTGAGGCTGGTTACGGCTTGTTATACCATTTATCTTACACCCTGTATACAGGATGAAATTTTAACCACTTTCCAAAATTTTTATATTTGTTCAGTATCGTATTTAGAGCCTATTAATGAAGTAAAAAATGTAAATCAAGTTGTCACCCGAAAATATTTCTCGCGTTATAGTTTTCAATTTTTACGGTTCTAGACCTGTTAAGGTATAAAGGAAAAACCAAAAACCTATGAATAGTATTGTAATGAATGAATGCGATACACATCGCATAAAAAAAGTGTATTTTTGGCGGACATGTTCTAAGTGCTTTATCTTGACATTTTTGTACTGAGCTATACCAAAAGAAAAAATACGTCATTTGATTTTTGCCTCTTAGATTGCTATATAAAAATTTGGAAAGTGGTTAAAATTTCACCCTGTATAATATAGTTGTGTCAGTAATTAGCCCCATGTAGCCCGCAGGAACAAGGGTTCCAATTACAGAGAACATAGTATTAAACTAAGGCTGCCTTTGAGTACACGTAAAATGTTAATAAAATATTGTTCAAGTATGGCGCGTAGTTGAGATAATTATATTATACGCTGGCTAATCTCAGCTTTATACGAAACTAGCTGTTACCCGCGACTTCGCCCGCATCAATTTCTGTTATTATGATCGCGACTATTTTTGCAACATTTTTCACTCATACTTCGCACCTATTAATCGCAGCGTGATGTTATATAGCCTTAAGCCTTCCTCGATAAATGGACTATCCAACACAAAAATAATTTTTCAAATCGAACCAGTACTTCCTGAGATTAGCGCGTTCAAACAAACAAACAAACAAACAAACTCTTCAGCTTTATAATATTTGTAAGTATAGATTCGGATAGATAAATAAGAGTTTGTAAAGATGCTCCGAAAGACTTTGTGTTCACAAAAGTTATTGACTTGTCGCAATCAAAGTTTGTATGGGATAAGAAAATGTTGTTTTTGCAATTTTTCTTGCAGTTTCAACCTTTTTAGGGTTCCGTACCCAAAGGGTAAAAACGGGACCCTACTACTAAGACTTCGCTGTCTGTCCGTCTGTCCGTCGCTCTGTCACCAGGCTGTATCACAAGAGCCGCGATAGTTAGACAGTTGAAATTTTCACAAATTATGTATTTCTGTTACCGCAATAACAACAAATACTAAAAACAAAATAAAATAAATATTTAAGGGGGGCCCATAAAAAAAACCTTTTTTTTGCCTTTTTGGTACGGAACCCTTCGTGCGCGAGTCCGACTCGCACTTGGCCGGTTTTATTTTATCATCACAACAATCTTCCTTATGTGCGAGTACCTTTAAATGGCTAAGTTTATAAGAAAACTCATTCCTATGTTATGTATCAGTGCTGTTGGTGATCCGAATAAAATAAAATAAAAACAACTAACAAAAATAGCGTCTTCGAGTTTTAGGCCAAGCATCACTTTTGGCGAATCAATTTATTTTTCGTAATCGACAGTTTTTAAACTTTTTTGTCTATTAAGCTATTGCATAGCTTCTATCGCGAGCCTTGAGCGTGGAGACCGAATCCAGAAATTCCGTAACGAAAATAACCTAACACCCCCCACTCCGACCGGCACAGCGGTGATACTTTTTAAATTTTCCATCTATCGATGAATAGCAGAACTTTTAATGAATATTTGAAATATCACGCTTGTCTCTTTAGTTCAGCAACCCGCCTTTAGGTGGCATTTGTTGTATCGGCATAAGTTGATAAAAAATGCTATGCAATAGCTTTACCGCGGCAGTCTCCGAGTGCCACACGTCTTCTTTTTTCATGTATGTATTTGCTGTTTTGTTTAAACACAAAGTTTTTTTGTACTTACTCAGAAATTTGTCTTCTTTCATTTGGTCACTCGCTCATTCTTTATGTATTTTTTTTACAAAATACCTGAATATATTGTTGAAGCAGGCTCCATGTTGCTTTTTAAAACAAAAAGTAGCGTTTGTTAACCGGACTATAATAGGGAATCCATTAATATCACAGAACATCTTTCTATGTTCTGTGATTAATACCTCATTCAACAAATAGGCTTGGTACTCGTAGTTTAGCCGTAAATGTGGAACCCACATACTTTATTCTTATTTTTTTTAATCATTGCGCTTGCTCCTGACTACATACTTAACTATACGGTTAAGAAGAAGCCTAAGATGGAGCAAGCTTACCCAGAGGCACTGGTTCTCCCACACACTAGCGGAACACAGAAAAACTATTTGGCGCTGGACTCCGGCAGGAGGGTGGTAGCATTTAGACGGCCTCTTACGCAGCCTACCACCGCAGAGGGATCTGTTAGCCGTCATCATTGGTTAGAAAACCAAAGATGCCGTTGCCCAGGGTGGACCACTAGACACATAGACTGCTAAAATCATATCTCTTGCTTTTGGCTTTGCTGTAGTCAGGTAAAAAACGAGCCAAGGGTTAACTCTATAGACAATAAACTAATTAAAATATTTAGTTAGCAAGTATTTGAAACAAAACAGCACCTTTTTTACCATTCTTATGAACTTTATTCTATGGCACTTATCCCAACGCTGACAATGAGCGAGAAGCGAGTAATGTTAGGAACTAGGAACAAATTGTCGAGCAACGGGAAGCGTGTGTGTTGCATGATAAACTAGTGGAGAGAGTCCACACCGGCAGTGTTTTTTTTTAATGAATAATGGGCTTGCTCTTGACTACATACCTAACTAACTATATGGTTAAGAAAAAACCTACGATGGAGCGAACTTACCCAGAGGCACTGGTTCTCCCACACACCAGCGGAACACAGAGGCACTGTGTGGCGCTGGACTCCGGCAGGAGGGAGGAGCATCCAGGCGGCCTCTTACGCAGCCTACCACCGCAGAGGGATCTGTTAGCCGTCATCATTGGTTAGAAAACCAAAGACGCCGTTGCCCATGGTTGACCACTAGGAGGTAGATCCCACCACCGATCGTGACTGTGAACAGTCAGCAATCAACAACAAGTAAGTATTCATAAATATATGCATCTCTTATGTTTACCCGGAATGTATAAGTACCTATTGTACGTTTTTTGAGCAAAAAATAGCCAAAAGTTTAGCGCTTCCCCGCCGGCGGTGGTACTGTAGCCAAGAAAGTTGTGTATCGACATAAGATTGAAAATCATTTGCGGTTCATAGATCAACAGGTCAACAGGATTGTCATTCCCATGCAAAGATATTCTGACAACTACTAATACTAATACGTCAGAAATTTTAATCTCTTTCATGTTTAGAAGGAAACTGGCCCCTGGTTCACGGCCCAGATAACACGCAATAGAAATAGTAGTGGGAAATTCGCCGGATCATTGTTGAAAAAGTAATAAATCCAGGCCCCTCGACATTTTCAACTGTTAGAGGCATAAGCAGCTGGGGCCTAATTCGCGTAACCGAATCGTATCACAATCGTAATTGAACGAAAGGTTTTTGACAGTTCTAGTATGGGCTAAATGTCAAAATCGTCCAATTCAATCACGATCGAACTGCGATTCGGTTACGCGAATTAGGCCCCAGCTGCTTATTCCTCTAACAGTTGAAAATGTCGATAACATCACTGGACATGTCATGACACTCGGAGATGCGAGGCGTTCCTTGCATTCATTAATAAACATGCAGACCCGGGCTCACCCCACGCGACTTTTACACAAGCCGATATTTTATTCAGGAGTGTTCCTTCGAGTGGAAATTATTTATATGCCAACCTCGTTTCAAGTTAGTGATGTCTATGCTAATTTTGCCATTTGTAAAGTTATAAAGCTGAGAATGTTCTAGACCATACTCGTAGATAGTATGCAATCTTACGTTGACTGTGCTCTTGTTTTAAA
This sequence comes from Anania crocealis, assembly GCA_949315895.1. Taxonomy (NCBI): domain Eukaryota; kingdom Metazoa; phylum Arthropoda; class Insecta; order Lepidoptera; family Crambidae; genus Anania; species Anania crocealis. Next base: position 4,326,787 of record OX438880.1, read on the forward strand.
CCGGCGAAAACAGTGGTATGTTTATGTTTTTACAAGCTGTTATGTACCTTGCATTGTACTTTCGTATGTGACTGAATTTGTTCGGGTGTAAACTAGCAACTCAATTTTAAAGCAGATATCTTACCAATGCATGGTTTTCTGTGTGACGTTATTCTAAATCCGACATGGTGGGACACCCAAGATGGCGGACTACTTATTTTTTACTTAACATGACACACATAAAATAAAACATTTATAATTATAGTAGAAATGAAATAAAAATTAATAGTAATTGTCAAGTAATTTCGTCGGTTGAAAAGAACCTAACGCCGGACACAGATGTGGGTAAGAGACACGCTATCTCGATGATGGATCGCCGACCCATCTAATCCTATAAAGGATAATGCGATTTGACAGATAAATGGGTATTATATAAATCCAAATTTTCCACGAATATAATCCTGACACAAATATGATATCTTAGAATATGAATCGCGAACTGGATCTCTTAGAAAATATATTTATTTAAGTTTTATATTAAATTAAAACCAAAATAACTAACCGTATGTTATTACACAAAAAGACAAAATTTTACAAACAAGATAAAATTTACAATTAGGAATTTATTTCGCTAAAAGTTATCTCTTCCATACAACCTTTGGGTAGAAGGTAGGGGTATAAAAAAACTGTTGAGATCATATCGATGTGTAAATCACGTCGTATATAATTCAGGCAGAGATTCACCCATACAGTTTTTAATCAGAGATTGACCTTAATTAGTGAGTGTAATTTTTTGTGCTCAAATGATCGGCCATTTCCTATTGAAATCATCGCTCATCCGGCAACTCTCCGGCACGGGGGAGGGAGGTGGTAAGTCCTCACAAATACCTCACAGACGGCTGTGAGGTTATGTCTGACATCTGAGGGAGGCGACCACACCCCCTGGATGCAGGAGGTGGCGCACGGCACGAAGCTAGGCGCTCCAAAAGCGCTGATGAATTTAAAACGTCCTACGTCCAAGTGGGCGTGGGGCCGGAAATGAGTGACGTGATTAGGCTAGCGCACAGGCTTTTATGGCTGGCTACGACTCTCCCCTCCAGGCGTAGGCTTGCTCGGCAGAGCGCGCTTGGTGGCGTTGGCAGGGAGGGAAGTGAAGTATTGGCTTGGCTGGCTGGCGACATCTATCGGTGTGTTGTTACCAGATGACATAATGATCTAATATAATCAAATCCAGCCTCAAATCCTATTACTTGGGAAAGGCCTCTCTTCCCACGTTCTACTCCTGCTCATCGCAGGAGTTCTTCGAGTCCAGCAGTACGATTCTCTCAGCGCAAATATCATAACAGCTTTGGTTGCAGCTGCTGTCAAATCAATTAACGCACGATTGATAATCTCTTTTAAGAGGAAAAACTACAGGCGAGAGAATTGAAAAATAGGTATTTGTAAAATCTATTGCTGTCGCGCAGTGCCGAACGCCTTTACCGCAGAGTGTGATAAAGATAATTGCTTCTTGGACCGAAAATACCTACTAAAAGCACACCAAGTCAACGTTTCGTAGTCCCCCGATTACTTTTCCAAAACTAGACCGATTTAAATACTTTTTTCATAAAAAATCAAAGAAAGGCTGTGGCCATGTTCGTATGTTTTCCTTTTTTTCTAAAATTTAGCCAAATCTGTTTTCTGGATGTTTGAACACAGCGGAAAATCTGGCGATTTTTTTTCGATAGAAAACATAGAAACATGCTAATAGTGGCCATAGATTTTTATAATAAAAATTATTGCTCTACTGGCATTATCCAGGGAGGAAACAGGGGACTACGTTTGTATGGAAAAACGGCCGTTGTATTTCCTCTTAACGCTCGACACTAGCGCCGCATGGCTACCAAACTAAACGCCGTGACAACAGCGGTCGATGTGACCGCAGGGACATCCGTGATCACAACCACAAGCGCAGCGACGAATCGTATTTAAGAGAAAGCAAGGACAGTTCATCCCGCCATCGTGCCATCTGCATCTGGGTCTTTCGCGCCTTCTATACTTCTTCGGTGAGCTCTAATCATTTTCAATTTTAGCCCATAAGTCGTTGGTCATACGGCACTCGTTACCAGCTCAGTCCCAGCAGCAGCTTGAGTGACGTCAATGATAATGATAGGCTACAATAATGAAAAACTTTAACAAATAATTATATCAAAGGAAAACAAATAATTTAAGGTCGGCGCTTCAACAACAATCATAACGATGGTCGTTGTACGTCTGCACAAAATTAGCCACGCTTCCATGAGCAATCGGCTTTAACTAAGTTACGTACCCATCGTGGCCCTTGCCTGTAATATAACTTTGCAAAAGGATTTATTCACATACCAACAGGCAATCTTGGGTAATCTCGTCAGCCACTTTGCATTTCTAGCTTTGTGTGAAACTCATATTATATCATATAAGGTCATAGTACAGATTGAACAGTCTACAAATTCCCGAATTAGGAAACACGACAGAAAGTTGCAACTGCCTTTAGTTATAATATCTGTTAACCAATCTTGCCTTTTCATGCATTTAGACACCCGAGATACTAAGACGTCACAGCGCTAATTTTTAGGGTTCCGTACCCAAAAGGTAAAACGGGACCCTATTACTAAGACTTCGCTGTCTGTCCGTCTGTCCGTCTGTCCGTCGCTCTGTCACCAGGCTGTATTTCAAGAGCCGCGATAGCTAGACTGTTGAAATTTTCACAAATTACGCATTTGTGTTGCCGCAATAACAACAAATAAAAATAAATATTTAAGGGGAGTTCCCATACAACAAACCCGTTTTTTTGCCTTTTTGGTACGGAACCCTTCGTGCGCGAGTCCGACTCACACTTAGCCGGTTATTCTAGCATGTTATAAGCCAGTGTAGTCGTGTCCCGCCTGACACATATTTTTTCAAGTTTACGTACTGATATTTTAATTGTAATTAAGTTGGTAAAATATCATATACTTTCTTCTAGCACGGGTTATCTCAGTTAAAGTACCAGCAGTACACAAGTTTTAGAGTTAACTAGTCCTAGAATAAGATTAATAACTGTACCTAACATGTGCTATTCCATGTATGTGAAATAAATTCTTTATTATTATTATACTCGTATAAAGTATTTAAATAGCTGTTTCATCTTAACTGACTGTCAAACATCTGTGAAGATGTTTTTTTTGGGTGTTAAGAATGCAAAACTCCTAACATCTGATGAAGTATGCTGGCTAACAGCGAAGGAGTGGAGTTCTAGAGGCTGATCATGATGAAGTTGGTCAAGTGAACCTCATGAAGACCTACTATCGCTACAGGCTTTATAAGGGTATGACAGTAATGAACTAGTAATAATGAAGCTGTCTGTAATATTTAAAAATAACAAGATAATTAAATACAAATACTGTACTTACCTTTACGGAGCCGAAACGTGGAACATGACAGTCAGGCTGGCCCACCGACTGCATGTCGCTCAGCGAGCTATGGAAAGATCTATGCTCGGTATTTCGCTGCGGGCTAAAATCCGGAACGAGATAATCCGGCAGAGAACCAAAGTTATGGACACTATCCAAAAGTGTAGCAAGCTGAAGTGGCAGTGGGCTGGCCATATTTGTCGCAGAACCGATGAGCGTTGGAGTAGACGGGTTCTCAAATGGAGACAACGTCTCGTCAAACGTAGTGTAGGACGCCCCCCTGCTAGATGGACCGATGACCTGAAGAAGGTCGCTGGTAGTGGCTGGATGAGGAAAGCGGGGGATCGTGCACTGTGGCGTGCCCTTAGGGAGGCCTACGTTCAGCAGTGGACTGCAATAGGCTGATTGATTGATTGACTGTACTTACCTAACTTAACTTGCAAATTCAAATACTTACGTTTACAACTGTTAAGGCTATGCTTCATAAGAGGGCAGGCTGTTTCGGTTGTGCTATACACTAAGTCTCTTTCCACATCACTAAATCAGAATGCAATTATCATCAGTGATTGAATTCTAACCGCATCGTGTCGAATGCAGCGTCTGCAATTAATTATATTGATTAATTGTTCTATGTATGTTGAATGCCATGCTTAACCTGCTTTACAAAACATATGATTAACTGATCGAAACTAAATAAAATAATCTGTACTAATATTATAAAGCTGAAGAGTTTGTTCGTTCGTTTGTTTGTTTGTTTGTTTGTTTGTTTGTTCGAACGCGCTAATCTCAGGAAGTACTGGTCCGATTTGAAAAAATATTTTTGTGTTGGATAGTACATTTATCGAGGAAAGCTTTAGGCTATATAACATCACGCTGCGACCAATAGGAACAAAGCATCAGGGAAAAATGTTGCAAAAATAATCATCATATAACAGAAATTGACGCGGACGAAGTCGCGGGCAACAGCTAGTAAATTATAAATGTGGACAACATCACATACATTGTTCTGATCCCAAAGTCAGTAACTACTGAAAGCACCCATATTGTGGAAATCGAAACAACCAGACCCAAGTAAAATTAAAAAAAAAACACCAGTAGCACTCCGGGAGTGCCGGCAGAAGTGAAAACTTTAGTATTAACGTTGTGTTTAATTATAAGTACAAAAATACTATCATTTATGAGGTAGAATACAATGTTTATTTATTGCGCTATCGCTTAAACGCATTAACAATTCACATATACGAGTACACAACAATGTGGTTACTACACAACAGTCAAGCCATCAGCTGTTACCATCCTTGGATACGCGTGGCACGCTGTACATAAACACAGACGGACATTCGCGCAAGCGCCCTGTGCCGCCTAAGCGGAGCAGCACACTCAGGCACGGTAGAAAGAGTGGGAGATACTAGTTCCTCTCCCTTCCCCTCGATCTTACGCTTTTTCGATCAGCATCACGTGACCCTGACGCGAGTTTGGAAGTTTTTACCCATCCAACAAAAAGTGCTCAGCGCCGCTAAAGAAGTTTTCACTTCAAAAACTATTTTTTACATTGACTCGTCCGGGAATCGAACCCGGGAACTCGGAGCAGGACACCTTGAAAACCGGTGAGTACGCCACTCCACCACGAAGGTCGACAAAGGCAGACGCTGCGGCAGATACCGTAGGGAAGAAGTCACAATACATGTAGGTATGTATTGTGACATATTATGTATGCTATGTATAGTATGACAGTATGCAATCTATTTTGATGAAAGCATCCTTTAATTTGATATTTTAAAAAGTATATTTTAGTGTACAATTAAATAATTACATTACATTAATTGATAGACTAACTATTGCGCGAATCGAATCGAATCACGAATTTGTATGCGTTGACTTTAGTCTAGGGTTCAAAGATACAAATAATTCAAAAAAAAATTCAATACACTAATTCGTTACAAAGTTTTTAAAGATCATAGTAAGCCAAGATTCATAAATACTTAACATTTATAAATTACGTCAATTTATATAAATCAGAAATACACATAATAGGAATAGGGTACGCGGACGATACGAGTCAGTTACCTGACTGCAATGAATATTGTAACCAAATGTCAAGGGAAACCTTTCAATCTTTTTATTTCGAATTACTACAATTTCAATATAACTCCATAACAGTTAAAATAATATCATAAAAATGTAACATTTTCGATGTACTATAAAAGGCATCGTTCACACGAAAAGTATTGTCCGCCGCCGACTGTGAGTATGCTCACTGTCTGCCCCAGTGTGAACGTGGACTCAGTCTGCAGTACGCGTTCTCACCAAGCTGACAATACGCTATAGCGTACAATGCGATACATGTGTTAACAAAAGAATAGGCTCGTATAGGTTCAAACTGGATGCGTACGCTTTAATCTAATACGCTGTTACGTTCGGCAACGTAGCCAATCCGCGTCCGCCGTGCATAGACGCGTTGTACAATAATCGGCCACCGAGAGTCAGCGACAACAGACTAGGTAATAGCGTATAGTCGGTTCGGTGTGAACGACAAGTTAAATATATATGGAAAAGCGATAAACTACGTAACGAGCGCTCACAGTCAGCGGCCGACAATACGTTTGGTGTGAACGATGCCTAACTCTGTCAAGCAGATTTTCCGTGCTTTTGTACACTTTGTATGCACTATACATACAGCAATAGCTCTGGTTTCATAATATTACTGATGGCCATGGCAAGAATACCGTGTCGGTCTGTGGTTTCGCACTAAGAACGAGTACGAGTACATAAAGCGTAAATTGCGTAGGAATATTATAAAAAATGTCAGAAGCCCCGTTCGTATAAGCATAGGACTGGATGAGAAAAACAAAATGTAGCATGTAATGTGTAGGTGGTAGTAGCAAATACTCCAGCGAGGCCCTGGAGAACTAACGCTGGTGTCAATTCGAACAGTCTTAAGGTAAAGCGATTGATTAGAGACATTGGCGCCGAAACGACCTCAACATATCCTCAAACTTTAAATGGGTGAGAACTTTGGCTTTCTTGGACGATGAAGCCGGAGATCTGATGGCGGTGCAAAGTGGCCCAGTTTTGGTGAAATGTATCATGCTGCATCATTTTTTAGGAATTTAATTCCTGAATTACAAAGTCTTATCGTATTTCTTAATTACTTATAGTCTTATCGCGTGTTTCGCCACGCTTGCTGAGCTGCGGTCGCCACTTAAGAAACTCGTTTACCTTCGGTCCTTCGATAAACGTAGCCATTGCCATTTCAGCTTGCTAATCCTGTGTCAAAAAATAATGGCCACACCTACTGACTTCTACGTACACTACGTGTATTATGGTTGTGAGTGTTGTGAATAATTAAACTGAAATATGCCTCAGGGTTCCAACTCGTCGCCATCGCACAGTATTTCATACTGAAATAGTATACCTACAAACTTCGCAGTTTGTAACTGACCTATTTGACGGGCCATTCTTGGCTACAACTCCAGCTGGTTAACACTTTCAACGAGTAATGGGAGAGCTCGTCTTATCCAAGTACTTTTTTGTGTTTGACTTTTTTTACTTTTTAACTGCAAATATCGCGCTTAAATTCAGCCAGTCCTATTTGAAGTGATCAAACTTTTTTTTACAGAAATGAAACGCAAGATAAACGCGAAATAAAGTGTCACCAATTTTGAGTCGGTGATTAGTAATTATCAGAAATTTCTTGTTCGACTCTCAAATAGGGGCTTATATCACGCTTTGCGTCGGTAAAATTTTTGTTTAAAAAATTGTGAAAACATAATTTATAAAACTTCCTTTTAGGGTGAACGGCGAACATACGACATTTTTCTTTCAAAGGCTAGTGGTACCACACCAAGGTTCAAGGTTGGGAATCGTTTTTAAAAAGGAACTACGTCCTATTTTGTCTGTCTATCATGTTTTTGTAATCGTTTTATCCCAAAAATCTATATCTGAATTTGGTTTTGATGCAAATTGACCGAAAACCGAACACGATATTAATGGGTGCGCGATATAAGTGCGAAGGATCGTGTTAAAACCTACATATATTTTGTGGATTTCCACAATACGAGTGCTTTAAATAGTTAGGTACTCACTTGGGGATCAGAACAATGTATGTTATGTTGTCCCCAATTATTAAGATACATTAGGTAGGCTTAATACATTCGTGTTTGTAAAACCATGGAAAAACACATAAAAAATTTAAACCCAATTGGTCAAGCCGTTTAGTTGTTGACGACAGCAACGCCACCTACCGGGTCTCGCGGTAAATAGTATCCTATGTTCATCAGGGATAATGTCGACGTATTATGGTGAAATAATTTTTCAAATAGATCCAGTAGTTTCGGAGCCTATTCAATACAAACAAACAATCAAATATTTCTATGTATTATAAGTGTGTATTTACAAAAAAAAAAGTATATAAGTAAGTTTATTGGTTGTCTAGTACCCCATACGACAGGGTACTTAATAGTAGCTTAATTTGGGACTAGATGGCTCTGTGTGGCCCAGTGTGGCATGTCTTAAAATATTATTATTTCCTCCTTATAATATTACGACTATTAGTGTAGATTATAACCGGGTGCGTGATATCACCGAATTTCAAAGCAGATGCAGTCACAGTTAAATAAATAGTAGTTTAAAAATAAGCTATAACTACCATTACCATTTAGCGGAATAACATTTAGCTAAACGGTAAAGCGCCGCGCCCGGTATGCGAGGAGATGCGGGTTCGAGTCCCGCCTGAGACATAATTTCTTAAGTTTATAATACTGATATTATAATTGCAATTAAATTGCGGGGTGGGAGGGAGAGAGGGATAGAGGGAGGGAGAGAGAGAGAGAATTAAAAATAAAATAAAATTTTATTACAATTCCTTCACTAAAATGAACTTCGTTCCATCCGGGTGTCCCTTGACTGACACCTCTCAAGTTTTTTATTATATTAGTCTTTTGTGCATATCATAAATTGAGTCTTATTTCGAAATCAGTAACACTCCTCATTTATCCTAATCTTAATTTTTTATAAAAGATCCATATTCGCGTAAAATGACAAATGTTATAGGAATTTGGACGATTCGTGCCAAAGTGGAGCACGTTCTTTGATCTCCGAACAGCTGTTGACATTAAGGGAAATGTCACCCTATTATAATGATAGCATTGATAGCCATGAATGCTAAAAACGCCCGATTGTTAGAACGTCTTATTGTATGGAAGAAAGAGACTGCGTTGATTTCTTGTATGCGTAAATATTTTACAAGAAATCAACATTACTTTGATTTTTTTACTATGGAAACTTGCGTTGAAGTTTATTAACCGTTCGTCTGTTTCAACGCAGAACTGACAATGTATTTCTATTGTGTGTGTCTGTAATTTACCTCATTCGAAGGGTTTACCGGCTTTGGATATTAAATAAAATAAATAATAAATCTTTACATATGCCCACAACCTTCTCCTAAACCTCTAATTTACACACAGACAAGTCAGTCAAAAAATGTTTAATTAAGGAACTGTATCTTCAAGTCATACCAGCAATTTATTAGCTCAAAAAACCGTCTCAAAAAATGTATGTGTTTGTTGCAGAGCCAGCTGTGGGACGAGTTCGAGTTAGAGGACGCCACATTCGCCGAGTGCAGCATCAACAACGCAAACCATAGCTTCCAAGTAAGTTGCGATACTTGTAGCTTCGTCCATCAATCAATATTATAAAAATACCACCACTTTATCACAATAATTACCGCGTATGATTATTTTACAAAACTAAGAAATAAAGTCCATCTCGTTCTCTTTTCGTTTCCCGCGTAAAACTCCCTGAATTAAGTCCAATTTATAAGATATAAAGGATTGAAAAAAGGGGTTGCAAAAAGATTTATTTATTTATTTTATAGCCTTTATATATTTTTTAAACTTTTTGCAATGTAATACAACTAACAGGTAGTAAATAAGTATCTAACCAATTTGTGTCGGTCCCAAAACAAAAAATCCAAGACAATTGCCATGCACCGCATTTTTATCATCTCTTTCATTTACAATTTGAGATGCATTGGTATTTCCCACTTTGTGCTGGTTGAAATATGTGTAGAATATGTGTAGATAGCTCGAACAAAGCGGGCTAAAAATGCAACCAGAGAGAATAGCTAACGTGTGCCTCGTCAGATGTCACTTGTCAGCCTCACGCCCGCGTCAAAGGGAACACGACAGTTTTGGTCGGTAGGGTAATACTATTTATAGAAGAAACGATTTTAGCACTGGCACACTTAAAAATAATAAAATTTAGTTACAGGCCAGCGGAATAACGATTCGACTTGTTAAGGATAGGGTTCAATTTTCAACTGGCGACAAAGGGTTTGTCTGCGATCTATTTTTGAATTTTGGCTAAAGATTTTTTTCTGGTGTTGTTTAATTTTATTGTTTCCTTTTTAATTCGACAGTAGTGACTGCCTGTAACAGTCCCACTGCAGAGCTAAAATCTCCATCATTCCATTTAGGTTACCGTAGCAATGATGGGTATAAACATGATCACCACGCCTGCCAAATTAGGGAAGGTGTTTATAAACCCGAGTAATGTTCGAAAATCGAGAAATTCGAAAAATTTTCTCCCTTGACCCACGGAACAACAAAATTTTATCGATCCCGGTTCGAACCCAGGACTCTGAGATCTTGGCCCGGTATTCAAATCATTAGACCAACAGGGCTTTCAATAAGGTTTTTGTTAAAGTTTGCCTCATCCGGTCTCTTTCAGTGTAAAAGTTTTTAAAATTGGCCAGCAAGAAAACCAAATATTTTTTTCCATTGTTTATGGAAGGAAAACCATAAGTAGTGATCTCAAATGATTTCTTCCACTTCCTACATACAGTAACACAGGCGGCAATGTCTTACATAAATATCGATACTACTGCAACAGTATCATATTTATCACCATATGTTTTATTTATATATTTATCATTTATTTTGGGCAACAGAGTAAAAAATACAGGTCCATCAAATAAATACCTTACAGTGTACTTATTTGATGGGCCTGAAGACTTGTTATATTGTATGTATGTTCGTACAATATAGCAAGATAAATTACACTTTAAACACACTCCTATGACGGCGTTGTGATTACGTTACTTGGTGTCAGGTAACCGTCCAAGAAACTGACACTCTGATTCCACACAAACTAAATGGAATGTCCAGGGACTGGATTGCATTCTAGTCCGCTCGGGTATGAGAGATTAAACGTTTGACATCACTATTCAAATCACGGCGAAACTGACACGAGAGCGTATTGAAAACGGTTCGCAAGTATCAAACAGGAGGGTCGCGTTATAAATATTTATATACAGGACAAAAGCTATTTGATATTCTGATTCCCGCGGTATAATCAAATTAAATATATTTTAAAGGCTTTGCGTTTTCGTTATCCACCCCCCGGGACGCATAAAACTCATTGTCTGTATATCAAGGCTCCATATAAACTGTAATTATGTTATTAACTGGTTAGTTGTAGGTTAATATATGTGTATACCTTTTTTTTATCAAATTACTAGCTGTTCCCCGCGACTTCGTCCGCGTCAATTTCCGTTATTATGATCGCGATTATTTTTGCAACATTTTTCACTGATGCTTCGCTCTTTTTGGTCGCAACGTGATGTTATATAGCCTAAAGCCTTCTTCGATAAATGGCCTAACCAACACAAAAATAATTTTTCAAATCGGACCAGTACTTCCTGATATTAGCGCATTCAAACAAACAAACAAACAAACAAACTCTTCAGCTTTATAATATTAGTATAGATTTAAATGGTAGAATGGTACAGACAACAGCACGTCAACCTACCACTAAATGTCAAATTTTCCTAATTGGTATTGATCTCTACTTGTTGGACTTAAAGTTGAAAATCAATTACCTTTAACTTTTTGGGTAGGTTGACCTGCCGTTGTCTGTACATGCTTTAAGGCAAAAGTTCCAAATAAATAAAGAGAAAAAAATAACCCTTTTCAATGGACTTATTATATTTAGGAAGACATTTTCTCACAGTTTCTGTTGCACAGATAACAGCACGTAAACCTACCACAAAATTATAAGTTTTCTCAATTGATATTGATGTCTACTTGTTGGACTTAAGAGGAAATACAACGGCCGTTTTTCCATACAAACATAGTCCCCTGTTTCCTCCCTGGATAATGCCAGTAGTAGCCAATGCAATATTTTTTATTACAAAAATCTATGGCCACTATTAGCATGTTTCTATGTTTTCTGTATTTTCATAAATTAATTTATAAAAAAGATATGAGCACTCAAAAATTCAAAAAATTTGCCAGATTTTCCGCTGTGTTCAAACATCCAGAAAACAAATTTGGCTAAATTTTAGAAAAAAAGGAAAACATACGAACACGGCCAAAGCCTTTCTTTAATTTTTAATGAAAAAAGTATTTGAATCGGTCTAGTTTTGGAAAAGTAATCGGGGGACTACGAAACGTTGATTTGGTGTGCTTTTAGTAGGTATTTTCGGTCCAAGAAGCAGGTGTCTCTATCGCACTCTGCGGTGAATGCGTTTGGCACTGCGCGACAGCAATAGATTTTACAAATACCTATTTTTCAATTCTCTCGCCTGTAGTGTTTCCTCTTAAAGTTGAAAGCAAATTGATTGACCTTTAAATTTTTAGGTAGGTTGACCTGCCGATGTCTGTACGTATAACAAATGGTAAATAAATGTAGTTTTATAACTACATAACAATATCTGTATGTTTTGAACATAAAATACACGTCAAGTGCATACGGTTAAATCTTTAACGATGGTTAATTTGCTATTGTAATTTTATTACTTACACTCAATGAATATGAACTAGCTCTCTCAGCATACGGCAAAACTTATAATGAAAGACGCCATGTTTATTCATATTGTTCGCTGATCCTGAAAAACAGAATTGTAGCAATCGGCGGCGTAGTCAAAGAGGCAGAGTTTTTGAGTTTTTAAAACCCATCTGAGAACTATAAAACGTTTTAAAGTCTAAAAAAAATTTATTAAATTAGTTAAGAATCTAGTCTAGTCACATTCGCTGTCAGTTACACGATTTGATTAAATTGGCTCGATAAAAAAAACACAAACCTACATGTCTTCGAATAGTTTTTTTCAATTACTACGGACATTTAATAACTACAAAATAATAGGGGTTAAAGTATGAAATTGCCGATTATTTTCCCACTTTTTATTTTGTTTATAGCTCTTAATTATAGTCAAATTATTCCGTAATTCTTTTTGTATTGTATCAAAAAGTAAATAAAGTAACTATTGACTTAAAAAAAAATGCAATACTAGTGCCTATTACTTCAAAGGAAATCGTTGAAAAGACCCCTTACAGTGTGTCAGCTGTCTTTCTTGCTTCAATTAAGTATATTTGTATTGTATACTTTGATTTTCAGAAATTTAAATACTATAATACGTAGCTTTATAACCATCTAACTTTCACCTTTAATTGCATCGAAAACGGTTCAGGCGTTTTTAAAAAACTAAAAAATTGTTAGTATGGAAAAATGACTTTTCTCGATTTTGTCCATACAAAACGGCAATTTTATACTTTAACCCCTAATACGTGATCGCGGCGGCTCGTCAGACCCGTACTGTCGCGCGCTGGCGCTTACATGTCTGTTTGTACTGGTCTGGGTATTTTCTATGTTTTATAAGTATTCATTTACAAAAAAAAAGGAAGTATATATAAGTAAGTTTATCAGTTGTCTAGTACCCCATACGACAGGGTACTTAATAGTAGCTTAATTTGGGACTAGATGGCTCTGTGTGGCCCAGTGAGGCATGTCTTAAAAATATTAATATAATTTATTTATTTTATTTAATATACTGTATGCTTTGTCCTTAAATAAATACAGTATATTAAATTAAATAAATTAATAAATTAATACTGTCCCTCTACTGTCAACACAGGCTTTTTTTTATTTAGTTTTATTTCGAGGACCCAGGCTTAGTACATTTAGCTTGGGTCCTGGTTTCGATTAACTAGGTCAATTAAGAAATTATCTCTCCTAAATTAGCTAAGGCATAGATGACACTACGGGTTACAACTACTTTTATACTATCGCGTTGCATAATTATTTAAGGTGTAACGAGATTTATCGTAAACATACCTCATTTAAAAATAAATTAGGTATGTTCGCGATAAACCACGGGTTATGACGGTGCTTTGGAAGATACGCTAAGCCGTTTGCCCCGTCTCCTGAAAATCGTAAAAAAAAGCCATGCCAAAGGCCTTGAAAACTAGTTACAATATCGTTAGTGCTATCGATAGTATTGTTCCGAAGCAATACAGGGTGAAATTTTAACCACTTTCCAAATTTTAATATAGCAATCTACGAGACAAAAATCAAACGATATATTTTTTCTTTTGGTATAGCCCAGTACAAAAATGTCAAGATAAAGCACTTAGATCATGTCCGCCAAAAAGCTAAAATTTTTGATACGGCGGCCTAGCAACACTTTTTTTACGCGTTGCGCATCTTATTCATTCATTACGATACTATTCATAAGTTTTTGAATTTTCCTTTATACCTTAACAGGTCCAGGACCGTAAAAATTGAAAACTATACCGCGAAAAATATTTTCTGGTGACAACTTGATTTACATTTTTTACTTTATAATTAAACTCGAAGTACGATACTGAACGCGTATAAAAATTTTGGAAAGTGGCTGAAATTTCATCCTGTACATTGGAATTCAATAGTATCCATACTATCGATAGTGGACTATCGAGCGGCAACTCTAGATTATAGATGGTTACTTTTACTTGATTGGCTGTTTTTATTTTTCTCTTCATGCGGTTAGAGAACTGGATTGTTTTAGCGTCCATAAAATTCACTGTTTAATGCAAAACCCGCACTCAATTAACGTTGGAGTGGATGTCCCTCTGGCGTGAATCGAATTTCTGAGGCTTTTTTGTCTCACTGTCCCTGCGGATAAGTTAAAATTGCCTGTGGAACAAAATACACGGCTACGCGTATTCAAATATTCAAATTTGGTAGCTCTCATAGCGTTTTACAAAATAAAAGTCGTAACTACATTCAGTTGCATTCATAGCATTTTATTCCTTTTCTTGGGATTATGCTAGGCAACAAGGCAAGTTACACGTGAGCTAATCTTCTAAATATATAAAAATGAAAACTGATTTAATGACTGACTGACTGACATATCAACGCACAGCCCAAACTACTGGGATTTAAAATCTGAAAATTTTCACCGTGCTTTCTTTTATAGTGTAGGTGAGCACTAAGAAAGGAATTTTGGAAATTCCACCTCTAAGGGGGTAAAAAGGGCCCCATAAGTTTGTATGAAACTCCCTCAGTTTTGAAGCTAAGTCAATGAAAATTGGTATCCAGCTACCTGATTAGAAATTAAGAATGACGTCTTTCAGGATTTTTGAAAATTTAATTTTCAAGGGGATAAAAAATGGGGGCAAAGTTTGTTCGGTTCCGCGTCATATCCATACTCTTTACATATTTGTACTCTCTGACTTTACTTAGTTTGTTATGACATTCAATGTGTCAATCAGAAAATAAATAGGTAATTTCTTGCAAACAGAATTGTATTATTTTAGAATTTAATAATTGGTGCCGAAATGGATGAATTAACTGAATTAAAACGTGTAGAACTTTAACAAAATTCGGCAGCCAGATACAAAACCTATGAGAATTTTGTGATTATGAATTAAAATTAGTGAGTGATCAGCTGGTGAAGTGACAAATGAACAAATTTACCAAGAATAATTTGGTAGCGATACGACTACAAATAATTTTACTGATGACCTACAGTTGAAAACTGAGATTGAAGAAAAAAATAACCTTCAGGGTATTACAACACAGCTCAAACTATAACTGCAGAGTTTGAATTCGATAGCACGAAACAATTCCATGTATGCAGAAGGTACTGAGGAGCAAAGGTCGGTCACAAACAAATCTTAGGACATCTAAATTGAACTCAGTACCATTAGACAAGGACGAAACATTCAAAAACATCATTAAACGGTTGGATACGTACTTAAAACTGAACAGATGTGATGATATCGATACAAGGAAATACACGTCAATCATACATCTTTGAGCCCAGAATTACATCAGAAAACGTATTATATTTATTATATTTTTGTGCTCCACGGGATCCTTGTGAGTTAGAATTTGAAGAGTTGGATAAAATTCAGTTAGTAAATTATCAACAACTCAAAATTGGACAGATTACTAGAAGATTTAACAATGGTGTTTGACGGAACTCTTGTTTGAATATCAAACTACAAAGCTCAATTAGTGCTTCAAGAAAATGTGACACCAATTTTCATCTAGCCGCGACGTATTCCATATGCCCTGAAGGACAAAGTTGACGAAGAAATAAGGAGGCTATGTAACGAAAAGACAAAACTTGAAAATTCCTATTGGATGTCTTATCTATATGTATATTGGTACATATTCAGAAAATAAATATCGGTACTTACTATAAGAATGGTATTATTTAGAACTTAATCATTTTTAGGGTTCCGTACCCAAAGAGTAAAAACGGGACCCTATTACTAAGACTTCGCTGTCTGTCCGTCTGCCTGTCACCAGGCTGTATCTCAAGAGCCGCGATAGCTAGACAAAATAATGTATTTTTGCTACCGCAATAACAACAAATACTAAAAACAAAATAAAACAAATATTGAAGGGAAAAAAATTTTTTTTTGTCATTTTTTGTTTGATATTAATAATGGCAACAGGTAGGCACTTGAAATATTCACAAAACACTCAGTTATATTTCTAACTTTAAAAATCAATAATTAAATTAATATTTAAGGGAGGTTCCCACACAAAAAAATCAATTGTTTGCTTATTTTTGCTTGATATCAATAAAGTAGGCACTACATTAACTAAATTAATGTAGGTACCTACTGTTGTTTTCGTAGTCAATTGTACAGAACCCTTCGTGCGCAAGTCCGACTTGCACTTGGCCGATTTTGTTTATACGGTAGAGACAAATGTTGGGAAATCGAAAAAAGTGTATAGAATTACACTGTTGTACCTTATGACATTCTCAACTATATTAAGCAGTACAAAAATAATTCCAAAACTGGGCATAGACCCGTATCTCAGGCAGGAAAAGGTAACAGGTGTGTTGCAACAACACTAAGCAGCTGACTGGTGGATTAAATCAATATAGACTGGTAGACCATTTGACAAGCTTCCATTTAGACGATAATTTGATAAACTTCCATTTAGTAACGATTTATTTTTTCTAGGACGCACCGCTTTTGGGGGCCTGGCAACTGCCTCTCTACGAATCCAAATTATCTTTTCATTTAATATCCTCCATATTTAAAAGAATACACTTTTAAAACATGAAAATAAAACGTTGAAAAAAAAATCACCTCACTTCATAATTCCGTCTTGTTTAACTTAGGAATAGCTACCACCACGCACCCACTAATGACCAAGCAGCAGTAATTAATTATGTTTTGCTGACATCATTTAAAGCTGAAGGAATAAAAAAAATTATAGACACAGTGGTCAGTACAGTCGAATCAGTTCTCTATCCTGTCAAGTTTCTGAACACTTTTTATCCTACTGATCATCCTCTACCATTCATGCCTCGAACCAACATCCCACATGAAAGTTTTGTGAAACTACGTCAGCTTTTTGGTATAAATTTTGGTGTGTTGTTTATAAGGATTTTTTTATAATTAAATATTTGAGGGGGTGAAAAACGGTTGAAAATTTTGTGGTTAATTATTTGTGTTTAACATCATATTGAGGTACTTGAAACTTCGTTTATCGATCATGAAGGGAGAATGACATAGGACTGGCTTTTTCAGAGCTCTACAACGATGCTGGTACTACACCGGTCTTCTATCCAAACGTAGTATGCAAGCAAATTGTCTTTGTAAAATCGCCTTTAACGCTTATGGATCGAGAAAAATGGTAACCTACTTGGTTGGAAATTAAGAATGTGGTTTTTTACACAGGGCCACTTCTTTCAGGGCTCTACGCCAGTGTTGATCATATTCGAAAACAGTTTGCAAGCTGCTTTGAATGGTTTGTTGTACTACAGCGTTGACAGTTTTGAAAGTTTCAAATGATATTGTACTTCAGATTTCATGTAAATGCAAACAGATGTGGTGCGAGCTCGCTTGGACCACGGTGGAAGGAGGAGAACTAACACCGGATCCCTAAATAGTTTAAATCGGCCCCTTTCATCCAACTATTGTATCAACGGGCCCCGGTAAGTCGGCAACGACGTATCGGCTCCCACTAAGTGCCCACCACCACCTCGCCCGAGATGGGCACCCTCGGCACCGTAGGCAAAGGAAGTTGAGGAAAAGAGTGGAGGAGAGAGTCGTGACGAAAACTTTGTAACAGATCAAAACCCACGCGTGCGAAGCCGCGGGCATCAGCTAGTTGGCTTGTATAAAAGAACATCACAAAAAGGTGTAGGACCTTTTGTGGTGTATTTTCAATATTACGACATTTTAAATAAAATTTTTTCGCTTATTATAAGCTACTAAATTTTCATAGACAAATTCACAGAGTTTGATTTTATGAAATTATATTTTTAATTACTTTGTTAAAATAACTACAAAACACACGAGCACGGTGGCTCGGCAGGCCACGGAGCGCCCAAACCTACCTACTTTTGCTGGACTACCTAGCTTTAAGATGGTTTACAATATTTTGAAAGAACTTTCAAATTACAATGAAAGACTTCTTAATTTTTTTTGTGTGTTTGTTTGTATGCATATGTTCGAGTGTGAGTATTTTCTTATGTGTTAGTGTTATTACGGGCCTTACTACGACACAAGTTTTTTGATTTAAATTTTATTTCACAACCATCACCCACGATTTAGGCAGGTCTCAAATAAATTTTAACACCGTAGAAGCTCAATCAAACACGCTTTTATGTCGCGTAACATCCGTATCTCTGCAGCTAATTGAATTATCCCAATCAATCAATTCAAAAAGTAATTTACTTTTTAAACATCAGTGAATTCTCCTCCAAAAAATTAAAAACGTGACCGTAGGTATTAATGCTTTAGATAGAGAGTCATGGGGACTCTAGTATGGCCACATCAGGGGACTTCTCTCTAGCTTTTCAAGCTACGTTCAGAATGAATCTACTCTCACATCTATCTCTATTTATATGTTGGCATACATATCTAATAGACAGGCTGTACCAGCGTATGAAGCAGTTGAGAAAGTATAGGCCTTATGCTGTGTAAACAAAAATTTTTTTTTTTTAATTTCGCTGCAAAGTTTTGATAGGTCAAAAATTTTTTTAGTAACAATCACAAATCTCGTCATCTGGAATTAATCAGATGTCAAAATAAATATAATAGAGCACGCGTACGATTCAAATCAATTACTTGGCTGACTATGATATAACCAAACGCTATAGGAAAGCTCTCAAACTTTTTATTCTGATTTCCGAATTTCAATAATCCTATTTTACTCATATTACAAATAACGCCAAAACGGCTCAACGTTTCTAAATGAAATTTAAAGATGAGATTGAATATAGGCTGGAATAGCATGCAGGCTAAATTACGGTTTCCATTGGGTTTCTTATTCAAAAATCAACGCGTAGGAAGTCGTGGGCAACAGCTAGTAAGTATTAAGATAAAAGTTAAAACTCTATCAATACAATTTTAAGCTGAAATAAGGTCCCAAGAGGCGCTTGTAGAGACACGTCCCAATATTCCCTCTTACCGCTGCTTCGGGACAATGTTTTTGAGGACTATACCAAATTAGCATAGTCAAATTTTCTCTGTGTACGTACCGACTCACACTTGACCACAAGTAAAATTACTTAGATGATTCTTCCAAAGTCAACATCGGGAAATGCAAATCCGCTTTAGGTGAGAGGACTCGGGAACTTAGTCCCATTAAGCCGAACCAGAGGCCTTACTCCGGAACACAATGTCCGTATTTTCGAATCCATCTTTCCCTATCACTGTATGTCTTGCAGTATCTGTAAGAGACAGATATATCCGTAAATACGAGCTTCGTTTTGCCGAGTAAGGCATCAGTATCTCAGTCTCACAGCGATTAGAAGTTGGCACTCTGAGCTCTAGTGTTAATACTAACACGGGTCAAATTGCACTGGTGAGCTGCCACAACTTGTGGACGGCGACAAACGATCTCCGGAGTTTGCTATCGCCTAGTTAGTGAATAATTTACTTGACAATCTTATAATAAAAAAGGCAGTTTTTATTTGTCGCGTATGACGCATCTAGTGGTGCCCGTACGTAGAAATAGTGACACCAACGCTTATTTATGGTTCTCGTAAGACACAGCTAAAGGTTTTGACAGGAGAAGTGGAGGGGCACCAGCGTCTTCTCTCTATTATTTGCAGAACCGCCGTCGTTATCCTGCCTGGCAAGCGTGGCGGTTATGGCCAAACCCTCCTTGTGGATAGGCTTAAGACCAGTAGAGGACCGATATAGTGGATGACGTCTAACATTTTATATGGTTAGATAAGACACGTTTTTTTCTTTTTTATTGAAAGAGAAAAAATATGAAGCTCACTCACGTGCCGAAAAAATCGAAAAATACCCGTTTCTAGTCGGTGCCAAATAAGCAATTACTGATCTTCAATTAAGTGAATCCTTGGGGATAGCTATTTATTTTAAAGTTAAAAATATAATTTAAAGTAGGTAGGTATTACATTGAGATTATTTTTTCAAAAAATTTTACTCTAAATACAGAAACAAAATACTTTTTGAATCCAAAACCTCCTTTCTTCTAAATCTGGTCCTTTAATAAAAAAAAAAATTGCCATACAATTACTACACTTGAGTCTGACATCTCAATCTAAATTGTCAGGCCTGGCAACCCTGACCTGTTAGGGCGGGTATCGCAGCCTTGCTGGCCTAGCCTGTAATACCTTTAAATCGAAAAAATATTGCCCATCCCTCCTTCCGCTGCATATTTGACTGTCATTCCCATTAGCCACACCTAATCCCGTCTTACGGACACAATTTGGCCGCTAGGGGTCGCGACCTACTTAGGCCCGAGTTCACCAACAGACGTTTAAGTTTAAACAGCGTTTAAACATCGTTTAAAATATTATTTGACATATTTTGTATGGGAATTGTGTCAAATTAATCGTCACTCTTTGTTTACCGGCTGTTTAAATGTTGGTAAACTTGGGTCTAGGGACGTTGACAAACGAGCATTTTATTGGCACGGCCGTTAATGCTGAGGTGTCCGCCATTAAACTATGTTTCGAAATTCGAATACACTGTTTGGCTTGGGACATGTAATTTGGATCGTAAAGGTGGCCATTATATGAGCTATTTCTAGGTTTTAGTGCAGGAATAAGACTATTTAATACTCTAAGGGTCTGTTTCACAATCATTAAGTAAAGGCTTAAGTAGTTACTCAACGAGTTAATTAGAGGTTAAATCCTTTCCGTTTCGTTAACTTTCTTTGCATTTCACAATCATCCAATCAGTAAATTAAAGTGAAGATTATAAATATAAATGACAAATGTCAAATTTGCCGACGTTTGGTACTTTTTGTGTGGTGATTTTGTTTGCATTGAATTTACCATTACGAACATTGTGTTATTTTACGATGACTGCAAAACTGTCCATTTAAATAATAAAATAACTTCTTGTTGATGAAAATTTGGAAATGACGTATTTGAGGTTATCTTTTTAAATTTACTTGTCAAGTAAAAGGCTACTTTGCAGTGCATCCGGTGATTAACTTAACGAGCAGATAAAGTGGTGATTAACCCTACTCAGGGATTGTGAAACCTGAAAAATAGTTTACTGAGCAGATAGGGTCGAAGTAGCTTACCCAGAACTTTACTCAGCGATTGTGAAACAGGCCCTAAGAAATCGACTACTGTAGTGCAATGACCGTAGCTTTTTGCTTTATATTTATAGCTAGCAAATATTCGATGTTTCTGGTTCCTCCGAAGACGTAATCTCGTAAGCAATTCTGGATTGGAAACCGCGTTCAGGCAAGCGTAGTGTTGGATGGCCTGCAATAGATGAACTGATGACCTTAGGAGGACTGATGGCAGCGGCTAAACGGGGAAAGCGCAGGGCACAGATTTGCGGAGTAAACTAAAGGGGGGTTACGTCCGGCAGTGGACGGACAATGACTGTTGATTGACTCGTTCTCGTTGCTTTAACTGATTCTGTTCTGTATTTTTTAATATATACTAAGAACTAAAAGTTTATTAGGGATTTTCCATTGACCTATTAACTATGATATCCAAAAATTTGTAAACTAATGGAATCATAGAAAATTTTGTCTTTATTTAAAGCATTATTAATCAATCATTGAATTTAAGCAACTAAGTGAAAATTCGTGATAGCATAGCTATTAGCTAATATGTACATTGTACAGACAATCAAGCAGGTTAATTACTGCGGCATCTTAACGAGTTGTAATAAGTGCGATTTTGCAACAAAAATGTGATGTACAGGGTACGAGTATGTACTCGTCCCGAACTAATGGAGATTTCGTGTCTGCTTAATGTATTAGTATATGAAATATATTATGATAGATCCCAACATTATACCAATGATTAATCATTATTAATGAAGACAAGTTTAATTCCGTGTAAAGGCTGCTTCTGAGCCATGAATCGGTCTTCCCCAAACAGTACAATTTTTGACTTGATATGAGTGCATAAGCATATCTGTTTATACTGGTCTGGATCTATGCAGAAGTCATAATTACTATTGATATCATCATCAGCCTACATCATAGCACTGCTGGAGACGAGCATTGTTGTATTGGTAAATAATATTACCATAACATAGGATTTGTCTAGATACTTATCAATCAATCAGCCTATTGAAGTCCACTGCTGGACGTAGGCATTCCCAAGGGCACGCCACGGTGCACGATCCCCCGCTTTCCTCATCCAGCCACTACCAGCGACCTTCTTCAGGTCATCGGTCCATCTGGCAGGGCGGCGTCCTACACTACGTTTGCCGAGACGTGGTCTCCATTTGAGAACCCGTCTACTCCAACGCTCATCGGTTCTGCGACAAATATGGCCAGCCCACTGCCACTTCAGCTTGCTACACTTTTGGATAATGTCCATAGCTTTGGTCCTCTGCCGGATAATCTCGTTACGGATTTTATCCCGCAGCGAAATACCGAGCATAGGTCTTTCCATAGCTAGCTGAGCTGACATGCAGTCGGTGGGCCAGCCTGACCGTCATGTTCCACGTTTCGGCTCCGTATGTCATGACGGGTAGGACGCACTGATTGAACACCCTACTCTTCAGGCATTGCAGCAGTGATGACGAGAAGATATGACGCAACTTCCCAAACGCTGCCCAACCCAGCTGCACTCTTCTTGTGATTTCACGTTCAAAGTTGTCTGTACCTAACTGCAATATCTGCCCGAGGTAGACATATTCTTGGACCACTTCGAGCGCTTCACTAGAAGGAAATTGCTGTATTTAAATACTTAAATGTTGATGCGTCACATTGGCAGAGATGATTTACTTAAAGCACACACACACACACACACACACACACACACACACACACACACACACACACACACACACACACACACAAACACACACACAAACACACACACACACACACACACACACACACAAACACACACACCACTTCGGGCGGTATCTTATAAATAAATATTTCTTTTTTGAGTATTTATGTTTTAATTATTATATGACTTCCAACTCTTTATGTAAATTTGTGGAAATCTGTAATTAGCTGTATTTTTAAATTAACTAAGATGTCTTACACAATGTATCGCTGTTGATTTCCTGAATAAAAACAAAAAAATAATTTAATATAAATTTTTAAAAGATTCCTATAA
The DNA here is from genome assembly GCA_949315895.1 of Anania crocealis. Taxonomy (NCBI): domain Eukaryota; kingdom Metazoa; phylum Arthropoda; class Insecta; order Lepidoptera; family Crambidae; genus Anania; species Anania crocealis. The sequence goes on from OX438880.1 coordinate 4,349,995, forward strand.
AGCAAATTTCAAGTTTTTGTATAAAATAAACCTACTATTACCAACTGGGTACTTTATTTATACTTATACATTTTTTTGTTTAGTTTTTAACTAACTTTTACTTAGTTACACTACGTTGTTTACCTATAAGATTTTTGGAGATATAAAAGTAATTTAATTTTCTTATTAACGTATAGACGCCGCTGTTCAAACGCGCAAGCCTTAAACCAGCCTAAATAATGAAACACAATTGTGTCTAAGGATAAATTCCGAACAATCAGACTTAAATATAACAACCTCGTATTAATTATATTATTTCAACCCACAAAAATGTCGCAATATTGCCGTCAATAAATTTTTCGTGCCAATACAATATGGGGGTAAACCCCAGGTACAGCGGTAATATTACCGAAAATTCCAATACCTCAGCGGATATCGCGCAGAATTTCATAAATCTTCATTTGTGCTCAGCTAAAATCGATTCGCATCTGCTGAGCAAAAGCTCAGTACAAATCAGCCAACGCTAAGTGAGTAACGATTTTTATTCTGATCAAATTATTCGTCCGCGACCGCGTACCGGATGACGTTCCGTGGGCAGGCTACATTTTTTTTTATTAATTCCACAAATTAGGCTTCAAGTGTTTTGTTTAAAATTTTTACATAATATGAGCACAATATAGGAAATATTAAAAGGACTTCCGTTACCTTAACTTTAAAATAAATAAGAAAAATATTGTGTACTGTGTACTGATCCAGGGCTGCCTCGTCAATATTTTGACGACCATTTGGATCAGCGGTAGTAAACGCTGCTTCTGAGCCATGGGTCGCGGGTTCGATCCCCGCACAGTACAAATATTTGTGTGCATGAACATGTCTGTTTGTACTGGTCTGGGTGTTTTCTATGTATTATAAGTATGTATTTACAAAAAAAAAAGTATATAAGTAAGTGTATCGGTTGTCTAGTACCCCATACGACAGGGTATCTTAATTTGAGACTAGATGGCTTTGTGTGGCCCAGTGAGGCGTGTCTTAAATATTATTATTATGTTGGTCATTTTCTGTTAGACAACATTTATCTAAATGATGTAATGTGATATCAACCGACGATTATCCCTGTGCGCAATATACAAGTACACCCAAGGACAACCCCCGGTTAGTGCAGGACTATTGAAGAAGGAAACAAAGGATACTGGGCTATGGGTTTGGGTGCTAGTGGACTGGGTAACTGGAACTATGGAAGGACTATGGCCCCTGCCTGACCTATGTTACTTACACGGATAAAATGGCAGGGGATGACTCGCACACTCGTTTAATGAGCCCTCGAAAACGGCCGCTAGCACATAGTGACGTAGCGACAAGGGGGCAACATAGCCTGAGGTGCTTGAGGAGTGGAGAGGTATTACACGGCTCTCAGGACAATCCCGGTAATCCGTTCAAGATCCCTACAAGCATCTTACTGCAATACTTCCTTCCTCCGAGCATTTCTGCTCTAGCGAATCTCCACTCAAGCCGGCCAATGAAGGCAAGCAAGAGGTGGGAGATATTTTATTATTATTATTATTATTATTATTTCAGTTGTAGTTACTCTACCTTTTCTATACTCACGCCAATTTAGGAAAGATAGTTTTTGAAATAGACCAAAACGGGAATCAAACCCGGGATCATTATGGATCATTTCATAGTTGGCGGACCATCGCAGAAATACACCAACCTTAAACATATAGCATCACAGATTAGAAGGCATTATAAAGGAAATGAAGATTCTCTTCTTGTTGGGCTGTACCGTAGCGGGTAAATTAATTCCTTTTCTATGTATAAGAAGGGCGTTAATAATAACGCGAATCTCGTTTAATCCTGCAAAACACCATAAAACATTAACGGTGTAAAAAAAACAAGTTGTAAGAATTGTCTAATACATGTATATGTATACAATGGCTAGCCTGCCCGCGTTTACTACACTTTATATCGCGCATGCGGAAACTTGTGCCCAACAGTGGGATACCAAATAGCCTATGTTACTTTTAATAAAGATAGAATAGACCTTGATATAGGATTAAGGCTATTTTTTATAGGATACTAGGCACAGCTTTCCGCCCGCGCTGCCTGCAAGCGTGGCCTGTACCTACCTATCATTGCTTTGGTAACCTAAATTAAATGATGGAGGCCTTTGCCCTTCTGTGTAGGGTTGCCAGGTCGCCAAACCTAATAGCCGGACAGACCAGCCATTTTGGCCTGACATTTGGGTAGAAAGGCCGGACACCCTACATTATTGAGGATTTTGTGTCTCAGTGTTAGGTACGAAAAATTTGTATGTAAAATCAAGCTTTTTTTATTATTATCATAAATCTTTCTAAATGCGAAAGAGACCGACAGTCGGTCGGGCTTGGCATTCGCTCCTTTTGAAAGAATATTAGTTTGTTTAATATTCTTTGCTCGTTTGCGAAATAAAAAAAGCCTAACAAAAGACGGACAAGCCGGACACCGTTTATTTTGGCCGGACACGATACCAAAAAGCCTACCTATGTCCGGCTTTATTCGGACACCTGACAACGCTACTTCTGTGAGATTATTATAGGCCTTAACTTTACTTTGTAATATTAGAAAGAATAACATCTCTGCGCTTATACTTTTACTAATATTATATTTAAATGTACCTAGCATTAACCACTGTTGTCGTCAAACCCATTACAAATCCAAATACGTATCACAGAAACATTTCTACTCGGGAATAGTTTATTCATTTCTCTGTGGCTGCTTTGCTGGCTTGGCATGCTTTCAAAACTTCTTTTGAAAAGCCAGATGCGACGATAGAAGGAAATTGCAGTCTAAACCGGTGTTTCTCAACCTGCGGTCCGCGGTCCCCTGGGGCCCTGCATGTATGTGTATGAGAGTTCGTCGTCTTATTTATGACTATTTCAATTAATTATTAAATGACATCAAATCTTGTAATCGCCAGCAACCGGAATCCGACCGAGATTACAACTAAGTAAAAACATTGACGACCATTTGGATCAGTAGTAAACGCTGCTTCTGAGCCTTGGGTCGCGGCTTCGATCCCCGCACAGTACAAATATTTGTGTGCATGAACATGTCTGTTTGTACTGGTCTGGGTGTTTTCTATGTACTTATTATAATAGGGGTTAAAGTATGAAATATCCGATTATTTTCCCACTTTTTATTTTGTTTATAGCTCTTAAGTATAGTCATATTATTGCGTAATTCTTTTTGTATTGTATCAAAAACTAAATAAAGTATCTTTGGCTAAAAAAAATGCAATACTAGTGCCTATTACTTCAAAAGAAGTCGTTGAAAAGACCCCTTACAATGTGTCAGCTGACCTTCTTGCTTCAATTAAGTATATTTGTATTATATACTTTGATTTTCAGAAATTTAAATACTATAATGCGTAGCTTCATAACCATCTAACTTTCACCTTTAATTGCATCGAAAAGGCATTTTTAAAAAAACTAAAAAATTGTAAGTATGGAAAAATGACTTTTCTCGATTTCGTCCATACAAAACGGCAATTTCATACTTTAACCACTAATAATATCAGTATATAAACTTGAAAAATTATGTCTCAAGCGTAAGAAGATATTTACAAAAAAATATATACATGTAAGTTTATCGGTTGTCTAGTTGCCAATACGAGACAAGCTTCGTAGTAGTACTTAGCTTAGTTTGGGACTAGACGGCTCTGTGTGGCCCAGTGTGGCGTGTCTGAAAAATATATATTTACCCTAGTATAAGTAGTTTATTTTCAAAAAAGCAGCTAACCATTAATACAGTAACATAACGTTTTATTTTAATACTAAAATAAATTATCTCCAATTTGTTACTGTGTTTACATATATATTACCTAAGTGGTCCTTAGAATTGTGTTACTTCCTAGGGTCCGCGGACTGAAAAAGGTTAAGAGACGCTACTCTAAACCTATGTTGGAACGTTTTGCTTGCAGGTAGATGGAATATTTTTGTCAAAGAACTATGTAGGATACAGTATTTAGTTATTGCAACGGGTAAGGGTCGAGCTGTTCGTAACGGCAAGAAATGTATGAATGTACATTTGCGATATAGTAAGAATTTAGACGATTTTTCTGTTTTCCTTGTTTTACAGAATAACTCATTCTGATTTGATTTTACTAGCTCACTCCTTCGTACGTGTGGATCTATATTGCGGGAACTGAACATCTTTCTGGAATAAAGTAGTTTATTCTATTGTTCAGATTCGCGTAGACTTTCTGGCGTGATTAAGTAACAAACACATATCCATACAACGCAATAGGCGTTCATAATATTACTAGCGAACTTCGTATCGCCTCAGAATAGTATTTGATTTTGACGTAAATGTATTATTTTTTTTTATTTTTTTTTTATTTTTATCAAGAAAATGTATATCTTGATATACATTTTTAATACTTACAATCTTATTTCCGACGAAGACAATTCCAAAAAGATAAGAAACATAAAAATCGGCCTAGCCGTTCTCGAGTTATAAGTGGTGTAACCTCAGATCATGTAATGAAGGAGATAAGAAACTACTCGTCAATCCTTAGTGAACCCGTGTCTCCGAATTATTTATGTGTGCAACGCAACTACAATAACACTGTTGTAAGCATAAGGATCACACTATATCAATTTACAACGCTCATTGGTGCGCACACAAACATGGACCCAATCACAGCGGCTACCACTTACTCGCTTACACAATGCGTCATTTGGTTTGTGCAAATTAGTGTGTCTCGCTACAAAGTGTGGTCGCGGCGCACACGTCGGGCAGTGAAAGCTTTGATTAAACCTTGATACATTGCGCAGTCGCATAGTACTCACAGCACAGCTAATTAGTATTAAGCCTTCAATGTATATTGTGCCGATACAATTATCGTTACATGGATGTTTTCATTAAATAATTCGCCGCGGTGTACAATAGTTCTGTTTGCCCATAGTGGATTCGCACGCGCCACGCCCCCATTTCATATCTATTTCTTTATATGATCTGAGGGTGTAACTAACACGACTTTCTCTTATACATATAGTTAGAAGATATAATAGATTTGAAATATTATAAACTAACTTACTCGATAATTGATGAGTAACAAAGGTACAACATAACATCTAAGTGGCAATCATTCTGGTTTGTTAACGCATAACCACGCATAACTTTTTACGGTGTTGACCGATTGTGACGATATTTTTTATTCTAGTTCTAGGTCCAAAGTTGACCCTTTTTCATCCCTTTAAAGATTTATTTTGACAGACTACACAACATGTGAATACCAAAATTGTTGCCTACATAACATAAAATAAATTTAAATGCATAAGGAGAAGAAGCATCGAATAGAGAAGCTTCTATTGTCATGCCCTGGGTGTGAATCATGTCGGTTTCCACGTGTTATTAGGGTTCCGTACTTTTGGTACGGAACCATTCGTGCGCGAGTCCGACTCGCACTTGGCCGGTTTTATATAAGATGTGCATGTCGTGGTAGCCTTTAATTAAGGCAACACTACAAAATGTAAATTAAGAATGATATTTATATTGTCATAGTGTATGCTTTGTTGGCTGTCCTTAAGTAAATAAAAAAAAAAAATTTTTTTTCGATTGCAATACACACACTTGTCTTCTATTCAGACTTAGTGTCATTTTACTATTTTTGCGATCATTCTGGGTAATTATCAAGTCTTAACTGGTCTGGTAGTTTCGAGGTATAATAATGTTCCTCAGATATAATACCTAAATATCATAGCATAAAAGACCGCAGAATTTTAATTATTCGTAATTTGAAAGCGAGTGGAGGCGGGAATTTGCGTTTTAAATGGTGTCAGGATTCTTCGGACAGAATTGCTGTAATTACTTCTGAATCCGCTTTTTTGAATTACGAACTTATTGAAGCAAAAAAACGTTTGAAACGATTAAAAAGGAAGAGTTTTTAAATTAGATGCGTATATACTTTTTTTCGCGTAACTTTTTTATAGAGAGATTTTAATTGTTCATTATTCTGATTTAAACTTCACATTTTATAAAAACAGTTACTACAACAAGAGATATTTTCGTGTGGTACCGGTTCATAAGAAGAATATTACAACCTCTTCTCTTCTCTTGGGTGTCGCAAGAGGCGACTAATGGAGTTAAGAATGCCTTCACTCCACCATGGGCAAAACGGCGATCCCCAAAACGCCTGTCAAGTAAATAAATAAATATTTTCAGACATGCCACACTGGACCACACAGATCCATCTAGTCCCAAACTAAGCAACTACTACGAAGCTTGTCGTATTGGCTACTTACTAGACAACCGATAAACATACTTATATATTTATTTTTTTGTAAATATATACTTATAATACATAGAAAAACACCCGGACCAGTACAAACAGACATGTTCATGCACACAAATATTTGTACTGTGCGAGGATCGAACCCGCGACCTATGGCTCAGTAGCAGCGTTTACTACCACTGATCCAAGTGGCGATTACGGCAATTTTTTTCGTTAGGAGAGACCTGTGTCACGCAGTGGAGTAATATAAGCTAGTGGATGGTGATAACTAAATAAAACCGGCCAAGTGCGAGTCAGACTCGCGCACGAAGGGTTCCGTACTAAAAAGGCCAAAAATACGAGTTTGTTGTATGGGAGCTCCCCTTAAATATTTATTTTAATTGGTTTTTAGTATTTGTTGTTATTGCGGTAACAGAAATACATAATTTGTGAAAATTTCAACTGTCTAGCTATTGCGGCTCTTGAGATACAGCCTGGTGACAGAGCGACGGACAGACGGACAGACGACCAGGCGGACAGACGAACAGACGGACAGACAGCGAAGTCTTAGTAATAGGGTCCCGTTTTTACCCTTTGGGTACGGAACCCTAAAAAAGATAATTTATTCGGGGTTTCTACCATGTGCCATGTTTTTATGAGTTTCCGGTACTTCAGCACTGTTGCCAATGATATTTTAAAGTAGGTACAGATATGTTACCTTCATAGTAGTTCGCAAGTTAAATCTGTTCCGAGCAATCCAAAATTGCACACATAGACAAGTTTTACTGATAAGCTGAACAAAAGATGCGAAATAGCAAGCAAATGAAAGATGGCTATAACTTTTCATGATTACCGCTCGTGGACGTTGTAAAAAACGACCTAATAAGGGCGTGTTTGAGTCTTCACAACACGCACGCTTATAACATCTGCTTTGTTTTAAGAGAAAACACAAGGGCCGTTTTTCCATACAAACGTAGTCCCCTGTTTCCTCCCTGGATAAAGCCAGTAGAGCAATAATTTTTATTAAAAAAAATTATGGCCACTTTTAGCATGTTTCTATGTTTTCTGTTTTTTCATAAATTAATTAATAAAAAAGATATGAGCCCTCAAAAATCGAAAAAAATCGCCAGGTTTTCCGCTGTGTTCAAACATCCAGTAAACAAATTTGGCTAAATTTTAGAAAAAAACGAAAACATACGAACACGGCCTAAGCCTTTCTTTAATTTTTAATGAAAAAAGTATTTAAATCGGTTTAGTTTTGGAAAAGTAATCGGGGACTACGAAACGTTGATTTGGTGTGCTTTTAGTAGGTATTTTCGGTCCAAGAAGCAGTTGTCTCTATCACACTCTGCGGTGAAGGCGTTTGGCACTGCGCGACAGCAATAGATTTTACAAATACCTATTTTTCAATTCTCTCGCCCGTAGTGTTTCCTTTTAATATAATATCATTGAGCGTTGCGCTATGATTACCCAAAATTATTTAATTGCTGTTCGGAAATTTACATCATAAATATGCATATTTCGTTACTCAAATTAAGTTACTGATTCTGCGGCGCTATTGAAAATTTAGAAACATCTCGCTAAGTGGCCCTCGCATTGCAAAACATGTGTTCCTTAAAAAACAACTGTAAATAATTTCAACTCTATGCGATTCTATAATAATAGAAAGTGAAATAGGCTCTTTGCGCAAATTCTCACGCCAAGAGCTAGAATGTTCTTTCAAAGGCGTCAAGATGTTTTTTAGTGGAACTCTGACTCTCAACGAAGCAATTTGCGGCGAGCGAGACTTGTTATTCTAAGGGCGGGCATTTGACTGAGCATTCTTACGCTGTTCTGTTGCGGAAAGTGGTAGCTGACGAATAACTGTAGGTAGAATGTAATGGCCTATAATCAACGCACTGCAGGGAAAAGGCCCCCATCATAGAATACACGTTATGACAGCAATGATGGGCAGCAATGCGGCTACTTTATATGTTATTTTAGCAACTTAATTGCAATTACAATATCAGCATTTAAACTTGAAAAATTATGTATTAGCGGAACTCGAACCCGCGCCTCTATGCATGCCGGGCGCGGTGCTAGTCAAATTAAGCTACCGAGCACTGCGTCACAGCGCCAATTTTTTCAAGCACATTCTTATCACTGTAAGATTATGTATCTTAAGACCCAAAAGAAACATATCAGTATATAAACTTGAAACATTATGTCTCAGGCGGGACTCGAACCCGCATCTCCTCGGGTTCGAGTCCCGCCTGAGACATAATTTTTCAAGTTTATATACTGATATTATAATTGCAATTTAATTGCTAAAATATCAAATAAAGTATACAAAAGAAACATCTTTACAGTGTTTTCAATTTTTTCATGTTTAAATACATTATAAATGATCCTTGGTGATCCCGAACCCGAGCAATGTTCGAAACTCTTGCTGCCCGACCCGGCTATCGAACCCAAAACCCCGCGATCCTATGCCCGGCACTTCAACCACTAGTCCAACGGGGTGTTAATTACTGTACAGCGACTAGATACTCAATAATTTATTGCAAAACCACAATGTATACAGAAAGATGTTACAATTAATAAAAGACCAGTGTTATGGACCCTGTCGGGTACGCAACTTAGGGCTAGGAGAGAAGAAACGTCTTCAACTAGGATAAATACAGTAGACTATTCTGTTTATAATTTCAATTGAATTTCAATAAATGTCAATAGGATTAAATTAAATAACTTGAAATTTATTATACATTATTTATCGATAAAATATTCATTAGTGCTATAATAACATTTATTAATATTTGATGTCATTGTTTTAATATTTTAGAATATCGGGTAATTTATTGTATATTTTTATAGAAGAACTAAAGATCAATTAGTTCTTCACAAATTATCATATGTCGTTTTAAACTTCTAAACTACTTCCATATCAATTTCCATCTAAATCAGGTTAGTAGTTCTAGAGATTACTTTCCTACACAAAGACTTACAAACTTAAACACTTTACCTCTTTATTAATAATAATAATAATAATCATTTATTTCAGATAAATTACATCCATAGTGTTAGTAACAATAATTATCTTAAAATGTATGGTTAGTATCAAATAAATTAAAATTGAGTTGATTATAAGGTATGTATCAAAATCAAAATTAAAAATTAACAAACTTTAAAATTTAAATTTTTTACATATTATAATAAAATTAAAATCCAAATCATATTTAAAAGCGAAATAAATGTAAAACAAAGTAAAATGAAATTTCAGAAACTTAAATAAAAAAATTATAATCGTAATAATCATATTTTCAAAGAGAAAGATCAGCGGGTCGGGTATGGCCTCAGGAGGCGCTTTTACAACGTCCCAATATTGAAACTTACCACTGCTTCGGGACAAGTCTGGGCTAGTGCCGAGAAGAAGAAGCTCTGCAGCGCAAGAAACTCGGTCACTATTGTCAGCCCTTTTTAAAGATTTTTTTATAAAATGTTAGGCAAGTACGAGCTGGGACAATTTAATGCCATACATTTCTATCATTTAAATAGACATTAACAGTGCAATAGCCCTTTTTCATTAAAATTACTTTGACATACGATTTAACTTTATGTACAGCAATACCCTGTGGTAATTTGTTGAAAATATGGATACAATTTCCCATGAACGATTTTCCTACTTTTCCAAGTTTATCTTTATTTCTGGTATTGTTTACGTTACTTTTCTTGAGAAATAAATGTATGTTCTTACGAACGTAAATAATATTTTCGAAAATGTATTGAGGAGCCACTGTAAGTATATTAATCTCTTTTAGCGAGTCACGGGGTCGAAGGCCGTAAATAGCCCGTACAGCACGTTTTTGTAATATAAAACTTGACTCAATATCTGCCACTGAGCCCCACTACAGAATTCCGTATGATATTATGCTATGAAAGTAGCTAAAATATACTAATCTTGCCGTTCCAACATCAGTCAATTGCCTTATCTTTCTCACAGCATAAGCAGCAGAACTAAGTCTTCTAGACAGCCCCTTAATATGAGCACCCCATTGCAAATTAAAATCTACAGTTATACCTAAAAAGGTAGTAGAATCTACAGAGTTTAGTGGTTTATCTTTTACAATTATATGAGTGGCAGCAAACCTTACGTTGGGCATGGTAAATTTAACACATTTTGATTTATTTGCATTGAGTAAAACATTATTTGTTGTAAACCAATGCAATAATGTAGCCCACATCAGTTCACTGGGCATAGACCTCTCCAAGACGAGGGTATTGCTATAAACGCAACGCTTGGCAGGCGGCTTCACGGTCGCAGTTTTGCCATTGTCTTGAGGAATAAGGCTCCTGCCTGTCTTCTTCTGGCAGTAAGTACTCCTTAAACCCCCTCTTATGATACCCATAGGACGAAAGTTTTAAGTGTCTTTCTTTTAATGACAACACACGACTACATTCAAACAAACCTTGCTAGCTACCTTGCTACCATTATCTTCTCACTTGAGTCTGAGGGTGTTGTACGCTACGTTTGCCGATCTGCAGTCTTCAGCAAAGAACTTGTTTACCCAATTATTGGATCTTCAACTGATGTGCCCAATTTAAGTTAACCTATCCAGTAAGTGTGTCTATGACTTTTGCTCTTTGTCGCATCAGTTCACCTCGTTCCGGATTCAATCCGTCAAATATACTCTGAACATAAATCATTCTGTAACGCGCAGTTTCAAATTTGTGTGACCACGACTCGGCACCGTATATCATGACGGGTAGGACTTTGCGCGAAACAGACATATAAAAAAACAAAAGTCACTGCAGTCTAATAAACTACGAGTAAGTTAAAGAAAAGACAGATCATTAATCTTAGTCTAAGAGAGTGTTGGCAAAACATTGGTTATTACTCGCACATGAGACAGCCTTTAGTGTACAATTTGCCTCCATTCATACCAATGATTACATCTGCTCGTAACTTGGGAGTCGAAATTGTGAAATAAAAATTACCTATTCACTTTGAGTTATGAGATATTCTCAGATGTGCTTTCTCTGTGATCATTTTTTTGCTTTCTTACTATGGCAAATCTTTTTGTCGTCGACTTAGCACCTAAAAAAGGATTTTTGTTCAAATCACTATAGATGTTAGATAGTCTAAGTCTATTTGCATTATTATTAACCTCAATCCATCCAAAATTTTGCATTTTTACTATTAGTAAGAAAGTAAGTATTTTAATAAGATCATGTCATTTTAGATATAATATACCTCATGCATAGACTAGGATTTTAAAGCTACAGTAGTTAGATAGAGCAAGCGTACTCGTAGTTGTCTCTTTTACGTAAAGCCATCCTTATTGCATGTCGACTGACATAATTAAATTATTCTAAATAAAAATAAAAAAAACATGCCAGTGATTATCGCCTTGAAATCAGTTATGCGGTTTTGGTGTTACTGGGAAACCAAGTAAAAACCTACATCTAAGCCAAATCGCCTTTTTCTTCCATTATAATCGCTGTTGATAATTTTTATTAAACTTACTATAAACTACTGTAAATTACTTAGAGCAAACAAAAGAAGAACTCTTAAAAGAAAAACAATTATTCATTGAACCGACGGTTTCACCCTAACTTAACAAATTCGGGCAATTCATCTAAGAAATGGTCCTTCGATCCGGATCGAGACATTTTCATTTGATGAAACGCCAAATTGTATTTGAGTTTCGCATATTAAATTCACCCTGCATTCGATAAGCCAACAAAGTAAGTGAAAGGCTTCTGTTGCCAAATCTTATCCAGGAGAAAAACAAAAGAGAGCAGTAAAATCGTTTTAAGAGGGTTGCCAATGGTTCGTTAACTGCCTAAATTGTCTCGACGGGCTATTAGACTGGGGAAACGGGGACAATTCGCCTCAAGAAGTCGGGAAGTGGGAAGATGTTTGATGATCCGTAGTGTGGTATCTTTTTGTGGCTGTATTTATTTTTGTAAGGTTTAATAGAGTTTTTATTGTGGTACCAGAATAAAATAGCATATTATCACGTAAGTCCTATGGGTGTCATACGACCTTACGAAGCGTTTGAAGTCTTTTTCAAGTAGTAGGTTTTTTATCCACTCCTTTCATAAGATGAGTGACAACGATAATGATGACGTGACAACACAAAAGACGACTTTAGTGGTGGATTTGCGTGCACACCAGTTTTCATAGTGTCGTCGGCTTCTAGGTCCCCAGTTCGTTTCGTAGAAATATAGTTATTTTCTTTGTTTTCTTCGGTGTGGGTGTTTGTGGTGCATTCGTTGTTTCTGGTTTACACAAAACAATCACATTAAATAATTACTTACTTTGGGATTGCGATGGACGGACGGACGGACGAATGGACGGATGGACTGACAGCAAAATTAACTACAAGGGTTACGTTTTTTCCTTTCGAAGTATGGAACCCTGAAAACTATAACAACATGTCAAGATATATGACCTAATAATGTGCAAAGTAATCAACTGCTCATATCTCTAATAATGAGCCTACCAAATTGGCAATAAAATTGTTACAGCTAAGTCATCACACTATTAAGCCAACTCATTACATCATGATATTTTATGTAAGTAAGGGAGCGAAGTTACACCAGATTGAGGGTGAGCAGTCTCGCTTCCCAAAAAATATGGGTTTCGCAAACTTATCTAAAGGTCACACGAAAACATTACGTTCTGCTATGATATTGAAGCGTTGGCAAAAGTAAGGATTTATTGTAATTAAGAGGTAATTTACTTGTAAATGTAAAGCAACGTGTAATCATCGTCGCACTGCATGCAGGGTAAAAGCACATAGGTAAAAGCCTTTATCATTGAATACCTCAGATCGCTCATAAATCTTGCTCTAAGCAACAAGTTATTAGAAAAATGTACATAGATGTAAAAAGAAGAATAGTTGAAGAATAAAAAACGGACATGTTTATTTGTATATATTCGGCAAACGCATCCGCTATGCAACATCATTTCAACCAGAAGACGCTCAGTGCTGGCATAGGTTATCCATTTAATATCATATTGATTAAAAGTAAAAAAAACTCTGTTTATTTATTCGATTTCATTTTACATTTAAATACTATTGAGTTTGGCAAGGAGGTAGTTTGAGACTCTTGAAATGGTACCTACAGACGGACAATGGGACGGAAGATTATATAAGGGTTTCATTTTTCTCAAAAAATTACATACCTCTCATTTAAATAAATTTTTTGTAGCCAATATTTGGGAATTAAGTCCTCCTACTACTACTTATACTCATCATCATCCTCATCATCAGACTATCGCAGTCCACAGCTGAACATAGGCCCCTCCAGTTGCACGCCACTTAGGTCGATCCTTGGCTTCTCGCATCCAGCTCCTGCCAGCCATCTTGCGCAAGTCATCACTCCACCTGGCCTGAGGGCGTCCTACGTTTGCCGAGACGCGGTCTCCACTCATGAATTCTTGAGTGGAGACTACTAATACTACTGAAATACTACTACTCCTCAGAAGGAGCGATATTTTAACAACACGAAAATGTTGGCAACCTCCTGGTTCTGTAGTACTGTACGATATATCCAAATTCTTGGACTATACGTACTAAGTCGCTCGCGGAGCCTTTTCAGTCATGTAAATTTACAATAATATTCTACAACACAATATCACCACCATATATGCGTTTAAATATCTGCGATTTTGACTAGCTTCGGTTTTTATTGATTTGACCGATTGCGAATTGACCGAACGGCTGCGAAACTACTGCATAATATACCATACTGTGACTCTAGTTAACGCCTCATGCGATATGACGCTATCATCATTAAGAATGTCGTGTTATGACATTCATAACATGTTACATTGTACATCGCATATGTACTTTGTGTGACACACTGGCCGCATAATACGGGTTGCTTTTTTTAATTAAGACAAAACAGTCTTCGAAAATAGTAATTAATAGTGGAATACTGGTTAAAATTTGCTGAACATTAGTTGTTTCGGCATTTTATCACGTGTTTATGAGATTCCGATGTTTTTGACGTTTGCAACAGTGCCAAAATACTGAAAACTCATAAAACAAGTTATATGGCTGATACCTGACATGGTTGAAGTCATACATAGTGAAAGGTATTGTGAACATTTGTTTCTGTATTGGCTGGCAGAATGGGATGACATTTGGTCGTTGGCACTAACCAGCATAAATTATTAAATAAATTATAAGGATTTTAATTTATCCGCGAAAAGGATGGAAAAAAACTATAAAATCGTTCCTTATAATACTAAATTTTGCACTTCCCAATACTTTGTCTTACACCACTTTATCCTAACACTGGTTCGAGACAACGTTGCGAGCTAGTGCGAAAAAAAGAAGACGCAAAAAAAACTCGTCAGCCCCTTTTTAATTTATGAAGTAATCGTAAAGTAACAGCCTTCAAACAGCCCACTGAATAGCAAAGGTCTCCATCATTGAATTCAAGTACAAAGTAATCCATAATGCTTACCAAATGCGGGTTTGTGATCAGTACAAACCCGAGCGATGTTCGAAAATTTGAAACTGTTGTTGCCCGCGGTCCCAGATCTTGGCCCGATACTTAAATAGGGCGTTTATGAAGTAGATTACTAGAAAATTAATACCGATGCGAGTTAAGAAGTTCTGATTCCATACACTTTTCTCTTTCAAACCCATAGGAATAGAAGAGGTAACGCTATTATTTTAATGTCCTTATCATAGAAACAAAAGGGGAACCCCATTTTTAGGCCCGAGGTTACAACAATGAAAATTATGCCAAAAAATCCCTTTTATTTTACTTGCCTATTTCTCCAAAAAATAGTTGAATTGGCAATGGACAAGTGGAGAAAATGGATAAAATACATATTGTTTTTCCAATACTTAAACAGTCTCTGTAAACCGTTTTACACACATTTAATTAAAACGTGACTATCTCCGTAAACGCTCTGTCACTTCATAGAGCGGGGCTTTTAACGTTTCAATCGAATTGTAATAAATCGATTCATATTAATACTTCGTTACAATTGTATTTTTTAAGGAATAAGCTAAATAATTTGCTTTAAAAGCTTGATATAAATATAAAAAACTTAGATAAGTAATGTAATTAACATTTTTTTCCACGAGCTTTGCAGTTCAATAAGTAATCATTGATAAAACAATTGAACATGTTGAATAGTTCAATTCCTGATGTAACAGTCTGCACTATTATTAAGAATATCAGCTGACAATGACAGTTATTTGTCATTTGTCATTCACTCCAATTCACTCACATTTCGTTTCGTACATAGACTACATTTTAACATGTTTCGTACTCGTGCGCAAGTTAATGCGGTTTGCATTTTTATCACTGCCCTGCTGAAGTGCTCTGTTTACTACCTATATTGTCTATAGATAGAAGAGGAACCTAGACCTTATCCAGTTTAAGTACCAAAATGGTATTTTTTTGTAATATAATACATGATATAGGTTATAAACAATAATGATTTCTCAGATATTGATATCTTCACTAATTGTTTACCAACTATTAAAAAAAATGTCTTTCAGAAATTGTTTGCGCAAACAATTTAATTTATATACATGTGTTTGTTGTTCAGAAAAAAAAACACTTTTCTTGCAATGTCAACACGCTAAAAAAAAAAAATTTTTTTTAATTTTAGTAATCTTCGGCACTATTTTGTCTGTATCATAATTAAGATTATTGTACTGTATACTTACCTATGACAGTTTGTGCCAAAATAAAAGAAAGAAAAAAAAAATAAGTTCATTGGTTGATTTAAGTAACTTTCCCATTGTAGAAAGTTGTGAAAATATGGCTTATTAATCTTTTCAATATGCTTTAATTTATGGCCATTTTCCAGCCTTGTAACGTCAGGTCCAAGATTATATGGGAAACGGGTTTGTCCTTTAATAATTGCCATAGACAAATGGCTTTCTAATATTGTTTACGCTAGACGAATAGATGTCAGGGGAGTTTTGCGCGGGAAACGAGAAGAGAAAGATGGACTTTGTTTCGTAGTTTTGTGAAATTATCCTAAGCGGCATTTATTGTGATAAAGTGGTGGCATTGTTATAATAATGTGTCAGTGAGTTGGATAAATAAAATAAAAGTGAGAAACAAGGAAAGGTGCTCCTATTTGACTCTGATCCACGTTCTCGCGTAAAACTCCTGTAATCATTGAAATGTATAAACCACCCATACATTTCATTGACTTAGGTTAGGTTTCATCTCATTTCATCTCATTAAATTTCATTTCAATTTCATATCAATAAAAAAAATCTACTGAAGATTTGGCTGTATGGGCCCTAGTTCCCTTTGCCTACCCAGAATGGGTGAAGAAAACAACAACAACAACGAATAGATGTCAAATGTATGAAAATGACATAATAAGCATGATCGTTTGATCTTTTGTGATGCCACGATCAAATTTTAAAGAGCACAAAACCAAGACTATTACAATACCTCCGCGTTGAACGATTTTACTTCCGACATATCCATTTTATTATTTAATAACTAGACACATGTCATTTTTATACATGTTTTATCTATTCGTCTGGCGTAAACGATATGAGAAAGCCACTTGTCTAAGGCCGAAGGTCAGAAAACGAAACACTGTAAGTGTTTTATTTCAAAACCGTATGGAAACTGCAAATGAGTGAAGAAAACTCGTTAACAATAAAATTCTTTTTATATTTGATTATTTCGTCACATTTTCACATTCCGCCTCACTTTATAGTGCCATTGGAATAAACAATGACACCTCGCTTCTTTGATGTCGTTTTCTGTTGAAATTCCACGCTTATTTCGTAAGACATTTCGAGAAACGTCAGAAGATGTATGATTGGAATATGAGCGAGGATCGCGCAATGCAGTAATATAGGTCTGAATTGAGGCTTGTATGGACGTCAAAGTTCAAACAATAGCTGAACATTGACATGAAAGGTATATGTTATGACATAATTACAGATATAGCTCACGTTTTTGCAAAAAAATGATAGTATTTTGCAATACGCACACCGTTTTTTTTTAACAATGTCTGTCAAAAATTTGTAATAATAAAAATTTCCGTCTGCAAATAATTTCAAGGACCAAAACTCTGCAATTTGCCATGGATATGTATTATAGTTTAAATTTAATTCATTTAGAACTAATCTTAAGTCAAAACGAGGTAAAAATATAAATTAGTTAATGTCCTCTTTGAAAGCTCTTTCCTCCTTTTTGAAATAACAGCAATAGTTGCAACAAGGAGGTTTCGAATCTCCTACACCAAAAAATACCCATTAAGTATTTAAGGACCTACCTAACCTACCTAGGGGTAACCTAGGAATAGTCTAAGATCCCACCATACAGCGACCTTCACCGAGCTGGTTATTGGATGAAAAGTATTTTCTATTCAATTAAATATGCCAATAAATATTTTACTAATGAGTTGTCCAAAATCAGCCCAGAGTATGATTAATTAACAATTATTTTTAATTTTTTTTAGACTTTTCACTGGTTTGGTTAATAGATAAATTTCATACCAATCTAAAGTATGAAACCCATAGAATATGCAAACGTTTGGTTGACTATTTTTTCCCGTCACAACCCTTGTGTAGGCAGGTATAAACAGGTAAATCGATACTAGTACTTGCACCGGTCTGGTTAATTAAATAAAGTTAAATGCAAATAAATATTATTTAATTATGAACACGTTGGTATATAGGGTTGAATGCGAACAACCAGATCTGAAATTCAGTTGTCAAATTTTAAAAATTCTACTCTGAACTGAAATTTTTTAGTCGACCCATTTGCAATATATTTATTGGCATATTTAATTGGATATAAAATACTTTTAACCAGCTCGGTGAAGGTCGTTGTATGGTGGGATCTTATACTATAACCTCCTTTTTGAAGTCGATTAAAAACAGCCCCAATAGTTAAAATATGGAGGTTCTCAATTTCTAATCCTCCTTTTTGTATATTATTAAAAAATATAGAATACATTACCTTAATTTCGTCTCGCGTTCTTCAGTAGAGGTTTGATATTGCATTTTGCGTTTAATAAAGCTCTCTCAGTGGCTTATGACGTGGATTTATGAAAATTACTGCTAAGCCTATGTTCTCTTTGTAAGGAATATCGGTAAAATGTTAACTAAGACGTGAAAGATTTTGAATAGAATAGAGTAGAAAATGTTTTTATGCTCTTATAACAAAAGAACAAATTAAACACAATATTGATTTAAACTTTCATGGCCGCTGTTATACACCGTGCATAGCTGAATCAATATTTAATATTTGTCTAATATTATTTATGTTTTTGGAAATAAGTTCCTTATCGCGCGTTGCGGGGGCTAGACGGAAAAAATGTAACGACACTTTTTGAACGACACTTTTTGCTATATTTGTAGGCCGTGCGGCGTGCGCGTTTTTCTCTGTCTGAGAGATAGAAAGAGAGAGAGAGAGAGTTAAAAATAAATTTAAAATAAAATAAAATTTTACCAAACATTCGTTCCATCCGGGTGTCCCTTGACACCTCTCAAGTTTTTATAATATATAAACAACGCCTCGTTGGTCTAGTGGTTTAAATACCGGGCCAAGATCTCGGGGTCCCGGGTTCTATCCCCGGGTCGGGCAACAAAAAGTTTCGAATTTTCATACATTGCTCGGGTTTGTGATCACCAACCCGCATATGGCAAGCGTGGTGATTATGCCAGCGCCCATCATTGCTGCGGTAACTTGTATACAATGATGGAGGCCTTTTCCCTGCAGTGGGATGATTATAGGCTGTTACTTAAGTACTTTA
The DNA here is from genome assembly GCA_949315895.1 of Anania crocealis. NCBI lineage: Eukaryota > Metazoa > Arthropoda > Insecta > Lepidoptera > Crambidae > Anania > Anania crocealis. Next base: position 4,368,978 of record OX438880.1, read on the forward strand.
CTTTATTAATAAAAATAAAATTTACGGTGCACACATGCTATACATGATAACATTACGTGGGGTTTGTTTGCCAGGCGATTAAAAATGCAAGGTGTATGGATTAGATTTATACCATGTATGTACCGGACACTATCATGAGTTTGCTGCTACGAGATTTCTACATCGTTTTTTTTTTATTTGGTTCATCAACTGTTGTTACAATGGTTCTTAATCTAGTAATAATATATAATAAAAGATGTTGCGTAATACGAAGCCTAATGCCTTAGACTTAACAATTCCGTCGATATGCGGCACAAATGTAAGTTTTTTATCGAGAAGAATACCGAGATCTCTTTTTGAGTCTACTTCAGTTAGAGGTAAGCTGTCAATGCTGTAGGGATAAGTCAATATACCACTGACCTTCCCGGTGAAATTAATGAAATGACATTTTTCAGTATTAAGATGCATGCCATTAAGCCGACACCAAGCAGTCATGTGATCTAGATCTTTTTGAAATAGTTTTGTTTATTAGTTTCCGATTTTACGGCATTGTGAGTATTGTGTGTCATGTCAATGATAATATATCACGGGTTAGCCTAAAACCTCACTATATATCACCAGGGGTTAGAAAAATTGCTAAATAACATCACATGATTCATAGATGATCCCTCTAAAAACAAAGCATTTATTTTTTTAGGGATTTAGGATAGGAATTCAAATTTTCTGTGGTGTTCTAGAACAACATGTGAAAGAAGATTTTATAAAGAAAAATAGATGTAATTTATTTTTGTTATAACTGAGAGTGCGATGTAGCATACTCCCAGGCTATGCGATATAGACGCGCGAATTCAACCATTAAATGAAATAAAACGAATTAAAATCAGTTAATATATCGTTCATTTCAATGTATAGTCGGGTTAACTTAGAAAACAGTAAATGGGAAAAGTTTGGGATAACGTCGCGTCAGTTACCAAGTAGCAAATAACTTGTATATTTTACAACCGCAATGTTCTTTTATAACTATAACCATATCTTAAACTTTAAAGAAACGAAATAAAGGTTATTATTATAAAACTCGAACTAGTTACACGACTGGTGACCACAGACAAAAGCGAGACTTTCTGCGCTTTTTACTTTTCTCTTCCCACGTTAAAAGAACTCTGCCAGTCATAAATTGCGGATTAGCAATGGCAGTTTGGACAATGAGATATCTTACAGATCTTATTAATTTTGTGAGGCTTTATGGATGTTTGTTACTCTTTCCAAAAACTACTGAAAGGATTATTACCTAATACACTTTACAGCAGTGTAGCTTAGTCATCTGATTAACATAAAATACAAAATTTATCCTGAAATTGCGTTTATCTAAAGTCACGTGTAACACCTATAGATGGCGCTGTCGGTTGGTTAATATTTATATTTTTTTAGCACATGTTATTCGATTCTCTCTGAACCCCATTCCGAAACCCACGCGAACGAATTCGAGGGTAAAAGTTAGTAGTTAATAAATAGCTACATAAATTTATACATCTCGTCCCAAAATAAGAAAATATCAAAGCACTTAGGTAATTGTTTCATAAAAATCAGAAACAACGAAGGTACCACAGACACCCAGACCCGTGACAATACAAATATAATTTTTTCTACATTAACCCGTCTGGGATTCGAAGCCGAGATATCAACAACTATACCCTGTACCGGTGTGTAAGCTATTCCACCAAGGATAACGTCAAATAGTTTTTCGTCGCCTTCACTAAAACTTATGAAGCGGTTAGGGGTGTTGCTATGCAATTTCGATAGTCCTTATTTTTGTTAGGATGACAAATTTGATGACATTAATGTCACAAGCCAAAGTTTAATACCATTGAGCGTGTAAAATACATCGATATGTTTACACGAGGAGTTCTAAACACTTCCACGGATCGTTGGTTAAGTGCCAAGGCGTCATTAAGTTCCCTGATACGGAAAGTTCTGAGAGAGTTAAGGAACTCCGTCCATGGTAAGGGGACCTACAGACCTTAAGTATCGATACTTTCCTTACGATGCTTCTAGTATAGTGATCATTTCGTGGGCATTAATGTTTGAATTTTTTTATTGTTTTTCGGTTTTATGGTAATTTCATAAGGTTCAAATGGGTTCAAAGTATTTTATGAGGTTTTTGGAATCGAGACAACTTTTTTTGAGAACAGAGAAATATATTAGATGATAAATGATGTCGATTTTTTTGATTCGATAGATGTCATCGAGTAGGTGAATTATATTCAATGATAAATAATGTCGATATTTTGATTCGATAGGTGTCATCGAGTAAGAGAAATTTATTCGATGATGAATATTGTCGATTTTTTGATCGATAGAATGATGTTATCGAGTAGGTATCGATACGTAAATCCGCAAATCCCTATCCTGGAGTGCAAAGTCGAGTTCCCAGCTTGGGTTTGTCTTTGGCGTGTGCTTCAGCGGATTTCACGCTGAGAGTTTAGGGTCTTAAAATTTATCGGTACTTTAAAAGTTTGCGAAATAATAATATAGAGATCATTTATTCAACAATTAGCTACAGCAGAACTAAGTACTGTTTACTTATTTGACTTTTATGGCCACTTTTATAGGATTTAGTTGTTTCGGAGTTCGTACCGTGTACCTTATTATTAACGCCCCGTTGGTCTAGTCGTGTCAGTACTGGAAGAAGATCACAGGGACCTGATGCCTTACTCTGCAACACGAAGTTCGTATTTACGGTTATACCTGTCTCTTTCAGATACTTTAAGACATCGGTATGAGTGATAGGGACAGATGGATTCGAATATACGGACATTGTGTTGCGGAATAGGGCGTCTGGGTCAGGTAACTAGTGTTTCGGAATTGCGAACACTGCTCGGGCTAGTGATCACTTACCCGCATTTAGCAAGCGTGGTGATTATGCCTGTACCCATCATTGCTGTGGTAACTTGAATCAATAATAATTAGAGATGGGCCGAGTACTCGGTTAATACTCGGTACTCGGCATACTCGGCGGGTATTCTGATACTCGTACTCGGCTGAATATCTTGGTTTTGATGCAGAGTATACTTGGTTTAAGCAAAGCAATAAATTTAGGTAGAAATAATTAAAACAACAGTGTTAATCAATATGTTAAAGTTTTACTAATTTGGAAAATCTTTGATAATCTCAATTATGATAATTAATGAGTAGTGATGAGACAAAATTAAGGGAATTTTAATGAAAAACATCAATATTTAAAATTTAATAAAGGTAAATTATTGTGATGCAGAAACACAAGGCTCTCTGCACGTTCTGGTAACAGCCTATTCCTTTTTTCTTCGTAAACGTTTACAGCCTTTTTTTTTTATTATTAATTGCTCTTGCCTACATACTTAACTATACGGTTAATAAGAAGCCTCAGATGGAGCGAGCTTACCCAGAGGTACTGGTTCTCCCACACACCAGCCGAACACAAAAAAACTGTTTGGCGCTGGACTCCGGCAGGAGGGTGGTAGCATCCAGGCAGCCTCTTACGAAACCTACCACCGCAGAGGGATCTGTTAGCCGTCATCATTTGTTAGAAAACCAAAGATGCCGTTGGCCGGGGTGGACCACTGGGAGGTAGATCCCACCACCCCAGCCAGCCAGCCTCCGAATATAATCGCTCGCTGTACACGGTGCTTGCAGGTGCACAAAGAAACACTAGTGCTAAACTAGCTCAGGATACCTTGTTTGGTGCCCTGCTCACCACCCGAAAGAACTGTTTTCTTTTGCCAACAAATTTTCTTTTAACTAGCGATCCAATTCTAAAGCAATGGGGCTTTTAGGATCATCGCGAAAACAGGTATTCGCTTGAACCGAGTTAATCGACCGAGTACTCGGTTTGGAAAAAATTGAACCGAGTAAAACTCGGTACTCGTTACTCGGCAAAAGTGGTACTCGGCGCATCTCTAATAATAATGCATGATCGTTTTTCATTCCCTTTAACATTTAAAGTGTAACACAAAAGTTTAAAAGCAACGATCGATTAATGTCAAATCAATATAAAACAGAGTTACAGTTAATCAACTCAACTGGTACAGTCAGCATTGAAAGTTGCTGAACCCTTAGTACCATGTCAAAGTAACAAGTTTCATCTAGGTATGTTTCTTTTTCCTTCGTTGGTTTGTTTACATCAAATACACTTCCTATACTAAAAAATAATAGTAATTTGAGCAGGAAAAACTAGTAAGTAAGTAACAGCCTATAATCATCCCACCGCAGGGCAACTAGGCCTCCATCACTGAATTCAAGTTACCACAGCAATGATGGGTACTGGCATAATCACCACGCTTGCCAAATGCGGGTTGGTGATCACAAACCCGAGCAACGTTCGAAAATTCGAAACTTTTTGTTGCCCGACCCGGGGATCGAACCCGGGACCCCGAGATCTTGGCCCGGTATTTAAACCACTAGACCAACGGGGCGTTGAACAAGAAAACTAATTTTCCTTGTATGGATAGCTTAGTAATGTTAAATAACTTTAACCTGGGCTAGTCCATTAGGTACTTACCTACCTTGACGACCTCCGTGATGGAGTGGCGTACCCACACACTGATTTTAAGGGTGTCGCCTGCTCCGATGTTCAGGGTTCGATGCCAGGACGAAACAATGTAGGATAAAAGTCTATTTTTACATTTTCTTGGGGCTGGGTGTTTGTGGTGCCTTCGTTGTTTCTGATTTGACCAAAACAACGGCAGGTCAACCTACCCAAAAAGTTAAAGGTCATTAAATTGATTTTCAACTTTAAGTCCAACAAATAGAGATCAATATCAATTGAGAAAATTTGACGTTCTGTGGTAGGTTGACATACCTATTGTCTGTACCTATATGATGCTGATCACATTTATTTATTACCAGCGGACCCGGCAGACGTTGTCCTGTCTTAACTATAAAAATTGATTACGAAATGGTTTAATAAAAAAAAATTACCTATTGTTTATTATTATTATGCTCTAATAACAACATTCTTTGTTTTTTTCTGGCGGGTATATAAATAGTTTTGTTGGTATTCCGACACCGGAACAGGCGATAGACATTTGGCCATGTATAAAATTCTTTTTTTTACTACCTATTTGACGATATTTGTAATAAGTATTTGCAGCACGCATTCTGCCAATGTTATGTCAAACGCCATACATTAAAAATGTTTAAATAGTTATAATATAAGCGATAAGGTTACATTACATTACAAATAATTAAGTATGGTGATTAAGTTTTCTTAAATTTTATGATTTTCCGTTCAAATTAATTACTTTTTTCTTTTATAAGAACCTTTTCCCGTCAATGAAAAACAAAACAAAATAGAATTAGCGAAATCGATCCAGCCGTTTACGCGTGATGTCGTGAACAAGGGAAATAGGGATTCATTTTAATATATGTACATAGATTTATGCTTGCCGTTCGCAAGAGATTTCTAAAGGAAATGAACGAATTGTTACTGCGACACCGTATTAAAATTTTCAGTGACTTATAATGCTGAGTGTACTAACCCATTAGCCTAATAGTCACGCTATCTAACAATCAATCTACCGAACAAACCAAACTGACAACTGACAGACGAACTTTCCATAAACGATTTTACTATCATTTTATAATATACACCTATAGTACATGTTCCTGAACTCAAAGATACAATAACCGTAGGGCATTCGAGCACAAAAGAGAGATACAGAAGTCAATCTTCATACATAATGCGCTCAAGCACCGAACACATAGACATCTCAATGAAAGCTGTGTTATCCGATATAAATAATCAAATTCTATAAACCGACCAAATTCTAACAGCTTTAGTTGAAATCAATCGAGAAATTTTAACAACTTTAGAAAAGTTGATGTGTTGTTGAATGTACAATTTGAAATACGGAAATATCGTATCATTACCATCCCTGAACGCGAACCACTTAAAAAACTTTTAATTTGCATATTTACAGCAACATATAATCTTGCTGAATAACTTTTAATAGACCTTTTCATATCATTCAGCCAAAGTACTTTGAACATCCTAGAAAATATTATGTTGTATCGGTCTAACAACCAAGGCAAGGCTAGGTCGTCGAGCGACTCAGTTTGCATGAGAATCAGACCCGCCATAATGGAGCGTAATGTAGCCTAATGGGTCCGTGTCTAGTGCAAATAGCAGTGGTCCGAGTAGAGAGCCCTGCGGCACTCCCGCTACATAGTGATATGCTTTGCAAATATTACACATTTCTTATGTATATCTTTTGTTTTAAGGAGTGGACCGTTACTTGAAGTGGGTTATAGAAAATACTACTACTTGAGGGGTGAATGACCTGGTTTGGAAAATAGAAGAACTTATTTCGTGTCACGTTACTTTTTATGATTGTAGGTATATAACCTACAAGTTACTATCAAGGTTCATCAACTTTTACAAGTAAATTTTATTCCAACAAAAACATCATCTTGCTTAGAACATTTTAATAAGTATAGGATACTTTTTGTTTATGGAGTTAACGGAATTAACGGCTTGGAGTATCGCTTCTCATATCATTACATAGTCGTCACAGACAACTCTGATCCCTGCATTTTCTAGAGTCCAAATACGGATTTACCAATTACTACGACACTTTCACGAAACGAAAGTATGACACTTTTACAGAGGTCTGTTTTTTGTTTTTAAATGTTTCTTTCTTTCTTTCTTTCTTTCTTTCTTGTATCATAGCTGACCCTTACACTTTACTTCTCCTTTAGTTTGTCGCGTTACTTACTAGGAGCCCTGTATACATACATACCAGAAATGTATTTGCTTATAAGACAGTCTCAAAACATCAACTTGATTTTGATTTGATCGACTAAAATAAGAACAAGAATAAGAAGTTTATTTTGCTACATAAAACACGAAGCACAGCTACACCAAACCGTAATATCTACAAAAAAACAGAACAAACACTAAAATTAAAGCCGACATTAATAACAACAGAGTTTGCTCAAGGCATAAAATATGTTTCTACCACTAGGTAGATTTTTTTTTTGCCGTCAACCAAAGGTGGCGCAATTATAAAACAAATAATACAATTGTGTGTTAAATGAATGTGATGTTACAATCATGAATAAAAGTACTCATCTAGACAATCAGTTTAAAATCAGTTTAAAATCAGTTTTATTTCTGCAAATAGGCCCCTAGAGGTGCTTTTACACGTCCTAATATTTAACCTACCACTGCTTCGGGACAAATGTGGGCTAGTGCCGAGAAGAAGAAGCGCTGCAGTGCAAGAAACTCGGTCACTATTGTCAGCCTCTTTTTAAATAAACATGTTTACATAAGATATATGCTAGTGCGAGCTGATACAATTTAAAGCCAAACGTTCCTATCATTTATATAATCATTAATAGTATAATAGCCCTTTTTCATTGAAACAACTTTGATATATGATTTGAATTTATGTACAGGGAGGTCAGCAATTGACAGTGGTAATTTGTTGAAAGTACGAATATAGTTTCCCATGAACGAATTACCCACTTTTCGCAGTCTGAATCCTGGAACGGCAAGTTTATCTTTATTTCGGGTGTTGAAATTGTGTACGTCACTATTTTTGACAAAAAAATCTAGGTTTTTACGGACGTACATAATATTTTCGAAGATGTATTGAGATGCAACTGTTAGTATGTTGATCTCTTTGAATAGCTCTCTTAGAGAGTCACGGGGTCTAAGGCCGTAAATAGCCCGCACAGCACGTTTTTGCAATATAAAAATAGACTCAATATCTGCCGCTGAGCCCCATAACAGAATTCCGTATGACATTATACTGTGAAAGTAGCTAAAATATACTAATCTTGCCGTTCCAATTCCGTCAATGCTAAGCTCAAAGCGGGCCTAGTTTCCAGTTGCTATATTAAACAACAAACTCACTGACCGCAATGTTTGTAAACTCACTCGCACGTGGCTCCGATAAATTAACTACCAATTATAAACGGTAACAACAACACTTACCGTTAGCGAGGGCTAAATTTAGCTCCGCTGCACAACTAAGAATGCATAACGTACAATGTACGTGACATGAAAACGAGTAGAGTAGTTCTGTGATGGACTTACATCAGCTTCAGTGAATGAAATTCGATTTGGAACGAACGAATTGGTAGCGTAACTTCGTTTCCCAACTTGGATCGTATCCTCGTGAAAAGAGACTTTACGGTATTGATAGAATTGGATAGTTTTTTTAACTTAACACAATCGAATATAAAAGAATAAAACAAGTAACACATTTTGAATCATATTTGTTTTAAATATTTTGGCGTCGTTTAAAAACAGCTGTTTTTTTCTAAATGACAATTTTTTTATGTGGTTAACTGGACTTAGATGGTTTTTTTTCTTTGTTGTTTGGTTTCTTTTAATCTGTATAGCTGATGATTCCATTTAAATTTTAGAAGAACTTCTATAGAAATAAATATAGGGTGTATATACAAGATACAAAAAATCGGCCAAGTGCGAGTCGGACTCGCGCACGAAGGGTTCCGTACCATTGACTAGTTAATGTATGGTAACAGATAGGTTACCATTTATTGATATAGAGCAAAAATAGGCAAAAAATCGCCTTTGTTGTATGGGAACCCTTAAATATTTATTTTATTTAGTTTTTAGTATTTGTTGTTATTGCGGTAACAGAAATATATAATTTGTGAAATTTCAACTGTGTACCTTACGCGGCTCTTGAGATACAGGGTGTGAAACCGAGCGACGGACAGACGGACAGACAGCGAAGTCTTAGTAATAGGGTCCCGTTTTTACCCTTGGGGTACGGAACCCTATAAATTACGGTAACTACCATTAAGCTAAAAAAAATATAGATTTTAAATGAATTTAGGATACAAAAAATGTACCGTAACTGTAAATGTACTGTAAAGATATTGTGTTATAACTGTAAGGAAACACAGGAAAAAAAAAGAAAAAAAAAGAAACCCAATAAAGAAAATAAATAAAAATAAATAAACCCATGGGTAACACGCCTGCCAAGCGTGGGAATTGTGACTTATTCCTCCTGTTTGAGAAGCTTGTGTCCAGCTGTGGACAGATATATAGGTTGTAATATCAGTATATAAACTTGGAAAAATATGTCTCAGGCGGGACTCGAACCCGCATCTCCTCGCATGCCGGGCGGGCGCTATACCATTAAGCCACCGAGACACTGCGACTCAGCGCGAATTTTTCAAGCATATTCTTAACGCTGTAAGCCAGAGTTGCGTTGTTCGAGTCCCGCCTGAAGCCAGTAAGAGCGGCAGTAAGAGCATTGCATGTAACGCTCTTACTGCAGTCCATACCTAGAATTCGTGTTACATTACACGGTGGATTACATTACACGTTACACTCGTCTGGAGCCGGCTTTAGACATAATTTTTCAAGTTTATATACTGATATTATAATTGCAATTTAAATGCTAAAATATCTAATAAAATAGATATACGTTGGTTATGATGATTATGAAGATACATTATTGTATCTTCAACTTGTATTTACACAAATTTATAGTTATATTTTAATACTCTCCCAGCACTTTCTAATGACAATTTATTCATGAACACGACTGCTTTGCCACGCTATAATTTTTACGACCGAGAACTATCTGAGTCACGTCCTTAGTAATTGCCTTTGGAATAGGCAAAACGGGTTAATCATAGATTAAATAGATTCAGTGGGCACGCACTTTGCTCAGCGGTTTTGGCTTTGGATTAAACGCAGTCAATCGAATGCTGTCACGAGCTATTTACGATTGAAGCAACGCAACCAGATGACTGTGTTGTCAGTTTTGAATACGACAACCTGTGGCAGACATTTGAATTATTGATATTGCATTGTTTTATCATAGATTTCTTGTCCATGTGCGATACGAACTTTATTTATTAATTTTTATGGGTACATACACTGGGGTTCATTACAGATAGGCGTACTTGAACTTTTTTATAATACTGTCACAAAATAATTTTGTTTTTTATCAGTAGAGTAAAAAACACTTCGTAAAACAAAAACCATCGTTAAATCACCAGGCAGCGCCATATGGAATGCCAAACAAATGTGAGTTTACTTTTTGACCAGTTTTTGAGTTTGTAAAAAGCGTTAATCTAAAGCGTTATCTGGCTCTATACTCTGGCTAAACGCCTTTTTACTTAGTCCGAGTACGTTTCAATAATAAAAACATACATAAACTCTTATCTGTTTTCCGGAGCGTTTTTGGTCCAAGCGATACTACTGAACTTACATACATTGCGGTTGTGTATGCTAATTTTAATTCAATTTTACGAACAATTGAATTTGAATAAAATTAAGATTGTCGCTCTGAAATCGCGGTGTTTGCGCATGATTGATGGATGTTTGTTTAGTAAATACAAGTTGAGGGTAAAATTAATGATTTATTATTTCTATACATTTGGAACCTTAATTGATGTTTTGAATATTACGACAATCCGAAATACTTGTTCAATACACAGAACATGGAAAAAGGTTAGAAAGGCTGTCATGCGCCATTTGTATGAGAAGCGATGTCGCCGCTTACGCCCCACTCTCAGATCATATAAAGAAATAGATATGAAATGGGGGCGTGGCGCGTGCGAATCCAATATGCGCAAACAGAACTATTGCACACTGCGGCGAATTATTCAATGAAAACATCCATGTAACGATAATTGTATCGGCACAATATAAATTGAAGGCTTAATACTAATTAGCTGTGTTGTGAGTACTATGCGACTGCGCAATGTGTCGAGGTTTAACCAAAGCGTTCACTGCCCGACGTGTGCGTTGCGACCACACTAATTTGCACACACTAAATGACGCATTGTGTAAGCGAGTAAGTGGTAGCCGCTGTGATTGGGTCCAAGTTTGTGTGCGCACCAGTGAGCGTTGTAAATTGATATAGTGTGATCCTTATGCTTACAACAGTGTTATTGTAGTTGCGTTGCACACATAAATAATTCGGAGGCACGGGTTCGCCAAGGATTTACGAGTAATTTCATATCTCCTTCTTTATATGATCTGAGGCCCCACTACACATTTCGAGTTCAAAGAATGCTAATCAAGCGAATTCTTTTGAAGTCGCGCGACCAATAGAGTCGCGCGACGTCAAAAGAAATCAATCAAAAGAGACCAATCACAGCGCTTACTTACATACAAGCATTTGCTAATAACCTCTGTGGCACACCTGCCACGCCTATATCGCCTTTCTAACCTTTCTAACCTTTTTCCAAATTCTGTGGTTCAATACCAGGTAGGGTCAATTTAGGAATAGAGATTTTCTAAATTGGCTTGGGTGTTTAAGGTTTTGGAAGGCTATAGTCGTGCTTCGGAAGGCACGTTAAACCGTTGGTCCTGGCTTCATTAGGAAGATGGAAGACAATGACAAGTCAAGCAGAGGCCTGCTAAAGGCTGCTTAAAAACCCTAACACCAGATTATCCTCGAGAGATTATCACACGATGAGAAGAAAATCTGTTATTTTTCCTGTTATTGTGCCCGAAACAATACTCCGATTTAATCCGTTAAAAAAAACTGTTCCACTGGGGTGTGGAAATAAATTAAAATCGCGATTAAGTTATAAAGATTTCTAATAAATAATTATAAAAGTGTTATTTATTCGTGTAAGTAAATATTTTTCTGAATCCCTGACAGGCAATTTACCCCGAATAGGTCTCTCAAGCACTTTTACAACTCTCAATGGACTTCAATGAAAATGTTTAGGATTAAAACATAAATTATTTATACAGAATATTCTACTCGTATTAAATACATAAATATTTACTACGTATCCCGAACTCTTTTGATTTTAAACCAACTATTTTTCGTTTATAGATACCGCAATATTTATTCAAACTGCAACCATTGTCTTCCGACCTCCTAAGCCTAAAAAACACTGGCACGAACACCATTATTTTTAAAAAGAAAAGTTAATTACACAAACAAAGGACAAAGTTTTTAAACCTTAATATAACAAACTCCCAGCCAAAAATATTATACGAGAAAAATGTCTTTACATTTGCATAAAATTACAATTTATCTCCTAACGACTAAAAGTTACTTGAAGTTGAGTAGCCTAGTGATTTAAGTATCGGGTAAGATCTCACGGGTTCTGGGTTCAATCCAGGGTCAGGCAAAAATAGTTAAGAATTGTTGCACATCGCTCGGGTCTGTGATCACCAACCCGCATTTGGCAAGCGCAGTGATTATGCTTAAAAACCCATCATTGGTGTGGTAACTCTGTTTTATTTATTTTTTATTTTGTTTTTAATCAGGAAATCAACAGCGATACATTGTGTAAGACATCTTAGTTCATTTAAAATTACAGCTAATTACAGATTTCCACAAATTTACATAAAGAGTTGGAAGTCATATAATAATTAAAACATAAATACTCATACCCTGTCATGTATACAAAAAAAAAAGACGTGTGGCACTCGGAGACTGCCGCGGTAAAGCTATTGCATAGCATTTTTTATCAAATTATGCCGATACAACAAATGCCACCTAAAGGCGGGTTGCTGAACTAAAGAGACAAGCGTGATATTTCAAAAAGTCATTAAAAGTTCTGCTATTCATCGATAGATGGAAAAAAAACTAAAAAGTATCACCGCTGTGCCGGTCGGAGTGGGGGTGTTAGGTTATTTTCGTTACGGAATTTCTGGATTCGGTCTCCACGCTCAAGGCCCGCGATAGAAGCTATGCAATAGCTTAAAAGAAAAAGAAATATTTATTTTTATGATACCGCCCGAATTGGTGTGTGTGTGTGCTGTTACTTTTCTTTTTACTCGACTCTCGCAAAGCTGTCAGGAAGGGTTATGATTTCAGCAGTCTATGTATACAACGTCCATTTTCGTCTACCTGACAAAAGCTATAAGATATAGCATTTACGGCTAAACTACTGAGTCAATTTTGATGAATGAGGTATCAATTGATTCCTTAATATAGTCCGGGTGACATAGGCTACCCTTTGTTTAAGACAAGCAACATGGTGAATGCTACACAACAGTATTTTGGGGTACTTTGGAAAAAAATGAAAGCAGGTTGACTAAAAAGATATATATGGCGAGTATGAATGGAAATGTTGGAAGGGGAAGGCCTCGACGAACTTATCTTGATCAAATCGGGGAAGTTCTTAAGAAAGGTCAGGTCAAGAGTACCCTGAACCGGCGAGCGTGTATGAAAAGATTAATGAATGTGGATGAAGCGAAAGTAGTCTGTAAGGATCGTAGCAAGTGGAAAGATGTGGTCTCTGCCTACCCTTCCGGGAAAAAGGCGTGAGTGTATGTATTTATGTTGGAAAAAAAAACAAGTTAGCAGTCATCAAATGAAAGAAGACGAAATTCTGCGTACAAAAATGTTTGAACAATATAGCAAATATACTAGGATGACTTTAAAATCTTAGCATTTTTACACGGTTACAGTTTTTTGACAATATTTTTCTATTTTGCAGGTAATCACCGCTAGCCGCTGCCTCGTGCTGTGCGCTGACAGCCGAGGAGAGATGGAGTCTTGGGCGGGCGCTCTCAGAGGCGCACTACACCGCGGGGCTGATGTGGCGGACTTAGTGGCGCGGCTGTCTTCCGGAGACCATCACTGGTTAGTCGCTCAAATGTGTCAGACAAAATCTCCTATATGAGTTAAAGCACAAATGTGTAAACGACTATGTGGACGGCATTTAGGGCTGATGTAGCGGACTTAATAGCACGGCTATCTTCCGGAGACCATCATTGGTTAGTTTCTCAAATGTGTCAAACAGAATCTCTTGGAGGTTAAAGCCACAATTGTCTAAACGACTATATGGGCGACAGGGCTGATGTAGCGGACTAAGTAGCACGGTGTAGCAAATGTGTCAGACAGAATCTCCTATAGCTAACTGTGTCTCAACGACTATGTAAGCGAAATTTAGGGTATTTAGGATAGTAACACGCCATAAGTTCATGAGTTCAACCGTATCGCTATTTTATTTACACTTGACATTTATCAAAACTGGTTGACCACTTTTTTGGCTGACCGGACGTTCGATGGGTTAATCTTAAAGTATCAAATCTTTAACCAATTATAATTATATTCGTACTTTATACGATATTTTAACAATTTGATTGCAATTATAATATCAATATTTAAACTTGAAAATTTATATTCGATAAAGGTACACGGCAACGCACGCTCGGCCCACCTTCTGCAATGTATGCCGCGAGCCGCTCGGCGCCCTGGGCACTGCGCACGCGCTCGCCTGCGAGCTTTGCAAGTTCAAAGCGCACAAGCGATGCGCGTCGAGGGCGCCACCGTCGTGCAAATGGACAACACTAGCGTCGCTCGGCCCGCACGTCGTGGAAGATCTGGAGGGGGTGAGCGTAGTTTGATTTTTAATAGCTTATCATATAAGGAGGCTTTAGTCTTGATACACTTGTTCTCAATCCATTTCCAATGTCGAAATCATTAGGTTCCATTGAATTCCACGAAAATTAGTACTTGTAGAGTGAGAATATTTTCAAGATATGCCACACTAACTGAGCCACACAGAGTCATGTTGTCAAAATAAGCCACTACTAATATGGGAAGCCACTACAAGCGATAAATTTACTCATATCCACGTACTTTTGTTTTGCACTTATTATTCACTGCTTGACGCCCGCGGCAACTACACATTAAATTACTCTTAAACTCAAGTTTAAGTGGTCTTTCATAAAAATTGCCTATAATTTAATTTCAATATCTTTCCATAAAGATAATATTCTTCTTCTTTTACATTTCAATAAATGTATGCCTTAACTACGTTTTTTGAAATTTTGTAGATCCTCGAACGGCTTCTCAAGAAGCTAAAGAATATATACCTATTAACTGTATAAATAATAGCCAGTAAGTCAATTTATGTCTGATAATCTTAATAGGGTGATATTTCCTAACAGAATTAGAAATAAAAATGACTTTATTTGCATAAAACATGCAGAAAAATCCTCTTCATAAAAAAACTAAAAAAACTCCACTAAGTCTGCATCTGCTTGCATATCAGATGTCGGTATTATTTATACCCACATCTGAATTCATCTGATATGTAAGCAAAAGCTCGCCGAGCTTAAAAGCACCTATTCAAAGAGCTTCTACAGTATCTTACATGCATCGCTTTAGCCACAGTATGCGGAAGAGGTTACCGAGATATTTATATAAGTGTCTTCCTTTCAGGTAGAGCATTTTATTCGGCAAACCGGTAACATTTATGCGTGGTCATAAATAAAAAATAATTACATGTTATGACGAGAACCTATACTCTTCGGTTGATAATGATTGACCTGGAAATGGAAGACTCACGTCCTCTTTTTCCGTTGTGATATTTTTTTAATAAAAAAACCGTTTCCCACGCCAGTAAATGGTAGACTAGCGTTTGCCAATAATATATGTAGCTCGTATTATAAGTATTATTACTCCCAGAGTCCCTGACTGACCTCGTAAACTACCCTAGGAAAAAAATATTTCGATCCTTTCCACTATATAAAACATAAACAGACATGATGTCTGACATGTATTTTTCTAGAATAAATGTAGCCTATATGCTATTGCAGCATATAAACTTCTCCTTGTCAAATGTCATCCAGATCCTTCGAAACTTTCTGGCGTGATTGACTGAAAACACCCATCCAAACTGTCGCATTTACTATAGGTAAGATTAGCTATATTATTAAGATTATTCTGTGATCTTGACAAACGTTCTAATGACAACCATTAACCCCTTATCTTAAATTATCTCAGCCACTCCGATGGTATCATAAAAGAACTGATTTTACAGCTTCCATCGCTTGAGTGCTATTGATTGTGCAATCAACAAAGTGAACCGTTCTCAGTTTAATGTCCACTTAGTAACTATACGCGTTAGATAGACGATATACAGAGTGTTGGCAACACCAACCAAACATGTAATACTTCAGGTTTATTTTTGGACCTCATTTTGAATGTGACTCACTTCACTCTTCAATCTCTGTGGTGCTTGCGATAAACTGTATCTCTATGTCCTTAATTAATATAAATTACTAAAATTGACAAAACTGCAGTGTTTTTTCCAATAGCCAACCAGCCCTGTACTGTACGTCCACTAAAAACAACTCTTTATTATGGTCCTTCGAGCTGGAAGATCCTTCCGGTCCTTCATTTATCTAACACTCTTCACAGAGTATTTGATAAATGGTAATACAAACCGAAAGAAGCTTATATTAACACTAGCTGTTGCCCGCGACTTCGTCCGCGTCAATTTCTGTTAGGATGATCGCGATTAAAATCAATATTTTTTTCCGTTTTTGCAACATTTTTCACTGATGCTTCGCTCCTATTGGTCGCAGCGTGATGTTATATAACTCATAACCTCCTCCTCAATAAATGGACTATCCAACACAAAAAGAATTTTTCAAATCAAACCAGTACTTCCGGGGATTAGCGCTTTCAAACAAACAAACAAACAAACAAACTCTTCAGCTTTATAATATTAGTATAGATATGCGTGTAAATACTATGGCGAAGTCAAAAATTTTATATCACCATAGTGAAAATATCATTTTTTACACGATACGATCCCTGAGTAAGTTGAGTATGCAAAATTAAAACTAAAGTTTATATGCTATAACTGACATTTATCACGGACAGCAAATATATCTTCTAAAATGTTAGGGTTCTGGCTTCGATTCCCAGTCGGGTTATATTAGGAATTGACTCGGATCCGGTGAGCTTGTAGTCGTGCTTTGGATGACACTTTAATCCATTGGCCTCAGCTTTTGTCGCATAATGGAATCCGGCAGAACAAGTCGTGTCATAGGACTGTATTCGCTAGCTAAGTTAATAATTCTAATTTTCTCATACAGGTAGTTTAGTCCAAAAGTATAGTGATAAACCGCTATGTAACATACATCCAGCGCCATCTATTAGCGAAAGATATCCAACTAATATTCTCATGTAAGTGACTGTATGGTTTTTAATGAGAAAATTAATATTCTTTAAACTGAACTATGCACCAGTACTATTTAATAAACATATAAATGAGGAAAATGCTACGTTTTGGGCTCAATTAATAGTGCAACCGCAGTTTATTGGTGCAATTAGGAACAAACAAATTGTTTAATAATTCAAATGAACGCTGAAAGCATAGGTCAATTCACAAATGAACACCTATTGAGTATTGAAACTACTAATTTATTTCGACTATACTGATTAAAGCACTTTCATATGATTTAAAAAGTCATTTGTAGAACAACTAGGTAAATACAAACACTTGTACTAGGAATAGCTAATTAATGTTAAACAATAGTATCAATCAAAAACCTTAAAAAATATAATATAACTAATAACTAAAATATATTACTAAAAGGAGTCCCTTTAGGCAAGGATCCGAAGATACTGGCAGCGTTCCCCCTTTGTATAGCTAAACTAATTCTTTGTCCTAGGAAGCTGCCAGCCCTTCGGTCTCCTGTGATGTCGACTAACCTTTTTGCTATTTCTTTGAAAAGTCTTATAGCATTAGGACCCCAAGGACCGAGGGTCTCGACACCGAATGGGACAAAATCATATTCGGAACCTAAATTTTATGTATTGTTTTTATTCCGGCAAACATAAAAAAGGCCATCGTATAAAACCCATGATGACTATCAGAGGAATCGTATACCAGAAATTTTGGAAGCGAAATTGCTTTTCAGTTTAAGAACTAAGTATATCAAGATATTGTTTTGTTTTTATTGTGATATGATAAGTGCCACTATCAAGTTAAAAATGACACTCGAGAAGTTACTTTATAACTCACTTATTTGTAGAACTATATATACTCATGTCAATATTGCAAGCGTCTCTGTTGCCATTATGAGCAACATCGAGCAAAAAAATAACGTTTGTTGTATCGGAGCCCTTATACTTATTAAATTTAGTTTCTTTTTTATAGCGGCAACAGAAGTATCATCAGTAAAAGTTTTAACTGTCTTACTATCACGGTTCATAAGATACAGCGTGGTGACCGACGGACAGCGAAATCTCAATAATAGGGTCTCATTTTACCCTTTAGATACGGACCCGTAAAAGAACCATTCTACACTGTTCCAGATAAATGTATCTTATCTTCTCTTACAAGACAACTCTGTCGAAATTTAATTGTCAAAGCGGCCCCTTTCAAATGCCGGCCGGGCGGCCGGCCCATCTAAGTTTTATGTATTGTTTTTATTCCGGCAAACATAAAAAAGGCCATCGTATAAAACCCATGATGACTATCAGAGGAATCGTATACCAGAAATTTTGGAAGCGAAATTGCTTTTCAGTTTAAGAACTAAGTATATCAAGATATTGTTTTGTTTTTATTGTGATATGATAAGTGCCACTATCAAGTTAAAAATGACACTCGAGAAGTTACTTTATAACTCACTTATACTCGTACGTTCATAATAAATCATAGGATCCTGCGAGATAAATTATTCGATGGTTATTAATGTTTTAACGCCCCGTTGGTCTAGCGGTTTAAATACCGGGCCAAGATCTCGGGGTCCCAGGTTCGATCCCCGGGTCAGGCAGTATAAAAGTTTCAAATTTTCTAACGTTGCTCGGGTTTGTGATCGCCAACCCGCATTTTGGCAAGCGTGGTGATGATGCCAGTTCCCATCATTGCATCGGTGCCCATCAACTTGAATTCAATGATAGAGGCCTTTTCCCTGCAGTGGGATGATTATAGGCTGTTACTTTACTTTTACCACTTTACTATTAATGTTTTTAAATTAAAAGAAAAGTAACCGGTAAGATTGTATATCGCGTGTTCACAATTAGTTCCAAAAATTTTAATAGGCTAAGGAAGGAAGTACCAGTGAGGAATACGACTGGTTGATGCGGCTACGAATCGCTGCTACGGTTGCTACGGCTACGAAAATTTTCTTAGGTACAAACTGTCGCAACAAAGTTTAATTTTTTTTAACATATTTTCGTACCTTAAGTTGTAATGGATGCATTTAAAAAAAAAAGGGACCAACTCTGATGTATTAAATAAAAAAATCATAAAATCTATATCATTGTTAAATGCGTGGTATGGACTTAAAGTAAAAGTAAGTAACAGCTTATAATCATCCCACTAACGGTGAAAGGCATCCATAATTTTATTTAAGTTATCATGGCAGTGATGGGTACAGGCAATGATATTTATACTATTAAAGCAGATATGTCTTATGCTCGCGTGTTGTGAAGACTCAAACACGTCCTAATTAGGTCCTATTTCGCATCTTTTGTTCAGCTTATCATTGAAACTTGTCAATGTGTGCAGTTTTAAATTGCTCGGAACATATTTAATACGTGAATAAGTATAAACGTAACATATCTATACTTTTAAATATCATTGGGTACAGGCATATTATCCACCACGCTTGCAAAATGCGAGTCGGTGATCATAAACCCGAGCAAAATTCGAATAATCGTAACTCTTGTTGACCCGGGGATAGAACCCAGGTCCCCGAGATCTTGACTAGGTACTTAAACCACTAGACCAACGGATGGACTAACATTAAGAAAATGTGCTTCGAATAGAGAACCTTCACATTTTTCGTTGGTAAAAAATTCAAAAATCTTTTGTATTTCTCTAAAGCCGCTTGTTTAGATCGTTACGTACGGCGAACAATAAATCCAACCCGAGGGTCGCATTGTAAATCCTTCTCAAGATTAAATCCAGCTCTTAAATCATAGCTTGGCAGATATTGCCTTGCTGTCAAGTCTTAATCTTTACTCGCTAGATAGTTTGGCAATTCGGATGATTTAGTCACAGATTTTAACATTATATTTTCAGTGAAAACTGTATTTCTAGATACGAGTATGATTTTAGCCTGTAGTAAAGACTGCGTTTGCCAAACTGCCAGTTAAGCGTGGAGATTATGGAAAATTCCCCGTTTTGGAGGCTTTTATTTTAATTTTAATACGTTTGAAAAATTTACTAAAATTTGCTTTATTAATAATAATTTTAGAGTTAGAAGAATAATTTTACTAACGTAAGTTTTTCGTACTGCCAAAACTAGTTATCCTATCCTGATAAATATGGTGTCAATTGAGAAGAACACCGTTATATTTTCAATAGTCGGGTTACAGCTTTTTGCAGAAAAAGTTTCATGATAGACAAAGTGAAAGGCTCTTCGGAGGATAGTTTTATTTTTATTTTAGTAGCCTCTCAACCTTTTGCTATTTTGGCTAGAAGATAAAAGGAGTTGCATTTTTATAATTAGATACACAGATCAAAGACGAAGGAATGTAAAAACTTCTGATACCAGTGCAAAGACTACGTTAATTATCACGACATAACTTCAACATTTTGGAATTAAATACACTCCCTGACCAAAGTAACTTAGTAAGGTGAAGAAAAGCCTCTGAAAAATGTTGTTATACTTGTGGAGAGGCGATATGTACAGGAAAACAACTATTGGTGGGATGCAAGGTGCTCTTGAATAGGGGTCACTACTCACATCGCCATGACGGAGTACTTCAAATCATACGTGAAGCTATAAGCCTTTCAGTGGCTAGGGCCCAAAAAGGATTGACCACAAACAAAAGACAAATTTACTTCATTAAAGAAGGCTCCACTGCAAATTCTAAGAACAAGCCTTACTCAATCCTGGGTACAGCACCTGACTGGACTATTTTAATGGACACGTATGAGAAGCACTATAAAATCCCAGAGGATGTGTGTATTTCATCATCCAGACCGGACATTTTTCTTTTTTCTAGAGCTACAAAACGGATTGTACTTATAGAGCTTACCGTGCCGTGGGAAACTAACATACCTAAACACCACGCAATGAAAGAAAACAAATATTATGATCTCCTAAGTGAATTAACGAAAAACGGTTATATAGTTAGTCTACTCGTATATGCTGTAGAAGTAGGAGCGAGAGGTATACCAGCAAAATCTCTATAACCTGTTGAAAGACCTTGGCTTGGCCAGAACTGCAATAAGTTCTATACTAGAGCGAGTGTCTAAAGCTGCATTAGCAGGTTAAAACTTACACCCGTGCCACAAGTCCCGGGAGCTACTCGGAGTTTCTCTTTCTGCCACACGATGGACCCGGCACCCGCACGGTGAATCCATGGAACGCTAAGAAGTTTGTCTCAACATTTTGGAATCAAATCACGCTTCAGGTTTTTTCGGATTTTGTGCCTCAAAAGGAAATACCGCAACCCTTTGTCCGACCATTCATCCAACTGTCTGTCAAGATCGTGAAGGAATCAAAATTTTTAGGGTATTATTGTCCGCCGTTGACCTTGCACGACGAAATTAAGGACGTGATACCGTCTTATCTAAAAATATAGGAAAAGTCTGAAAACTTTGCGTTTGTTATTAAATCATACAAAAAAAGAAAAACATAACTTAAAACTCTGAATAAACTGCGAGGAGTATAAGGAAGGGAACCCAAAGTGAGCGAGACCGACCCGCATTTGTCTGGAAATTTACTCTATTCTAAAGGAACAAAAGTTTTACCTATTGAAACCGAGTTTATGTAACCTTCATCAGCCTATGCAAAGGATTATTGAGGTTCATAATAACTGAATATCCGTAGACGAGGCAAAGTTGCAAGTCTAGATTGAAAAACTTAGGCTGTGTGAGGCTGAATAGTGCCTGACCTTATACCGCCTTTATGCAGGGTAGCTAACACTTAAGTGTTTCTCTCATATAAAATCAGGGATCCCTTTAGGAGGTAAATAAGTAAGATGGGATTTTTTTAAGGTCTTAATTTTATGGGACTTTTGATAATAACTACGTCTTAGGGATAAATCAAATCCTACCTTATAATATTTTCCGTGAACTAACGATACGTAATGAAATTCAACAATGTAAATTCTTTATCTGTTCGGTGGTAATGTCTAATGTATGGTAACTCTACTGTGTGGTTCCTTTTAGGTACTGCAAATACTTTAATTATTGCTGATTTACTTTTTTGGTTTTCTTCAATTTTGCAGTATGTTATGAAACTAAAAACTAGAAACAGAAAGCGATGTATTTCTCTCTTAAAATATGCCACACAACATGTGGGCACTTGTCCCGAAGCAGTGGTAGGTATAAAACTGTTGAGACGTGTTAAAGCGCCTCTTGGGGCCTATTTGCAGAAATAAAACTGAATAGACAAGTATTTTGTTACTTACTCGTAATACATTTTTACGGGCGATTATCAAGTAATTTCCGTGATGTTATAGGTTTTGGTGATATAAGGATTTGAAATTTGGGAGTTGGTAACACTGTATAAATTAGTACTAACCACCGGTTCTCATCGTCTTACGCAGTTAGGCTGATTTTAGAGTTACGCTGATCGTACGCTGATCATCAGCTCCGAGCGCCGAAATGTATGGAAATCGCTGTCAGCGCTGACAGCCGTCGGCGCTCAAGTTCATACATTTTGAGCTTCATTCCTCTACTTTTAGCCAAACTGCAATCGCCTTCCCACCAGCCAAGCTCTTATGGCAAATTCCTATTGTAGAGGAGGCCCGTATCTATCTAGAAGTGGCCTAAAAGGCATGTTATTACATTAAAATGTGTGCGATTTAGATTTAATAGTATTAGTCAAAGTTGGTCTTATTGAAATGTTAGAATAACATTCCACATCTCGGAGTAAGAGTAAATAAGGATGTAGTACGTACAGGCAACAAATAAATAACGAAAACTTTAAACAAAATAAAATCATGGGATTGTTAATGTACACATTAAAGAATAAATTATTTATCGGCGATAAACAAGCAATGTCTTGTAACAATTCAAAATTGTTAAAAGTGTTCTTTTTGTAAGTACCTACCATTAAAGGCAGCCATAATGTAAATGTTTTTCTATCCTAACTTACAACGGCTAATATTATTGTGCCGTCATCTTAAGCCGTGTACGCACGAGCGAACACGAACATGATGAACATCGTACCCGAACACTTTGCCACGTGCGTACCACTAACGAACATCGAAGATGTTCGTTCGAACCAATTTCGATAATATAGGTATGTGTGGACGATGTTTGAAGGGATAAGATACAACATTGTTTGTGCCATCGTCCGTTCCACCGTGAGTTAATCCTTTATCATTATTCCGAATCATAAATAAACACGGGTGCGAATAAAGTATAAAGCTGCAATATTTTGAGCGCTCGCATAGGCATACCTAAGTAGGTATGCCTCTGCGAGCTAGTAAGCGATCACGTGACATAAGTATGTCACGTGATCGCTCACTCTCTTTTAAGTACGCGCTTGACAACGTTGATATACTAAGTACCTATTTACTTGGCTGTATCTGTTTTAAATAGCTAGCTAAAGTAGGGCGTCGCTACCAAGTACTGATGCAAATGCGCCGCGGGCTGAAAAAGATTGGGAATCCCTAATCTACGGGCATCAGTTCACAGTCGCCTGTCTAGTCTCAGTAACCGAGCGCGGACACAAGTAGAACTAATATTTGTTACGTGTTAATGTATGCTAATTTCACACGTGTGGACCAACGGTATATAATTAGAACTGAATACACATTCCAACACAAAAATGACACCTAAACCTGCCCTTGATTGAATGATTGACGATCATTTTCAATAAATGTCAACCCGGCGATAGTGTGTCGACATGTCATTTGTATCTATTCAATTGATATTGGTTGTACTAAAAGTTTACCCTTATGTCAAATGGGTGCACGCACGCTTAGTTGGGACACTTGTGTACATTTTTTTTAATTACGAGCAATGGTGCGGACTTAAAGTTCGATGTTCGTTGTTCGATGTTCATGTTCGGTCGTGCGTACACGGCTTTAGATTCCAGCCGCGTTAAGTGTGCGTGAATTATAAATGGCCAGCTCCGACGTTTGCCATTCAGTTAATGTACAGAAATGTAATGGAATATCATTTCCAAGAGTGTTGGGTATACCTAACTAGCTGTTGCTCGTGACTTCGTTCGCGTAAATAAACTATCCAACGAGAATACTTTTTTGGAAAAAAAATATCTTATATGCTACTCCAGACTAAAATCTATGTGAGTGCCCAAGTTTACTTCGATCTGTTCAGCCGTTCGAGCGTGATTGAGTTACAAGCATCCAACCAAGCATTTGTATTAAATATTATTAAGATTATTTCGGTGCTGGTAGTGTCAGTGAACTGTAGTTCACTGTAAATCTTACAAGAAACTATCTTAATTAAAACTTCACAAATGGCTAGTAACACTATCCTATTATGATTTAGAAAATTTGCTTGGAACACTTACGTAATACGTCATATTTATACGAGATTACCTAATCCTCAGGTTGTTGTTACAAAACACACAGACATTCGTCTGGAAAGGATTATCTGGTAATGTTTGTTAACATTTAAGGATGAAATTTAACTTAACACTATGCATTCGTAACACACACACACACACTTTAAATACTAAGAGATTTTTAGGTATTTTATTTTTATTTTAAGCCTTAAGCCGCTACAGCGCTGGTATTCTGGCATGACCCAGTTTCTATGTATGTTAAAGCAAAAGGTCACAAAATCACGAAATATAAAAAAAAAATGTTGATGAACAAAGATTTGTATACATTATTTTCTAGGCGTCTTTAAAGCTGAGGAGAAAACTAAAACTATTTAGTAATTAATATTTAAAACTCTTTTTAAGCAATCAAATTGCTGTTGTAAATTTTACAATTTGTCGACGAAAATTCTCGACTGTCTTAAGTGGTGGTGGGATCTACCTCCTAGCGATCCACCCTGGGCAACGGCATCTTTGGTTTTCTAATCAATGATGACTGCTAACAGATCCCTCTGGTAGGCTTAGTAAGAGGCTGCCTAGATGCTACCAGTGTTTGGCTGGCGCTGGACTCCGGCAGGAGAGTCCAGCGCCAAACAGTTTTTCTGTGTTCCGCTGGTGTGTGGGAGAACCAGTACATCTGGGTAAGCTCACTATATCGCTTAGGCTTTTTCTTAACCGTAGGATTAAGTATGTAGTCAAGAGCAAGCCTATTGAAAGTTAAAAAAAAATACTGGACACTAACCAATTACGACAGACGAAACTTACTCAAAGAATTGTATAACAACTTAACTTTTGAACGTGAACTTGGAAAAGTATACAAAAGTTTTTCCCGTTTTCTTTTAAAAATATAATTTAAACTGTCCATAATTCTTCTTGTAAGAAAATGTTATTTACCTAAAAAGTAACGCCCACATCGTTTTTTCGCCATTCTTGTTTTTTTTTTATCTGCTTTTCTAACAATTAACGTAAATACGAGAGGTTTACTTATCGTAATTACAGTTTAGCGGCGGATTGTTTCGTTAATTATTCTCGGGAACAATGGGAGTAATTTGCAAAGCTGGATGTTTGAAATGAAGCGCTCTTCTTGTAGTTTGGTATGGTGACCATACGGCGGAACGTATTTTCAAACTATGAAAAAAATATATCGGTAAATAAACTTGAATAAAGAAAGTTCTCCCATGATCACATGGCGCTTGCAACAGTGCCAAAATATCGGAAACTCATAAAAACTAATGTACGTGGTATAAAACCCGTATCAAATAACTCTAGAATAAAGAAAAGGTTTTAAATTCGACACTTAATATAACTCTTGTTTGACACTCAATTTCTTTCGGGATTGGGATTTAAATAGAAATTTCAATCGAAATGTGACATTCTTGTAAGCTACACTAGCGCCAAATCATGTACCTATATATTTTTGTGGAATTTAATGGAACTAATAGAAACGTCGTGTGGTGCCGGCTAAGGATTGCGATCTAGAAATGTTTCCAATCCCGCAATATTTTTGCTAAGTTGACTCAGTCATAGCTGGATCCCGGCTGGTTTTTATTTTCTTCATGGAATCCAAAATAATAAACTTTATTATGGTCATAACAAATCAAAAATGCCTTACTTACCTAATAATAGGCTAAGTATTTCACTATTCCCGCTACTTGTTGATTAATAAAAGTTCCAGGAACACAAAAATATATCAACATTCGGTAGAACTTTATACATTTGTACTCTACTAGTTAACTAAAAATATTAATTCTAATCTTAACCTGAGGTTGGTTAACCTGAAAATGGTTATAATCAGAATTTAGTTTGCCAAAGGGCTTGTAATTTTTCTTACTAAATTATCTATTCAATCGTAATGGTTCGCAAAATAATGCGGGATCCCGCAGGCCTTAAATTATGCCGGATCCCGCTGAATGGGGATTCCCACTTTGCTGGATTGCAATTCCTAGTGCCGGCACATTAAAAAAATAGCGCACTTCCTTTGTGATGTGCGAAAACGCAGATGATTTTTTTTATGACGATTTTGTTTTTTTTCTTTTGTCACAGAACATAATAATGCCGCACCAGTGGCTGGAAGGGAACCTGCCTGTCGCCGCCAAGTGTGACGTCTGTGATAAGACCTGCGGTTCGGTGCTCCGGTGAGTCAACAAATTTGATAATCTGACAATAATTACAACCTTACCATATATTTAATTTGATATTTTAGCAATTTAATTGCAATTATAATATCAGTATATAAACTTGATAAATTATGTCTCAGACGGGACTCGAACCCGAATGCGAGGAGATGCGGGTTCGAGTCTCGCCTGAGACATAATTTTTCAAGTTTATATACTCATATTACCATACCTAAGGAACCACTGCGAACGAGCATCACTGAAAATCGAATTATTTGGCATTGTGGGACAAACCCTGTATGTATAACATTATACAAACTACATACAATGAAAAGATTGGTGATTGGTTGTATGGCATTGAAATTGGTTTCCTATTAGATACTTTACGTATATTTATTAGATTTATATTTTCATAAAATGTATTTTGTTGTAACATGCCATTTCTGTGTTTTGCCCATATAATATGTTGGTAGATTTTTCTTTTTAAGAATTAAAATAAATCTTAATAGATAAACTTTGGTAATAGTAACGCGAAAAACTTTGTTTGGTGAAACTATGCATACCTCAAGTCCGTCTCATACTTTCCGACCGATACATAACCGATTTCCAAAAAAGGAGGAGGTTCTCAATTCGACTGTATTTTAATGTTTGTTACCTCAGAACTTTCGACTGGTTGAACACATTTTGAAAATTCTTTTTTTGTTTGAATGTTTGAAAGCTAGTGCTTCCCGTGTGGTCCCATTTAAAAAAAGTCATGACCTTATGGTGGAATCCGGGGAAATCGAGGGAAACCTTCAATTTTCGGGTTTCGACTTCAAACTGTTTAGTTGTTAGTAGTTAAAATAATATTGTAAGTAGGTTTTTAAAAAAAACGTTGTTCGTGTTATTTTTTACTTTTTAGTGAGGTTTTTTTTAAAGTGTTAAATTTTTTATTTAAAAATAATCTTTCATCTGATGTAACATAGTGATAATCATGCCTGTTAAACATCGCCAACTACTTTGGATATGCCTAATATGTCTCTGCTTAGGATCTCAACGACAATCGATGTTGTGCCACCCAGTATGCAAGGCTTCCAACAACACGTCGGTCCACTTGGTGGGGGTCAGATCATCGACCAGTCATCCGGCGCGTGGTTGCCAATCTTGAATCATGCCACCTCAACGGCGATTCTTGCTATGTATTTTCACTTTAACTCGGCTAAAACAATTACCATTCAAGAAACCACAGTTGTGTCTTTCATCCCTTCTTTCATTTAATTCTGAAAGCATTTATATAACCCTCTTCAATGTCAACTGTAAGCCACTGTTATGATAGTTGAACATCGCTGTATAGTGGCGAAACTTTATTTTTCATTTTAACTGATCCAGAGAGAACGGAAAAAGGGGATAATTTAGTGGTGTGATTTGTATAAATGTAAAATATTATCGATATTTTAAAATAAATAACTGAACTATTTTACTACATAATCTTCTTTGTTATATACACCGTGCAATTTTAACCACCTGTAAAACGAAGCCCACGTTATGTAACCATTATGTATAACATCTTGGCAAAGTTACTTAATTTTTTTTACAATTTTTTTTTATCCTTATATTGAATATCGGTTCAGCTATTTATTTTGAAACACGCTGTGACGCCCGCAGATATAGCTGTGTAAGGTCCATTCAACCGCGACCCCGCCGCAGCAAAATAATACGTCTGGGCGCGTCACAGCGTGTTACAAAATTAAAAGTCTGAATCAAAATTAAAAAAATTTAAAAATATTTTTAATAAAAAAACAAATAACACTGCCATGATGTTATACATAATGGTCCAATAACGTGGGCTTCGTTTTACAGGTGGTTAAAATTTCACGGTGTATAAGAAAGTTGTGTTAGTTACACTACTTATAACTCGAAAAGTGCTGCACCGATTTTTATGATTCTAGTGTTTTTGAATTCGTATTTGTCGGGAAAGTAGATGTAATTATTTTTTTCTTGATATTTTTTTCTAATGACGCCATATTTGATGACAATGACATTTAAGACGTCAAAATAAGATGCTGAGGCGATACGAAGCTCGCGGGGTTAGCTAGTATATTATAAAGCAAAGGGCTTCTCCGCGTCTGTCTATCTATTTGTTTGTAATAGAAATATAAACTTCTTTACAGTTTTCACCAATAAAGACAATTTCTTGGGGAAGGCTTAGGTATATAATTTGTTAAGTTTTTGTGGACTAACATCAAGACGACTTTTCTCTTTTCCTCTTTGGTGTAGTGCAATGCCTCACGGTTACTTTAAGTTATTTTTTTTTTAATTAACTGAAATATCGTCATACCTTTTTAACAATTCACATACACAAACACTTCAGAATCTTCTATCACTAGTTGCACCCCGTTATGTTTTCGGTTGTAAAAATATGATAGAACTACAATGATATCTTTGTAATATCATTGTAGAACTAGCTTTTCGCTAACTAGCGTCCGCATGGGCTTCGGTATTGGGTTCAGAAAGAAATGAATGTCTGCTCTTAGAAACGATGTGGTAATCAACAACGCACTCTATCGTCTGTGTAACGTGACTTCACACAAAATACAACTGATAAGCCGTGTTTCCGCGTTTACTAAAAACAAAAGTTGAGATAAATTATAATAAATAAACTATATATGTTCTTTATTGCGCACAAAAAAAAACATAAAGGTTGTTACAGTAAAACAAACAAGGGTGAGCTTATCTCTTTAAGAGATCTCTTCCAGCCAACCTAACTGATGTGGAAGAAATGCATTTAAACGGGCACAGTATATATGTTATTTTACGTCTAAGTTACATGCAATTTCGTTCCGAACAGGCGTAAAAGATTAACAAAATCCGTACAGGCTTTCGCATTTCTAATATTAGTAAGGAATGACGATAAGTTGTGTAGTGCACAGTAATCTCTAAACATAAAGGACACAATCTGCCTTATCGACCTGCCATCGACAAATATCG
This sequence comes from Anania crocealis, assembly GCA_949315895.1. Taxonomy (NCBI): domain Eukaryota; kingdom Metazoa; phylum Arthropoda; class Insecta; order Lepidoptera; family Crambidae; genus Anania; species Anania crocealis. The sequence goes on from OX438880.1 coordinate 4,398,255, forward strand.
ATAGTCAATAGCTTCCCAACCGTAAACGCTACGGTATACGGTAGTGCAGCGAGTGATCCCGGGATTGCACGCTGTATCCCGCGACGATTGCGATGTGTTTCCGCAGATCCATCCCGATGCGCCGCGGCAGGTGGATATTAGGCGGAAACACTGGAATGGAACGTTGGAAATTGAAGTTTCAAACTCGACTTGTGATATCCCGCTGTTTCGAAATGTCTGTTTTTATCTACTGATATTAAGACGACTAAAGCATCCATTTCCTTATGTATGTCTACACAAGATAGAATTTGGGTAGGCAAAATTGTAAGAACTGCACTTTAGGAATTAAAAAAAAGAAATAAGTATTTTAAAAATTTTATTTTTATTTATTTATTTATGGACAGCTAAGCAGGCTTACAGAAGACATCAATAGCCCAAAATATTCGTAGTTTTACAAGTTTACAGTATTGCCTTAATTTGATGCTGCCATTTAAACATAATGAATAGACGAACACGTTATTGTTTGACTACAGGTCTGCATGCAACGTGGAAAAAAAACATTAAAATAGCTCTTTATTAAGTCAAGTGTTAAAATAAGTTCTTTTCATCGTCTGTAGCCGTTATTACCATTTCCTGAAGCAATATGGAAGAAGTAAAAACTGTTCTACAATTTTGTACAACAAATTAAGAAAAAAAAATTACATCATATTATTTTATAACTTCTTCGGCGTGATTAATATTTAATTAGACACGCCAAATTATTTTTTTCTAGTACTGATAGTCTCTGAAACTAACCGCGGACAGACAGAGATACAGAACATGAAGAAACCAAAGAGGTTCTAAATATTCAGTAAATCAATAAAATCAGTTTTATTTCTGCAAATATCCCTGGAGGCGCTTTTACACGTCCCAATATTAAAACCTACCACTGCTTCGGGACAAATGTGGGCTAGTGCCGAGAAGAAGTAGCGCAAGAAACTCGGTCAGTATGGTCAGCCTCTTTTTAAATAAATATTGTTACATAAGATATATTACGCCAGTGCGAGCTGGGACAATTTAAAGCCACACGTTCCTATCATTTATATAATCATTAATAGTATAATAGCCCTTTTTTATTAAAATTACTTTGATATATGATTTGAGTTTATGTACTACAAAACCCTAAAAGAGAAAGTAACAAAAATTAAACAGGAGTCTCAAGACGTGAAAATCATAGGTCTTTATACAATCAACACAAAACCAGTTACCGCGAAATCCTGCTTTCAAACCTTTCAGTGTTCATCAAACGCTAATCCAAGTAATCTGAGCGGCGTGAAGCATAGCTTTGCATGTCATTTCTGCAGGATCTTCGATAATCCTAAAGTGTCGCAAAGAAAATTGTTTGTACATCCAATCGTAAAAAGAGGTAGGTATGATACAAACTAGCTGTCCGTCCCGGCTTTGGAAGCGATTCACCAATGCAGATAATGCGAGAAAATAGTCTGTTTATCTTTACCCTTTGCCAATGATATTATGTGAAGACTCAAATACGTCCTAAATAGGTAATTTTGTACATAGTCTGCGTCGAGTGCAATCACGAGCGGTAATTGTGAAAAATTATACTCATCTCTTTCATTTGCGTGCAATTTCGCATCCTTTGTTCGGCTTATCAGGCTAACTTGTGCAGCTTTGGATCGTTCGGAACAGATTTAATACACGAACTACTTACTATGAACGTCACATATCTATACTTTAAAATATAATTGCCCTTTAAACACTTTTTATGTGATTAAAGTAAAAAAAAGTAAAGGCCTGTAATATAATTTATTCCATACGAATAGACCCTAAAATATCTTATCCCAAAATTATTTCGATCAATGATGTCCGAATCAAATTACATCGAGGAGAATCGACTGTCCCATTTAGTTGCAGCACTATCGAGGTTAAGTTATAAGGTGTTGTCAAGTACAATACCTAAAATTAATAAATATTTTCGTGCAAGTTCTATGAGAATTATAAACACTTTATAATTAATAACTGAATTTATTAATATTTCAGGCTGAATTTATCAATATATCAAGGCTCAGAAGCAGCGTTTACTACCACTGATCCAAATGGTCGTCCAATATTTGTATGAATTGTGTTCTTATTTGTAATCTATGCGGTAGACAAATAAAAATAAATAAGGCGGTGTGTAAGAGGTTGAAGCTGATTTACTGAACAGATCGATTAATGGTATTCATAAGTACCCTGTTCACACAACTGTAATGGCAACCCTGTAACGACTAGCACAATAAACGTTGCAAATAGAATGGTTTCAATGGAATATATGCCGCTAAGAATAGCGTTGTCTATTTCAGAAATAGACTACTTCTGTTCGACTAGCGTGGACTGCAAATAGGTTAAATATACAGACGTAACAAAGCTTAAATTAAATAGACGAAAACCGTAAAATAGGGCCTATTTTAAGTGACAAGTAACTATTGACAATTCTAGCTATAAAAAATGTGCAAAATAAACTTATATTCTAAGTATCTACTTAGGTGTTTTGAAATAACATAAGTCTTGCGAGAGAAGTCTGTCTTTACCAGCTTAACAATAAAAACAACCTATAAAATCTATCAACATAAGACCATTTAGAGTTACGCTATATTTTTGAATACAGCACTGTTCACGATATAGTTAAATTTGGCACAGATTATATCATTATCATACTGTCCACTCGAAATCATTTACTGGCTTCACAAAGCAAGGAAAATTTGTAGTTTTATGTCTGCGCGACAGCAATAGATTTTTCAAATACCTATTTTTTTAATTCTCTCGCCCGTAGTGTTTCCTCTTAATGGCGCTGCTTATCCAACAGGACAAAGTCTGCCAGATTCGATGGTATAATTTGCTTTGTAACATCTTTTGACGTTGCAGAATGCAATTTAAAGTTAAAAATTGGTCTTTTTTCACGCTATACGTTTTTGTCCAAAAAGTGTTATAATAAAAAAAAATTGCAAAGCAACTCAAACCACCAGCATTGTATACTTCGTTGCACAACGGCCATTATAGAACTATTATTTAAATTGAATTTCGTATTGATAAAGCGACCATTCCTCTGCATACGGGCTGCATTCAATATTCATGTCATGATAACATTGTGCAGGAGCGCTGGACCGGCAGATGCAAATACGGTCACAATATAGATAACGGCTACAATAAACAACAAAGTCTATTTGTAAAGGATGTATTTTTTATTATTGATGATAGCTGTGCAGTATATTATGTATCTATGTTCTGCATGGATACAATACGCTGTCTCACGCACACAAGCGGCAGGCCGTCGTCTGTCATTTGTTATCTGTCAATGTCACCTGTCATGATGGTGACACTGACATCTGTCATTAGCCAGCTATTTAGATAACAGTCCTTTAAAGTATACTGGTCAGGTACTAGAGAGTGGTGGACGGGTCGTGGAGAAAAGCTTGATGTGTCGGTGAGCCAGTGAATACATATGGTGTATGTTACATTAATTTAAGTAGCTCACAATGGCGTTGGTCTTTACACACTGAACCCTTAAGTTGCAAAGAAGCCTACGATGAAGCTAGCTTACCCAGAAGCTCTCTGGAAATCCTGAACAACTAAGGAACACAGCGAGTGTTCTTTGACGTTGGACTCCGGCAGGATGGTGGTCGCAGGGCGGCCCCCTGCGGAGCCTACCACCGCTAGAGGGATCACTCAGGCTTCACAACAGACTTTTGAACATCTCCGTGGCGAACTGGCGTACACACCGGTTATTAAGGTGTCGCCTGCTTCGAGATCCCGCACGGATCAATGTAGTAAAAAAACGTTTGTCTACATTTTCTCAGGTCTGGGTGTTTTTGGTTCCTCGTTACTTCCGATTTCCACAATACAAGTGTTATACAGGGTGAAATTTTAACCACCTTCCAAATTTTAATATCTCAATCTAAGAGACAAAAACAAATGACGTATTTTTTCTTTTGGTATGCCCAGTACAAAAATGTCAAGATAAAGCACTTATACCTTATCAGGCCTAGCACCGTAAAAATTGAAAACTATGTTACGAAAAATATTTTCCGGTGAAAGATTGATTTACATTTTTTACTTCATAAATGGACACTAAATACGATACCAAACGCCTATGAAAATTTTGGAAAGTGGTTAAAATTTCACCCTGTATATTGTACACTTTTATTTATTGCACATTTATAGATTCACCGCGCGGGCTCATCGCGTGCCGAAGGTACTAAGTATCTATATGACGCGCGTCAACGCCCCACTAGCCTTACCTGCTTAACCATATTTAAAGAAAAAAAATAAAAAAGTATTTATTTGACACAACAACAAGCACAAAAACAAACATTAAAAAAAAAGGAAATAAGTGTCAAAAAGGTTCTCGCGCAGCATAAGGGTGCGTTTCCACTAACGCGGAGAGGAGCGGAGAGGAGCTTAGCGGTGCATGAATTGACCAATCACAATGCCCTAAATCTCCGCCTCGCTTCAGTGGAAACATTGTGATTGGTCAATTCATGCACCGCTCAGCTCCTCTCCGCTCCTCTCCGCGTCAGTGGAAGCGCACCCTTAGTCGTGACAGCTAGAGGCTTATCACGACGCTGATTTTCAGCGGGGCCCTGATTGGTAGCGTGGGTGTGGCAGAGGCAGATAGGCCACTACCCAATCCCTCAGCCGACCCCGAAACTGTACCAGTTAGTCAAGGTCCGAAGCCTGACCGAAGGAGCTCGGCAGCTCCCGATGATCGACTCACTGCCGGCGTTACGCGGAATCCAAATGTAACGCGGTACTAGTCCGCATTCGAAGTTCGTTTTTAGAAAGGACTACTTGCAATCTTGGTAGACAAAGGCTAACTAATGAATGTTTACAAAAAGATTTAAGTAGTAACGTGTCAATTTAAAAAAAAAACATCGTTCGATTAGTGTATAAGTAGGTACATCAAACCAATAAAAAAGTGTATCTCTACTACAAACCCGTTGTCATATTCTAAATTAACCTCTTTAGGACGTGTCTTTAGTATCGCAGTTAACAATTAACTTCTAGAAATGAATCATGCGTGTCCAAGTGTTCTAATTTTGTGCGAGAAAGTCTTGGTTTCGCCCTTTGGGAAGGCCCTCGGCGTAGAGGAAAGTTAATTGCTGTTCTCTCTGGAGTATAGTTGAGCGCTTAATGTCGCGGTCCTTCGTGGTATATAAAAGTAAAAACTATTTTTACCCGGCTGCCAAGGAGTGGTTATTTGATAATTAATCCCTCAACCCCCCGGAGGCACTCGGGTGCCACGATAACAATTGATTTCAATTGTGTCTGGAATAATTTTTAGATTCGTCTCAAAAGCCCAAGTGTCCTTAAATAGGTTTTTGAATTAAAAAACAGGGACTTTGGCGCCAAAATGTTACGTCGTATTTGTTTTTAACCATGCCTATTAATGTAAAAAAAAGCAATTAAAAGGAAATAGACATTCGCTATAGAGTGGCGTACACAATACACATCGGTTTTCAAAGTGGCCGCCTGCTCAAAGTTCCTGAATTCATCCGAAAAAAAATTGATTTTCTGCATTTTCTCGGGTCCGGCTGTTGTTGGTGCCTTAGTTGTTACCGATTTCCACAAAAAACAAGTGCCTTAAATACTACTTACTTTAGGATCAGAACAAAACACGTGATGTTGTCCACATTTTTTTACGTAGGGTTTGCAAGTTTTAAAGAAACTATATGGAAAATTATAAAGTCGGATTTGCGATAAGCTACTACGGAGCCCCATAATTACGAATGGACGCACTTGACGAATTTTTTCAATGGATATTAAACTTTATCCGTTATAATTTAAGTAGCAAAATCGATTGAGAATATTCGTCGTTTATCGGTAGTTTGACTAGATGGGTTGTTCCTATAAAAATTCACTTTTCCAATGTTCGTTCGACAGAATCGGATTAGAGAGTAAAAAGACAGATAAACCATTTTAGAAAAGGTCACAAACGAAGTTGTCTCGATGTTGCCCCTGAGTAGGGGTTATTGACAAATGTATTCTCCTTTACAATCGCTTTGGAGTTTATTCAACTGTAAAAACAAGACATTTTATTATTGGACTAGCTTTTCGCCCGCTGCTCTGCCCGGAACTACACTTATCGGACCCTGTGCCCAACAGTGGTATACAAATGTTGAGTGTTTTCTATGTATTATAAGTACATATTTAGAAAAAAAAGTATCTAAGTACGCTTATCGGTTGTCTAGTACCCCATACGACAGGGTACTTAATAGTAGCTTGATTTGGACTAGACGGCTCTGTGTGGTCCAGTAAGGCATGTCCTAAATATTTATTAAATAGCCTATGTTCTTTCTCAAGGTAATCTACCTTTGTATCAAAGTTAATTAAAATAGGTTTAGTATTTTTCGTGTAACATTTTTTTGAAATTCGAAACATTTATTTCGAATTTTATCCGAATTCAAAAACTAATTACCTATATACTCGTAGAAGAAATTTTTACTTCCGTCACCGACCCTTTTTTATGATTAGGTACTTAACTATCAAGGGCGTTAGAGAAGAATTGTTTTTTATTTATGTTCAAGTATTTATAACGGTAATTCTTTCGGATGTTCCAGGTACATTTGTAACCAAAAATACTAAGAAATTCCGCTGGCTTCTTGTTTTGAATAAATGCGTCGACAAAAAGACATAGATTGCTTAATGGCTAACCATGGAGCTATTTTTTTTTTAATTTATTGAAATAACCACAAACAAGTTTACAATAAGCTTATATACTAAAACATATTAAAATACAGACACATTTTAAACAATTGTAAACTCAACAGCGATGGTTACATTTTACGTAAACATTAGAATAAAACATGCGGGACTCTAATACAAATAAAATTAAATTAATTTATTGTTGGTGATGTGTGTATGGGGGTGTGAGTTTCTGTAATATAAAAAAAAAAAAAAATATCGGTAGATGTGTGTCAGATATGTTACTTAATGTGTAAGAATTAATACTAGCTGTTATTAAGTAGCTTTATAACTTCTTTATTGTAAGATCTGGCACTACATGCAAAGATATCCACAGAATTGAATTTTTTATTATAACAATCGAGCATGCGACGTAGAGGGGATCGGATACCAGCCTTTGTTCGGGACTTTGTAACCGCGAAAAGTGGGTTGGTGCGTGATGATCGCTTATGTGTACGTGATGGAACCGAGTAGTTGATGCGATTTATTATGTCGGTGCAGTCATATTTATTATTGCAGATGTCATAAAGTAGCCTTGCATCTAGATGAGAACGTCTAGACTTTAAATCTAGGAGTTTATATTTCTTTAATAAGAGTGAATATGATAAGCGCTGTCGGTAGCATTTGAAATTAACACGGCGTAAAAACTTTTTCTGAACCATTTCAATGCTGAGATTATATTTTTCATAAATAGGGTTCCAAATGGATACACCGTACTCTAATTGAGGCCTGACCAGTGTTTTAAAGAGGTATATCAGTGTATTAGAGTTTTCGGATTCATGACAAGAACGCATGACAAGCCCATACATTTTAAACGCTTTACCAATTATGTTTTGTACATGAATATCGGGGTGTAATTTACTATCAAGTGTTATTCCAAGATCTTTTATATTACTTACTCTTATAAGGTCCGTGCCGCCTAAATAATAATTAAACTTGCTTATTTTTCTTTTTTTTGTGAATGTTATTGTTTTGCACTTGTTTAAGTTAAGTTGTAAATTATTCAGAGAACAGTAATGGTCAAATCTATTCAAGTCATCTTGAAGTAATAGATGATCTGCTAAACTATTGATGCTTTTATAAATTTTAAGGTCATCAGCATATAGCAGAATTCGGCTGTGTGTAAAGCAGTTTTTAACGTCATTGATGAAGATGACAAACAGAAGGGGCCCTAAGATTGATCCTTGTGGGACACCAGAAGTAACGTAGGCAATTTCAGACTCTGAGCCTTTGATCACAACCCTTTGTGTTCTGTAAGACACATATGATTTAAACCACCGCCACAAGTTACCGTGTATACCGTTAAATGCTATTTTCTGAAGTAGTATTTTATGATCAACCGAATCAAATGCTTTCCTAAAATCCGTATAAATACTGTCAGTCTGCGTATTAGAGTCTAGTGCACGAAATAAGTCTGTCGTGTAGACTACTAGATTAGTTATTGTAGAGCGCCTCTTTACAAAACCATGTTGTTCTTCTAAAATAGTATTGTGTAAGTGGGGATAAACAGCATCGTGAACTAGACGCTCAAATACTTTTGAAAGAATAGGCAACATGGATATTGGTCTATAATTTGTGACATCTGACTTTGAGCCATCTTTATGAACAGGGACGATTCTTGCACTTTTCCATATATCAGGAAATACCCCGTCAGATAAGCATTTATTATAAAGATAAGCAAGTGGAAGATCTATTACAGTCGCTGTTTTTTTGAAGAAAATCCCTGGCAAATTGTCAGTGCCAGCGCCTTTTGACGTATCAAGCATTCGTAAAACATTCTGCACTTGCAACCTTGTTACTTTTATGTCCCTAATAATAAGGTCAGATGCATTTTTATAAGGTGGTGAGTATCGATATTTTTGTGTTCGTTCCACTACTTTGTTCGGTTGTAGGTTTGAGTCCCGCACAAGGCAGTCGACATTTTTTATTCATGGCTTTGTATATTCGGTATCCAATAAGCCAAGTGTCTCCACTCGATGCCAAGCAACGAATCAAATCTTAAAACATCTTAAAATTCAAGTTGATGGTTTTTGAGGATTTTCATTTCTAAGTTGATTTAATTAACAATCAAGAAAAATACTCCTACTTATATCCTTAGGAGTGTTTATCTTGATTTTCTTGATTTTAAAACCCTATGGTTGACAGGCGTTGAAAAAATATGTACTTAAAATTATAAAAAATCAGTATATAAACTTGAAAAATTTTGTATCAAATTTTTAAAAAAAAAATTTCAAGTTTATATACTGATATTATAAGTGCAATTAAGTTGCTAAAATATAAAATAAAGTTTATAAAAAATCTTTAACTTCAGTGCCTAACAAAATATTATCGTCATTACCGACTTGTAGCTTATCTTTTTTTTTTTATTTGGATAAACAAACAATTTCACAATACATAATTATAGCAGGCTTAGACTACTAGGGTTGGTGATTGTGAAACCAACTTCGTTAACCACATATATTATACATGTACTAGTTGACAGCTGGCGACTTATGCTATTATTAGTCAGTTTTATTTTTAAGTTCTCTAGTAACGTAACTTTAAATAAAAGCGATGTTGACACATGTTACCAATTCATGTAAAGTTATATTTTATACATTAAAGATAGGAGTTAGAATCCTTTAAAAACATTTTAAGAATAATTTTTTGGGCATAAATTAAAGAAAAATATTGCGGTTTTTATTACCCATGCATGTATCGTGACTGCAAACGCCATTCAAAGCGCAATGACGTCACTGACCTGCAAAAAGCTGACATAATTGCCATACCTAAGACAGGTTACGTAAAAATTTTGAAAGAGCGCGAGGTTGTTTATCGGTCTGTGACGTAGTCATCATAGACACGTGACAGTTTGGATGAGTTTTGGTGGGAATTCTAAAAACTAATTTCAATAGCATATTTTTTATTGAAAGGTGACGTATCTTTTCATTAAATTAACATTTTCGTGTTTAAATACGGTTTATCTATGTAACAAAACCAATTATAGAAATAGGCCAACATCCTTATTGTCATTCCAATTTGAACTTAACTCTTGTTATACTGAATATACTTAAATTTGATATAAATGTCCATTTCCAGATTGCAAGATTTCCGATGCGTTTGGTGTCGTAAAAGCGTGCACGCCGCGTGCAAGCCCAGCTGGCGCGCGTCGTGCCTGCTGGGGCCTGCACGCGCGTCGGTTGTGCCGCCCACCAGGCTACACTCGGTCGGGCCGGACGACGCGTGGGTGCCCGACAGGCCCGCGTACGCCTCGCCGCTTATAGTGTTCGTCAACTCGCGATCAGGTATGTTAAGGACAGAAGCCAGAAGATATAGGCTTTAAGGCTTATAGTAGCAAATAAAACAGGATAACTTCAAACCTGTAAGAGAGAGTCTAGGCTGCGCGCGGGTCGGTCGTGCCACCCACCAGGCTACACTCGGTCGGGCCGGACGACGCGTAGGTGCCCGACTGGCCCGCGTACGCCTCGCCGCTTATAGTGTTCGTCAACTCGCGATCAGGTATGTTAAAGAGAGTCTTTAAAGATTAGTTTCTGAGCAGTGCGTGGCTAGTTGATGACGCGTAGTAAGCTACGCTTAGTAGACCCAAGCTCAGATGCGCGCGCGTCGGTCGTGCTCCCCACCAGGCTGCACTCGGTCGGGCCGGACGACGCGTGGGTGCCCGACAGGCCCGCGTACGCCTCGCCGCTTATAGTGTTCGTCAACTCGCGATCAGGTATGTCAAAGAGTCTTTGAAGATAATAAACCTACAAATAAAGCAGGTAAGCTTCAAACCTGATAGAGTGAGTGTGGACTGCGCGTTGAAATTTGATTGGCTTGGGTTTGCAAGATGGGCTATAATCTTGGTATAAAAATGGGTTAAAGGCATTTCATACTCGTATCCTATAATTATGGACATCGCAAATGCAAGTAATAGGCTGCTTCTTTCGCAAGATAGATGTAGAAATAAGTCACGTTAGATACCTGTAATAAATTGATTGGATATCCGTGACCCACGACTAATGACTGTCCATAAAAGAGAAGAAGCGGCTTAGAAGAACTCATACATCAGATTACCCTTGCACGATAACCACACGATAAGAAAAATAAGATCATACCATAGATATTAACGCCCCGTGTTTTTCTAGCGGTTAAGTACTTACCGGGCAAAGTTCTCTAGGCCCTGGGTTCGATCCCCGGGTCGGGCAGCAAGAATTTTGAGTTTTCGAATATTGCTTGGGTTTTTGATCACCAACCCGCATTTTTCAAACGTGGTGATTCTGCCTGTGATAGGTACACATTGTTGCTGTGGGAACTTGAATTCAACGATAGAGGCCTATGCCCCGTTGAGATGATAATAGGCCGTTACTTAACCTTTTACATTACTATAGTCAGCGTTTCCCATTTGCCGGGTCACGACCCGGTACAGGGCCATCAAAATAAAATACCGGGTCGCACAATGCCCGCCTTGTTTATAAAATAATACCTACTATCGATTGACGCATGGTAAATATTCATATTAAACTTTAGTAATTTTCGGAGAACTTGAATTCTTTAGTAAAACATAGTCAGCGTGCGAAGTAATCGCAATAGAATTTTGTGAGAAAAGAGTATTATTAAAAAAAACTATTATTAAATGTGTATTATTTTACCTAATGGAACCAGTTTGGTTTTAAAAGTATTAAGTGGGTCACAAAGGGGCAGTGGGAAAATTTGCATTATTACAAAAATTTTTTTTTTTTTTCAAATACAAATTTATAAAAATGTTTAATAATACAATCTAATAAAATATGAGATTAGATGTTATTTTGATATAAATTTAATCGATATCTATAAATTGAATATAACGTCAATTTTAGAAATACACTTATTTGTTATTTTGTACTGAAATATTATGTAATTATGGCGTCATCCTCTGTCTACTACTAATTGTATTGTTGTGCCCGAACAGGGTCTATAATGAACTGTTTATGTCATATTTTATAACATCCTTGTAACATTATAGAACGCAATAAAATATTTGAATTGAATTGAATTGAATTACCGGGCCATGTCAGAACAACGTTTGGGAAACACTGCTATGGATATTAACCTATGTTGGTTTTCCTTCAGGTGATAACCAGGGGGTGAAGTTTCTCCGTCGGTTCAAGCAGCTACTGAACCCTGCGCAAGTGTTCGAGCTAAGCGGAGCGGGACCCAGGCTAGGGCTCCGTTTGTTCAGGCACTTCGCTCCGCTCCGCGTGCTAGTGTGTTCGGGAGACGGTTCCGTCGGTTGGGTGCTGCAGGAGGTCGACAAGCTTGAAATGCATGTGAGTTATCGCTTGCTTTCGACCGACGATAAAAAGAAGATCAGAAAATCGTAATTTTAAATACTAGTTACAACCTGGGCTTGGAAACGTTACCAAATTCACATTATAAGTATCGTTAAGTAACGGTATTTTATAACGGTAAGATTTTTAAGAGATTAAGATTAAGAGTTTAACGGTATCTCGGTAACAAAATTAAAATTTCCCGTTAATTGATAACGGTAATATGTATCAGAATTGATACTTTAACGGTATCTCTTAGGTAACATAACTATAAGATAACGTTAAAAGATAACAATATTTTTAACGATACTTGAATCGTTACCTAGTAGTTGTAACTTACAACGCAAGTCCTATTAATGGGGTGAATAAAATAACTTTTTCTCTGGGTGTCTTATAGATGCGTTATTTCTTCACCATTGGCCAAATTGCGATCACCAACCCGTCTGGTAAGCGTTATGGTAACATCTTTTTTTTTTGTCAAGTCTTCTTTATTAATCAAATGATGACGAACAATTTATTCTTTAGATTTTATAACACAAACAATAAGTAATACTGCTATATATGTTCATTATTCAGTATTTTTTTTATTTAAATATTACTTATACTAGCCAAGCATTTTTAATTTGAAACTAAAGTTTTATTTTTTCAAGATAAAAATTTGCCTCCGAAAAAAAAACGATCTAACCGTTTCTGAGTAGTTCGATAACAAACACTGTGACACGAGATCTTTCTATAATATACTTAAGGCGGGTGTATGTATATTTATTTTCATCGTGCTTTTAAATGTGATCACGCATAACTTTTTACGATGTTGACCGGTTTCAATGTTATTTAGTTCGAAAAGAAAATTCCTACCCTAAGGCTACAAAAATAGGGCTGACAGTTAAAAAAATAAAGTATTCGTGTTTTTCGGCGATAAATTTTATTGCAAGTTTTTTCCCTTAACCTTTCCAGCGCCAAGTACAAACAGCTGTGCTTCCCCTGGGAACTGGCAACGATCTGGCTCGCGTTCTAGGCTGGGGTGCATCTTGCGATGATGCCGCGAATCTTCAACATCTTCTCGAGCGTTATGAGAAAGCCTCCACCAAGATGCTTGATAGGTAAGGACATTATTTGAATGTTCACGGGAAATTAAACCTTATTATTTAGCCTGACTTTTCGATCGAGTTAGACTGACCGTGGTCACACTGACTGGAGACAGCGAAGCACTCACTCCGTGTGGAAGGTAGATTCATATAAATCTACCTTCAATTGTTTGTTTCTCTTAAACGTTTAAAAGTAGGTTAGATAAGGTAAAGATATTGGAAAGTGCAATGTCATCGAGGTAGAGGGTACTGGGGTCTTTAGTAACAGAATAAATTTGTAACATAAGCAAGATGTCTACTATTAAGACGCTGATATGAGCCAAATTCAGCTCAATGAAGATTGTTTTGCTTAAAGCCTATGGCTCGCATTGTTGCCAAATTCTGTTTAGTTGTAATTGATCATATTTTTGACCTGATGGCTGTTTCCAAAACACGTTTTCAAAAACTTTTGTCGATAGAAAATACCTCAAAGTAGCCTCTGAAAATACATAAATTACAATTTTTCTCAGCAGTCCGTATAGCAGTGATACGAGTAATACAATTTTGTTTAATTGTCCACGGAATCCACGGAAGTCGCCAAAAATAAATAAATTATCCTCTGTCACTTTTGCCCTACTTTCTGCCCTACATAACATAAGCACAGTGGCAAGTTACTGGAAAATGATTACCAGGGCTCAATTCCACCCATTTGCATTGTAAGAGGCATGCACCAATAGTTTCTGATATAATAATATTATGATAGGCCTATCATCTGATATTTTAACGGTGTGATTCAGTGATATTTATTCTCTATCGAGCGTTATTATATAGCATGCAGTAGCTATATTTGTAACATCATTACTAAATAAAATCAAAGATTTTTTAAATATCTACTCTTAAAATTTCACAATAAAGAAAAAAGAGTATTTTCACTAAACTCTACTCAAACTAATAAAATCAATAAAACTTTTCTGTACAAATGATTTCATGGATTAGTTCATTTTTCAACCCACGGTTTCAAATAAAGAGTTTGCACAGATGAATACGAGTGTATTTCTTATACATCCTTTTTCGTTTTAGTTTTTTTATTGTTTTTTTTTCTACATAATTTCTATTGCACTGCATTGACAGATGGTCGATAATGACGTTCGAGAGGGCATCGACAGCGCCACCGCCTCCCCCCGCGCCGCCTGACTTGCTTGAGGAAAGCTCGTTGTTGAAGAACTTACAGGAAATCATGCAGGTAGCTTAAATCTAAGTAATTTCCCCATTGGTCGATTGGTTTAGATACCAGGCCAAGATCTCGGGGTCTTCGGGCTTCGGTTCGATCTCTGGGTCCCCACCCAGAGAATTTCGGTAGGAGTACCTATACAAAAGGGTGAGCAGGACTTAGAATGATTTTGGCAAATTTAATATGGAGCTAGGACTTAAAAGAAAAATATTTTTGTAATCTCTAGTTTATTGATCACTAACCAGGCAGGCGAAGTGAGTTGCGCGGCTTCGGGCGCCCTCCGCGCCGGGTGCGCGCGGCTCGCGCTGGCGGGCGAGCGCGCGGGCGGCCCGGCCGTGCGCGCGGCGCACCGCCTGCGACGCGCGCTCTCGCTCCTACTGCATGCGAGGGCGCATCTCGCGCACGACCACGCTAGGTGCAGGTACTGACACTTCATACTTACACAACTGTAACCCCCGTATTTATAAAGAAGTAATTACTTATAATCCAGCAAAGACGGAGTCCTGTGCATTACACCTGCGAAACCGGGACACTGCACGACATCTACGCATTACCTGGCGCGGGGTAGAAATTGCCCATAATGACAACCCAAAATACCTAGAGGTTTTATTAGATAGATGTTTGACCTACAAGGTTAACTGCCAAAAAGTGAGGAATAAAGTCAGCGCACGGAACAACATCATCAGGCGTCTGACAACTATGCGTTGGGGTGCAGCTCCTGATGTCCTTCGCACTAGCGGCCTGGCTCTGTGCTACTCGGCCGGCGAATACGCTTGCCCTGTTTGGGCGCGCTCAGCGCACGCGAAGGTTGTGGATGTCGCCCTCAATGAAACCTGCAGGGTGATTACGGGAACGCTAAACCCTTTGACGATCGGATATTCCAGACACAATTAAAATCAATTGTTATCGCGACAACCGGTTGTCGCTTGGGCTTTGAAGCGTTAAACCTACGCCTTTAAACGTTCTCTACTCCCTAGCTGGAATAGCTCCCCCCTGTGATCGGCGCCAGGTTGCAAGTAATTACTTTTACTTGTTTATAAATACGGATGTAGTGTTACGCTTCTCAGTGTGCGCAGCAGCGCCCTGAGGCAATCAACTATCATTACATGAAGACATAAGTGTATGTGCGCGGCTTGCACTAGCGGGCGAGCGAGCGTGCTCTCGCTTCTGCTGTACGCGCGAGCGCATCTCTCGCATGATCACGCTAGGTGCAGGTACTGGCACTTCATAGTTACAGACTTCTTAAGCTGGTAGAATGTAGGGCTTCTCAGTGTGCCCTGAGGCAATCATCTATCATAAACATAAGTGTTTATGTACACGCGTCTCGCGCAGGCGGGTGCGCATCTCGCGCACGACCACGCTAGGTGCAGGTACTGACGCGTCATACATACACCGCTATTATTGTAACTGTAAGTGTAGGGATTCTTGAACTGAACGTAGGGGCGCTTGGTGCGAAAGTGAAGAGGGTCGCGGTGAGTCAATAATCTATCATTAGAAGAACGTAAGAAACCATAAGTGTTTGTATATACGGCGAGCGCTCTCGTTAATACTATAACTGCGCGCACCAAGCGCAGGACCATGCTAGGTGCAGGTACTGACACGTCATACTTTCACTGCTGTCAGTATTAAGATTAGCGACACCCTGATGCAAAATTAAAGAGGGCCGCCGCGTGTCAATCATCTATCTATGCAGGTACTTACGCTTCATAGTTATCTACACTTCTGTAAGCGTAGAGGTTAACGACGCCCTGGTGCAAAAGTAAGGGATATCGTGAGTTAATCATTCAAATTCAAATTCAAATTCAAATATATTTATTCATTAGACGAGACCATAAGTGTATGTGCTTGGCATACGGCCTGCTACACGCGCTCTCGCAACTACTACACGCGTTAGCTCTCGTCTCGCACACGACCACGCGAGGTGCAGGTATTGACATTTCATACTTACACTACTGTTTATGTTGGGTTCCCAAAGTGTATGCAGAGGCGCCCAGAGTCTATCATAAAAAGAAACCCTAAGTATAATATACACGGTTCGCACTAGCGTGCAAGTAAGCGTGCTCTCGCTTCTGCTGCACGCGCGAGTGCATCTCGCGCATGATTACGCGAGGTGCAGGTACTGACACATCATAGTTACAGACTTTATAAGCTGGTAGAGTGTAGGGCTTCTCAGTGTGCGCAGCGGTGCCGCGCGAGCGCATCTCGCGCAGGACCATGCTAGGTGCAGGTACTAGTACTTCATAATTACACAGCTGTTAGTGATGGGGTTCTCAAAAAATTTGCAGTGGCGCCCTGAGTCTATCAACAAATGAAACCATAGTTATATGTGCGCGGCTCGCAGGGCGCTCTCGCTTCTACTGCACGCGCGAGCGCATCTC
Organism: Anania crocealis; assembly: GCA_949315895.1. Taxonomy (NCBI): domain Eukaryota; kingdom Metazoa; phylum Arthropoda; class Insecta; order Lepidoptera; family Crambidae; genus Anania; species Anania crocealis. The sequence continues at coordinate 4,414,909 of OX438880.1, forward strand.
GCACACGACCACGCTAGGTGCAGGTACTGACGTTTCATACCAATGATATTTTAAAGTATAGATATGTTACCTTCATAGTAATTCGCGTGTTAAATCTGTTCCAATACTGCACACATTGACAAGTTTCACGGATAAGCAGAACAAAAGATGCGAAATAGCACGCAAATTAAAGAGATGGCTATAATTTTTTATGATTACCGCTCGTGACTGCACTTGACGTGGACGTTGTAAAAAATGGCCTAATAAGGGCGTATTTGAGTCTTTACAACGCGCGCGCTTATAACATATTATTATCTGCTTCGTTTTAATTTAATATCATTGCTTCATACTTACACAGTGTAGGGGTTCTCGGAGTGAACACTGAAGCGCCCTGATAAGAAAGGAAAGAGGGCGCAGTGAGTCAATCATCTTTCATTAGACGAAACCATAAGTATGTGTTGCTGCTCATGCTCGGTACTGACACATCATACATACACACCCACGCTCTTAAAACTGTTAGGTAGTGTAGGGCTTATTAACTTATTAGTGTGCGCAACAGCGCCCTGAGTCAATCATCTATCAATAACATGTGCTTGATTATCGATCGTTCTCTTAAGTTTTTAAGCGCTAAGAAGTATGTTTAGGAGTGAAATTGAGTGACAGGATAAGAAATAGTGTGATAAGAGAACGTTGTGGTGTGAAAGAAGATATTGTCACAAGGATTGAGAAAGGGATGCTTAGATGGTTTGGGCATGTAGAGAGGATGAATGAGAGAAGAATGACTAGACAGATCTACAAGACGAGTGTGAAAGGGAACGTTGGAAGAGGAAGGCCTAGACGAACTTATCACGATCAAATCGGGGATGTTCTGAAGAAAGGTCAGGTCAAGAGTACTCTAAACCGACGAGCATGCATGAAAAGATTGATGAATGTGGAAGAAGCGAAAGATGTATGCCAGGATCGTAGTAAGTGGAAGGCCTTGGTCTCTGCCTACCCCGTTGGAAAGGAGGCGTGATAATATGTATGTATGTATGTATGTTTTAAGATTAAACTGCTAAGCCGGTTTCGATTTTTAATTTGGAATTAGTCAGAAATCTTAGGAGGCAATCACATCCCAAAAACCCCTTTTTGAACTATTTAAAAAGCACTGTTCATTAAATAAACAGAGATACTAAATTTAATATGCATTTCTAACATTTATTATTTGATTTTGCTATTTATATTTATTTTTTCAGATCTTGGGAACCGTTAGAAACGAATAGTGATAGTGATACCGAAGCACAACCCGTTGCCGAAAAGGGCAGCATCGAAAAGACTGAAAAGGTAATATTAAACTTTAAATATTTTTTCGATTACATAAAAAAAGGATAACAATTATCATAGGACTTTCCGTTGCAGCGCGTTGCATTATAACTATTAATTATATTTAAAACTTTGAATACAAAATTTTTGGTTACGAAAAGTGTGAAATAGCCCGCCCTCATTTGTTGTTATTTCGGCAACAGAAATACACAATTCGTGAAAATTTCAACTGTCTAGCTATCGCGGCTCTTGAGATACAGCCTGTTGATAGAGCGACGGACAGACAGCGAAGTCTTAGTAATAGGGTCCCGTTTTTACCCTTTGGGTACGGAACCCTAAAAAACATCGAAATCTGTAAGTCTGGTTAAAAGTTGTGCATGGTAATACATTAAAAAAATACATAATATACAATATATTATTATTTATTGTATACATAAAATTGAGAACCATACTAAGTGGCCCATAGCCGCCCCGTTGGTCTAGTGGTTTAAATACCGGACCAAGATCTCGGGGTCCCAGGTTCGAATCCCGGGTCGGGCAACAAAAAAGTTTCGAATTTTCGAACGTTGCTCGGGTTTGTGATCACCAACCCGCATGTGACAAGTGTGGTGATTATGCCAGTACACCCATCATTGCTGTGGTAACTTGAATTCAATGATGGAGGCCTTTTCCCTGCAGTGGGATGATTATAGGCTGTTACTTACTTACTTACTTTTACTAAGTGGCAACAGCTAGTTTAAAATAACGCTGTAGTATAAAAGACTAGATGCACAATCAGCGACATAGAGATGCACTTTTAGTACAACCTAAATTGTTGGTTAAAAGCTCTTATAGCCCAATGCTTCTTAGTGATCTGTCACTAGTTGGATCGGTGACCGTTTGTGGCATCATATTTTTTAATAAATAATGGGCTTGCTCTTGACCACATATTTAACTATACGGTTAAGAAGAAGCCTAAGATGGAGCGAGCTTACCCAGAGGTACTGGTTCTCCCACACACCAGCGGAACACAGAAAAACTGTTTGGCCTCTTACGAAGCCTACCACCGCACATCATTGGTTAGAAAACCAAAGATGCCGTTGCCCAGGGTGGACCACCAGAAGGTAGATCCCACCACCCCAAATAATACCATGAGCGCTTCCATGCTTCACATTAAACCGTCGGTCCCGGTAATAGTCGTTAAGCCCTGGCGGTTTGAGAAACGTCCAACGGCGGGGTGATGTTGCCACAGCGTCGCCCACGCCGTCCACCAACCCGCACTAGGCCAGCGTGGTGAAACTAATGCCTTAACCCCTCTCCACAAAAATGAGAGAGACCCGTGCTCAACAGTGAGCGTGTGGGCAACACATTTATTACAATACTTATTTATATTCCTAATATTTATAACAACATATTTACAATATTAAACATATTTATTTACATAAAATAACACTAAACACTTATACTAAAATATTTATTTACAATGCAAAATACAGTTCATTTCAATATTACACATAATACATTCATTCATCACACTTGCACATCATTATTAACATTAAAACACTAAAACATAAATAAAATTAATTGCACAAGCAAACCCGCGCGATACTCGTAGTATGCAGCGAGTGTTGTATATCGATGCGCTATAGCTACGCGCGAACACCGCGCACCGATCGGAAGTTCGTTCGACTCCTGCGCATTGCGAATGCTCGCCAGTCGAGAGAACATCGTTAGACATATTACCTGTACTCCTCACCGCGCGCCGCCGATGCCTACGCGCTCGGTTACGTAATTCGTATTTAGTCGTTTCATTGTGCGCGTTAATCTTCTTATATTTTGTGCATCGTACTTTGCTTTCTACTGTGTAAATTCGTCTCCTATATGTACTCCTTCTTGTATGTTCTGTGTATTGTGAATAAACAATATTAATAGTGCAGTTGGACTTGTTCACTTTAACTCCACACATACATAATTAACCGGAAATGCCTCAAACACTTCCATAAGCGAAATAGGTTGTTATTTCCTAATGGTGACTATTCTTACAACGTGTGTTGCGCAGGAGCAGCTGAACTGGGCGGCGCGCGGGTGCGCGCTGGCCGGCCGCGCGGACAGCGTGCGTCGAGCGTTGCGCTCGCTCGTACGCACGCTGGTGCAGTTTTACCCGCAGGTATTGTTATAAAATTATATCTTACTAGCGGACCCGACAGACGGTGTCCTGTCATAACTATGAAAATAGATTACGAAATGGTTTAATTAAAAAAATGTTACCCATTGTTTATTATTATTATGCTTTATTGTTTTTTTTTTGTTTCAATATTCAATGTTTTTTTTTTTTCTGGCGGGTGTAATAAATAGTTTTGTTGGTATTCCGAAACGGTAATAGGCGACATATTACTGGCCATGTGCGAAATTCAGTTTTTTTTTACTTCCTATCTGAAGATATTAGCAACACGCATTCTGTCAATGTTATGTCAAACGCCATGCATTAAAAAAGATTAAATTGTCAAAAGCGATAAGGTTACATAACAAATAATTTAGTATGGTGATTAAGTTTTCTTAAATTTTCTAATTTACCGCGCAATTTTTAGAATTTTTTCTTTCATAAGAACATTTTGCTGACAATAACAAACAAAACAAAAAAAGAATGACAAAATCGGTCCAGCCGTTCACGCGTGTTGCGATGACCAAGGGAAATAGGGATTCATGTTTATATACATACATTCGGCTTTCTCTTCGTCGTCGAATACGACGGAATTGTCGGGTCTAGAGAGGGGAGGCATAGATGTGACACTGCAATTTGGCTTTCAACAGACTGATCGTTATATTTCAAACTTAGTATCAAAGACAAGTTTTCTGTTACAGTTGTCATAGTAATAATATAGCAAAGGCGCCAATGGCATACAGCCTAGTTTACTTTGGTATTATATTTAAATAGATTGGTTTTATTTACCAGGTCCAACAGTAAGAGCTACTTGTTCCGCTTTGTTATTTTTTTTTTATAAGATCCGGAAAAAATCAAAACCAGTAAAATCAGTTTTATTTCTGCATATAGGCCCCAGAAGGCGCTTTTACACGTCCCAATATTTAAACCAACCACTGCTTCGGGACAAGTCTGGGCTAGTGTTGAGAAGAAGCAGCACAAGAAACTCGACCACTATATTGTCAGCCTCTTTTAAAATAAATGTTTACAAAAGGTCTAAACAAATACGAGCTAATTTAATGCCATACATTTCTATCATTTAAATAATCATTGACAGTGTAATAGCCCTTCTTCATTAAAATTACTTTGACATATGATTTAAGTTTATGTACAGGGAGTTCAGCAATAAGACCTATTTGTTTTGGGGTTTCTACGGTGTCCAATATTTTTTATAAAACTCAAATATTTCGCACTGTCGGACTGTTGTTCTTCCGGGATCAAGGTGCGACTAACTCGTAATCCTTTATAGTGGTACCCGTTGATATATTGAACCTTATATACTTAATGTAAAGTCTAAAACCAATGAATTATTATGTTCTATGAACGTTTAAATAAATAAACAAATGTAGACAACATCGCATACATTGCTCTGATCTCAACGTAAAGAATTCATTTACGTTCAGGTGTGTAATTCATTAAAGCACCTGTTTTGTAAAAGAAATCATAGACAACGAAGGTACTACAAACACCCGGACCCGAGAAAATGTATTTAACTACTTAGTATTACAAACTAAGATGGTGAACCTTATCCCAATAATTGTAACGATTATATAATTCAGAAAACTAAACAACAGAAACCTGTCGTTTTCTTTTTTCTTACCGAACATAACTCCTTAATTAAATTTGCTCTTTTAAAGGAATCCGAGTCCTGTGACACGTGCACAAGCGGCGCGTCAAGCGGTGCGTGCGCGTTGGCGGGGGCGGGGGTGGAAGCGGGCGCGGGCGCGGGCGACGAAATGTCAGCGCTTCCAGTACCGAAGGCTTTCGCGGATAGTCGAAGGTCATCAGCCGCTTCCGCTGTGTCCGCCGCTTCTATTAACCCTGAGAAGTATGCAGAAACTACTTTTATGCATATATTTTATGTCTACCCATCGCAGTAGTTACATGAATTCAATTATGGAGGCCTTTGCCCTGCAGTGGGATATGATTAGACATTAGATTAAATCAGAATTTTCCTGATAGCATCCCTTTCATTATATGATTGTCGTAAGAGGCGAAAAAGACGAGCAGAAGCGTTGACTGGGTGCGAAACTGGAATTGCTAACTCATCAGCCAAGCTTAGCTATTATGTGCAAAATTTGTTTTCTGGGACATTTATTTCCAGCATTGGACTAATATGGGCTGATGATGATAAACCCGGACTAAATAATGGTAAAATATTTTGTTACGAACTTTCAAGTAAGTAGTCAACTTAAATTAGTATAATATTAAACTTTGATACTTGAAGTCTTTAAAGACTTGAGGGTTTGCTTGCTTGACAGTTTTCCAGATTCAATTAATCTTCGGAAAATTATTTTTGATAATTTTAGATAGATAATTCAAATTAAACATTGTAAAACTTCTTTACAGCATTCCAGATGTCGACGAAGACATAGCTAAGTTGATAAGTTCAAATCCGCCTGAGCAAGTGTTCAGTTTAGACGTGGACAAGCACGAACGCAGCAAGACCAGCTCCACGTCGCCACAGGACCGCCTGTCGCTGTCCAACCTCTCCTCCTGCGACACTTCCTCCTGCAGGAACCTCTGCCGCGCAGATCCAGAGCGCACATATAATAGTAGTAGCCTTACGATACCTAACCTAGTCGTTTCAGACGATAGCGATAAGCGAGACTCGATATTACAGGGAGTAACTTATGAATCGGACCAATTGACTATAATAGACATCGACAAACCTTACACAGATGACGTTCATTATAACGAGCTCAGCGCACGGACGTCGCCCGTCAGCGGCGAGTGCACACCGGAGAGGAAGCTTTCTAGTGTAGATTTGGAAATAGATGCGAGTAGTTCGGAAGGGTCCAATATTAGCGACGATTTTAGTTTAATATCAGAAATTATTGACGCCAAACCAGACGACATCGAAGAGACTGGATTTATAGGGCACATTGACTCCCCGGAAGTTTCGGACGCGACGTACATGAACTCTGAGACATTACATGGAGAATCTATAATGGATGACATAAGTTCCATGCTTGGACAAGACGTTCTGATGGCCATGATGGGGAAGAACGGAGAAAACGAAACGTATACTGATGATACGACTCTCTTCACGTCAGATACAGTGTCTGACATAGCTATGGACAGCAGAAACCCTAGCTTAGAGAAGAATAACGAGACAAAAATGAAATACATATCGAAAGTTAAGAAACCCAAAGCTGGAGAAGTCGAGAAATTTGGATTTGAAAACAGAGTATTCTACATCGAAAACGCAACGAAGGTGGAGGAGCAAATCAAATACTGCAGTCTCGCTCAGTTCGAGGAGGGCAGCGATATTGCCAGGAAATCATTCAGGAAGCAACTCAAGAAAAGTATAAAGAAGAGAGTGACTGATGATTCAAGTTTAAAACACCTTTTGCCAACGAAGGAAGAGCTATCGAAAGACGATAAAGCTCCCTTGTGCTGTCATAGTTCACCGACAATGATACCTTTACACAAGAGCAGTGAAACTAAAACTGATAGTAAACAAACAATAGGTTTTCCTCAAGTGAGTGTAGTGGTGGAACCTCCGTCTCCTTCGCACAGTGAAGATAAAAAGAGCTTGAAGAATAACGGAAGTCGTATGGCTTCAGTGCTAAGTGACCTTTTTGACCACGGAACTGATACTCTAAGCGTGCATTCACCTGAACCCAGCATTGCAACGGCCCGGGAAAGAAGACAGTCAGATAACCCAAAGCTGTTAGGCTCGGATCCAGAATATGGAAAGTTTTTGAGCTGTTCTCCAGCGGCGACGAGAAGGATATCCTGTGGGAGCCTATTCAAACCAGGAGAACCTGATAAGTAAGTCTTCCAAAATTTTTCTTGACTATTTACAAAAAACAAAAAAAATAATTAAAGATTCGAGAGTCTAAACTACATTGCTTTGTTGGAATATTTTCAAATGACATGCTGGTTTTTCTGTCTTTGACTTACATTTATGTAGTTACTAACGCTCTGTCCGCATGGGAAGCAACTATGTGTTATATCGCGTTTTCGATTATAGTCTTGACTCAACCCCCTCTCCACGTCTAGGCGCCGGTGGTGATTTACCCATTGCTGGCGAGGTAGTGGTTGGCACTGGGCATTTAATGGGCACTTAGTGAGCCGTCGTTGCTGGCGGTGGTTGAATTAGAGGGGCCGATTTTTACTATCGTTTGAAGGGACCCGGTGTTGGTTCTCCGTACGTACCGTGGTCCTGTCCCACCACATCTGTGCTATGGTGTGGGACAGTAACTTCAGTCGCTCTCTTTACAGATCAATTATAACTTTTAAAATTGCCTATTAGTCTTTCCACCAAATTAGGAAAATTATGATCAGACACACTTCCACGCCCCTTCAACCTCTTCAAAGGATGATAACAAAGTCAAAACTATCCTATTTAATTTTCAGAGTCTCAAATAACCATACCAATTTTATTTAAATCAGTAAATAATAATTCTCGATACAAAATTCGATCCTCCATAAAGCTTAAAGGATGTTTTGTGGGATAAACACTAACGTATGTCATTTCCCGGGACTCGAAACTATATCTGTACCAAATTTTATCTAAATCGCTTAAACAGTCTAAGCGTGATGAATTAACATACATCCAGACACAAACTTTTGAATTTATAATGTGAGTATGGATTATAATATTTGGATTCATAACTTGTCTCACCGATTTTTTTCTCGAAGCAGGTTATCAACATCAGTATCATCAATATGGGGTGAAGGTGGTGCAATGGGATCATCGAAAACTGAAGTTAACGAGAAAGCGAAGAAGCTTCCCATCATCAACCCATTGGTCCAACTACCAGCTTGGCCTCACGTCACTCAAGGGTTTATAAGCCAATGTCTTCTAGCAAACGCCGACGCTCTCTGTGCTGCAGTAAGTCCATTGATGGATCCAGATGAGACGCTCCTTGAAGGGTTCTATGAAAGAGCAGTGATGAACAACTACTTCGGAATTGGCATCGATGCGAAAATAACTTTGGACTTCCATAACAAGAGGGAGGAACATCCGGAGAAATGTAGATCGAGGGCGAGAAACTACATGTGGTACGGCGTGCTGGGGTCGAAGGAGTGGGTTAACAGAACTTACAGGTAATTATTATTAGTCAAGAGTGGTGCTGGTAAAATTAGTCATTTTCACAGTATTCGGCCCACAACCTCACCCTATAGATGAGGTCATGCCTGTCCCTGTTACTCACGTACAAAGGTCCAATTGATAGGCTAAGTGCAGAACTAATTAATCAATTATGCCTGTTTCCTGAAGTTGGAAATTTTATAAGTTTACCTGACTTCTAAATATTTCGAGTTATCGAGCTTTAGAAGATCGTTAAGTACGAGTATAGCGTACTCAACATTTGTAACAAATCTCAAGTACAGCATAATGCATCAGTAAAGTAAAGTAAAGTAACGGTCTATAATCATCCCACTGCAGGGCAAAGGCCTCCATCATTGAATTCAAGTAACCATAGCAATGAAGGGTACAGGCATAATCACACGCTCAGCAAATGCGGGTTGGTGATCACAAACCTGAGCAATGTTCGAAAATTCGAAACTTTTTGTTGCCTGACTCGGGAATCGAAGCCGGGACCCCGAGATCTTGACCTGGTATGTAAACCACTAGACCAACGGGGCGTATCAGTAACAAAGCTAATATTTTTATAGGCACCTAGGACAGCGAGTTCAACTAGAATGCGACGGTCAAAGGATACCCCTGCCAGAGCTGCAAGGCATCGTGGTACTCAACATACCTTCGTTCATGGGCGGGACCAACTTCTGGGGCGGCACCCGAGGGGACGACTTGTTTCTGGCACCATCCTTCGATGATAGGATTCTTGAGGTCAGTTAAATATGAAAGAAAAGTTCACAATTTATTCTCACGCTCGTTCTGACAGCAAAAGAAAATCTCACATTGTTGTATATCCTTCAGTTAGGGCACGACTTTAATGGTGGATGATTTTACTTTCAGTTCTGTTGCTTTTAAAAGTCTTTTTATCGTCCCCTTCTTACGAAAACTCACAAAGAAATGCAATGAACAAATTTTGTCGACTTCTGCATTAAAGCTATAAAAGATCTTTAACACCTTTTAGTTTTTGCTGAATGATTAAGTTCCAACTATTTAGATTACATAGTAGTAATGATAGTCAAAACGATGTGTGGTTCTTGTGTTTGAATTAGTGTCTCAAAATATTATTACAAAAAATTCGTGAATCGAGAAGCACTATAAAAGTTGGTCTCAGCTAATATCACTAGATATTAGTCGATAAGTCTAGTCAAATCCATGGGGAGGTAGAACTGACCTCATAGTATGTCATTTGAAGTACTTGACACTTAACACCACTAGGTAGAGTATAATAGAAATTTAATATCCATAGTTGAGAAATCCCTGTACTCAGCTGTGGGACGTTCTAGAAACAACGAAAAATATCTACACTCTTCACAGGTAGTGGCAGTGTTCGGATCAGCCCAAATGGCAGCATCGCGCCTAATCAATCTCCAGAAACACCGGATCGCTCAATGCCGGGCCGTTCAGATAAACATCTTGGGCGAAGAGTGCGTCCCAGTACAAGTGGATGGGGAAGCGTGGCTGCAACCACCGGGTTGCGTGAGAATCATACACAAAAACCGGGCCCAGATGCTGTGCAGATCCAGAACCCTGGAGAACAGTCTTAGGTTGGTGTACGTTATCATTGAATTCTATTTTTCATAGCTAGAAACACGTAGCGAGGTCTTCTATACCAAGTATATGCAAAACACACATTTTGGGATGAATCTGCAGCATTCACAAAGCACAGGACTTGCAGAGAAGGCGCCTACGCTAAATTACAAATAAACAGGTAAGTGTAGATGATTACTTTAGATTTTAACATTCCTTTTAATGTTTAAAGGGTAAGGCTTTTTTTTTAAAGAGTTTCTTTGTGTTTGGAAAGAAATAGATTTTGATAACGTAACACAAAGGCCGTTACTGTGCGTTGGTACTCAGCAAAATATCGATAACTAAAAAACTGCATAGACCTTTTGCAGAATACAAAAAAAATATATTATAAAAAAACAAGATGTTTCATTTTTGTGCAACGTAAATTCCGGCTGTACTTACTTAGCAGTATGACCACTTCTAAGTATAAACACTTCTAAGACTAACTTGATCATTTGTTTTGAACATTCGTTTAAATGAAAACAATAAGGTTAATGAACATTATGGAACCGTGGCAAATAAAATCGGAGTCTATCTGCAAAGTTTTAATCACCTATTCACGTTACATGCTTCCAGTTCGCTCCAAAGTTCTTTTATTTATATTTATTACGTCCTCGGGGTCCTGGATTCGATACCCGGGTCGGGAAACTAGATTTTCTAATTTTCAAACTTTGCTCGGGTGTGTGATCACCAACCCGCATGTTGCAAACGTGGTGATTATGCATGTACCCATCATTGCTGTGATAACTTGAATTTAATGATGGACGCCTATGACCTGCAGTGGGATGAACGTTGGCTAATATTTTCCTTTTTTGAGTAATAAACGCAGTGGACTTTAAATATTTACTGTTGAAAAAATGTTTGGTAAGTTTTGTGTAGAACCAAAATGAAGGCCACGCGAAGTTGCGGGCAACGGCAACAGGCAGTTTTAAATTAAGCCCTCGTATGAATGTAATATATGTTTAGGATCCGTCCCAGACACAATTCTATTGTCTCTGGATGGCACATGTGACAAAGTAACAGCCTATAACTATCCCACTGCAGGGAAAAGGCCTCTGAATTCAAGAGGAATCACTGAATTCAAGTTACCACAGCAATGATGGGTGTACTGGCATAATCACAACGCTTGCCAAATGCGGGTTGGTGATCACGAACCCGAGCAACGTTCGAAAATTCGAATCTTTTTGTTGCCCGACCCGGTATTCGAACCGGGGACCCCGAGGTCTTGGCCCGGTATTTAAACCACTACACCATCGGGGCGTTGGTCTAGTGGTTTAAACAATTAAACATGTGACAAGTTAGTAAATATTAAACTCGGTGTTAAGAGGAAACAGTACGGGCGAGAGAATTGAAAAATAGGTATTCGTAAAATCTATTGCTGTCGCGCAGTGCCAAACGCCTTCACCGCAGAGTGTGATAGAGACAACTGCTTCTTGGACCGAAAATACCTACTAAAAGCACACCAAATCAACGTTTCGTAGTCCCCCGATTACTTTTCCAAAACTAGACCGATTTAAATACTTTTTTCATTAAAAATTAAAGAAAGGCTTTGGCCGTGTTCGTATGTTTATCTTTTTTTCCAAAATTTTGCCAAATTTGTTTTCTGGATGGATTTTCAATTTTTGACGGCTCATATCTTTTTTATTAATTAATTTATGAAAAACAGAAAACATGGAAACATGCTAATAGTGGCCATAGAATTTTATGATAAAAATTATTGCTCTACTGGCACTATCCAGGGAGGAAACAGGGGACTACGTTTGTATGGAAAAACGACTGTGGTGTTTCCTCTTAAGATCGACCTCTAACAATGATATCTTCCAGGACATGGGACGAGAAGCAACAGATGAAGGCGCACGCGCTGGCGGGCGCGGGCGCGGGGGCCGCGACGCGAGCGCCCCTGTCGGCCGCCGAGAGCTCGCAGCTACTCTCGCTTCTGGACGACGTCAACACGCTTGTCAAACATGTCAGTATTATTATTTCACTCTAAAACCGAAGTTTTGTGAGGGTGACGACGGTGTTATGCGCGGGAAACGAAAAGAGAAAGATGGACTTTGTTTCTTAGTCTTGTAAAATTATTGAATGTGGTATTTGTTGTTATAAGTGGTAGTATTGTTATAATAATGTGACAGTAAGTAGAATATATTAAAAAAAAATTGAAATAAAGAATGGTGCTCCTGTCTGACCCGGATCAACGTTCTCGCTTAAAACTCCCTGCCATTATTATAATATGTAAACCCATATATTTTAATGAGTTACTCGTAGGTTAGTGTAGGATTAGGTTTGGTTAAATTATTATGTATAAGTAAATATTTATAACATTTTATGTTTTTATTATAAATGCATGAAATGAGAAGAAACCCTAAAGAGTTCGCGTGATTGGCGTTCTTTTAACTCGTTATGTGTAAAGGGGGGGGGGGGGGGGGCGCAAGCGGCGACATCGGTTCTCATACATGGCGCATGACAGCCTTTCTAAAGTTTTTCCATGTTCTGTGGTTGGGACATTATAAATTTTGCTCGATTGACCAAAATGATGTGTTTATCGTCTCTAATTAGTCTTATGTCCAGCTTAAATACAAAACCTAGGCTACGCGTTGGGGTAAGATGCGCCAAAAAAATGATTATAATGATGGTACACACGGCGGCACATCAGACTATACATGTTGACCTTGAGACCGCCTTTATGGCCTACGTAATAAAAGCTGTTATCGCAGTTCAACTGTTTAACTTGATGTGCTGTCGAGTGTACATAAAAATTTGTAACAGGTGAAACTGTCGTGCATAAGCGAGACGGGTATATCGGGAGGCATCTCAAGCGGGGTGGCAACAGCGCGAAGAGTGGCCGCTCAAGCCGACGCGTTACAGGACGCTGATGGGAAACTGCTGCCCGCACCGCAGCTGAGGCGATTGCTGGCAACACTGGTAAGATTTGATCGAAAGTTGAGTAAACACAAAGGTATTGTAAACCGAATATTAAGAAGCTATGATATATCTTCCCATCCGTTACGAACTGAATAGGACTACGAGGAAGCCCTTTTCCTTGTAGTCCTACTAGTAGGACAAAAAGTTTTTTTTTCATGTTTCCGTCAAGTCTGAATTAGATATAAAAACAATGTCACATATTAGCGCAGACCTTAAAACTCAATTTTGTCAGTTGAATTCTTTGAAGAACTAGTACCGACTGAAAATTGGTGACTTATTGCGAGATACACATAAGATATTTTTTCCAAAAAAAGTTCTAAGTAGGTTCATCATGGCAAAAGATCCATCTACCTCCAAACAAAAAAAAAATTACCTCAATAATAATTGATACTGATCTACATTTTTTGTTTAAAGTTGATAATCGATAGCAAAAATTTGTCATTTATTTTTAAGCTATTTGACGATACGATATTCTTGCAGATTAGAGTATCTGATTTAGTCAGATGTTTATTTTTTGGGGAAAGAAATGTACCATATATTCGTGCGGATTTGAGAACCTGATTTCGTTGGTCGATATACAGGGTGTAAAAAAACTAAACGCCGACCCTGAAGTTACGCAATCTGAGCATCAAACCAACCAAAAAAAGTATTAGGGGTTAAAGTATGAAATTGCCGTTTTGTATGGACGAAATCGAGAAAAGTCATTTTTCCATACTAACAATTTTATAGTTTTTTTAGAAACGCCTGAACCGTTTTCGATGCAATTAAAGGTGAAAGTTAGATGGTTATAAAGCTACGCATTATAGTAGCTATTTAAATTTCTGAAAATCAAAGTATATAATACAAATACACTTAATTGAAGCAAGAAGGTCAGCTGACACATTGTAATGTAAGAGGTCTTTTCAACGACTTCCTTTGAAGTAATAGGCACTAGTATTGCATTTTTTTTTAGTCAAAAGTTACTTTATTTAGTTTTTGATACAATACAAAAAGAATTACGCAATATTATGACTATACTTAAGAGCTATAAACAAAATAAAATGTGGGAAAATAATCGGCAATTTCATACTTTAACCCCTATTATATAATTCATAGTTCGCAATGTATAGAAGCGCGCCGCTGCGCTGGTGATAAAATGGAAAACCAAATATGTGATTTTGATCCTCCCTATCTTCGGAACCAGCACTTTCCCAGATATGGTACTAAAGAAAAAAAATATCCTAGTGATGCGGACAATACGTGGTTTTCGGATCTGCGTTTAGTTTTTTTACACCCGTTATATTATTTTTGTTTAGGTGGAAACCCCCCATTGGTCTAGTATTTAAATACCGGACCAAGATCTCGGGGGTCCCAGGTTCGAATCCCGGATCGGGCAACAAAAAGTTTCGAATTTTCAAACATTGCTCGCATTTGTGATCACCAACCCGCATTTGGCAAGCGTGGTGATTATGCCATTACGTGCACCCATCATTGCTGTGGTAACTTGAGTTCAATGATGGAAGCCTTTTCCCTGCAGTGGGATGATTGTAGGCTGTTACTTTACTTTTACTTTACTAGGTGGAAAGCTGCCATGAGCTAGTGGAAGGCGGTTGCGTGGGCGCGGGCGGCGCGGGCGCGGCGGCGGCGCTGCGGGCGCATCTCTCGCGCGTCGAGCTGCGTGAAGGTCACGCGTATCTACACACTGATGAGGTGATTATACGTATTGAGGTTTTGTTTTATATTGATTAGGCAGAGATGCTTTCTTTAAACTGGTTATGTTTGAATTTGGAACTTTTGCATTGCTTATTGGTTAAATTGATTTGGCCGAAATGACTTGTATAAATTAATTTTGAACGCGTAAACGTTGCATTATTATTTTAACGTTAACGAGAATGAGGTTACTGATGTCAAAGTTGGATACAAAATTTATAATAACATATCAACAGAAGATATTTAAATTACCGAATTTGTTTAAGATAAATCACAAACTCTTATTTTCTCGATTTATTAAATTGAAGACCGACCAAATCGAACTCCAATTTTGTATAATGTCATTTAATCCCTCGATCGTGAGTTATTCCAGACACAATTGAAATCAATTGTTATCGCGACAACCGGTTGTCTCATGGGGGTTGAGGGATTAATGAAGTTAATATGGTCGAAACTTGTTTAAAATAACAATATGTTTCAAATGAATTCACATTGTTTTAATAACATTGTGTTTAGTAGATTTACGTCAACCGATCAACTTAATGTTGTATCAATATCAAAATCATTTAAAAATCGATTTAAAGAAATGCATCAAACAATATTAGATACTTTATAAGTAAGAAAAAATAATTTTAAACTCTTTAGAGTCTCATGGAAACTTTTTTTGAATTACTCTTCCAAGAACCCCCACATATCTTGTTTCGATAAATTGCTTCCGATTTGTGATTGGCTGCGATGACTAAACTATGCTTTGTTCCCCCACCACGCCTCTATCACCCCCAGTCACTAAGGTCCCGTAAAGCCTACCGGAGGCTGTCGCTAGATGGCATTCGGCTGTACTTCTGAAGCCTATCAAAATTATAGCCACAAGAGAAACGCACAAATAGCCATGTCAAATATCTACAAAGTCAAAAAAAAACAAATTTCTATTAAATTAGTACCTATTATAACGATAAAGTTTTAGAACCAATGGCCAAAATATTTTGTATGCCAAGTTTTCATAATGACAATAAGTATATCACTTTCATATTAACTGTAATCGAGGTACCTACTTGTATATTTCAATGTTAACGACAAATCTAAAGATCCGATTTAAATGAAATTAAAAAAATCTACAGGTATCTTGTTTTCAAGTGAAACAATTAAGATATTATAGAATGCTTCTATTTTTATTGCTTTTTAATTATTAAAACAGAAAGTCAGTTAAGTAATAGCAGGCCGTGACGTCACGGCGTGCAAAGGCCATACATTTATAAATACGATGGGTTTCATCAACCCCTGCGCGTCCATTGATTAGTTGTTGACCACTAGCAAATAGTTTTGGGTTAAACAACTAAAACACAAATCAACCGTGCCGCACTATGTGTAATCTCTACCCCTTAGCTACCCGCTTCAACCATAGACCAAGTAGAAATTTAAACCTATTGTAACCTCTCTCACCTAAACCCCCACCCAAGGTCCAGAAGAAAGGTGCCGGCCGTTGGCTGCGCGGGCGCCGCAGCGTATCCGAAGGGCCCCAAGGGTCAACGACCGCGGCACAGGTCAAATCGTGGGGCGTGAAGGAAGTACAGACGTGGTTGGAATCGCTGCAGCTAGGGGAGTACGCGGACGCGTTCGCCAAACATGACGTGACAGGGAGAGAGCTGTCATCGCTAGCTCGAAGGGACCTAAGGGATTTGGGCATCACGAAGGTGGGGCACGTCAAGAGGATACTACAAGCTGTGAAGGAGTTGCAGTGACGTCGGCGCGGCCACTCCGAGGGAGATGGCCACGGCTAAGTGAAAGAGACGGTCGCGGCGTGATGTGTTTTTGTTTTTCATTTGCCCTGACCATTCGTTTTTGGAATGGAATCGGCAAACCGTTAGATAACAATGTTTTACTACCCTCAAAATCTAAGAATGGCGTTCGTGTCACTGATTCACTTTTAGAAATAAATCATTTCTTAGGACGAATTGTATTTAGTCAACCTAAGACTAGTCTAGAATCTATTGATATACTTTATTTGATATTTTAGCAACTTAATTGCAATTAAAATATCAGTATATAAACTTGAAAAATTATGTCTCAGGCGGGATTATGCGAGGAGATGCGGGTTCGAGTCCCGCCTGAGACATAATTATTCAAATTTATATATTGATAGAATCTATTCAGTCTTACCATTTAAATAACTCTAGGGATAACCTTGAATATAATAAGGTTTTTATTTGTTACGTTGTCATCCATCTATGTATTTTAAAATGTTTTCTAAAAACACGATATTTCAAACGCAGTTGATTACTGTGAAGGAATAATAGCAATATTATTGTTAATTTAGGGAATGGATAAGTCGCGACCGCAATAATAATCTCTTGATAATTTTATTTATGACCTTGCACATCCATCTTAAATATAGATGCTGGACCAGGTTCTGAATACCGTTAGTTTTCGTCTGGTGTTTATATGTAAAGTTATGTTTTAATCACGTTAAATTATAAATTTAGATTTAAGTAAGAAAGACGTGCAAGTGACTCCAAATCGTTTCCATAAATGAAACTACGAATAATTTATGAAATTATACGATACATTATAGTAAAATAAGAAATGAAAATTAAAGTTAAAGGTCAGTTTTAATGCTAGAATATTTTGAATAGGTATAAAAAGTTGTAATAAAGAAATCTTTCCAACAGTTTTAGTATTTTCAGAACCTGAATGACTTGAATGAAAATTTCAACAACTTTAGTTACTCGGTAGTCGGAAGATGTGGGTTCTAATACTGCACTTGACGTTTGATTAAATAGGAGATCAAAGATCACTGTTCACTTTTGGACAAAATTAAACTTAATTTAACCACAATCGACTCTACCGAATTTATTCAGTAGCAATTAAAACTGACCTACTATTCTAAAGTTGAAGGATACCGAATGGTTCATACCAAAATGATATTGTAGATATATCTACCTGTTTTGGTAAACAAAAAGACTGAGAAATGAAAGATTAAGCAGCCGTTGTAAACAAAAACGGACCATACGTGTAGCAAAACAAGGATGCTTACCCAACGACGTTAGAATTAACTCTTACGGCTATTAGATATTATCACTTAGCTGACGGCCGATATTTATAACCTGTCCTTAGTACCAGCCTATGCCTACAAGAGACAATACCGTCTTCACCATAAGGGCACACGGGGCCCCTATTCTCAGGGGGGCCCCAAGGGCCGATAATTTCTCTCACTCACACATTTATTCTCAAAACATTTTTGTTGGGCATATTACAGTTTTTTCACAAACCAGTCATCAATTACAATAAATGGTCATACTTAGTAAACAAATGTTATTATAATTCGCTTTTTTTACTTTCCAAAAGAGCCCCAAATTCTTGTGTGCCCAAGGGCCCCAGCCTAGTTTGCGACGGCCCTGACAAGAGATTAGTTGCCTAGATATGTTTGTTGATATGTTAATAATAACAACGGTTTCCCAGCAATATAACTAGGATAGAACACAATCTCTTACTGAGGTCAAGTTATCAATATTGGCTGTATATCGGTTCCTGTTGTAGCGTGCGATGCAGAAATTGACAGGTGACAGGTGAAAAATGACAGGTGACGGCTGACAGATGACGATCTATGAAGGTTTAAGAACATACAAAGCCGTCTAGCAACAATGCGGGAGCGCTATTACCATAACATAGGAACCGTCTTTTTAAACATTAGCCCCTCTGTAGTATACTTTTCTTTTAGCTCTTGAACATCGAAGTTTCTACCTCTTCTATGCTATGTTCCTGTATAATTTTAGCTTATCTACTTTGATTATAAGTTACCTATCGAATATTTACATTTTTATTTGAATACATTTCATTTATAAATCAAATATATGCACTCAAATAATATGTTTCTGCTAAATATGGAACTGATTAACTTAAATTACTTACTGCAATATTTAAGCCATAGCTACGAGCCGTTGCAGTTGGGCGACCACAAATACTTTTATAAGCGTAGTATTACGCTCCGGCAGCGTGATATAATTCAATTAATAAATATTCACAAGCTTAAGTATAGGCATATTTTCAATCTACTCATAATTGTAAAATTTCTTCAACTGATTTTCAACTGAACGTCTATCATACAAAGTTCTATATTCATTGATAAATTAATTCGGGAGATTGATAACCTGGCTGTAGGTACTTTCGCATAAACTTACATAAAAAATAAACGTTGGAAATAGAGATATAGTACACAGTGGGTCTAGCACAAAGAGCTATCGACTTCGAATCGTTTCCGTATCGTTCGTGCTGTTTTGTAGTTCTCGTTTTGACCGCGCGAGCGCTGTTTAAGTTTTCATACTAAATATTTCGATGGCGATACGAACACGCAAACGGTTCGAATTCGATAGTTTTTCGTGCTAGACCCAATGAACTGACGTCGTAGCACCAAGACTCGTAGAAACGACTACGGCCTACGTCGGATACTACGAGCTCGTAGCGCTTTCTGCTACACATTGCTACAGAGTACGATTTGTATCTGTCAGAAGTCAGAACAGTGTTGACGTATGAGAGTGACATCACTCTACGAGTTTTGTATAGCGTTGTCTCTTTCGCGCATCAATATGTCGATTTTTATAGACTCCCATAATTCTCAGCGCCAATTTACGATATTTTAGAATCTCAATGGGGAACATACTGGACGAATTTATTAGCAATTTCAATATACACTAACAGTGCCACATACTTATCCATTATGCGTAAGAACCGCTACATTTTATACTTTAGTATAAAAATAATCAGGCAGACCACGGAGAAATCAATTTATTTTGCTATTTCAAAACAAATGCATATTGTTATCGCCTAAATAATTTAAATTTAAAGAGCAGTTTTTTAGCCATTTTAAGTAAGTCTGAGGCACTGTATACACTGTCTCCTTCTCACATTGTATTAACCCTGTTATTTATAAATCCTTAAAGAGTTTGTAACGATAAAAAAAAATATTTTTGCCTTTGAATATTAAAACAGGATGTACTTAATGATACTTCAATATCAAAAGCTGCCAAATTGCCTTCAATAATGAATTTGTTAGATTTTGAAGTGTTTTTCAGAGACCGGCATACAACGAAATGACAAGTACGTTGCGAAATGTCGTATTCTATTTTTCTGTCCCATAAAAGGCTTAATAAACAGAAAAATGATATAAGGTGCAAACTACATCGTAAATTTACTTTTTACGATACAAAGAGATTTTTTTTAACACTTTGAATGCCATAATGTGACCAACAAGCAACATATAATATACATTTTTGTTTTTGCAATAACATGCAAGCTACATCTACGGTAACACTTATTTTTATTATACTTTTTTCATTTGGACGACCAGTTGGATCAGTGGTAGTAAACGCTGCTTCTGAACCATTGGTCGCGGGTTCGATCGCCGCACCGTACAAATATTGTGGGTGCATGAACATTATTAAACATGTCTGTTTGTACTGGCCTGGGTGTTTTCTATTTATAATAAGTATATATTTACAAAAAAAGGATATGAGTAAGTTTATCGGTTGTCTAGTACCCATAACCCAAGCTACTTAATAGTAGCTTGATTTGAGACTAGATGGCTCTGTGTGGCCTAGTGTGGCATGTCTGAGAAGTATTATTATTATATCTATATTTTTTGTATATTTTCTTAGCAAATTAAGACTTCTATTTCATATTACTCGTATACGAATGATGAAGCGATTACCTACCAACATAATGTCATGTTAAATTACTTTAAAAGATGTTTCACCCTGTTTTACCTGTAGACAGATTTTAAGTTTATTTTAACACAATAAAACTGTCTCTTGCGTGAAAACAGTGCAAAAAATATGCATGACAGTTCGTACTAAAGATGAAGCAGTTAAAATTAAAATAAATCGGTTAAACAATTTTGTGCTCGGTCGTGTCTGTAGAACTGTCCTAAAACGTGTTAAATATCAACTAGCAGACAGACTGAAAGACATAAGTACGAAAATAATATTATTTTCTGTCCCGCAACATCTTTATGTCAATAGGGCCGTTGTTTTTAGTTATATTTAAAGCTTTAGCTCTAGACAAAAGTTTAGGTTTTTATTGTTTATTTTAATAAATATTATTTTTTTATGTTCACGTTGTAGACTTACTACAAATTAAGCAAACCTATTTATCTTTACATAGTACATAATGGTCATAGATGCACGATGCCATAGAAGTTATAGAATCTACGTTAGGAAGTAGGCAGAAAGTTAAATGTTTTTTTAAACTTTCACATTAAGGTTTCAGATTTACAAAAAGTTGATTATTATGTGCATTAAATAATAAGAACAACATTTTTTTAACCATCATATAGTACAATTTTAAATGAGCAATAAAAAGTTATTCTCATCATCTCATTAATATTATAATAACATAGTGTATTATTTATTTATGTAATACATTCATCGTAAATAATATTTTATTCGTTACTCAAAAACCCCATTTATGTTTGCATGCCGTTTTGAACATTAATGATATATAAATAAAGCCGGTTCTCATTTAAATCGTCATATTTATTTTCGTAACACAATCATGTCTACAAATTATACAGGAATTTAAAACTTGAAAACAATAGTGCAGAAATAGTGAGAAAAGTATAATATACTAACCGTTTACTAAATATTAATAGTTTTACTCTACAAATATGATATATTCTCCGCCTGAATGAACTTTTACTTATACCGTTCAGGATATGTAGCCCGTAGAATATGAATTATTACGAATAGCGACAGTCAAGCATGCGAAGGTACTCCTAGATTAGTTGGCAACGGTCCAGTAATATAGTAAATCAAATATAAGTAGACAGTCTTAAATTAGGTGTCTTAATCTAAATTCCATATTCTAAATGATAACAAGCAATTTCATCATCGTCTATTTTATATTATGTGTGTGTGAAAAATGACAAGCGTCAGATGTCAAACGACTCTATGAAATGTGATCTCTTGTATTTTGTTGTATTTTAATCTTTAGGTAACGTGTTACGACCGCGTTGGTTAAGAACACTAATTTGATGTATAAATTATAAAGCGAGCTCTCGATCTCAAAGATAGCGTAGGCATAATAGTCAGATTGAGTGAAGTTACTATTCTTTAGACATGTTTTATTATTTCATAGTTTTTAAAATTGATGATATATTTAGTGTTTTATTTTTAGAATAATGATAGAAAAACAGCAATAATGTTAGCAATGAAAACAATCATTTGCAGGTGAAATGCAACATCTGCTTATCGTGTATATTCCTTTACCTGTTTAAAGATTAACATTTTTGTGGTAGAATTTAAAAGTTTTGTCTCCAATAAATTGAAATTCAATTTTCTTAACCAACGCGGTCGAATCTCCTTTACGGATCTGCCTTATAGATGTTTTTATATGTATCTCTACCGTGCTAACAGTTCTAGAATGATTGCGTGTGTCTATACTTACTTATATTTATACGAGCATTTATATTAGACTAACTCGCGAACGTTCGATATAATTATCATATTAATAAATAAATAAATATTTCCGCCGTACCCGCGGCAACGTTAATGCCTTAGATGATTTAGGACTATTTTATTATAACTAAATAAATTATTAAAAGTACTTTATACGGGACATTGTAATCTATACTATTCGAACTGTAGATATTCTTGTATGAATAATTTTCTTGTGTGTTAAAATCTTCGATCAATGATAACACCTAGATGGGAAATTTGATATTTAAAAAAAACTGTCGAGAAGCAGTGAACTCGATTTAAATTGACTGAACTATCAATATACCAAAAAAAATTTTAGATACAGCGCTGCCTAGTGGCAACTTTGCAAAACAAGTTCAGTATACAAGTTCGTAAATCTACGTTTACACGTTGGCTTAGTTCAATATTGATTAAAACTCGTAGTAAAACTCTTTTTCATTGTGGATCAGTAATGATTTATCAATCCTGTCAGCACTTGTATTTGGAGCGCATTCAGTCAGCTTTTACAAAAATTGCCTACAACAGCTACAGAGGAATTCTTTCCAAGCCACCGATAAGTCAAAAAAACACGGACTGCATAGTCTTATTCCAACTTATAGTACAACCAAGAAATATCAATAAAAGAAAGAAAACCATTTTATAGTTGCGAGACGAACCGTCTGCAATGCAAAGTTCTAGTTAAATTACTGGTCGGGTCTATGTCATCTTTTCTAAATTGGCTTGGGAGGGACTGTTTAAGGCTTGCTTCAGAAGGCACATAAAGCCGTTCGTTTTAACTTCTGTGGCAAGATAGAAGTCATAAAAAAAGTAAAAAAGTCACGTCAGAGACCTAATAGGCGGCTTGAAAACTCTGACACAAGATAATTTTAGAAGGATAATCACACGCACATTGAAATGGTGGGATCTACCTCCTAGTGATCCACCCTTGGCAACGGTATCTTTGGTTTTCTAACCAATGATGACGGTTAACAGATCCATCCCTCTGCGGTGGTAGGCTTCGTAAGAGGCTGCCTAAATGCTACCACTCCTGTCGGAGCCCAGCGTCAAACAGTTTTTCTGTGTTCCGCTGGTATGTGGGAGAACCAGTGCCACTTTCTGGGTAAACTCGCTCCATCTTAGGCTTCTTTTTAACCGTAGAGTTAAGTATGTAGTCAAGAGCAAGCCCATTGATTATAGAAAAAAAAAACAAAGAAGATTATCAACTGAGAAAATTTTGCTTGGTTAATTTTCCCTGTAAAATGACAGATACGCTACACTAAAGATTATATTTGCTATTATTGATCGAAAATTTAACAATATAATATTATATTATAAAAAATGACAACGTGTGTCGTGTGTAAGTTATTTCTTGATAATAATATTTTACTCGCTATCTTTTCGAATAAGTGTTGTTTTATTGTAAAATATTGTAGAATTTTACAACTGGTGTGGATATGAGTGTGTCGAGATTTTTTACATTGTTTCAATGGGTGTTAAGGATTAATAATTAGTGTTATATCCGTTCGCATAAAGTTTGAATTGTATTAAACAAGTTTTTGCGTGTTGCGCTCTAGGTTTAAAGAGAATAACTCTTCGTAATACCATCGTTTTCTTTGCAAAACAAGTCGAAAAAGTGATGAACAACTTTAAATAATAGTTTAACACAATGTCTAATAAACTAAGAGAGATTTTGACACACTCTCTATAAGGGTAACACTAAAAGAATTAAGTAATTGGTAACTCTCACAATCCTTGCAATTTAATTGATAACAATGAAAAACTGATATTTTGAATTCTCGTAGCTATAAACAAACAAAAAAATATATTTCTATATTAAATTTATATTGTGGTAAACCAGTTTAGAGTTAACAAATAAGTTGCAAAGATATAAAAATCAGGCAACATTTAAATTATCTTTCATTACCTGTTATTTTGGAATTCCCAAAATATCTATAAATCTGGAGCGTAATGTTTGTTTATTGATTGTTGTATTTTAAGCATTTTACTTGTAGTTGTAATCATATCAATATGTTTAAGTCGGTTTAAAGACGCTCTTCTTTGCGAACAGGGCCGGGATCAGGCGACGGTGATGTAACGGTGGGTAACTTTTATTAAACCTCTATGGACAGCTATACTTACCTGAGTACGTGTTTCAGTACATGGGGTTTTCAAAAAACAATGGTTCGGCCAAGCTGCCAAACGCGTTATTTCGATAAAAAATATAATTACGCACACCTAGATCTAAGCAAAGACCGCAGCATTGTCTCGCACGCAACTCAGCAAATGATGATGTTTCGATTTCCAACTGTCTTTCTTTTTCATGGCGAGGTCTTAAAGTATGTGAAAGAGACGGATATATCCGTATTTACGGGAAATGCGTTGCGGTTTAGGACATCTGACTCAAAATATTTTTTTAAGTACTAAAATATATTTTTTTTTCCTGCTATCAACATAAAAAAACAAATATTTAATGGAGCCAATTATGAAACACTGCAACATCATTTAAAGTTGCACCAATATTGATTACGATCGACCCTATGGTGTCAGCTTAGTCTCTATCTTTGGTGATGATGGGTCATGGGTACTAATAAAGGTTTTTGAAAGGCTCCCTTACGTGCGACCCTGATTCCGGCCCTGTTTGTAGAAATACGATTTAAGCAATAAGCATCGATATTTTGCTTCGATTTTCTACTTAGATGTTGTGATACTCTGTCTTTTCAAAATGGCTGACAAAATTGTTAAGCAAGTCAAAGGGTTTTACATTAAAGCCTAGTAGCTTGATCAATATTTGAATAAATAAGTGAAACTTAGAATTCAAACCTTGATTTAATATGTAATGATTCATTTTAATATATTTTAGTATTTATTGAGAGATATAGAAGTCTCACATTTTCGACCGGAGGTAAGCATTGAAAACTAATTTTGTATATTCATCAATTTTGATAAATTGATATCAAATTCTATGTGTTAAGCTTAAGGTTTAAAATTAGTTGAGGTATTTTCAGATTGCCCTGCCCTTGGCTGTAGCCGATCGCAACAAAAATGTCAGCCATTTGAAAGAATTAAAGAGTTGATTTATTTAAGTTTTTCTAGTCATTTAATATCGTAATGTTCCTGGCACAAGTTGTGAGATTCAAATAAAATTGTTTTAGAAATAGTTTCAATAATTTTTAATTGATGATTTTTAAAGAGTAATAAAAATTTTATAAGTTGTAATTCTAAGTAGTAATGTATCCGGTAACACTAGCCGATATAATATTGTTTTGTATATTTTTTTTCTATTATGTTTCGTAGATCGCTCTGATGACGAAAAGACACTGAAACGATTTAACAAAAATGGCCATTGATCAAATGTAACACAATTTAGATCTTACATTCTATTAATACCAGCCGGTATCACGTCACGCGTCAGCGCTGTGAAAAACTTTTCAAGCAATTCCGTTCATAAAAATAATCTCATAATCAGGTCTAAGTGGTACTCGAGTAGTCAAAGAAAGTAAGGGAAATTAGGAGATTTGCTTCGTGCATTTGTCACTAACATTGGCATTATTTAAAATGACTGAGGATTGACTTCCGCTACTACAGTTTTGCCGCTGAAGAAACGTTTATTTTTAAAGGTTATTAATCGAGAAACGATTAAAACGATACTTAATTTCGCCGGAGCGATCGATTTTCTCGATTGAATCTACAATAAACAAAAATTTTAGTTAAATAATTGTATTTTTGCTCAATTTTTCAGTTTAAGTTAATTTTTATATAAAAATAATTTATAAAAAAAATGTGATGGAATTTAAAAATTTATTTGAGTGTGGATAATAGTTCTGTAAGAATGGGACACGTCAATAGATGTAACTGGCAACATTCTTAATATGATTTTGGCAAGAAGGCTTAAAAGGGCTTAAACCCAGAGACGTTAAAATAAATTGTAAAAAAAAGAGTTTGGCAAGAAAAATATGAATAATTTGGAATGGTACAACAACACAACTAAATTATGTATAAGTTCGGCTTAGTGTTAAGGAACCCATTTGTTCGGTATTTGATTTATTGACGTGTCACCGCAAAATAAAGAACCAGTTTTTAAAGTCGAATAATTGCAATAACTTTATTATTGCGGGCGGAGTCCCATCGATATTACAATATAATATACGATTCTGAATATTTCCTCTCGGTACCTATTTATATTTGAGAATTCAATAAATTATACTGTTACTCATAATTGCTGTTTTTTTATTAATTACCTCTATGCAATGTGGTAAATGCCCAAGTTATGTGTCTTGACCAACATTTAGGTCCCGGGTTCGATTCCCAAGCGGATTTTAAATTGAATCCGATCTGGAAAGGCAGGGGTGGCATAATCCTGCTTCGGAAGGCACGTTAAGTAATTGCGCCCTTAGACAAGTGGCTTTTTAATAAGCTTACGATAGTTCGATCGTTTGTTAACACATTAAGCGCTATGGAGGTCACCGTTGACTTCCAAACAATAAAATTTTAATTGTGTCTAGTCCTTCGGCAGTTAAGACGCTGACATGAGCCAAATTCAGCTCAATGAAGATTGTTTTGCTTTAAGCCTATGGCTCGTATTGTTGCCAAATTCTATGTAGTTGTAATTGATCATATTTTTGACCAGGTGGTTGTTTCCAAAACACGATTCTAAAAACTTTTCTCGATAGAAAATAATCTCTAAGTAGCCTCCGAAAATACATAAATTACCATTTTTCTCAGCAGTCCGTATAACAATGATAATAAAATTTTGCTATATTGTATATTACATGTTGTTTAAACAAATGGCTGATTTAGATTTTTAATAAAATGGCAATTTTAAATTGCACAACGAAATTTGTTGTTTGGCACTTAGGCCCTTCTATTCAATGCGCTTTTTCTCTGTCACTCCTATGGGAATCGACAGTGATAGCTGCGGCGCGTTCCAAAGAAATTCAAAGACGAATAAATTTGTGGGCGTGTTTATTGCTCAAGGTCATCTTAGAGGCTGAATGTAATTTTTATACATTTGTTATCTATTCGTCTGGCGTAAACGATATTAGAAAGGCACTTGCCTAATAATAAGAAATTGGTTTTGTCGGCTTCTGTCGCAACATGACAAAAGTTGTACACTCGACAGCACATCAAGTTAAACAGTTGAACTGCGATAACAGCTTTTATTTCGTAGGGCATAAAGGCGGTCTCAAGGTCAACATGTATAGTCTGATGTGCCGCCGTGTGTACATGTCACTTATACAGAGGCTCGTTATAGTCGACTTAATAAACTCTAACTCCATACAAGAGTAGTATAATTACATAAAAATAATTGTCTTCAAAATAGCAGTCCCAGGAGTAAGATCTAAGGGGCGTACATAAGAAGAATTTCCCAATACCAATGCGCGCGCACACACACTCTCACACACAAACACAAACACACACTTTCTCTTTCTCTTACACACACATGCACATACTTCGAAATTCAAAACTTACCTCCAGCAGGGTCCCAAACTAAAACCTTATACTAGAAAAGTCTCCAAAATATAGTCAAGCTCACCATAGAACCTTTTCTATATGATACGGGAGAGCCAGTAGGAATACGTTATTAAGAAAATAAATAAAACAAAACATCTTACCGCGACACCGATTTTATTCTTTCCAACGACTGCCTTTTGCCTAACAAACACATCATTTCCACTACACTCGGTCCTTTGTTCAACCCGCTCAGCACAGATCGTAGCAACTTCATCAAGTCCGGAAACTTCAAGTCATTATTCTTGGAGAAATCTCTCAATTTGTCCTTCAAAACACCTTCTTCGAAAACGTCTTGTCCCTCAAGGTAATCCACCAACTTGTGCAATAAATCCTTTTTGGTTATAACTTGAGTGTTCGCTGGCAGAATCCAGAGGAAACCGAATTTAGAAGTGACCAAATCCTCTATCTTTGTCACTCTAACCACAGACCAATTTAAGACTTTTTTAATGTGTTCTTCGCTTATATTGAGGTTGTGTGATGGGTAAGTCTGTTTGATCAAATCTTGGAGTTTGGCCACCAACTTTTGGGACAATCGGTCATCTTGCAATTGCCGTTTTATTTCCAATCTATTGCACTCTTGCAGAAGGTCCGGATTCAAACGGCTGGGGTGTGACGATATTTTATCGATTTGGAACTGTAAACAAAAAATTAATCTATGCAATATCGAATGATATGCTGATTATTTTCATTGATTGGGAATTGGGTAATTATGGCACTTCAATCAATTTTCATCGCTCATCATCATCAATCACTTCACAATCATAAATTTAGTATGCCAGTAGTAAACTATGACGTCACGAGTTACCGCACTAAAACAACTAACCATTTATTGATTTGAAAGCAATTAAAATTCTTATTAAACAAAAAAACTAAAATGAATGGTGTTTTTGAATTATTATTGGTGTATGGTACAGTCTTATACCCAACTAGGTGTTGCCCGCGACTTCGTACGCGACAATTTCTGTTTTTATGAGCGCGATTATTTTTGCAACATTTTTCACTGATGCTTTGCCCCTTTTGGTCGCAGCGTGATGTTATATAGCCTAAAGCTTTCCTCGATACATGGACTATTCAACACAAAAATAATTTTTCAATTCGAACCAGAACTTCCAGAGATTAGCGCGTCAAACAAACAAACAAACAAACAAACTCTGTCTCTGTAGTGTATGCGATCGGTGTAAGAATGCAGTAATAAGCCCTTTACACCAATGTCCCGGCTTCGAATGCCGGTCGGTTCTATTTACGAAACGATCGTTCTAAATTTGCTCGGGTCTGGAAGAGCCGACTATAACCTTCCACGGTTATAGCTACGCTTCGGAAGGCACGTTGGTCCCTTCGGTTTCAAGATGGCAGTCACGGAACATGGGAAAAGGTTAGAAATGCGGTGTAGGCGGGGCAGGCGCGCCACAGACGCACAGAATAAGTACTAGTACTCCGTACAGAAGCTTGACTTTGCAATGGTATTCAAAGAAATGTCAACTTAATGTCGTCAACGATATGGTGTAATTTAGTTTGCCTCAGTGTCAAGCACATTTTCGTTTAGACACCTACAGAAATCCATTGCAAGATAATTTCATTCTTATTACTCTGGAATATGATTCATAATACACTAAACTTATTCAGTGACGTTGTCATGAGGCGCGCTAGGGATGACTGCTACAAGAAGCTACTACTAGAATTAAACTAAGAATTACATTTGGATCACGATCACTATTTAAACAATTAAACACTGCACAGTATCTTTTTGCACGTTTTCTTTTTCTCTCCATTTCGGTAAAAGAACAAGTGAAAAACGGGCGCGTACTTCACCGCTTACTTGCGAAACTCAACTTTAGCCCACCCTGGTGGGTCGCCGCGCGTAGGTACGTTTTTGGTACCGACACGCGGAATTACACAGGCCTGGCAAAGGTTATGAGCAAACGGTACAAGCATTTGCTCATAGCGCTGGGATTGGTTTCTCTTGACGTCGTCGCGACGCTTTATTGGCGTTCTCTGAACTCGATTATATGTAATGGGGCGCAAGCGGCGACATCGATTCCCATACAAATGGCGCATGACAGCCTTTCTACCTTTTCCCATGTTCTGAGATGGCAGTCGTCAAAACATGTCAAGTTAGAGGCATGTTATAGATGGCTTGGAAAACACCTGACACCATACGATCCTGAAAGAAGTTATATTACTACTGATTACCTCATCATCATCATCATGTCAGTGAAACAACGCCTACTGCTGGACGTAGGCCTCCCCCAAGGATCTCCACAACGATCGGTCCCGCGCCACCCGCATCCAACGGCTCCCCGCGACCTTCGTCAGATCGTCGGTCCACCTGGTGGGGGGCTTACCAGATCGTCGTCCGGTGCGCGTTCGCCATTCCAGAACCTTACCACCCCAACGGCCATTGGTTATTCTTACTAGGTGTCCCACTGCCACTTCAGCTCCGCAATTCTCTAAGCGATGTCGGATATCTTAGTTCTGCGGAATTCCTCATTACTATAACCCTAACGCCCCGTTGGTCTAGTGGTTTAAATACCGGGCCAAGATCTCGGGGTCCCAGGTTCGAATCCCGGGTCGGGCAACAAAAAAGTTTCTAATTTTAGAACGTTGCTCGGGTTTGTGATCACCAACCCGCATTTGGCAAGCGTGGTGATTATGTCAGTACACCCATCATTGCTGTGGTAACTTGAATTCAGTGATGGAGGCCTTTTCCCTGCAGTGGGATGATTATATATAGGCTGTTACTTACTTACTATAAACCTAAAATGCCGCTTACCTCTTCGGCTAATTCTCCCATGGTCTTAAGTCTCACTCCAGCACCGGATACATGATCGAAGCCCCCACCAGATAAGGTTATGTAGTTCACTAATGCCAAGGGGAATACGCCTGCAACATATTAAATAAGTAGCGTGTGGTGGCGACTGGCGGTACATTAAGACGCTGACATGAGCCAAATTCAGCTCAATGAAGATCGTTTTGCTTTACGCCTATGGCCCGTATTGTTGCCAAATTCTATGTAGTTGTAGTTGATCATATTTTTGACCAGGTGGTTGTTTCCAAAACACGATTCTGAAAACTTTTCTCGATAGAAAATAATCTCTAAGTAGCCTCTGAAAATACATAAATTACAATTTTTCTCAGCAGTCCGTATAACAATGATAATAAAATTTTGCTATATTGTACATTACATGTTGCTTAAGCAAATGGCTGATTTAGATTTTTAATAAAATGGCAATTTTAAATTGCACAACGAATTTTGTTGTTTGGCACTTAGGCCCTTCTATTCCATGCGCTTTTTCTCTGTCACTCCTACGGGAATCGACAGTTATAGCTGCGGCGCGTTCCAAAGAAATTCAAAGACGATTAAATTTGTGGGCGTGTTTATTGCTCAAGGTCATCGGCTGCAGTCAGCGTCTTAAGGGGACTAATAGAGCTACGTGCTGCCTCCAATTGATTTAATTTTATTACTTCTAAACAAAATAAATTCTCAAGAAACTAGAACAGTATCATTTTAGCAAATTACCTCTAGCATTTATTGAATCACAGTAAACTTTTTATTTTGTTGTTTATAAAGTTGAATTTGTCGCTAACGCCAAAAGCGGCCCCTAGTAATAATGTACAATACGAAAGAATGCCAGAATGAAAAGCAGTTAACAGTGATTCAATAAATACTAGAGGTAATTTGCTAAAATTATACTGTTCTGGTTTTTTGAGAATTGATTTTGTTTAGAAGTAATAAAATAAAATCAATTGAAGGCAGCTCTAGTAGTCCAATTACGGCAATCGAAAATTTTACTCAAGGAATGTATTTTCAACTCATTTAATCGCTTATTCATACTATTATTATCTTACTTACTCACATGCAAAGTTTGGATGAATGTTGGTTACTCAACCACGCCAAAACGAAATAACGTCTGGGTGAAATTTAGTAAGTACGCAGATTTTTATATGTAATCAGCGTACATACTTTCGCATTAAGTGAAAGATGTTAATTTGAAATAATAATAGGGGTTAAAGTATGAAATTGCAGATTATTTTCCCACTTTTTATTTTGTTTATAGCTCTAAAGTATAGTCGTATTATTGCGTAATTCTTTTTGTATTGTATTAAAAACTAAATAAAGTAACTCTTGACTAAAAAAAAAATGCAATACTAGTGCCTATTACTTCAAAGGAAGTCGTTCAAAAGACCCCTTACAATGTGTCAGCTGACCTTCTTGCTTCAATTAAGTATATTTGTATTATATACTTTGATTTTCAGAAATTTAAATACTATAATGCGTAGCTTTATAACTATCTAACTTTCACCTTTAATTGCATCGAAAACGGTTCAGGCGTTTTTAAAAAAACTAAAAAATTGTTAGTATGGAAAAATGACTTTTCTCGATTTTGTCCGTACAAAACGGCAATTTCATATTTTAACCCCTAATATTATAGTGTTTATTTACCACTATTCTTGTAGTCTTCAACTCTGACGTCACTCTGCCTCTTGCTAAGTTTAGTTCCGTCCGCATTTACAATCAACGGGAGGTGCCCGAACTGAGGTGGGGTCCAACCGAATGCCCTGAAAATAATAAGCGTTCTGAATTCAGCAGGCTTAGAAAAGTTCTTCTTCTTCCTCTTCTTTTTTATGGCCACGAACTTGCGTTTTCCGCAGTGGGTACACTGTTCGGCCAGTATCACGTGTGCAGCTGTTACACGACAATACGAGATTTTTACAATACTTTAAGCGTACTTATCATAAAGCTTACAGGTTAATTTTATTAATGTTTATAAATTTTGATAAAGATTTTGCTTTCTAAAATAATAACAAATAGATGACAAATGTATGAAAATGACATTAGCTTACGATCAATAGTTTCGTAATCTAATATCATTATAATACATTTTTTATCTATTCGTGAAGAAATTCCATTTTCATTATACTTTAATATACAGGGTGTACAAGAACATGACGAAGACGCAACAAATAAATGATATTGTTTAAACTCATATCGAAATATTATTGAAATTGTAGTTATTCCGAATAAAAAGATTTAATCCTTTCGTCTGACTGGTACATACATACATACATATTATCACGCCTCCTTCCCAACGGGGTAGGCAGAGACCAAGGCCTTCCACTTACTACGATCCTGACATACATCTTTCGCTTCTTCCACATTCATCAATCTTTTCATGCATGCTCGTCGGTTTAGAGTACTCTTGACACTTATCACGATCAAATCGGGGATGTTCTGAAGATAGGTCACTATCTTCAGAACATCCCCGATTTGATCGTGATAAGTTCGTCTAGGCCTTCCTCTTCCAACCTTCCCTTTCACACTCGTCTTGTAGATCTGTCTAGTCATTCTTCTCTCATTCATCCTCTCTACATGCCCAAACCATCTAAGCATCCCTTTCTCAATCCTTGTGACAATATCTTCTTTCTGGCTGTCTGACCGGTTATTTAGATAATTGACGGTCAGGCAATTGATTCGTATCGTCCGCGTGCCCTATTTTAATTTTTGATTATTTTTAAGTGACATTATTTGTAAATAATATTTACGAATCTTTGACATTTGTATTTTGTTCTTTGTATAGGCCTTTACTTTCTCCCATCGTCTCAACTACTCCGTGCTCTGGTAAAACCCTGCATAATTGCTTTAAAAGTTTCAATATGTTGTATTTGTTTAACTTACTTATAAATAAGCAGATGTTTAGTAGTAGAAATCTGCCACTCAACACCTCTGAACACATGAGTGATATCCATGAGATGGTCATCAACCACATTTGCAAAGTGGTAAGTGGGGAAGCCATCGCTCTTCATCAACACTGGGTCGCCCTCATTCAAAGATACGTCGTAAGCTATTCCACCAAATATCAGGTCTTCGAATGATGAGCACTCAGAAGAAAGCTGGTAACCAGAGAATATTTAAAAAAAAATTTTAATGTATAGGGCCTGGTCTGGCAAAAAGTTTCGAATTCTTGAACTCGGCTCGGGTTTGTTAATCCCAACACGCATTTGGCAAGATGGTGATTATGCCTGTACCCACCTTTGTCACTACGCACGATTCGAACCGCGGTGAGGAACGCCCAATACATTTAAATAACTTAACATACATTCTTTATTTTATAGCCTTAAATACATTTAACATTGCTTTCCTTATGATTAAACTAAATAAATAAAAAATAAAAACATATTCGATTTCCACTTGAAGTTCTTGTCCTAAGTATGTTTCTCAGCAACGCAATGTACACGCAACGAAAATCTACGGATGCCATGTAGTTTCACTTCAATAATGACTACCTTACCTTAAATCTTATACAATAAGGAGTACCAGTTCCAATCTTCTCGCTAATATCTTCTTGAGTCAGGCTGCGGCAACGATTGTCGTACTTTGGTATTCTCTGCGACCGTAGTGCATCTCTTCGGAGTAAATATAGCCGCCTTTCAGTGCAAAAACATTTGTATGCTGACCCATTCTCTAATAGTTTAGCAATGTATTTTCTAAAACAAAGTTTTATATTATTTGTATTGTTCTTCCAAAATCATGGCGCTTGCAACAGTGCCGAACGATCATAAATACAAGGTACATGGTAGAAATCTCGAAATAACTAATTCTTACGATAGTGGCCATAAAAGTTGAAACCTGTGTAATTTTTATATTTTTTTTTTAAATTTATATAAAAATGAAGAAATTCTTAACTCTAATTTATTTCATTTCAAGAAAAAAATGGTAGAAGTATGTCCAGCAGTATGCATTGTTTGACTATTATTATGATGATGATGATATGATAATAAACAAATCGGACTAAATACTTTGTGACACTGCAGAGCATTTTGATGCATATTATCTCCAGTACTAGTTATTTATTAATTTAATTAATGATAAAATTAAGAAATATTTACTGGTATATAGACACCCTTTCACTCTGCACATATGGGCCGTAGCTGCCGTTGATTCCTGGGCCTTCATGGCACTCTATCCCTGCCCACTCTAAGTCTCTTACCAATGCTTCAACTGCCCCTTCAACCTTTCTACTCTGGTCTGTATCTTCGATTCTAAGAATAAAACTACCATTACGAGATTTCGCAAACAAGTAATTGTACAAAGCCGTCCTTAGGCCACCTAAATGGAGGTACCCTGTAGGACTAGGAGCAAATCTCACTCGAGGAACCTTAGTATTCAAAGTATGACGCAGTGTTGTATAAGACGATGTCAGTATGCGACTTAACATAACAGAATTCATCTTACAGGCTTTCTTTCCTTTAATTTTCCTTTCATAACTTTGCTATTTTATTACTATATTATTTATTTTATGCTTAATTTATTTTATTAGGTTAGGTTTACAACAAGTACAACAACAGTAATCAGCTGACTGTCAAACTGACTTTTTTTTTACAGTTCAGAAATCATACATTACTTTTTATCTTCAGCCTCGAAGATATTGATTTCAATAGAAACTTTTTCTTTTATCAGTTAATAAATATTGGTACTGAAAAAAATTAGGAAAATCAAAAATAGATGACACAATACCGTAGGTATCACAAATCTTAATATCAATTCAAGTATTGTGAGCTATTTTTTTGAACGAATAATATATTGTCTATGAAATTTGATCAGTATTGCACACAAGTACTTTACTTACCCTGAATATAGGGTATACTACAAATGTAGTGATGGTAACTAAAAACGTTTAGTAAATCGGCGATAGTTTTTAAATATTATAAAACTTACCAAAGCACTTAAATCTTTTTGAGACGGTTTTTTAAGCAAATAAATTGCTGGTCTAAATTAAAAATAGCCTCACTCACAGTTACTATCAGAGAGAAAAACCATAAATAAAGTTGGTCGACACAAACAATATCTTGGTAGCTCAATTAGTAAAGTTTTGGCTATCCTGTAATGCATTTGTACAAACATATATCTGAATAATTGTTGTCTAACATTTTATTTTATTAACTCATAACCACGCATAAACTCCTCAATAATAACGATTTAACAATGTACTGATTTCAATAAAATGTTCTCCCGTGATCATGGCGCTTGCAACAGTGCTGAAATATCCGAAACTTATAATAAATAAGGTACATGGTATAAATCCCTAATTAAATAACTCTAACGATTTAACAAAGTAGGTATTATCATAATGTTGTCATTCAAAAAGGGTCATTTCTTGGATTCGCATAGCAATAATATTTGTCTATGATTGTTATTTCACTTTGGTACTGATGTCGAAATAACAGTGAAAGTCATTATTATTAGTAAAAATCGTACGAAAATGGTGAGTAATCATTGCCAAACACGCAATAAAACACAATTCTAAGGAATAATTAAACATATCTGTATCACATACTAAATTGCGTTGAGTGACAGCTAAGCAGTTTGATAGGTTATGACTTTCCTGCGTTTTCTTTCAGAATAAATTAAAATCGTCACAGAGAGACAAAGTGAAGAAATTCGTCGCATTCACGCAGACGAGTGAGACCACGGCGATATACTGTTTATCTCAGAACGATTGGAAATTGGATCTGGCGAGTGACAATTATTTTCAGAACCCTGATGCATATTACAAGGACCCTGTCAAGGCATCAGTCGATAGAAAAAAGCTAGAACAACTATTTAATAAATACAGAGATCATCAAGAATCAGATAAAATCACTGTAGATGGGGTAATGAAGTTCTTAGAAGATTTAAATCTTAGTCCAGAATCAATTTTAGTTTTGATAATAGCATGGAAGTGTAAAGCGGCTGTGCAATGTGAATTTACGAAAGATGAGTTCTCAATTGGTTTACTGGAACTAGGAGCGGACAGCATAGAAAAGTTGAAAGCGAAACTGCCCACGCTTGAGTCAGAAATAAAAGATACTAACAAATTCAAAGATTTCTACCACTTTACGTTCAATTATGCAAAGAATCCCGGTCAGAAGGGCTTAGAACTGGATATGGCAATAGCTTATTGGAATATTGTGCTCCGTGGCAGGTTTAAATTTTTGGACGCTTGGTGCAAGTTTCTTACGGTTAGTAATTTCATTTTATTTTGCCTATACAAAATGTAATCGAAATATATAACATCATTTTCTTTTATGAGGAAAGCTTAACTACAATGCAGAGTACCAATATAAGCAACACAAATGGCTGTCAGCCAAACAATCAATATTTGTTTATAACAGGTATATAGACAGATTATTCAGTGTTAAAACTCAACATGAGACTAAATACCATCCATGGTTTCAGATATGACTTTTTTAAATTTCAAGAATTTAGTTTGATAATGTCAATAGTGAAATATATAACATAAAATGATAGCAATAATAATAATAATCTAAATAGGATTAGTCAAAAAAGTCAGTCATTTTGTCCAAAAATTTCAGGAACACCACAAGAGATCCATACCAAAAGACACTTGGAACTTGTTGCTAGACTTTGCTACGCAAATTGATGATGGTATGAGCAACTACGACGCTGAAGGTGCTTGGCCGGTTCTAATCGATGACTTTGTTGAGTGGTGCCAGAAGCAAGGCCTCACTGCAGATGCGGTTAAAGCTCTCGAGCCGGCGTCTGGCTAGCTGACACTGATAGGCTTCGAGCACTATGAAGAAGGCCTCGTATATGTAGCAAGGGACCCTGAGCACAGCTTGGTGGAAACCTTAAAAGCATACATCATCCTAATAGTGTCTCGCTTCGTGCTCTATAGTCTTGAGCTATGTGCAGTCGAGTGGCTTGTCATACTCATACTGCTTGAGTTGTGTAGCTGACTGAACTGTGACGTGTTATATTGATTTAGATAATAACTGCCGCAGAAGCCTATAGTTTTTAGATAAGTCCAGTCTTGAGTTCACTCTACTGTATAGGGCTCGTGCACTATTCGTCCGTTAGATAAAATTATCGTGTAGACTCCTTTATCAAGTTCATTACCTACTCCAGGGTAACATTAATGGGATATGGTTACTTTATCAGAGACCACGTAAGGAATAATTAAATGTTTTTTCAAATTTTTCAAAGTTCTCTTACGTTATAGGATAGTATGCCGTCAAATTTAAATTAAGATGTAAATATGTATATACACAGTAATGATATTACTTTTTTTAGTATTAAAGCTTAGAATTTTTTTTCAGTTTCAATTTTTATCAGCTAGCAAACGTAAAATTGTTTTACAGTTAAAATGATTTTAAAGTCTAATCCATACAAATAGATCAAATATGTTAACAATTAAACAATAATTGCTGTTTTAACTTATTAAAATTTTGCAGAAGTTTGTCATTGAATTGTTATAAAATCGGATGTAATAATAACGGTGCAATGTTCGAAAATAGTTATTATTTGCTTTATAGTAATCTTCAATATGGCAATGTATTAGAATTTTAGATATACGGGTTAATTGTTAAAAATTGACACCTAAAAAGTATCTTTCATTC
Organism: Anania crocealis; assembly: GCA_949315895.1. Classification (NCBI taxonomy): domain Eukaryota; kingdom Metazoa; phylum Arthropoda; class Insecta; order Lepidoptera; family Crambidae; genus Anania; species Anania crocealis. The sequence goes on from OX438880.1 coordinate 4,452,989, forward strand.
GTAACAACAGGAGTTCTATGTTAGCGTGATCTGTGATTTCTGATCTATAGGTGTTACAAGATATTTGTCTTGTATAAAAGAACAACTTAAATTTAGGATTATTTAATACTTTTAAAAAAGTGTTCATTTAATACTTGTGCTTCTACGATGAAAACTCTTTAGGCGTAATTAAAACTATTGATCAATGATATTATATATCTATTTTTTAAATTAGAGTTTTTAAACTAAATTCATAATTAAACTAAAAACAGTGTGATTATTCATTTTAACAATATTCTCATTAATTTTCATTGTTAGATGTTTCTAGGGGAAGTGTTGTTGCTTCTAGAATAACATTGAATTCAAATCATAATTAAGTGTTTGGTACTTAGTTTTAATGTACAAAAGATGAAATTGATGTATTGAGTATTAAATAACATTAAAATTGTTAAATAAACTTTTTTAGTTTTCATTACCAGCCTGTGTAGGTCTTTGGTGTTTTTACCTTCTTTTTATTATACAGGTGACTTTTTCATAATCTTTAAATTTTTTATAGGCGTTCACAATGATATTTAAAAAGTACTTTTTAAATATCAGTGGGCGTTTAGTATCGTATTTTTGAAGTAAAAAATGTAAATCAAGTTTTCACCCAAAAATATTTTTCGCAACAAAGTAGTTTTCAATTTTTACGGTCCTAAGCCTGTTAAGGTATGATGGGATAGTCAAAAACTTATGAATAGTATCGTAATGAATGAAATGCGCATCGCTTAAAAAAAGTGTTGCGAGGTAGAAGGCTGTAGGTACCAAAAAATTTTTATTTTTGGCGGACATTTTCTAGGTGTTTTATTTTGACATTTTTGTAGTGGATTATACCAAAAGAAAGAATACGTCATTTGTTTTTTGTCTCGTAGATTGCGCACTATATTAAAAGGAAGGTGGTTAAAATTTCACCTGTATACCAGCGCGCCGCCCGCTGCTCCATTTATTTCTTAAAAGCATATATCGCTCTTCTGAGATATTTTTTTTTGCATTCGCTTACTCTTTTGTAAACTAAGTTAAGATAGTTTTGATTTGCCATACCCCTTTTAAACCCCCTTAAATGATTTTTTCTGGGATACAAACTATCGAGTGAGTCTTTCTAATCCCGGGACGTTAGTGTATAGCGTTGTGTCCAAAAGGAGTGTATTAACAGACTCGTGGGTTGTTTCTACACAGGTGCTCTGTGTAGGACGCAATATTTGCAGAAAATGCAAAGCATGATTTAAAGACCCAAGCATACAAGTGTTTTTCTAAACGCAGCGCGTTTTGTCTATATGACCACGAATCACGATAGCGAGTCGAACGTAGCTTGTAGTTTGGAGACTATCGAGTTCTTCTACGCTTTATAATGGAGATATTTGTTGAGCTGTTAACGTGCGTTCCGAAAACTCACATTCGGCCCAGACGAACACGCGTTTAAAATACACGGTGTGCATGGGCCCTAAAGGGCCCTAAGATGAAGCAAATAAAGGTTTTGTGCAGAAAATATATTTGGAGTTTTGATTTTTATTGTTAGAGCGGCAATTTTAGCAAAACCCTACCATTAATGTATTTCATTTAATGTATCTCATGATGTCCTGTTGGTAGGTCCTACGTACAGTTTCATATTGTGATTTATACCGACACTTTCCGCTCAAAAGTTTTAAGTAGGTACTATAGCAATTCTACTATACGATAGCATATAATATTAAATTTTCTCTACTTATGGATTTCGTAAGAGGCGTCTAGAAATTACCGTGAAGAAGACGACTGCTCGCGTTCCTCGACTATTTCAGCTAAAGCCTACTTTTGGAGATTACAATTCCTATTTATTTGCATTCCAAAATGTTACAATGGTTATTATTGTATTAGACAATTAAACACAACTAAATAATAATCTATTTGATGGATCTTTAAAATTTTTGATGTCGGTCGCAGTCTCAGATCCAAAGATTATTACCAATAAGTTTCCAGATTTGCTACTGCTATGTTTGCTGTTGCGTTGCGATGTCTTTGCCACTACAAAGACAAAAAAAGTTGAGTTTTGCGCAGGAAACGAAAAAAGAAAGATGGACTTTGTTTCGTAATTTTGTGAAATTATCCTAAGGGGTCACCCATAAATTACGTCACACGATTTTTAAGATTTTCAGACCCCTCCTCCCCCCTTGTCACGCATTTTTACGAAAATTCCCATACTATTTTGCGCAATGTCACCATATGTTAGACCCCTCCCCCTTAATGTGTGACGTAATATGTGGACGACCCCTAAGCGGCATTTACTCTGATAACAATGGTGGCATTGTTCCAATAAAGTGTCAGTGAGTAGGATAAATCAAATCAAAGTGAGAACGAAAGGCGCTTCTATTTGACTCGGATCCACGTTCTCGCGTAAAACTCTTGTGATCATTGAAATTTGTAAACCACCCTTACACTTCAATGAGTTAGGTTAGTTTAGGGTTAGGATAGGTTAAGTTATTATGTGTTAGTAAGTATGTAAGATAAAATTTTATGTTTTTATTAAGAATGTAGAATTCCCACTGATGTCATGGCAGCATGGTTTCAGACTTTACCCGGTTCCAAAAGGAACAACTAAACAAAATAAAAACAAATATACAAAAAAAAGTTGTCATCTTGACAGTTGACATTGACGTTTTGTTGGTTGATAAATCGACGTCAACGATCTGAGATTTTACAGAAAGTTACATTTTCTTCTTTCATTGTAGCAAACAATTAATAGAAATGTCGATCCGTTTGGGTGGTGTTTTAAAAGAATTGAGAATCCACTTGTGTCAGACTAATTCACAATCTGCAGGCGTTAGGTAGGTTGTTTACTTGTGATTACATAAACAGTGCCATAACCTAAAATTGCTTTATGAGCTTTTGTTTTCCAGGGAATTCATCCAGAAGAACTATGTGAATATCAAGAAGGAGAACCCGACTTTCCCAATATTGATTCGCGAGTGCAGTGGTGTTCAACCTCGGGTTTGGGCCCGCTATGGTATGTACCGTATTTACCTGTTACATATTATTTATATATTTTTTTAAAGATTTAACGGGCGATAACTCGAATTAATTACTTAACTATTAAAAATCTATGTAGCATATTGTGGACTTGTTAACAGTTGCTGGGCTATAGCAATATGCAGGAAACTTTAAATTGATTTTTTTTATGTTATGTCGTAACAAAAGATGGCAATAATTTCAGAAAAGGGCCATGAAGTCTATATGTCTCTCTGTGATTTAAATGCTGATCAAGTGTTTGTGATTATAAAATCACTGGTCAAACTTTAATTTGCACAGCTAATAAAAAAATTGTGAGTTAAATATTGCCTTGTCAAAATCATCTAACTTGATGTAGATTGGTAATTTAGTTTAGTGTATTTTGAGACGTAAATTGGTATTAATATTATGACATTCTTACATGGTATAGTAGTTTTACCAAAGCCCACTGTTTCAACTAAAAAACTTTTCATGAAATTCATATGTATTTATTATGCAGTAGATAGTATTACTTCACGTTTGTATTTTATAGCTGTGATCATGATTTATTTACATTGTGACTGAATAATAATAATAATAAGTTTATTTGTACCAAAATTGCTACATCTGGTATCTTAAAAATAGGTACAAGGTATTGGCGACATAATAATAAGATACGGTTGAACGTTAAGCCTTGAATTGTGACTGAATAGTATTGATATAATTCAAATTAACGCTTCAAACCCCAAGCGACAACCGGTTGTCGCGATAACAATTGATTTTAATTGTGTCTGGAATAACTCATGATCGAGGGATTAATAATCAAATTTTTTGTGTATTGACATAATGAAAATTGAAACTCGATAGTTATTTACTTTATACAATATTTTAGCAATATAATTGGAATTATAATATCAGTATATTCACTTGAAAAGCTATGTCTCAGACAGGACTCGAAGTTGCATCTCCTCGCATACCCGGTATGAGGTACCCCAAGGAAATGTGGGTTCGAGTCCCATCTGAGACATAACTTTTCAAATCAATAGTTATTGTCAGATTCTTCTCTATGCTCTTCTTCTAGTAAACTTTGTGGAGCAAAGGAATCCTGCATATCTAGATAAAAGTGAATATAAGGTGTAACAAAATCAAACACAGATCCGAAAACCACATATTGTCTCCATCACTAGGATATTTTTTTTCTTCAGGACCATACCTGGGAAACAGCTGGTTCTGAAGATTTTTATTTTATTTATTTATAGCCTTTATTCAGAACACATTTTATTACAAAGTTTGTATTTTTTTTCTTTTAATCAGTTATGATTGATTCTGTGTGCTTTTGTGCAAAGGCCTCCACTAATCTGGTCCAGGTCTTGGTCATTCCAGCCATTTCTTTGATTTCATCTGCCCACCTTTTATATTGCCTACCCCTGTTTCTTTTATAGCCTCTAGGGCACTGTAGTGTTACAATTTTGCTCCATTTATCTCCTCATCTTAAAGTGTGTCCAGCCCATCTCCACTTCAGTTGTTTTGTTTTGTATGCAATGTCTGCAATTCTTGTTTGATCTCTTAAATTCTTGTTGCTTATTTTATCAATTCTCCTTTTCTTTATTATGCTCCTTTCCATGGCTCTCTGTGTTGTACTTAACCGTTTACATTGTGGCTTCGTGAGTGCCCATGTTTGGCAGCCATATGTGAATATCGGAAGAATGCATACATTGAATAGTTTTCTCTTGATGTGTATGCTTATTTGACTGTTTCTCATGATCTCTTTAAATGATCAATATTTCTTCCAAGCATTTCCTATTCTTCTATCTATTTCCATTGCCGTTGGATCATGGTTAGATATAGGTTGACCTAGGTATATATAATCCGATACATAATACTCGATGTTGCTGTCATCTATTCTAATTGCTTTGGTATTTGAGAGTCCAACCTCCTTACTAGCTGTATTCAGATCTGTGAGCATTTGTTGCAATTCGTCTGCATTTTTAGCAAAGTCCACTATGTCATGGGCAAATCTCAAATGTCTTTAATTCTTACCAGATATATTCAAGCCCTTCATTGTCCAATCTTATTTACGGAATACTTCCTCTAAGACTGCTGTAAACAGTTTGGGGGATAAAGGGTCGCCCTGTCTCACCCCACTTAGTATATTTATGTTAGAGCCTTCATTTTCCAATTTAATTTTTGCTGTGGTGCCAGTGTAGATGTTCTTAATTATCCTAATGTACTTGTACTCGACACCCTGATTCCGCAGGGAAATTTTTGAATGGTCCAGAGAATCAAACGCTTTTCAATAGTCTACAAAACAACAGTGCTATTGGATGTTATATTCTTTGCATTTTTCTGTTATATGTCTAGCGACCTGCAAGTGATCTACTGTAGAGTAGTTGTTTCTGAAGCCTGTTTGCTCTCTAGGTTGATTTTCGTCTAATGTTTTGTTGATACGGTTGAGAATAATTTTTGAAAATATCAGCGGATCAGCGGTAGTACCTAAACGCTGCTTCTGAGCCATGGATCGCGAGTTCGATCGATCCCCGCACAGTACAAATATTTGTGTGCATGAACATGTCTGTTTGTACTGGTCTGGGTGTTTTCTATGTGTTATAAGTACATAATTATGTATTTACAAAAAAAAGTATATAAGTAAGTTTATCGGTTGTCTAGTACCCCATACGACAGGGTACTTAATAGTAGCTTAATTTGGGACTAGATGGCTCTGTGAGGCCCAGTAAGGCATGTCATAAAAAAAAATTACATCAAACTTATAGGCCTATAGTTGCCTCCTATGTCACCTCTGCTGCCTTTTTTGTGTAGAAGTTTGATAATGCTGTTCTGGTATTTTTTCTGTTGTAAGGACAATGTCAAAGATTTTGGTCAGTAGGTAATGGTGCAATAATATCTTTTGTTTCAAGTAACACTTCATTTGAAATATTATCAGGCCCTACTGCTTTTTTCTTTTTTGTGTGCTGATTGCTTTTTCGACTACCTCGGAGTCCGGTAGTTCAGTCTGCATAGTTGTTGATCTTCTTGAGTATAGGTCTCTATAGTAATCAGTGGCAGTGCTCATAATGTCCGGTCTTTGGTTTTGTCTTTACCAGAAGCATCTTTTAGTTTCGGTATCCATTGCTCCTTTTCTTGTAGTATTTTAATGGCTTTTTTAGTTCCTCCAGTTTTTTCTATTAGATCTTTCATTGTCTGCAATCTGTGGTGTTTCCGAATGTGGTTCCGAAGATATTGAGGGTCAAAGACACAATTTTGTTTTCCATTTTATTAAAAAAACTGTTGCCAAACTTAAAAGCTTTTCTTCTTACAAACATAGTTTTTTTTATTTTTATTATTTCGTTCATAATAAGGCTTCTTTAAATACAATACGCAATGTACGGCTCAGCGCGGACGAATTTTAACTTAGCAGCCATCTCCAGCTCAGCGGTCCACGCTCCGGCTGCTTTACATTGCACGCTATGTATTATATATGTATATATGCGAGTCCCAAAAATAAAAATCATTTCCCAGCTATAATATTTTGTAACATGACTTGGTTTACTTTACAGATTGCGTAGCTTCAGGATCTGAGTTTAGTTTTTTTACACCCTGAAGACATCGCACATAAATGCTTTGAATAATTATTCAATGCATTGTATTTTAAAATACTAGCAATTGGACCATTTGGATCAGCGGTAGACCCTGAATATCTTCGGAACGTGGTTTTCGGATCTGCGTTTGATTTTTTTACACCCGTTATATTTATGTGCTTTATTTCTATAAATATTTATGTGCTATCAATTGCAGAAAAAGGAGTGGAGCGCAGTTCAGCTCTAACCAACTTATCGGCAGCTGATGTATTGTCCACCATCAAACAACTAGTGAAGTGATATTTTAACTATTGATTATGTACATAATAATATAGCATGTAGAATATTATGATAAATTATTTGGAATAACGTCCATTTGATTATTATTATTATTATATATATTTTATTAATTAAAACGGTTTGCACCAATTATAATAATTAATCACATTATCTTACAAATACCAAAATACAATCAAATTAATTACATTACATAAAATAAATACATTTCAATTAAGTAGGTACATCCAACAATACCTAATATACATCGATTCCATATCAAAAAATATTTCTAAATATAACAAACATATTTAAATTATACATTATAATTTCCAATCTTATCAATTTTAAACATTAATAAAAAGAAAAGGAGCTAAGTGGCTCTTTCACAGTATCTCAGGCATGCCCTCACCAGCTCAGGCCATCTGTCCGCGAACACATCAATTTGTGTGTCTGTACTCAGGAGACGGTTGAGTGCGGAGAGCATACGAGGCACTGGAGAGTTCGCTCGCGCCCTTGTACGACCGGTAGGGACGCTAAATAACTTATCTTACGAAGCCGGCGATAATTATTTGGTGTATAAAGTTGACACAGTACACGAAGAAGATCGGGCGCATCAACGAAACCACGAAGGACCCTGCAGGCCATTAATATTTGGTCATGATCCCTTCTTACCTCTAAAGAATTGAAACCCAAGCAACCCAGAAGATATTTGGTGGGGTAAAGAAAAGGGTAATATCCGTAAATGTGCTTATAAAGATATCTGAGAAATGCTTTCTGTACTTTCTCGAGAAGAAGGGAGTAAGTACTCTCGTGGGGGCTCCACACACAGGCACTACTCTCGAGTTTACTGCGAACTAATGCATTGAATATCAATTTAATCACTGCACTGTCAAAGTCGCGAGCGTTTCTCAAAACAAAGCCTAGCCTTTTGAAGGATTCTTGAGCAGTCATTTTTATGTGCTCGTGGAACGTTAGTCCACTGTCGAATGTTACTCCCAGATCCTTCATAGTGGAACATCTTGTAATTGGATTATTATTTATTTGATAATTAAACAACAAAGGACTCCTGCTTCTTCCAAAGCTCATTACGTAGCATTTAGATAGATTGAACTCCATTCTATTCATAACACTCCATTCAAAGGCCGCCGTAATGTTCCGCTGTAGCGCCAAACAATCTGCTTCGGAAGAAATTTCGCAATAAAGCTTAAGATCGTCTGCGTATAATAGACATTTAGCATGACGAAAAATGGAAGGTAGATCATTTACCATTATAAGGAACAGCAGCGGTCCAAGGATTGATCCCTGACTAACACCGGAGCGAGTATGGTATGATTGGGACTCGTATAATCCTAGCCTAACATACTGTTGACGGTCTCCCAGGTAATCAGCGATAAGTCTATAGAGACCAGGCGTAAAGCCCATGGTGCACAGTTTGCCTAGAAGGATATCATTATCAACTCTATCGAAGGCCTTACGGAAATCGAAGTATAATACATCCACCTGTCCACCCCGGTCGAGCTTGGCGGAAATGAAATCTACTAAGATCAGCAGATTAGTATTGACTGATCTCTTTGAACGAAAACCATGCTGTTCAATACAGAGGTATTTCTGGATTTGTGCAAGTATGTGCTGATGCAGGATAATTTCGAAAACCTTACCAGGGGAAGATAAAATGGCGATCGGACGATATTCCTCTACATTGGACTTATTATTGCCTTTAGGTATAGGTGTTACCCTTGAAATCTTCCAGGGTTGAGGGTATCTGCCAGTTTTTAACGCAAGATTATATATATGACATAGAGGCTCATTTAGGTATTTCTTGGCATACTTCAAAATAGAAGGCGGGAGGTTATCTGGACCAATTGAACTGTTACGTCTCAATTTATTGATACCGCGAATTACATCTTGGCGGGTAAAATGAGTAATGTTTACGTAGTCACCATTACATGCGCTATCCCCCTGCATATAGCTGTCAACATTCAAATCAGGAACATCCGAGCGAAAAACACTTACAAAGAAGCTAGGGAACGCTTCTGCCGCCTGTACCCCAGAGACCAGTTCACCATTATAGGAGACGTTTGGTTCGAACCCGCCCTTTGCACGCAGACTAGAAATATGGTGCCAAAAGGCTAGAGGGTTTATCAAGATATCGTCTTCCATTTTTTTCGTGTACGATTTGTAAGTGTAATGTGGGACGATGGTGTCAAATTAAAGATGTGTTACGTGCGCACTGTTCGGTTTAATAATCCTCCACTTATAACTACAGTAAGGCTTATATACTAAGGCGGGGGGCGAGGTGGCTCCTACACTACACCTTCCCCCTATTGGAAAAAAAAACAATACATAATTGGTTTTGTTTTTTGAAATAAAAAAATATTTTTATAAAAGAGAAGTTAAAATCAACAAATGTGGTACAATTTCGTAACATAAAACAAAGAAAAAACTGATTGAGCATGATCTAAATTTTACAATTTCTTTGAGATATTAAATAATTGCAATGGCTTACAAATAATACAATTTAGAATGAATGTAGTAATTGATAGGTTTATAATAATAAAAACATATAAGTTATAGCATTGCTGGAAGTACTATTAGGTATTTCAACAAAATTATTTCAGAAAAAATACTACAAATAAAACATATCCTTTGTCATTGTTTGCAAAAAGTTAAAATTATAAATTTTTTACTAGAAAAGTAACATTATGAAGAAATATTAAGACTAACTTATGCCTTAACTTTATGATTACATACTTAATTAGCTTATTCTAGACGGGTTTGAAGTTTTTATCCTTTTAAGTAGATAGGTACACATCTAAACGAAAAAAAAAACTGATTTCTTGAAAATTAAATGAAAACAAAAATAGAGACAAAATGGTCACATAATATTAACATAATGTTCACATGAAAATCTTTTATTTTTGCTTGTCTTGTTGCCTTTCTTTATTAAACAACATTTCCATCTATAATTTTTTTTATTAGTAATTTATCTTATCCTTTATACAGTTCTTTATTCCAACAATACTTTAACAAACAATATTTTTCATCTACATTGATTTAATGTTTCGTCTTTAATCTTTTCTTTACTTAACCTTTCTCATTACAATCATTAAACATTTTATTTAGACATCACACGCTATCACAATATACTATGGTCATACTTTATTCTACACATATACTCGTAAATGGTACTTTTTACCCCTTGGGTATTTTACATTTGGACGGCCGTCCCAACATTATACATATTTATTTATTTATTTATTTAGGTACAGTTAATTATTTGTCGACAATAACTTATCATTAGCCTGTGCACAGCTTTATTTTTAATTATAGGGACATGTTTTAAGACAACTTTTGGTCTCCAACCATTTACACTGAGAGAAACTCGTCTACACTATGTTCAAACGAAGGATCTGTTCCCTATACTGTACCTCGTACCATTTATTGACCATCTATTTATTAACTACATATGGTTCAACTTTTAAGATTCTATAAACTCCAACTGTTTACACAGAGAAATCTCGTTTCCACTATGATTAAACAGAAGTATGTGAACCTATACCCTTTTTCTGTGTGAGTCTAACATTCTATATGTTTCGATAACTTCTATAAAAGTACCAATCCTATTCAAACTTTAAACTTAACATCATTACCAAAACGAATCCTTTAACAAAAATAGCTCTTACTCCTATTGGGTGATCAGTCCAATTGGATTGTCATAATTCTGACTAAAGTATTCCCATCTATTTAAGTCATTTCAGCAATACCAAACCATTTTTAACATTACTACTTATAACAATTCCAAACATTCGACATTTACTTTACTTCTACTTCCATAAGTCAAACATGTAACTAATGTTATCTGGTAACAAAAGATATTAAATAAATTTCTTTACACAACCTAATCCCTAATAAATGTTTTCTAATAGTAATAACAAAACTTGTTTATATGTCCATCACTTTAACTACAAACAAAACCTTTTAATACAACCTTTCTTCTAAATACTCGTATAAGTAAACAAAATCAAATTATCAAATCAAAGTGTGAAATATCAATAATCTATTAGTTTATAAAACTATTTTTGTTATTATATCTCAACTGATAAGTTAATACAGTACGTAGTTGGTTTAAAATTACAACAGAAGTTAAATGCACGTTAACAAAAACAATCACTATGAGTTTGCATGTTTACAACAGTAACAAATTACTAACACTCGTTTCCAACTAATAAGGACAGTTTAACATTTCGCAACAAGATACTTGATAAACAATTTTTGTGCTGATTCGCGACATATTGTGTGTGACCGTATGCATATGAAATTCCTTGCCTTATTTGAAACTCTTACTAACACGTAACTCTAGATTGATTCTAATTATAACAATTTGAAATGAAGCTTGTTGACTTTAAAGGTAGTACATTGTAAAAATTTTACATAAGTATAAATGCAATTAGTCAACCTTTCATATGGATTCTTGTTTGTTGCAAATGTTGATTATCATTAAGATCAAATACATTACGTTTGCATCATGACTTAAGTTATTATCTACTAATCTCTATTGAATCTAAATCACAAAACGTTAAAACACTTTTTAAACAAAAATTAAATTTAACCTTTAGACAAAACTTTTTTTTTTTTGACGAATTAAGTACGTAATTGTTGTTGTAAGAAAATATTAGATTAAAGGTATTTCAATAGGTTTACAAACAGGTACATTATGATTGACAAACATAACATTAACATTTTAAATATTATTGTATGTTTTAAAATGGATAGTTACATTATCGATTTAAATTTTAAAACATAAATATTAGTAATTAGTTAGGAAATACACAATTTGGAATGTTGTTAAAAAAAACAACCTAAATTATATATTTTTAGGCTACCTAAATAATTATTTTTAGATACATATTATGAAATAATGATTTTTTACAATAACTCAGTAGTAGTTAAATGTTTAACAGATATTTCAAAATAGGCTGTACACAAAAATATTGTTTTTTCAAATAAAAATATGTTAGCTTGTGTTTAAACAAATATTTACTTTTAATAAGAATGAAAATAAAATTTATTAAATAATTAATGTTAGCTTAGGTATTATGAAATTAGAATCACATACTTAAAGAAGGCATATTAGTTTGGATACATCACAAAAGAATTTTTTTATTATTTTATTAACATATAATATCAAAAAATAATCAAAATAACTATTATTTACTTTAAAAATCGACATTAAATAACATTTTACTTTTTCTAAGAAAATATTAATGTAAGGCGTAAATTTCGATGTGTTAATATAGATTTAAATTTATTTAAATTCAGTACACAAAAGGTGTAAACTATAAGTATTTTACAAAATTAATTACACACGTTACAGTGCATTAGGTTGATTGATTACAGTACATAGGTACAATAATTTTGAGGTTGAATATCTTTACACTATTGAGAAAAAAAAATACAGGACAAGTATCAACATGACTCTAATTTTAATACATTACTACTATTTATAGAACTTTCATTTATCATTGTAAGCACATTAATATATATTTTTTTTAAATACAAAGACAACAAAATGCGATGTTAATTATTAAATTCAGTAAGTTTTCATATCCATTACCCGTCTAGTAAAAAAAATATTTTAAATGAATATAAAAAAATTAAGACTACATACCACTAGTTACGTGTAGGTATTTAATAATGTAGTAATTCTAATACGAACATAAATCAGAGTGACGAAGCGCTCCTGACTCCAACTACTCCCTGCTGCCATGATTAACCATTTCCATCCGTCGTATTATTCTTCTTCACTTCTGTCCATCTCGACTCAAACTCTCCCTGCCGCTAACAAAAGCTCAACCCTTCGGACACCATCTTCTCCCAGCTGCCAGCAATACTTCCTTCCATCTCCATTCATCTTGAAATTGCACACTACGGCTTTTCCGGTTAAATATGTTTGTCCGATGTTAAGATAAGAATTTTTATTTAACTTTACACGCACTTCATAATTAGTCTTTCACTTATTAATTTATTTTATTTTTACTTAGTGTTCATGTTGTTTTACCATAAATGTATTTCTTTAAATTTAATTTGCGCAGCACTGCCCAGAAGGCAGCACTGGCAGGGTCGCCATGTAATGTGGGACGATGGTGTCAAATTAAAGATGTGTTACGTGCGCACTGTTCGGTTTAATAATCCTCCACTTATAACTACAGTAAGGCTTATATACTAAGGCGGGGGGCGAGGTGGCTCCTACACTACATAAGCCTCAGATATTCGAGACTTCAAGGCGGCTCTCAAAATGGAAAAATACGAATAATCTTGATCAGATTTAGTGCGTTTCCAGATAGCGTGCAGTTTATTCTTCAGGTGGATATCTTTTATTATATCACGAGTAAACCAAACCGGAAACCGTCTAGTACGCCTTGTGCGACACTTTTTAGAGATACACGCATCAAAAATGGTATACAAGTTGTCGTAAAAGTGTTGCGTTGCTGAGGAAACATTACTAGACCTTAAGACTTTATCCCAGCTACAGTTAGATAACATATACGAAAACTGCAAGTAGTCACAGTTACGAAAATTCCAATCTCCACCCCGTTCGATATTACTAGGTTTCAATTGATCCGACGAAGAGTGGGTCGTCTCAAACTCGACCTCAATATCAAGGGCTGGATGATACTCGTCGAGGGGCACTATACCTACGGCAGCTGCCACGCTTACCGTCCGCATCTTAACACTTTCTTGACACAACACAATATCTAACATTCCCCCAAATGAATTCAAAATGACGTTGTTTTCATTTAAATTACAAAATGTCTTAAAATAACTATAGTAGTTTTTAACAGTAGGGGAAGCACTATTCAGGTTTAAATCTCCTAAGATTAAGAAAGGTGTTTTAATGGTAGAGATGAAGCTCTCGACCTTACAGAACCATTGCATATAATCTCTGTCGCTAGCAGTAGGTTTTACGTAAACAACACAAACGTGAACCACCCGGCCATTCCATGTACACGAAGCCCATATGTCTTCTCCATGTTCGGTTTCAAGTTCTTGTTTGCGCGATAGCACCATAGGAGAACGTGCGGCCAAAAGCACACCCCCACATGGGGTACTTCGATCGCGTCGCAAGATGCTCCAATCTCCAACAGTCAATTCAGAGTCCTCAACTGAACTGTCAAAAAACGTTTCGGTCGCTGCCAAAAGAGTGTATTCTAGTAGGTGTAAGTTATTTCGCCATGTGCGAAGTTTGGTTTTGAGACCACGAACGTTTTGATAAAACGCGTGGAGACTAAGACGTGGAACTCTCTTGCTGCTGCGCATTGACACGAAAGGGCTGGGAGGTATGAGAAGAACTGGTTCCGGGTTTGGTCGGTTTAGACGTTTTTCGGTACACAATCCAAGGTCTTACTCTTGCATTACATGGCCATACATCCGGTGAGAACAAGGTTTTGTAATGTTGCTCAGGTATACCAATTTTGTAGGATTTGTAATTTCCTTTTGGTGTTAATTCCTCTACTGTGCATGCAGCCGCTGGACATAATTGGCGAATATATTCCTTAATCTCGTCAGCATTTGACTCCATGTTCCAAAGATGAATATGTTTACGCAATTCCACCGCTCTTAGCGTTGTTATTTCAGAGTTTGCAGTTCCATGTATTGAGGCATGACGCCGGCTCCCCCTTCGCCTTACCTCAGTCCATTGTTGCTGATTGTTATTAGTTTGAGTAGTCTCACTAGAAGGGCTCACAGTTATTCTTGCCGGTTGAATCTCAGTAATATTTCTATCAACATGTAGGGGCCTGTCACGCTGGTCATATTGAGCGGAGCCCAGCACTGATGCCGTGGAACGGGTTGCACTCGGCGCAGATGCTTTCCTCGAATTTTGTTTCATAGTTTTAGGATTGCAAATATGATGAGTGTCGGCAACCACGGGAGACAACAATTCCCAATCCGGAGTCTGCACCGACTCCGAAGCAACACTGGTGACATTATCCGATTTTATGGTCTCAATTAGCTCGAGTTTTTGATTAAGCGACGCCACTTGAGAAGTATAGTTGATCAGTCTGGTCTCGCAGCCTGCAATCACTGTCAAGGCTTCGCTCAACTGTTCTCTCAGAGTTGCGATTTCTTGCTGTAGAGTAAGAATAACACGCGATAAATCTCTGTTATCATCGGAGTTTTTCTCTTTATTACTATGAATTGTGACAGTCGGGACCTTCCTTCGGACAGTGATGTTAGGGTCACGTGATTTCTTGAATCCTACTGGTGTACGACTGTTATCGCCTCCTTTTTTAGCAGCACAATTACACTCCGGACACACCCAGTCAATCGATGTACCGCGGGCCGAAGTCATTCCACCGGTACATAGATGATACTTCTTGCAACAACTTTCTATTGAACATCTCAGGTAATCCTCTTCCTCTACGATAATACTAAAGCAAGCGGCGCACTTCATGTTAACTATGTCCGTATCGCTGCTGTGTGAATATGTCCACTTTGTTCGCGTGTCAATGGGCCGCTCGACGACTCGATGCGGGCGGATGACTCAGCGTCGCCGGCCGCGGTTAGACCGAAGCGAGCGCGATGCACAGTGTAAACACAAGTTCGTTTGATATAATTACTTGAATTGTTTGTTTTCGTAACTTCGGAACCAATACGAGTTTTTATACACTGTTTTCACTATCGTATAGGTTGAGTCAATATCTATAAAACTGTATGTAGTATGACAGAAGATTGCAATTTTATACACTATATTTAACTTTAAAAGCACAGATGAAACAGTAACGTGTCTGCTTTCCACTGGCGCCGCGCGCGTAATATCGATCTATTGATGTTTCATTTTGTGTTTTTTCCTTGCATTGGTTAATTAGCGATCTCCATGTAGCAGTGGCAGCTGTGGCACTAGCTCGGATGTCCCGGATTCGATTCTTGGACGGATCAATGTGAAAAAATGGTTTTCAGTATATTATCTCTGGTTTGGATGGTTGAGTTAAATTTGTTCTCCATGATTTAACAAAAATAACAGCTTATAATTGTTACTTAAGATTAAGATGCTCTAAAATATAAACAAATTTGGACAACTTCTTAACCGAATTCGATGAAATCTGATACAGAGATAGATTTGATTGTACCTTGGGAAAGTACATAGGGTATTTTATATACTTATCTTAACTAGGCACAGGTTTTCGCGTGAAGAGAAAAAAGCTTATTATTAAAATAAAGAGATTTATTGTCATATAAATAATTTATTAAATTATTATGCTTAAATCATCTATAGACTACATGACTTTGTAAAAAATAACAATCTTAATATTTCTCCAAAACTATACTGGCACTTTATTCAATGCACAAATAATGCAATGTCAGTCACTACAACTATTAGGTCTCATCAACTATTGTACATACTACATTTTTTTTAACAATACAACACATAACAGCAACAAAGGCCTATAGGCCAGACTTAAGCGGTATTCGCTACCATGTGCCACAGAGAAAACCCTGTGGGTGTGTGATTATATTACTGTTCATGCCATTCCCGCTCTAGACACGGGAACTTGGTATTAATAAATACCTGAGCGAAACACTCGCGGTAGGTACCATCGAGGTCTTTGGTGCCTGACCAAAATACTTATTCTATTTGAAAAAAAAAACCTGGGTCAAAGATAATGTAATGAGAAGCCTAAAGACCGCTACAGAAAAACGATTAAGATTACCTAAGCCCAAGTCGGGGCGATATTGAGGATCTTTTAAGTTCTACGCAGCAAGCATATGGAACGATCTGCCTCCTCCTATGACAGGAAAAATGAGTAAGTATTAATTGTTTCAGGAGTAAATACAAAGCAGCTTTATTAAATAAACAGCTTGCTGCGGAAGATATCGTCCATAGATTTTGAAAGTCACTGCCCCTAAAACGATATTTGTGAGTTTTTTTTTGTAAAGTTACGCACCCATACATAACGCACACACACAAGTGTTTTTAGTTTATTGTTATTTTTGATTAATTTATTTTTTGTTAGCTTTGAGGTGATGGTTGTTTAGCATAATTTTTAAACCCTCATTATATAGTTTCACACACCTGTAGAGAAGTGGAAGTGGCTGAAAACCAACGCTGGGTGGGATTGCTTTTCCATAACAGCACAAGCTGAGTCACCTCCAATTGCTTTCCTGGTAGGCTAAAATAATGTTTGTAACTTGTATGTATTTGAAAGCAATAAACTTATTTCAAAATCGCTTGCAGTTCGCGTCGTCTCTTGTTTGAAGTGATGTCCGTTTTTGTGTAGTAGGTACTGCAAGCTATTTTCGTTTGAAAGTGGTTAAGCAGCAGAGACCCCGACCGTAACTCTATCCACAGCGACTGCGCAGGGACCTTATTCAGCTATTACAATCGCAGTTCTATCGTGATTGAATGGGGGCTATCGCTAGTGAATTTGCCACTAGAGGCACTTGTGTCGCGTGAGGTCCATTATCATTCACTTTTCACTGGTTTTAGCGGGCTTCGTTACATAAATTATAATTTCTTTAATTTACCTGCTGGAAAGTGATCTCCTTCGTAAAATTATCGCAAATATGGGTTATTTGGCGATTAATGTGAACGCTTTGAAAGCGGAATTAAGAAAAATCGCAAAAATAGGCGGCCTCAATGAGCAACTATTTCAGAAGTTAGTTTGTTGATATGAAGATAGTTATTTATAAATAATTAACTTTAATTAGATTCAAGATTTAAAACTTTGTTTCGGCGCCGATCTTATAAAGTCGCCTTTGACAGCTATACTTTTGGACCTCAGTCTACAGTGGCGCCAACTGGTGAGCAAAGAAACGGTAGTCCCCATTGGACGATTCTGACATTTAGGGGGCAGGTTTGAATAGGCCTTTTAACGCTTCGAACCCCGCGCAACTGGCTGTCACGATGGCAATTGGTTTTAATTGTGTCTGGAATAACCCCTGCTCGAAGGGTTAAAAGAGGCAGCGTACTTATGGTTTGATATATAAAAAAATTAAGTTCTAAGAAACATTCCTATTTCATACAACATTTTATACTATGGCTTGGCTTTTCGGACTCTAGTGTACATGTTTCTATTAATATCAACTTTAATTTCGTATGGTGTGAACTCGACACTTCTCCAATAATGAGTTCCATAGATTATACTAGAACATTTGAATTAAGCTCTCAGTTCTGTCCTAATAACCTTTTTTAAGGCACAACGTTTTTAATATATTTCGACCTTATTTTCAGGTCAAAGTTTAGTTCCAATATAATATGAAGCAGGCCTAAATAAAATGAGTTTAGATTACTTATAATTACTGGAACATACAACATACATACAATACAGATTTTAGGATAAAAATCGTTGAGTTCCGCTAGATGGCCTGTTCCAGTAATTATTGTATGTCATTTATACAAATATTATTGGTTACACAAAATTACATGTTTATGACATGTAGGCTTAGAATAAAACCATGTAGGTATAGTAGTACAACGTAAAATCAATATTAATTGTGAAATGTTAACTATACAGGCTGTTTAGGTAAAGGGTTACAAAATTGGCATGCTAAAGAACTTCAGCAGAATGTACCTGCTACTTAATACATGTCTTGTCTTTACAAAGAAATGTTATTATAGCGTTAAGAAATTCCGAAATGACAATAGTATATAAGTGACTTTGATTATGATATTTGACATGAGGTGAGCCAAAATCGTAAATATTCACTGACATACATACTTACTTAATTCGAATGAATTTAATTGCATTGAGATTTGACATCTTAAAATCTATTGCTATACTTATTTTGTTAATTCTCGTATGATGAAAATTTGCATGCTATATTTTATGGCTAAAAAGTCTAAAAGCTACATTACCTGTATTCTAACAACATTTTCTACCCTGTTTATGGCAAATAAAGAATTTGAATTTGGGTATAACAAGCAGCAACCAGGTCATACTCCCCAGGGGTGCCCCTTGTTTATATCGTGGTCCGACCTATGGTAAATCAGTGTTCTACCTAAGTACACCATGTACGAGTTACAATCTAATATGTACGTTCAGTAAATTTGAAGAAAATTAACTTCTTATTGGGCGCGGCTGGGGAGCTTGCTCTCTAGCCGCGCCCCTTAGAATCCTTATTTCCAGATGCGATGTAATGCTGATTTTGGGTTCAGTTGGTGTACGAATGCTAATTATTATGTACGTCATACAATAGTCAAGAAATTGTGATCGGTTACCATATTATCCCACTTAAAAATATACCCTCTTTTGCGTCTGTCACTTTTGATTTTCTTGGGCATTTGCCGATAATTTATTGTAAGGCGCTCTAATAAGTAGGTTTATTCGTAAATAATACTTATTAATATAGGTAAATGAACAAGAAAGCTATATTGCCTTTACATAAACCAGCCTATGTTTAAGAGGCTGTCCACAAATTACGTCACACATAAAGGTCTACTTTTTGTGACATTGGGCAAAGTAGTATGGGAATTTTCGTAAAAATGTGTGACAAGGCGGGAGGCCCCACTCCCGGCTGAAAATCTCAAAAATCGTGTGACGTAATATTTTGTGGATGATCCCTTATTATAATACTATGGTGAACATTGGATAAAAAAATTTCCATACAAATCGGAATCTCAAAATTTTTGTTATAGGTAAGTATACAAACTAAAAAAAATAAAAATAGTAATATCAGTGTATAAACTTGAAAAATTATGCCTCAGGCGGGACTCGAACCCGCATCTCCTCGCAAGTTCGAGTCCCGCGTGAGGCATAATTTTTCAAGTTTATATACTGATCTTATAATTGCAATTTAATTCCTAAAATATCAAATAAAGTATATAAAAATAGTATTCATATGGATTTATGGATTCGGCTTGTTATACCATTTACCTAACACCCTGTTAGGCATTAAAATACGCGTTTATTTAAATACGCAAAATAAAAATTAAACAAAAAGTAATGTATAAACAGAAATAAATCAAATACGTATTCCTTTATTTTTACCCTGTAGTTTTATCAAAGGAGCTTTAAAAACGTAAATATTTGATTATACTTGGAGTTTACTGTAAGTAGTAATAAAAAAAATCTTTATGAAGACAAGAAGAAGTAGGTACACATTACACAATGTACACCATATTTGTAACATCACTCTTTATTACTAAAAGTCTTAAGACGCTGACATGAGCCAAATTGAGCTCAATGAAGATTGTTTTGCTTCAAGCCTATGGCTCGTATTGTTGCCAAATTCTATGTAGTTGTAAATGATCATATTTTCGACCAGGTGGCTGTTTCCAAAACACGATTCTAAAAACTTTTCTCGTTAGAAAAAAATCTCAAAGTAGCCTCTGAAAATACATAAATTACCATTTTTCTCAGCAGTCCGTATAACAATGATAATAAAATTTTGCTATATTGTATATTACATGTTGCTTAAGCAAATGGCTGATTTAGATTTTTAATTAAATGGCAATTTTAAATTGCGCAACGAATTTTGTTGTTTGGCACTTAGGCCATTCTATTCCATGCGCTTTTTCTCTGTCACTCCTACGAGAATCGACAGTGATAGCTGTGGCGCGTTCCAAAGAAATTCAAAGACGAATAAATTTGTGGGCATGTTCATTGCTCAAGGTCATCGGCTGCAGTCAGCGTCTTAAGGTGGAAACAGACGTTGGCATAAATAGATACACTTATAATTACAACACAACACTGAATGAGTACTTAAAAGGTATTAATTATTGAGGATTTGTAAAGTTAATATAAATTAAATAGCGTATGACGTTTATTTTAAGGCGACGAGCATGCAACACGAACGGAACATTTATGTATACAGAGTGTACCAGAGCATTGAGCTAAGGCTATAGAAAAAGTAGCCTATACCTTGTAAACCCTTTTTTTACAGTATGTGTGAGTTTTGCGCGGGAAATGAAAAGAGAAAGATGGACTTTGTTTCGTAATTTTGTGAAATTATCCTAAGCGGCACTTATTGTGATAAAGTGGTGGCATTGTTATAATAATGTGTCAGTGAGTAGATAAATCAAATAAAAGTGCGACCCTGATCCACGTTCTCGCGTAAAACTCCTGTAATCATTGAACTGTATAAACCACCTATCCATTTCAATGAGTTAGGTTAGTTTAGGTTTAGGTAAGGTTAGGCTATTAATAATAGCCTACCTAATTTAACCTAACTAAACCTAAACATTATGATATTGTATGTATGTATTTTATATTAACATCATAAACGTAGAATATGGTGAGACCTACCTCCTTGTGGTCCAACCTGGGCAACGACATCTTGGTTTTCGAACCAATGATGACGGCCAACAGATCCCTCTGCGGTAGTAGACTTCGTAAGAGGCCGCCTGGATGCTACCTCCTGCCGGAGTCCAGCGACAAACAGTTTTTCTGTGTTCCGCTGGTGTGTGGGAGAACCAGTACCTCTGGGTAAGCTCGCTCCATCTTAGGCTTCTACTTATCCGTATAGTTAAGTATGAAGTCAAGAGCAAGCACATTGTGTAAAAAAAAAGAAGTATTTGATGGAAAAAATACCATATTGTTACAAGGTTACTCAATGCCAAAGAATTATACTTACCATTTACAAATTACGTCACTATAAATCAATCAAAAATTCAAATAAGTATACAAATCAATTACCTGACAGAAAAATGTAACCAAATGCTATGGGAAAGCTGTCAAAAGTGAAGCAGTTTGAAATCTTACAATGATAATTAAAAAATAACTTATGATCTTAGCATCATGCTGACTTTTTGTGATATGAAATTTTAATAATAGGTAGCTTTTTGGTTTAAAAACATAAGTAAGTATATAAACTTAACAGCACCAAAACATTTTTGCACACTTTTTGCCAAACTCTACATTAAAAGGAAACACTACGGGCGAGAGAATTGAAAAATAGGTATTTGTAAAATCTATTGCTGTCGCGCAGTGCCAAACGCCTTCACCGCAGAGTGTGATAGAGACAACTGCTTCTTGGACCGAAAATAACTACTAAAAGCACACCAAATCAACGTTTCGTAGTCCCCCGATTACTTTTCCAAAACTAGACTGATTTAAATACTTTTTTCATTAAAAATTAAACAAAGGCTTTGGCCGTGTTCGTATATTTACCTTTTTTTCTAAAATTTAGCCAAATTTGTTTTCTGGACGTTTTAGCACAGCGGAAAATCTGGCGAATTTTAACGATTTTTGAAGGCTTATATTACTTTAATTATTTAATTTATGAAAAAACAGAAAACATAGAAACATGCTAATAGTGGCCATAGATTTTTGTAATAAAAATTATTGCTCTACTGGCATTATCCAGGAAGGAAACAGGGGACTACGTTTGTATGGAAAAACGGCCCTTGTGTTTCCTCTTAAGCAGATAATTAACTCAAAAAAAGTTTACATACTATATTAGGTAATAAGTTAAATTATGTAGGTACAGGAAGCGCCAACAATACCACTTCTAGCAAAACCAACCTTATTACCTTGAATTATGTATCAACATAATAAAATATTTTTTGTGCACTGTATAATCATTAATATTTTTAAGCTAAACTTATTATTTCTGGCACTGGCAGTCCTGAAACAATCATAACACTTACGGTACGTGGATGCCTCATCGATGAAGTATGAGCACTCCTAAGATTTTTTTCATAGAAATGATAACCTGTCTAAAGTAGAGTCGTTTTGATAGTTCCGTACCCCGAAAGGGAAAAAAATGGAACCCTAAGGACTACTCTACGGATTGGCTATTAGTGATTTAGAACCAACGACCTCAGCGATCCACCGGACTACGATTCTTGTAATTTGGCTTTCGTGATAGTGTTTGCGACCTGTTAAGTTCATCGCCTAATAAAATCTTCTAATAAGTCAACGGTGTTTTATCCAAATCCCGAACTCCACGTTCGTAACAATATGGTCATGAATGCCGCAACAAAGTTTATTTTCATACTCCGAAGACTATGAAAATAATAGATATTTTCTAAGGTCATAGACTAATAAAATTTTGCAACTTTACTCAGAAGTTTTTTTACAACATCTAGACCTGTATTACTACCGTCTTATACTGCAAGTTTAGAGAAAATTATAATATGTATACATTTGCAATTAAATCATGAAAAACTCCGGAGAAAACTGCGAGCCTCGATTCCTAAACCATTTATAATATGTACCTACAAATTGTACGGAACTTTCGGTGGGCGAGTCCAATTTGCATTTGTTCGGTTTTGTATGAAAATATAGCTCCTCCTTCCTTCTTCTATCCACTTTAACAGATTGCGGATCTAACACGGCCTATCATGTTCTATTTACAATAGCAATTAAGAAGTTGTCTACAAAATCATAGTTGCACAGTTAACACGTAACAAATAGTTTCTCATCTTCTTTCCATTGGGACACCCCAAACAATTTCCACCGAATGATGGTCAGACAATTACCTAACTAATACCTGTAATCATTATGGTCACTGGAAGGCTGGTAGCCCAAACAGTTCAGGTTGGAACTTAGCTAGTGTTGGCAGTACTATCGTGGCGTGTTTTGTCAGTCTTTTGTCCAGGTGTGGGTCAGGTACCATCACTACTTGCATGCCAGCGGAGATGCCAGCGGTCACACCGTGTGGGGAGTCCTCGAATACTAAACACTGAAATGGTGATAAGAAACTTTAATTAATATTGTAATATTTAAAATCAAATATTTTATATTAATATTTAAACTCATCTGCTAAAAGTTACAAAACTGAATGCAGATTTGACAAAAAAAAAATATTAAAATTTTTTAAACAGTTTTATAAACAAAAAAAATACTTTGTAATCAAAGATATGTATGTTAACGGATTTAGTACGCGTTTATTTTTTATTTACGAAAGGGGACGTTTCAAACCCTTCACAGCGTTCATGGTCACGGGCAGACTGACCGTGTCCATGAACCAAAAATATCCAAAAATATTATATTTTATATTATATATTTATAAGCACATAACGTTAGATCTGCTGGCAGTTGACTACAGCTGTATCCCTAATGTCCATAGTGGTTTGATTACTGAGCAATATAGTATCATACACTATCATATTATTTGCCTTCCTAATAATTTATAAGATACAGAAACAATTATCGTCATTATACTTTTGCTTATCATTATAAGTTTTGCTATGCAAAGTTTACATAACAAAACCTTGATTGCAATTTTTATACAGTCAAAACCGTTTATAACGACATCGTTTACAAACGACCTATCGGTTATTACAGCCAGATTGTATGGTCCCGTCCGAATTCCTAGTAAACTATTTAGTAAACAAACCGCTTATAACAACATCGGATACAGCGACATATCGCTTACAACGACGAAACTTTATCGATATTCATCGGCTATAACGACCAACCGCTCCTTGTCTCAGCAAAACAAAACAATACAAACGATTTTAAATCTTATTAATAAACATTGAAGAAATATTTAGCGATATTATTTACTTACGCACTTTCTCCCACCTCATCCGAACCTCTTTGCGGCCATTTGACCTTGCATATTTTACACCAATTGTTTAGTGCGCTAGTTGACTGCGTGAGTAACAGCTTGATTTAAAAGTGTTGGTGTTGTTTAGACTGTGCATTTGGGGGCGTCCATAAATTACGTGAGGTGTTTTTTTGAATTTTCTGTCCCTCCCTCCACCCCCGGTAAGATGTCGTGAGATTTTATTCGACCCCCTCCCCCATCCCCCAATCTCACTTGAGATTTTTCAAAATGTGGGTTTCTTACGTAAACTTGAATAAAATTATTTTCTTTCGAATGAATTAGTGAATGATCTTTATCGTATTACGATTACGTTTAAGATAAAATCTTAAGCATGTACAATCTGGATTAAATGGACCAATATCTATATTTATAAAAATGAATCCCTATTTCCCTTGGTCATCGCATCACGCGTGAACGGCTGTACTAATTATGCAAATTCTTTTTTTGTTTTGTTTGTTATAATCAGAAGAAATAAGAAAATTGTGCCGAAAATTAGAAAATTGAAGAAAACTTAATCACCATACTAAATTGTTTGTAATGTAACCTTATCGCTTTTGACAATTTAAACTTTTTTAATGTATGGCGTTTGACATAACATTGACAGAATGTGTGCTGCTAATATATAGCATAATAATAATAAACAATGGGTAATTTTTTTTATAAACCATATCGTAATCAATATTCATAGTTAAGACAGGACAACGTCTGTCGGGTCCGCTAGTAGTATTTTTTTTTTATTTACCCAGAAAAAAAAATTGCGTGATATTTGCAGAGACGCCCCCTCTCTCCAACGTAAGATTAGATGAGATTTGACTCGACCCCCTCCCCCCCTTAAACATCTCACGTAATTTATGGACTTTATGTTTTATCATGTCGCAAAA
Organism: Anania crocealis; assembly: GCA_949315895.1. Lineage (NCBI taxonomy): Eukaryota > Metazoa > Arthropoda > Insecta > Lepidoptera > Crambidae > Anania > Anania crocealis. The sequence goes on from OX438880.1 coordinate 4,478,193, forward strand.
AAAGAGTTATTTCTTTTCTGGCTCGTTTACATATATACCTATACTAGATAGATAACTACATATGATAATATAACTACATACTGTACTTGTGTATATGACTGTATTGCTTATAACGACTATCGGATATAACGTCGGCAACTATACGGTCCCTTCGATGTCGTTATAATCGTTTTGACTGTAATTACATCATTAATGAATAATGCCTAAAATACCTTCTCTGGAGCAGGTTTATCTGGGAATCTGGCAGCTGCCACGAGAAATATATCTGGATGAGGTTTCCCAAATTTGACTTCGCTATCAGTACTGCCCATGACCATGTGGTGGAAATAGGAGAACAGTTCCTTGTACGATGCGACTTTCGTGTGAACAGACCGCTCGCTGGATGAGGTGGCCAGTGCGAATGGAACTTTTGTTTTGTGCAGGTGGCGAATAAGTCTTTCAGCACCTGTAAGTTGAAAACAAACTTTATTTTCCTTGTATTATGGTTTGTTATCCTTCAAGGCAAATGTGACAGAGTTTATAAAGCCGCCTATTTCAGCTTGTGACGCGTGTTTTCACTACCAAGGATTCTGCAATAACCGCCACTTCTGGGAAGCAGGTCGGCATTAGCAGTTTGGCCAATTAGTACAGAAGTCGCTGCTTACTGCCTTCTTCTGGCAGTACTTTTGTGGTCACTTCTTATGACAAAGGATAGGAATTGCTGGTCTATTTTAGGCCAGAACCACACAGCACAAAATATTACTTAACCTCTACTCAAGTTGATTACCCTATACTATCAGTATATAAACTTGAAAAATTATGTCTCAGGCGGGACTCGAACCCGCATCTCCTCGCATGCCGGGTGGGCGCTATACCATTAAGCCACCGAGACGCTGCGACTCAACGCGAATTTTTCAAGCATATTCTTAACGCTGTAAGCCCGCGTTGCTTCATCAAATGTTAGGAGTTTGCACCCTTAACACCCGAAAGAAACATCTTTGCAGATGTTTGACAGTCAGTTAAGATGGAACAGCTATTTATATACTTTATTTGATATTTTTAGCAATTAAATTGCATTTATAATATCAGTATATAAACTTGAAAAATTATGTTTATATACTGATATTATAATTGCAATTTTATTGCTAAAAATATCAAATAACGACCCTATACTTCTTTAAGGATTCATTCAGTCTTGAGGTGGACGTGTTTTAAATTGTATTTTTTTAGATTTGTGGTGAGAAATTAACAATTTTTATTTTATTATTACTATCCAGGTCTGGTCAGTTTAGAAATCTTTCTTTTGTAATTGTCTTAGGTCTGGATGGATCAGGGGTTCAATTGACTTGCTTTGGAAGGCATGTTAACCTGCTAACATTGCTCCTGGCTTCTGTCCCAAGATGGACGTTGTATAAGCTATTCATGTCCGAGGCCTGTCATAGGCCTTTGAAAACTCAAACACTAGACTAGCCTTAAGTATTGTCATATAATAAGAAGAGGACTTACCATCTAGAAGTGGTGCGCCAGCCAACATCGTATCACCAAGCACCAGAAGTTCATCTCTGAACTCTTTAGGGGATACGGGGAGGTTTAGATCTTTGCAGAGGATCTCTGAGAGTCTCTGCTCAGTACCACCGAGTACTTTCATCATCATTTCAGTTGTGTACTCGTGACCGTACTTTGCACAGAGCTGTGTGATCATCTTTTTATAGACCAGTTCAGTATCTGAAAAAGAACACGTTTGAATAGCCATAACATAATGTATAAGTGGTACTACCTGTAAAATATTAGGGGTTAAAGTTTGAAATTGCCGTTGTATGGACGAAATCGAGAAAAGACATTTTTCCATACGAACAATTTTTTAGTTTTTTAAAAAACGCCTGAACCGCTTTCGATGCAATTAAAGGTGAAAGTTAGATGGTTATAAAGCTACGCATTATAGTATTTAAATTCCTGAAAATCAAAGTATATAATACAAATACTATACTTAATTGAAGCAAGAAGGTCAGCTGACACATTGCAAGGGGTCTTTTCAACGACTTCCATTGAAGTAATAGGCCCTACTATTGCATTTTTTTTTAGTCTAAAGTTACTTACTTTATTTAGTTTTTGATACAATAAAAAAAGAATTACGCAATATTAAGACTATACTTAAGAGCTATAAACAAAATAAAAAGTGGGAAAATAATCGGCAATTTCATACTTTAACCCCTATTATTAGATGTGTAAAAGAGTTGTTTTAATTAAAATATTTTTTTAATCCAATTTTTATATTGATGTGACGTGTAAAGAAAATATTTTTATTTTTAAATACTCTATCAAGAATAGGCTATTTGACTGGTTTTGAAAATCTATTTTATATTATTAAGCAGAGGTTGAAGAACCCCATAAAAGTAGTTTTTTTTAAATTCTGGTACATATTTGCTGAAAAATATCAAAATGAAAATTGAAAGTTGAAATAGCGCGCCAAAACGCTATTTTGTCAATATGGCGCTGCAATGGGGTCGGTGACATCACCTGCCTGTCTTGTGATCTGTAGCTCATATCACTACATACATTTGTTGCAAACAAATAACGAAAGTGCGATTGGATCTATATTTTAACAGTGACTTATGTAATAAAATAGGTTTTAAATGGTATGCAAGTCCAGAATGTATAAATACTTCTATAAAAACTTCGGAAAACTATTTGTAAGTGTTCAAAAGAAAGTCTAAGTGCGCCAAAAGTGGATGCAACTATTTCAGAGGGATCATAATAAATAAAAACATAGCGAATAGTACAAATATTTTCTTCTGTGAAGACCATTTCGATGTAAGTAAACATAATATTTAATTTTATAATTTTTAATAATTCATCGCATTAGGATGTAAATATTTTGTTATTGGTTGTTGAGGTTTTTACCTCTAATGTTTTCATCAGAATGCCTCTTGCAACTCACTTAGAATATTTCCGATGTTTTCATAATATTAGCTAAAAATTGTAGCTACAGTTTTATGATTTTAATAAACATTACACTCAAAGATCACGACTAACTAGTTTGTTTGTTACAGATTTTAAATGAATGGGCAGGTTTCTGCTTTCTGCTTTACAAAATCGTTGTCCATGGTAAAAGTAATGAACAGAATTTGTAACATATTGGAAATAATTCACACATAAAAGCTAGGTACTAAAACACAAGTAGGCAAACGAAGTTATCAAGCAAAACCGACCAATCAGGAGCGTTTGGTGTCACGTGACAAACGTTTAAATAAATCCATTTTTATTTCTGGATTTATAAATAAATCGTTTATTATTTCCATTACTAAATAACCATCTTTAAACTCATATTATTAGCTGATAATAGTAATTCGCACTTTTTTAACGCCCCATTGGTCTAGTGGTTTAAATACCGGGCCAAGATCTCGGGGTCCCAGGTTCGATCCCCGGGTCGGGCAACAAAAAAAGTTTCGAATTTTCGAACGTTGCTCGGGTTTGTGATCACCAACCCGCATTTGGCAAGCGTGGTGATTATGCCAGTTCCCATCATTGCAGTGGTAACTTGAATTCAATGATGGAGGCCTTTTCCCTGCAGTGGGATGATTATAGGCTATTATTTTACTTTACTTTATTTTTCGCATTGTCAAATAGCCTATTGCTAACAGGACAAACATTGAAATAGGAAACAAAAAGGTACAGGCACTCGTGTTTGTCCTATAGTAAAATTGATATGCAGTAGAACCTCTACAAGTCGAAACTCAAGGGATACGCCAAAATATTCGAGTTATAGAGTTTTCGACTCAAAGAGAATTTCGACTTAGGCGGATTTTGATTTGACATAAAGAGGTTGAGTTTCTTTTTTATAAATTTTGAGTTATAGAGGTAATATAAATAAAAATTCAAGTTGCAGAGGTGACACACATATTTTTACTAATTATAAATCAACATTATTTCAAAACATCCTTAAAATAAAATAATATGGCATTAAAAAAAGTCAGTATTGTTTTAGCTTTAGATAATTCGGTTATTCTCTATCTGTAGCATTGTCTGAGGTATAAAGAGCAGAAAAATCTTGTTCTTCAGAGTTGCTCGTTTGCTCGATAAAAGCCCGTAAAGTATTCAATGCGTTTCTTGCCTCTTTGAAAGAAACCCAAATGAAATAAAAACTAATAAAATGAAACACCTGACACTTGCAAGCAAGCAAACGTGAGTCATAAATTCGTGGTAATTCTATTTATTGTATACTTTAAAATTGCTTTCTAAGAAAAAATTGTGTACTTACACAGTCGGCAAATTGTTAAAGTCGGTAACTCTCTTTATTCAAACTATAGAGGTAATGAGTCTCAAATAATCGAGTTGTAAGGGTTGTAAAATAAAACACCGCTTTGTTCGAGATACAGAGGTAACATTTTATTTTTCGAGTTATAGAGGGAAAATGTGTACCAAAATGGCTTGGAGGGACTCATTGATTATTTCGACTAATAGAGGGCTGAGATTTCGAGTAATGGAGGTTTTGTTTTTTAAAGGGAAGGGAACAAAACATTTTTTCGAGATTGGGAGGTTTTCGACTTATCGAGGTTCGACTTAACGAGGTTCTACTGTATTATAGCATTTGGACGTAGATATGCAGAAACGTTACAATCCACACTGAGTTGATTTTGACATAAACGCAATTTAGCGTTTTAGTGGTACACTTTTTATTCAAACAAGTAAAAACGAAACATGTAGTTTTTCCATATGGACGAAATTTTTGCGAAATCGATTAGATACTAAATTTTTGAATATTTACGTTAAAACAGTACCTAGATAATTAGGAAAAATCGTTTTGGAACGTTTTCGCTATTTAGCTTTTTGTATGGACGTTTAAGTTGAGCTATTCTGCAAAAACGTTCCAAACAGTATTCTAATTAATTAAACCGATAATAACTTACTTACGTATTTTTTGTTTTATTATGTAGGTGTATAGTACTTATAAAATAAAAGAAGATTAATAAGAAACCATTCGTTTTTATTCAATACTAGCGGACCCGACAGACGTCCTGATAACTATGAATATTGATTTCTAATTGTTATAATTAATTTAAATTATCGTCATTGCAAATGCAAACCGTTTGCAGCACGCATTCTGTCATGCTATGTCAAACGCCATAATGTTACATTTAAAAAAAGTTTAAAGCGTCAAAAGCGCAAAGGTTATGATCCTGTTACATTACAAATAATTTTGTATGATGATTAAGTTTTCTTAAATTTTCTAATTTTCCGCGCCATTTTCTTACTTCCATAAGAACATTCTCCTGACAATAACAAACAAAACAAAAAAATAATTAGCGAAATCGCCTCCGTAGCAAGTGGACAGATTCTCAGCTGGACAGATTCTCAGGTGGACAGATTAGCAACTGGACAGAGCACAGTCGTTAAAGTATAGGTAATACTTACTATCAAAATCTTTATATTTAAGGAAAACAAATTACAAAACTCAAGTACCTACAAGTTTCATCGTTCTAGCTACAAAAACGATGAATTTTTATTTTACCCCGTAAAATTTTATCAAAATGTAAATTTCATATTTATTTATATCTAATAAACAGCCTAAAAAATAAGTTTTAAGCTTCTAGTATTAAAAATGCTTAAGATACTTCCATACAACCCTTTTTTAGCATCAAAAAGATATATTTTTAGGCTATTAGTAAGTTTAATTTATAAGTAAGTTTAATTTATACTGCAAAAAAAAATCTGACATAACATAATAAAAAGTGGAGAAACCATTTTTTGTTATGTTATAATATGATTGATTACACCGAAAATTCTGAAAATTTATAATCTGAAAACTTATACTATATACCCATAAATATACCCATATTTGGATAGCACTGGATGTAAAGACCCCAAAAAAAAATTTTTTGTTGTCACCTTTTGGACCAACCTGTATAGACTGTATTAGCACTGGATGTAAAGACCCCAAAAAAAAATTTTTTGTTGTCACCTTTTGGACCAACCTGTATAGACTGTATACCTGTATACCTGTTGTGTGTATGTTTGTAATGAATAAACTCAAAAACTACTGTGACAAAAACAAAAATTCTTTCACCAAAGCTACATTCACCTTACTAAAACTTAACGGGTCCATCCGTGCGAAGCCGGGACGTACCGCTAGTATTTAATAACATATTTTGATTTTGAGTATAAAGTGATCAACAGAATTGGCTACAAAAAAAAGTGACAACTGAACTAGTGGGAATAAAGGAGTTTCACTTCACGATTCACGTGTATCATTAAAAAAAGTACTTATAGAAGTTATACATAGTCAGCAGGATTACTCTTGACAAGTTCGAGTTGATGATCAAAATCGAATTGACGTCGAGAATCAGTGATTTGGTCCTCTAAAAAGTGAACCTAAACTTTTGTGTCGATGGTGATTACGTTATCAACCGAAAATGTTTCACGGATCGCCATTTTAGATCGATCTCGGCTTGATTTTGATTTCGATTCGATTGAGTTTGTTCAGATTTTGTCTAGGTCGAATCGAGATCGAACTTAAATCAAATTCAAGAGTAAGGGCCCAGGTCATAAGTTATGTCACACAATAAAAATTTTTGAATTTAGAATGCTGGCCACAAAAAAGTTTATTGAATTCGAATTTCGAATTTTTCATGAAAATAAAAATGTGTACTTTTTAGAATTTTTCTCATTTTTAAATATGGAGTGGACACTTAAAGAAGACCATGTCGCGGTTATTGCGTTGCATCGTTGCGGTTACGCGCCAATTCAGATTTTCGACTTACTGAAAAATTTGAATATAACCAAAAGATTCGTTTATCGTACCATAAAACAATACAATGAAGACTCTAGTGTAGATGACAGGACAAGAAGTGGTCGCCCTCGCTCTGTTAGGTCTCCAGCAGTGATAAAAGCAGCGCACTTACACAGCCGTAATGAAAATAATATTTTATTAACAGTTCTTAACATTGTAATTGCTTACAACAGACTGATACATATTTGATTCGGACGGATGGCGAGCATGCGTCGGGAACCGGTCGGCTCCGAGTGTATTCCTCGGAACACAAGCGACTACGCTCGGCCGCCGTTGGCACCGCTCGGCTACCGTCGCATGCGCTCGGATGCAGAATACAGTGTGAGCAGTAAACAACTCTTCACTAGACTGACTGTGATGTGACACTACGAGTATACTGGGCTGATGCCAGCAGATACACGCGCAGACGCGTGCGTTCCACCGCAAATTTGGCCAAATGGACGTGGTCGGCTATGGTCGCATACGCGCGCATACATTGCGCTGCGCGCCGATGCGCGCCGGTTAATGTGAATCCTACCTTAGGCTTCTTCTTAACCGTATAGTTAAGTATGTAGTCAAGAGCAAGCCCATTATTTATAAAAAAAAAACTAAAACTTGCTAGATCAAAACTAGCTAATTGTCTATTTTTAAGATATAAGTAAGATCTTAAAAATAAGAATATATACAATCACATAAGTCAATACTTTAACATTGAATAATTAGAAATATATAAAAATATTACCCTTATTCATGATTTAACCCAGAAAACTAGTTAAGTACCCGTTTCCACTTTTAGAATGTTTAAAAATAAAAAACATTAAAATTATATTTACAGTGGGTATGGATTAGTAATATCACAGGATGGTATCAATTTTTTTTCTCAAAGAATGTTAAGTTTTCTTTACAAGTTTAGACTTTGTCACTGTAAAGAAATTGTATTTTTAACTTAATTTTAATTAATATTTTTAATTCAGTCATGCAAAAGCATGTTTCTAATATCACGTGAGCAGTACAAAATAACATATCCATGATTTAATTATGTAAGTATAAACTATATTTTATTAACCTTCACACTTCACTAACATTGACTACAAAAGAAAGGTCGTTAGAAACCACTCACCTAATAGAAGTCCGTCCATATCGAAGATACAGTGCGTAACTTTTTTGTAATTTGTTGTCGACAAAAATCGTTTGCCGACAGAGTTAGATAAAGTTTTAAGCAAACAAATTCTCATGGTTAGGCCGGTATGTTACGTAAAATAACACCAGCGCTTATAATAATACCAAAAACTGATGCTATAAAATAGTTTAACAAGAACCAAACAAAATAACTTAATTAATTTAACACTATTTCTTTAGCGAATTTTATTTCTGGGCAGGAAAGTGAGAATGTAGTACAAAAACGAACGAACACTGCTTGCTGCTGCTAAAATCTGACAATGACAGTTGCATTGCATTGCAGTTCTGTCAAACTGTCAACTTCTTTCTGTCTTGTGCATGGAGACTAGCCAAAGGCATTACAGAAGAAACAAGACCGTGCACTGTATATTTTTGTAAATTTCAATTTGGTCGTTATCACCTAATTTCAAGATTCATAATACTACGTCAAGTTATTACACACAAAAAGAGCCGACTGAAAGGTCCCTCGATCGGAGTGTGTCCTTGTCTAACAAATTGCCTGTCCAAAAAAATATTACATTTAGTAGAAATATGATGGACAATATTAATAATAATAATAATAAAACCCCACAGGGCAGCTTGTGGCGAGCTGTTGGGCAGTAGCGACCACACGGACCTGATTGCTCCCGGGAGTATCCCTGTTCCTCACCTCTGGCTTCCCTTCATGGGTCGACCGGAGTGAACCCTGAACATATCTCCCACCTCTTACTTGGGCCGGCTTGAGTGGAGAGTCGCTAGAGCAGAAATGCTCGGAGGAAGGAAGTATTGCAGTAAGATGCTTGTAGGGATCTTAAAAGGATTACCGGGATTGTCCTGAGAGCCGTGTAATACGTCTCCACTCCTCAAGCACCTCAGGCTATGTTGCCCCCTTGTCGCTACTTCACTATGTGCTAGCGGTCGTTTTCGGGGGCCCATTAATTGAGTGTGCAAGTCACCCCCTGCCATTTTATCCGTGTGAGTAACCTAGGCCAGGCAGGGGCCATAGTTCTTCCATAGTCCCAGTTACCCAGTCCACTAACTAACATCCAAACCCATAGCCCAGTATCCTTTCTATCCATTTTCTGCAATAGTCCTGCACTAACCGGGGGTTGTCCTTAGACACATTTATAGTGTGTACAGGGATAATCGTCGGTTGGTGTCACATCACATTATAAGATAAATGTCATCTAACGGGCTTCTGTGAGTTGGCTTCGGCCCCTCGTACGCCTTCCAAAGGTCCGGGACTCCATAGTTCCGTGATTGGGAAAACACCAACATAATAATAATAATAAATAAACACATAAATACGTATATAGCTGATCCAATCTTTAAAAACTTTAGACTTACCAGATTATACGTACATAAAGCTACAAAAAGCAAGCATATTTAACACATGCAGAATTGTTAGAAAATTTTCACAGTCTTCCGTAAGCCATCAGGATATTTAGCACGTATTTACAAATTCTTAAATACTTATTAAATGCTGGTTTTCACTTGGTTTAGGCCCGTGAATATCAAAATACCGATGCTTAAAACAATCGAGATACAAAAAGTATAAACTAAAAATAATAATAATCATCATTTATTTGGAACCCAAAAATACGCAAAATTTGGTCATAAATTATTTATAGGTATTACGTGATACAAAAGAGTGTTCCCTGATCCGAAAACTAGTTGAAACTGTATTATCAATATTGTCACATTTAATAAGCATAATTAATAAAATTGCCTGCGATGTTTTAAATAAACTAAATAATGTTTATCAGCTTAGTCATTTTTGTGTTTTGCATTGAAATAACATAATTTTTATATGAATTTATGTATCAGGTTAATATACCTACAGTACGATATTGTTGTTTGGCTATGGCAATCTGGAACAACAATGGCGTTTGACACCGTGCCTTATTATTACTCCGATTCCCATTCGTTTTCGCCTTTTTTGAAGTTGGCTATGTTGTTTTGTTATAAATACAATAGAAAATGGTAAACTTTTTCCGTTTGCAAAATGAAGCTTATCCCGGAAGCCCGTTTTGGGTCCACAAGAAAGTAAAATTATTTATTGCGCTTGGTCACCCTACAATCAATTAGTTTTTTCCATTAAAATAAAATTGAGCTTGTCTATTATTTTCTTTTGATAAAGTATTGTTATAGTTTATCCTTTCTCTTTAGATTTTTGAAAGATGAGCAACGTAATTTGAAATGTAAGGAAGTAGTGCCAGGGCATATCACAAAATGTTCTGTTTAGCACTACAGCTCATTTTAAAATTTAAGACAATGTTTCTGGAGGCACGAGAAGAGTTTTAAAACAAAAGCTGTACCGTCTATATTTTTTTAATACTTAAATTTCGGAGTGCAGAAAGATCGACAGTGGAAGAATAAACTGAATTGTCATGCAAAAATTGTTGCGCCTGGCTTTTATCTAAACAACATGACGATTACACTTACATTTTAGATATATGTGCATTCTCTTCTTTCACAGACTTTGTAGATAAAGGAGGGTTGAAGTATCCGTTTTAATATGTATTCGAAGTTGTAAAATACACGGAAAAAAATATTTTGGTTTAATTTAAGGACATACCTTAAATTTGTAGGATCTGAGTAGAAAAAAATGTTTAATTTAACGTTAAAACATTTCGTTCCACAACAAAAAAATATATTTTATCCTCATACTTCCAGATGTGAAGAATCACACGAATTAGATTTGATCAAAACAATTATAGAGAAATATTTAAATCTAAGATTCAAAACGCATGCAAATTCCTTGACACTAAACATTGGGCAGCGAGCTACATTACGACAAAAATGGCGGAAGACTTTATTATTTAGTAAAATGTAGGGCCGCCATTAATGTTAATGTGTTTTTTTTATATATCAGAATAAATAAAGTTCTTATTTATAACTCGCTTCTTCACTAATCTATTTTTAATTTATACATAACTACTTTACTAATAAAATAACAACATTGACAGGTTGCCATCGACACAGATAATATAATACTCCATCGAGCACAAATGCCCCATGGCAATAAGAACGTAATGAGGTAATTTATTCAAATATAACTTAATTCATGGTGCTTCACACTGTTTTCACATTATCGAATTTGATTTGTATTTAATTAAAATATGTTATTATTGTAAGGTAACAAACAATTTATTCTATGGTAGGTAACGCTAAACATGTGGTAACCATAATAGAAAGGGACAAATTCCGTGTTGGTTGTTCTCTCGCTCGGCTCGTTTCTAGCGGCTCAGTGCATGGTCTTGTTACTTGTATTATGTCTTTGAGACTAGCAGAAAAACCATCAAAAAAAGTGTCCGTCAAAAAAAAAAGAAGAGCAAATTAAGCAGCGCCATAGTCGCAAGTGGAAAGATTTAGTGTAACAATATTAGGCTATTTGACAATGCGAAAAATAAAGTGCGAATTACTATTATCAGCTTCTATTATGAGTTTAAAAATGGTTATTTAGTAACGGAAGTTGAAAATAATAAACGATTTATGTATAAATCCAGAAATAAAAATGCATTTATTTAAACGTTTGTCACGTACACAAAACGCTCCTGATTGGTCGGGTTTATGATGACGTCACCTGCTTGATAACTTCGCTCGCCTACTTGTATTTTAGTAGCTTTTCAAAATGTTTTGATAATATTTTCCTATAATAATAGTATCCATTGTTTATGTGTGATTTATTTCCAATATTTTACAAATTCTGTCAATTACTTTTACCATGGACAACGATTTTGTAAAGCAGAAAGCAGTTACCTGCCATTATATTATTATATAATTCATTTAAAATCTGTAACAAACAAACTAGTTAGTCGTGATCTTTGAGTGTAATGTTTATTGAAATCATAAAACTGTAGCTACAATTTTTAGCAAATATTATGAAAACATCTGAAATATTCTAAGTGAGTTGCAAGAGGCATTCTGATAAATACATTAGAGGTATTATAACCTCAAACCAATAACAAAATATTTACATTCCTAATGCAATGAATTATTATAAATTATAAATATAATGTTTACTTACATCGAAATGGTCCTCACAGAAGAAAATATTTTGTACTATTCGCTATGTAATTATTTAATCTAATCCCTCCGAAATAGTAGCAACCACTTTTGGCGCACTTAGACTTTCTTTTGAACACTTACAAATAGTTTTCCGAAATTTTTATAGTAGTATATATATAAATATTATACATTTTGGAACTGCATACCATTTAAAAATTATTTTATTTCATAAGTCACTGTTAAAATATAGATCCAATCGCACTTTCGTTATTTGTTTGCAACAAATGTTTGTAGGTAGATGATATGAGCTACAGATCACAAGACAGGCAGGTGATGTCACCGACCCCATTGCAGCGCCATATTGACAAAATAGCGTTTTGGAGCGCTATTTCAATTTTCAATTTTCATTTTGATATTTTTCAGCAAATAATAATATGTACCAGAATTTAAAAAAACTACTTTTACTGGGTTCTTCAACCTCTACTTAATAATATAAAATGGATTTCAAAAACCAGTCAAATAGCCTAATACTTTATAAAATGCGTATAACAATAACAATTAATTATAAACAGTATGTGTTGTATCAAAATAAATAAATAGATAATAAAACATATTTTCAACATAAAATAAAACGTAGCTTTTAACATAAAGTATCAAAGTAATAGGTAAAAATTTATTATACACACACAGTGTGGGTCGAAAAAAATAATAACCGCAATTCATATCGTTTCCACTAACTTTCTCTAATTTTCTGTTTAAAGGTGGACACTTTTTCAATTTGTCTCTCATTCAAGATGGTTCTCCTTTCTTCTAGTCTACATGGTGCTGTGCTACAACTCAATATGACATGAGAGACCATAGATTTAGAATACAAGTAGATCGACTGACAGCCCGATAATGCGTGACCAGTTTTAACATGTCAATGTGTGTGTTAACTAGTGACGTACCTTTAACATTTTTAGACTATCGATAAGAATTGCAGTTCGTCGTTTGGAAAATAATGTTTACTGTCACACTGTTTTTATCTCGAGATTATGCACCTACTTTGCGGCATACCTCACCGCCCTCACTTCTTACAACTATAAAATTGGGCAGGTAAATGTGCCCAGTGAGTATATTTTTTACATATGATTAAAAAATAAATAGTTTAAATTTATTAAAAAAATAACAGCCATCGTTAATTAGTTTTATTTATTTATTTCTTCAAAAGATTTTCCGGTGTCATCTGCTGTGCCGTGTGAGCTCATCAATGGCAGTAAGTGTAAAAGAACAAGTTAACAAAATCTAAACAAACATTTACATTTTGATGAATCAATCCCTGATTATAGATCTTTAACAAGATTATCTTAGTTAAGATTCCTTAAAGTTTCCTTCTTCAAATTGTTAAGTTGACATTCATTTGAGACGCTAAACGTTCAATAACATCAAACTTCTCCGGAAACATTCAAGATAAATGTCGACAATAGTATCGATAAATTTGAGTCAAGCTCTAGCGTACATGTAAAATATTTCGATGAATTAATTATCCACCAAAATAATGTAAATAATCAATACATAGAACTTTATCTATACAAAATATTAGAAGGAACAAACGGATTGAAATAATTTTATATTTACAACATAACAACAAGATCAAATTAAACAAAAAAAACGCGTTTTTACGATGACGACTTTCTACGTATTTACCTGTGAAATGAGCAATTTTCTGGATTATTTTTGTGGTTGACTCCACAGGCACTCACAGAACATGTGACCATTGTTAAATAAAATTGTATTTACTTTAGATAATCTACGATGTACTAGATAATTCCATAAAATGTTGAAGCCTAGATCTCAGATGCCACTGGATGTCACTCTGTCAATTAAGACAGATCAAAAAACGAAAAGATTAGTTTTCTTTTTCTATCTTGCTAGATTTCCATTTATGAGATATACTTCTATCTCGCAGGCTTTGTCCATCTATTATATTCTACGTTTATGTGAGAGACACTGACTGAAACTTAAGAGCATTTCAGTTGGTTCAATGCTCTAAGGACTGAAACGTCTCTGGTTATTAGTTTTGGTGGGGAACTGGGGAATAAAACTCCTGTAATCATTGAAATGTATAAACCACCCATACATTTCAATAAGTTAGGTTAGTTGAGGTTTAGGTTAGGCTATTATGTTTATGTAAGTATTTATGTTATTGTATCATAAATTGACATTATAACTAAAGACTAGGCTGTATGGACTAGTTTGAAGCCGTAAATTTTTTATGGAAGAAAGAATAGTTTTCGTGGTTTCTGTAGGGTTTCTGTAGTGTTTTACCAATGTTTCAATTAAAATAAACCAACATTTCTCGATTTCAGTCAACAAATAAAAATCTTTTCTTTTTTTTTTGAACTTTAAAACGCTGTCGACATGTTATGACGTCATAGGACTCTAAGCAAACTTCATGGCGGATCTTACGAGTACATTTCGATATGTTCTATGTTGCATAAACTTTAAGATTGTCATTTTTGAAATAAGTGACTGACAAAATGCAGTGTTGAGGTTTAATACTTGTAATAATGTAATAATAACCCCTTAATAGAGTGTAATTGATACTTCTTCATCTTTTCATTGATACGAGCAAGCAAACATGAATGTTAATCTGAATGTTGCTTATATTGTATCAAATGTTTTGTACTGACTAAAATAGCATAATATAAGGAATTTTGATCCCGGAATTTTTTTATTTTCCTCGTGATAGTTTTAATTTTTTTTTAATTCTATGGGTACGAAGTCGCGGGAAATAAATATTATCGGAGTAGGTAGGTATTAGATTCGAGTCAGTTTTAATATTTAAATAAAAAATTCAAAAATTAAATCTTTCATAAAATCATAATGTAGTCATTTCGGACTAGTCTACAAACTGACGGATATCCGTCCAGCAAGCATTACGATTCGCGGTATTTTTGTTCGCAAAATCTGATATTTTACCGTCTTGTTTTTTACTCGTCAGCCTTATAATCTTAAAATAATGAATGTGTATGATAATTTTTATCTATCAATATAAATTTCATATTTGTGTGATATTTTTAGTCATATAAAGCAGTGTACTAATTCTTGATGTTATCTTTCATATTTTAAATGTGTGATGGACGCAGATGGACGAGACCGATGCTACTTGGTTGACATTGAATTAACTTTCCTGCTTATTTACTTTATTTTTGATATATTGAGCATTTAATAATGGCAACTTTTAGCTATATTTTTGAGCTTTTAGCTTTTAGATTCTTTTAGCTTATGGCTAGTAAAAATGATTCAAGTGAAGAGTGCAAGGCAAGGAGTAAGGCTAGTTGGTAATAGGTTAGCTTGTTAATTGTGATATTATATTGCAGTAGTTGCTCTATCGAAAACATTTGCATACTTGTATTTTACTCACAAAAATAATCACACATGGCATCAACGCTAGCGAGCGGCCTTTCTCGGCCGGCGCACATCGGGAGGTCTGCACAGTACCGCTCCGGCTCCGCAGCAAGCGTGAAGCGTTTAGCGTAGTGTAGTCGGGCTGCGACCGCCATGGAACGCAGTTGAGTGCGCGTTCGTTTGTGCGTATGGCGTTAACATTACCGCATTTATTTTATTCAAAAATATTTTGTTCATATCAGTATTTATGAATTAACATTACACAAGTGTTTCATATTTTCTTTTTGTAAAACTTTCCGCGAACATGGCTGTGAGAGAGTGTTGTTGTGGTGAACTGTCGCTTAACAAAAAATCGATTTTCGGATTGAGAATGAGGAGCCAAATATTGTATTTACTGTTGGTCGCTAGCTTTGTTCATGCGACTACGGCGGAGTTGGAGCCGACATGTGTGAAAGCGAAGAATATTTTTGAAAAAAGCAAAATGTTGGCTGCAGTCAACATCCAGGAACAACCGAACTCAGGTAAGGATACCTACTTTGTGCATGGTCACAGCTGAGTGTGATAAACTGATAATGTTGATAGTGAATGATACCTATGTATGCGTAGTAAGTGTACAGATTGGTTTGATAGCCGCGGGGGAAGATAAACTCGCGAACACGAGGTTAATACACCTTTTTATGTGTAAGTAGAAAGTGACGAGAAAAAAAATATTATGTTCTTAACTTTATTATTTAGATACAAATATATGTAATTTTTTATTTTATTAATAAACTAGCGGCCTATTCCCTAAGGATACCCTCTGACCCCATTACGTGCTTCGCTACGTTCCTAACCATAAAGTGAAATAATAATAAAAAAAAAAAATGAAGAACTTCTCGACCGATTTTGTGCAAACTTCACATAGGTAAACCATCTACTAAATAGTCCGAACAAAGCCTAAACATTTGGTTTGGATAGGTGAGCCCGTTCTTGAGTTATAGAATTACAACGAATAGTGGCATTGATTTTTATATATTTAGATTTGCACGTACCTACCTACCCATAAACGATATCAATACGACTTGGTAAGCTTAAAAAATAACATTTAAATCTTACCGAAACTTGAACAATTCGTCCTTAAACTAAATCTACATCAAGTGTCAGTTGATTCTGTAAGCGCCGAGTGTCTCGAGGCCGCGACAATAAAAGCACCAAGAATTGTTGAACAATTTTTTAAAGCATATTATTATGATGAGATAGGTATTTTGTTTACTATTATATTACTATTGTTTATTAATCAATTTGATTTAGCAATCAATTTCATTGCCAGAATTAAATATAATAGCATAATTATTTCTTGCCTTAATCCCTCAACCCCCAGGAGGCACGCGCGTGCCGCGATAGCCATTGATTTCAATAGTGTCTGGAATAACTCACGATCGAGGGATTAAGGCTACGGATGTCGACTGTCTGAATACCATCTAATAGATAAGATTAGGTAGGTACATACCAGCAGAAGAAGTCGGAAAGCAGTGTTTTTTCTCTACCATTGGCCAAACTGCGATCCCCAATCCAGGCCCAAGCATTTACATCAAAATCCTGCTTCTGGACAAGTCTTTCACAAGCAGTGAACAAGTGACACAAACAGTAGGTACTGCTAAGAAACTAATTAATTACGTTTCTTAAGTTAATAACAATGACACTAAAGCCAAAATAAATCCGGATTCCACGAGTCAAAAGGCAGGCTCTACCTGTCGATGGAAACAGGTTAAGACATGAATTTTAGACCGTGTCCGCAAAGCATTTTGAACTCATTTATTGCCTTTCTGTAAATGCCGCCCAATGTTTATTATGAAATTCCTTTTTATCTTAAAAGCGTAATACGAATATGTATAGAAAAAAAATTTTTAACCGACTTAAAAAAAATAACACTAAAAAGTACAAAATATCACAAGAACAATGTTATTTTAAAACCTATTGACGTACTACAATATTATTTTAACTACTAACAACTATGTAAACAGATCGAAGTCGTTGCCGAGCCAAATAGAATAGGAGTATGAATTGATTGCCGCTCGCCAACATAGCAATTTTTGTTTAATTTCCACATTTGATTTGTTTCGTTTGTAGTATTATTTTTGTATTGTTTGGGCTCGGCACCGACTTCAATCTGTTAAGTTGTTAGTAGTTAAAATAATATTGTAAGCACGTAAATAGGTTTTAAAATAAAACATTGTTCTTGTGTTATTTTGTAATTTTTTTTTAAGTCGGTAAAATGTTTTATTTAAAAATAATTTATTTTCCTCTTTTTAGTGTTAAATAAATTACACAATTATTAATACTCTGTTCGCCGGTAACAGTAACCTACATAAATAGTGATGACGACTTCTAGATGAAAATTTATAAATTGTTTGAGAAACTCCCTCCCTCATCGCTATAGAATCTTAAGAATCATCCTCTAACTCCTAACTGCTTAGGAGTTTGACCTTCCATCATCAGCTCACGTGAATAACCTGTAGGAAGACAACTATCTGACTATACGCGCCTATGATATTTAAAGAATAATCCTCCTACTCCTTACCGTTAAGGAGTTGTACCTTCCATCATCAAAGAGTTTGACCTTCCATCATCAGCTCACGTGAATAACCTGAAGAAAGACAACTATCTGACTATACGCGCCTATGATATTTAAAGAATAATCCTCCTACTCCTAACCGTTAAGGAGTTGTACCTTCCATCATCATCTAATCAACATAAAATGGTGAGCACCAGACGCAAATACTGAAAAACCTTAAGAAAGATATGCAAAAACGTAATACGTGCTGTAAAATTTGAGGGTTACCCTCGATTTCCCCAGATTCCACCATCAGATCATGACTTCGTTAAAATGGGACCACACTGGAAGCACCATCTTTCAAACAAAAAAAAAATTTTTAAAATCTGTTCAACCAGTCCAAAGTTCTGAGGTAACAAACATAAAAAAAAATACAGTTGAATTGAGAACGTCCTCCTTTTTTTGGATGTCGGTTAAAAACTGATAACCCTCAAAAACTTTATAAAATAAAAGCTGTCTATAAACAACCTTGTACACTTCGTAATAAGACGTTTATGGACATAGTAAACATCTCCCAAAATACATGTAGGCGTAGCTGATACAGTAGGCGGAGTTGTGAAATGCACACTTGCGTTGCGACATTATCAGAATACTTAGTGTTCTGCAAACCTTCGGTCGTTTTGTTTTATCTAAAAACTCATTTTTAAAATAGTATTTGTTATATCAGCATAAAGCTCAAATTCACATAACATGAATCTCGGATAGTGCATTAAGGTAAAAACCATGGTTAGTAGTAGGCAGTTAATAGCATCACAAGAAAGCGTGGGCGAGATTTCCAACGCATGGAGGTTCTAAACATAATAAAGACAGATTTTATGATCAGAATATTTGTATCACGAAAATTACGTTAGTTTACAAAGAAACTAATGTTTATACTTTGTTGTAGGAAGGATGAATGGAATAGGTTTTTCATGTTCATTCCACGTTATATTCATCCTTTATTTGAAATGTAGCATCATTATTATTCCCTTTACAACTTTATCTCCTTCAAGTTTTAGGAGTTATTATACGGCTTGCGTAAGTGCCTCTAGATTAATCGGGATTACCTCTCAAAGGTTTTCCTTCGGGGAAAAGAAATCTGAGTCTGCAGCACTTTGATTTATTTTCAGAGAATCATTACAGATACATATTATATGTATATTTGAACTTACTAAACATACATCGCTTAAAATCGTAAGATACTGATTACAGAAAATTTTTACAGAAAGTCATTTTGCACATCCCAAACCTAGCCTTAGTAGCCTAGCCATCATTTCGCAACCCGGCTATGCTACTGTTTGAATTTAATGAGATCCTACCTCGTACAATTTGTGAAGGTGTTCTGTAACAGGGGTTTTAGGAGCGGAACCTATCCGCAGTAAACTGATACATTATTGATGAGGAGTCCTGCCACTCCTATATAGAGTAGTACGTATTAAGGTAAAACCACTAAGCCTATCGTCCTAATAAAACTAATTGTTGCATGCTGTTTTGCAAGTCACTGTGAACTAATCTTAATGAGTTTACAAACTTATTAATATTTAATCACACAGCACAAGTACCACAACCAGCACTTATGTAATTTATATGCAAACATGTTCTTATTTCATTCGTCGCCAACGGTAATTGAGTGGACAGGGCGAGATCTTGATACTTGTTTTAAAGTAAGATAGAGTCTGCAGTTGACGCCACGTTTCCCAATAAGGGCGTCTGATAGATTTTGCTGTGGCGCGGTTGAGTTGCGTCTCGTCGAGTCAAGTAAGATAATTCGATGAATCTTGCTGTTTAGCATGCGATCCTCGATCGCCGGTGCTTCTAACGGGCGGCTTGTCGCGACAACTACCGGCACTTGTGCATTCGCAGACTTCTAATGTGTTTGCGAATATCAGACGAACACCGGAAAACAGACGCACAAATTATTAATCAAAACAACTTGATTTAGCGTCTGCTTTGATCAAAAATTTAAATAATATTGCAGCACGATTTTATTTCAATAAGGTGAGTCGTAGGAAACTGACCAGATTAAGGTGGTCGGCCCCGGGTTCTTTACCCAAGTCCTGCGTCCAACAGAAAATGTCAAGGAAGGATATCGTTATCAATAGATGGAGTATCCTGTTTGGGTACTTTCTAAACTAACCGATCTATCATGGCTGTCACGCTAGTTAGATAAAAAGTTAAGGGGGCGTTATAAGTAAGATCATTTTTGTCGCTAAAGAAACTAAACTATTGCCGAAGCAAAGTTTTAGTTTTGTATGTAATGTAGAAATTGTATTTTAATAATAGTTACTTTCTAAATCTACCCACGTAATACAACAAAACAAAATATAAAAGCATTGTTTTTTACTGTGTTTAAGTACCTACTATAACACCATATTTTTCTTTTAGTGAGCGGAAAGTGAAGGCGTCTGTATGACGTGTTTTCGTGTAGGTTTTGGCATTGAACTAACATCCTCAGTAGCACAGTTTATTATTCAATGTTTTTATCTTACTCAATTGGTAATCGTGTATGGTAGTCATTGATACCTACAACATAGAGATGATTTGTGTGGTTATTGTTGTATTACAATTATTTTTTTTCACTAAAACTGCATACAATTCGCCGCCGTTCCGAATGGCAACTCATATTATTCCAAGTTTTATATAACTAAACATTTGCTGAAAAATAAAGTAGCATAAACCTTAAGGTAGGTGGTAGGTACATAAGCCACTAGTTAATAAACATTCAAATCACCATTGTGGGTACAGTGCTGGGACCTCTCACGACAACTATTCGATGTTAGCGCACGTTTCCGACAAAATCGGGCAGTGGGTGGACTGGTTGACAACAAGCAAACATACCGCGGTCGTCAACCTGCTTTGACTTCGACTTTATATTTCCACGTGCTTATACTTGCAATCATCAAAACACATTAAACAGCATTGGGCAACACAATTAGAATTTAAAATAAACATTTTAAACTCCATCCATTTAGTCTGCTAATTAAAGGATCTAAGTAGGACCCAAAAGGAAATATAAATCCATCTATAGCAAAATTTGCGCATACCTGAGTACAAAATACCATTACCGGCCGCTTTATTCGAGCTTTCACATGAACCCTTTCAATCAAGTTAACTGAATGGCGCTCCATCAGTCACAAGGTACGGCGGTCTTTTATGTCGCGTCCCATAACCTCCCATTCTGTAATTAGGGATGGAAACAGGATGCCGACTGCCGTCGATTATAAACCTTTTTTGCGGAGCGTTTTGCGAGAGCATCTGGTTTATTACGATTTAATTTTAACATATCAGTTATTGTCATAAATTCCGACTAAAGACCGCTCAACAAAGGATCAATGGGCAGTCATAAATGTATGTATAGAATATTGATCGTTAAAATCAGCTTAGAAACATACAAAATATCGAGGTCGTATGTGACGTAAACACTCACATCTCGGTTAGTTTAGTCGGCCAGAAACACGTGGAGAAATCTGGGGGAATCATCAAACTGAACTCAGTGCAGAGGTTAAGAATTTATCAAAGCTAATTCCGAATTCCGAATTTGCAGAATTGAAACTTTGCAATTAGTTGCTACTTGAGAAAATTATTCGGTAGATAGATTAAATTCTTGTAAGTTAAGAATTGGAGATTTCTTTGACAGTTATTCGTAGGTGTAGAAGAGGTTGTAAAGTTTGTGTCAAAACTTTGACCCTGTCTTTCTTAATCCCGCTATAATCGAATGCCATTCTTCATTACCATTTCCTCGAATTTAATTATTTAATACTCGTGTAGGTACACATTTCAAAAAGTCTAATAAGCGATCCGTTGCGATCCGGAAAATAGTCCATTTCGCTATATCGTACCTGGTGCAGGAGTGCAGAGCTAATTCCTTGGCGGACATTCCACCGGTCTGAGCAGGTGGCGACAAGTCGCTGGCTCAGGACCGGTCCTTGGACTCACCGCTACTCGCAAAAAATGCACACGTTTAACAACGTTTGAGCCAACCGTTCCGCTAGTGCCGACTCGACCATCCACATGCATTGTTGCATCTTTGCCTAACCATTGAAATATTCTATTAATCATCCTATTACACCTGTAGTTTGAAATTAAATTACTTTCTCTATCGCCCGTGTAGGAATACTTTTATTTATTTCGATACCTGTTACAATGCTTTTATGTTGATAGCCGTATTGGATGCCTCTCGTGTCAAAAGTTATCAGTTCACCAGCTATCGTTTGTTCTGTATTGACTTGGCAGGCACATTAGCAGAACACTCGAGGATGTTATCTAAGAAGTCAATGCCCATTTATGTGCAAATGAACGCGTATTTAATTACAATAACTAGCGATACAACCAATCGGGGTTGGTTTTATTTCTAGCATATTAGTTGTTCGTCCTTCTACAGTTCATTTTAATAAACATAACCTGTTGATCTGCAGGACAACAACTATAATAACTTAGCTAATAGCGTTTATAATTGTTAAGGAATGCAACTGGGGTCGAGAACTCGAGAATGCGAGACAACTTTATAAAAGCCAAGATAAGAATTATAAATTTAGAAAAGTTGGCCACATTCGCTTGATTCTCTCGCCTGAAGTTCAAAATGAGCAAGATGAGAAAAACAAAAGTTCTTTTCTTTTACGAGTTATTTCGTGTACCTGATGCACAACTTGTTTTGGATAGACTGCAACGCTGCAGATATCGGGTATCGGCAAATCCGCTTTCTAAATGCGTGATGCTCAAACTCAGTCAGGTCCGAGGGTCGAGATCGAGTTATGACGTGGCGAAAACAAAACGAGTTTGAATCGATTCCGTGCATTCCGACGCTTCATGGATTCCACTCGAAGAATGCGAGCCCGCGACTCTTATAATGATTATAATCTCGATTTAGTGGTCGATTCGTCATCGTCTGATTTAGTTAATGGAATAGGCAATAAGCGTGTGAAACGGGTGTGATGACTTTTGATTGTGTTCATAGAAATCATCCGGAGTATGGCCGTCGCTATGGGTAATGGTCGCTGTCACGGCTCACCACCTGTCTTTATTAAACGTTTTATAGCTGCGACAAGTTTCACTTGAATTTTTCATAGTTTCTGATGACTCAGGCATTTAAAAAAAAAACAAAACAAGTTTTAAACACTACACAAGCCTGTTTAATTTTGCATAAAAGGTTCTGTCCTACCTACCCATAGACATTATGGTCCTACCTGTGTAGCTATGTTAAGCTTCTGTTTGTCAAGTACCTTAGACATTAATTCCTACCAAGATCGGGGTAGTCGGTATTGTGTCGAGTGATTCTTAAGCTACTGCTTCAAAGATCTTAATCCTTTCCAGTTAAACAATTAGCCTTTATTTCGCATTTTGTTCTATCGCTAATTGTGAGATGGAGTTTGTGTGATAGTAAAAACATGACATTTTGGAGAGGTCCTGAAGGCAGCAGGATGCAGGACGCGGTCGCATGGGAGCGGAATGCGGTCCGGCGGGCGCGGGGGCCGGGGGCTGCGTGTGCGCCGAGCCGGCCTATAAACTGCGGAGTGGTGCTGCGCCCCGTAATTATTATGCCGTGAGAGTGCACGGCCGATCACCCCGGCCCATAACGCCACTGCTGCGCATTGTTTTAATGACTGTTGCGAACTGCACTCATTAAAAACGTTATTGTAATCGTGTTTGTAATTTGTTCGCGTGCACTTTTCTTTGGTCGTTAAGTGTAAAGGGCAGAAATAAACGCGACCCTATCAATGGAAGACACCGCTAACGCGTTTCTATAAAATAGGTATAAAGCACCTTGTGCTTATTACTTTTATGATTTTCTACTACCTTTATGCTTTACATATACGGACAAATGATTAGCTCCAAACTTTTATAACTGGTAAACTATAGTGTTAAGTTACTAGTTTCTTATCTCTCGTGATTTTCTTTTGTTTTCAAGCCAAGATGGGTTAAATTTAAATTGTAAATTATTATTCAGTGTAAAAAGGTTATTACGATCAGCTGTGGAGAGGTGTGCATCTTCTATGAATAGGATATTCGACGCTGCAATTCTCGCTATATCACTGACTCATCAAAGCGTTAATGCTTAGCCTGTGGTAAACAGTGCGAACACTTTAATTTTAAGTGCACTTTTATCGTGATTTTTGCCTATTCTGACCTAAATAGAAGCGTGGTAATAAAATAGCTTTGGATGCAACGTTAAGGCATCGAATATCGAGTTATTTTAAACAAAATATGATGCACACACATACTCGTACAAAGATCGGAAACTGAGCATGATAAATTATAAAGAAAAATATTACTGGTATATAATTGCAAAATAGTTTTTACTAGCATACAAAATCTTTTCATATTGCAACACTTTAAAACGCTTAACAAAGAGATACGAGGAAGGATGTTCTAGCTTTCTCGGCTTATCTTATCGCAAAGAAAGTGGCTTTACGGAGAGACGATGCTTTATAATGTAAGCTGTTCAATATCAAATAATTACCTTAGTGTTACCTATAGAATGATAAACGTTTTCCTTTATCACTTGAAGTTGATTAAGTTGCAAGTTATTTGCATAATAACATTTAAATGCCATTTGTTCATGCTTAAAAGTTTTAAATCTAAAGCCCGCAAGGACGAGGTGACGTTATTAAAATTAAATGGCTTTTGGAAAATGAAACTGTTTATTATAAGCTGGCGATAAAAAACAACTTTGTACACTTTTTAAAACCGAATATATTAGACAGAAAAACCGGCCAAGTGCGAGTCGGTCTCGCGCATTGAGGGCATTCTGCAACTTTAACTGAATTAGGGGTCCACTTACCAGAATAGCCAAAATACCACAATATTTAATTGACTGCAAAAACAACTTTGTTTTGCATAGTGTTTGTATGAAGGACAAAGTTATATTTGCGGTTGTTAAAAATGTGCTATTTCTCAAAAACTACCAGTCTATTCTCGTTTAAACCAATTTTCGTTGTAAGTTTTTGTTAAGATTTATGTTACGTATTTTTCTCAAAATTTTCGCTCGCTTAGTTTAAAAGTTAGAGGGGGACCCATTTTACCACTTTGGAAGCGTTTATCTTCCAAACGTTAGACTTTTGGAAAAAATGGTTTTAGAAACCTCTATGTTATTTTAGAAACCTCTATGTCATTTTAAAAGACCTATCCATAGATACCCCATACGCGTAGGTTAGAGTAAAAAAACTTTTTTGTTTTAGTTTTATGTTTGGGAAGCCCCCCTTAAATATTTTTTATTTTTTGTATAAGAATCGTAAAGCGGTCAACAGGATTGTCCTATCTACCAAGTTTCAACTGTGTAATGCTAATACTTTTAGAATTAAGTGGCTGTGACATACGGACGGACAGACATACGGACTTGACGAATCTATAAGGGTTCCGTTTATTGCCATTCGGCTACGGAGCCCTAAAAAGTGCATTAATCAATGTAGGAAACATCCTTCCGATTAATGAAGTGTTTTACTTTTTCTTTTATGTACCTAGATAGTATAGATCCTTAGGTACCTACCTAAGTACTTGAGGATATTAAAATAATAAATTTATTCTTAGCTGATTTTCAGCGAATCTTTCCAGTA
The DNA here is from genome assembly GCA_949315895.1 of Anania crocealis. Lineage (NCBI taxonomy): Eukaryota > Metazoa > Arthropoda > Insecta > Lepidoptera > Crambidae > Anania > Anania crocealis. The sequence goes on from OX438880.1 coordinate 4,503,619, forward strand.
ACTTGAGAGAGAGGGGCGCTATCGGAAACCGGCCAGAGCATGCCTTAAACGCGGAGTAGCAACGTCACCTTTCCGATGAATGTTGTTGCTCATTGTGTACCTAAGTTGTGTACACGTGGCTCACTGATGCCACCCCCACCCTACGTCATTGTCTTTCATAAAGACCATAAAGCGTACGTTGCTTTGCCGATTAGTCAGTTCAAGATTGCAATCTTCACTAAATGATTATATGTATTTTGAAAAAATATTATTCGTTGTTTTACTCCATGCCATATTTATAAAAATTAACGCGTACCGATATCCTGTTCATAAATGTTTTTGTTTTAAATGCAAGAGGTTGTTCACCATCAGATAAAACCTTGTTGAAATCTTGCCGCGATTTTTTGTTCGATGTCAGAACAAAACTCAAAGTTTAACCATTTTTACATATATGATTCAACTAAAAATAGCTAATAACATATTTTTGTCCCCCATCTCTAAGTACATTACCTACTTACTACACTCATGGTTAGGCCAAGGACCAAAAGCCATCAGTGAAAGAACTACAAAAGATCATAGTAATATCTCAGGTTCAGACTAAAACCTACTTATCTAGATGTAAGAAACAAACTTACAGCGGGACAATGATATTTAAAAAGTATAGATAGGTTATGCCCTTACAAAACTATCGAAATATATGTGCCGCTTGCGAACAACTGCACACATGCGTAATACTTATTTTGTCCTTGTCATACTCGTGAAAAGAACAATTACTTTCTCTTTCATGAATTTTTAAAAGACGTCACAATTGTGACGTTTTAGGGACGCATATTGAAAGCGCATGTAACATATCTATTACTTTTTAAATATCATTGCAGCGGGATCAATAATAACAACGTTGGTGGCTTTTTGAAAAAACTCTAACGTAAACACTCGAGACGAGAACATTTTGTTTTCATGTACGTTTCCGGTTTTTAGCAGACTCTCAGCACGTGTGATACCATCTTACATGTAATAGAATCTAATGTTGGTCGTCGGGCGTCAAAGGTGGGGATATTGGTATCACGCCGAGTTATGAATGAACGTGGACCTCCGGCGGCGGCGCTAGCTGACCCGCCGCGCGGGGAGGGGCAGATGGAATTCCAAAAACTCGAGTGGGCGATGTCGATGCGCTAACGCATAAAAAACGAGCCGATCCGACACAATAGCGCCTCGGGATACGTCGCGCCGAGGTGCGACCGTCCCTTAGAAACACAAATACACTCTAATCGCCTGAAACGCTATAACGATATGCGGTTGCGTTATGCCTTGTTAAAATAACAGAATAATGAGCCTCATATTTGGTTAACATGACAAAGACTAGCGATGGAATGTCGTTCATCTCGCCGGCGCCTACGCTACCGGTTCGATTGAAAACCCTAGTTTTCCATTCGATCTGGTGCCAGGTCACGTATTATACCTCTGCTTTTTAAGTACCGACGCCGTTTTAGGGATTTACTATTTTTTGTTGGATAGAGATGGAGGTAAAAGGTCAACTATTGAGCAATCGATCTGTACTTACTTCAGTTCTGACTGAAAAATACTGAATGCAAATACCATGTAGCTTTACTTATAAATTTTTCCCGTGTGAGTGTCGCAGCGAAACGAGAATCGTCTGTTGGCACGGGCTCAGTCGAGGACGAGGTTGGTGCAGCAATAAAAGCCTACCTGCCCGAGTAGATGTTATCTCTCTCAGTCAAAGACGCCGGCCGCCTCCGTGCATTACTGTTGAGATCGCAAAACCCGCCTCTACTCAAGCGAAAATAAAGCTCAATTTACAAATGTAAAACTATGCACTAACAAACACGTAACGGTGTGGTATTACAACACTTTTGTTAGATTGTAAGCTTTTGTCATAGTTACAAATACACATTAGTCATAAACCCGGCACATTGCCGGTGTGGTCGACCGTCGGAATGGTTGTTAGGTTGTTACGGATCTCGATTTGTCCGAGTTTCGTCTTAATTACGCCTATCAATTCCAGATCGGTGAAAGCATTTGAAATTGTCGTGCTTTTGTCAGTTGTAAAAATTCTTCTAGTACAGCCTTGATCCCTCGAATGAGTCCAATAAATACTGTGGAATGTGGGCATTGTATCAATTAACATAGACATTAAACTTGGTAGATAAACGGGACGGGTTCGGTAGGTTGTATAAATAAATAGGTAGGAAAGGCAGCTGCACCGGGAATTATTGGAATTAAAAGGAATGTTTGAAGAGAACGTTCGATAGCGAGCGTTGAGAACTTGAGGGCATGCGTGTGCGACTCTCAAATGTGTTTTTTTCGTAAACACTGCTGTGAAAGCAATTAACGACTAGCACGAGCGAGATTCGTTCTATTTTTCCACTTGGAAGTAGGTGTTTAAGTGTACTTAGCATTTTTTATTCGTATTTTTTATATGCAAACTTTACGTTTGCATATAAAAAATACGAATGCTTTAAATAGTTATTCAAATTGGGATCAGAACAATGTGTGTGATGTTGTCCACATTTATTTATTATTTATTATTTATTATATGGACGTAAAAACGTCTCGCAAAACTATGGATTCGCCATACTGGTTACATTTTTTTACAATACCTCCCAGGTGACTAAGTTGTAAGTACTGTAGTAAATATCAGTATATAAACTTGAAATTTTTTTTTGCCTTATTCGGGAATCGAACCCGCATCACCTTGCAAGGGCGGGCGCCATACCATTAGGCCACCGAGACACTGCGACACAGCGCGAATTTTTCAAGCATATTCTTACGCTGAAAGCCAGCGTTGTTTCATCAAATGTTAGGAGTTTGCACCCTTAACATGCAATTGGACAATGCGGGTTCGATTCCCGCCTGAGACAAAATTTTTCAAGTTTATATACTGATATTAAAAGTGCAATTAAGTTGCTAAAATATCAAATAAAGTATACTGTAGTAAACATAAGACCACCAATATAACCAATACACTAAGTAAGCAATAAACATTTAAAATTTTGAATTTTGGTAAATATCAGTTTTGGATACTGTGCAATGTGCCACTACGAGTAACAAATGAAACGATGTGCTAACTCTATGATGCGTCTATAATTGTGTGTCAATTAGTACAGATAAGTACACGTTTGTATATGTACTAGGTTAGGTATGTATTGGGTGTACATTTACAGGTAGCTACATTTTTGATTCATCAAAATTATATCAAAAGATGTTACAGAACCAAATCGATTCTATTCTAGGGCAGGTTTTTCAGTGAAATTTTAAGTAAATATCAACGAAACAAGGCCCGTGCCTAATTGAAAAAAGCTCTATCTATAGGATTTTAGCAGTTTTCTCCCGGTCTATACACACATACGTATTAGGTATTAAATTACTGTCTAAATGCAACGAAACGAAACAAAACTTCTTAGCATCTATGGATTCACCGTGCGTATGAAAGCTCGGGGCAGTGCCTAGGACTTGAGAGTCGATAATCAACTGAACAACGCAAATAAACCAATTTTGAAATGATTTCACTATAAGAACCCAACTTTAAAAAAAAACTAAGCCTCTAAATTGATTTCGAAGTGGTATCGAGATATACCACCATTTAAGTAATTGACTCTGAATTCAGCAATTATCTGTTTAGCCACTTATCTTGTTTTTTCCGTTTAATTGTTCTTTCGTACAAAGATACCTATACTGGAATTTAATTTAACACTCTCCGGACAATAGGTACTCCAGATACAATTGTATGTTTTTTTGCGTTATCGCGCTCAAAGAAGTGCACTGTCCACAAAAGTTTTTTAAAATTTTATCAGGCCCGGTGTCCGCCTTAGTTTCATATACAAATGATAGCCAAAGCGGATTTACCCCCAGTTTGCTAAGTTATCATTTGATGCCTTAGGAGTCTGAACAATTACACTATTTTATTCCGATTTCCATAGGCAGCTAACTTGAGTTGAATTAGAAAATAACACTTTCTAAATCCAGACCATTTGCAAGTCATCAATAATGATCTGATTCATTCCCTGACAAATGGATCTCGGTGGATTTATAACGATACCGAACGGTAACGTTACTGTTATTAATTACCAGTTGAGCAGTAAGCCACTCTTTGGAACTAGAAGAAAAGAAACTATTAATAACGTCGGATCACTGAAGCCAAGTGTGTCGTGAGTAAATGGAATTGGATAATGAACATTAGCACTATATGAAAAATAAAAACTTCGAAGTTACATTACACCTAGCAATTCATATTATTTCATATTAAATTATTATATTCCTCTTTCTCCTGGCAACTTAAGAACAGGTATAGGTAAGTACTTTTTTCACAGCGATCAAAAGTCCCAAACAACGACGGACTGTTCATAAAAAGCGTTTTTGAAAAGTAACGACTTATTGCCGTTTCAACGCAACATCTGATTATGTCTTGTAAAGTATGTGAAACGGTAATATTTATAAACCGTTACTTACTTAGTTAAGAGTAAAGAGAACCACAAGAAAATCCATGTTACGCATCAGATAGAATACAAATAACATTCATCGTATCATATTTGTCGTCTGACTTTCAAGAATGACATCGACAGTTATTGCATTTAACAAACAAAACAATTCGCAGTTCATCATAATTCTTCATCAACAACTTAGTCAGCCAGTTCCCTGAAGTGAACGCTTCGTCACGTATGAAAACGCTGTAATAAAGCAGTCTCGTTCCCGGATGATGTCAGGAGGAACTCATATCGCCTAGCCTGCCCGACCTACTTGTCGGACTATTTTCGTTCAAACCAGATGCATTGCGCTGAGAGTAACGCGAAACAGTGACACTTTGCTTGCCATATTACGAGTATTAAATAGTTCAATAACATACTTACAAGTGGTGTGAACATTAAGTTGCCACAATACATTGCCAATTTGCAATGTATCGATATTGCTGAGTAGGTAATTGTTGGGTCTTTGATAATTACAGTTGAAAAAAAAAACTGACACTGTTTCTTGAAAAAAATAACCCAAAAGACAATTAAAATAATTAAAATTTCGAATTCGAATAACTTTATTGGTATCAAAAACAAGCTTGTAATAATATAAAATAAAAATGCTAAAAGAAAAAATTATTGCTACATTCTGGTTTAGAATAATATTTTTACCATTACCAAGGCATACATGTCGATTTTTAGGGTTCCGTACCCAAAGGGTAAAAACGGGACCCTATTACTAAGACTTCGCTGTCTGTCCGTCTGTCCGTCGCTCTGACACCAGGCTGTTTCTCAAGAGCCGTGATAGCTAGACAGTTGGAATTTTCACAAATTATGTATTTCTGTTACCGCAATAACAACAAATACTAAAAACAAAATAAAATAAATATTTAAGGGGGGCTCCCATACAAAAAAAACCTTTTTTTTTTTTGCCGTTTTGGTACGGAACCCTTCGTGCGCGAGTCCGACTCGCACTTGGCCGGTTTTATTTTGTTTAATTCTGCTGTAAAACTATAAATCACTAAATTAATTATTAAATTTCCAATTATTAAAATGTAGTATTTTTTTCCCTTTATTATGATGACTCAAATAGGTCATTTAATACCTATGACTAAAATAGCCGACTGATTACACAGAGCATGAATGGGAATTTGAAAGTAACACTAAGCAAAGAACGTGGCTTTTTAATATGATACGAGTAGTAGTATTTAGTATATTATCATATTAAAATATAGCTATTTAAAAAAAAAAGACGTGTGGCACTCGGAGACTGCCGCGGTAAAGCTATTGAATAGCATTTTTTATCAACTTATGCAATTATAAAACTAAAAAGTATCACCGCTGTGCCGGTCGGAGTGTTAGGCTATTTTCGTTACGGAATTTCTGGATTCGGTCTCCACGCTCAAGGCCCGCGATAGAAGCTATGCAATAGCTTAATAGGTAAGTACGACTGATGTTACCTATATTATAAAAGCCAAAATTACACGCGTGATAAAAGTGCTATCACGTCCCAGTACAAACAACAAAACACACCTGTTAAAATAATCTCTTACCATTATCTTATTTCGACGTAAGACATTCCGGTAGTAGTCGTGTGATTATCTAATTCGTAAATAACCTGGAGATAGGCGAGTGTTCTACTAACCTGTGTAAAATTAAGATAGTAAAAAAAAATTTTTTTTTTAAATTTCTCAACTTAACTAATTTTGTTTTTGTATTCGAGCATTATTTGAATACAATAATGTTCCATTATCACATAAAACGAATGTAGTTTCATCAAAGTTCTTGAGAATATTACTAGCTTTAAGTTGCGTGTATCCAAAAAAGTATTTGAGCAAATCATCCAGATCTTTAGTTTTATTTCGTTTGACGACCTCCGTGGCGGAGTGGCGTACACACCTGCTCCGAGGTCCTAGGTCCAATTCCCGGACGGGTCAATGTAGAACAAAACTGTTTTTTCTAAATTTTCTCGGGTCCGGGTGTTTGTGGTACCTTCGAGCTTCGTTGTTTCTGGTTTCAAAAATACGATTGCTTTATATACATAGTTATTCGAATTGGGATCAGAAAAATGTACCTATGTGATTGTTGTCCACATTTATTTCCGCGATACCTACAAATAAGTATATAAACAATGCTAGTTTAAATAAATACGATTCGATTTAAATTACTCCTATCTAAGACTTCTTGACTGTATTTCACGTAAATTTTCAGTCATATTTATATAAAACATAAAAGTTTTTACTTGGCATCAATCCAATTGGTTATTATTCCTCGTTAAATTCTTACTACCACCTGTGTAAATTAAATTAAATGGACGAATATTGTGTACACAGCTAAACATAATTATTTTCTAGTTAAATTTTGCAAAACTCGTTGTAAAACTGATTTATATGCTGCTAATCTTAACGTTTATGGAATTAGAAAGGCGAGTTTTCTTTTATTATACGTTTTAACTGGCTGTTAAATTTTATCTTCGGTTTGTACTATTGAAAGTGCTTACATTAACACCAACTGATATACATATGACACTTTCGCAGAACTGATTGACGTCTAGTCTTTAGGTATTATAAATGACGTAAACAATATGATCGAACACAAACAAAGGATTGCGAGTTAGAAGTCTTGGACAGTAGGAAGTGAGAATGATATTATCTGGTAATTCCCGTTTCATTTCATGTTCATATCAATAACAAACAGTTCTTATTGTGAAGTTTTTTGCCAGAACTACCTACCTACTAAAAGCTTAGGGTCTTAAAAAAGGTACCCTGTTTTTCAATCCTCCAGAACTCCGATAACAAGCCATGAAAAAGACAGAAAATTTTTAGGAATCTTCTACAGGATTTTCAATCTGAAAAGTTTAATTTAGGAGCATATTTATTGGCAGTCTAAAGTGGCCTCTTTGTTTTGACAGAACTTATAGGTAAGCTATTACTCGCACATCGTGCGTTGGGTGAGTCTATAATTCCCAAATATTTCTTTAAATATCAGCTTAATTACTACTCGTACTTTGACGTTTTGAGTTTTTGTAAATATCTCACAAAAAGGTGTGTGGCTGGCCCTTTGTGCGTAGGCGCAGGTAGGGTGACTCACCCCGCCATTACTCATCTGTGACACTTCGCGGCGTGCAGCGTTGGTAGTCGCATTGGTTTGTTTGTAAGTTAAGGGTGGTAAAACTTCGATAACATAGTTGTCGACTTTCTTAGAAACACCCACAAATATGTAATATTTATAAGCAGTGCGTTGAGGATTGTCGATTTAATGTTTTTAAAGGAAACTGTGATATTTGATGTTAATTGTATCAAACGAAACGACGTTTTTTTATTGACACTGAAATAATCAGTACCATTTTATGCGTTTTAAATCACTATTAAAATTGCACTGTAAGGTAGCTTCTAATTTGAGTTTTATTCATTTGTTAGAGTCATGTTTTGATAGTAGGTACTAATTGTTGTGAACTATATAAATACGAGTAGTTTATTAGTTTTGTTGTTTTCCAAATATTGAATTACAATTATAATTACATATTCTTTGCACAGTTATAAATGAATGCTTATTTTCTCCAAATATCTACCTAAAAATTTATTCATGCTCTCTTACTGATTTGATTAGTGATGTTTTCACTAAAATCATCGATACTCATTAATATCGATAAAAAGTCAACTCTATGCTGCTGGCCAATTTCAGACGATGGTTGTCGCTAAGTTAAATCGGATTTGCCTGATTTAGTAGCTGGAACGTCTGTCGGTTGATTTATTTCGCCGCCGGTGGCGCCACCAAGCAATCGCAATGCATTTAAATTAACGACTTTTTCTTTTTTTGGGGTAAATATAACAGTTCTATTCACGCGATGAAGTGCTTGAGTCAGGTCAGGGAAGCTCTTTGTGTTCGTGTTTCGTTTCCGACGATAACAGGTAGGAAATTAAGATTTGTTAGGTCATGTAAAGGAGGTCAGATGTTATTAATTTCTATTGTGTTAATATTCGGCCTGCTTTCAATATGTGCCATAGGTTTTTTTAATTACTTTATTTTATAAGATATAGTACCAACTGCAAAACATATATAATTCATTTACATACACCATATGTTCACCTATTACTGGTATACACAACATTTGTAGATTCCTAATGTAAACCATTTTATGGTTAGATAGATAGATACGAGTAGATAGAGTACTCTTTATTGCACACCAGAAATAAAAATAAAAATTACAGTAAAATTTAAAACAAAAGGTTGTACAACTTCGGCGGTCTTATCGCCAACAGCGATTTCTTCCAGACAACCGTTGGGCATTGGATACTACACAGAGGAAGGGGAAGGTGAAGTAGAGTACTTGATGTGAAAATAATCACATTTAAACAAAACCACATCTAAAGTGCTACTTAAACATAAATAAATACTTAATTTAATACATAATGGTTATAAGAAAAGAAAGTTTATTAAAACAATTTTTATTAAATTAATTGGACAGGATGTAAAGTTTTCTTTGTTAGACTGTACTAAAATGCTATCAATATAACCAGCATAAATTAATCCGTTGGACACAGGCCTCTCCAAAAGGAGGGTTTTGCCATAATCGCCACGCTTGGCAGGCGGGTTCGCGATCGCAATTTGGCCAATGGCGGAAGTCGCTGCTGCCCGTCTTCTCCTGGCAGTGCTGCTTTACGGCCGGTTCCAATAACCTATATATCTTCAGTTTTATCGGAGATAGGAAACAGTTTCTATCTCTGTTTTTGCTGTCCAGAGAAACAAAGACAGAAGTTGTTTTCTATCTCCGATATGCCAAAACTAAAGATAGATAGGTTATTAGAACTGGCCGTTAGTTAGTCGCCTCTTATATCGATAAATTTACATCGCATATTTTTGTTTACAAGCAAAACGTTTAAGTCTTAACGTAAAAATACATAAGCTGTCCAATTAAATTCTAGGATCACAAATGAAAAATAAAGACTTACTAACTCCTGAACTATGAGATATATTTAAAAGTATACAAATATTTTAAAAAGAAGAGTTACGCAGACATACTAACATAGCAACTTTCATACTGTTGGGAGTCTTGGGATAATATAAAAGTTAATAGAAAACTGAGGTCGCTGTACGCCGTACGCCGTTCTTTGTTGTAAATATTGATATACTCGTAGGTAGCTTTGCTCATGCGTATATCAAGCGTGGGAGCTCTATTTAGAATTTTGACTTCTGGGGCTTTATCAACAGCATCTATTCTTAAGAGGAAACACAAGGGCCGTTTTTCCATACAAACGTAGTCCCCTGTTTCCTCCCTGGATAATGCCAGTAGAGCAATAGTTTTTATTACAAAAATCTATGGCCACTATTAGCATGTTTCTATGTTTTCCTTTTTATCATAAATTAAATAATAAAAGAGATATGAGCCTCCAAAAATCGTTAAAATTCGCCAGATTATCCGCTGTGCTCAAACATCCAGAAAACAAATTTGGCTAAATTTTAGAAAAAAAGGAAAACATACGAACACGGCCAAAGACTTTCTTTAATTTTTAATGAAAAAAGTATTTAAATCGGCCTAGTTTTGGAAAAGCAATCGGGGGACTACGAAACGTTGATTTTGTGTGCTTTTAGTAGGTACGAGTATTTTCGGTCGAAAATGCAGTTGTCTTTATCGCGCTCTGCGGTGGAGGCGTTCGGGACTGCGCGACAGCAATAGATTTTACAAATACTTATTTTTCAATTCTCTCGACCGTAGTGTTTCCTCTTAAATGAATTACTAGTATAACTCGTTCATTTATAATTAGCATTTATCTGGGATGTTTTATTAAGTGACTGTTGAATAGCGTTGAACGTTTATTGCTAAGAAAGACGTGTTGTTTGTTTTTCACTTTTAGCTTCTTCTTTGTAGCTTAGCTTAGCTTACCTTTGTAGTTAACTAGGTAGGTATTTAGTGTTTTGTGGTCAAGAAACTTATTTGTCTCGACCATAATATGAGTATATGAGTAAAGCTGTATATTTAATTTTAGCGATACCTTCGTTGTTTCAGATTTCCACATAACAAATGCTTAGGTACTTTGGGATCAGACGATCCCCATTTTTTATTAGGTGACGTCTCAGGGTAACAATTGAATCACCATCTTTTATTCTTTTCACCATCCTTCTTTCTTAATCCATATGTCGCCAAGTACACCAGTTTTTGAAAAACTTGCATACATACCTTGATGTTACGTGTATGCCTTCCACAAGAGAGAGTTTCTCACACCCAAAAGAAGCCTTGTATGATGAAGCAACAGTCCAATTAGTTGTAAAATGCCGCAAAGGACTGACACTCTTCAAACAACATAGCGGCCTAAAGGCGCCGTCTTGAGTATCTGTTTGTTTCCCGCTCAGAGACAATACCTAGATCATGATAAGAAGATAGATACAACCGTGAGTTCTAAGAGCGCCGCGTTCCTGAATCCTTGTAATTAAAATTAGAATTATGTGTAACACCGGTAAAAGGATTACCATATAGGTATCTGCATTAACAATCTAAACGAGCAAATTTAAACCTTTTGTTGTGCTGTTAAGGTTTAAAATGTGGTTCATATTTTGTCGAAGTGGCATAATAATTATCGCCATATAACACCAAGTTTATTGATATAGCTTGTCACATGTTGCGAATGGACATGCTCCGATGGTCTTTAAAACCGAAAGTGGTTTTCGTTTAGATATTAAATTGAATAATAATGATGTCACTGTTCATAACCAATGGCTGTTTTATAATCATCTGTGTGGGATGCCGTTAATTACTTTTCATTATTAACCGTTTAAATAAATTATTATGAATCATTCGCTAGATCCAATACTCTCAATAGATTTTCACATCCTTGGTCTCAGAAAATTTAATCTATACTTTTATTTCTATTTTTCCTTATTAAGCCTCTATTTCTAATTTGATTTCATTTAAATTGAATGAGGCGTTAAATTAATTCCTACAAATTATTCCTTTCTTTAATCAAAAACAAAACACTTGTCGTCCAATTCAGTTGACAAATATGCATTCCTAAAAAACAGTAATTACATTTTGAATAAGGGGCTTGATTAAAACTCTTATGCTACCGGTTACTTCAGTTCGTCCATTTTGTTTGAGGCGAAACAAAGGATTTTAATTTGGAACGTGTAAGTTACAGACACTGCACTCTGTCCCGACTAGCAGTTGATCAAACATTCATTGTAACAGAATGTATGTCTTGTAATTGTTAAAGGCATGAAAATGTTATAAAATTATTAAGTTCCGGGAGAAATTATTTAGACATTTAGTAATATTAGTTATGCGAGGAGATGCGGGTTCGAGTCCCGCCTGAGACAAAATTTTTCATGTTTATATACTAATATTAGTTATACAAAACACTCATACGGCATTCTAAAAATAACTATCGCCATACCGTATTGAGAGTGACCTGCACTCTTGACACATTTGAACTTTCTAAGCAACATTTGTTTATATTTGCGGTTGTAAACAACTAATGTAAAGTCTTATCTCTTATCAAGAAGCCTTGATAACTGTTATCTATATGAAATAGTCACATTGTATCAAACGATAAAGATTTGCGTCAAATTTTATGAAAAATACTTGATTGTGCGAATAAATCAACTATTTTTGCTAAAACACGCAATAAGGTGTCTTACAAACAATAATAATTTGCAATAAGTACCTATACAGGAACTCAAAAATATTTACCTACTTTACTGACAACGGTTTTTTTTAGGGTTCTGTACCCAAAGGGTAAAAACGGGACCCTATTACTAAGACTTCGCTGTCTGTCCGTCTGTCCGTCGCTCTGTCACTGGGTTGTATCTCAAGAGCCGCGAAATTATGTATTTCTGTTAACGCAATAACAACAAATACTAAAAACAAAAAAAAAAAAATTACAAAAAACCTTTTGGTACGGAACGGAACCCTTCGTGCACGAGTCCGACTCGCACTTGGCCGGTTTTATTTCAGAATTATGTACTTACAGACTTATTTATTATTCGTACATTATTTAATTCCGTCGACCCTGTTTTTCAACCTTGAAGGTAGGTTTTTTTTTTCATGTCTGTCTAGAACCTATAAAAAATTGCATCGGAATCGGCCAGCTTCGTAAAATGTTATGTTTGATAATGATAATATTTATATTAAATAAGAAATTTTGATTTTATTTTCTTCATTTGAAAATTACCATGATTGCTTGGTAACTTAAATTCAATGATAGGATGCCTTAGGATGATTATAGGCATTGCTTTACTTTTGGAAATTAATTGCTGATCCTAGATCATTAAAAAGCTACTTAACTTGACAGTACTTGTCAATGTCATTCAAAAATAACCGTCACAGGAAACTTCTGACAGCGCGGGTCGCGTCTGCGCGCTTACACCTCAACACAACCCTTCCTGCGTCTCGTCGGCGTCTATTTGCGGTGGGATATTGACCGCACTCGGCACCATTGTTTACCTTACGCCACGGGGTTGCGCCCGCTAAACATAGCGAGCTGGGCTTAGGCTGTAGCATGAATATTGATCAAAATATAATTTTCATATAAAACACTTTCATCAACAAGAAAAGTTTGCAGCGGTACATAAAGACCGTAAGATTCTTTGTTTGCGTCGATGCTTGCTTGAAAAATTGTTACTTCGCTTGTAACCGATATAGTCGTGTTTCGGAAGGCAGTTTAAGCCGTTGTTGGTCCCATTTTCTGCCGTGGTGGTAAAAACAAACCATGTCAGATGCCTTGGGAAACTCTGACATCTTTGACCTTTATTTATTTATTTTTTTACACGTTATTGCACAATAACAAAATATAGTACAACCTTTAGACAACAATTAGCAAAAAAAGACGTGTGGCACTCGGAGACTGCCGCGGTAAAGCTATTGCATAGCATTTTTATCAACATAAGCAATTATAAAACTAAAAAGTATCACCGCTGTGCCGGTCGGAGTGGGGGGTGTTAGGTTATTTTCGTTACGGAATTTCTGGATTCGGTCTCCACGCTCAAGGCCCGCGATAGAAGCTATGCAATAGCCTAGCTTAATTTTATAATTTTATGTATTTTCTAATTTTGACTATTGTAATTACATTTTTCTGTTATTTTGGCAGATATGGTTTCCATAGGCAACCATACTGTCAAAATCCTTATTTAATTCTAAATTCTCTTAAATTTCGGAAATTCAAAATTGTTCGATCGTGCCTCGCCCCGAGTGTTAGGTTAGGTGATTTTCGTTACGGAATTTTTGGATTCGGTCTCCACGCTCAAGGCCCGCGATAGAAGCTATGAAATAGCTTAAAAATATGTTAAAACATTTCAACACTTAGGTAATTCTTGGAACTTAGGAATGTTTTCTAGGTGTCACCAGCTCTTGAGTTCCCGGGTTCGATTCTCGGTCGGGTCAATATAGAAAAAAGTGTTTTTCGTAATTTTCAGGGGTCTGGGTATTTGTGGTCCCTTCGTTGTTTTTTGATTTCCACAATACAAGTGCTTTCAATAGTTTCCCACTGGGATGATGATGTCGTCTATAATTATTATTATTAGCAAGCGCGTGCGCAGCGGACGTAAATTCAACTTATCATTAAAATCTTCATTGCGCCCGTCAAAGTCGCATTTACATAACAGTCCTGCCGTATGCCTGCGTGCTAATAATAACATTACAGAACAGACGACTGTAAATGTGTCCGTTCACGCCAGCCGTCCGTCACAGGTCACAGTATTATATTGGTGTTGGGTACTAATAATTGCATTAACTGTAATGCATGCATTTTTGTGGGAGGGCGGGCGGTTTTCCTGCATGAAATAGTGCTTGCTCAGTGTTAGTGTGGTGCAGGTGCTTCCTCAAATCAGTGTTAGTGCGGGTAGTGTGGTGAAGGTATCTAGGCCGGTATATTAACAAGCGGAAATCATTAGCAAAATAATTTTCTAAATCCATAAGCTTTTAAAAATATATATTAAAATTATCCCACTGGAACCGTACCTTTTCCCGGGCCAAAAGTAGACGTAATTTTATTTTAGCCAATAAACTAATACTTACTGTGGAAAATTTCAGTCAGATCCGCTAAGTCGTTTTAACGTGAAAGAGGAAAGAGCAACAAACATACATACATTCTCACAAACTTTCGCGTTTATAATATTAGTAGGATAGGATCTACATTATATATACTAATATTATAAAGCTGAAGAGTTTGTTTGTTTGTTTGAACGCGCTAATCTCCGGAAGTACTGGTGCGATTTGAAAAATTCTTTTTGTGTTAGATACTTAGTCCATTTATCGAGGAAGGCTTTAGGCTATATGACATCACGCTGCGACCAATAGGAGCGAAGCATCAGTGTAAAATGTTGCAAAAATAATCGCTTTCATAATAACAGAGATTGACGCGGACGAAGTCGCGGGCAACAGCTAGTTAACATATAAACCTAACCATAAATTTCAAATACTTAACGATTTTTAATTTTAAACAACGATGCAGAAAGACCAGCTCAACTTGAGAAAATTTAACATTTTGAGGTTGATTGATCTGCTGTTGTACCTACATATCTTTTCTCTACGCTCCGTTATTGAGGTGCTAGAAAAAGTAAAGTTCCAAGTTTGTGCGATCATCAAGTCTATAGTACCTATTTCTCTCATCTGTGATTCTATGAGGAGCATAGCTGTTACATACTTCAACAGTCTTCAGAGGCGTTGACTGCTATTACTAATAAGCCACCTGAGAATTCGCCTCTTTAACTAAAAGGCTGATTTATCAATAGCATTTATTTGCACCAAACAGAAATGCAAGATCGCATACTTACGATAGTGACAACAATAAACCAAGGATAACACAAGAAACAAGTTTTTTCATCTCGGCTCAAATTACTTAGCGATAGGCCAATAAACGTGCGCCGACCATTCATAGTCCCTCAGGACTCTCGGCAAACATTTTGTGCCCGGTGTCCGGACGCGGCATTGTTGGAAAAAAATTGGGATCGAACCAGAGGATAAAGAATGCGGTCGAGTGTTCCGATTTCAAATGGCGATTACGTGTTTTATGGTAAAATACGACTTTGGTAGTCTAAACTAAAAAAAATAATATTTTTTAATTGTATCAAGTAAACAAGAAACTATACTTAAATCATTAGCAAAAGCCTATTTGAGGAAATTTTAATAAACGAAATAGTAAATTGAACAAATCTGAACACGTTTTATTTTGAAAATCGTTTTAAAAAGTCTGGGCCCGTGTAACGTCGGGACAATGGAAATTATGCCAAATAATCCCTTTTATTTTACTTGCCTATTTCTCTTAAAAATAGTTTAATTGGCAATGGACAAGTGGAGAAAATGGATTTAATACATATTGTTTTTTTAATATTTAAACAGTCTCTGTAAACCGTTATACACACATTTATTTAAAACGTGACTATCTCCGTAAACGCTCTGTCACTTCATAGAGCGGCGCTTTTAACGTTTTAATTGATTTGGAATAAATTGATTCATAGTAATACTTTTTTTTTGCATTTTTTAAGAAATAAGTTAAGTAGTTAGTTTTAAAAGCCTGATATAAAAAACGTAGAGAATGTAATTAACATTTTTTTCCACGAGCTTTGCAGTTCAATAAGTAATCATTGATAAAACAATTGAACATTTTGAATAGTTCAATTCCTGATGTAACAGGCTGCACTTTTATTTAACGGCCTCGGATTTTTAATTTTACTTCTAAAACTTTTAAAAATATCCAGTTTCAGTTGTCTCTTTCAACAACAACACAACAAATCTTAGTTAGATTTATTGGAGGAAATATTGTCATGTAGGTACCTAGCTATTTATTAATGTAATTAAGGTAGCTGATTAAAAACATTATCATTTGGGAAATGCCTTCTCACCTATTATGAAACCAATATCGTGTGTATTAATTGCGCGTTGTCATGAATACTGTTTTTCTTCAATGAAGTAGTATATTACATACTTAATTGCATAAATAATGCAACACATAGTCATTTTTAAGAAAAAAATCGACCAGTGTTTTATTTTTTGTAAGTAGATATTCCTTGTGTTGCTTGTTTAATCATACCTAGTGTTATTTTAAATGTTTATAACAGTATACGCGTATTTGCTGACTGGATGTTTATATGAATAGTCCAAAGAGATAATAGAAGTAGAGTTACCTGTTCTGAGAAATAGTAGTCACAGTTACCTACTAGTAATCCGTATTGCATGGTCAATTAAGGTCAGTTTCCTTTGAAAATCGAGCAGTGTCGCTATTCTGAAGACTAGAGAATTTAACGCTTCACATAGCTTTGTAGGTACGAATGAGTACGAAGAGTACGAATAGAGTCGTCGAATAATCTTTTGTTACATGGTTCCGTTAATCCGTACTTAAAAGATCTCGATTTGAAGTATTAATGGATAAGTGATTTCACGTGTTCACATTGAGTAATATTCTTCTTGAAAAATAGTTTTGCTCAATAGTTTTTTTTTATTTCCAGGTAAGTTGGAGTTTATTTTGCTGCCAGTGTGTGTAGTTGAAAAAAAGGCCAAATGGTATTTTTAAGCAAGTATTGTTGGTATCAATCATAGATTTAATATAGATGATAGATTGGCAATTGAATCCTGAAAACGAGACCAAAACTAGGTTACGCTAGTGTGCATAAAGTGAGCATGTGCGTGAGATAAATAGTGCAGGTACTGCATTGTCTGCTTGCTTTCGATATCGATTCCATCGACACAGTTTACGTTGACGCAGGTGACTTATTTTTTAGTATTATTAAAAGAACGCCAAAAAACTGCAAGTAAATACCTAGATATGTTTTTTATTTTATAATTACTTATCCCCGAACAAAATCAATTTATTGTAAAAAATATCGTAGGCTTTACTTGCCAGTATTTAACAATTTTGCCTCATTTTGCGATCGCGATCGCCAAAGTTGAAATAAAACTGATATTTATTTTTCAATTACACATTACAAACGTACACTAAATATACATATATTTAATGTTTAACTAATGGGGATTGATGGGGGCTTGAACAATATGGACATTGATCCAGAGCGTAATTTTACAGGCTGATCGCCTCTGTGTTAAAAACACTTAGGGTTCAAATGTAAACTGCAAATGCTCGAATATTTATTGGGCGAACATTCTTTTCTATTAGGCAATTTCAATCTTTTCTAACGTATTTTAACAATTTAGGCTGTATGCGGTTTACAATGTGAAATATGTCAGCTAATGAAATGTCGATAAGATATCATCGACAACGTCAATCACTAAAATACAAAAGTGACGTTAGTAATTGTTGAAATTCACGTATTTGATATTATTTTTAATTGAATTCATATGAATTTAAATCCTTGTCCTGGTGAAATGCCCTATCAATTAGTATACAAAATTTTAGTCAAAGCTCTGAAACATTGCATTTTGCTGCTGGTAATCGCGATTGTGTGTTGACGTGTGAAATGTACAATTATGTTGGTTCCCTTTTTAGATGAGTTACTTCCAGGTACTGAACATGTAACCATAATGAAAATACATCAACTCGACACTTTTTTACAATAATAAAAATGAAACTAGTAAAACTAAAGGGAATATTGTGTTGCGCGTGACAGACGTCAGAACTCAGAAAAACGCTACGGGTTCTTAGCGTGTACGTGAACGGCCTTGTGAACTATCTCGTTCTATCGTATAGCTGCATTGTTTTCTCTCTCTTTTCATTGCCAATCTATCAGCAGTATATTAAATCTATGGTATCAATACTAACAGTCAAGTAAAAAAAAGGTGAGATGTCATTGTTTCAAAAAAAATACACTCTTTTTGTGCAAAACATGTTCCACTTCCTAGCAGTGCCACGATAAATTAGTGAAATATAATCGTCATTTCTAGATTATGTTAACTCTGTTTGTTATTATCCTCGACAGTTGCTTCAGTATTTCGTTTTCAAAGTAATAAATATGACTTTAACGCGACTATTTGTTTTCATAAAGGCCCTGTAGCGCAATGCGTAGTAGCGTCATACAGAAACAAATGCGGTGCCCTAAACTAAACAAATGAAAACCGACGACTGACGGGATCCAGGACAGAATCGTGTAAATACGTACACCCTATTACTACACCATTAGAGTTCAATATGGACCTGGAAAATGTATAAAATGATTGAGAGTTGAACGCTCGGCTTGCCACACAGAGAATTTCATAGAACGTTATATTCCTTGCTGGAATTATGAGTACACGTGCTAGTTTTTAAGACGTTGCAATAAGACTTAGAATTGACTAGGTGAATCTTGTTACGTGACTGAACCCGAGCCTTGAGGATTCCGATCAAGAGTGTATGAGAAAAATGATAAATAAATATGATGTCACGCAAACAAAAATTATCATTAAAAAGTGTTTATCTTGTAGGTACTTGTTTTATCCAGTCTGTGTCATGTAGGTCACGCAAAAGGCTATCTATTTTAAAATCATACGCTAAAAAACAATTCTGAGAATAAAATGACACTATTATAATTGAAGACATGTTCTTCTTATTTATTGGAACAACTTGCGTCATGTTTTGACATCATATTCATAAATACTGACTTTTGGTATTTGGGAATGGTTTGTTAAATAGTTGTATTATTTTAATAGTTGTTGTTCGCGGCTTTTTCGTGATACAGTTTTATATAAAGTTGATTTTTTTGTAATTTTAGTTATAAATTCATTAGGATCACTTGTCACTTATGAGTAAATTGAAGTGGTGAGTACTGGAAATGGTTATACTGCATACGAAAGGCCTAAACGAAAATAAAATGAAAACTTATTATTGAATTTTCAATTAAACATTAAAAAGGAACTGGATGCAAAATGTAAAATAAGCCAATTTTGATTTGTTGCATGTAATTGTTAGGGATTTCACCTACTCAAAATGCTGGCTTACTTATATCCCTTCTTTCCGCTGTCACTTTGTCATTATCTTCTTACATTAAAAAAAGTTACTTCAAGTAAATTCTGAATAACGTTCTACAATATTATCGTTACCTATATACCTATATGTATATGTATACATAGGTGGCGAGCAGGTGTATTCGGAACCTTTGTGCGACCACAAAGCAGCTGTAGTGGCACTTTACCCACATGCGAGATAGGCCATCGGCCCAGTTTACCGCCTTACAAACTATACCTTTATTAAGTTGCTTTAGAAGTTTAATTAACTCTACCACTGAGAGGGATAAAAGAGATAAAAACAGTGATAACTTAAGAGTTCATATTCTTGTTGAGATACACATCGAAAATATATGTGATGTGTTGGAAAGCAGTCAAGTTCTCGCAACTACTAGAAGTCGTCACATTTTCTCAAATCATATTGATATTTATTAGATGAACTCTTAAGTAGCATATGAATTGATTAAGTTTATATTTAACGAATAGGTTGCTGTACTGTATCACCACCATGACACATTAAATAACCTAAAAGTTTCAGAATTTCTATCACGTGTAGGTATCACTTGTCGCTCATGTCCTTGCAATATTGCAAAAATACCGTAAATCATAAAAATCAGGCAATATAGCAATCCAGAGACAATTGATTCTCTTGTAACAAGGATCACAAAAGTTATAAATAATTTCTGCTAGACTAGATATTCCCTTAAGCATTGTAATGACACACATTTATAAATAACGCACGCAAAAGAATGCACACTATTCGCCGGGATGCCCAAGACCCGGCAAGTTTTCTTTTTGCTCCCCACAGGCTGAAGTATGCGGGAATCGTAAACTTGTGGAATGTCTGACTCCACCTTACTCTGCGAACAATTCCAATTTACTTTTAGTGCTTTCTTACTGTGTTTGTGATATTTGACCTTTGCATAGACGTTGTTTGACGAAGCACAAGTCTTGTCAATAACGTGACTGATTGATCTATCAAGCTCAGAGAAAAGCAAGAGCAAAAGACACTCAAGGCGGAAATTTTGCGTACGTCATGTTAAGTAATTGCGTATGCAAATAGTAAGAATTTTTACAAACATTAATACTAAGATTTTTTTTGGAAATCCAAGAATATACTTTCATGAAAGTCAGTCCATACGATCACGATATGGAATATTTGAAATCACTGTATCGAAACTTGGAGTCAAAATCAAACATAGCCCATGCCGCGGTCAAAAGCTAAGTAACTATTTTTTTCTTGCATTGTTTATTTATTTAAATTGTAATAAACTGTTATAGTTCTAAAGTGTACCTATCACGGGATGAATGTTAGAGAAGCATAAAGCCCACAATCCTATAGCAAAATTGGTTAGAATCTATTATTTTCCACAACAATGGAACAATGTTACTCATATCAGGACTGTAAACCCCGCTACACAAGCATTATCTAAAACACTAGAAACGGGAACACAAAACACTGTTAAAAGTAAACTGTGATTTTATCTCTCCCTTTCTTTCAAGGATCACTGTTATTGTTAAACAAATGATTTTATGGAACTTTGCAAATATATTCGCTTTGAAGAAGAAGCGAAAGTTAAGCCCCTTTGAGTAAAAGTTTTTATTAAAGAATGAAATAAAAAATAGGACAGAGAACACAGAAAAAAATCAAATTGAATCTTATTCGTAAGGGTGTTAAAGGTAACATTCTTAACGAATAAGCACATAGTCAAATAAAAATGAATTGATTGATGATTCCGAATTGTCTCGGTTTAGTTTTATAAACAGGATTTTACAAAAAGAAGCGTATAATAATGAGGCATTCGTTCCAAATCGGATGTCACTTTATTAATGATCCAGATGATTGAAAAAGGATAAAATGTTGTCTTCAATTCGTTATTTAAAGGTTTTCGTGACTAAAGTTCGTAAAAAAGGTTTTTATAATAAAAACGCAGTCAGGTAATTGCGGTGTCGGTTCTGAGCTGACCCAACCGTCTGGGTTGCCGATACTATAATAGGAAAGTCGTTTAAGCCTTGTGATACAACTAATTTGCAACGTAAATGTTGTAGGGGAATTTCGGTGCTCAAATTATTAAGACGAATATGGGAACAATTTGAGTTGTTCTTTTTACAGTGCCTCTAATGTCGGAGAATCGGTATTTTGATGAAAGCAGTTTTGACGATAGCTAGGAATTTTGTACAGTATGGCCAGTTTAAAACTATTTTTTAACTCAATAAAAAAGAAGCTTCTCTCAATTCAACGAGTTTAATTTCTAATTATGTCAGACCAACCATGCGTAACCTTTTACGGGATCAATATATTTCTATGTTTTTTTGTGTTAGAAAACGTCCATTAACTGACCAAAAAATAATCTTAACAATTTCACTTCATCGCCTAACAAACAATCAACGATAATTTTATATCTTTATGTAACATTTTATATCTAAAATTATCGTCCTAATGTCGTCTCATTCCCGCACCGTTCTAATAGACAAAGTGTGAGTTGTATCGTTCGATGCTAGACCGCCCTCAGAGAGAAGGGTGGCGAACGACCTGTCAAGGGCACCCCGCGAGACACAACTCGAGCCGCGGCGTGCTCTACGTGTGGCCCTCTCGAGCGCGACTACCTTTAGAATAGTTAAGATTTGCAAAATAGAGTAGGTATTCCTCATAGTATTCCTCAGTCCATTCAATTTTTTTTATACGTCCAACAATGCTTTTTTAAGGTTTTGTGGGCGAAATTAACATTAGGTCAATTTAAAATTCGAATCTGCAATCATACACCTACCTAACAGTTACTTATACCATCAGGGTAGAACGTTGACACAATTAAATTCTGTTACGCAAAATCACATGTTCTGTGCGCAAATATAGGCATGGTGGTGAAGTATCCTACATCAGGCGTTGCAAAACCGCACCTATTTCAATAGCATAAGATGCCCCAGTATTTAGCCTGCGCAGTCGTTTGTAGTAGAAACTGTCACATCTAACTAAAAACTATTCAGGGGTTCACGTCTATTGTTTGAATTGAATGCTAACATCCTTTTCATTGAGCGGCCTACCGGTTTGTTATATTCCATAATTATAGCGCTGGTGACTGTTAAGGCAAAAGTTATAAGCTTTGAGTAAAATGATACCACGTTTATGTTACTATAGGTTGACTTTTTAGAGGTTATTTTCTTGCAGCAAACTGATTCTGTCCTTATGGACAAATTCGTTGAGATCTTTTTTGAGCAGGTAGGTACTCATTTTTGTAATAATAATCTTAGGCCTTTTGAGTTATAACGCACTGAATTTAAATTGCCATTCCTTGCGGATACTAGCTAGCATGCTAATGGCTAAACATTTACGGCCGGTCCTAATAACCTATCTATCTTCAGTTTTGGCATATCGGAGATAGAAAACATCTTCTGTCTCTGATTTTGCCGTCCAGAGAAACAAGGATACATAGATAGATTATTCGGACCGGCCGTTAATTAGGCTTCTATTATGAGTTTAGTAACGATGACATTATGTAGTTTAGTTTTACAACATTTTAGCGGATAGAACTTGCAACTCTCTTGCCAAATTCTTTCAATATCCCAAACCATTAATGGTGTGACTGATTTCGGCTTACCATCGACCCTAGTAGTGTAACGATCTGGTGAATTGACACTTCCGTTTCCCGAAGCGACATCTGAAGTTGGGTAATGGAGTATTAACAGTTATAGTTAGCGTCAAATCTATTGGGCAAGGGGCTGCCCAGATGCGGGTTAGCGCAAGCTTCCGAGTGTGATTTAGATAAAGATAAGTGGTGTTTGTGAAATTATTTTAATTTTATCGCTGCGTAAAAAGGAAAGGATGGGCGCTTTTGAATTTAAATTAGAAAGACAACTTATAAAGTCTTCTTTACAGTAAAAAAAACTGGAGTATAGTTAGTTGAATTAAACGCCGGAGCAAGTGGATGCGATCAAATATTTGAATTGTGATTTTAGTGTTCTAATTTTAGTAGACTTGTAACTAAAGTATATCCAAACTAAGGATAATTATAGATACGCATGACGCTGCAGAAAACCTTATATAAAGTTTTTTAGACGGCCAACATTTATAAAATCAAGCTTAAATTACTTTTACAAGGGAAAACAATAAAATATCATGTGATTTTTAATCACGATTATAAAAGTTCATTATTATTATGGAATACAAAAAAAAGTAATATATATTATTTAAAAACTGCATACCACGTGAAATACTAGACAGTTTTAATGTATTTGATATGCCAACACAATTTTGTCTTTTCGTACCAAAACTGTCCAAAAGTATAAAAATAATTTTGCATCCTAGTCGTCGACGACTGGCTCCAGCCAGTGCAGTCAATCAAATGCAAACTATCCACTATATTACTCTAGTACTAGCCTAGTATCTATAACAGTGATTTAACGTGCCTTGTAAAATACTAGAAAACCGTAGCGTCCGCGTCGGCATGCGGCTACAGCCTACGCATATCAACTCCATCCTCGTCTCGTTTCTCGTACAAAGAGATGCGTATACGTGACCAGGGTGAACTAGATGCGACCTGTTCACACCTGAGATGAACGTGATGGGACAGGCAGGATAAGGACAGTAGCGAGAAACGACACTTTTATAACGTATTTGTCCTTTTATGGTACAAGGAAAGTATTAAGGGCTCTTTGTGATTTAATGCTTTCTTCTGAGTAAGTGGTAAAGCAGCTAAAACTTTTCTTTATATCCCAACAGGGTCATTTGATATTCTTAAAAACTAGTTCACTACTTTATACAAACTAAATTTAACCTCGTGCCAATTTTAATTCAGATTTCAGACCCGCTCAGCTATTAGGACAACAAACTACTTATTGCATTTGCAATATCAGTAACAGTAGATGAGATGGGTACCTCAGAAAGGGTGGTACTATTCCTTCAAAAGGTGGTACCTGCACCTCACGATACGGCCTAAACCATAATACTGTTGAAATCTATGTAACTTTCTTCAGCACGCCCACCCGGCGATTAGCGAAGTATTTCCAAACGTGGGTATATCTGCAGGAAATGGCAGCTTATCTGTCTTTTCCGTAATTCCACGTTCGCCGATTAAATTAAAGTTGGCAACTTGATTTACTACTTTCCCCATTTGAGTGCAATAATCGGATTGCCCGTTAATTCTTCCCTGCAATACTTTAAGCCACAAAATTGTATTCGTGTACCGAGGATTCCATATCCCATTGTTTAAATTCCTGCCGACTCACACTTAACCAGTTGGATTAAAGGATGAAAAGAAAAAGTTTGTTCTTGATTCGGCGTTTTTTTTTGTTACATAACGCGTATATTTACAGAGGTATCCGATTTCCGTATATACCAAGTTGGTTCCGTTTTTAAAAATATTTTTTTTTTGTTACATAAGGTCTTATTGGACATGCATTTATTTCAGTGTTTTTGTTATGTGAAAAAGTTTTTATGTCTCTATGAAGTTATGGCTTACATTATTTTTAGAAGTCCTACTCCCAACACATTGTATACAGGGTGTTAGGTAAAATAATAAGCCGAAACCAGTCTGTGTTAACATATCTTTATATCTTTATATATATATAATTCTTCTGTGAGTGTGTATGTCACTGAACTTCTCTCAAACGACTGGACCGATTTTGATGAAATTTTTTGTGTGTGTTCAAGGGGATCTGGGAATGGTTTAGATTCACAATTTTGTCGGGGATAATGTTAGGTGTAGTCCAACCCTAAATTTATTTTTTATTTTTTATACAAAATTTTTAATTTCTATTTTTTTATGATACAACATACAAAAATACATACAATCCTAAATTTTTACCCTTTTAAATAAATAATAAATAAATAAATGTGGACAACATCACATACATTGTTCTGATCCCAATTTGAATAACTATTTAAAGCATTCGTATTTTGGAAACCAGAAACAACGAAGGTACCACAAACACCCAGACCCGAGAAAATGTAGAAAAACACATTTTTTCTACATTGACCCGTCCGGGAATCGAACCCGGGACCTCGGAGCAAGCGACACCTTGAAAACCGGTGTGTACGCCACTCCGCCACGGAGGTCGTCCTTTTATCACCAACCCCTATTTTTAAATAGCCATTTTAGTAATTTAATCATTTTTCATCCCGCTCGATAACTGATCAATTATCGTCTTTTTTGTAAGGGTAGGGTAGGGGTAGGGAAGGGTTTAGGGTAGGGGTGGGGGTAGGGTAGGGGTAGGGTATGTGTAGGGTAGGGTAGGGTAGGTTAGGGGTAGGGTAGGGGTAGGGTAGGGTAGGGTAGGGGTAGGGTAGGAGTAGGGTAGGGGTAGGGTAGTAAAATATTAAAATTTTATAAAATATATACAACCCTAAATTTTTACCCTTTTACCACCAACCCCAATTTTTTGTTAGCCATTTTAGTAATTTAATCATTTTTATGGCAAAACAACGTTTGCCGGGTCAGCTAGTTATACATATAAATATGATAGTGAAGTTAAAAATTTGATATTATAATTATTTAATACAAACTAAAATTTTGAGATCCCGATATAAAAATATGTTTTTCCAAAAATGGTATCAAAGGAGAACCCCCTTTTTGGGCCCGACGTTACAACAATGAAAATTGTGCCATAAAATCCCTTTTATTTTACTTGCCTATTTCTCCAAAAAATAGTTTAATTGGTAATGGACAAGTGGAGATGGATAAAATACATACTGTTTTTCTAATACTTAAACAGTCCCTGTAAACCGTTTTACACACATTTAATTAAAACTTGACTATCTCCGTAAACGCTCTGTCACTTCATAGAGCGGGGCTTTTAACGTTTTAATCGATTTGGAATAAATCGATTCATAGTAATACTTCTTTACAATTGCATTTTTTAAGGAATAAGCTAAATAATTCGTTTTAAAAGCCTGATATAAATATAAAAAAACTTAGAAAATGTAATTAATATTTTTTTCCACGAGCTTTGCAGTTCAATAAGTAATCATTGATAAAACAATTGAAAATTTTGAATAGTTCAATTCCTGATGTAAAAGGCTGCACTATTATTAAGAATATCAGCTGACAATGACAGTTAATTGTCATTTGTCATTCACTCCAACTCACTCCCATTTCGTTTCGTACATAGAGTACATTATAACATGTTTCGTACATAGAGTACATTATATCGTGTTTCTTACTCGTGCGCAAGTTAAAGTGGTTTGTATTTTTCTCACTGCCCCGCTGAAGTGCTCTGTTTACTACCTATATTGCCTATAGATAGAAAAGGAACTTATCCTGGTAAAGTACCAAAATAATATTTTTTTGTAAAATAATACATGATATAGGTTATAAAATAAAATAAGTTCATTGGTTGATTTAAGTAACTTTCCCATTTTAGAAAGTTGTGAAAATAGGGCTTATGAATCTTTTCAATATGCTTTAATTTATGGCCAATTCCCAGCCTTGTAACGTCAGGCCCAAGATTGTATGGGAAACGGGTTTGTCCTTTCTGACTTCACCATACTCATAGTTTTATTTGCATATGTTAACATAGGGTGGTTTCAGCTTATTATACCATTTACCTAACACGCTGTATATCTGTATATTCTTAAAACTTATATTCGACTCTACCCTTCTTTCTTGCTCATGTCAATGTTTAAGGGTATTTGTAAGAGAAGCAGATATATTCGTAGGTAAATACGCTTATCGCGTTGCGAAATGGTCATCATTGCTTATGGTACGGGCAATGGTCTTGTCAAAGAACTATCTACTTTGAATTTACTTCAGTATCTTTCTGAATTTGAGTTTGCAAGTTGATTTACAACTTCGCTTTGAGCTTTCCAGCTGCACTATTTCAAATTACAGCTGAACTTATAATTATCTAAGTGGAAGCCTTATCGTGACAACTATTCTCTTTGATTCTAACTTCAATTTAAAAGTAACATTAAATTAAATGTTTAACAAAGTAACGGTGTCTAAAAATATCTCAATGTCTGCAAACCATGAGAGGATATATAAAGTAAGTAATAATCCCTATCATTTTCAAAATACCTACATAGGTAAGCACACAGAACATAGAAGTAAGCACATGCTAACTATAATGCAAATTCTGGGAAGATTACGATTTGGGCACCTATCATGTATTTCGATTTCAAATAATAATTCTCAAAGAGTAAACTAACTGGTGACATTTTATCACCCTGACCTACAGCAACAATAATGTCAATATTAAATTAATGAATCGTCAATAAATTGCTGTTTTAACTGCAATTCTTGGCACTGATATGAAAATGTTATTTCCTCAACAACTCTACTTTGTGTCAACGTTAGTCATCCTTTCATGTTTCTTGGTTTCTGCATCTAACTACTCAACATAACTTTGAATAGATGCTCCTCCATTGTTTGAGGTTCATCAGAGGTCGTGAAAACTATGTCGTGTATCGCCCACCAGCCCAGGAATAGATTTACGGTCACTGCCACTGTACCGGTGTATAGTTAGGTAAGGCAATGTACACATTACATGGTTGTTTAGGAGAATACATGTAGCATTTATGGCAAGCGAAGAACTGTTAATTTGGCGAACAAAATTGTGTAATTTTATCAAAGTATTTGTAAATCTATTACCCCTACCAAACCTTTGAATCAATTAAAAAATATAGAATAACAGAATGGAGTCATAAGTTCCGATGGGCATTGCAAATGTTTCATCATTGTCATTATCATCATTATTACCAGCTTCTATGGGCTGGTGAAGTGGTGATGGTGGACTGATATCCATCCATTGCTGGAGGCAGGCTTTTTCTGCTGATCGTAGTATTTTTTTATTTTATTTTTATAATCAGTGGGCTTGCTCTTGACTACATACTTAACTCGGTTAAGAAGAGACTAAGATGAAGCGAGCTTACGCAAAAGCAGCCTATGCACTCTTTCTTTAAAAATTTTAGGATTATAATTTTTCGGGAAAAGAGACGCAGGCAGGGCATTCCACTCCTTGGCGATGCGCATCAAGAAGAGGAAAAGCGCTTGGTACGCAATCGCAGTATATCAACCAGGATGGGATGATAACCTGCAGTGCACCTCATAGTCGAGCGGAGGAGACTCTGCTCCCCCTCTTCTTTTGGTATTACTCCTTTAGTTGCTATACACATCTTCTGACGATGCTGATAGTACTATTTAGTGGTTGGAGGTTTGATGAAATCGCCCTGGTTTGCAGCGTAGAGTCTTTAATAAATTCGTAAACACATGAGTTGTCTTGGTAGTTCAATTGACGTAACAGTCTCCTTGCAAGCGAAAGGCTGTGGTTTTAAGCCCCACCTATGGCAGTAGAAATGTTTATTCAAGGATATTTTCATATTTGAGTAGGTTGACGAGGCGTTGATTGCACACTCAGCAGCTTTTCGTTGTGGTAAATATTCATTCAGTCCCGTGAACTTGTTGAATATTACATGTGCTTTCACTCGTCGCTATAAGGGTTATCCGTCTACCTTTCTTACCGCTGTCAGCACTTTCCGTCGATTTTCTTTGTGCCAAAAAAATTGTACAGAAAAGACTTTAAAAGGCACTGATCTCTTACTACACTGATTGGACAAGATAGATTGTTGGTACTTTCTATCTTTTACTACATGACACTCGTGGGGTGTTCGCTATTTCTAACAAAGTGCTAAACTACCTGTGTATGTATCTTACATTGTATATTCACGGACGAGTATACTTTTTTACTCGTCCGTGTGTCTGTTGAAGAAGTAAGTGTAATCTACTCTACTATTAATGATAGAAATGTAAAGCATGAAAGGTTCCTAACTTGCACTGGATGTGCCTTTTTATATCCATAATTATTAAAAAGAGGCTGATAATAGTGACCGAGTTTCTTGCGCTGCTTCTTGGCAGCCAAACTTGTCCCTAAGGAGTGGTTGGTTAAAATATTGGGCCTGGATTTTTCCAGAACTAAAACTGATTTTACTCACGTACAGGAATTTAAAAAGGACTAACGGTACATATTTTATCTAGGCTATAAGGTTTCTCTCATTACTGGTTCTAGCAACACAGCACGATCATAAACATTTTATCTCGGCAGCAGCGGTCCGACCAGCAGTAAGTTAAAGCTGACAGGACGACCGATTTATTAGCACACTAATTTATTCTGGCTTAGGGGTTGCTAGACGCTTCGGGATCATTAACATTGCTTAGTACAATCAGGTTGGAATTGTTCAGTCGCACTGTTGATGCATAATTTGTATTTGTACTTACTTATTTTCGTGTAATGGGGACTACCGTTTCTTTGCTCACCAGTTGGCGCCACTGTAGACTGAGGTCCGGAGGTATAGCTGTCAAAGGCGATTGGCGCCGAAACAAAGTGTTATATCTTGAATCTAATTAAGGTTATATTGTTTATAAATAACTATCTTGATCAAATCTCAACAAACTAACTTCTGAAATAGTTGCTCTTGAGGCCGCTATTTTTGCGCTTTTTCTTAATTCCGCTTTTAAAGCGTTCACATTAATCGCCAAATAATCCATATTTGCAATATTTTACAAAGGAGATCACTTTCCAGCAGGTAAATTAAAGAAATTATAATTTATGCAACAAATTCCGCTAAAACCAGTACAGATTGAATGATATTGGACCTCACGCGACACTAGCGCCTCTAGTGGCAAACTCACTAGCGATAGCCCCCATTAGGTAACCTGTTTGGTAGCGTGTCCTTGGTGTTGTGGTTTAAGTGATCAAAAATCTCGGGTCCTGAGTTCGATCCCCGGGGTCGGGCAACAAAAGCATTTGGCAAGCGTGGTGATTATACCACACATCATTGTTGTGGTAACTTGAATTCACTTAATATATGTATCATCATATCAGCCGAACGACGCCCACTGCTGGGCATAGGCCTCCCCTAAGGAACTCCACAACGATCGGTCCTGTGCTGTCCGCATCCAGCGGCTTCCCGCGACCTTGACCAGATCGTCGGTCCACCTTGTAGGAGGCCTGCCCACGGATCGTCGTCCGGTACGCGGTCGCCATTCGAGAACCTTTCCGCCCCAACGGCCATCGGTTCTCCGTGCTATGTGTCCCGCCCACTGCCACTTCAACGATGCAATCCTTCGAGCGATGTCGTTTGTATTAGTTCTCCTGCGGATCTCATCATTTCTGATTCGATCGAGCAGGGAAATACCAAGCATCGCTCTCTCCCTTCTAAGCTCTCTCCATTGCTCGCTGGGTGATCCTGAGCCTTCTTATGAGACCAATAGTAAACGACCACGTCTCACTCCCATATGTCATTACTGGCAACACACACTGGTACTGGTACAACAATATATGTGTAGCAGACAAAACTTAACTTTCGTTAATTTTGTTGTTTTGAAACTTAAAAATACATAGAAGATGGAAGATCAGAAAAAACAAAATACATGTGTGGTGTATTTAGTTTTTGATGAGCGGAAACTCTTAAAAATATTTCGTCACTGTTGTTTTAAAACTCAAACACAGTGCGATTGCAAAATATGATATGTACCTATTTCTCTTTCTCAAATTCTCAATGTTAGTCCGTTGTCGATCACAATGGGGGCTATCGCTAGTGAATTTGCCACTAGAGGTGCTAGTGTCGCGTGAGGTCCAATATCATTCACTTTGTACTGGTTTTAGCGGAATTTGTTGCATAAATTATCATTTCTTTAATTTACCTGCTGGAAAGTGATCTCCTTCGTAAAATATCGCAAATATGGATTATTTGGCGATAAATGTGAACGCTTTAAAAGCAGAATTAAGAAAAAAGCGCAAAAATAGGCGGCCTCAAGAGCAACTATTTCAGAAGTTAGTTTGTTGATATCAAGATAGTTATTTATAAACAATATAACCTTAATTATATTCAAGATATAACACTTTGTTTCGGCGCCAATCGCCTTTGACAGCTATACCTCTAGACCTCAGTCTACAGTGGCGCCAACTGGTGAGCAAAGAAACGGTAGTCCCCATTCGAATGGCGTCATCACAGACAATACAATAATTTGACAAGTAAGTAAATATCAAGTGACAAGTTATGATACATTATAAATGTAATTATTTAGCATGAATATTTCTTTTATTATTTATATATGTATATCTATAAATTTCAGTATATAAACTTGAAAAATTTTGTCTCAGGCGGGACTCGAACCCGCATCTCCTCGCATGCCGGGCGGGAGCCATACCATTAGGCCACCGAGACACTGCGAGGAGATGCGGGTTCGAGTCCCGCCTGAGACAAAATTTTTCAAGTTTATATACTGATATTATAAGTGCAATTAAGTTGCTAAAATATCAAATAAAGTATCTATAAATTTGTTCAATCTAATTTTAGCTATTATAAAGTGTTACTGCTATTCAATATGAGGTGAAAATACTTTGTACAATTCAGGTAAGTAATTTAAGGTAACACAATTTATTATGACATCAAGTACTGTTTTAAATATCAATTCTTAACAGTTGCAAGCACCATGAGAAAACCCTGAAAGTTTAAATTAATTATAATCTTTGTAAAATCAGTGTATAAATGCAAACTCACAATACAGGTTATGCATGTATTTGGACTTGGTTCCATACCTTTTATTTAACGATGTTATCTATCCGTGTCAACAATCCGATATTAAGGCGACTGGAATAAGGGATCGCAATTTTAATAATTATACAAGTATTCACAACACGTCGCACTGGCGCCGTGATTCTATTTAAAATTGTAATGTGTTTGCCTTTACATTTCTAAAATATAGGTTACTCAGCCAGTAAATAAAAGTAATCAAATACATCGTTTCGTTTTAAATAAATCATTTGAGTATAAGAATTTCACGTTAAACGTTAGAAATAACTTGATAACGTGATACACGGAACGGTTGTAAAATAAATGATTTATACTCAATGTCCTCGTTTATTGTATTTAGCGAATAACGAATGTCTCAGGTATTTAGTTAGCTGTTTCCTGCTGCTTCGCTCGCGTGGGTTTGAATCGTCATAGACATTAATAAATACATGCATATTTTAAACCCTAGATAACTTGATATCGTATTAACATACACATTTTAAACGGAATGAGTAAATAAAAAAAAACGATAAGTGTAATCAATCATACCTACTACCAAAATGTACGAAGTTGTACTAGATCAACGTTCAAGGTCCTTAGTTTGTCATACTATAAGTATACAAAAATATTTTTGTAATATAGCTAAATCTAATTTTGTTATTACCTAGTTATTGTTATAAATTTTGTGTAAGATTGCTCATTCTAGGATCTTTTACTGCCAAGTGCCAAAGGATTGTTGTCTGTCTGTTTGTACTCTGACCTATTTCTAACAGGGTTTCCAACTGGACTTAATAAAAGTTATTTGTTTATTATCATAAATTTATCATTTACCCTGATAAACAGACATACTACTATTTCATTTATTGGTATAAGTACATGTAAAACTCTTATTATTAACAAACAAAAAAAAAACTGTGTTCGTGTCCGATCTGAAGCAGTATTACTGATTTTTATATTTAACAACTATACATACTATAATCATCAATTCATGACGCATAAGTTTGCACAGATTTTACCCACTTCGGTGTTAGTTTTTTTTTTCGTTGTTTTTTCGATTGATGATTTACGGCCATTTCCAATAACCTATCTATCTTCAGTTTTGGCATATCGGAGATAGAAAACAACTTCTGCCTTTGTTTATCTGGACGGCAAAAACAGAGATAGAAACTGTTTCCTATCTCCGATATGCCAAAACTGAAGATAGATAGGTTATTGGAAATGGCCGTTAGCCGAAAAAGTGCACCGTCACCGTTTCTGTAAAAGTTTGACATTTGAGTTTGACGTAAAATCAAAACTGACACATTGTATAGGTATCGAGGGGCAGTGATAATTATTACTGGATACATAACAGTAAATAAACATTATAAAATAGATTAATGCTAATATTTTACCTTACTGGTTTGGCCATGTACCTACTATTTTCGGCGCTTAAAACATCTGTTATATTCAATGATATTACTATATTTCAGTAAAATTCCATGTGCGTTTCATGTTCACGATTTTAAAAATATCAACTCTTCCGCAGACGGTGCACAGATATACCGTGATAACAATTAATTTTCTGCTGTACCCGAATCAAAAACTGATATAAAGAATAGAAAAAGGCAGGGGCTCTCTAATACAGACTTGTAGGTATCCACTTTTTTAAATATGATCATAACTTTTTACGACCTTGACCTGTCTATGATTATTTGTTCTAAAAAAGTAAAAGATTTTTCAAATATTATTTCTCTCTTTATTATGAGGCTTGGTCGCAAAGCGATCACGTCGTTGTGTTAAGGATTTTTCAAATAAAATATCATACTTACGTTATTTTTATGTTTAGCTCATTGCAAACGATGTCCATGAAGTGTATGCACAGCGATTCGCACGCACTCTCTCGTACTTAATAATATCCTAACTCTTTCTTTTGGTCTGCCGCATAAGATTCCCTCCAGATAAATAAATGATGAGTCATCAGCGAATTCTTTTATAATTAGACCATCCAGCACGCACACAGTTGTGGTTAGGTTCAGCAGACTTGCACTTCTTTTTAAACGGTTTTATTTTAAGTGCCAATGCGATGTAGCTGTATTTTAATATAGTATCGACGACTTGGTGTATTGGTGCGGTGTTCCACCAACTATAGAAGAATCCTAGGTTTGATTCCTGGTCGGGTCAATTTAGAAAGCGTTTTTTTTTGCTTTGGTCTGAAAGGGATGGGGGTAAAATCTCTCTTTCGCAAAATGGAAGTCGTAAAAGTACAAGTAAGAAGTGGCTTGCAAAAATCTGACACCAGACTGTCCTTGCAAGAATAATACAACACTTAGAAATGATTTTCTTCTTGAATTTGTATTGGACTATACTTTATTATATCATAACAATGACCGCCATCGTTACGAAGCTGCTAAAACTTTTTTCTTGTATCAAAAAGAAAAAGAACTCTCAAAAACAATGCCTGCTCCACATAATATGTATGCTGTGGTACATTCAAAACTTTGTCATTGGGTGTATCCCAATGAAAAAGGTCTCTCAAAAATAATGCCTGCTCCATATATGTATGCTGTGGTGCAGCATACCGCTCAAATTGCCGACCTTTCGCGAATATGCTCATATAAGAATAAACGCGAGCCTAAACGAAGATTGATGGGAAACTGCGAAAACATTAATTACTAAATTTGGGAACGAGATAAAGACGTGGTTTGAGTATTTAGCTCATTTAGCTGTTAATTTAGTGATCACGATCACCTTTCGGCGAACCGACTCACTGATACCGGTCAGACTTTTCCCAGCACACCCACAGTCTAAACCAGGGGTTCCCAATCTTTTTCGCCCGCTGCGCAATACTTACATACCTATTCAAACTTTCATTGTCATTATCACTAATTGATTCAGGATTTATACCATGTATCTTGGTTATTTATGAGATTCCAATATTTCGGCAATGTTGCATTGATCACGGAATCGTACGGATCTTACGACTCCCGGACATACAATTTTAATATTTGTCACGACGATCTGTCCTGTCTTAAATAGCTAGCTTATGATGTAGACCCTAGCTAGCTATTTAAGACAGTACAGATCTTCATCATCATCATCATAGCCATATACTAGGTCACTCCTAAACCCAGGCCTGTCCAATAGAAGGATTTTGCATTAATCGCCACGGAAGTGTGAATGGAGAAAGAATATTTTCTTAATTTGGTATAGAAAATATTTATTGGTCCCTAAGAAGCGATATCACAGAACATGGAAAAGGTTAGAAAGGCGATGTGGGCGGGGCAGGCGCGCCACATAGGTTATGAGCAAATGCTTAGAAGTGAGCGCTGTGATTGGTTTGTTTTGACGTCGCGCGAGCCTATTGGTCGCGCGACGTCAAAAGACTTCGCTTGATTGGCGTTCTTTGAACTCGTTTGTGTGTAGTGGGGTGCAAGCGGCGAAATCGGTTCTCAATGTTCTCATACAAATGGCGCATGGCAGCCTTTCTAACCTTTTTCCATATTCTGCGAGCGGTATAATAATCGAGAATTCGACATGCTAGTTCTTTATTAATAAAAACTCCTAAATCAACTCAAAACGGAAACCATTTCGTTCAAAGTAAAACATCGCATTACGTCAAAAAACGTTAAATGTATTCCATTTCCGAATTTTAACCTAACCAAGTGATGTAACTACATTCCATTCATTCCACATTCATCACTGAAGCCCATTGTTTAACAGGATGAGTGAACTCGGGCGACACAAAATGTTCCTCAGTTGCATTAAAATGCACGAGGCCACCAGACCGTGGCGTTGTTACTATGCTACATAACACTTTTCGTTGCACTTCATTCTCTATTTATTTATTGTGGTTAATGTTAAGGTACTGTGTTATCCACAATTTACTGAAAAAATGAAACTTTTTTTACAAACTTGAACAGCTGAAAAGCACGTTTTAGGCAATTTTAAGCCATTGTATCATAATAGAAAAAAAATATAGATATTATTATGTAAATTAAAAATGTGTGTAACATCAAAATTGGTAAGGTGATAAAATGAGTGAACCGTCTTCCCACTCATTCGATTTAGTAGGAAGTTATGAAATCTTGTCTTAAGCGTCAAGTTTAAAAAGTTTTAAATACTTACGAGTAATTCAGATAATTTTCATCCTTTAAATACCATCTGTATTCTCCCCCTCGACCCAATTCTAGTGTTCTGGCATGGCATCGACCTATCATGTCTGAAATCCCTAATTTTATTTAACATTCAGAATCCTGCATCCGAAGCTTAAGTATAATATCTCTCTTACTCACTCCAGTAAGTGTGAGACAGCTATCGTGATGCGTAGTACAACTGAAACAACTTCGGCTAGCGGCTAATAGAGAGAAAACATAAAAAAACCTCTTAACCGATTATCACAAACTTGTAAAAATATTTCTTTGTGTCATGTGTTGGAGGTACATAACCAAAAACGTGAAACTCTAGCTTAACATCTGCTTCCATGTGGAACTGTAAAAAAAAAAAAAACATAGGCACCAACCGCAACTAATTAAGATATTATGGTCTATATTCTCCAGACAACACCATTCAGACAGCTCACAACACTAGGCGACTGTTCAGTCAGGAAGAGTGAATGGACCGGAACGGTCTGGTGAATACCTACTAAGTAACTGAATTGAACGAAGTTTCCGCGCGTGAAAACATGATCGTCGCGTTTAAAACTGAATGTTTATGCGATGATTAGTGTTGGGAAACTATCGATAGTTTGCGTACTTGCAGTGAACGTCAACAGCTTAGAAATGGTTTTTTTATGCCTTAAACTGCCGAAGTACTAGACACAATTAAAATTTTATTGTTTGGAGGTCACCGGTAACCCCATGGCGCTCAATGTACAAGATTTAGAAGCAGTACAAGATTTACGTAATATACTGTCGTCTTTACTCATCGAGAGAAATACTTAGGTTTTACTATCAATTCTAAAATAATACCAGCTTAAGTTATAGTGTTGTGTATGATCATATCATAATTAACCCCTAAAAGGACCCTT
Source organism: Anania crocealis (assembly GCA_949315895.1). Lineage (NCBI taxonomy): Eukaryota > Metazoa > Arthropoda > Insecta > Lepidoptera > Crambidae > Anania > Anania crocealis. The sequence continues at coordinate 4,540,434 of OX438880.1, forward strand.
TATTTTTTATTAGAACCCTTTATTATTAGGACATAAATTCAATGATGGATGCAAATAAATTGGATCGTATCGGATAGTCATTTAGTTAATGTTTAGTATAATAGTTTTGACGACCTCGGTGGCGGAGTGGCGTACACACCGGTTTTCAAGGTGTCGCCTGCTCCGAGGTCCCGGGTTCGATTCCCGGACGGGTTAATGTAGAAAAAATGTGTTTTTCTATATTTTCTCGGGTCTGGGTGTTTGTGGTACCTTCGTTGTTTCTGGTTTCCAAAATACGAATGCTTTAAATAGTTATTCAAATTGGGATCAGAACAATGTATGTGATGTTGTCCACATATATTTTTTTTAATGTAGAATTCCTTTTATGAGTATCGGATAAATACATAATAAAAACTCTCTTCACGGGTCAGTGGGGAGTGTTTGCTTGTCTGTACTTTTTTACACCTAAGTCCTAACCTTCTTAACCGATTTTTATAACTTGGTACAAAGCTAAATTAGAAAGGACATAGGCCACAGACATTGATAGGCTAGATGCCCCAAGTGTACGTACTGCGCGTGTCAAAAAAAGTTGAACATGTTCAATTTTTGACCGCGCTTGTTATTGGAATGTGCGTATTTTATTAAAAAAAACAATTATTTTATCTTATTTGTATCTATTACTATGTAAATACATGTACCTGTGTGCAAACTACATGTTTAAATTACATTGCTGCATTTAGTTTTAAAGGTGTTGTACCTGTTGATTGAACAAGCAGTGAACGCTAATTTCGGCACGCGCGGGTTTTATAGAAATGAGTGCATTTATGGCATCTAGGCCTATCAGTGTCTGTGATATAGGCTGTTTTGTATTCCACTGTTGGGCACAGGTTTCCGCTAGCAAACGCTAGTATTATGTAAAATAATAATGCAGTAATATACAGGGTGAAATTTTAACCACTTTCCAAAATTTTTTATAGGTGTTCAGTATCGTATTTAGAGCCTATTTATGTAGTTTAAAATGTAAATTAAGTTGTCACCCGAAAATATTTTTCGCGATATAGTTTTCAATTTTTACGGTCCTAGACCTGTTGAGGTATAAAGGGAAAATCAAAAACTTATGAATAGTATTGTAATGAATGAATGAGATGCACATCGCGTAAAAAAAAGTGTAACTAGGATGCCGTATCAAAAATTTTAGATTTTCTAAGTGCTTTATCTTGATATTTTTGTACTGCTTACGGCTATACCAAAAAAAAAACGTCAGTTATTTTTTGGCTGGTAGATTGCTATATTAAAATTTGGAAAGTGGTTAAAATTTCACCCTGTATATACTAGAACAATGAACCTAAAACTAAATACCTTAAAAAATATAATAACTAAAGTATAATAGTAAAAGGAATCCCTTTAGGCAAGGTTCCGAAGATACTGGCAGCTTTACCCCTTTGAATAGCTAGACTAATTCTTTGTCCGAGGTAGCTGCCAGCTCTTCTCTTGCAGTAATTATATTCAATAAATTCTATTAATTATATTGGTTTAAACTCACAGTATCGACATTTTAGCATTTATCGCCATTTATGAACCTACACATACGATTGTTAATTAGTAGCATTAGTGCAATTGAAACTCGTGTTTGGTGACAATCGATTATTGAAATGACGGTAGCGTGATGTGAGAAACGCTAATTCACAACTTTGTTGCATGAATACTTATTATTGTATTAACAGGTGTTTTAATCATTCGTAAAGGAAATAAGCACGATCGATTTGAAAACACAGTTTTATATAATACTTTTTTGTATTTCATTACATGTTTTTTATAAATATTATTGAGCTGTGGTCTCTAAACGCAATAAAAAAATGCATTTTTTAAAAATAAATTGTAATTTCTATGAATCATATGAATATTCGTTTAGTGAAGGGACACAATATATCGAGACTTTCCTTATAAGGCACTTTTCTCACCATTTCAGGATTTGTATAAGACTTTGAAAGGTGTCACACTGTAACCATTATAAAGTAACGGCCTATAATCATCCCACTGAAGGCCCACCATGGCTTCCATTATTGAATTCATGTCACCACAGCAATGATGGGTACAGACATAATCATCAACTTGCCAAATGCGGGATCACAAACCCGAGCATGTTCGAAAATTCGATCCTCTTGTTGCCCGACACCGGGATCGAAGTATCGAACGAATGGGGCGTAACCATTATGTTAGTAGTAGTAAATCGATCCTAGACGATTGAATCGATTAGGCGGCCGCACGCGTTGTCCCATCCAAGTGATGACTTCATTGTCTGGCTGGATGATTATTTTCCCCACAAAAAGGCCTTCTAATGGCTCGCGCGAGAGATCTCGCGGGTGGTCTATGTAATTACGAAGCCCCATTACGGGATTGGTGTATCTCTTTCTCTTTCACGCTCAGGGCTGCCTTGTTTCAGTAGAAAACTATTAATTTTAACAATCAAAGTTTTAAGTACAAAGTTCAAGAACACAAGAACTAATTATGTAGTTGGCTATGTTTAATAAATGAGAATTTAATAACTAAAGAAAAAAAAATTCTAAGTTCGACGCGTTAACAGGTATAGTTTTTTACGGCGTATAACAAAAGTAGTAAGTAACAGCCTATAATCATCCCACTGCAGGGAAAAGACCTCCATTATTGAATTCAAGTTACCATAGCAATGATGGGTTTATGCCTATACCCATCATTGCTATAACAAAAGTAATGATGTATATTTTCAATTTTCATAGTTTGCCCTACTAAATATTAAAAGAAAATTAAATATTAATAGATAAATATGGGTGACAACCTACAAAAAATATAAACAAGATGCATATTTATAACCGCCTTACTATCTGATGTTTTTTGGAAGAGCTCTGTCCCTTAATTCGCGTAACCAAATCGTATCACAATCGTAATTGAATTGCAGATTTTTGACAGTTCTAGTATGGGCTAAATGTCAAAATCGTCCAATTCAATCACGATCGAACTGCGATTGAAATAGCTGAATAAGGCCCCTGTATATTAAGTTGACTATCGGTAGAAATAAATTATGCCTATTTTTGAGGAACATACCTCGCCATTGTCTGTCCCTTCTGCCTAACTTTAAGCCAACTTGTTTATCACTAATTAAAATTAAGTATTTAGCAATAAAAACATATAATTCAAAATAATTACAGGCTTGAAAGCCCTGCCTATTGTGTTGACGTTATTTCGGAATTTAAACTTATTTCTCTTATTTTACATTGTTTCAGGTAAACGTTTGAAGGTGTTTAGAAAGGAGAAATCACAAATGCAAATTTAAGTAAGAATTTAGTGAAGAATTATAAAGCAAGATTTATGTTATAGTTTATGAGTTCAAGATATTTATAAGCTACACGCGAAACTAATTGAGATCTCACACTGATTTCGTTAATTAATTTTACCACGCATAACTTATCACGCATTTGACCGAATTCGATGTTGGTAAAATTTCAATGGTATTTAACTTCTAAGTGTAAAAAAATTGAGTTTAGTAGACTTAAAAAAATAAACTGCTATAGGTATTTACCTATTTACATAAAAATCTGATTTTAAATTTTCATATTTTATATAGGTATGTTTTCGTGATTGCTCGACCGCTCTTAAACTTGCAAACCCTATTTACCTCTGATAGATTTTATGATAGCTTCGTTATATATTTATGCTACTGCTGCAATTTTTTTCATATATTCATGAACAACTGTTAAGCTGCCAGATGGGGAAGAGGGAAGGTCCACCCTAGACTTTTACAAAAATTTGCTCGTGAAAGCTTAATTCATATATAGAGTGCTGTAGAATTCGAATAAAACCGGCCAAGTGCGAGTCGGACTCGCGCACGAAGGGTTCCGTACCAAAACGGCAAAAAAAATAAGCCCCCCTTAAATATTTATTTTATTTTGTTTTTAGTATTTGTTGTTATTGCAGTAACAGAAATACATAATTTGTGAAAATTTCAACTGTCTAGCTATCGCGGCTCTTGAGATACAGCCTGGTGACAGAGCGACGGACAGACGGACAGACAGCGAAGTCTTAGTAATAGGGTCCCGTTTTTACCCTTTGGGTACGGAACCCTAAAAATGATGTTAACAAATGATATGAATAAGAATGTTTAATTTCTTAATAGTTTTTTTTAAAAGCAACGTTTTTCTATGAATATTGATAAAAAAGCTTCACTATGTAACACAACAGTACCTATCGGAAATAGTTAAACTGTCAAGACGTGTGATGTTATGTATGCTTAGCTGGAAACAGGTTTTGCATCGTTGCATGTTACACACGCCTATTCTAGTTTTCAAGTAAGTACGTTACGTATTTTGAATGTAACATTCAATCAACTGTCAGATGTATCTGTCATATTAATGTTGAATGTTTTTACTCTTATTTGAAATTAGGTTTTGGCCCGCGGCTCTACCCGCGTAAACACGTCATGACGAGCGGCCAAAAACCAATAAATATTATATAATTAGGTCCTTACACAGGGCCTAAGCTATTTTTGTACCGAATTTCATCAAAGTCGGTTTCGTTGTTAAAGAGTGAAGGTGAAACAGATAGTTTATATCTAGAATTTAATTACTCTTACAAGTATTTTATTTCTGAATTATAAAATTATGATAATCAGTGTTACTTGGTGAAACTAGTTTTGAAAATCCGATTAATGTACGGGAAAGGAATTCAAATGTTTCGCAGATTTACGATAATTTCATCAAGGTTACTAGATAATACTTACATTTCAGAGATCACGAATATTAACAGTTCCATTACTCGGCAAAATCAAAACGACTTGAAACGGCAAAGATACAAATTCTGCAAGTATACTCGTACGTTAATATTAATATACCTAACCCTGATTTAACCATTGTTTAATAAAGTATAAATTCACTTTATCGATAAAGAATAAAAGTTAAGTTACATCACTACGGCTCATGTGGTCCGCCTTGTAATTTTGGGTCTAACGTTAGCTGATAAACATGGCCCCATGGACCTATCAAATCAAATCAAATCATGGACCTATAATTTATATTTTCTCAAATAAATAGCTACACGCGGCGATTCTTTGTAAGCTGCTAGCCACAAGAATATAATCAAAAATAAGTCATCATTTTTATGGAGATGACATTTGAATAGAATATCATGTAATTTTATTATCTGTATCTTACTTAAATAAGCAAAAACCATTCGTATACATTCTGTATCCGAGTGGAACCTTTTTGAAGTCGAGAGAGAAAACTCAAAAAAAGGCTAGACTCACAAGACAAATTTATTATTTTCCAAATTTTTGCTTTTAACATAATTTTGGAAACCTGGAGAAAGTATAAATAAATGGTTAAAAAATATGGGAAACAATTCGAGAAAAAAGTAAAATCGATTTTATTTCTCGTGTATAAATATTCCAGTCACACGTTTGATGTTTGCAAATTTTAATGAGTGCGTTCAGTTTTTTTTAATAAACAAAAAAAAAATGGAGAGGACAAAGGCCATCGATCAGCTAGTGTGTATTGTGTAGTAAGTGAAAAGCCACAACCTTTGTAAGCAATAATAAAGTACTTGTTACTATAACCGTGATATTACGCTTAATAATACACCGAGCCTGCGCATTGCCAGTATAATGTCATAGGCATATTATTATTTAATCTAAGTTAATATAACCAACGTGATCTTGCAACTAAGGTTAACTGTTTTCATAATACACTGCCCGGTGTCTAATAGTTTATTGTTGTTAAGGTAACTTCAAGTCGTCACATTGCCAGTTCATAGTCTAAACTTGAAAGAAAAGTCTCAAGTCTGAGTATTCAACCCCTTTCTGGAAAGATCACTAGGCCATAATCTATCCCTGTGTAATTTTTAGGGGCTCAAACTATTTTCATGCCAAATTTTCGTCTAGATCGTTTAAAAAGAATTATTAAGTCCCCCCTATACAAACTTCAACTCCTCTTTTAACCCCTAACAGGATGATTTTTAGGATCAAAACTATTTATCTTAATGTCATATTGTTTTTCTTGAATTAACGCCAAATTTTAATTGGATAGTTTCAAATAAAATATAAACTTACGTATAACTCGCGTTTTATATATTCTTTTTACATTATATTTAGGTTTATCTCGACATTTTGTCCACTTCATAATGTTTGTTGTCTACCCGTGACGTCATCATCCCGTGCACGTCGGAAGTTCACAATTTTCTGCTAAATCTCTTTACTAAGATCCAAGTAGTGTCTGCCACATGCCAAACCCTTTCATTGGAGGTCCAAGGAGTTCTAATCAACTAGCCTTTTCCCCTCGACTCATGCTACCGGCAACTACACGCGCTGTCTGAAACTTGAGCCCAGAAGTGGGATACAGAATACCCCATATCCTTCTATCTTTGTACATAATTTTACCAAAATTGATTCCGTAGTTTAGGCGTAAAAGACGGACAAAGTTACTGTCGTTTTTATGATGTTAGTAAGGATTATATCAACCCCCCGACACTAGAAAATTACACAAGAGATGTGTTCGTTATAACTACTAATAAGCTATTGTGTGTTAAAGTTTGATAAACAAAAGAGGGTATGTCCCCTCTCATTTCGGCATGTTTAATTGGTCTGCCTCAAAACAGTGGCCAAATTATTGACTGAAGGTTTTATATGGCACAGCATATAAGTGACACTAAGTAAGTATAATTTTGTTAAATGTTTTTTTTACTGTGGTTATAATCCAATAAGTATAATAATATCACATAAGGTATTAGTTAAATGGTATTATGAGCCGAAACCACATCAAGTAATTGCTGTCGGCTCTGTACACCTGCCTCATAAAATAAAAAAACAAATTGCTACTTTGTTAGCATATAATATTAATATTAACTGTCTTGCTAAAAATAGCAAAAGTATAATTTATGAACATGTTAGTACTTGTACTAATTTAAATATTGTGCCATTGACAACCTCTGAGGCTTTAAACTGAGAGGAAAGACAAAAGCTAGGCCTGATATGTATTTCAATATTGTTCATCAAAACATACAAGGCCTGGCCGGCAAAGAGTTAGGTTTAGGGTTATTTCTTCAAGATTATAACGTTCATGTCATATGCCTTACAGAACATTGGATTAAAAAACACCAACTAATGTTAAACATTGAAAATTATAAAGTCGCTAGTTCGCTCATAAGGGAGTCTGCACCAAGAGGGGGGTCACTTATTCTTGTTAAAAATGAATTAAAATGTAAAGAACGCAAAGACATTGTGTCGCTCACGGTTGAACGAACTATTGAACTAGCGTGTGCTGAGCTGGAACAATATATCATAATTAGCGTGTATAGCCCCCCCAAAGCTAATTACCACGTTTTTGAATCTGTTATGGATGAGGCTCTGAAAAAGCTCTCAAAATCGAATAAGAAAGTAGTGGTATGTGGGGATTTCAACGTTAATATATTAGAAGAAACGCAGTTGTCCACCCGATTTCTTAATCTCTTTAAGTCTTATAATCTAATTAATCTTTTTAATGAACCCACCAGGGTGACGCCCACGTCAGCTACTTGCTTAGATAATATTTTTTGTGATGGTAAAGTGTTAAAAAAAACGATTTTAAATTGTCTTATTTCGGACCACAGTGGACAAGAAGCATCGTTCGAGCACCATTATGTCTCTAACAAAGTAGATTCTGTGTATAGGCAATTCACTTTTAATAAAATAGAAAAGTTTAAGGAAAAAATTAAAGAGGGTGTGAATTTGCTAAAGCCTAATGATCAGAATGTTGATGAATTATATGAGAATCTTTTTGGTTTAGTTAAAAAGGAATTTGATAAACATTTTAAACAGAAAAAAGTAAAAATAAACAAACAGAAGTGTAAGTTTAATGAATGGGCTACACCTGGTATTTATAAAAGCAGAAAAACATTATATGATTTATATAGTTTAAAGGCAGATTCTCAAAACCCACATATTATAGAACATGTTAAAAAATACTCTAAATTATTTAAATTAGTATGTGCCAAAGCGAAGTCAATATATCTTTATAATTTAATTTCGGCTTCCAAAAATAAGGCAAAAACCACTTGGAATATTATTAATAAAGAGACATGTAGAGTAAAACCAAATAATCCTACTTACTCTCTCAAGTTAGGGGATAAGCTAATAAACACGAACACGGAGGTTGCAAACACATTTGAGACATTTTTTTCGAATATAGCTCCCTCTACTACTGAAGGGCTAGCTTCTTCTGCTGATCTAGCTGAATCCCTTCTCAAGTCTGTTGTCGAAGAGTGCAATTCTTCATTTAATTTTAGACATATAAACCCTGATATAATTACAAAAACTTTTAGAGAATTTAATATGAAAAAAACAGAGGATCTTTGGGGAATTTCTGTCAATATTATCAATACAATCATAAGTTCATTAGCCCCTCAACTCGCTATTATTTTTAACAAATGTATTGATGATAGACAGTTTCCAACTTTAATGAAGTTTAGCAAAATCATTCCTTTGTTTAAGTCTGGCGAAAAATGTGACCCCTCTAATTTTCGACCTATATCTATATTGCCAGGGCTAAGTAAAATTTTCGAGAAAATAATGTTTAATCAGCTTTTATCTCACTTTAGTGTAAATAAATTATTAAATAGCAACCAATATGGCTTCAGAAAAGGTAGAAATACTACCGATGCTGGAGTTGCTCTCCTACAACATGTGTTTAAGGCTTGGGAGAGTAAGCTAGATGCCTTAGGTGTATTTTGTGACCTTTCAAAGGCCTTCGATTGTGTAGACCATGAAATATTACTTAAAAAACTTAAACATTATGGTGCATCGAATGATTCCTTGGATCTAATAAGTTCTTACCTTAAAGGCAGAATACAAAAGGTTTGCATAAATGGAGCTGAGTCTTCAGGGTCGGCCCTTGTTATGGGTGTCCCACAGGGATCAGTATTAGGACCCCTGCTATTTTTAGTTTATATAAATGACCTTCCCTGTTACTTACATAATCTTTGTGAGATGGTATTGTTTGCAGATGATACATCCATGATTTTTAAAACCAAGAGGGGCAAATCTTCATTTGACGATGTTAACAATACCCTCTCTAAATTATTGCATTGGTTTACAACAAATAATCTCTTACTGAATGCAAATAAAACAAAATGTGTTAAATTTACGATGCCAAACGTAAGGTTAGCTGCCCCTAATATAATTGTTAAAGATGAACCACTAAACTCTGTAGATTTTACTACCTTTTTGGGTATAACTGTAGACTCTCATTTGCAATGGGGTGCTCATATTAGGGGGCTGTCTGGAAGACTTAGTTCTGCTGCTTATGCTGTGAGAAAGATAAGGCAGTTGACTGATGTTGGAACGGCAAGATTAGTATATTTTAGCTACTTTCATAGCATAATGTCATACGGAATTCTGTTGTGGGGCTCAGCGGCAGATATTGAGTCAATTTTTATATTACAAAAACGTGCTGTACGGGCTATTTACGGCCTTCGACCCCGTGACTCGCTGAAAGAGCTCTTCAAAGAGATTAATATACTTACAGTGTCTTCTCAATACATTCTCGAGAATATTGTTTACGTTCGTAAGAACATACATTTATTTCTTAAGAAAAGTAACGTACACAATTTCAATACTAGAAATAAAGATAAACTTGCCGTTCCAGGCTTCAGACTGCGAAAAGTAGGAAAATCGTTTATGGGAAATTGTATCCGTATTTTCAACAAATTACCAAAGGATATTGCTGAACTCCCTGTACATAAACTTAAATCGTATGTTAAAGTTATTTTAATGAAAAAGGGCTATTACACTGTTAATGATTATTTAAATGATAGAAATGTATGGCATTAAGTTGTCCCAGCTCGTACTTGCTTAAACCTTGTAAAAATTACCTTACCTTGTAAAAATTTATTTAAAAAGAGGCTGACAATAGTGACCGAGTTTCTTGCGCTGCTTCTTCTCGGCACTAGCCCAGACTTGTCCCGAAGCAGTGGTAGGTTTAAATATTGGGACGTGTAAAAGCGCCTCCTGGGGCCTATTTGCAGAAATAAAACTGATTTTAACTGATTTTAACTGATTTTAACTGTCAGCCAGGGCCTGTTTTTTTTTATAAATAATGGGCTTGCTCTTGACTACACTTAACTATACGGTTTAGAAGAAGCCTAAGATGGAGCGAGCTTACCCAGAGGTACTGGTTTTCCCACACACCAGCAAATTACTGACACAGTTATTATATGTAATTAAAATGTTATGAACATAATATATGGATTTCTCAAAATGATCGGAATTAAACTCTTTTTTATTTACATTAATACAGGTTGTCCACTACTATACAGCCAGAAAAACGCCAATATTAGCATGTTTTCTGGACCTCTCCAAGGCATTTGACCTTGTAAATTATGATCTGCTATGGCATAAACTTTATTGCGACACTACACTGCCTGGAGAGATTGTATCTGTTTTGAAATGTTGGTATGGTGGCCAGAGAAATGTGGTTAGATGGGCGGGGTCGTACTCTGATGTATATGGATTGAGATGCGGGGTAAGGCAAGGGGGGTTGAGCTCGCCCCGCCTCTTTAATTTCTATGTGAATGGGTTGATAGGTGAGCTCAATAGCTCTCATGTAGGATGCTACGTTGACGGTGTATCCATGAACAACATCAGCTATGCTGATGATATGGCGCTTTTGAGTCCGTCTGTTAGTGGACTGCGTAGGCTGCTGGCCATCTGTGAATCTTATTCGAGGCAGCATGGACTTGTGTATAACACTAATAAAAGTGAATGGCTACTTTTTAAATCTAAGTCACTAAATTATACACAGGTTCCAGAAATTTCACTTTGTGGATCGGCCCTAAAGAGAGTTCAGACGTTTAAATATCTGGGTCACTGGCTCACTGAGGACCTAAAGGACAATCTGGACATAGAGAGAGAACGCAGGTCGCTGGCTGTTCGCTGCAACATGCTGGCTCGAAGGTTTGCACGTTGTACTAGACCGGTCAAACTAACGCTGTTCAAATCATACTGCCAAACATTTTACACGTGTAGCCTTTGGATAAGTTATAGTCGGCGGACATACAGCGATCTTCGGGTTCAGTACAACAATGCTTTGAGGATATTGTTGGGGTTGCCTTGGCGGTGCAGCGCCTCTGGAATGTTCGCCGAAGCACGAACAGACGGCTTTGCCGCTATAATGAGAAAAAGGTGTGCTTCGGCGCTGACGCGGTTGCGCGGCAGTACCAACACTATTCTCAAGGTCTTTGTTGACCGTTGGGACTCGGTGTTGTTTCGAAAATGGATGACGATCCATTTAAAATAAAATGTAATATTCTCTATTTTACTAACACTAGTTTTTAAGAAAAATTAATGTTACTAACTATATATGGGCTCCTAGGCCTGAAATAAATGATTTGATTGATTTGATTGATTGAATACTGGAAATCGGACTTGTAAAAACCAAACCCACTGAAAATATTTTTCGTAAGTTCTACCCCTTTGTATCATATGTTAAAATACCCCTAGTTTATACATACAGGGTGAAATTTTAACCACTTTCCAAAATTTTTATAGGCGTTCGGTATCGTATTTAGAGCCCATTAATTAAGGTAAAAAATGTAAATCAAGCTTTCACCCGAAAATATTTCTCGCAATATAGTTTTTAATTTTTACGGTCCTAGGCCTGATAAGGTATAGAGGGAAAATCAAAAACGTATGAGTATACTTTATTTGATATTTTAGCAACATAATTGCACTTATAATATCAGTATATAAACTTGAAAAATTTTGTCTCAGGCGGGACTCGAACCCGCATCTCCTCGCATGCCGGGCGGGCGCCATACCATTAGGCCACCGAGACACTGCGACACGGCGCGAATTTTTCAAGCATATTCTTACGCTGTGAGCCAGCGTTGTTTCATCAAATGTTAGGAGTTTGCACCCTTAACACCCGAAAAAAACATCTTTGCAGATATTTGACAGTCAGTTAAGATGAAACAACTATTTATATACTTTATTTGATATTTTAGCAACTTAATTGCACTTATAATATCAGTATATAAACTTGAAAAATTGCCTGGCATGCGAGGAGATGCGGGTTCGAGTCCCGCCTGAGACAAAATTTTTCAAGTTTATATACCGAACGTATGAGTAGTATCGTAATGAATGAATGAGATGTGATTCCCGTTAAAAAAAGTGTTGCTAGGCGGCCGTATCAAAAATTTTAGATTTTTTGCGGACATTTTCTAAGTGCTTTATCTTGACATTTTTGTACTGGGCTATACCAACAGAAAAATACGTCATTTGTTATTTGTCTCGTAGATTGATATATTAAAATTTGGAAGGTGGTTAAAATTTCATCCTGTATAGGTATAATAGTGATGAAACATGAAAACACGTTGCTACGATAAACACTCAGGCTGATTGATTTATGGAATTTTTATCCATCACTGACCTATTTCAGCGTGAACGTCATTACAGTTAATGGAGCACATTTAGAAAGATCAATGTAATATGAGAAGTTACTTTACCAAAGTAAACAATGTTCGCTTCCATTATATTAGAAACTAATCAATATAACACGTATGGGTGTGTCAGTAAATATAGTTTTTAACCGACATCCAAAAAAAGACGGCTACGACTTCGATCTGTTTAGTTATTAGTAGTTAAAATAATATTGTAAGAAAGTAAATAGGTTTTAAAATAAAACATTGTTCTTGTGTTATTTTGTACTGTTTGTGTTTTTTAGGGTTCCGTACCCAAAGGGTAAAAACGGGACCCTATTACTAAGACTTCCGTCTGTCCGTCGCTCTGTCACCAGGCTGTATCTCAAGAGCCGCGATAGCTAGACAGTTGTAATTTTCACAAATTATGTATTTCTGTTACCGCAATACCAACAAATACTAAAAACAAAATAAAATAAATAGTTAAGGGGGGCTCCCATACAAAAAAAAAGTTTTTTTTTTCCGTTTTGGTACGGAACCCTTCGTGCGCGAGTCCGACTCGCACTTAGCCGGTTTTATTTTAAGTCGGTTCAATTTTTTATTTAAAACTAATTTTATTACCAAATACACCGTACATTTTGAAACTCCTGAAAAACGAAGGCCAATTTATGTAACCACTACGTATAACATCTTGGCAGCGTTTTTTTTTATCAAATGATATCTTAGAAAAATATAAAATATTTTTAGCTATTTATTTTCAAACACGCTGTGACGTACACGGACGTATTTTAAGAGGAAACACAAGGGCTGTTTTTCCATACAAACGTAGTCCCCTGTTTCCTCCCTGGATAAAGCCAGTAGAGCAATAATTTTTGTTACAAAAATCTATGGCCACTATGAGCATGTTTCTATGTTTTCTGTTTTTTCATAAATTAATTAATAAAAAAGATATGAGCCCTCAAAAATGGAAAAAAAACGCAAGACTTTCCGCTGTGTTCAAACATCCAGAAAACAAATTTGGCTAAATTTTAGAAAAAAGGAAAACATACGAACGCGGCCAAAGCCTTTTTTTAATTTTTAATGAAAAAAGTATTTAAATCGGTCTAGTTTTGGAAAAGTAATCGTGGGACTACGAAACGTTGATTTGGTGTGTTTTTAGTAGGTATTTTCGGTCCAAGAAGCAGTTGTCTCTATCACACTCTGCGGTGAATATGTTTGGCACTGCGCGACAGCAATAGATTTTACAAATACCTATTTTTCAATTCTCTCGCCCGTAGTGTTTCCTCTTAACAAAGTGTAGAACTTAACTTTGACGGCCTCCGTGACGGAGTGGCGTACTACCACACAGTACACACCAGTTTTAATCAAGGTGTCGCCTGCTCCGAGGCCCCGGGTTAGATTCCCGGACGGGACAATGTAGAAAAAACAAAGTGTTTTTCTACATTCTCACGGGTTTGGGTATTTGAAGTACCTTCGTTTTTTCTGATTTCACAATACGAGTCCTTTAAATAGTTACTGAATTTGGGATCAGGAACAATGTATGTGATGTTGTCTAGATTTGTTTGCTTCCAATTTAGGTCAAATAAAAAAGGTTTGGCGTAAAAAGTGCAAAAGAGTGGGTACCTATATTATATTCATGAATTAACGCGAACACTATACATTTAAATAAAGATATATTTACGGTTTTAACTAGCGTTTGTTAGTAACAGGCAAGATAATCTCTTCAAAAGTGGGATCTTACAATGATCGCTACGTGAACGCTTGACGATCGTAGTTTGTACTTTGTCCATGGAGGCAGGATAAGATGCTGCTGTCCATCTTCTGCCTGTATTGACATTACTTCTAATATACGAGTATCTTGTTTCGGTGTTGCTACCTTGTTTTCGTTATCATGATCACAGCAAAGCGACCGCCGACCACAGCTAGACATATGCCTCCCCGAAGATACTCCACAACCTAGTTTTAGTACTTCTTTATTATTACGACACCATCGATATAATATAATAATAAAATCGGCCAAGTGCGAGTCGGACTCGCGCACGAAGGGTTCCGTACCAAAAAGGCCAAAAAAACGAGTTTGTTGTATGGGAGCCCCCCTTAAATATTTATTTTATTTTGTTTTTAGTATTCGTTGTTATTGCGGTAACAGAAATACATAATTTGTAAAAATTTCACCTGTCATGCTATCGCGGCTCTTGAGATACAGCCTGGTGACAGAGCGACGGACAGACGGACAGACGGACAGACAGCGAAGTCTTAGTAATAGGGTTCCGTTTTTACCCTCTGGGTACGGAACCCTAAAAACTAGACACACAGTCCGATACATACAATGACATTTAAAACTAGTGTTGCCAGGTGTCCCGATTTGCGCGGTACGTCCCGATTTTCAGGGGTCTGGGGACGCGACCCGATTTGCACCTGATCGGGACACTAAATGTCCCGATAAATCAACAAATTTCATAAAAAATAATAAATAAATTATTAATATTAATTAAATGACATATCACATCACTATGGGAAAAAGCGCTCAAAATAGCAAGCATCACATATTATTATGTCTCGCGCGAATGACTACACTAGCGGTAATAGCAGTTAGGGTATAGCTTTGTTTTGTTCTTTGGCTCCGAGACGCGACCGCTTCGCGATAGTGCTTCAATCCTGTATAAGATTAAATACAAAGTTCCTAGAAATATTAGCTGCAAAACGCAATAAATGTAAGTTAATTTAAAAAAAACTTGTTTTTTTACTGTCCCGATCTACCACCATATGTCCCGATTTGATTTACCTTCTGCACCGATTTAAAACAATTCGGACCTGGAAACACTATTTAAAACTGTTCTCATTGGAATTATTGACGTTGATTTTACGTCAGTGTCAACTTTTGTAAACCGGCCAAATTATGTCGGAATGCAATAGGATAGATATTTATGTCTCGTTGTGACTATTCGATTAATATGGGTTGTACGTTTAGAGCATTCTTATGTGTATCTAGTAAGTGTCTACATCAATGGTTCGACGACCATTTGGATCAGCGGTAGTAAACGCTGCTTCTGAGCCATGGGTCGCGGGTTCGATCCCCGCACAGTACAAATATTTGTGTGCATGAACATGTCTGTTTGTACTGGTCTGGGTGTTTTCTATGTATTATAAGTATGTATTTACAAAAAAAAGTATATAAGTAAGTTTATCGGTTGTCTAGTACCCCATACGACAGGGTACCTAATAGTACCTTAATTTGAGACTAGATGGCTCTGTGTGTCCCAGTGAGGCGTGTCTTAAATATTTATTTATTTATTTATTTTATTTATGTACGCCCATTTAACGAGGTGTCAAGCACCACACTTGTCAGAAACAGTGAAAACATATACTCTGTTTTGCTAAGATTCCGTTGAATTTCATATTCGCGGCGCCACTAAAGAGCTCTTGAGGCCTCAAGCCAGTACTATTGACGCCGAGAGAAACGAGAGGATGGAACGAAATGATTACCCACTTAGGTGGGCGATAAGAACCCGCTGGATTGCGGTGCTCGAACTGCGGTGTGAATTTATGAAGCTTTAAAGTAGGAAATTGCATTTACTTTACGGCGTTCGAATTGGGCAAATAACATTGCCGTGCTTAGGATGCGGTATCTTTTGATTATGAAAATTTAGGACTATACTATACGAAGGCCAAGATCCTTTGATCGCCGAGTTCAACAAGAATTTCGAATTTCCGAACATTGCTCAGGTTTGCCTGTACCAAGTGCTTTAGTAATTGATTTCATAGGTGGAGCCATATTCCCCGCAATAGATATATTAGATAGTTATATAAGCTTTACTTTTTGATGGCAAATAAATCAGGCTTAATGATTTGTTCTTGTTACAAATATAGATCAATCTGATTCGTGAGATAACCTACCTACCTTTTGCTGTCAATTATTTATAAACAACATTTATTTAAACTAGATCAAGGAACATCGGATAATTAGGGCAACACAACACACTTAATGTATTGACCTCAGTTTGCCAAATTATATAGACTTTAAATAATATAGTCTATAGATATTTTTTCTTCTTCTCTCACATAGAATAAAAATAGATAGATAGTTCAAAGTCCTACTACCAGGAGTAGGTACTAACATGTACTTTTAAATAATGCTGCAAATTCGCTGTAAGGCATAGAACTTAATTATTTATTCAATTAGTAGTCGTTTGGTGTCAGCATAAGGCTGCCCGCCCACGTCAGACTTTTTGTAGGACCGATAAATCGGGCCGATTTTTCTATAGTAGGCAGCAGCATATACTATCATGACCGATTTTTTGTAGGACGTGTGCGTTGCTCCATTGCTACCAGTACGTTCTATTTTTCTCCTACAAAAAATCGGTCACCGATTATCGGACGTGGGCGAGCAGCCTAAACATTGACTAAGTCCAATACTCCAACCGTTCTCTTCATAGAGGCGTGAAAGAGTAGATTCAAGGAATACGCTGCCAGAAGAATACGGGCAGCTGCGGCTTCTCTTCACTGCCGGACAAACTGCGGTGGGATCTACCTCCTAGTGGTCCACCCTGGGCAACGGCATCTTTGGTTTTCTAACCAATGATGACGGCTAACAGATCCCTCTGCGGTGGTAGGCTTCGTAAGAGGCCGCCTGGATGCTACCACCCTCCTGCCAGAGTCCAGCGACAAACAGTGCCTCTGTGTTCTGATAGTGTGTGGGAGAACGTACCTCTGGGTAAGCTCGCTCCATCTTAGGCTTCTTCTTAACCGTATAGTTAAGTATGTAGTTAAGAGCAAGCCCCTTATTTATTAAAAAAAAAGATGACCTGATGATGATAATGATGATGATGACGGTTATGATGATAATAATGAACAAATAATTACCTGTAAATTAACTATTTTGATGTTAAAAACACGACCAAACCAAATATGAAGCAAATATACCTTAATCAACTAGCAGTTAGATTGTATTAAACCTTCTTAACTAAGTAGGTAGGTAGGTAGAAGATACCGTTATACCGATTTGCTTCTTATAGGTTCTAGCACATTTTAAGTGTGGCAGTTTGCGGTGACTCCATAAAATATGCTTTTAACACACATCGGCGCATGCGCACATGTTGCGTTTTTAATGTTTATTTTTTCGTGTCACATCACAAGAGTGCCGCTTGAAAAACAATAAAAAAGTCGTAAATTTTTGGAAGTAACGAATCACGATGCGATGTTATCGTTCGATGTCGCATCGGCCATACTAATGAGGTGAACCGACGAGTCGCATTTGAAATGAGTTTAATTGAAATGTTTGGTGATACTAAATCATTAGTTTTATCGATATAATATTTTAATCGACGTTCGACACTGGCTGGAGTACTGGACAAGTGTACAATCGAACGATGTAGTAGTAGACTCACTACAAGCGAAAATCAAAAGTTTTCTGTATCAGCTAGAATTTTGAACCTTCAATCGTATATACATATATATTGCAATTAACCCTTCGTATCCGGAGACTGGCAGACACAATCAAATAACATTTACATAGGGCACAGATTTGGATTTGTGCAACAGAATACTGGCTAAGACTCACGTCATACCACACTAAATTAATTATTTTATTTGTTTTTCAGTGATTTTATAAAATTTTAATAATTTATTTAATGTGTTTTGCTGAAATAAATGATAATAAATACTCTATGAGGCTTCATAGCTTGCTGTTAACACGTTAAACGCCAAACCTTTGATTTTATATGGTGTTTCTTGACATTTACAGAATGAATTCATAAATAAATAAATGTGGACAACATCACATACATTTTTATGATCCAAATAAAGTTACTATTAAAGCACTTGTGTCAGTTGTCTAAATATATTTTTTTCCCTCAAAAGTATCCAGTAAAATAAAATGAGCTTGCTACATTATTATTTACAGTGACATTTGTGATTTGTGTTCGATACACACACTTCGTTTTGAAGTAATGAGATATTATCTTGTTAAATATCTTAGCTCATTAAAATTATCGCCGGCCGTTAAAATAGTTTTAACACGATAAATGTTTGATATCGGTTAAATAGCCGGGATAACTGTTTCACGCTAGTAAAGTGAACCTAATAATAAATATCAACTTTCCCCAATCGATTATCAACTTTAAGTCCAGCAAATAAATATTAATTGAGAAAATATGACATTTACTTTTAGTTTCATGAGATGATGAACGTTTGGCTAGAGATTTTACTTACAAATTATTACATTAGATGTTAAACTCTAACAAAATTAAGTAACCAAATTGAATATTGTAGGTTATCAGTAAGTGAATTTGTAGTTCATCAATATGCTTCGATGACCGTGAATTTTAGGATTTTTAAGTACCAGGGTCCAAAGTTGGAAGGAAAGGTATCAAATGGCCGTATCAATTGCCTGAAATTTTTTGACGGTCTACGCGCTGAACATTCTGTATCTCCACCACCCACTATCTCAAGACAATCGTGTAAGTCTCGAGATACTAAGGTGTATCTTTAATCTGTATCGTTTATATTATTACCTAAAACCGTATTTTGTACAGTTTCCATCCAGGCCAAAAAGTCATTAAACTATAGATTTTTGTTTTTCGCACGTATTAGGTACAACGACATAAGATGCCCCAGTGTTAGCGTCTTGTCTTCTCTACAAAGTTGTTACTACAAACAAACAAATGTATAATATCAGTATATAAACTTGAAAAATTTTGTCTCAGGCGGGACTCGAACCCGCATCTCTCACCTCTCATCTCGAACGCTGGCTCACAGCGTAAGAATATGCTTAAAAAATTCGCGCCATGTCGCAGTGTCTCGGTGGCCTAATGGTATGGCGCCCGCCCGGCATGCGAGGAGATGCGGGTTCGAGTCCCGCCTAAGACAAAATTTTTCAAGTTTATATACTGATATTATAAGTGCAATTAAGTTGCTAAAATATCAAATAAAGTAAACAAATGTATGATATCAAAGACGGTAATATAAAACATGGCCGCACCTGATTACATTTCCAAACATCTAATCTCCCGGTACTTTTGTGTTCGTTAAAACTCGGGCTAAATTCGTTGCTTCTTATTCAAACAATCCCGAGTGTTTGTTGACTCCAGCCAGACTAGGGTTGCTCGATGCGATCGTCGATTGTGATCATCGATTTTTTTAAAGATGCAATTCAGCATTATGGCAATTTTGATGAGGCGTATTGTCGGCTTGAAATAGAAAAGCACATTTTCGTCCTCTGAGTGTCGTAAAAAGTGACTGAAGTATTGTCAAAAGAAGACAGAAGACGCTCACCATTGGACAAAGTGCAACCCACCTGCCGAAAGTGACCTATTAGCCTCACAACCCAGTCTAACCAGCCAGTATTATTCTCTTTTTGAAGAGGTCTTTGTCTATCAGTGGATTGATATGGGCTTGTAATGATAATTCTGTTAGCACGATGTGACCTCGACATATCGACGGACATTGAATAATCATAAATCGAAATTTTTAACTACGAATCTAAAGAGAGCTTTATTAAGTAATCACCACAACGAAAAAAAAATAGAGTCACTAAGTAAAGTATATTATGTGATAAAGGTGTTTTCAAAATACATCAAAGTTGACCGATATCGATGTTTTGTGTTCGATAAACATCTTGATTCTAATATTACTGTCATTATCGATATTTTTGCAACATCGATCACCCCTAATTCAGATTAAAGACTTAGGGGAACGAACGATATTAAAAATAGCATCCATCATATTACGTGTATGTATTATAAAATGGACTCTTGTCTGGTTTGTTTCATAAGAAATGCTAAGAATCGAGATCGAATAAAAGGTATTCGATTTGCTAGTTGTATTAAAAAGATCAAAGGAAATAGTTTCGGTATTTTGTCTAGCCTAGATTAGAGCTCTCCAACCTAATCGAATTTAATATACTTAGTCTATGGGTCCCTCAGACGGGCAGGCATTCTCTCTTATTTTTCTTTGATTTGGGGCGACGTGTCGAGCACGTGTGATTTTGCTATCGTCAGAATTGTTTTTATTTTAAAGTATTTTTGTAATCATCTTTGTTCTACTATCCTTGTTAAAAACTCTATACTTATGTCCTAAACCAAGAATTTCGATTTATAACACGTTGAATGGCATGGTTACAGATATCCCCAATCATGAAAATACTTAATTCTGTCCAATTATATGGCAGTCAAAGACATATTGTAAACATGGAATCAGCTTTGAGCCCGTACCCTATCACACATTTAATCAGAGTCTGTAAACATGGTAAAAAGTTATTTTTTCATACAAAAAAGACGTCTTAGTCTTAGTCTTAAGAAGAACATCCTTTTTTGTGGACTGAAAAAATAAGGTGTCAGAAATGCGAAATACGGGCGTCTTGTTACGGAGCCTTCCAACGAGATCGGGCATCGGGGATGAGTCACAGAATTTCACAACAAATGTTTTGATGATGAGTCAATTTATCCATCTTTTAAATATAAGTATTGTTTTATCTCCATGGACAGTCGATGAGGTTAGAACGTTTTATAGAATAAAATCTTTTAAAAAATCGGCATGATAGTCGATGAACGTTTTTGAATATTGTAATGTTTCGACAAAAATATTGCAAACATTGGATTTGAGTGTCGTGTTAGTCATCACACGGCCCATTTATAACTATTGTTTTTTTTATCATTAAAAACGGGTGTCACAATGGTAAATCCATAAAATGTGTCACCGCCAAACAGGTTAAGTACAGATCCTTTTAACCCTAAAAAACCCTAAAAAGATTTAGAACGTATATAACGTGAATCTTATCCACAAACATAAATTTGCAAAAGCCTTTCAGGCCTAATATTTCGCTTGTTGAGTCTGTTGATTAGCTGTCGATGTAGAGGGTTGAATTTTTAAGGGTTTTTCACTCTCATTTAGTGCTTTCCTTAACGCCTCAGTCAAGCTTTCGTAAATAATTCACCCAGCCCTTTAATCTCGCCACCCTTACATTGAATAATAAAAAAAGAATATGAACGAGCTTTAAGCCTTTTTATAAAGCTACGAGAGAAATTTCAGATTGAGTTTTTATTTTTGGAGTGATGCTAAAGGTCAAAGATAAGGAGGCCTTTTTAAATCATTGGTAATTGATGTTTGATGAATGGAAATTGCAATTCATCCAAGAGTTATTAATATTTTTTTCAGTTTTTTTATTTTTGTGATCAGTGCACATTCAAAAGATAAATCAAAAATTGAAGACAATTCTGAAATTGAACATTGAAAAAAAAAATGTATTATTCATATCCACATGGAAATTGTGTCAAGGATGATGATCCTACAGACAATTTGCTTGCAATATCTTTATTATTAAAACCCGGGCAAAGTATAGCTCGCACTGTATGCCTTTTCATGATTATTTGAAAAGAGGCTGACAATAGTGACAAGAGTTTCTTGCATTGCTTCTTCTTGGCACTTGCTCACTCTTGTCCCAAAGCAGCAGTAGGTTAAAGTATTTGGACGTGTTAAAGCGTTTTGAAAAGTAGTTTCTAAGTTAGTATGAAACTTCAATATATAAATTTTAAAAATTATGTCTCGGGCGGGACTCGATCCCGCATCCCCGCCCGGCATGCTAGGAGATGCCGGTTCGAGTCCCGCCTAAGACATAATTTTTCAAGTTTATATACTGATATTATAATTGCAATTTAATTGCTAAAATATCAAATAAAGTAGTACGAAACTTATAGATGAGTTTGTTAATTTTATCAGACTCAACCACAGATTGCTTTAAACTAAAACTTCAAGGATCAACATCGACCCTGGATCAATGTAACGGGGTAACTTTTAAGCTTAGTATTAAACTATTGGCTAGCAAGATCCATCTAAAATCCTACTAAACTCTGTTGCTAAGGGATTCAGGACCTTACCTATCAAGTTTCGTTCATACTGATTGTTATGTTTATAACATTGCGATCTACGGCGTCAGAGGCACGCTGTACCCTTTGGCGGGAAAAATGCCAACTTGCGGGGTTCGTCCCGATCAGCGAGTCTCTTCCTCCTGTGCATGATTTACCATGGCCGACCTGGAAGTCATTTAACCGACTCAGAACTCAGGTCGGCCGGAGTAAGGATAATCTGCGCAGGTGGGGGTTCTCTGGTGTTCTGGACGATCGGTGCGAGTGTGGTTATCCCATACAAACAATGGACCACCTATTATACTGCCCTGCGTGCCCCGAAAGCTGCTCGCACGGGGATCTCCTTCAGGCCAATGAAAGGGCAGTAAAAGTGGCTGAGTTTTGGTCCAATAAAATTTGAATTTGCTTTCGACTCGAAGAAGAATAACATTACGTTTTGGGCCTAAAATAGAATAGTCACAACTTTTCTAGTCCTTTGAGTGTTGTAAGAGACGATTAAAGGAGTACGAGCGTAATGGGCAGCAGCATCTTCTTATGGCAATGACAAAAGTATATCCAAAAATTTTTCTTCACATAAATCTGAACTGACAAAATCTGTTAAATAAGCCACACTATAAATTTTGAGTTGGTGCGGCATGCCACCAAACCTTGATGATTGTCGGTAATTTCTTGTGCATTTTTTTAGTTTTTTTTTTATTATAAATAATGGGCTTTCTCTTGACTACACTTAACTATACGGTTAAGAAGAAGCCTAAGTTGGAGCGAGCTTACCCAGAGGTACTGGTTCTCCCATACACCAGCGGAACACAGAGGCACTGTTTGGCGCTGGAATCCGGCAGGAGTGTGGTAGAATCCAGACGGCCTCTTACGAAGCCTACCACCGCAGAGGGATCTGTTAGCCATCATCATTGGTTAGAAAACCAAAGATGCCATTGCCCAGGGTGGATCCCACCACCCTAAAAGAATCAACCCTAATTATTCACTCTTACTTGTTCTTTTTTTTAATTTAACTGTGTTCCAAGTTTAAGCTTAATAATCCTTACAATAAAAAAAATAAATCTTTGAAATCGGCCAACATTGTCAAAAGTTAGGCGTGGTCATACATAAAACATGAATATGAATAGATAATATACAGACGCGTCGAATTGAGCTCCTCTTTTTTACATCGGATCAAAATAACAACAGAATTCGAACGTTTTGGAACAAATCAAAGACTCATTACAACCCTAAAAATTTTCGAGATCACTGAACATAAATTATTTCTCAGATGAATACCGTTTGTTTGTGCCACAATATTGAGGAAATGAGCGAACCCCGACCATGAAGCAATCAAATTGCGACCACGGATCAATCGCGCCCTCTGCTCAAGCATCCCTACACATCTCAACAAATACCGCCTGTCCATACTCTTTGTTAAGTGAAGTACCGGCCTACAATCATCCCAATGTAGGGCCAATGCCTCCACCATAAAATTCAAGTGACCACAGCAATGATGGAAGGGCACAGGCATCATCACCGCGCTTGCGAATGCTGGTTTGTGATCGCAAGCTCGAGCATTGTTCGGATATTCAAAACTCTTGATCGAAGCAGGTACTAAAACCACTAGACCACCCGAGGCGTTGGTCTAGCCGGGACTTTCGCATTTTAATTAAATTAATATCAGTAAAGATCAGTAAGTAATTTGGATTGATGATTTTATTTGTTAGTGACATAGCGCAGGAAAGATAAATTTAAGTCCAACCAGGAAGGTTTTTTGACATAAAATTCCAACAAACAATTTCTGAAGCTTCTATACTGGCTGATGTCACTTGGTTGTGGTTTGACGCATTGGTGAGTCACATTAACGCTCGCCTTCAATAGGTATGTCACCCTTGTCTGTTGCAATGGGGTGCAATCGTCATGCGTTTGGCGGGTGAAAAATATTTAGTTGGTAGATAGATAGGTAAACACTTTATTGCTCACATTAAAGTAGGTGCAGTCAGCCCCCTTACTCTTGAATTTGATTTAAGTTCGATCTCGATTCGACCTAGCCAAAATCTGAACAAACTCAATCGAATCGAAATCAAAATCAAGTCAAGATCGATCTAAAATGGCGATCCGTTAAACATTTTCGGTTGATAACGTAATCACCATCGACTCAAAGGTTTAGGTTCACTTTTCAGAGTACCAAATCACTGATTCTCGACGTCGATTCGATTTTGATCGTAACTCGAACTTGTCAAGAGTAAGCCTGATGTAGGCTAAAACTAAATTTATAACCTAAACGTAGGAAATATATAGCAGGGTAACAAGAAAAGTCAAGACTAAATAAATAAGAACAAGAACTATATAAAATAAAGATATGATTAATGGACAGAAACAGTTGATATTGTAAGCGTACATAAGCAAATTCAGGGATAAAATAACAAATATTTTTGAGTCCACAAACAAAAGTATGGTGGTTGAAACGTCGCTCATCTTTTTGAATATAAAAAAATATAAACTACATTGCACCCATATCTAAAGAAGATTGTTGACACTTGATAGGTCACAAAAATGTCAAATGAATGGTAAGACTAATAAATTAATACAGTATAGGTACTACTAGTAAGTTTTGCAAAGTGTATTTCTTTGTGGTGATTTCTGACTCATATTATAGAATTTAGAATAACACGAGTAGCTAATTATTTGAGTTATTTTAATAGCGTGTTTTGAACGAGGTTATAATTTTAATGAATAATGAACGCTTTTAACTTTGTAACATTTTTATCATTATTCATTAAAATAATGATCTCATTACTTTTAATAGAATGCGATTTACGTAGAGTATCTTTAATGACCGGAATTATAGTTTTCATTAAAACATTGGTATCCTATTAGTATTATTCATTCGTTTTAATAAGTGGGAATAACTTTTTATAGTTTTTGTTGATTTATAGTAAAGATAATGTTTTATTAAGTGCTCATTATGTAAAATACTTTAAGAATTAAACACACTTAATATAACAAAACTGAAAAGTTAGAGATTTTAGTGGGTTGACTGTGAAATCGTTATACCTACGCAGAATATTACCAACAAATCTATACTTAATATTATAAAGCTGAAGAGTTTGTTTGTTTGTTTGTTTGTTTGTTTGAACGCGCTAATCTCTGGAAGTACTGGCTCGAATTGAAAAATTCTTTTTGTGTTGGATAGTCCATGCCTCGAGGAAGGCTTTAGGCTATATAACATCACGCTGCGACCAGTAGGAGCGAAGCATCAGTGAAAAATGTTGAAAAAATAATCGCGATCTTAAAAACTGAAATTGACGCGTACGAAGTCGCGGGGAACAGCTAGTTAATAATATTAGTGAAGTATTTGCGACACGACCTTTATCTAACGACAGAATGACAGTTCTTGACTTGGGCCACAACTTTAATTTAGTTTGCCGTTCCATGTTCTTACGAAGCCCAAATCCCAATAGTGTTTACTACCTTGCCATAAAGAATATATTCGTTTGTACATGATTTACATAATGTAAATCAGTTTTGATTGATCCTGTCTCAGCCGTCGGGAGCACGAAACCAAAATCCACAGAGATTTTGGGAACCAATGGTAGCAATGGATTGGTTCGGGACCACATGACTATTACAAGATGGATAGCTTACTTAATACTTGAGGAATGATTAAAAAAAACAACGGGTCAAAGTATTAGTAATGGCCTATAATAATCCCACTGCTGGGCAAAGACCGCTATCATTGAAATCAAGTTACTACAGTAAAGATAAATAAAGACAGAAAGACAGGGTACAGGCATAATCACCAAGCTTAACAAATTCGGGTTGGTGATCAGTGATTGACATTGTTCGAAAATTCGAACCTTTTTTTGCCCGTATCGGGGATCACACCCCGAGATCTTGCTTGACCCGGTAATTAAACCAAAACGGAGCGTTTCTTCTGTAATTTTAAAGTATTTTCCTATTGGCATATAAACTGATATTATAATTGCTATTAAGTTGCTAAAATATCAAGTAAAGTATATTTTTCTATTACACTCGATTGACTAAAGACGAACATTATTATAGACTAATTTTGCTGATTCTGTATGAAGTGCGTTCTACGTCGGTAATGCAATAACGCCCCGCTGCGGATGTTTAACTTATTTAAGCCCAACAGGGGCGCAGGGACCCCATGTCTGAGGAGGCTGTTCACCTCCCATAGTCGATATATTGGTTTATATCTCTATTTATGTGTTGCTGATTGGATTGCTTGTTTCAAGTATTTAAGAGAAATCTAGAAATGCCGTGAAGAAATTAGAATAAGTAGTACCACTCCTTGTTTTATGAGTGTTGAAAGAAGCTGGTAACTAAAGGAATACTGCCAGAAGGCGATGGGCAGCAGAGTATCTGCACTATTGGTATTAGCTACTTAGCAGGCCGGCCAATTCGCTTGCAGTGACAGTTAGGTCTTGTAGGCTTAATCCACCATTAGATGAAGGTTTAAGCCTTTAATTAGCAGTGGAGTAGCAATGCTGATGATAGTGATGAAGTAGAGATAATAATGGCAATTTATACGAAAGATTATCTATAAAAAAAAACTCTTACAGCATTAAAAGCGCCAAAATGGCCTCATCATAGAGCTGTAAACATTGTCGGAAACTAATTCGTATGATAAATAATATTAGGGGTTAAAGTATGAAATTGCCGTTTTGTATGGACGAAATCGAGAAAAGTCATTTTTCCATACTAAAATTTTTTTAGTTTTTTTATAAACGACTGAACCGTTTTCGATGCAATTAAAGGTAAAAGTTAGATGGTTATAAAGCTACGCATTATAGTATTAAAATTTCTGAAAATCAAAGTATATAATACAAATATACTTAATTGAAGCAAGAAGGTCAGCTGACACATTGTAAGGGGTCTTTTCAACGACTTCCTTTGAATACATTATTTGATATTTTAGCAACTTAATTGCACTTATAATATCAGTATATAAACTTGAAACAAAGTCCAACCTCAGACAAAATTTTTCAAGTTTATATATACTGACTTCCTTTGAAGTAATAGGCACTAGTATTGCATTTTTTTTTAGTCAAAATTTACTTTATTTAGTTTTTGATACAAAACAAAAAAAAACGCAATAATATGACTATACTTAAGAGCTATAAACAAATAAAAAGTGGGAAAATAATCGGCAATTTCATACTTTAACCCCTATTATGTATCCATCCATCCAAGCAATGTAACTTACATCAGAATGTTATTTACAGCACAGAAATACCTAATTTGTTTAATCAATTCATAGATTATGTTATTAAAGTAAGTGTACATACATAATCTAATTGCATACCCATCATGCCGTCGATACTTAATTGCCAACATTATGATACCGTGTATAAGTAAAGTTGCCTTTTAACTACATAGATGAACAGATATACAGAAGAGCCGCTCGAGTTAGTGTTTGCCTATTAAAATATTTATACACATTTAAAAGAAAAAAACAAATAACCAAATAAGCAAAGGCGCATTTTTTTACTTAACTGTATTCTAGTTTTCTTCCTGCGATTTAGTAAGTGTAAAATTTTGAATCGAAGTATTACGCATTTAAATGTTTGTAAAATAAGTAAGATTGCGATAACAAACAACTAGGAACAGAATAAAAACTGGAGTTGAAATATTTTACATATTTGTTTGTTTTACATATCTAAAGAGCGGTTACGAGAGGTAACTATTGTGGATTTATTAACTGTCGGGTGCCACTGAGATGCTTAATGCTTATCTGCTATGATATTTATTGTCTTCTAATTGGACTTCGTAACTCCATCCTATTTTGAAACTCTTTTTAAATGAAAACAGTTCGTAAATACTATGTTATGTTTTCTTGATAAACAAGAAGTGAACCTACTGTTTTTGCCCGCTTTGTGAATTTAAGTTATACTGTCAGTGCACTATTAAACGTTACCCAATGAATGTTATGTTATTCTTATTACCGAGACTAGTATTTCTGTAATTATATCAGCCAAGCGAGCTGATTTAATTGCTTAACCATTATATGTAAAATATTCTTCACTCGTAACCTATGGTATAATTCATTTTTATCGTAGAACCTAAAGTATATGGTCCTCTCGAAACTTATTCTAGTATGCGGTTCTCCCCCTCAAAATGCATTCAAGCAATGTCGTGTGGAAAATTTGTGTGTGCCTTGAATTCTGTTCTTATTACTTTTTGAACTCAATTAGTTAGGCCAATAAAAATTTACTATTGTCAAGACTGTTACCTTTCCCTACTTATTTTTAGCATAGACAGTTAATAAACATAACCAGTTAATTTGCCTAAAACACCAGTAATTATAAATATGGAGCCTGTTCTGTAGGCAAGTAAATTGCTCGTTTACATTGAAAATATAATTCCTTAAATAAAATGTTTGCACTGTCTTAGATAGACAGTCGAGAAATTGTAATTAAACGCATGTCATTATAGTTACCTACATATCGTTACAAAGTAACGAATTTAAATTGAATAGTCAACTTCACTTCTATGTTAAGGAGACTAAAGTAATGGATTTCACCAAAAGAATATATTATTATGTTTTCAAACAAGTCTAAAAATCCACCACGTTGGGCGCCAATTTTAATTTCCTCGTGAAAATTACTTACATTACTCCCTCCCTAGATCGTGTTTTTGTATTAAACAAACAGTATATGAGTTTCTACATATCTACATATTCGAAGAAAAAATATTTTCTATAACGCTAACATTAATGCGCACTGCAACACAGCAGTGCAACTAAAAACAGTGCAAAATATTGTACCAAAGTCCCATCTTATGTGTTTTTTCTTTCTTCCACAGACGCAGACGGCCTCTGTCTAAGTAAAGGGTGTTGCGGCGCGGGTGCTCACTCGCGTCTAACGCATCTTGCGCGCACGCAGCTTGAAAACTCGTTGCAAAGCGAGCTTGGGAAGCTGGCGGATGTGCTATCCAATCGAGCGAAGAGAGTTAATGGTAAGCTTTGTTCATAGATGGCGTTAGCAATAATTTGAATCGCGGTTACATTGATTATGAAGTTATGATTTATGTGGATTGAACAAGAGAATAATTGTTTTTCAAAGCGGGAAATGCTCCAAATCTTATTTGTCATTTATTTGAAAGCAATCCATCGATAGTTGCCTTCAAAAACTAGTAACAATATCGAAAGTGCTATCAGTTAGATTTTATTTGATGTAATAGTACCCATACCATAGACACTATTGCTTCCATTTACCTTGTTTTTTATGATTTTCCGATATTTCGGCACTTACAAACGCCATGATCGCGGAAGAACTCGATAATTCAGTGATAGTCTGCGATAAGCAGTTAAATTAGTGTCTTCGACATTTCTGTTTAGTCTTGCCTTACTTTGAGTCTTTAAAAACAGATTTCGGTGTTTTCTCCCTATTAACTCGAGCTAAACTCGAGCAAATATCATGTTTAGCCTAGATACACATAACATACAGTATGCTAACGATACTATACTTTGGTACGCGACAAAACGTGTATGGCTCATTAACTCGAAGTGCCTCCACTTAACACCTCAGCGTCTTGGGGTTTTTCATTTAATGTTCATACGACAGCCAAACATGGTAAATATTATGTACGGGCTTCAAAAACATCATCAACCCACCACAAGTCGTGAAACTTTGTTAACTACTAATTAACTCTACGTGTTGGAACTTAAAGTTTAAATTGTCTTGTTAGGTTATTAAACTTTTGAATGTCTTGCTACTTGCTTCCGAATTGTTATGTGATAAGATTTCCAAACAGGAACTGATTTTTTCCTTTTTGTCAACATCAATTCCTGATAAGTGTTAAAAAAGGTTTGAGAGTCTATACCAAGTAAATAAAGTTTAAAATACCGTTACATTACTACTCGTGACAGTAGTGCAGTGATTAGCCCTGTACGTAAAAGAGTAATATTTTCGACATAACAAACTTAATTGCCTCAGGTCTTTTTGAACTCTAAAATGTAATTATTCTTTGAATCTTTCACAGCCGAATTGGCATGAAGATGCAACAAAAGTTTAAGTTATAACGGTGAATAAAATATACTCTCCATTAAATCCTACAAAGTTGCGGTTAGCATCTGCACTTATAAGACGCCCGCATTCTTTGGCTGTGAAATTAATCATAAAACTCGATATCGATATTATACGATGGTATAAAACAATAGGATCCATCCCATTGGCTATACGGGCACTTCGTCTGATAAATATGCCACATTTCATAACGTTCGATCGAGCCATTAAAGGGATATTTATAGAAAGGTGGACTATCGAAGCGTCATATTTATAGTGTTGTTCGCTGAAGAATACGTAAACGAGTACTTAAGTTTAATTTCATTTTTTAGTAATAGTAAATGGATAAAATTTTCTGTTATTGCTTAAGTAAGTACTTAAATAAAAGATGCGTAAAAAAGCCTAAAATTTTAAGTAGGTAGTTGTGCATGATTGTTGGTGATTTCTTGTTTTGCGGCGACTTATAATTGGTGGCATACTTCATACTTTTCGTCATTTAAATGACTAAACTAAAATGCAAGGAAGTCTAACACGTCTTTGTAGTTTTCCGAAAAAACAAGATTATTATGTCGTCTAATGCGTTAACTCATTTATTTTAACATACCGCCGTAAACTCTTTGATGACTTTGGAATTAATAGTAATTAAAAGCCTCTTTACACCGATTCAATAAATAGGTATCTTAGTAATCTACTCGAATCACGTTCATCCTTTCCTTATTACTCGTATAATACTACTATGTTTTATTTTGATGTTAGTCTCGTACAAAAAAAGTTGTGTTGCTGTTGTCTTGTTGAGAAAGTAGCCCATTCTCTCTGTGGTTGTGGTAAAACTGAAATGTGAGTGAAGGAGTACTGCCAGATGAAAACGGGCAACATCGTCTTCCCTCTACTACATGCTAAGCGTGGCGATTATGGTGAAATTCATCTTTTGGAGAGGCCCTTGTCCAACAGTGGACTGAAATGGTAAAACAGTTGGTAGCGACTTGCGCTGTCTTTTTGTAACGGGCTTCGCGACACTCATAACGACACTGTTCTACTGAAGAAGATAAGCGCCAATTTATACCGATGGGTGGTGTCTTAAGCTCCGTCTTATTATAATTATTTTGTTTATTCTAATTGTGTATCGTTCAATGTTTTTGTTTTTTTTATTTTTTCATTGCGTGTTATGTGCTGTAGTTAAACAATAAATTTTCTTTCTTTTTTTCTTTCTTAAAAAATGGGCTAATGATTGCGCTGTTGTGTTGTTTCAACTACACTATATTTTACGTGTATCATTTAATTTCTAATGAGTTCCAATCAATTAGTTTAAATACGCCTAGAATTTTATACTCTCACAATTTTAGTAGTTAAAACGTTCATGGCCACTATTATATTGATTAGTGGTTTCTGTAAGTTTCCGATATTTCAGCACCATGATCACGGAAGAGCTTAGTAAGTGATTATGGCGCTTGCAATAGTGGTACGATTGGTACGAATTTCGAAATAAACCTAACATTTACAATTGATCACACATCCCTCCAACAATATTCTGTCGGTTCCAGACTTGGGTATAAATTGGCTGTATTCAAATTCCCTGAACGTTCCCTAAAGGTGAAAGCACTCCCACAATAGAACATTTACCTGTGACGAGGACGCGACTATAGCTGAAACTACCGCCGTCTGCCGCCGATAGGCGGAGTGATTCACTCCAAGGGTCAAACTCGGAGGTATACCGCGAGAGAACAGCCAGACCGTCTGTGAGGCCTTACTGCGCAGCACAATGTCCGTATATTCGAATCCATCTGTCTCTTTCACTCATACCGATGTCTTACAGTTTCTGAAAGAGACAGATCTATCCGTGAATAAGAGCTTCGTGGCAGAGTAAGGCACCTTAAGATTAATCACAACATAAGATCTTTTCACGTAATTTGGAATGTCAAATATACATCACTTTTATGACCCGGTTGGTGCAGTGATGCGCCTACGCTGACCATAGGTATATAATGAAAAACTAGAAATATAATCTGCTATCGTAAAACGTCCTCACCAAATTAATGAACGCCACTAGACCGCTCTTTCAATCTAGTAGCATTGAACCTAATTTCATGTAAGAAAGGTTCAATTTCCAATATGTAACGTGCTAATACGAGTAGCTACGTTGATTCAATCGCGGACATTTAGAAGTGTCATTTTTGTATGCGAGGGCTTTTTGGTCCGATTCCAGGTCGAGTCAATTTACAAAGCAATTTTCTCTGAATTGGCTTGAGTCTGAAAGGGATGGGTTTATAGTCGTGGTTTGAAAGGCACGGTGGAACTTTTGTTCTCACAATTGTTCCCTTCCAAGGTCGCGTCTGAGCTGGCTGCTCTCCCCAAGCTTCAACCTTCAGTGTCGGTTCGTTCTCGCGTTATTAGCTATTGTAAAAATGTTTAGTCTTCGTCTGCAATGACGTAAGACGAGTAATTCAGAAGCCTTTGTTACACTCTGTTCATTGAGTACAAGTTTAAAGCTACACATTACTATTTGTGTAATAAAATCTTCGAAAAAAACCTTCGAAAATAAATGTAGAGTCGTTCGTCTTCCGATGATTTAAAATTAGTTCCCATAAACATTTTCATGATCTCCATAAAGGCCTCACCAAATGCAGGATTTAGCCATAATAGCCAAGCTTTGCAGGCGGGTTGGCGAATGGCGATCATGCTAGGCCAGTGGTATAAAGAAAACGCTGCTGTTGGTCTTTTCAACCAACTTTTCTAGCTGTACGTCGTTAGTCGTCTTTTCTAAAACCAGGAAGAGAAGGCTTGGTGCTATTCTTTTTAAGAACTGACACCACACGACACCTATTATACCAGTAAGTCAGTAAATTTTATTGTTAACTTCTACATCCTTTCCCTTGACAAGAAATTCGATAGGAACTGTCGATTATTACCTAGCTTTTTGCACGCGCCAAATGAATTAAAATCTTTTCAGTAGGCATACAATAGTAACAGACATACTTTTGCATTTGTAATATATTATTAAAAATAATTAAGTAACTTTTAAGCTTGTATTAATCAGTTGATATATAAAGTATTACATTTATTTCTATATCTATATATATAAAAATGTTATGTTGGTTTGTTTACGGTTCAAAACCTCAAAAAGTTCTGCACCGATCGAGCTGAAATTTTAGCATAATAATCCGCATCAATGATTGTTTTTATCTATTTATGCGCGACCGAGAAGAAAAAAAACAAAAAACAATTAAAAACAAAACCATTCAATCACAATGTGCCACAGCGAAGCGTGGCAGGGAACAGCTAGTAATATATACAGGATGAAATTTTAACCACTTTCCAAAATTTTTAATGGCGTTCAGTATCGTATTTAGAACCTATTTATCAAGTAAAAAATGTAAATCGAGGTATCATCCGAAAAATTTTTCGCAACATAGTTTTTAACTTTTACGGTCCTAAGCCTGTAAAGGTATAAAGGGAAAACCAAAAACTTATGAATAGTATCGTAATGAACGAATGAGATGCGAATAGCGCGAAAAAAGTGTTGCTAGGGGGCCGTATCAAAAATTTTAGACTTTTGGCGGACATTTTCTAAATGCTTTATCTTGACATATTTGTACTGGGCTATACCAAAAGAAAAAATACGTCATTTGTTTTTTGTCTCGTAGATTGTCATATTAAAATTTGGAAAGTGGTTAAAATTTCACCCTGTATAATACTTATGAATCGAATTGCTAAAGACTTGGAGACATTTGCAAAGGAAGTAGTACACTTTATAAGTGCACCGTGTATTTTATCTTTTATGGATATATTCCATTAAGTGCAGGTGCATTATCGGAGAGATTATGCCGCTTCGCGCTGCATAACGATAAAGTTTATACTATATTTGTCCGTTACTGTTAAGAGCTAAGTTAAAAAGAGCCAAGTTCTTACCAACTTACAATAATACGAGTACTAGACGTCCAAAAACAAACGTGTAACTTAACAGATCACTTACTCACTCATGGTGAAAGTAGACGATCCAGTTAAGTTTTTTATACGATATAAAATTGTAATAATTGTAATTGTAATCTGCACTTTTGTTGGAAAATAATTATTTAGCAGGTTAAAATCGCTTTAATATTGCTTCTGAAGTTGTGAGATCTCTTGACTAAACTCTTAACCCAGGAAAAATAAAATTTCGTAAGTCTGCTAATTATTTTACTGTACATTTTATAATGATCAACTAGCTGTTGCTCGCGACTTTGATAGAATCGCACGGAACTTTTCTCGGTATTTATAGGATAGTGCCTCTGTACTACTTGGTACTACTAGTATTAATAATAGCCTGAAAACTATGTCCGATCCGAAATTCGGTCTTGCCTGATAAAGTAACAAACATACTATTACAACCAAACTCGCATTTAAACATTATTATAGAATAAGAATTAGTAAGATTTCTCATACAACACAGGCCCAACTTTTTCCTGTAAACAGAATTAAGCATTTTTTTCATTACGAAATCTTACAATCTAGCTTTAAATCTGAGGAAGTAACTAACTACAAATCTACATTAAGGTCACAGTGTTCTACTCTATAAAATAATTATAGATGTAATCTTTTCCTGAAATTGAGTAAAGGGAGCATTTTTATAAACATTTTGCTATGCGGAACTTGCCGTTCCACTACAGTGAGCACAGAATATTTGCAGTAATTTAACTTGTTGATTGCTCCTAAGAATACTTACCTCGGAATCCCGAGACCCATGCGCGAAATAATAAGCGGAGATGCTTTCCTAATTAACGTAATTATACAGGGTGTACAGGAGCATGGAACAGCTGCTGTACAGAGTTATAATACATCGAAAATAAATCATAATTATGACATCGTTTTAAATATCATGTTATTACTCGTATTATTGAAATTGTAGTAGGATTCTAATTAAAAAGATTGAAAGCTTTCGATTTAGGTTTCTAAGGCAAAGTTTTACAATATGGTCGGTCAGGTAATTGATTCGTATCGTCTGTGTGCTGTATATCTATTTTACCTTGATGAGTCATCCGGTATCATAAAAATCATCAAATCGGAATAACTCTTCCATGATCATGGCGCTTGCAACAGTCTTGATTGAATCATAATAATTCTGTAAATCAAAATTCAATATATTAGCTTCATATTTGTTATTATATTCAGTACATACCTGAAGTAATAAAAGGATTTTTTTCAAAACTCCTACTTAAAAATTAAAGTAAGAAATAAGCGTCAAAATACCGTATGACGTAATAATTGTATCTTCTCACCTTGTTAAGTAAGTCAATGGCTACCTCAGCTGAGCTGTAGTAGAGTCATTTCGGACGGCCACTGTCCACAGCTTCCAAAATTAAGTGTACAGAGTGAGCTCTAATCACTCGCCAGAGGGCCTGGGCCGTCGGCACGCCCATTAGCAAACACCACACCTCTCTGACGGTCTCCAACAAATTATACGCTGTTGTGGACAATTTTCAATTTAGGTCGCCCAAGTCTGGCTATTTACGAACGTAATTCTGATGATTGAAAAGTAATATCACTGTTTTCGTCGAAAATAACGGCTCTTGTGTTCAGTGTCAGGCAGTCGTGTTTGATTTTTGGTTTGCTTATTATGAAGGTCGTCTAATATTTTAAATGTTTACAGGAAAAAAAAGGTTATAAATGTTTGTTTTATGCGCGCCTATATAACAAGACGTCTTTTCTTTCAACACTTCATTCAAAACGTCGCTTGCCACTTAAATATGGCTACTTTAATTTTTGTAGAAAAATACATTAACATAATTACATTATTATTTATTTGTACCTTGAAGAATCCTTATTATTTTATATGTCCTCTGGGTAAGCTCGCTCCATCTTAGACTTCTTCTTAACCGTATAGTTAAGTAGGTATTTTGCCAAGAGCAAGCCCATTTTTTATAAAAAAAAAAAAAGGTTTGCGTTTAACTTGAGACATGTACATGAAAACGAGAGCGAATCTGTTATCTGTCTTATGCTTTTTAGAACTTACAATACTGGGTATAGAAGATACGCGGCCACCGGTCTGGACTGAGCCAATATTGACCCGGGCACTTTCCAACCTTTCATTCACTGGTCCCACGGTGGCTTGATTGCACCTCTTAATTCCGTTTGTTGACTGAGAAGTGTCAATTCTATCTCTTCCATTCATATTCATTTTGAACGTGACCGTCAATTTTTAAGCTCTCATTAATTTTTGGGACGTTGGTTAGTGACTTTGTACCCATATAATCAGTGTTTTCACTTCGAGTTAATTGATTTTTTAGCCAACGTCAAAAAAGATGTCAAAGTAGAATTTAAAAAAATCTATATATCTTAAATTAACGTCAATAAAATATCGAAGAATAAGTTTTTTGTCCTTTCGAATTCTTAAATTCGTTTTTGGAAAACAAATCTGGTATTACAAAACATTGACGTTAAAGATCAAATATCAGGTATATCAGTGTAGATATTTCATACTTTTTTATATACAAAAGTATGAAATATCTACACCTACATTACTATTTAAATCACTATTTATTCAAAGAATAGTACGTAAACATTACTTTTAATAACTGCAAATCTATTACAACTTTTCGCTCAGTCGCTTCTGTCGTCAAATACCTAACTGCAGGTAAGTTTTTATAGCAATTGCTTTTAAAAGGGGACGCGAATCTTCTCCCCTCGTATTGAAGTTAAAATCGAATATTTTTGCCGAACGACAGTTACCATAATTGAGATTAGCAGTCAGTAGGTTCTTGTATCAAAATTATACAGCCCTACTTTAGGGTGTGTGTGTGTTTCCACTAATCAAATACTATCGCATTCCAGAAAACAAATACGAAAGTACAAATCACAAAAATACAAATTAAGATTGAGCCGACCAGCCGAGTGCCGACTGTAAAATATGTATTAATATTTCACAGTAAAGAAAATTTCCTACTGCCGGCTATAAATTATGCAGGTCCGTAGCTGGACATAGGCTGTTATAGCCCTCATTTGACCAATCAAATGAGGGCTGCTGACATGTGATATTACTTGAGCATAGAGGAATTTGTTTATACTAGAGTGATTCTACCGTATGGACATGTACTGTGGCCACAGCGACAGTTACGTTTATTGGCTCCCCTATTGCTCGGCGTACTATAAATAATTGTTATATTTTGTACGTCCCAAATTTCACGGAATGACCCTTAGTCATCTCAAGTCGTTTCGGTCGATGCCTTTGGGCTATGAACGGTGAAAAATAAATATACGAGATTTTCGTCGTCTTCGCAAAGTTGCTGGATTTCGTATTTCAACCGACTTAATAATAAAATAGAAATATACCAACACAAACTGTTCAAAATACAAATTCAAAGAAGGGTTTCTTTTTTGCTATTCTGTATTGGAATCAAATCTGAATTCGACTGTATTTTAAAACAGCCTGTAGTTATTTGTAGAGTAATATTTGCCAATTTTATGCCGTCCCGAAAATTTTACAAATAAAACTTCCAAGGATTGAAAGATTTAAATCTATGATATCTTCGTGTGACGAAGAATATATTTGCTTTATTATAAAAAGCCTCTTAATACGTTTTTGGTGTATGCGCGAATAATTGTATATTCAAACCAATCTAAAATAAAGATTTTTATGTCTTTTAATCGAGTAAGACAGTACACAATCGTTGCCACGATTTGTGCTTCTCAGAAAATATAAGAACAGATTCATTGCACACACCACAAGAAACTTATTATGATAAAAAAAAACACGATTTCATTAGTAAATTGGTATCACAAGTAGTTTTTATCAAAAAGTATTGCTATTGCACGATTGCGAGGGAAAAATCTAAAAAAATTGGTGATACTCTTTTACGAAGCACTGAACAGAACTAAATTTTGATGATTCTTAAAACATTATAAAGAAAAGTAAATTTAATAAATTTTGCTTTTAAAATATTTGTTCCCAATAAAAGGAACACTGCTTCACTGATTAATCTCGACGATCACGAAACCCAAAATAGCCGTGACCAACCAATTACTTACACATTGTTTTGAACAAGCAATTGTTATTTCGATCACATGCCTTTAGTCACCGCCCTACTATATTTGGATACGGATTTCTGTTAACATATACATCCTTTGAAGACCTCCCATTTCGAATACGTGTTAATTGCTCGCTAGAAATTATTCTATGAAAAACACAGTAAGTTCGACTTCAAATTATATTGAAGAAGTATCATCTTCCGATGTTTAAAAGTTTGCACTTGGTATTTAACGAGTTTGTGTAAATATTTCGGAACTGTAGCAAAGCGTCATGATAACGGAAGAACATGTAAACTGTACCTACGTAATTGGAAAGAAACCCAAAACAAAGAACACTTATGATAGTGGCCACGACAATATAAATCAATGAAACTTCTTGCCAATTAAATTGATCTTACTGTGTGTATATATATCTCATTTTATGTTAAGGTTCAGCAATTTTCACGATACCTATAATCTATAAGAATGCTATCTCTCGACACAGCAGTTACTTTTGCAGACGTCTAGTAATTGTCAGCCTTGCTGTTGTTTGCTGTCAGCAATCTATTTGTTGAAAGTTATTCAACTCTTTTTGTTATAGTATTTGATAAGTTGCTCTTATTACGGAAAGGTTTCCCTTATTGTTCCTTTTTTTGTTAGCATTTTCATAATGTATAAAATCCGTTCATTTTTATTTAACTTTTTCTTCTTATCGTGTGATTATCCTTAGAGATTTCCTTATCCTTCCTTTAATAACTATCAATAGTTGACGTAGAGTCATAACTCGTCAGATTTATCTCCTCAACATTATATCTCTTAACCGTTTATGCTTGTTCCACCCAAGTCTACCAAGTACAACTACACAACACACTTTCAACAGGTAAATTCAAATATTGGCCGTGTAAAGCTACTATCATCAAAGTAAACTCGCAGTAGGCCAATGATAATAACTCTTCATCGACTTACCGCTCCAGGAAGAGCTGGGCGAGTTTACTTTACCGACGCATTGATGACCGGTATGTGTCTAATTGGCGAATTCATCGGTGGTACTGGCCGGTGCCGCATCGGTCAGAGGAATCAGTAAGGGATGCCAGACGTTCGGGATTCTTTGGACTTAATACTTATTTGTTCCTGTTGAAACCGTATTAAAATTGTTTTACTTGTAGGTGGATAATTTTAGTTTCGAAAAGACTTTGCCATACAAAAGACTACTACTTAAATATCAAATTTGCTTCCTCCTCAATAATATGTTGCTTCGTCATACTACACAGGGGGCTGTCCATTAATCACGTGATGTTTTTCGCAATTTTTTAGACCCCCCATCCCTCCTGGCTATAAGGTTTTTTTACTACGTCTTCCTCCCCCCATCTAAGATCACAAGTTTTTTTGGTATAAACTTAGTAAGGATATCTTAATAAAAATAGGCTACCTATAGATAAAACCCAAACTTTTACGCAATCACCCAAAATATACACTTTAGACAGCTTAATAACCTTGTGATATTTGGTGATTTTTTCTTATGATATTTGTAAGTTATCATTATTATGCGACTGGACTTAAAGACGTTTGAGCTGTATTATCAAGTTGTAAAACGTATTTTTTGTGTCAAAAGAAGCAATTTACAAGTTTATTTATCGTAATTAGCTACCTAAATTAAGTACCTACTTATATGAGTAGTAGGTATTTATCTTCATCTTTCGTCGCGTACGTTTTTGTTAAAAAAATCTTTAATAAAGCAATATATTATTGTTAGATCGTGTTCTAAATCGTTATCTCAAACTTAAGTTATAAATCGCTTATTACTTGCTCTACCAATAAAAATAATTTCTATAAGTGGGACTGTCCCGCTATTCGCTCCAATCCTGGCCACCGCAGGCGGTTTCCTTGTATGGTGCGACGCCGGCTGTCCCGTTGGCTGCAATTATCGTCGAGACGGGAAGCTTAAGGGTGTCATATCTATACTTATGGGGGCAAGTATATACCAGAAAAGGGACCGAGAAAGGGAGCAAAAATGGAATTTACTAAGTACATTTTTTAAGGAAAAAAAAATATTTGCACTGATAGCCAATGCACATCCACTGATAGCCACAGGTTTCTCAAGAAATAAGGTTGGCCATAATCGCCACGCTTGGCAGACGGGTTGGAGATCACAGTAAGACTAGAGAGAAGCCGCTGCTGCCTGCCTTTGTCTGGCATTTAAAAATTCTAATAAACGCGACGCGTATTCAGGAGACTCATAATAAAAAAAAAAATTACGAAACGGTAAAATTATAAAAACAAACCTAAACAATATCTAGTTGAAAAGTTCCTTGCAAACTTACCACATATGGACTTGCACCAGTTATTCCGTACTCGTTCACTGAAACATTTTCTTGTTGACTTTTTTAGGGATGGATCGATACATATCGATTATAACTCGATAATGCTCAGTTAGAAACAGTTTAGTTTTTACACTTTGTTTTTGCAGTTTTTTTTAACACGCCTTCCTCATACCAACGTAACGATGCGGTGATACGTATTGACAGTTTATAATATTTAAGTGTTCACGCTTCAACTGCTTTATACGTTAAGCTGCAGTCAGCTGTACAAAGTGTATTTTTCTTGTTTGTAGTATTTTGTCTCGTTCTTAGTTGGAGTTTGATTGAGCGCTATCTTAGATACGGATAAGAATTATATTAGAGAGACCGCTTTTGTTACCATTAAATAGAACGACGGCTATGCATATAGTGCTATTAGAACTCTACTGATTGTTTGAAATAAATCTTAGTATCATACAAAGTGATGTTTTAAATGCAAAAGTTTGGATGGGTCTTTGTTACTTAATCACACCAAAAAAACTAAAAAAATTTGGATGATATTTGGCAAAAATATATAATATAAAAATTCGTAGGCTACTTTTTATCCCGAAAAAACGGTTCACGTACGGTAGTTTGAGATTAAATGTTCCACACGTACAAATTTCTATCTAAAAATATATGTACAGACTAAAATAAGGTTTCCTATTTTGAAAACGATTAAAAACAGTTTTCAGTTTCACATAACACAAAATGTACTATGAAAGTGTTAACACGAAAAAATGAGACACACGACACACACATTGGGGTAGCAACAAGAAGTAAATCAAATTCATGTTTAGTGATGTTACACCTATCGATCTTGTAACTAACGATTATTTTGCTTCCGTACGGAACTTTCAAATGTTTGTTTTGTAACTGTTGACGTGACAACGTCTTAAATTAGGTTGCGGCTGGGAGTCACTTATGAAAAAGTGTAACGCTCGGTAACGTTACGATGAGTCACCGAACGAGAGAGAGGCCCGCCGAATGCCTTGCGTCTCTCTCCCACTCAACTATGATCGGTCTGCCGCGCGCGCAGCACTAGAGAATTAGGCGCATTTTAAAATTTGTGCAATTCTTATTTTCATTCAATTCCTTGTTCCTATTGTGCAATTTAATTATATTCATATCAATAAATATTCTACCGAGAAAAAGACGTTGTCACGTAAAATCTTCGCCCGTAAAACCGACTTTACAGGCAACCATTTTTTTTTTAAGCAATTTTGTTTGTGTTAATTGAAAATACTATACTTGAATAAACTTCGACTACGTT
Source organism: Anania crocealis (assembly GCA_949315895.1). Classification (NCBI taxonomy): domain Eukaryota; kingdom Metazoa; phylum Arthropoda; class Insecta; order Lepidoptera; family Crambidae; genus Anania; species Anania crocealis. The sequence continues at coordinate 4,582,282 of OX438880.1, forward strand.
AGGTGGGTCATGATCTCCAAAGGTTGTAGATTCATGCTACAGCTAAGGCAGCGAAGTTTTTATTAAAAGACTTGTCTAGCTGTACATTCATACTTTATTGAATCATATTACAAAACACTCGTCTAACAAAAATATTTAATCAGGGATTTGTGTTTATTTTATTCACAAAATTTCGATACTTGCCTTGCTCTACCAAAAGTACATTTAAATGGTATTTACAAAATCGGTTCCCTCTAGATAGTACAGGAAAGTCTCTTATATGATTTCATTGGTTTCATTCTTGTCAAACTCAACGGCTCAACGCTATACTGGTCACCAAGGTTTGCCCAAGAGAAATCTCATGATATTCTTTGTTTACCAAAAAGGCTGACGCGTTTGCCTATATTTCAAACGGATGCATTTATTTATCCGAGCTTGTGCGTCAACACCGCACATCGATATAAATACGCTGCTAAATCATCGACACGTCGCCAGCCAGTCAGATAATCCCTCGTAACTCAAGAGGCGTTCAGAAACCAAACACCTTGTTTTAAAACGAACGCCACATTTGTTGGCGGCCAAACTCGAGCCAGATCAAATAGCGTATTTGAATGTCAGATCTCGACTTACAACTAATTTGTATCTTTTATTTGAACGATCCAGTCAGATCAAACTATAAAAGTGCAAAATAAGCTGAATCGTTTATCTCTATCAAATAAGTTTGTGTCGTGAGGTCAGCGTATACTGGATAATGCTTAGCTTGATGTGCTACCAAAGTATAACGTGTTGATTTTGTTAACACGCTGTTGAAAGGTCGTAAAATGTCATAAAATTTTGTTTGAATTACGACAGCAGTAAAGTTATTTAATACAAATAAAGTTTCGTTAATTACTCAATAAAGTTTTGCATTTATTACGAAAAAACTAGTTTCTGTCCGCATTGCTTGTTCTAATAATTTATTGATAATATTTAAGCAATTTCCCAAGAAAGAATTTGGTATTTAGTGTGTTAGCATACTAATTTACTTTATTTGATATTTTAGCAACTTAATTGCACTTATAATATCAGTATATAAACTTGAATAATTTTTAGGTAACCCGCATCTCCTCGCATGCCGGGCGGGTGCCATACCATTAGGCCCGCCCGGCATGCGAGGGGATGCGGGTTCGAGGCCCGCCTGAGACAAAAAAAATTTTCAAGTTTATATACTGATAGCATACTAATTTAGTAAAAAAAACTTTTTTTGATTTTATTCAAGTAGCTGTGGCCCGAGACTTCATATTATGCTAGATTTAGATTTTGAAACTATCCCACGGGAACAGTAAACAATCTATGTGCTATTCTAGCCTATAGGTAAGTTATAACTATAGATCGGTAGAACTCCGATGCATATTTGTCTAAAGCTGAAGTGTTGACCGTTATGGAATGCAATTTTGTATGGAAAACATATCGGAGTTTCGGTATTGACATTCATGTCGACCATTTGGATCAGCGGTAGTTAACGCTGCTTCTGAGCCATGGGTCGCGGGTTCGATCCCCGCACAGTACAAATATTTGTGTGCATGAACATGTCTGTTTGTACTGGTCTGGGTGTTTTCTATGTATTATAAGTATGTATTTACAAAAAAAAAAGTATATAAGTAAGATTATCGGTTGTCTAGTACCCCATACGACAGGGGACTTAATACTACCTTAATTTGGGACTAGATGGCTCTGTGTGGCCCAGTGAGGCATGTCTTAAAATATAAATAATATGTTTTAAGGAGCCGCTTCCATAATATCATCGCCGAAAACGATCTTTTGATAAATTTGCATCTGGTTATCCGATCTATAGCCTATAGAACTACTTGTATAAAATCATTTAGATTGGTTCAGGCGTTTATGTGAGTAACAAACACTCATCCAAACTATCGAATTTATTATATTAGACAGTAAGATTGTTAAGTGTCCAAAAAAGCTGCAAAAGCTCTCTCACCCGTTTCCTTTTAACAGCTGTGCGGATAAGCGCGCACGTGCGCGGGAGTCGGTCGGAAGAGCGACCGCAGGCTAGGGCTGGTAACAAAGTAAAAAAAAGTGATCTGAAATTGATTACCATCAAACAATCAGTTTTTTCAATTATTTATTTATTTATATTGTATATCTTACATGTGACACAGAAATTAATATTTTTGATCCACTAATTGAGAAAATTTTAGGTTATTTTTGCTCTCATTTGATTATTACACGATAAGATTGGCGATAAAACTCAATATATTAATATAATAACGTAATTTTATCACGCCGTGTCCCAAAAACAAAGTAAATTAAAAAAAACTTACGAAAAAACAAATAAAACAAAGCTGAAAAACAGTAAGTTTAATAAATTTTGTTGTTAGTGCGATTTTCTATTGTTTTAGACAGTCTTTGTGGGGCTAGTTTTTCGTCGTGGCCACACTAGTAAAACGATCAGTGAGTGTATGATTTGTCAAACATTTTGAAATATATCTTAATAATTGCTTTGAATGTAAACTTTAAGAATCTACTTTTCATTATAAGTATTGATGAGGGTTTTATAAAATTTTCTTTAAATATAAACTCTTTTTGGAACTCCGTAAAAAGATACTTTAATGAAAAGGTAAGAAGGTGATTACAAAATCTTTTGTGCTCCGGTTGAAGTTCCGTTACAATAATTGGAACATAATATGACAGCCCTAATGCTTTCACCTCTTCGCTATCGACGCCTGCGTATTCCCCTCTTTGCACACATGCATTGAAAATAGTTGTAGCATTCTAAATGCACACGATGACACAAAAATTGCATTCAAAATTATTTTTCTATGAAATGTAAAAATAATTGTCATCTTTGATAGGTCGATTATTTTTACGCAGGTCAGCGGAAAAAAAAAGAAAATTAGAAGTTATAATTTTCTAAGGACTGTAAAGTTAAAATTAAAACCGTATATCCTCAGTATGGCTTTGATTTTAACTCGTTTACCTCCACGCGTTGCCGTAATATACGACCTTGACAGACATACTGACGGACAGACGGATGGACAGACAACGAAAGTAATCCTTTAAGATAGATCCTACACATTTACCTTCTAAAACCCCAAAAAGGAGTGTTAGGATCGGGATATGATTTTTAAATATACACTGAAACAAGTTTTAAACAGTATGTACACTGTAAGTCGTAAAATAAAGCTTTCACACTCGATCAAGCCGATCAACACAGATTGGTCTGATTTATTTAAATATGTAAACTCTTTTATTTTTACACAATCTGCAGTCTGCGACTACCAAGTTTCCAAATAGGGTTCAGCGAACGAAAGTGATTTAGACCCGAGTTCACCAATACTTAAACAGCCGGTAAACATAGATTGACGATTAATTTGACACAATTCCCATACAAAATATGACAAATAATATTTTAAACGCTGTTTAAAACTTAAACGTCTGTTGGTCAACTCGGGTCTTAGCGTTCCAAAATTAAACATTCAATTTATAAACGCAAAAGTGAGTCAACCTTAGCCCGTTTTATATCGCAGTGAGAATATACCAGGACAAGAACATTAACAGAGTCGTTTTCACTTCCTCCGCGATATAATAACTATCGATATTGGCATCTGTTACAACATTACCGGTCTATTTCTGGGTGCAGATTGCATACTGTAGACTTACAGACGTCGCCAAACGCCATATTTATGCAAGTAAAGTAAAGTAACAGCCTACAATCATCCCACTACCAGGGCAAAGGTCTCCATCATTAAATTCAAGTTACCACAGCAGTGATGTGTACATACAGGCATAATAACAACGCTTTCCAAATGCTGTGTATCGGGTGATAACAAACTTGAGTAATGTTCGAAAATCCGATATACTTGTTGCCCTACCGGACATTTTGGCCGGGTACTTAGACAATGGGGCGTCGCATTTTTGCAAGTTAACTTATGTATTTGTTACGATACAAGTAAAATCAGTTTTAATTCTGCAAATAGGCCCCAGGAGGCGCCTTTACACGTCCTAATATTTAAACCTACCACTGCTTCGGGACAAGTCTGGGCTAGTGCCGAGAAGGAGCAGAGCAAGAAACTCGGTCACTATTGTCGGCCTCTTTATAAATAAATGTTTACAAAAGGTTTAAGCAAGTACCAGCTAGAACAATTTACCAAGGGAAAGGATTCAAACATCACTTGTCAAGATGTCTTGTAATGTAGCGATACTGCGATCCGGGTGTAGTGGTGCGATGGTCCGCCGACTACGCAAGGGTCTCGGGTGAGATTCCCAATCGGATCAACTAACATCGGCAGACCGTAGCGCCTTGTGGTAAAAAAAGTTCTTAGTTTTAATCAAAAAATATTTTCAAAAATTTTAAAGGAGCACTTTGGAGCACTTATCATCAAGATCAACACAATATCTGCGTCGAATTGATTATCTCTTCATTTTTAGTTAAAAAATACGCGTACACACTTAATCTATTTTAACGTCAATTTGGCAGTTGTGTGAAACAATGGCTGCTATAAATTATTGCAAGCATAAAATACTTACGCCGGATGGAAAGCGAACGCATCATGCTCATACATTACATCGAAATTTCGCTATAAAAACACTTGTCAGTTATCTATTCACCCTTGTTCGGAAATAGTATTTTTAATTGCCCCAGCCAGTAGCTGAAATGCAACAGTACTGCTTCATACAGATGGGTAAAGCAAGTATGTAGTATGATGATCGTAATGTATTGTTTTTAGGCTTCAATATTATTTTATCCAGATGAACAGCGCAACTTCGTTAAGCTTGCTTGATGTGCTAGCTCTACCACCTGCTAGGTACTACTACCATACATCTACCTTGCACCTACACTACACTTACCCTACACTATTCAAATTAACAGTTATTTACTAAATGCATATGAAAGTACGTATAGGTAATCATCTAAAATGGTACTTATTTACATAAAAAACGTATTTTTTAAATCTTTGTTAGACACAAATTAATCTCTGAAACGACTGAACCGATTTTAAAATTGTTTTTTTTTATTGACAAAAGAAAGACGATGACAACCATGCTGTAGTCCTCGCAAACGACGTCGTTGGCAAAGCTAGTTCTAAATAAGAGTTGTAAACGATATAAATTGGTTAGAGACTTTGTTATAGGTCACAGAATTATCAGGTAGCAAGCATTTGAAGTGGGTTGTTCGTTCTTATCGCACTAAAAGCGATGCGTTATATTGATAACAAATCGTTCACTCATTGAGCACGCGTATTGCTCGTTTGCTCACTAACCGATCGGCTACTCGATCCATCAGACTGATTGCCGATATTTCCCCTTCCTTACTTAACACCGTAGTGTTTTGGAAACTCTGTTTAAGCAATTTGATGATTTACAGTAGTAATGAATGATAGAAATATGATTCCGGAAATAAAATTTCGATTGCCTTAGATATTATGGGACTAATCCCCCCCCCCAACTTCCGCTAATCGGACGACTGGTCTAACCATAAACGTAGCTAAATCTATGGGTCTAACCATTAAGTTTGTGTCAACGATTTTATTCAAAGCTATACGCATGCCGACGATAAGCGGAATTACATGGTTTTCGTCTTAATTCATTAAAAAATCCTTATTTAATAATTTAGTAAAAAACATTTTAAAATCATGAATAAAATGCCGATAAATCCAGTCATTCGATTTCGTATGGGATTGGGATAGATAGAATCGAAATCTTACGTTTTTGGCACTCTTGATCTTGAACGCTACACTAGCGCCAAGTTGTATTCATATTGAAAAATCGTATTCCCATTTTATTGGAATTTAATAGAACCAATGATACTTAAAAAGAACTTTTTAGGTAAATATAATTGAATAGAACTAAATATTCGACGACCATTTGGATCAGCGGTAGTTAACGCTGCTTCTGAGCCATGGGTCGCGGGTTCGATCCCCGCACAGTAAAAATATTTGTGTGCATGAACATATCTGTTTGTTCTGGTCTGGGTATTTTCTATGTATTATAAGTTTATCGGTTGTCTAGTACCCCATACGACAGGGTACTTAATAGTAGCTTAATTTGGGACTAGATGGCTCTGTGTGGCCCAGTGTGGCATGTCTTAAAAAAATAAAATAAAAATATTCTTGTCATTGAAAATGAATTTAAAATGGAGTGTAAAGAGTAAGCCTGCATACCTATGTAGGTATGCAATGTTGCAAGTACAACTGTTTTTTTTGAAATATAAATTGGATTATGTACCTACTTATTTTATTAAAATTATAAATAATTGGAAAAACAGAAATAAATTTGCTTACTATGTTCGCTTAAGAATAAACAATTGGTTAGTATTGCACGATCAGGCATACTTTCACGCAATATTTAACATAACATTGTATAAAATGCTTGCACAAATGCACATGTCACGTAACCGGTCAACGAACTCGACTTGTAAATGAATTTGTTCAATGTCAATAAAAACTTTTTTTTATCGATGATTATCATTCTATGGAAATAGGTTTTAAGCCGACGGATTTTGGGGTGGTGGGATCTACCTCCTAGTGGTCCACCCTGGGCAACGGCATCTTTGGTTTTCTAACCAGTGATGACGGCTAACAGATCCCTCTGCGGTGGTAGGCTTCGTGAAAGGACGCCTGGATGCTACCCCCCTCCTGCCGGAGTCCAGCGCCAAACAGTACTTCTGTGTTCCGCTGGTGTGAGGGAGAACCAGTACCTCTGGGTAAGCTCGCTCCATCTTAGGCTTCTTCTTAACCGTATAGTTAAGTATGTAGTCAAGAGCAAGCCCATTTATTATAAATTTAAAAAAAAAGGATTTCGGTGTGTCCGGCAATTATTATTGTGGGAATTTCTTGTGTGGCGGTTTGAGACGATTCAAAATAACTTTTTATCGGTTCAATACATTGATGTTGAAAAAATAAACAATAAAGGAACACAATCAGCGCCAACCAAGTGTCCCAACTAAAGTGCACCCATTTGTTATAAGGGCGCACTTTTAGTACAACCTAATCAATCGAATAGTTACAACATGACATAAATATCTGTGCTATTGCATGCCGACATAATTTAGCCGGGTTATAGAGGTGACTCTGACATGAAATCAACGTCAATCATTCGATCGAGGCCAGTTTTAGGGTAGAGTTCACCAACAGACGTTTAAGTTTTAAACAGCGTTTAAAATATTATTTGACATATTTTGTATGGGAATTGTGTCAAATTAACCGTTAATCTATGTTTACCGGCTGTTTAAGAATTGGTGAACAACTCGGGTCTTAGTTGACATTTTTGTATTGAACTGTGTACATCTATCTAGTTCGTTTTTAGGGTTCCGTACCCAAAGGGTAAAAACGGGACCCTATTGGCATATTGCACGTCTTTGTATACGTGTAGCTTGTGGGCAAGATATTCGCAGAAAGTATATGATTCTCTCCGAGTGCAATTCAACAACGCGTTTAGGGCGGTACTGGGGCTGTCCCGTTTCTGTAGCGCATCGGGCATGTTTGCAGCAGCGAATACCGACTGCTTTCACGCAAGTATGCGCAAAAGAGGAGCCTCCTTGGTGCGCAGGGTTCAGGCCAGCCCCAATAGCGTCCTGGCTATGATTGCCAGTAGGCTGGACTGTCCCTACCTCCGACATTGCTGTGAAAGACACACTCCACAGTGCCGGTGGGAGAGACTCTTTTAACTATTTTTAATTATTTGAATTTTCAATATTTTTAGATTTTTTTAATTTATTTTTATTTTATTATTAATTTTGAATGTTTTGATTTTGATTATTTTAATGTTGAATATTTTATTTTTCAATTCTAATTATGTTGTAATTATTTTAATTTTGAGTTTTGATTTAATACTGTATGTTATCTAATTTGAATGTAAAATTATCAGAATATGGGTTTTATCACCTGAAATAAAATTATTTTATTTTTTTACTTATTTTATTACTAAGACTTCGCTGTCTGTCCGTCTGTCCGTCGCTCTGTCACCAGGCTGTATCTCAAGAGCCGCGATAGCTAGACTGTTGAAATTTTCACAAATTATGTATTTCTGTTACCGCAATAATAACAAATACTAAAAACATAATAAAATAAATATTTAAGGGGGGCTCCCAAACAACAAACCCGTTTTTTGGCCGTTTTGGTGCGGAACCTTTCGTGCGCGAGTCCGACTCGCACTTGGCCGGTTTTATTTACAAGCTTTTATTTACTTTCACCTGTTAATTGATGGTTCAATAAGAATAATCAAACAGTCTACCCCGTAATAAGATACACGAAGTCTAAATAAAAAAAAAAGTCGCAACGAGAAACTCCCCTTTATTTTTCGTTTGAAAAATATGTCTGACCCATAAACTTCTAGTATACTAAATCTATGGTCTGCTGACCACGACATATGGCACCTTTGACATAGTCATCCTCAAATAAAAGGTGGTATGACATATGTGTTTGAAACATATCCTTGTGCCACACTTAAAAAGCTTCTACATATCTAATTTTGGATCTATAGAAAAGTTAGAGGAATATAAACACTTTTTAAAATTTTTGTTTGATCAGTCTCCTATTCCTTACAATTAAGTTTTCAAAATCTAATCACGGAATAACACCTCTTCATGATCAGGGAGGAAGAACACGTCTTTCGTGATCATGGCGCTTGTGTCAGTACCGCAATTCTTTATATTAGAAACTCATAAAAAACATGGAACCCCGAATCAATTCACTTGTGCTATGAAAGCTAGAGTGAGGTAATATTTGTTTTTTGTCTTCTGCAGAATTCTTCAAGAAGCTGCTACATATGTCTCGGGAGGAGTTTCACAATATGTTCAAGAGGACCTACGGCATGATCTATGAGCAGCACTCCTACGTCTTTGAGCAACTATTCGAGGAACTTGAGAGGTACAATATGGTCTATATTAGTCAAACGTACAGACAACAGCACATCAACCTACCACAAAACGTCAAATTTTCTCAATTGATATTGATCTCTACTTGTTGGACTTAAAGATGAAAATCAATTCAATGACCTTTAACCTTTTGGGTAGGTTTACCTGCCGTTGTCTGTACTGTAGAGACTTGTCCTACCTCCGACGACGAACGAAAAGCGAGTAGTAACTAGAAAATAATTGTCGAGCAGCGGGAAGCGAGTGTGTTGTATGATAAACTAGTGGAGCGAAACCACGCTGGCAGTGTTAACAGTAAGCTATCAACTAATTAATGTATGCATCTCTTTTGTTTCCACGGAATTTATATCTTTTGTACGTTTCTTGAGCGAGAAAATAGCCGATATTCTTCGCCGGAGGTGGGACTGGCGGATTTGCGCAAGCCCTGAGTCTGATTCTTCGGTGAAACTTTTCATAACAAACTTATTACTTTGCTTAGATTATTTATTCTTAGTTACTTAATTGACGTGGATCTTACTTGGTCCTGCAATTAAAACCGAATTAATAATTTTAAGCCAAATAGTATTTCACCTCCCCGATAACACAAAGATGGAAAGTAGAAAAGCCACCAAAATACAGAGCCATGTGGCGCTGGCATAGAAGGAATAGCATCACTTCTCTTGAATGGAATGAATGTCGTAAGAGGTGGCAAAAGGAATTCAGTGACAAGGAGATGGGTAACAGAATCCTCTCTTGGCCAAACTGCGATCACCAACCCGCCTGCCAAGCTTGGCGATTATGGAAAAAATAATGAAAAGTACAGCGCTTTTTATTTATATCTACATTCCAGCTGGTACTAACCCCTGTATTTATAAACAAGTAAAAGTAATTACTTGACTACAATTAATTACTTGAGAGACAATTTGTATGCCTTAATCAAGAAATTACAAGAAGTTATAACTACCAAAAGTTAGCATTTTCAGCCAAATAATATGACTATTAATGGTGACCAATTTCTTTCACTTAAGCATTAGGTATGAACACTTTAAGTTATGACTTTTTTAAGCAATAAGTAATTACTTCTTTATAAATACGGGGGTAAAAGTAGATAGAATGAAAACTAAAGTTGATAACACATCTACGAGACAAAGAACAAATGACGTATTTTTTCTTTTGGTATAGGCCAGTACAAAAATGACAAGTTAAAGCACTTAGAAAATGTCCGCCAAAATCTAAAATTTTTGATACGGCCGCCTAGCAACACTTTTTTTACACGTTGCGCATCTCATTCATTAATTACGATACTACCAGTATTCATAAGTTTTTGATTTGCCCTTTAAACCTTAACAGGTCTAGGACCGTAAAAATTTAAAACTATATCGCGAAAAATATTTTCGGGTGACAACTTGATTTACATTTTTACTTCATAAATAGGCTCTAAATACTATACTGAACGCCTATAAAAATTTTGAAAAGTGGTTAAAATTTAATCCTGTATACATTGATGTAATAACATAAATTAGATACACAACAGCGCCAAAAAAGTGCCCTAACTAAACATGCACTTATTTGACACAAGGGTGCACATTTAGTACAACCTATATCAATCGAATAGATACAACAAGATATAAATTTCCATACTATTGCATGTCGACATAATTTGGCCGGGTTATAAAGTTGACTTTGACATAAATTTAACGTGAATTATTCAACCGAGGACCACTTTTAGGTGTCATTAAAATTTTTGTGTCGGATTTTATATCGATGCAGATGGGTCTAAAGCGCATTGTTGTACCTAATATACAGAATGCTTTCCAAAATTTTTATAGGCGTTCAGTATCGTATTTAGAGTCTATTTATGAAGTAAAAAATGTACCTAAATCAAGTTGTCACCCGAAAATATTTTTCGCGATATATTTTTCAATTTTTACGGTCTAGACCTGTTAAGGCATAAAGGGAAAATCAAAAACTTATGAATAGTATCGTAATGAATGAATGAGATGCGCAACGAGTAAAAAAAGTGTTGTCGAGTAAAAAAAGTGTTGTAACATGACCGTTTCAAAAATTTTAGATTTTTGGCGGACATTTTCTAAGTGCTTTATCTTGTCATTTTTGTACTGGGCTATACCAAAAGAAACAATAATATAATTTCGAACATTGCTCGGGTTTGTGATCACCAACTCGCATTTGGCAAGCGTGGTGATTATGCCAGTACCCATCATTCATCATTGCTGCGGTAACTTGGATTCAATGATGGAGGCCTTTTCCCTGCAGTGGGATGATTGTAGGCTGTTACTTTACTTTACTTTAAATAATTAAAATTGTTTTCCCAGGTACTACACGCACGGAGACAAGGAGTTCGATACGATGATGGACAAGTTCTTCGGTATCCTGTACCAGAAGATGTTTGCAGTACTAAACTCGCAGTACAGTTTTGACGAGAAGTAAGTACAAATATTAATACCTTCTTTATACTATCATTGTCAACGCAAATGAAGTGAGTTAAAAAAGATGACATAGTTGACCGATTCTGACGTTTGTCACAAAAAAAAAATTCGTTACAATAATTTTCTTTACAAATTGGAAAATTGTTGTCATCTAATAAAGGTTTTAAAAAATTGAAAATTCATCTGATGTAATATGGAAAAACTCTAAGGCTCACTATTGCTTGGCCCATGGTTGGCTGCTAGTAATTGCCCAAAACATCCACCTATAATTTAATAAAACTCTAAAAGTTTGGCCTCATGAACTTTCACCTTTAGCCAATTTAGTTTAAAGAAATATAAAATTACTGGCCATCGCGTGACACCGCGTTCGGAATTCAAACATCTTTAACAATTCACTATTCTTGATGGGTGGCCGTACAGTGTAATGACTCTAAATGCTGGGCGTTTAAATATGTATGACGGCGTTTATCTAAGTTAATCACTGTGTAAGACCCTTTTTACTTGGACCCTCTAGCTAAGCACAGTTAGTTTTTTTAAGAATACATTATTTATTACTTAATTAGGCGCATTCTTTGCTCGGTGCGCCGGCAAATATAATTACAAAGTAATTAATAATAGACGTAACATTAATTCTTGACAACAAAATTTAAAAAGTATAATATTAGTTTTATCAAAAAGATTCAAAGAGGTTTATGATGTCAGTCATGTCAGACGGCATTCGCTAAAAGACATACAGAATCATTCACGATTATGATTACGACGCAGGGGTATTGAGGAGACAATGTATTAATTGTGATGATAAATTCCCAATGACTACGACTATTGTTTTAGGGTTGATTTTGCTATGACTCTTCATCATCCATCTGTAACTTATGGCGCCTGGTGACACAATGTAAGCGACGCCTTATCCTAACCGCAAACGCCTTGTGACCACAACATTACAATACAGGGTGGCAATGACCGCAGGAACCAGAATAACACAAACGTGATGTTTCCATTTAATAATCAAGTCATTTGTGGTCACATTTTACGATCATGTCACGTAATTAACTGTTAATAGCTTTAACATAGCGGTACATTCATATTCTTAATATTCTACATACTAAATTACCTTAACGAGTTGCATTCTTGTCAAAAAAAAGTTGACTAGATTTTTTAGTTTATTTACATATAGGTACGATATATAGTAGGTAGGAGTATTTTTAAGTTATTTAATTTTCATAGCTTGAACGTTCTGTATTTATCATTCATTTCAAAATAAAATGATAATAAAACCTATTTTGAGCTTGATTCCATAAAAATTATCACCCAAATCGGCCAATCAAATCAATCAACAAAAAAAAAAGAAACAAACTCACACTTTTGTTTTAGTAATGTTAAATACCCAACAAAAGCAAATGTGCACAAATAAACTTTATATTTTGAATAATACAATGGATTATTTATTAGTCATGAATTGAGTCCTCACGGCCGAAGGGTCACACTTGAGTAGGGAACTCATTGTTTATAAATGCTGCCTATAAAACACTTAGCCAGACAGTTTTAATGTTATGGACACGTAAACAAACTATTAAGTCGATAACAGCGCGTAAAGACCACTGAAAAATGCATTGTGATAAGTTTATAGCGGCCACCGAATCCACGGTAAAGCAGTTTTATGATTGGTTTATAGAATTACATTTTATTTATGGAGAAATTTGGTTTAGGCCCGTTGGTCTAGTGGTTTAAATACCGGGTCAAAATCTAGGGGTCCCAGGTTCGAATCTCGGATCGGGCAACATAGAAAAAAGTTTCGAATTTTCGAACGTTGCTCGGGTTTGTGATCACCAACCCGCATTTGGCAAGCGTGGCGATTATGCCGGTACACCCATCATTGCTGTGGTAACTTGAATTCAATGATGGAGGTCTTTTCCCTGCAGTGGGATGATTATAGGATGTTACTATGGAGAAATTCAACGAACAAGAATTATTTTGACGACCTCCATGGCGGAGTGGCGTACACACGGTGTCGCCTGCTCCAAGGTCCCGGGTTCGATTCCCGGACGGGTCAATGTAGAAAAAATGTGTTTTTCTACATTTTCTCAGGTCTGGGTGTTTGTGGTACCTTCCTTGTTGCTGGTTTCCAAAATACGAGTGCTTTAAATAGTTACTCAAATTGGGATCAGAACTATGTATGACGTGTTGTCCACATTTATTTATTATTATTTATTATTTTAATTGTACTTTTTGGTGTCGCTGACCTTGTTTTTTTAATTTGATATCCATGAAAATCATACAAATAGACTTATTAGAAGTAGTGTAGGACCTCAATTGCTTGCTTGCTTCACACTGAACCCTAGAGTTGAGAGGAAGCCTACGATGGAGCGAGCTTACACAAAAGATCTCCTGGTCAAAAGATAGTAACTGTATTTCCCAGAAAATATGTTAATTCATTTACATTTTGCATTGTCTCCAGGTACCTGACATGCGTGAATGAACACATGCGCGAGATCCGGCCATTCGAAGACGTGCCTCAAAAGCTCTCGGTACAGTTGCGAAGAGCCTTCGTCGCTACCAGAACTTTCCATAAAGCTCTGCAGGCGGGAGCGGAAGTCGTGCGAAATGTAATGCAGGTAAGAGAAAAGTGACTGTTTTTATGTATTTTCTACATAGATGTATAATAAGAACTAGATACACGTTCCAAAACAAAATGACACCTGAAATTGTACTCGATTAAATGATTGTCGTTGACTTTATGTCAACTTTATAACCCGGCCAAATTATGTAAACATACCTATTTCGATTCGATTCAATGGGGACTACCGTTTCTTTGCTAACCAGTTGACGCCACTGGAGACTGAGGAGGAGGTATAGCTGAAAAAGGCGACTTTATAAGATCGGCGCCGAAACAAAGTTTTAAATCTTGAATCTAATTAAAGTTTATTATTTATAAATTACTTCATATCTACAAACTAACTTCTGAAATAGTTGCTCATTTAGGCCGCCTATTTTATCAGTTTTTCTTAATTCCGCTTTCAAAGCGTTCACATTAATCGCCAAATAATCCATATTTGCGATAATTTTACGAAGGAGATCACTTTCCAGCAGGTAAATTTAAGGAATTATAATTTATGTAACGAAGCCTGCTAAAACCAGTGAAAAGTGAATGTTATTGGACCTCACGCAACACAAGCGTCTCTAGTGGCAAATTCACTAGCGATAGCCCCCATTGATATAGGTGAACAAAATGTGTCCTTTTGTCAAATGGGCGCACATTTAGTTTGTAACATTAATGATTAACTAGGAAATCACGAACATTTTGATTCTGTGTACTTATATTATTTTAAGATACCAATGTCATAACACGTCGTACCATATTCTATGAAATAATTTATTATTTATCATTATCATATCTTCATACAAACTTCCACTCACTTTTCACACCTCCATAAAGGATGATTGCTAGGTTGAAAATTATCAAAAAAGGACGCAGTTTTTTCTCAGGGCTCAACCTGTATTAATACCAAAAAATTAAGCCAGTCTACACATAATATTAGTATTGATACATATGCAGATTGTATTTTTATAACACAAAATTTTCTGGTTAATCCATCCTTCTCTGCGATACCAAGTTGAGACTTGAGTGAAAGAGAAGCATAAAGCTGAAATGTATTAATATTTTTCAGAGTCCCGTTTTCTTCAAGTAGTCATCGCTTAGTAGTCAGATTTAAAATGGCATTCCGATGTGACCTACGTATGTAAATTCGCAAGCCGGTGCCGAATTCATATTAAACACATTCAACAGGCCTGAAAACCAACTTGACTATAGTATCCATACTAATAAAAAGCGAACCTATACCTATATAAATATATACCTACTAGGTAACTAGCTTACCTCGCGAACTTCGTATCGCCTCAAAATAATATAGTAATTAGATTTTGACGTAAGACGTCATACAATCTCATTGACATCAAATATGGCTTTTACCTTATCATATTACACAGAAAATTTGCAATAAAATAATGTAGCGACTATAAATTGAGATGTAAGCTATCCTATCTTTCAAGTTGGATCAATCTGCACACGGTGTGCAAATTTGATTAAAATAGGTTAAGTAGCTTAGGAGTCGATCGCGGTCAATTTATATATTAAGATCCTGTATCTTGAAATTGAAATGAAATTTTAACTACCTTTCATTTATGAGATAGCCATAGATTTAATATACTGCTGTATTAAATCTATGGGTATAGCCCAGCACAAAAATGTCAAGTTAAAGCACTAAGAAAATGTCCACCAATAATCTAAATTTTTGATACGGCCTCCTAGCAACACTTTTTTCACGCGATGCACATCTCATTCATTCATTGCGATACTATTCATAAGTTTTTGCTTTCCCTTCACACCTTAAGAGGAAACACTACGGGCGAGAGAATTGAAATATAAGTATTTGTAAAATCTATTGCTGTCGCGCAGTGCCAAACGCATTCACCGCAGAGTGTGATAGAGACAACTGCTTCTTGGACCAAAAATACCTACTAAAAGCACACCAAATCAACGTTTCGTAGTCCCCCGATTACTTTTCCAAAACTAGACCGATTTAAATACTTTTTTCATTAAAAATTAAAGAAAGGCTTTGGCCGTGTTCGTATTATGTTTTCCTTTTTTTCTAAAATTTAGCCAAATTTAAATAAAAATATGGTCAAGGCTTTCATTTTTCAAACAAAGTAGATCTACAGGCTCCTAACTTGCAAACACTATCCAACTTACAGCTTTTTATTTAGTAATAATAATAAGATTAACCGATCGGCTGCTTAGTCCCGGATCCGAGCCATATGACAATTGATTTCTATTGTGTCCGCAATTACCCACATACAATGGGTAAACAGACAGATGGGCATGGCAACACTGTAAGGGTTCCTTGTTGTGATTACGGAATCTTAAAAACGAACAAAGGCAGTAGCTCGTAACCGTCAAGGGGTACGCATCAGAAACAATCCTCATCAAGTCTGGTGTTCCACAAGGATCCCATTTGGGTCCGTTACTTTTTGTGACCTTCATTAATGACCTAATCGAAAAAATTCAGTCCCCTTGCCTTTTATACGCTGATGATCTAAAAATTTTTAATAGAATTGGTGAAGCTGGCGACACGCGCATTATACAGAATGACTTGAACAGCCTGTCTTGTTGGTGCAAAGAGAATAATATGTTTCTAAACATCAAAAAATGCTTTGTTATCACCTTCACTCTTAAAAAAAACAAGATTCTTAACGATTATATCTTGGAGCAACAAAGTCTGTCTCGTGTGTTGTCTATTAGGGATCTTGGGGTCTTGTTTGATGAACAGCTTAGTTTCCGCCAACATTACGATCTTATAGCCAAAAAATCTAACAAAATACTGGGTTTTGTTACTAGACAGAGCAGGCACTTCAGGAACCCGCAAAGTTTTATTTTGTTATATAACAGCCTGGTTCGAAGTAATTTGGAATATTGTTCAATCATATGGAATCCTTACTACGCAGTGCACTCTGATCGCATCGAATCGATTCAATCCAAATTTCTACGCTTATTGAGCTTTCGTACTGGCAATAATAGAAGACTCCGATCATACGCAGAGAGACTTAAAGAGTTTAACATCACACCACTTCACCTTCGTCGCGACGAATTGGACCTAATTAACCTGCACAAAATAATACACTCGGAACTGGACTGCCCTAAGATTTTGGAACTGATAAGTTTTAATATAAAACGCAATCCACGCAGACCTATCAATAAAATATTTGACATACCCCTATCGCGTAATAATATCTCGAAAAATCAACCCCTATCCAGGTTATGTCGACTTTACGAGAAATATAGCTTTCGCTTAACCAACCTTGACATCTTCAACTCTGACTTGGATCGCTTTAAAAAGGTTTTGAAAGACATCCTCAAGGAAATCCCCTTATATTAATATTTATTAAATTGTTGTTCTTGATTCTTTGGTTTGAGAGCTGTTATTTTAAACAACTTTATGTAAGAAAGAAGAAAATTGTTTCTCATTCTTTGTAAGCCGTGATAACACGTATAAGGATTATATCTTGTGTAACACCAATAATTTGTCATACTTTTAAGAAATGATGTAATCTGTTGTGTTGTTCAATAAAAAAAAAAAAAAAAAAAAAAAAAAAAGTAGTTATTTCACATCAAAAAACCTCTGATTTCTGTGTTAGTTTTAGTGTGAAATAGTGTGAATATTTATACAACTTGGAACTATCAAGATAGACGTTTTCCAAAGATGAAATCATAAATCAATACATAAAAACATGAAAAAAGGGTAAGGATATAATTATGGATCCTTTACTAAGTGTGGTTCTACGTAAAAAACCTTGATGTGTTATTATCAACTACCTATACAAAATTGTTATATATTTCACTAAAAAACGAATCAAAAGGAGCATGTCCATTTCATACCCGGACGAATATTGTACAGACATTAGCACGTCAACCTACCACAAAACGTCAAATTTTCTCAATCGATATTGGTCTCTACTTGTTGGACTTAAAGTTGAAAATCAATTCAATGACCTTTACCTTTTTAGGTAGGTTGACCTGCCGTTGTTGTACTTCATTACACCCACTGCTTATCGTAAGCTAATCCAATCAAATTAATATTCACGAGACCTGGTCTCGACCTTCAACTAACTCCGAGACTGAATGAATCATCATCACATTAATTACAATTCGTCGAGCGATGATCCCTAGCTCGGCATTAATGTGCCACTTCCATTTATATTTATATTTAATGCCAACAATATTATATCTTGCTTCTTTTATGTTTTGTATTTCAAATTATAATCAACTTGTACCAGTCCATCGCTGGACAAGGGAGTAAAAGCTGACAACACATAAATGGATGTAATTTTTTTCTTCTATGTTATGGCTTGCATATATAATACAACAGATAAGCTGTCACAATTTCCCTTTCAAATATTTTAAGAAAAATTGAGTAAGGTGTTAGTATATTTTCAATTGATAAAAGATATGAAAGACGCTATAAACGATTGTTTTGACTCCCAACTCAAATCTTATTGTTTATGGTATGAAGGCAACACAATCACGCACATATTAAAATAAATAAAGATAACTTTCCCAGCCACCATCTTATACATGGAAGTATACTCTCTTATTTTTATAATTATATGGATTTTAGAAACAAAATTATAGTAGCGCAATCCTACAAAGTGTGCCTTTTTTAGACGACCTATTTAATATTTTGCGTGAGAATACACTACTTCATAGCCTAATCACCATAAATAACCTAACATTAAATTCTTCCTACGCCAAATAATTTTATTTTACACCTACTCGTTTCTACTAATTGTTCCTTGACATACATATTTTATCAGCCAATCAGCTAGTAATACCCGTATTTAAAGGTACCTAATCAAAACACTTTTAACCAAAAATAAATAACTAACATTAAATAGGCCACCAGTATTTTAAGTCGTTGTTTTTTTTGTTTGTTTTTTTCAATTGCAAATGTATACCTATATACTTTTTTATGATATTTTAAGCAATTAAATTGCAATTATAATATGTGTGTACCTATAACCTGCAATTCAATCCTATTAATTTTATTTGTACATCATTTTGTTACATTTCACGTCAGAATTTACAGTGAATAATCAATCAAATCGAATCAAATTAAATAATAAATGTTTCACGAGTCAAATTATGTTAGCATGTCAGAAAATTAACGTTTCATTACTGAATATAATATAATATAGTACAAGGTTTGATGTGGATATACATACTTCTATGCCCTTATGAATGAATTGTTCAAATAATGAACACCTCATGTATTGGTACTTGGTATTGGCCCCTAATTCGCGTAACCAAATCGTATCACAATCGTAATTGAATAGCCGGGTTTTGACAGTTCTAGTATGGGTTATCAATAATGTAATGTCAAAATCGTCCAATTCAGTCACGATCGAACTGCGATTGAAATAGCTGAATAAGGCCCCAGGACACACCTCTCCAAAAGCAGGACATTTCATGTATCGGTACTCGGTACTGGCATACACTTCTTCATAAGGATGATTTGGCCATTACCGCCACGCGTGGCAGGTTAGCGATTGTCATGCTGCCCGACTGCTCTTTTTTATAGCGCCTCTTACGACTCCCATATAGGCATGAGAATTGGTGGTCCTATTTCAGTTCAGGCCGAAACCGGCTGCATAAATTGACAATGCAAAATTACAAAATACTGTAACTATGCAAATTTCCATTGGTCTAGTGGTTTAAATACCGGACCAAGATCTCGGGGTCCCAGGTTCGGTCCCCGGGTCGGGCAACAAAAAAAAGGTTCGAGTTTTCGTACATTGCTCGGGTTTGTGATCATCAACCCGCATTTGGAAAGCGTGGTGATTATGCCAGTACCTACATGATGGGTGGTGATTTCGCCAGTACATGCTGTGGTAACGTGAATACAATGATGGAGGCCTTTTCCTTGCAATGGGATAGTTATAGGCTGTTACTACTACTACTATGCAAATTTAAACCTAAAGTTAAGAGAATCCTTCTCAATCATGGCCGCATTGCGTCGATTCACATCAAAAGTATCGGTGACTGCACTTACGCAAGGCGTCCGGAATAACTTTTAATATTTATTGTTGTCTACAACCAAATAAGTAATTCTTTTCGACCTTAACTCCACGCCTTAAGGTCTCCAAGTTTACATATTTGTACTTCTGACCGCTGCTGATGTCACGGTTCCACTGATTCATTCTGATTTATCACCTCATGCATTATAAAATCTAGACGTTTAAATGTACCGAGTTTTTCGATTTAATTACATAAATTGTTGTACAAAGCTCGCCGAAACCGGTTGCGGATTTATTGACGGACAGTATACTATTTATTTGTATAAAGAGCGAAGATGATTGTTGTCTCTTGGGTAGAATCAATTAAATCTGGTTTTTTATAACTTAAGTACAATTTTATTAGCTTTATTAGCTACTAACTTTTCGCCCGCGGCTCTCTGCTCGCGCGAACTACACTCACCCGTATCGCCGCTGGCCTGTGCCCAGTAGTGGGGTATAATATACCTACCCCATTTCCTTTCTCAAGATCTAATCTATCTTTGTACCAAATTTCATCGAAATCAGTTCAGCAGTTTTTGTGTGAAAGCGTAATTAGCAAACTAACATTCACATTTATAATATTATTAGTTTTATCGAATTATAGACACTTATAATTCGATAAAACATTTTAGCACCAGAATAGAAAATTGAATCTGGTGATAAGATAAAAATGTTTAAAAATACTGTCAGTTGTAAGTCGTAAGTACTTTAAGAAAACATGAACCTTATAAGTAACATGATTGAACTTTTGCAGAAAGCGGAGCGATCATTGTTATCTCCATTTTTAAAAAGGACAGATTTAAAAAAATATTATATCTTACATTCATTGATGATATAATCCTCATTACGTTCACTTAAGTTTCTTAACTGATGTAACCAAAAGTATTATTTTGGCTTCTTGGACTGTAGTCCAGTCTGTTCCTGTCTGTCTGTCTGTCCATAGTATTCACCATTATGCATCTGTTCTGATAGTTCTGACATTGAACGCGTCAGTGCAAACCTTAAGTATTATAAACCACATCGTTCTCGTCTTCAGAGTCGATTAGAGGTATACTGCCAACAGAAGACGGAGATCAGCGTTTTCTCCCACCATTGGGGAAACTGAGATCGAAAACCCGCTAAGCGTTTCGTTTATGGTGAAATCCTCTATAGGTCTATGTACAACTGTTCACTGATGTTGACTGATGGTATTCATTTGATAGATAGATAGATAGATAGATAAAATCTTTATTTGCATGGCAATAAGGCACACATCAAGAAAATAAAAGCACACATGCAGTAAATTACAAATAATAACAATACTCATCAAATAAAAATAAAAAAATAACAAAAGTAACAATTACTTATTCTAAGTTATGTGTGCCGCAGCTATGCAAATATGTTGAAATAAAACAGTAAAATTTTAAACTTATTTCTTATATTTCCAGGTGGGTGTGACGTCAGAGTGCGTGACGGCTTGGGCTCGCCTGCGGTTCTGCGGCACCTGTTCAGGCGACGAGACGCCGGCGTGCAGTCGGTACTGTCACAACGTGATCCGAGGATGTCTGCCAGCTCATGCCGACTTGGGCGAACAGTGGGACGCGTACGTCGGTAAGTCTACCGTTCCTTGCCATAACTTTTTTAATGAGGATATTTTTAGCTGCGTGCTATTTCTTACTTGGTTAGTAGTTCGCAAGTTGTAAGTCTTAGCTTTAAAAGTTGCGATTGAGAACCCGGTAGTTTCACTGAAAAGACTGGGAGTCATAATGCCCATTCTCCTTTTATTACTTCACCTTGCCTTACTTTTATTTTGATGAACCACCGACCTACTGTTTGCAAGTACTGAAGGTATAAGTCCTAGTTTAAGAGGTTGCGGTTGTGACCCCGCTAGTGGTGTCTCTGAAAGGACTGGGACGCGTACGATAGTATGGCTATTCCTCTTACTTTTGAATGAGGGAAGGAGAGGGCAGTACTTACCTCTATTTCACTCATACCAATTTAATACTCGCTTGATTGCAGCCGATGAGAACTTTAAGTCTTCATCAAAAGCCAGTAATAAGTTGTACGTGAAAATTAACGTTCAACACCATCTATTTCAGAGGCCGTCGACAAAGTCGCAGACCGTCTCCTCGGCCCGTTTAACATCGCGATGGTGGTCGAACCAATTGACATCAAAATATCCGAAGCCATCATGAGCTTCCAAGAGCACAACCAGGAGATATCCCAGAAGATATTCGCCGGGTGCGGCAAGCCCGTACTGGGAGGCGGGGGGAGTGCCACTGGACCGTTCTTCGCACCGGACCGGGCACGGCGGTCGGTCCGATCGATGCCTGACTTCGATTGGAACCAGAAAGCGAATGATGTGGACGACTTCGAGGTGGAAGCCTCGTTTGAGAGTGTCCTGAACGACGATCCGTCGCTGCTTGGGCTGAAGTCATCTGAAGCTATCAAGAAAGCGACGCAAGAGATGGCTGAGCAGGCGAAGGTGAGTTTTTAGAACGTAGGACGCAGACAATTTCTAGTTGTAGGTATACAACGTGTTCCTTTTGATATCCCATAACTCTAGGGTATTAAACAGACCATGGTAAAGAATCAAATTGCATATGAATTATTTTTCAATTATTATTATTATTTTTTGTTTAATTTTTTCATACAAAATAATTCTAAAAAGTCACGACTGTTTATATAAAACACCCCTACCTTGTTATGAATGAACTGAAACGACTTACTCGTACCTACTTATCAATGAAACACCCACACACGTCAATGTTTTTACAAGTTACGCTTTCCCGCTACTTTACTACTACACTTTAGTGTAAGTTTGCCAACGTCTCGCAAAACTAAGGATTCGCCATACTGGTTACATTTTTTTAACAAATTTACTAAAATTGATTTTATATTCGAAACTATTGATTTTTGAACCATATGTTCTAGGGCGTTTTATATTATTTTTACCTATAGAACATAACCTTATATAGAGTTATGGGATATCAAAAGGAACACGTTGTATGTGATAATAGAACAATTCAAATATTTTGCCGTAACACTTCAAGTAATTTTTTGTCTACTGAACACGGCCTGTGTTTTTATCACAATCCCAAAAGGAGTCTCCAAATGGATTTTATCGTAATCGGCACGCTTGGCAAAGCGATTAGTTTGGCCCGTTTTATGGCAGTTTTATGAATGTTGTTATAAGAATTTACTACTTGTGCGATTTTATTTTGCTGATGTGTGCCTTATTGCCATGCAAATAAAGATTTTATCTATCTATCTACTCTAACGACATCCATAGAGAAAGGGTGGTCTAAAATTTTAATATGTGCCTGAACCACTAAGAAAGTTGTCCGAACTGAAGAATATCAGCACATATACTGTAGCCTTTACCTCCATCTCAATAAACCTTCGGACATTCGCCTGCGGTCACTCATTCTGCGCTCACTTTTCATAATAGCATACAAATGGAAATTATAAAGCCACATAGATTTTGAATTGAAACTCATAATTTTTTCTTAGTTGCGGGAGAGATTCCTGCAATACCTAAGGGGGCACATCGACCTCGAAGAATACGAGGATTACGAAGAACACGACCGGATACGACGCGACGCGCAGCCGGAACCGGAAGCGGCGCAGGGCTCCGAGATAGACTTCCGATCGTTTGAGTTCGATGGGAAGAGAGGGTCAAAGAAGAAGAAGACGCCAGCTAAGACTGATGATGTTCACGGTAAGTTTTAACACGTTTTTTTATAATGAATAGCTCATCGCCCGCGGCTCTGACCGCGTGAACTCCACGTCATATCGCGCGGTCGGAAACCTGCACCGCGAAAGATAGATTAGATAGGCTTACTACTCGTACATTCATTCATCTTTGTGAAACCATGGAAATACACATACGAAATTTCAACCCAATCGGTCAAGCCGTTTAGTAGTTGACTTACCGACAGCAGCGCCACCTACCGGTAAAAAGTAGCCTATGTTCATCAGGGATAATATCGGCTTCTAAAGGTAAAAATTTTTTTCCAATCGGTCCAGTAGTTTCGGAGCCTATTCAATACAAACAAATAATCAAATCTTTCCTCTTTACAATATTAGTGTAGATGATTAATTTAATATTTTTTTTACCGTATCGGGTCTAAGTCGAAGAAGGTTTTTTCAAAAAATAAAATAATTTAGTCGCCGCTTTACAATGGACGTTGATTTTTTGTTTGTATTACCTTTTACTATGAACCATATTCTTAAAAATAGGGGAGTTGGGCGTTAACAAATGCAACTCGGTCATAGATTAAACATAACTTACTTTCGCAGGTTCAGAATGGGGTGGAGTAGCGTTAGAGCGTCTCGTGCGCGAGACTCGCGCTAGACTCCGCACGTGGCGCCGCTACTGGAGCCAGCTGCCCGCGCTGCTGTGTACTAGCGCTAGCATCACGTCCGCGCCCTGTTTCAACGGGAGCGCTGTGGGAAGGTAGGCTTAGAAAAAGATGGAATAAATCATCCTTCTTTGTCAATTTTTTACACAGGTTAAACAGATAGGGGAGCATTAAACAGCTGATTTACAGGGCTATAGTAAAATAAAATGGAACATATTGATCGTTTTAACTCTCATCTAATTACTAGCTGTTGCCCGTGACTTCGTACGCGTGGAATAACGGAATATTAAAAACCATCCCACGGAAATAGTTCATTTTTTCGGGTTGAAGAATAACCTATTGCTAGATCGTTTTGCTCCGCGGCTTTAGCTTTCAACCCAGAGGTTTGCGTGGCGACCTTAGCTTACAAAGAGAGTCTAACTCTAATGTATTCCACATTCCTCCAGTTACTTGAGTCTGACCATCATAGCGCGTATGTCTTCTCCTACGCGAGAGTAGCTCCACCATAGCGCGTATGTTTGTTCGATCGTAGCGTTTATATCCCCCAGTTAGGAGAATGTAAAACCGTATGTTGGATAGTACCTAGGTTTTGAGACAGAATCTCCCAGAATGTAGCTCTATTTTAGCGCCTATATCTCTCTTCCTCCTTCCAGCTACGAAAGACGATATTGTATTAAAAAAGTGCGAACTACGAGTTGAACTAACGTAGCACATTTGTCCCCAGTTACACAGTAGGGCCGGCGGGCGAAGGTTCCGCGGCTTTGGCCTCCAACCCGGAGGTCCGCGGGGCGGCGCTGGCGGCGGGCGCGGCGGCGGCGCGCGCGCAGCTCGAGCGACTACGCGCGTTGACGGCGCATATGAAGGACGCGTACAACGGCGTCGAAGTGCAGTGGAGAGAGACAGGTAACTATAAAATATATACTTGAAAAATTTTGTTTTGTCCCGCCTGAGACAAAATTGTTCAAGTTTATATACTGATATTATAAGTGCAATTAAGTTGCTAAAATATCAAATAAAGTATATAAAATATATATATACTTTATATGATATATTAGCAATATAAATGCAATTATAATATGAATATTAATATAACTTCTAACGTGATCCTTACGACGCGACGTTCTTATATTATAAAAAGTCATATTAGGGGAATAATTTAAATGCTATCACCAGAAGCGACTGAGAATGTATGAATAAAAAAAAATTACTACTTATAGCACTTTTTTACTATAAAAATTATACCCACGAAAAACTTTTTCAACTTGAATTTGGGCAGTGCAACACAAACAATGACACAGCTAAATTTATTACCGCCAATTTCATTTAGATATTTACTGCTAGTTATCTTATCAACAAGGTAGTTTGTTGTGTTCACATATCAAATGTATTTCGTTATGTTACCCTTAAATCAACTGAGTCCGTTTTAACATATTTTTATATCTACAGACAGCCCAGCGGAGTCGCAGCCGCGACAGGACTTCGTGGACGCGGGTTCGGGTTCCGGGTCGGGCGACCGGGATGACGACGACGACGGAGACGACGAAGACTTCGAGTACCCAGAGCCAGGTAAACTATAACACTGTTAATCACCATCATTGATGTAAACTGCCAAGTAGAGTTAGATTCGCTCACGAATTAATTTAATTTGATTATTTTCGAGTGAATGTATAGACATCAGCACGTCAACCTACCACAAAAGTTTTCTCAATTGATATTGATATCTACTCGTTGGAATTAAAGTTGAAAATCAATTCAATGACCTTTAACTTTTTGGGTAGGTTGACCTGCCGTTGTCTATCCAACTTAATTTGTTGTAAATATTTCAAGCGTTTACCTGTCACAAGTGTACAAATGTGGAGTTGCTTCGTTCGTACGCGTGGAATTTTATATCTCAATATATCATGGGAACCATCTCCGTGCCAAGTTTAATTTAGATTTTAACCCATTCTGGAGTGATTCTTAATTCTGAATTTCGTCCTTTCCATTTTGTTGCAGCTGCAAAAGTATGTAAACACTTTTTGGTTTTACCAACCTTATGTCGTTGTATTAAGAGTCAACATTAGTTAGAAGTGTATCTATACAGGGTGTAACAAAAAGCTTAACGAAGCCTTAAACCTCGCATTCGGTTCATCAGACCAAATCATATGTAACAAAAATACTTGATTTATTTTAATTACAAAATAAAATGACTTTTTTTTTGTAATTAAAATAAATCAAGTTTTTATTGCCCGCAATGTATAGCGCGCACAAAGCGATACAGACGAGGATTGTGACCTAACTTCATTCAATCAGGTATGCGTGCGCGCGGTTAATTGCGGGTTGCTCTCTTTAAAGCTTTTTTATGAAAAAGTTTCAAAAATGAAAAAAATTTCCAACATGTTTCTAAAGAAAAAAGTTTAGTAACAACAAACAGAAGCTCTTCATGCAAAGATCTTGCAAAAAAAAATTCACTTTGACCCTCAATATCTCTGTAATGATTCATTACCCAGGTATGGTTGGAAAAAAAAAGATCGTACAAATGGGTAGAATATGTGGTATTCGGCTTTGTTAAGCCTTTTGTTACACCCTGTATATACTTTTGCAGCTGATTGTACACATCGGTTTTTAAAGTGTGGCTTGCACCAAGGTCCCTAGTATTTTTCTACATTTTCTTGTGTCCAACCATCAAAACATCCATCCAAATCAGTGGGATTAACCCGTCAATTACTTTCAGGTTCCGGCCACATCCCTCCAGAGTTTGAAGAATCCGACACGGAGCCCGACCAGAACCCGCCTGCAGTACCCGAAGCCCCGTTCGTGCCGAGTGTCGTCGACCCGCCGGCAACGAGCAACGTGAACGTCCGGGGCCGTGTCGGCGACGAGCCCGAGAGGTCGCCGGACGAGACGGCGAGGGAAGCCCCGGTCACCGGCGCGGCGGACCGACCGTCGCTACAGAGGGCGCTGTTCACGTACGCGCTGCCGGTCGTGTGTGCGTGGTTCGGGTCGATAGTGACTGATTTGTTCTAATGACAGTGCGAGTGTGTTACTCGGATTACGGAGTGTAACTCGGTTCCTGTGACATTCGATTTTGATAGTGATTTGTGGAGCGATCAATGTGAAACGATTTAGATTCGACCACGATAATAAGTGTCACTGCTGCTAATGTAAGATTGTCTTAACGAACAGTCATTTGTTTAGCAGATTCAAGTATTTTTAATTTTGCCGGGTCTTATATGTATAGCTTATTAATCATTCGTGTCTTTTGTGATCAGTCGTATGATCTCTTAAAACCCGGTAAAATATATTTTTTGTTCACATACTAAACTGCTAATTATGTCTGTCTGAACTATTATACACAATGCAAAAAATTTAATAGCGCTGTTTTCTGTAAATTTGCAATTACGCAACCCGCCAGTGTCGGAAACGCAAACGGCAGTTGGTTCTAATTATTGTGGTCGAGTCGAGTACCTACTTTACTTTTATAACACATACCGTTTTCACTTAATCCAAAAAAAAACAATTGATTATATGAATAGTCTATAAAGTTCATATTTCAAGAGAAAACTGAATTTAATATGTTTTTGACGATCGCTCCGCCTTTCCTAAAGAACTGAGATACGAAATCACCGTATAACAATCAACGTAGCTGGTTTGTAGGTAGCCTAGTCATACAGAGGACGGCCGGCGACGCCCGCGCCACTGTGATATAGTTGAGTGACTGATTTCGGAACTAAACGATGAACTATCAACAAATTGAAATATACACAATTCTGTGTAGTGAATTAATTTATTTGAAACAATCCTTTACGTGAACGACAATAACATTGGACATTTTTAGTTTTTCGTATCGCAACATGTGTTGTTTTACAAATAAAAAAAATCATTCAGCCAAATTTACGTATTTATTGAATTTTAATGATCTTTTTCTTTTGTAAATAATAAATGTAAAATATAATTGAACTAGATAGTGAATGTATGTTAATCTTTCCTGGTATGTATGATGTATGTGCGTTTTATACGGTGTCTGTGTGATGTCACGTTATTATTTTCGTGATAACGCATTACATTTTGAATGTTTATAAATAATACATGTACATAAATTTAGTCATAGCGCTTAAACTTAAGAGACTGATTTGCTTTCAAAAATATTTGTTTGAAAATATAGCTTATTTCTTTCAAGCTAGAGTTTCAACTAATTTTTAAACGACTGATGTAATGCTATGTACTAATAATAATTGCTTTTTAGTTTATTATTATTGTTTTACGATTGGGCGATTAATAATCGATTTATTTTTACAATAAACTTCTTAGGGCCGGTTAAATTATGTTTACATACCTTTAAAATAACTTAAATTTACAAAAAAATAATTCATTTATTGAATTGGTGCTTTGTTTTTGGATGTGTGTAAAATATATCCGGCAGCCATATTTGCTTTAATTCCTTTCGGTCGCCCTTTGTAGCACTTGTTATTTATTAAAAACAAATTTGGCTTCAGCTTTACTTTGCTAGAATATTATATTGTTTTAGGAAACATTATAAGTAATATTGGATAAGTTATTTTATCTCGGAGCTAATAGTTCGCGTCTATATATTGTTAAGTCCTAAGCAACTTCGATATTATTAATCTATCCTCAGATGGGACATGAAACAATTGAAAACAGTTGAGAATTACACATTTTAAAGTAGCATTTTAAATCTATATTATTTCCCTGCCATCTACTGTATATTAATAACACGCGTCAGGAAACTCATTAATTACACACGATAATCAGTTGAGCGAGATACGAAGTCAATGCCCTAAGTGCCACAGAGCTAAGAACATACTAATTGTAATGAACTTAAAAAATGTGTAACTTTGAGAAAACATTTTACGATAATCCGATTTAATAAATTAAAAATCATTGGGATGTCTTAGCTTTTGCGTATGCGATGTTTAAAAAAAGGTTAGGGTCTACATTTGGCTGCGAACTATAAGCTTCCAGGGACATTTAGTGAACACGCCGAGTGTGTCTCTGTAGCGAGTGTAGTCGCTCGTACAGTATAATGCCCAGTGTACGTAATTTACCATCAAATAAGTTTGAATGTAAAGAATTATATTTGTTAATCAAAGACATAACCATTAGCCATATTTGGTTTTACTAGTAGATCTTAATATGGCAAAACAACCTTCGTTTGATTTGTCAATTTTTAAATTTAAATTTAATCAAAACGGTTTTAGATTTAATTTCCACCTTAAGTGTAAAAGAAAGGTCTTGTGTCAATCCTTCTTACGAAACAGACTTGCGTCAAACATAAAATAGTCTCGTCTTTTTTTATCATAGGTTTTTTGATATTCGCTGGAAGAAAATAAAACATTCATATCCATGTTAAGATTCTGATTCTATGTGCACGAAAGAATAGACTAGTGAAACCATTTTTTTTATTTATTGTAGCTAATAGTTTAAAATTCGGATATCGAAAGATTTATATATATAATGTACAGTTAATAAGTCCTAGGTAATAATATATGTGTCAGAGATCAAGTTATAATGCATAAATGCGCACAATATGTAACTTAATATTTTTCCAGTTATATTTCTAGACCCGTAGATTGTGCACTGCGTATATCAAATCATATCTTTGATGATTATAAATGTATATAAAATCATGGCAATTCTGGTGTATTAAAATAATTGAGTCATATAAAAAAGTTGGCTTTATTTCATTAATCAACTACCATTTAAAAGCATAGCACCTCATGCTTTCTCATTCTTATCGTGGAACGTGACCTGATCACAATTATAAAGGCTTCATCAATATCATTAAAAGCAAGCGATCAGCCGCTAACCTAAAACTATTCTGGAATATTGAGTTGAAATTGATGAGGCTCCTTTCGCCAGCCAAAAGACAGGCACCGCCATCTATTGGTGGCATGGGAAACTACTAATAACTAAACAAAGTGCCCTATGATTCTGAACAAAGATCTGTGCTTCCCCAGACAAGTGGTAAAGGACGAATCCTATTGTATACTATGTTATGTTGCACTACGGGTGAAATTGCAATGTTAATTAATTAATGGTTTTGATATGTCACGATATGCTGAGGTAGCATTGATGTAGATTTAATAGTAAAAGTGGTAAAAGTTCTTAATCACAAGCTGATTATCTTTGAGGGATATTATTTCATGAAAATATGTATATAGGCGACTGTTTCTGTATGACTCAAATGCTTGCAAGTATACCGTGCAAGCTGCGGGGACCAAACCACTGTTCAGTGCGATGTGCCATCTACTTAAGGGTATGTAATACATACATAAATGTATCTATATTCTGTGACACATAACACCACCACATGATTGAATTGACATATAGTGCGTTCTCGATGGAATCATTATATTAAAATGATTCCACTGAGAGATTACCGCCATATAAAAAAAAATCATTATAAGTTATAAAATGTTATATGTAATACATTAATATTTTAGGCGAATATGTAAAAAGGTTGAATAAGAGATGGATTCTAAATTTATCTCAGTTTAGGAATGCGTTATAGAATCTGTGTACCCAATTTTTCGTAGTATGATTGTTATTCATTCTTGGGCAAGAATAATTAATAAAATAGATAGAATATATCTCAAAATTTCAATGTATATAGTCGACTATGTATACTGATTGCAATTATTTATAGAATATGAGCTTTTGTTTTTATATATTTGATGGACTTTTAACTTCGATGTTTTTCATCTCAAGATAAAATATAGGTACTTATACAGTAATGAATGGAATAAAATTGTATGTTGTAAATATTTAGCTTGTTTAATGATAAAGATATATGCAAACTTGAGGTATTTTCTCCTTTTGATTTGTGACATAACTTACAGTCAAATGACAATATA
Source organism: Anania crocealis (assembly GCA_949315895.1). NCBI lineage: Eukaryota > Metazoa > Arthropoda > Insecta > Lepidoptera > Crambidae > Anania > Anania crocealis. Next base: position 4,613,357 of record OX438880.1, read on the forward strand.
AAGAATTTTATTTTATAGCAAATGAAATAAGGAAATCAAATATCAAAAGCCGATTATGTCGAAGGCATTAAACGTTACTAGATAATGTAGTTTTTATACTGTTTGTATTATATCAGGGTAACAAATTGAATCACTGCCACGTTGATTTCAAAGTATGGTTTGATTGCAAATGTGTTTACTATAAAAAACCTTTAAAAATAGGCATGCTATTTACCATATGAACTTTATTTGATATTTTAGCAACTTAATTGCACTTATAATATCAGTATATAAACTTGAAAAATTTTGTCTCAGGCGGGACTCGAACATGCATGCGAGGAGATGCGGGTTCGAGTCCCGCCTGAGACAAAATTTTTCAAGTTTGTATACTGATACCATATGAAGTTGTATCGTATTATAATTTTTGTATTATATTACTTCTTTTTAATTGGATATTTTTACGGTTGAAACAACTTTCACCTTAGAACCAACATTAGAACAAAAAAACACCTAATCAGCTCTTACGACCCGAGTTCACCAATACTTAAACGGCCGGTAAACATAGATTGACGATTAATTTGACACAATTCCCATACAAAATATGTCAAATAATATTTTTAACACTGTTTAAAACTTAAACGTCTGTTGGTGAACATCGACCTAAGCCTTGTACAGTCAGTCTGCACATTAGGCTGAACATTTTTATTGCAATCTCGCACCTATGTGAATGACGTTTAGGTGCCCCAGTGTATCTGATGTGAAACCTTGTCGTGGTTTAAAAACAAATAACCACTTAAACAATTTGGGCAGTGTGGTCATGCTTATGCATCTTGTAGGCGCTTGAGTGAACATTCGAATCGGAAAATAAACGTATTCGTTAATCTGTATCTCACCAATAATGCCGTAGTACGTAATGATAAAAATAACTTCAAAAAGTATGATTTAAAAAAAATCGTTTACATACGAGTAATTACAAATTTGTAAAGGCAGCATAAAGTTGGTATAAAACTGATGCGATCTTTATCAGACGTGACAAGGTTTCTTGTAGTCTAAGATCCCACCATACAAGGACCTTCACCGAGCTGTTTATTGGAGGAAAAGTATTTTATATACAATTAAATATGCCAAAAAATATATTGCAAATGGGTTGCCTAAAAAATTTCAGTCCAGAGTAGAAATTTGTCTATTAACCAAACCAGTAAAAAAAATTAAATTAAAATAAAAAAAAATTGTTAATTAATCGTACTCTGGACTGAATTTTTTAGTCAACCCATTTGCAATATATTTATTGGCATATTTAATTTTATATAAAATACATTTCATTCAATAATCAGCTCGGTGAAGGTCGTTGTATAGTGGGATCTTAGACTATTGGGAAAAATCTAGTCAGGTGTTCGTAATGTCAGTGTTGCTGTGTTAGCATAATAACGGCGTATGTTTTTCTCAAGTTCTTGTGACGTCTGCTCTTATTATAAAGCTATGTAACGATTCCATTTTTGAATCTTGTTAGTCCTCAAGTATACGCGAGATAAACTGTTTTTTTTTTAAATTTGATCGCTGTCAACCGAAATGCATACGATGTATATGCGCATACGTACGCAATCCAGCCCGTTCCAGACGAGATCCTGAACGTAGTCGCGAACGCATATCCGTTGTTTCGGTGTAAATAAAAACTTAGTTTCAATCAAGTTGTCCGAATAAGTAAACAATTTGGTTCAGTGTTGTAGACTCTTGTCTGATGTTCTATTCTTTAGTTCAGCTATTTTTATATTGGTTGGAACCTAGTCTATTTTTTTTCTTAACACGTTCCGGGACAGTATGCTAGACACAATTGAAGTTTTATTGTTATCACGTCGACAGGCGGTTACTGTCCCGGGATGTGTTAAGGGAATTGAAAAAAATATTCATATATTCATTTAATTTATTTCAAACTTGGCGTTGCGTTACTATTTAATTATATGTTAACTGCCAGTTATATTGTCAATTTTTGGACAGAGTACTCAACCCATTAAGCAGCTTGTAGGTACTTTAAAAGGTTGATTCTCGTCTTGTATTTTCAAGTTAACACACAGATATAAAATAAAAATCTAGATACACAATAAGCCCGAAAAACTGTGCCCACTACATAGGCAGTAGCGTTCAACTTTATGTCATATGAATAAGGTTGAATTTTCTTTGTGGCTGGTATGAATCATGCCGAGCTACTTAGATTCAATTGGCGACATATTAATGTGTCATTCTTGTATGGATCTGTGTATCTAATTAATAAAAATAAATAAAAATCTGTAACCGTTAGAAGTTATTGTTACGAACCAAAAAACAAATTGTGCAAATATAAATATTCGGAAAGTGTTTTGGAATTATGTTAATCGAAGCAATAGTATAACAATTTGTAGATTTAATAAATTTTTATAAAGATATATTATTATGTAGGTATAAATTTGTGTACATAAATAAAAAAATAACATGTATTTCTTGTTTTATTTGTTTTCATTTTGCAAATCACAGTTTGTTACCGATTTTTAGTAAACAATGCCCCTTTTAAGAAACAACACGAACCGAGCTTAGATGTCTATTCTTACATCTCAGGAAAACCAGACTAGACTTCTAAACTGTGTTTAGAAATACGTGTAAACTCCATGTAACATCACTCGATTTAACGACAAACTCTTCTTTCTTTGGTTGTTTAGCTTGTTTTTTCCATACAATGATACACTCCGTATAGCATTAATACCCACTCTCAATAACGACAACAATTAAGTAATAAAAAGTACATTTTAAGACGCTGACTGCAGCCGATGACCTTGAGCAATAAACACGCCCACAAATTTATTCGCCTTTGAATTTCTTTGGAACGCGCCGCAGCTATCACTGTCAATTCCCGTAGGAGTGACAGAGAAAAAGCGCATGGAATAGAAGGGCCTAAGTGCCAAACAACAAAATTCGTTGTGCAATTTAAAATTGCCATTTTATTAAAAATCTAAATCAGCCATTTGCTTAAGCAACATGTAATATACAATATAGCAAAATTTTATTATCATTGTTATACGGACTGCTGAGAAAAATGGTAATTTATGTATTTTCAGAGGCCACTTTGAGATTTTTTTCTATCGAGAAAAGTTTTTAGAATCGTGTTTTGGAAACAGCCACCTGGTCGAAAATATGATCAATTACAACTACATAGAATTTGGCAACAATACGAGCCATAGGCTTAAAGCAAAACAATCTTCATTGAGCTCAATTTGGCTCATGTCAGCGTCTTAAGTTGCCAAAATGAGTGAAAATCGCACAGCTGTGTACGTTCTTTTGTCGCTTTATTATCCTAGCCCGTAATTAACACGACTGTCGGCATCATACAAACCAAACTTTCTAAGAAATTCGTTCTTTTGTTTACAAATTGGGATTGCACGTGTTAAGACTGTTGTCGACCATGACTAATAAGTAGGAGTCATGGATTTAGTACGCTATCATATTCTTAGTTGCTAACAAACTTTCCAACTGTAAACATGGCTAGTAAAAGAAAATCACTGTGTATTGACGAAAAAGTTTTACTGATACGTGAAATAGAAACGGGAGAGAAGATAAGTGATGTTGGCAGACGCTTTGGATTTAGCCGCTCTACCGTGTCCACAATCTTGAAAAATAAAGAAAAAATTCTCCAAGCAGAGATGGAGGGGAAATCTTCCAAAAAATTAAAGAAGCCTAAATACGAAGATTTGGATCAAGCTATACTATCATGGTTTCACCGACAGCGTCAGAATAATATGCCTATCTCGGGGCCGATCGTGAAAGCTAAGGCGGAGAATTTCGCTGAAGAAACTTGGTTTAAATTCTTTCAAAGCATCAGAAGGATGGCTCGGAAAATTCAAGCAACGTTATAATATCAACTATGGTAAAATAAGTAGAGAAGCGCGAAGTGTTGATACAAAAGTTACTCATGCATGGATTAATACAGTGTGGCGAAAATTGTCAGAAAAATACGCCCCAAGTGACATTTTCAATGCTGATGAAGCAGGAATTTTCTATAAGTTGACTCCAGATAAAACTCTGAAATTTAAAGGGGAAAAGTGTGTGGGAGGAAAGCTCTCCATGGAACGCATTACGGTGCTTGTGACTGCTAATATGGTTGGTACAGAAAAAAAAAAGCTGGTAGTAATAGGTAACACAAAAAAATCCTTGCTGTTTTAAGAACATTAAAAAATTGCCAGTGACTTTTTGAAGAAGAAGTGCGAAAGTGGGATTCAGAATTAAAAGGACGAAAAATTTTACTACTTGTTGACAACTGCCCTGCCCACCCGTTTATATCAAACCTTCAAAACATAGAGTTGGCATTTCTTCCTCAAAACACCACTAGTGTCTTACAGCCAATGGACCAGAGTGTAATTAAAAGCCTCAAGGGTCACTACCGAATGAAATTATTGATGGAACTAGTCGGATCTGAGGGTAAAACTTCTGTTAATATGCTGCAAGCAATCAATTTTTTATCAAAAGCCTGGGAAAATGTTACACCCAAAACTATACAGCACTCTTTTCGACATGCTGGACTTTGCACCAATACTAATAATGAGGTGGATACAAAACCTGAGTTTGACAGCGACGATGACCTTCCACTAACTGAGTGGATGCAACAGTTCAACATGGCAGGAAATTTTACGGAAAATCTTCAAACCTACATCGAAGTAGACGACTGCCTACTTACAACAGCTTCACTCACAGACAAAGAAATTTTGGATTCGGTACGAAAAACTGAGGATGAGGAACAAGAAGATGAAGAAGATGAGACGGACGAGCCGGAGCCTCCGCCAAGCATTAAAAAAGCTCTAGAAGCGGTTAAATTATTGGAAAAGTACTTCCTTTATTACCAAGATGCCTCAATATGGCAAGATGTGAATAAAACAAGTAAAATAATACAACAAATTACTGGTGCAGCAAAAGACGTCAGACAAAAATAACAGAATATACGCAATGGCGTTCAAATAAGGTTATTTTTTATGTAATAACTACTATAGTCCATAAAATTTAGCTTGATTAGAATGACACCTGTCAAAATGAGGTGACTAGTGATGGGACTGACTCGACTGATCAAACGAAAAAAAACAGATAAGGCATATAAAATAAAATGAAAATCAGATATATTAAGATTTAACAGTAAGTCAGTGTCGTGATCATTATGAGAATAATTGTAACAATCATGAAAATCAATTAGAAAATTTTTATCGCATAAAGAATCTAATAAATTTGAAATTCTTTCGTCAACTATTAATAATTGCAAATGGATGTTCTAAGCATCAACCAATGCTCATTAAATCATTTGTAACATTTATGTTACATTACTTCGATTTTGAAATACTGTTAGTCAGTAGATTTCGATTTGTCGATTTTACCTTATCACTAGCGATAAAGAAAAATGACGTAACCTTGTAAAGACGTCTTTTCAAGTTAGGTGTAATTTTTGTGACTGGAATATTTTAATGATTTTAACTTTGAATATCTATCATATATAATTAAATTGATTAATATGTACAGCAATGTATAAAAAAAAATCTTAACATGCCAGTTACCAATATATTTTCGTGTGCAAATGTGTTTCACTGGTGTGACGCTGGTACAAAGTTACGTCGTCTCCAAGAAGCTTAAGCTTCTTGGTCGTCTCTTTCAGTGAGAACTGTCATTCTAATCAAGCTATATTTTAAGGACTATAGCTTGAAATAAACTTTTTCTTTTCATTCTTCTTTCCATTTAACTACAACTCTCTATAACGCCATAAAATGTACAGTCCCTTTAGTGTCGTTATATAGAGTTTACACTGTATATCATATTTTATTCAGTAGAAAATTTAATTATTACTGAACTAATTTGTCAGAAAAGTAGAAAACAATATCGGCAAAGAAATGGGCTTTCCTATGCCAACATGTATAAATGTTGAATACGATAAAAACACAGAACATTGATACAATCAGAAACGCAGGCAACGTTAAAGTGTCTGATTCTAATTAGAATAGTGAAATAAATAAGTCTCAGTTTTGCTTAATACTTTATTGTACATAATATTATTATAAAAATATATACGCTTACGTTAGACTTACATGGTATTTCAATATCAGGTGAATATTTTACTCTTTCATAAGAAAGTTTTATATCAACCAACAAGGAAACTTTATACACACAACATAAATACGAAAAATTTGATAAAATCAGTTTTATTTCTGCAAATAGGCCCCAGGAGGCGCTTTTACACGTCCCAATATTTAAACCTACCACTGCTTCGGGACAAATGTGGGCTAGTGCCGAGAAGAAGCAGCGGAAGAAACTCGGTCACTATTGTCAGCCTCTTTATAAATAAACATGTTTACATAAGATGTATGCCAGTGCGAGCTGGGACAATTTAAAGCATTTATATAATCATTAATAGTATAATAGCCCTTTTTCATTAAAACAACTTTGATATATGATTTGAGTTCATGTACAGGGAGTTCAACAATTGACAGTGGCAATTTATTGAAAATACGAATACAATTTCCCATGAACGAATTACCCACTTTTCGCAGTCTGAATCCTGGAACGGCAAGTTTATCTTTATTTCGGGTATTGAAATTGTGTACGTCACTATGTTTGACAAATAACTCTAGGTTTTTACGGACGTACACGTACATAATGTTTTCGAAAATGTATTGAGAAGCAACTGTAAGTATGTTGATCTCTTTGAATAGCTAACTTAGAGAGTCACGGGGTCGAAGGCCGTAAATAGCCCGCACAGCACGTTTTTGCAATATAAAAATAGACTCAATATCTGCCGCTGAGCCCCATAACATAATTCCGTATGACATTATACTGTGATGATATATTTTACTCGCGACTTTGTAGGAATGGAATTTTGAATCGTGTATCTATTAGCATTAAATTCATTTTCCGGTAAAGTATTCAATACGGTTCTTGCCTCTTCGATGGAAACCCAAATGAAATCAAAACTATAAAATGAAACACCTGACACCTGCAAGCAAGCAAACGTAAGACATAAATTCGTGGTAATTTTATTCATTGTATACTCCTAAACTGTTTTCTAATAAACAATGGTGTACTTACATTGTCGGCAAATTGTTAAGTTGGTAACTTCTTTTATTCGAACTATAGAGGTAATGAGTCTCAAATAATCGAGTTGTAAAGGTTGTAAAATTAAACATTGCTATGTTCGAGATACAGAGGTAAAATTTTATTTTTGTATATAAATTCGAACAGTTCGAAGTGTCATTTTTCTATGGGACTCTTCTTATTTTTACCTGGCAAAGCCAACAGGAAGGGAATGAATTCAGCAGTCTATGTATGTAAGTCAATGATATTTAAAAAGTATAGATAGGTTATGCCCTTACAAAACTATCGAAATATCTGTGCCGCTTGCGAACAACTGCACACATGCGTAATTCTTATTTGTCCTTGTCATACTCGCGAAAAGAACAATTACTTTCTCTTTCACGGATTTGAAAAGACGTCACAATTGTGACGTTTTAGGGACGCATATTGAGATGCGCATGTAACATATCTATTACTTTTTAAATATCATTGATGTAAGTATTTATGTGGTTCCACATTTGCGGCTAAACTACTGAGCCAATTTCGGCGAATGAGGTATCAATCGATTCCATATTACATTCCTTAGGTAGTCTGTACTAACTAGGTAGTTGGTGCTTCTGTTAAATAAAAGCTACATGGCGAATGTTACGAAAATATATTTGTGTGCTTTAAAAAAAACTTATAGTTTAAAAACTAAAAAAACACGCTTTTAAAACAGACTGAACTAAAAAATTAAAAATAAAACTGTAGTAATCAATTGAAAAATTCATATTATTGTACAAAAAGCGTGGGGTGCCTGTTATGATATCCACAGATATAGTAAATTATTGATAAAATATTTACAACAATCTAAATCAAGCACCCCACGCTTTTTGTACAATAATATGAATTTTTGAATTGATTACTACAGTTTTATTTTTAATTTTTTAGTTCAATCTGTTTTAAAAGCGTGTTTTTTTAGTTTCTTAAACTATAATTTATTTTTTACTTTTTAGTTTAGTTTATAAGATTTGATTCCTTCTTTACCGACTGTAAGTCCAAAGCTATATACATACATACATACATAGATACATACATACCCCCGATTTTATTATCCAAGCTAATAAAAGCGTGGTAAAAAAGTTTGCATTCATAACGAGTGAGGTATGAAATGAAAGAAGACAAAATTCTCCGTACCCAAATTTTTCAACAATACAGCATACATACAGGATCACTTTAAAGTCATTGCATTTTCGAAGTGCGGTTAAAGTTTTTTTATACTATTTATACTTGTTCAACTACAAATACAAACAATAAACGAATCGCTGTCAATTTTATACAAAAACTACACTTAAACTAAGACACTTAAAGTTCATAATCGCTTACTCATCGTCGCTATCACTGTCCGATTCCTCGTCGTCCTGCGAGTCTGTCTCGTACTCCTCAGAATCTGAGCCGAGCCAGTCCGGTAGCGACGGCTGTTCTATTATTGTCTTCCACTCGTTTAGTTTGTGGAGATCTGGGGGTAGAACGGTAATGATAACAAAAGTGATAAATAAAACCGGCCAAGTTCGAGTCGTATTCGCGCACTAAGGGTTCCGTACCAAAAAGGCCAAAACACGGGTTTGTTGTATGGGAGCCCCCTTCTAAATATTTATTTTGTTGTTAGTATTTGTTGTTATTGCGGTAACAGAAATACATAATTTGTGAAAATTTCAACTGTCTAGCTATCGCGGCTCTTGAGATACAGCCTGGTGACAGACAGACGGACAGACAGCAAAGTCTTAGTGATAGGGTCCCGTTTTTACCCTTTGGGTACGGAACCCTAAAAATCAAGTTTACTGTACCAGAGTATTGAGGCCATGGCGCAGTGGGATGAGAAGACTAGAATTGCAAATTTTCAATCATTGCTTTGGTTTGTGATGATCTCCAACCCACATTTGGCATGGCGATTATGCCAGTACCCATCATTACTGTGGTAACTTGAATTCAATGATGGATGCCTTTGCCTTGGCTGATCAGGCAAAGGAATAAACTAATACGTCTAGAAACTATTTAGTAAAGACTAAATAGATAGATAGATAAAATCTTTAATTGCAAGGCAATAAGGCACACAAGATAAAATCACACAGTTTAGAAAGTATCAAAGGCTTGCAAAGCATAATGCGAGCTTTTTCAGACAGGTAGTTACGTATCTTGTAGATAACTTTCAAGCAAAAAAAGCTTCTCCACCAGGCTCGCGACATGAATCTCAAAACGCATCTGGCTGTCAAAAATGATGCCCAAATTTCTCGCCTCATTCACTCTATCAACCGGAAACACTACAGGGTGTAACAAAAGGCTTAACGAAACCGAATACCACGTATTCTAACTATATGTACGATTTTTTTTCTAAAACACCATACCTAGGAAATGAATCGTTACTTAATGTTTTTTTCATGAAAATCTTCTGTTTGTTGTTACTAAACTTTTTTCTTAAGATACCTGAAAAAATTTTTAGAACTTTGCTTTGATAAAATTTTAAATGCTTTAAAGAGAGCAACCCGCAATGAACGGCGCGCACGCACATCTAATTATATGAAGTTAGAAAACAATCCTGGTCTGTAGCGCTTAGTGCGCGCTATACATTGCGGGCAATAAATATGTAGTTGATTTATTTTAATGCCTAAAAAAAAGTCGCTTATCAGCGATTATTTTTGTTACATGACATACGATTTGGTTTGATGAACCGAATGCGAGGTAAAAGGCTTCATTGAGCTTTTTTTTACAATCTGTATAAATTATTAGAAGGAACATACCTAAACTATACATGTCGCTGAGGTAGAATTGCTTGTCGTCTTTTTCTAACACGCCTCCGTAGAGATACAGCGTGGACCTCTGCACGGCCATCATGGCTGACATACGCGCTGACGGACCTGTCTTAGGTTTGACAGTGACAGTGACAGACGAGTCCTCAGATGTCAAGGGGGCGGACGCGCCGCCCAACTTCATGGTGAACACTTCGTCTGTTACCACTGGAAAAATGAAAAGACGGTGTTATAATATCAAGCTCTAACAAATCTATATAAATAGAAAATATTAACAATATCATTTTAAAAGCGGAAAACTCGAGAACGCTTCAACCAATAAAGTTTAAATTAAAAAGAATTAATTACGTACTTTATTGTTGAGGTATAAATAGTAATAATGAATACTAATAAATAATAAACTTTTGACAGAACGAAGTCTGTCTGGGCAGCTAGTCTACACTAATATAAAGAGGAAAGATTTGTATTTTTGTGTGTGTGTATGTTTGTAATGAATAAACTCAAAAACAACAGTGCCGATTTCAAAAATTCTTATATCATTGGAAAGCTACATTCACCCTGAGTTACATAGGCTATATTTATTGCTAGAAAAGATTAGGGATCCTTACTAAAACTTAACGGGTCCACTCGTGCGATACCGGGGGCCTTATTCAGCTATTTCAATTGCAGTTCAATTGTGATTGAATTGGGCGATTTTGACATTTAGCCCATACTAGAACTGTCAAAAACCTGCTATTCAATTACAATTGTGATACGAATTGGTTAGCTGAATTAGGGGCCGGGACGAGCCGCTAGTAAATAATATATTTACTACCTTAATGTAATATATTTTTCTGTACGTGCATTTAAATTGTCACCTTAATCCTCTAAGGTTTAATATGTATATTAACAAGTTCCTGAATCGTTAAAAAATACATTTGGGCCTGGTAGATGGCGCTACTTTTCCGGGCTGGGCATCGTCTGCCGGGACCTCTAGTTTATTATAAATTAACTATTTCTACTTTTTAAGTAGGTATATCTTTAGCCTTATTTTAGGTCAAAATTGTAAACATGTTTGTGATTCCAATAAATATAAAAAAAGAATTTCTAATCTATGGATTTTGAGCACTGCGGTTGGTCGATTCACGGACAACTCCGTCTATCTCCGCTTATCGCAGCGTGCGTCGCTTCTAACGACATTCACAATAAAAACAACTAAGTTCATTATAAAAGCTTTAGAAGCTCTACAATCTCACCAGTGACCGCTTCCTCGGGTTCTTCATGATTGATTTGCGCGGGCGCAGGTTCCGACGCGACTTCAGTACGTAGCGTCACGTGGTGCCACTTGCCAGCCTCCAGGTCCAGCATCTGCAGGTCGTCGCTCATCTCGCCGCGGAGCTCTTCCTCTGTCTCTTCTACGTCCTGGTGGGAGAAAAAACTGTTTTGTAAGGCTTGTTCTTGACTACATACTTAACTCTTAAGAAGAAACCTAAGATGGAGCCCACTCACCCAGAGACACTGGTTCTCCCACACACCCGCGGCACACAGAGGCACTGTGTGGCGCTGGACTCCGGCAGGAGGGGGGTAGCATCCAGGCGGCCTCTTACGAAGCCTACCACCGCAGAGGGATCTGTTAGCCGTCATCATTGGTTTGAAAACGAAAGATGCCGTTGCCCAGGGTGGACCACTAGGAGGTAGATCCCACCACACCACAAACTTGATACTTATCAAACTATACCATAATATAAGAGACGATACCGGTACCACTGTATGGATTTGACTGTGTAGTAAAAAACTGCGACGAGTGAGTTAATTTGTCTGCTCTTAACAACTACCCCCTTATACATTACTTATTCCGTGATAGCGACTGCAACAGTGCCAAAATATTAATAGAAAAAGTTCCGAAAGAATTAACTCTTGTGATCCAATATCGGAAACTTATATAAAATGTGGTGGGGCGTGTAAATAGCTACACCATGTATTAGCGGGGCGGTATCACAACCAAAGATACGTTGTGAGGCGGACAGAAGAATTTACTAGGTAATGTCGGAGAAATAGGATAAAAACGAGAAAATTAGTATTGACTTCCAAAACAAGACACTATCAATTAGGTACAAGTAATGAAAGCCCACCAACCTGCGGAACAGTCCGGATTCACCTGCTTTCTGTATCTCGTCTTTCTCTCTGTGACACCTTTCGTGTATTCTTCTTGAAGTGCGGTATTTTCGATGAATTTGATGATGAAATATTTTCAGCAAAATTTATAATGAGCGGTTCCCGAGCGAGTTATTTTCGGTCTCTATGGCAACGAAAAATCTAACATTGCTAGAGCGCGTGTGATTGGCTGTTAGCGCATCCGGTGCCATCTTCACGAGATTTCAGCCAATCACGGAACTGACAACAAGTACGGCGGGAATCAAAATGTTCCTAATTGACAATGCGATAGCTTTGGAAGTCTATAGAACTACTATTAAATTGAAAAAGAAAGTGGCGTAGAGCAACGCTCTACCACAATGAAAGATAAGTTTACGGATTTTAACTCGCGTATATTTTAGTCCAACCGTGACTTAGAATGCTTTTAAGTGTTCGAAACGTCGGGATAAACTTTAAAAACCAACATAATAAGCGACAATTTGGATCAGTGGTAGTAAACGCTTCTTCTGAGCCATGGGTCGGGGGTTCGATCCCCGCACATTACAAACATTTGTCTGCATGAACATGTCTGTTTGTACTGGTCTGGGTGTTTTTCTATGTATAATAAGTATATATTAAAAAAAAAAGTATATAAGTAAGTTTATCGGTTGTCTAGTACCCCATACGCCAAGCTACTTAATAGTAGCTTAATTTGGGACTAGATGACTCTGTGTGGCCCAGGGAACGGAAAACCCCTTCTTAAGAGTAACCCTATTGAAAAGGTTACCCATGTGATAGGGTTACCCATTTGATAGGGTTACCCATTTGATAGGGTTACCCATTTGATAGGGTTACCCATTTGATAGGGTTACCCTTGTGATAGGGTTACCCATGTGATACCGGTTACCTTTGATTGTGTTAGCTTATTAGTTCGGTAACCTTTCAAATAAGGTTTAACCGCTCTCCACAAATTATGGGTTGCGCATAAAAATTAAACTAGCCTAAAATCATTCCAAAACACTTTATAGGGTCAGCCTATTAAGGGGTTTTCAGTATTGGTAAGCGCTTACCTGGATTAATCGTATTGGGGTACCATATCATCGGGGTAAGCCCGTTGATAAGCTTACCTTTCGGATAGGGTTTTTAAAAACAAGCCTGTTAAAAACCTGAACAAATACCCCTTTAAAGGTTGACGACCATTTGGATCAGCGGTAGTAAACGCTGCTTCTGAGCCATGGGTCGCGGGTTCGATCCCCGCACAGTACAAATATTTGTGTGCATGAACATGTCTGTTTGTACTGGTCTGGGTGTTTTCTATGTATTATAAGTATGTATTTACAAAAAAAAAGTATATAAGTTTATCGGTCGTCTAGTACGCCATACGACAGGGTACTTAATAGTAGCTTAATTTGGGACTAGATGGCTCTGTGTGGCCCAGTGAGGCATGTCTGAAATATTATTATAAAGGTAAGCGGTTCCGGTCCCTGGTGTGGCCTAGCATGGCGTGTTAAAAAAATTTTTTTTTTTCAACAGAGATAGATAACTTACTCCTCCGAAACGGCTTTACTGATTTTTACCAAATTTTATATGCATATTCAGTAGGTCTGAGAATCGGCTACTATCTATTTTTCATACCCCTAAGGGTTGTTCACCCTTAATATATATTTTTTTAATTTTTTGACAACATTTTTTGTTTTTATTTTTTAATAATGTGGCATTAAAAAATACATACAACCCAAAATTTTTACTTTTTTATCACCAACCCCTATTTTTTAATAGCCATTTTAGTAATTTAATTGTATTTATAGCAAAACAACGTTTGCCGGGTCAGCTAGTACTATACAGGATGAAATGTTAACCATTTTCCAAAATTTTTGTAGGTGTTCAGTATCGTATTTAAAGCCCATTTATGAAGTAAAAAATGTGAATCAAGCTTTCACCTGAAAATGTTTTTCGCAATATAGTTTGAATTTTTTACAGTTTTAGGCCTGTTTAGGTATAAAAGAAAAATCAAAAACTTATGATTAGTATCGTAATGAATGGATGTGATGTGCATTGCGTAAAAAAAGTGTTGCTAGGCAGCCGTATCAAAAATTTTAGATTTTTGGCGGACATTTTCTAAGTGCTTTATCTTGACATTTTTGTACTGGGCTATACCAAAAGTAAAAATATTAAAATTTGGAAGGTGGTTGAAATTTCACCATGTATAGAACAATTTACTCACACTAACTCCACCGAACACATAAGCCCTCCCGCTATGCATGTTCACGGCGGCGGCCTGCCCGGCCCGCGCGGGCGGCGCGAGCGGCCCCCCGGCCAGCGTCCGCCACGCGTACCCCCCATTCTTGGCGCCAAGTCTGAACAGCTCTGTGTGCGTTTGTGTCCGTTCGGTTCTGCCTTCTTTGACTCGGGAGAACCCTCCGTAGATTATTAGCTGGAAAACCATAATGTAATGTAGTAATTTGTTGAAATCTTATTGACACGGGAGAATCCCCCGTAGATTATTAGCTGGAAACCATAATGTAGGTAATTTAGTAATTTGTTGAAATCTTATTGACACGGGAGAACCCTCCGTAGATTATTAGCTGGAAACCATAATATAGGTAATTTAGTAATTTGTTGAAATCTTATTGACACGGGAGAACCCTCCGTAGATTATTAGCTGGAAACCATAATGTAGGTAATTTAGTAATTTGTTGAAATCTTATTTACACAGGAGAATCCTCCGTCGATTATTAGCTGGAAACCATAATGTAGGTAATTTAGTAATTTGTTGAAATCTTATTGACACGGGAGAATCCCCCGTAGATTATTAGCTGGAAATCATAATGTAGGTAATTTAGTAATTTGTTGAAATCTTATTGACACGGGAGAACCCTCCGTAGATTATTAGCTGGAAACCATAATATAGGTAATTTAGTAATTTATTGAAATCTTATTGACACGGGAGAACCCTCCGTAGATTATTAGCTGGAAACCATAATGTAGGTAATTTAGTAATTTGTTGAAATCTTATTTACACAGGAGAATCCTCCGTCGATTATTAGCTGGAAACCATAATGTAGGTAATTTAGTAATTTGTTGAAATCTTATTGACACGGGAGAATCCCCCGTAGATTATTAGCTGGAAATCATAATGTAGGTAATTTAGTAATTTGTTGAAATCTTACTGACACGGGAGAATCCTCCGTCGATTATTAGCTGGAAACCATAATGTAATTTAGTGATTTCTTGAAATCTATTTACACAGGAGAATCCTCCGTAGATTATTAGCTGGAAACCATAATGTAGGTAATTTAGTAATTTGTTAAAATCTTATTGACACGGGAGAATCCCCCGTAGATTATTAACTGGAAACCATAATGTAGGTAATTTAGTAATTTGTTGAAATCTTATTGACACGGGAGAATCCCCCGTAGATTATTAACTGGAAACCATAATGTAGGTAATTTAGTAATTTGTTGAAATCTTATTGACACGGGAGAATCCCCCGTAGATTATTAGCTGGAAACCATAATGTAGGTAATTTAGTAATTTGTTAAAATCTTATTGACACGGGAGAATCCCCCGTAGATTATTAGCTGGAAACCATAATGTAGGTTATTTAGTAATTTGTTGAAAGCTTATTGACACGGGAGAATCCTCCGTCGATTATTAGCTGGAAACCATAATGTAATTTAGTGATTTCTTGAAATCTATTTACACAGGAGAATCCTCCGTCGATTATTAGCTGGAAATCATAATGTAGGTAATTTAGTAATTTGTTGAAATCTTACTGACACGGGAGAATCCTCCGTCAAATATTAGCTGGAAACCATAATGTAATTTAGTGATTTCTTGAAATCTATTTACACAGGAGAATCCTCCGTAGATTATTAGCTGGAAACCATAATGTAGGTAATTTAGTAATTTGTTAAAATCTTATTGACACGGGAGAATCCTCCGTAGATTATTAGCTGGAAACAATAATGTAGGTAATTTAGTAATTTGTTGAAATCTTATTGACACGAGAGAATCCCCCGTAGATTATTAGCTGGAAACCATAATGTAATTTAGTAATTTGTTGAAATCTTATTGACACGGGAGAATCCCCCGTAGATTATTAGCTGGAAACCATAATGTAGGTAATTTAGTAATTTGTTGAAATCTTATTGACACGGGAGAACCCTCCGTAGATTATTAGCTGGAAACCATAATGTAGGTAATTTATTAATTTGTTGAAAGCTTATTGACACGGGAGAATCCTCCGTAGATTATTAGCTGGAAACCATAATATAATTTAGTAATTTATTGAAATTTTATTGACACAGGAGAATCCTCCGTAGATTATTAGCTGGAAACCATAATGTAGGTAATTTAGTAATTTGTTGAAATCTTATTGACACGGGAGAATCCCCCGTAGATTATTAACTGGAAACCATAATGTAGGTAATTTAGTAATTTGTTGAAATCTTATTGACACGGGAGAATCCCCCGTAGATTATTAGCTGGAAACCATAATGTAGGTAATTTAGTAATTTGTTAAAATCTTATTGACACGGGAGAATCCCCCGTAGATTATTAGCTGGAAACCATAATGTAGGTTATTTAGTAATTTGTTGAAAGCTTATTGACACGGGAGAATCCTCCGTCGATTATTAGCTGGAAACCATAATGTAATTTAGTGATTTCTTGAAATCTATTTACACAGGAGAATCCTCCGTCGATTATTAGCTGGAAATCATAATGTAGGTAATTTAGTAATTTGTTGAAATCTTACTGACACGGGAGAATCCTCCGTCAAATATTAGCTGGAAACCATAATGTAATTTAGTGATTTCTTGAAATCTATTTACACAGGAGAATCCTCCGTAGATTATTAGCTGGAAACCATAATGTAGGTAATTTAGTAATTTGTTAAAATCTTATTGACACGGGAGAATCCTCCGTAGATTATTAGCTGGAAACAATAATGTAGGTAATTTAGTAATTTGTTGAAATCTTATTGACACGAGAGAATCCCCCGTAGATTATTAGCTGGAAACCATAATGTAATTTAGTAATTTGTTGAAATCTTATTGACACGGGAGAATCCCCCGTAGATTATTAGCTGGAAACCATAATGTAGGTAATTTAGTAATTTGTTGAAATCTTATTGACACGGGAGAACCCTCCGTAGATTATTAGCTGGAAACCATAATGTAGGTAATTTATTAATTTGTTGAAAGCTTATTGACACGGGAGAATCCTCCGTAGATTATTAGCTGGAAACCATAATATAATTTAGTAATTTATTGAAATCTTATTGACACAGGAGAATCCTCCGTAGATTATTAGCTGGAAACCATAATGTAGGTAATTTAGTAATTTGTTGAAAGCTTATTGACACGGGAGAATCCTCCGTAGATTATTAGCTGGAAACCATAATATAATTTAGTAATTTATTGAAATCTTATTGACACGGGAGAATCCTCCGTAGATTATTAGCTGGAAACCATAATGTAGGTGATTTAGTAATTTGTTGAAATCTTATTGACACGGGAGAACCCTCTGTAGATAATTAGCTGGAAACCATAATGTAGGTAATTTAGTAATTTGTTGAAAGCTTATTGACACGGGAGAACCCTCCGTAGATTATTAGCTGGAAACCATAATGTAGGTGATTTAGTAATTTGTTGAAATCTTATTGACACGGGAGAACCCTCTGTAGATAATTAGCTGGAAACCATAATGTAGGTAATTTAGTAATTTGTTGAAATCTTATTGACACGGGAGAACCCTCCGTAGATTATTAGCTGGAAACCATAATGTAGGTAATTTAGTAATTTGTTGAAATCTTATTGACACGGGAGAACCCTCCGTAGATTATTAGCTGGAAACCATAATGTAGGTAATTTAGTAATTTGTTGAAATCTTATTGACACGGGAGAATCCCCCGTAGATTATTAGCTGGAAACCATAATGTAATTTAGTAATTTGTCGAAATTTTTATTCTAGTTATAGTATTTTCAGATTAAAGATGTCCGGTTGTTATGAAGGTTTCACCTTTCGTTGATCAATATAAGTATTTTATAACAAGTGATTTAAGTACTTACGTAATACTTATATAAATTGGACACAATATTTAAAAGAAAATATCAACAATAGACTGATACTTACACAACCTAATTTGTATACAATATGTATATTTATTACAAAACTGACTATTTTTCTGAATACAGATAAGAATATGACGTCATAGTATGTACAACACCATTTTGTATGAAAAATTAAAAACCTTCAAAATTAGATCTTTTATCTTAACTTGGTAACATTCCTTATTTGGTTGGATGCATTTTTTTTAAATACTGTGACTATGGCATTTACCATTAAATAATAAGATGATTCCAACAGATGGCGCTGAACTACTGAAGGCTGCGGTATCGTTTGATTTTCGTTCAAAGGTAAGGTTTATGAGTGTTTTTTTTACTGTTCCCTTTCCAAATAAATTCAAGTTGTTTTGTGGAGTAAACACTTGGTTTCATTAAGCAGATTTGAGCCCTTAGTTTGAAATTATTCTTGATGGATTGTCAGTCATACGAAAACCAACCCTATGTGTATAAACTATACGCACATTATCCGCCGCAGCGGGCAGCATGACCTTGCTTCAAGTATGGGAATCCAACAGAAAGAGTCCACAGTACCAGAAGTCACGGCCGTCAAGCTATTGATATCGGCTTAGAATAGTTATACAAAAAAACCACCTTATGACTATACAGGATACTCACATTATCCATCGCAGCGGTACATGCGGCAAGCTCAGAAACAAGTCGCGTTACAAAGAACTGTATTAAGATACTTGGAAATCTAACACCAGACGGTCTTTGAAGGATAGTCATACGAAAACCAACCCTATGTCTATACACTATACTCACATTATCCATCGCAGCGGTACATGCAACAAGCTCAGTAACAAGTCGCGTTACAACTATAATAAGATGCTTGGAACCAACACCAGACGGTCTTTGAAGGACAGTCATACGAAAATGAACCTTATGTCTATACACTATACTCACATTATCCGCAGCGGGCAGCATGAGGCAGGCCGACCGGGCGCAGGGGCCGCCCGTCGCGACTTTACTCCAAGTACGCGAGTCCAAACAGAACGAGTGTAGATCGTCGAAGTACCGTCAGTCTTACCCGTCGTCGTTGATACCGGCTTAGAATAGTCAAACGAAAACCAACCTTGTGTCTATACACTAAACGCATATTATCCGCCGCAGCGGGCAGCATGACCTTGCTTCAAGTACGGGAATCCAACAGAAAGAGTCCACAGTACCAGAAGTCACGGCCGTCAAGCCATTGATATCGGCTTAGAATAATTATACAAAAAAAACACCTTATGACTATACAGGATACTCACATTATCCATCGCAGCGGTACATGCGGCAAGCTCAGAAACAAGTCGCGTTACAAAGAACTGTATTAAGATACTTGGAAATCTAACACCAGACGGTCTTTGAAGGACAGTCATACGAAAACCAACCCTATGTCTATACACTATACTCACATTATCCATCGCAGCGGTACATGCAACAAGCTCAGTAACAAGTCGCGTTACAACTGTAATAAGATGCTTGGAACCAACACCTTATTACGGTCTTTGAAGGACAGTCATACGAAAATGAACCTTATGTCTATACACTATACTCACATTATCCGCAGCGGGCAGCATGAGGCAGGCCGACCGGGCGCAGGGGCCCCTACCGCCCGTCGCGACTTTACTCCAAGTACGCGAGTCCAAACAGAACGAGTGTAGATCGTCAAAGTACCGTCAGTCTTACCCGTCGTCGTTGATACCGGCTTAGAATAGTCAAACGAAAACCAACCTTGTGTCTATACACTAAACGCATATTATCCGCCGCAGCGGGCAGCATGACCTTGCTTCAAGTACGGGAATCCAACAGAAAGAGTCCACAGTACCAGAAGTCACGGCCGTCAAGCCATTGATATCGGCTTAGAATAGTTATACAAAAAAACCACCTTATGACTATACAGGATACCCACATTATCCATCGCAGCGGTACATGCGGCAAGCTCAGAAACAAGTCGCGTTACAAAGAACTGTATTAAGATACTTGGAAATCTAACACCAGACGGTCTTTGAAGGACAGTCATACGAAAACCAACCCTATGTCTATACACTATACTCACATTATCCATCGCAGCGGTACATGCAACAAGCTCAGTTACAAGTCGCGTTACAACTGTAATAAGATGCTTGGAACCAACACCAGACGGTCTTTGAAGGACAGTCATACGAAAATGAACCTTATGTCTATACAATATACTCACATTATCCGCAGCGGGCAGCATGAGGCAGGCCGACCGGGCGCAGGGGCCCCTACCGCCCGTCGCGACTTTACTCCAAGTACGCGAGTCCAAACAGAACGAGTGTAGATCGTCGAAGTACCGACAGTCTCGACCGTCGTCGTTGTAGCCCCCGAACACGAACAGTTTCCGGCCGAGGAGAACCATGCGGTGGCCTGAACGGGAACTAGGCCCGTTAGAGGATACTACCTGAAAGATATTCCATAATGCTTATAAAAAATGAAGAAGGAAAAAGGCATTGAAAAACAATTTGCGTTTTTTGCTTGAAATGGACTTATAATAAGACATGTGACTTAACTATAATTGCGATTTTCAAGGAAATTGGAATTGAAATGAAAAATAATTAAGGAGTTTTATATAACTATACAATAATTAAATTAAAAAAAAAACCTGTAACTGTTATACAAATAGATTTAAGGAAGTAACTCGCATTTATTAGGATTTCAAATTGTATTTTCAATTTATAATTCGATTACGTTCCGAACCGCTACTACCGCATTTTTGTTCACGGGTATCGTGAGTCATTAATGATGAATCGAATAATAAATCATGAACGCTGGACACTGTGTCGCACTTTATTTAACTCAATCAAATTTTTGGAAAGTTTAAACGTGAATTTGTATTGGACTGATACAACGCCATCTAGTGACAACTTTGCGAAACAAGTTCTTCACATTCGTCCACTTTGATAATGTAAAAATAGCACAAAGCATGCAGATCCATTCAACATTACGTTTACGTGTTCAATGAGGTTAATCATCATCATCAACAACAGTCTGTATTAGCATAGGGAAAGTAATATACCTACTAGAGTACCAAACGCCCAGTCAAGATGTGTTCTCCCAATTCTTTTCAAAATATTACGACAGATTGCGCTAGGAGTCTCGATTTAAATAAAATCACAGACCAAGGTAAATAGTATTTACCATTTGCAAGCAAGTGTGGCTAATGGGGGCTATCGCTAGTGAATTGGCCATTCACTTTTCACTGGTTTTAGCGGGCTTCGTGACATAAATTATATTTTTTAAGATTACCTGCTGGAAAGTGATCTCCTTCGTAAAATTATCGCAAATATAGATTATTTGGCGATTTATGTGAACGCTTTGAAAGCGGAATTAAGAAAAAACGCAAAAATAGGTGGCCTCTAAGAGCAACTATTTCATAGAAGATAGTAATTTATAAATAATAAACATTAATTAGATTCAAGATTTAAAACTTTGTTTCGGCGCCGATCTTATAAAGTCGCCTTTGACAGCTATACTTTTGGACCTCAGTCTACAGTGGCGCCAACTGGTGAGCAAAGAAACGGTAGTCCCCATTGCTATGCTTTGACCATGACATTAACGTGCCGTAAGATGGCGCTTTAATAGCTTTTAATGTACAGAGAAAAATCCAAAGCAAATTATTATAAATACTATTCTAAACTAAAATAAATTATTATTTGTTTTTATTTCTTCATAAATCGTTACAAAAATGCTGTACGTAAAATATATACGTGCTTTATTTTTTACAACAACTGACGGGCAAAAGCATGCTTTGCGACACTAGCGCTACGGAAACAGCAGAACAGTCAACAAATACCCGCAGCAGAGAAAAATTTTGGGTCTCTTTCGATTTAACACGAGCGCACAGTAATGCCATCTATCTATGCTTAATACAGAATTTTAGCTTTCTTCCGGAGGACGATCTTTACTATGAAGATTGGAACTCTAATTCTATTACTTTCCCTATGGTATTAGTTCACTGTTAAACACAGACCCCTCCAGAAGAATTTTACCATATACGCTTGACGAATTTCCCTATTATAACTATTCCTATTATGAATTTCTTCACGTCTCTTCTAATTATTGTTCATTTGATATCTGATGCCTTACTCTGCAACACAAAGCTCGTTTTTACGAATACATCTGTCTCTTTCAGATAATTTAAGACATCGGTATGAGTGATAGGGACAGATGGCTTCGAATATACGGACAATTAGTTGCGGAGTAAGGCCTCTGATACCAGAATCACAGTCCCGTATTATTAGTTAGACGGGTTGACGGTCACAGTTTGGTCTGCCGTAGAAAGAAGCCAGCCTTTTCCTAGCAGAACTCATTTAGTCGCAACTTACGATACCCATCGGAAGGAAAGGAGTCTATTCTTCTAATGTGCAGGCAACACACGATATAAATAAGTTTGATCGAGTAAAACTCGTAATAAACATAGGCTTACCTTTTCCCATTTCTTCTCTGCTAGTGAGAAACACCATAAATCCTTGTAATGATGGAACTGAGTCTCGCTTGGGCTTGTAAACTCTCCTCCAAACACCCACAGTTCACCCCTGCCAAACACGTAAGAATTGAAATGAATAGATAATAATAATAATAGGATTTTAATTCTCGTTTATTTTGGTTTAACCTAATGTTTTGAACACTTTACAGTGTTCATGGTTACAGGCAGACTATTATAACAATTGCTTGAGCTCATATTCGAGTATAGTATTCGAGTAACGAAACGGGGCCTAATAAGTAGAAAAACACTGTTCCTTCTTATTCATAATAACAAACCTATTTTAGCTATTACACTGTTTTGCCTCGTTCTTTCTTAGAGCTGTCATCATTTGAAAGAAAGTGACAAAACAGTGTAATAGCTAAAATAGGCTTATTAGACTGTTTGCCTTTTTTTTTCACTAACACTCTTTTAAATGGTATTGAACGCCTGTTTGTCTAGTGGTTTAAGTATCAGGTCAAGATCTCGGGGATGGGTAATAAAAGTTTTTAATTTTCAAACATCGGGTATGTGACCATCACCAATGATGTCACAAGTATAACTTTAATATAAAATCTTTATTACTGTGACAAGAAGACATCAAGAAAAACCCGTATGTGCTTAGTGCTCCATTTTTAAAACGGTTACTCATTTCATGCCAGTGAAGTCAAAAAAGTATTTTTTATGGTTAAATAATTATGAATTCTTTTCTAGTATCCGGCAATATGCACAATAAAAAATGGTTAATTTTAATTATTTTTTACAAAATATTTTTTTTTTACTTTTATCCATAATAATAACACAAAACAATCACTGGTTTGTTAAAAAAAAGTTGAGCATTAACCGTACTTATTAGCAGGAGTAGCGACTGCCTGGTGAGCGCTGCGCGGCGGCGGCCCGCCGGGCGCTTTTACTTGACGCCACGAGTTCTTCTCCGGGTTAAAGAATAGCAGCTCATTGTATACTACTGTCTGGAAAAATATAGTACAAAATCCATTTATAAATTATAATTCGTTCATCATTTAAAATTTAAGGTATTAACTATGACGATCTCCGTGTCGGAGTGGCGTACACACCGGTTTTCCCGGACGGGTCAAACTAGAAGAAAAGTGTTTGACTGCATTTTCTCAGATCCGAGTGTTTATGGTACTTTCGATGTTTCAGATTTGCTTTGGGATCAGAACATTAATTTATTTATAACTACTAAGTAGCATTAAACAAGTTTAGGGTTCCAAGTCACCAAGGAACAGAAATAAGGTAACACCTTGAAGTTTATAACAGAGGTTTAAGAAAAACTATCACAGCCAATATTAATTGGGTGTTTTTGTTGATCATTCTTACTCTTAAAGCTTATATCATGAATGTAAAAAAATAACACACAAAAATTTCACTTGTATTACGAATACTTAACAGTATTCCTAATGCACTTAATCCCTCGATCGTGAGTTATTCCAGACACAATTAAAATCAATTGTTATCGCGACAACCGGTTGTCGCTTGGGGTTTGAAGCGTTAATTTGATTTTATGAACTGAGTTACTTATTTATACTTTACAACGATTATGCTCAGGGGCAGTATCTGCCTGTCCAAGAAAGTTATACTATTTTACTTTTATATCATTGATACAGTAAAACTGTATTACTTACAGTAAAATAGTATTACTTTCAGTGTAAAAATGCAACAAAAAGGTTTAAAAATCTAGTTTGACATACTGTCCCTGGGTATAGCCGGTTCCAAGAAATATTGGCAAGCATGCTTTACTCTGTTGTGTAACACTTACGGTCTGCCCATTATGGTATTCCCCACCAAACATGATTAATTCATTGGTTAATGGATGTGGAGTCAGTGAAGCATATGCTCTAGGCGATGGCGGGCCAGGCAGAGTCTTCTCAGTGGCTTGTGAACGTTTCGCTTCATCGCGCTCTATCTCAGCAATCACTTTGGCTATATCTTCCTAAAAATTTATAAGTTTAAATTAAATGTCATCGATTTTTTATACATTGATGTGATACAATTACATCATTTTAGCAGAGATACGAAAGAAAAATATTTAACTGAAGCTGAAAAAATTATCTGTGTATAATGTTAGATTAACATAGGTACAATCAATTGATTGGCATACTTACTTCAAAGTAAGGCAAACTAAATAATTTTATGCAATTTTTTGGGTTATTGCTTTGGACAAAACAATTTGAATTATTTATTTTAAAAAGCATGGACTAACCTCTCCTAAATTTGCTAATTCTTTTTTTAGTTTATTGGCTAGTTTCTTTTCCGTCTTAGTGGCAGTTTTTACAGCACCACTAACTTTATTTTTGTTTTTCTTTTTGCCCATCTCGTAAGCTTTAAACTATTCGGAATTTGATTGAAAAATATTATTTTCAAAACAATGCGACTGATTGATTGAAGTAAATAACAAAATATGCGAACGTTCGAAATCCTAATTTTATTTACTTGTCAGTTACTAAATAAAAATATGCATTGCACGCTCTAATGGGTTTATTAGTATTTGTCTAGTAAGATTTAGATCACAAAACTTTTTGATGTGATATTTGCAATAGGTTTTGTTAATTACCGAACCTTTGAAAAGTAGTGGGTACAATTAAAGTCAGAGTTTCTACGTTTCGAACAGTTCATCGCCTACCGTACATACCTACTTTGCGTTTAATTCTCAATATATATTTTATCTTGGCACAAAATTCTAACACGCTTCTAGAAAAAACTCTAAATATTACTAACAACCAGGTTAATTGCAAAATGATAAATATTTAAAGATTCATGTACTAAAATAAACATATAATTTGCGTTTCGTTGACCACATCCCAAGCAGGTTATACTTCATCATGCCAGCTGTTTTTGACAATGACGTATGTATGTCATCATTTTATCATTGGGTTTGATTGGGTTTTTTTACTTGCTGGAGTGCTACGCGTACGCTGCGATGTTGTTGAGTTGATAGAATCAAAAAATAATTTATCTACTCGGTTATTTTCCTCTTCTTTTCTTTTCTTATCGATTCCTACTACAAGTCAAGGTTTGAATTCGGAGAACGTAATCTTCCTCAAGAATTAAGATGTTGTCAAGTACAGGACCAAGCGTAAGTTTTTTATATATTTTTTGCTTTGTTTGTAATGCTATTTCAGATATAAGTTATTTACTAATTTATCTATTTTAGCAAGGAGCACCGACGGTGCAGGAGTACAAAATACGCGTGCCAAAAAATGTAAAGAATAAATATCATGTGATGAGATTTAATGCAACGTTGAACGTGGATTTCGCAAAATGGACACACGTTAAAATGGAAAGGGAAAACAACATCAAAGAATTCAAAGGGATCGACGAAGAAATGCCCAAGTAAATTATTATCGTTAGTTAAACATTAGGCTTAGTTTCAAGTTACATTACATTATAAATGTAACATTTCCTCAATCCATTTTAAATTTTATGTCATACAAATAAAAAGCAAAACTATTGCCGTCTTGTGATATGTAGAGAACTGCTTATCTAGTGTGCTAACTAGTTTGGTAACTCCTCTTTCATCTCATCATTTCTTTTGGGATGAATTTTATCATAATCTATGGTCAATTCCATGCTCCACCATGAATGTTCTGCTACATAGCGGCACACATCATTATCGAGTTGACATGATAGCTATTCCATGTAGGATGACTATACCAAATGATTAAAATTATTGAATGGTGTAAGTTTTATTAAAACAATTGGTCCAATAACATAATGCAATGATTATTGTTTTCCAAAGATTCGGTGCTGGCTCTGAGTATGGACGGGATGTCCGAGAAGAGGCTCGCCGGAAGAAGTTTGGTATTATATCCCGCAAGTACAAACCGGAGGATCAGCCATGGATACTCAAAGTCGGAGGAGTGACTGGCAAAAAGTTTGTATATGTCTTGTTCTGATTTACATAAATATTAAGTGAATTATCAAGTATAAGAGCTAGCTGAAGGCTGTCTCTGTGTATTCTAGGAAATTTTATGTAAAAAAAAACTCGTGAGCATGTCAAATGGAGGTCGATTCCATTTCAGCCTTCATTTCTTTCTCCTTAGTAAAAAGAGTTTGCAAGTAATTCATTGCAAGCAACTAAGTAGCTACTGCAAGAGACTGATCTAAGCAACTTTTAAGACCCGAGTTTACCAATTCTTAAACAGCCGGTAAACATAGATTGACGATTAATTTGACACAATTCCCATACAAAATATGTCAAATAATATTTTGAACGCTGTTTAAAACTTCAACGTCTGTTGGTGAACTCTACCCTTACTAGTATTGCTTAAGCCTGTAAAACCTAGATTAGTGCTAAAAAGTTCAATTAAGAATACTGCTGGACTCAAGCTTCACCAGAAGGAAGAATTCGCCATAATCGCCACGCCTAGCGGATTGGCGATCGCAGCTTGGTCTAAAACTGGAGAGTAGACGTGCCTGCCCGTGTTCTATTGGCGATACTCCTTTTGTCGCTTCTTACTATATCCACGAGGAAACAAAAGACGATCCGAAAAAAGCGGCTGCATTCTTCCAGATACTAGTGTTTTGTAGCTAATTACTCTCACTTCTCGCTTAGAACTCTTTATAGTCCTAATAAAAGTCACACGTTTGAACAGCGTTGTTCTGATGCGCGCGTTTTATAACTACTACGCTCAAGTAACGAAACGCGCGAATCTAAAACTCGTTCCACGTAGCGTTTGAGCGTACGCAGTTTTCTTAAGTTTGCATGACTCTGAATCCAGCTTAATTTTAATGCTTTAGGTTCAAAGGCATTCGCGAAGGCGGAGTGTCAGAGAACGCGGCGTACTACGTGTTTACTCAGACTGCTGATGGTGCCATCGATGCGTACCCACTGCAAGAGTGGTAAGTCCTTGTTGATTATTCTTTATAACTACTTACAGCCGGTCCCAATAATCTATCTATCTTCAGTTTTGGAATATCAGAGATAGAAAATATCTTCTGTCTCAGATTTTGCCGTCCAGAGAAACAAAGACAGAAGTTGTTTTCTATCTCCGATATGCCAAAACTGAAGATAGATAGATTATTGGGACCGGACGTTAATCATTAATAATAATGATAATGTGAATCTTTATTTACATAAGAACACGGTATTAATAGATGTTATAAATAATAAAGTGTGCACATACATGTCTTGCTAAATATTTAGCATTAAATTATTAGCATTACCACATATTAGTCCAATTTACGACACAGGCCTATTCATATGAAGGATTGTATTTAATCGCCTCGCTCGGCATTCAGGTTGGCGACCAAGGGCGGATCCAGCTTCGGCGCCAGGGGTGGGTCAATTAGTCATAGTCAAGTCTCAAGAAGCTGTAACTTAATTTTGATTATATTAGATACAGGTAATAATTAGGTATTTTATTGATATATGAAAGTAGGTACTGTTATTAAAAATGATGATGAGCCTTCTGATGGGCATAGGCCTCTCCTAAGGATTTAAACCACGATCGGTCCCGTGCCACCCGCATCTATCCTATCAGCTTCTTGCAACCTTCAACAGATTGTTGAGGGTCCACCTGGTGAGGGGCCCACCCACAGATCGTCATGCGGTGCGCGGTCGCCATACCAGAACTGCCCCTAACAGCCATCGGTTTTTCTTACTATGTGTCGCGATGTCGGTTATTTTAAGCCTCCTACAGATTTCCTCATTTCTGATCCTATCGCTTAGCGACCTTGAGCCTTCTTATAAGACTCATTAAGTGACCAAGTTTCAGTTCCATAAAGACATAACTGGCAGCAAGCACTGGTCAAAGAATTTCGTCTTGACACATTGAGGACATTTGGACAATGGAATTTTTTCATAGTTCATATAGGACAACGTCTGTCGTGTCCGCTAGTGGTCAATAACTTGGAGTGTAGTATTCCAAATATAATCTAGAGTGAGTAAGATACCTACGGGAATTCAACCTAATTTTTCCACTCTTTGGGTAGTAAGTTCTACCACGGATAAGATAATACTAAAGTAGTTCTACTAAGCTCTGCAAGCCAATTCTTGCTCAACTTAATTGTTCAGGATTTCCAAAGTTTCAGCCATAAGAATAATATCATCGGCAAAGCGAAGGTGTGCCAAATACTCGCCATTAATGTTGATGCCAAATCCTTTCTAATCCAGAAGCTTGAAAATATCCTCCAACGCAGCAGTGAACAATTTTAAATGACCTTTCCCTGTCTCACGCCTCGCTGTAGTTGAATACAATTAGAGCTCTGGTTCTGTAATAGGTCTGACATTGTGGCCATCATCGCACGCCGCCTTGTTATTGTTAGGCTGTTTAAGAGCCACACTAATCTACTCAAGGCTGATGTCCGAAATTTTTTCAGAATAGTGACCGGTACTAAGCTTGGCTCTAGGGTCTGTAGCATAACTTGCAACAGGTGTGTATAGTATGACTGTCTGATAGAGGTTTAATATTTCCCTCAAGATTTGAGGCTTAGACGAAATGATGCCACCGCCATCAGATTTCACCTTAGTCAGTTGACCTTGCCCAATAGCATATCTTTCACGAATACTTTAGAGCCTTTGTTCCACTCGATGGCCTCTTTAATACGGTTGGTAATAAATTGGGTCAGGTAGCTCATTAGAGACTTCGATATCTGTCTATTTAGCCGCCTGTACTGACTTGCATCTTCTAAGTTCTGAAGTCTCATTTCAGATCTCTGATTCATTTGTTTGAGTATTTGGTCCGAGAGTTTCTTAATTTTGGTACGGCGGGTTTTAAAGTGCTTGGACCCTTCTCTATGGACAGTGTCTACAATCACGTTGTTCAAATCGCCCACATTAAGCAGCTTTCAATGGTTTTGAACCGATTTTGAGTTACGAGTTGAAAGCCCTCGGGGTTTTGAAGTTGTGCAAGTATTAGTCGGAGCGTAGACCTTATCAGTCCGAGATCTTTGAGCCTATATTGATAATACATCATTGAATATCTGTTTCTTCGCCGGCATAATAAAGTCAATCTTATTCTTAATTTTACTGTCCGGACGTCACTTCATATACTTCAATAAGTACGTTTTTCTGAACGTGAAGAAGTGCCAGTCTTAATTACTTAACTTACATGAAAGTGAATTTTGTGACAAAAATATATAAAACATTCTGTTTATAACCTCTAATTAGTGTTTCACCTAGGTCCTGGACCTAGCCCAGGGGGGGGGGGTCATGACCCCCATGACCCTCCCCCTGGATTCGCCCTTGTTGGCGACCATGGTTTTCCCAATGCCCTTCTGGCAGTACTGCTTTTGTCGCTTCTTACGACACTTATAGGAAGAATTTTATTATTTTTATGTTTTTTTTAATTACATCATTGGCTGGCAATATACAGTGACACTACAATAAAATTAAATGAAATGTAGTATAAATCTCTTTGTTGAATCTGGAAGTATGTGTTCCGTAATATAATCTTTTACTGTGAGATTAAATGTAAATTAAGTGTTGTGATACGAGTAATAATAGGGGTTAAACTATGAAATTGCCGATTATTTTCCCACTTTTTATTTTGTTTATAGCTCTTAAGTATAGTCGTATTATTGCGTAATTCTTTTTGTATTGTATCAAAAATTAAATAAAGTAACTTTTGACTAAAAAAAAATATGCAATACTAGTGCCTATTACTTCAAAGGAAGTCGTTGAAAAGACCCCTTACAATGTGTCAGCTGACCTTCTTGCTTCAATTAAGTATATTTGTATTATATACTTTGATTTTCAGAAATTTAAATACTATAATGCGTAGCTTTATAACCATCTAACTTTCACCTTTAATTGCAACGAAAACGGTTCAGGCGTTTTTAAAAAAACTAAAAAATTGTTAGTATGGAAAAATGACTTTTCTCGATTTCGTTCATACAAAACGGCAATTTCATACTTTAACCCCTAATATGATCTTCCAGTATATTTTAGAATAGAACTCTGATCACAGACACACACTTGCATAATTAATAATTATTCAGCTTCTATGTCATTACTACTACTAGTAATATTTCATTGTTTATCAGGTACAATTTTCAACCTATTCAACGGTATAAAGCCTTATCAGCTGAAGAGGCGGAGCAGGAGTTTGGAAGGTATTTTTTTTAGTTTCTTATTATAGCATACTAAGCATTTTTTTGTTAGCCTTGTACATAATTCAATTATTTTTTTCCGTCTAGCCCCCTTTCGCAACGTGCGATAAGGAACTTCGTTCTAATCTATACTAATATTATAAAGCTGAAGAGTTTGTTTGTTTGTTTGTTTGAACGCGCTAATCTCAGGAAGTACTGGGTCGAATTGAAAAAAATATTTTTGTGTTGGATAGTCCATTTATCGAAGAAGGCTTTAGGCTATATAACATCACGCTGCGACCAATAGGAGCGAAGCATCACTGAAAAATGTTGCAAAAATAATCGCAATCATAGTAACAGAAATTGACGCGTACGAAGTCGCGGGCAACAGTTAGTTAATAATAAAAGAGTTTTCAGATATCCGACTCCTACAACTCTTAGCGCCTTTGCAAAAAGACACTACGATTATCTTGCCCCACATTTGTACAATCAGTTACACAAAAGTAGTAACTATTTACATACTTGCAAAAACCACCAAATAACAGCTAATATCAAGGAGTGGCTTAAGCTATTTGACTGTAACAGTACAGAATATCTTATGCTGTAGACAATTAGTATATTTAATATCTATTTATCTATCAGTATCTATATATTCAAACATATAAAAACCCTAGGTATACATAGACACGCACGCACTTTCACACATACACACACACAAACACACACACACACACACACACACGCACACACACACACAAACACACACACATATATACACATTCACGCGCATTCCATGGAAGTAACTAACTTTAAAAAAATATTTTTTTTTATTGTTAACAATAACCTTTTGTAATAGGGGTTAAAGTATGAAATTGCCGATTATTTTCCCACTTTTTATTTTGTTTATAGCTCTTAAGTATAGACATATTATTGCGTAATTCTTTTGTGTATTGTATCAGAAAACTAAATAAAGTAACTTTTGACTAAAACAAAATGCAATATTAGTGCCTATTACTTCAAAGAAAGTCGTTGAAAAGACCCCTTACAATGTGTCAGCTGACCTTCTTGCTTCAATTAAGTATATTTGTATTATATACTTTGATTTTCAGAAATTTAAATACTTTCACCTTTAAATGCATCGAAAACGGTTCAGGCGTTTTTAAAAATAAAAAAAATTTAGTATGGAAAAATGACTTTTCTCGATTTCGTCCAAACAAAACGGCAATTTTATATTTTAACCCCTAATATAAGTCATATTTAAGGGAAAAAATCTAACTCCTGAAAAACAGTTATAGTAGCCCGGGAGTCAGTGCAACATTGTACTGTATTAGGCTTTTTACAATAAATAAATAAATTATTATTATTCAAATAATTGTGTATTTGTATTTAAAATGAAAATGCGTTGCGTAGGCGCAACAAAGTGATGAACTACTTCTCGTTGATGCTTCGGAAGCGCATGCGCGGCGAGGAGGGGGGCGACGACGCGGACGATCCCGAGGAGAAGAAAGTTAAAGGGGCCAAGGCGAAGAAAGGTTTTTCTCGCCATATTCTATTCTTAATCTTATTTTACTAATATCAGTATTTATAGTTGAAAAATTGTGTCTCAGGCGGGACTCGAACCCGCATCTCCTCGCATGCCGTGCGCGGCGCTATACCATTAATCCACCGAGACCAGTGTCTCACAGCGCGAATTTTTCAAGCATACATATTCTCATCGCTGTAAGCCAGCGTTGTTTCGACAAATGTTAAGAGTTTGCACCCATAGTAATATTGAAAAATTCATCTTTAGCTAATCCATAATGTATTGAAAAATCTACTAAAGTTCTATATTCAAATAACAACACACAAATGTTATCACATACCAATATTTCTTTATTAACAATCTCCTTCAACGAAGAATCTTAATTGCAGATTTGAAAATATCGGAAATGGACGAATGGATCGATTCAGGCGACGATTCTTCGGATTCCGAAGCTGGTGAAAAGGACAACGACAGCGATTCCGGTGCCAAAAAAAAGAAAGATAAGAAGGACAAAAAGAAAGGTCAGTGTGACATCCAATCGTCATCATTATCAGCCTACAATTAAACGCTGTTGGATTATGATTTCTGAAAAGGGAGGGTGTTGCCATAATGGTCACCGGGAATGCATACTTATTAAAAAAAAAAAACTTGCACCAAAATCACGATCTCGGAATTTGCAAGAATACGAAAACTCAAGCTTGCAAGATCTCGGTATTTTCGAGATCTCGCAATATATCAATTTTTTTTTTGCAAATAATGCTGTTTTGATACCTATAGATAAGCGTTCTTTGAACTCGTTTTATGTGTAGTTGGATGCAATCTTCGCCATCGGTTCTCATACAAATAGTGCATGACAGCATTTCTAACTTTATTCTATGTTCTGTGGGATGGCTATTCTATTTTTTGAGTCGGCTTCACACGGAACACTTATTGATAATTAGTGCCCACTAGAACATTTGAGTGCTTTTAATAGCATTCAAGTTTATATCGTGCACGTAAGGTTGAATTTCTATCGAGGAAGGTGTGACACGTGACATTGCTACTACCTAATCGAAATAATCGCAAATATTTCGATGTTTCAGTTTTGTATGGGACGTCATTCGGAACAGTGTATCTGGTTCGTATATTCTCTATGGTTACGGTTTAAATAAATAAATCAAAACATTCTCACAGCTGCCGTAAACAAAAAGAAGAAGAAAGTGAAAGATGAGGCGTACGAGGAGAGTGACGACGGTGACGAGGAAGGCAGGGAGCGGGACTACATCTCCGATTCGTCCGATAGGTAACCTTATTACTATTGGTATAAGTTTCATTATCGTTTGTCTTTAGAATTTCTTAAGACGAAAAATTGTCGTTAGGCCACAAAGTCGTTAAGTCTGTCTGTAAATCTTGACTACACTAATCGAAATTTACACTAAGAATTTGTATTTTGTATTCTTTGATTATTTGTATGGTTAGATATTTGGATATTTAATTATATACTTACTCGAAAACTAGTTTACCGATTTAGGTGAAATATTACTATTTTTCTTTATCTAATAAATAAATGTTGACAATATCACATACATTGTTCTGATCCCAATTTGAATAACTATTTAAACTTTAAATAGTTTAGATTGCTTTAAATTTTAAAGCATTTGTATTTTGAAAACCAGAAACAACGAAGGTACCCCAAACACCCAGACCCGAGAAAATGTAGAAAAACACTTTTTTTCTACATTGACCCATCCGGGAATCGAATTCGGAGCTTATTTATTGATAACATGGTTACAATAAGCGGTATTCTAATGCGAGAATATAGTTGTTCCGAGCTAGGCACAAAAATTCGAATATTATATTTACAGTATCACGCCAATTTAAAGCACCGCGCCTGGTTTGTCGGGAATGCAGGTTTGATTCCCGGCTAAGACAAAAAAAAAACAAGTTTTAAAATGTGTTTTTGTGTTTTTAATGTCTGCAGTGAGTCGGACCACGAAACCAAAGCGAACAAAGAACTGAAGGGCGTCGCAGAGGAAGGTGCTTTAAGGTAAATCATTTTAACACAAAAAAAATTAAGTATTTACAGTGTAAACGATATTTAGTTAAGTAAATGGGGCGGGTGAGTTATAGTAGTGCTTTGTAAGGCATGTTATTTCGTCAGTCCCGGCCTCTATCGCGAGAAGGAAAATCAGTTAAAATCAGTTCAAATCAGTTTTATTTCTGCAAATAGGCCCCAGGAGGCGCTTTTACACGTCCCAATATTTAAACCTACCACTGCTTCGGGACAAGTCTGGGCTAGTGCCGAGAAGAAGCAGCGCAAGAAACTCGGTCACTATTGTCAGCCGCTTTTTAAATAAGAAGTTTACAAAAGTTTTAAGCAGTTATAAGCTAGGACAATTTAATACCATACATTCCTGTCATTTAAATAATCATTAACAGTGTAATAGCCCTTTTTCATTAAAATTACTTTGACATACGATTTAAGTTTATGTACAGAGAGTTCAGCAATACCCTGTAGTAATTTGTTAATGCAATTGCCCATGAACGATTTTCCTACTCTTCGCAGTCTGAAGCCTGTTATAGGCGGCTTGGAAAACTCTGACACAAGGTTATCCTTGGAGAATAATCATAGGCACAAAAGAACCTAATATGAGTTTACTTCCAGGAAACTACTGACCTCCGATGAGGATTCAGAAGAGGAACAGGAACAAAAGGACCAGTCCGAACAGGAGGACGAGCCCACCAAAGAGGGTGAGGAGCGCGCCAGCAAGCTCACGAAGAAGAAGAAGAAACCAGACGACGCTAAGAAGGACAAAGGTATTTATTTATATTAATAGTCGATGTCGCCCCCGAATTTGGCCGCTTAAAATATCTATACTATAATATTATTAAGATGCTGAGTTTGTTAGTTTGTTTGAACGCGCTAATCTCTGGAACTAATGGATCGAATTAAAAAAATATCTTTGTGTTGGATAGTCCATTTATCGAGGATGGCTTTAGGATATATAATATCACGCTGCGACCAATAGAAGCGAAGCACCAGTGAAAAATGTTGCAAAAATAATCGCGATCATAATAACAGAAATTGACGCGGACGAAGTTGCGGGCAACAGCTAGTTGACTTATAAAATTGCTACTCCAGCCTTTAATTTATCACCATGCGATATTTCATCCAGACAAACATGTAAAGAAACTTTCCACACTCATGATATTAGTGGGATTGGGGCGTTTGTGACATTAGTAAATTTTGTTATGACATTTGCTCTGAGGATATCGCACTGCAGGACTCAAACACAATGACAGTAGCAAAACATAAGAAATCATAGTTCGGTGGGTCGCTGAGGTCATAGATCCGAACACACTATTCGCCAATTCGCAGAGTCGTTCTGACGTCCGTTAATATCGCTAAGGTCGCAGGTTACTTCGCACTTTATCACTTTTCGCAGATGTCGCACCGAAAGCTCACAATGAACTGATTTCGCTGTCTTAAGTCATCCTATTACTATGCCTCGACATCGAAGCCGGTCGTAGATACTAGAAAGTTCGTTTTCGAGAATGAAAGACAAGGTAGTTACAATAGTGTCGTATGCCATTTTGCACCTTACGTTGTAGAATGAACGTTCATTGTCGCTTGCACTAAGATCTTATTATTACTCTATAGTTCATTCAACCGAGGTACTTATTTATATTCGATTAGCGATAATAATAATAAATAATCGTTCATTTCTTAGAATATGGTTACATTATATCAGGTCTTAAAGCATTCGCGTTCAGCATAAATTCTGCCACTCTTGGCGTAGAAACATAAAATGGTATCTAACTAATATTAAGCAATCCTTTTAAAACAAATTATTAATTAAAAACCGACCAAGTGCGAGTTGGACTCGCGCACGTAGGGTTTCGTACCAAAAAGGCCAAAAAAACTGGTTTGTTGTATGGGAGCACACCATAAATATTTATTTTATTTTGTTTTTAGTATTTGTTGTTATTGCGGTAACAGAAATGCATAATTTGTGAAAATTTCAACTGTCTAGCTATCGCGCCTCTTGAGATACAGCCTGGTGACAGAGCGACGGACAGACGGAGACGGACAGACAGCAAAGTCTTAGTAATAGGGTCCCGTTTTTACCCTTTGGGTACGGAACCCTAAAAATGACAAATAGAGCAGTATAGGTACACACAATAATAATATAATAACACAATATCAAAATTACTTATAATTAGATTAACTTCTTAGATCGTCACATAATCATATTATCATATCAATACATTTCAAGTCATGTGTTGTAGCGTCTGTCTGTTGTCTCGAACCTTCTGGCATGTCCGCGACAATACGTACCCTAGATTAAAACAAGAAAAATCTCTTTTTCTTTTTAAAGCTATGTTAATAACCTACTTTTTTACTGTCTACTAGCGGACCCGACTGACCTTGTCCTGTCTTAACTATAATATTGATATGAATAGTTTTGTTAGAATCACGACACGGGAACAGGCGACATTACTGGCCATGTGCAAAATTCAGTTTTTTTTACCCCCGATTTGACGATT
Organism: Anania crocealis; assembly: GCA_949315895.1. Classification (NCBI taxonomy): domain Eukaryota; kingdom Metazoa; phylum Arthropoda; class Insecta; order Lepidoptera; family Crambidae; genus Anania; species Anania crocealis. Next base: position 4,650,002 of record OX438880.1, read on the forward strand.
TTTGCAGCACGCATTCTGTCAATGTTATGTCAAACGCCATTCGCTAATAAAGTTTAAATTGTCAAAAGCGATAAAGGTAACATTAAAAATAATTTAGTATAGTGATTCAGTTCTCTTAAATTTTATTATATTCCGCGCAATTTTCAATTTTTTCTTTCATAAGAACATTCTCCTGACAGTAACAAACAAAACAAAAAAAGAATTAGCGAAATCGGTGCAACCGTTCACGCGTGATGCGATGACCAAGGGAAATAGGGATTCATTTTTATATATATACTAGCTGACCCGGAAAACGTTGTTTTGCCATAAAAATGATTAAATTACTAAAATGGCTAACAAAAAATAGGGGTTGGTGGTAAAAGGGTAAAAATTTAGGGTTGTATATATTTTATAAAATTTTAATATTTTACTACCCTACCCCTACCCTACCCCTACCCTACCCCTAACCTACCCTACCCCTAACCTACCCTACCCTACCCATACCCTACCCCTACCCTACCCCCACCCCTACCCTAAACCCTTCCCTACCCCTACCCTACATTATCCCCGACAAAATTGTGAATCTAAACCATTCCCAGATCCCCTTGAACACACACAAAACATTTCATCAAAATCGGTCCAGTCGTTTGAGAGAAGTTCAGTGACATACACACTCACAGAAGAATTATATATATAAAGATATATAAGATAAGATAATGTTTAAATTTTCCTTTTAGAGTCGAGTAGCGACTTCAGCTCAGACTCTGACGTGGACCCAGAGGCGAGCAATAAGAAGTCGAAGAAAGGGAAGAGCGGTTCTCATGACAAAAATGGGGCGTCTACATCTGGTAAGATTATAATCGATATCTGTATACAAGGAGTAGGTAAATGGTATTGCAAGCCGAAGCCAGCGTTAACATGCATATAAATACTACGGTGAAGTCAGAAATTTTATATTATCATTTTTTTTTTATAATAGGGGTTAAAGTATGAAATTGCCGATTATTTTCTCACTTTTTATTTTGTTTATAGCTCTTAAGTATAGTCATATTATTGCGTAATTCTTTATGTATTGTATCAAAAACTAAATAAAGTAACTTTTGATTAAAAAAAATGCAATACTAGTGCCTATTACTTCAAAGGAAGTCGTTGAAAAGACCCCTTACAATGTGTCAAAATCAGAAAAATCAGAATCAGTTTTATTTCTGCAAATAGGCCCCTGGAGGCGCTTTTACACGTCCCAATATTTAACCTACCACTGCTTCGGGACAAATGTGGGCTAGTGCCGAGAAGAAGCAGCGCAAGAAACTCGGTCACTATTGTCAGCCTCTTTTTAAATAAACATGTTTACATAAGATATATGCCAGTGCGAGCTGATACAATTTAAAGCCAAACGTTCCTATCATTTATATAATCATCAATAGTGTAATAGCCCTTTTTCATTAAAACAACTTTGATATATGATTTGAATTTATGTACAGGGAGGTCAGCAATTGATAGTGGTAATTTGTTGAAAATACGGATACAATTTCCCATGAACGAATTACCTACTTTTCGCTGTCTGAATCCTGGAACGGCAAGTTTATCTTTATTTCGGGTATTGAAATTGTGTACGTCACTATTTTTGACAAAAAATTCGAGGTTTTTACGGACGTACATAATGTTTTCGAAAATGTATTGAGATGCAACTGTTAGTATGTTGATCTCTTTGAATAGCTCTCTTAGAGAGTCACGGGGTCTAAGGCCGTAAATAGCCCGCACAGCACGTTTTTGCAATATAAAAATAGACTCAATATCTGCCGCTGAGCCCCATAACAAAATACCGTATGACATTATACTGTGAAAGTAGCTAAAATATACTAATCTTGCCGTTCCAACATCAGTCAATTGACCTTCTTGCTTTAATTAAGTATATTTGTATTATATACTTTGTTTTTCAGAAATTTAAATACTATAATGCGTAGCTTTATAACCATCTAACTTTCACCTTTAATTGCATCGAAAACGGTTCAGGTGTTTTCAAAAAAACTACAAAATTGTTAGTATGGAAAAATGACTTTTCTCGATTTCGTCCATACAAAACAGCAATTTCATACTTTAACCCCTAATATTTTCATGTAAATCAGATATTCAAATTTTTTGTATGAAAAAAAATTATATAAAATTCTGACTTCACCATAGTGTTTATTTGCAAATATTAACAAAGGCGAGTTTCGGCTAGATATACCATTTACCTAACACCCTAATAACTTAACTGACTATTTAATTCATAAAAAAAACAAGAAAGTAGAAAAGAAACTGATTTATCTATACTAATATAATAAAGCTGAAGAGTTTGTTTGTTTGTTTGAACGCGCTAATCTTCGGAAGTACTGGTTCGATTTGAAAAATTCTTTTTGTGTTGGATAGTCCATTTATCGAGGAAGGCTTTAGGCTGCGTCCAATAGGAGCGAAGCATGAGTGAAAAATGTTGCAATAATAATCGCGATCATAATAACAGAAATTAACGCGTACGAAGTCGCGGGCAACAGCTAGTATCAAATAAATCTGATATAAATCAAATGAATCTAATAATCAGAACCTAATCAACACGATTTAAATCCATACATTTACTAGAGGTAATTAATACGGGCTTAAGACCCGAGTTCACCAACAGACGTTTAAGTTTTAAACAGCGTTTAAAATATTATTTGACATATTTTGTATGGGAATTGTGTCAAATTAATCGTCAATCTATGTTTACCGGCTGTTTAAATATTGGTGAACTCTGATCTTAACCCCGTATTAATTAGCCACGATAGTGACCATGGAAGTTTAAGTCCATACATTTATCTTTGTGCGGGCTCGATCCCACAAATGAATGTTGTATATGTAATGTTGTAGGGATTTGTATGTTTCCCGGAATGCAACTGTTTGGAGGTAGGTCGATGTAATATGTAAACACCGTACTGTCCGAAGGTCTTTATTGCACTAAAATATAATGTTAATTATAATGTAAGCGCGCGACACTGACTGCGCGCGGTCAGCAAATTATGTAGGTCAACTTACAACCTTACTTTGTACAATCTTTCATTACCAATACTGTTATCGTTCCAGCGAGCGCCCCGGGCAGTGCTAGTACCTCCCGCGCGGGCTCGCCCGCCCCCGCCTCCGCTTCCGCTTCCGCTTCCGCTCCCGCCCACAGCGCGGCGAGTGCGGCGGTGGCGGCGGCGAACGCGGCCAACAACGCCCCGCCCGCTAAGCGACACAAACTCGACCCGTCCTATCTGTGAGTGTTACCATTAACGGCCATTTTCAATAACCTATCTATCTTCAGTTTTGGCATATCGGAGATAGAAAACAACTTCTGTCTCTGTTTCTCTGGACGGCAAAAACAGAGATAGAAACTGTTTCCTATATCTATCTTCAGTTTTGGCATATCGGAGATAGAAAACAACTTCTGTCTCTGTTTCTCTGGACGGCAAAAACAGAGATAGAAACTGTTTCCTATCTCCGATATGCCAAAACTGAAGATAGATATCTTATTGGAACCGGCCGTAAGATGACTACTAGAGCTATGTGCTGCCTCCCTCCCCCCCATTTGATTTAACTTTATCTATACAAAATCAATTCTCAAAAAACAAGAACAGTATCAATTTAGCAAATTACCTGTAGTATTTACGATCGCATAAATAACTTCAACTACTACACAAGTACACAGTCAAGTGACTTCTACAAATGTCAATGTCGAAGCATAGGCAACTTATTAAATTTTATTCGTATGATCCATCATGAAGTTTGCTATGATATCACAAAATGGCCGACAGCGTTTTAAGACTTAAAAAAATAAATAATTGAAATTATGTAGCTCTGATTAATCAATAATATTGGTTTCTTAAGCGAAATACTTCAGAAAATTTATATGAATTGATATGAGTAAGTACCCTATTGTTATGTGGCTCAGACGCAGCAGCAGACGACCGGATTCCCTGAGCTGATTTTCCGTTAGCAAAATGAACTCAACACTCATTCTAATAAGCCTCAATTTCCAGTGAATGCGGCGTGACCGAAGAAGCTGTCAGACGTTACTTAACCCGCAAGCCCATGACGACCACAGAACTGCTCACCAAGTTCAAGTCGAAGAGAACTGGAGTAAGCAGCGAGCGGCTGGTAGAGACAATGACTCAGATACTGAAGAGAATTAACCCGGTCAAGCAGAACATCAACGGGAAAATGTACCTTAGTATAAAGTCGTAAGGAATAAATTATATTGGAGTTTTTAATGAAGTGTTTTTATTTTACCGTTTTAGACCCGAGTTCACCAATTCTTAAACAGCCGGTAAACATAGATTGACGATTAATTTGACACAATTCCCATACAAAATATGTCAAATAATATTTTAAACGCTGTATAAAACTTAAACGTCTGTTGGTGAACTCTAGCCTTACTTGTTTATCTGAAAGAATCTACAGATAATAAACACGCTTGCGATGGTTCATAGACAAACTAAAAAGAGTTTGATAGTTGTACAAATTAGTTTTTCAGTTCATAGCAACCTCCGATCATCGATTTATCTTAAAAACAAGCATACTTTATTTGATATTTTAGCAACTTAATTGCACTTATAATATCAAATTCCAATTCAAATTCATTTATTTCGTTCTATCATTATTTTTACAAGTAGTAGTTGGAGCCCTCCTAGCAGAAATTAATAATAACTTCTGTAGCAGGAGGTTCCGCTCTTCTATATCTTACTCAATACAAGTTTGATAGACAAAAATTATAATAAAAATAAAAGATGAATATTTATGTTTTAAGAAAACTGGGTGTACGTAGTGTGGTTGACCGTGTGTGTGTGTGTGTGTCTGTGTGTGTGTGTGTGTGTGTGGAATGGCATTCTCTTGTTAGCTAGATATTATTAATTCAGTGTTTTCATAATCATACGTTTTCAAAATTTCTGCCACATTTTTCTTACAATTAAATATATTCTACATTTTTATATCAAATCTTGAATTAAGTGTGTTGTAGATACGTACCGAGAGTGCATAAAATTGACATTTAGCAAATACAGTTCTAGTTACTTGTTCACTAATAGCTTTCTTTCTTCTTGACAGTTTCTCCGAGTAAACCGAGTAAAACCAACGGTGACAACTAGAGATGCGGGTTCGAGTCCCGCCTGAGACATAATGTTTCAAGTTTATATACCGATATTAAAAACAACAATCATAGAATAACCCTAAAACTGACAAAATGTTGTGTTATATTGACGCAGAGTATCAAACTGGATACACAAATTGGCGACAGAAAAACACCCCACCAAATTAGCACTCACTGAACGTTCTGGGTTTCCTTTACCTTAGATTATTTATCCATCTTTTTAGTCATGTACACTCGACAGCACATCAAGTTAAACAGTTGAACTGCGATAACAGCTTTTATTACGTAGGGCATAAAGGCGGTCTCAAGGTCAACATGTATAGTCTGATGTGCCGCCGTGTGTACAGACAGCGGCAGGTAATTGATTTTGAACTTTAAGTCCAAGTAGTAGAGATCAATATCTATTGAGAAAATTCGACTTTTGTGGTGGGTTGCTGTTGCCTGTACTTATATTGTACAAGGTTGAATTTGACTTACTGTAGAGCCTTCGCTGTTTATATTTAAAGTACAAGTATATTTCAATGTGACTCTTGTACAGATCTGTGTATTTGATTCTTATACACGGTGCATTTTGAACCTCCTGGAAAACCAAGCCCACGTTAAGTAGTCATTATGTACGTACCCACTAGCTGTTTCCCGCGACGTCGTCCGCGTCAATTTCTGTTAATAAGAATTCGATTATTTTTGCAACATTTTTCACTGATGCTTCGCTCCTATTGGTCGCAGCGTAATGTTATATAGCCTAAAGCCTTCCTCGATAAATGGACTATCCAGCACAAAAAGAATTTCTCAAAGCGGACCAGTACTTCTTGAGATTAGCGCGTTCAAACAAACAAACAAACAAACTCTTCAGCTTTATAATATTAGTATAGATTATGTATATCATCTTGGCAGTGTTATTTTTTTATGAATTAAAATACTCTTACAAAAATAAGACTTTTCATTTTGAACCATGCTGTATGACACGCACGCACGTATTATTTTGTTTCGGCCGGGTCTTAAATAGAGAAACCTTACGCAAATAATTCCTTGTTCGTAACAGCGCATTTCAAAATGAACAGCTGATATATTCCAAGATATAACGTGGGCTTCGTTTTCCAGAGGTTTGAAATGCACGGTGTATTATATCGATGTAGGCCCCTTAGAATAAATGGCCACTCTATAACCATTCAAAGATTGAAACACAAAAAGGTTTATTCACATATTTATTGGGTGTTGTACGAAATCTCGATTTAAGCGAGATGGTACTATCAAATTGTATTAATAATGAATCACTAAGTTATAAGTAACAATAAGTTATACTTATTCTTCTTAATCTTTAATTGACCTATTATTTATTTATTTATTTATTCAATGCAAATAATTATTTCCATTCAATAACATTTTTCTAAAACTCGTCCTCCTCACTCTTTATTGATGACGTGTTTGTTTTAGAGAAGTATTTCGATCCTTTTTTCTGAAACAAAACAATATTCCATATCAGTTAAGGTCAGTATCGGAATTCGGTGAACATTTTAGTACCATGTCACAGTAACAAGTTCGATTGTTTGTAAGAGATTTATAAGGTAAATGGACAAATTGTTTCTTCGTCATGGATCCTAAAAGGATTTTGTGATACGCTGGCAGGCGCCAGGCACCACACGACACAAAAATGATTAAATAAATGATAAATAGAAATGGTCGAGTAGTTTTAAGAACCGGACCAAGATTTTGGGGTACTGGGTTCGATGCCTGGTCGGACAACAAAAGTTTTGAATTTTCGTATCGAGTTTGTGATCAGCATTTACAATAATGATAAATCTAGATCCTTACTTCCAAAGCATTCCATCTCTAATCAGTTTCTCCGCATCGGCAATGGTCTGCGGCATGGGTTTGCTCTTCGTCTCCGGCAAGAAGAGGGACAATGCGCAAGCGCTCACCGTTATTGTGCCTACAAGCAGCAGGGGAAGAGAACTCCATAGCATTTGCTGTAAAAGAAATTGATGCCTATAGTAAGGTAAATATTATGATATGATGAAATTAACATCTGATTGAGGTCATGATTGTTTTATTAGTTAATTTTTTTTAAATCGCGCTGTCTTATATTAAAATATAAATAAATAATAATTTGTATGGACGAAATCGAGAAAAGTAATTTTTCCATAAGTACTAAAATTATTTTGTTTTTTTTTTAAAAACGCCTGAACCGTTTTCGATGCAATTAAAGGTGAAAATTAGATGGTTATAAAGCTACGCATTATAGTATTTAAATTTCTGAAAATCAAAGTATATAATACAAATATACTTAATTGAAGCAAGAAGGTCAGCTGACACATTGTAAGGGACATCATCTGACATCTTTTCAACGACTTCCTTTGTAGTAATAGGCACTAGTATTGCATTTTTTTTTTGTCAAAAGTTAATTCATTTAGTTTTTGATACAATACAAAAAGAATTACGCAATAAGATGACTATACTTAAGAGCTATAAACAAAATAAAAAGTGGTAAAATAATCGGCAATTTCATACTTTAACCCCTATTATTAATAAAATCTAAAATACTCTTTCTTCGGGACTAATGTCTTATCCATGTTATGATTCCTGTGCACATTTCTCCGATTAAAGTAACAGCCTATAATCATCCCTTTGCAGGGAAAAGGCCTCCATCATTAAATTCAAGTTACCACTGCAATGATGGGAACTGGCATAATCACCACGCTTGCCAAATGCGGGTTGGTGGTCACAAACCCGAGCAACGTTCGAAAATTCGAAACTTTTTGTTGCCCGACCCGGGGATCGAACCTGGGACCCCGAGATCTTGGCCCGGTATTTAAACCACTAGACCAACGGGGCGTTTTCTTCGATTATTGATAAATAATCATAGAAGACCCTCACTTACCGAGTACACGACGTACGGCGACGCGAGCGCGGCGAGGTAGTTCCCTAGATGCACTAGCGCGTTCCCGCGTGCGCGCGCGCCCGTCGGCACCAGCTCCGCCGCCAGCTGCATGAGGGCGCTGATCGCCATGCTGACTGCGAAGCGCGTGCCTAATGTCAGCATCATTTGCGTTGTGCCTACAACAATTCAAATTCAAGTGTTCAAAAATCCATGCTGATGCGGGGTTTGGCAAAGCGACACTTCTTGCAGGGTTCAACGACGAGTCACGACGAGTTCAATCTTCGCCACCAAATCTTACAAGTTTGCTCGGACAAACTTTAATTTAGAGTCATCAAGATTCTAATAGTCATATTATCAAGTAATGCCATCGTCAAGAGGCTTTGATTGCTTGAATTTTAATGCGTAAAAGTTTTATTCTATAAATTATTTTTTTAAAAGCAATGGTAGGACCATTACTTTTCATTCAAGAAGTAGAATCAGGACACGCCACCAAGCGCTTAAAATGGTCATATTTCTATTTTTATTTCATTATATAAAAATCTTTACAGAAATTCATCTACTGCATTAAACGTGTTACTAGCTGTAGTTTACACAAAAAAAATATCATAGGGAATTATGAATATGACACAGCAATTCTCACCCCGGACAAGCAAAAAACACGGTTGTGATAATCACCCATCTATGATAATGAAAAATACCTATATTATTTTATGCATTTCATATTTTGAAATAGTAATGTTTGGTAAGTATTTAAAAAAAAAAGTTATAATATTTTAGTAATTTGAATTCTGGTATTGTGTAAGGTGCAATCTAAATACCTAATATTATTCTAAATTTAAGGTATTTTGAGTTCGTACATTTTAATGAAAGGCGTTATGGTTTTTGAGATTCTAATATGCACCCGTCTCATATCATGGGAACTTATTTCCGGGATAAAAGGTTGTATATTTTCGAGTAATATAATACTTATCATATAATTCTAGGTACCTCCATAATCTTCCCTCTATCTAGTAGCTTAGTAGTTTACCTTTTCTAGTATACGCAGCAAAAAACGCAAAAACTCCCGCCACACCTAATGTGCTACAAATCAGGCTACGACGACCCCATCTGGAAATAAACGTGAAGATTTTAAGGCATCAAAATAACTGCAAGAATATAATATTAGTATTTGCGCTTTATAAAATTTTGTTGAGAAACTTAAATACGTACTTACGTACGTAACGTAACGTACGTATACTTTATTTGATATTTCAGCAACTTAATTGCACTTATAATATCAGTATATAAACTTGAAAAATTTTGTCTCAGGCGGGACTCGAAGAGTCTCGGGACTGCGAGGAGATGCGGGTTCGAGTCCCGCCTGAGACAAAATTTTTCAAGTTTATATACTGATATTGTAACGTACGTACTTAAACACCTCGTAGCAGAGTGGCGTACACATCGGTTTTTAAGGTGTCGCCTGCTCGGAGGTCCCGGGTTCGATTCCCGGACGGGTGAATGTAGAAAAAAAGTGTTTTTCTACATTTTCTCGGGTCTGGGTGTATGTGGTACCTTCGTTGTTTCTGGTTTTCAAAATACGAGTGCTTTAAATAGTTAATCAAATTGGGATCAGAACAATGTATGTGATGTTGTCCACATTTATAAATTAGACTGGGTGGGAAATTTATTTGTGGTATCAATAATTTCTTAATTTAGTTAAAGGATCGCATTTGCGAAAATTTTTATTGTCTCTAAGGAACGTGACATAATCGAAAGTGCAATAAAAACAAATTTCCCACGAACGATGTCGCGAGCCAGGAGCTAGTTAAGTATTAAACTCTTTGGCCACACTTACTTATCTAAAACCATCGTAACCAGAATAAGAGCTGGTATCTCCGACGCCGAAGACAAAGCGAATGTAACGAAGAAGTTAGTGCCGATGTTCTCAGACATCCTGAGAACAGAGTCTACGCCCAGACTGGCAGCCATCGTGACGGCAATCAGAAGAAGCAACCTGCTTCTTAGAGGGGCACTCGCAATAACCTCTCGGAGGGATTCGCTTCTGCTCTTCTGACTTGCGAAGACCTGGAAAAGGAATAAGTAGGTATACAACATACAATACACTTTGCACGTCAACCTACCACAAAACGTCAAATTTTCTCAATTGATATTGATCTCTACTTGTTGGACTTAAAGTTGAAAATCAATTCAATGACCTTTAACTTTTTGGGTAGGTTGATCTGCCGTTGTCTATACAAAAAAGACATGACAAAAAACAAACTAGTATTTAGTGGGCTAAGGAAATTCATGGAGAGTATTCTGCTCTTCTGGTCAGCTTAAACTCGACAAAGGAATATGTGCTCTGTTACTTCCTACTGAAGGTTGAACGGGAATAGGTACTATTTATTTTTAATCCGGCTTCTTCGACATGTCTTATGAATGAGTGCTCCTAAGAATTAAGTTTGTTTTACTTGGCCAAATGTTTGTTCCTTTCATTTGAAATAAATATCATTAGAGACTTTAATTAACTGATTAAATCATTTTTGGTACATTACCTACTGTTCAATACAAACAGAAAAAATATATTTCATGGGTTGCTTGCATCAGAAATCTAAAAAGAAATATCCATCCATCCTTTGGACAGTCGCGTGCATGGTACATCATATGTTGCTTACAAGCACTGCATACCCTGCCTACTACGTCTAACTAAATAAAATACCGATCCCTGCATTACTCTTACAGTTAAGTTTTAGGTACTGCAGGGGCGTGCACAGAAATTCTAGGTAGGGAACCTAGAGCTACTGTTCACACCCCTGCTCATAAAAACAGAAAAAGACAAAAAAAAACAAAAAGAAAATTTCGTCGAAGAGCATGAAATATGAAGCCGATATTACGTCGATGCTAAATTGCGCCAATCAAACACCTACATACTTTATTGCATGCCTTTAACAGATTTTTCTGAACAAACTTTCTTGATCAACTTTACATCAACAAAAAGCACACACATTTCGTCTTCTGCTACACAATTTATTCATTGTAATATTTTTGCTGGCTAGTCTTTCGTTGATGAAAACTTTAACGATTTTTTATTTAATGATCAATTAAATTAATAATTACTTACAATGAATTCTGTCATCAATTCGTCCGATATCGTCTTCTTGTTAACTCTTTCAAATTTCTTAAACATTTTTACTGCTTTATTGACTTTTCCTTTTGATGCCAGCCATCTGAAAAAGGCCAAATACATACTTATTTTTATTGATATTAACAAACATATTAAATATAGCAAACGTGTGATTGTACTTTTTTAAATTATTTCTAGTTTTGCTACGCTAGCTAGTTTGATACACGTTCATAAATACATATATCGACTTTCGTTGTGGTGTTTCCGATAAAGACATCGAAGATTACAAATATTATTTTAAGACTAGCTGTTGCCCGCGATTTCGTACGCGTCAATTTCTGTTATTATGATCGCGATTATTTTTGCAACATTTTTCACTGAAGCTTCACTCCTATTAGTCGCAGCGTGATGTTATATAGCCTAAAGCCTTCCTCAATAAATGGACTATCCAACACAAACATATTTTTTCATTTCGAACCAGTACTTGCTGAGATTAGCGCGTTCAAACAAACAAACAAACTCTTCAGCTTTATTATATTAGTATGAAAGTCTTTGACCATGTTGCCAGTGATGCCTTATAGAACTAAATCGTGGTCCCACAACGGGCAATAGAGAGAGCATTACTTGGCATTCCTGCCCGATAATATCAGAAATGAGGAAATTCGTAGGAGAACTAAGATAGCCACAGCCCACATCGCTAACATCATTGCGGAATTAAAGTGGCCGCAGTGGGAGATAAAGTGTGAAGAACCGATGGTCGTTGGGTTGGAAACAACAATCTGTGGGTAGATCCCTGAATGGTGAAGGTCGCTTGAGACCGCTGGAAACGCGGGACCGTAGGGGAGGCCTATGTGTAGCAGTGGACGTGGTTTAACTGATGATGATTATTCCAGAAGATTACGAACCTGGCGCTCTCCGGGACGTACCACGGCGTGGCCAGTACAAACAGCATGGGTAGGGAAGTGGCAAGGATCAGGTGTCTCCAGTCCAGCAGCCACAGCGTCAGCCCCACCAGCAGAATGGCTCCTCCGCCGAAGCCTATTGCGATGGACATATTCGATATCCAAGTGCGGTGACGAGGACCAACGTATTCTATTACTGGAATGAAAGGACTTCGTTTTAAGAGGGTTTCTCTTTAAAAAGGATTTGGAAAAAGTTAACTAATTTTAACACATAGTCTACTTCACCGTATATTATAATATTTCAATTTTAAATGTCTCACAGGGCTACACAGAGTCATGTAGTCTCAAAATGAACTTCTTCTAAACTCTTTAACTATGGGTACAAGACATCAGCTGTTAAACACATTAATTTATTGTTTTTTGTATATACATAGAAAAATACATGTATTCGAAAAAAATATAATTGAAATCATTTTTTTCGAATACATTCGTTCACTCGTTATATCTTATTTGCGTGTTACAACATTTTCGTCAAATAAGATTCATCTGATGAATTGATTTGAAAATGATTCTCCCCAAACTTAGGCCATTTTACGAATTATAGAGGAATTGCAACGGATCTGCCCAAGATTCAGGATATGAATTGCTAACGGATGAATTGCTTAACGTAGCCTTTTTAGCTCCCCAGTACAATCAGATTTTAATGCACACAAATATGTGTACCGTGCGGGGATCGAACCACAATCCATGCGTTGCAATTATGGTAAAATCCTATTTTGAAAAGGCCTTTATCCACCTTTTGACTTTTAGTTGATGATCAACAACTATACTCGACGTAGAGATATACCTACTTATAATGTACATCATTATCACAGAAGAGTCATTGCTCAGCCCGTGGATAAATCTGGCTATCGTAAAGTCCCAGACGCCTGCGGTGAACGCTGTGAGAACGCCTCCCAAACATCCCACTAGGTTTGCACCTGGAATCATACAATGAACGAACATAACCTACTACTTCCTTACTTCCTTGGCTTGGCTAGAACTGCAGTAAGTTCTACGCTGTGTGCGAGTGTCTAAATCTGCAATAGCAGGTTCGTACCAGATTTGGCTGGGCAGGGAGAGAAGCACAAATAGTGAAGGTGAGTGTTGATGTACGTCGGAAAGGGGCTCCTTAAACCTACAAACCATGTTACAAGTCCTGGGATCTACTCGGAGTTTCTCTTTCTGAATCCATGGAACGCTATAAAGTTTGTTTCTGTTGCAAGCGAATTCGTACGCGTGGAAATTTTAGAAAATTGAAAACTATTTTAAGGTAACCGTACATCCTTTCGGGATAAAAAATTGCCTATTTTTTTGGCCAATTTTAGTGCCAAATTTTATTTTTTCAGGCGTTCTATTATGATTTTGTAACAAACATTCGCATTCCCAATATTAGTAAGATACGTAAAAGCACACTTACTGCTTCATCACATTTGAATATTTAAATAAAGTAAATTTTAATCTTTGGATTGGAAAGTTGGATTGGTTAAACTTGTTTTTTTTTTGCCTAATATTATATTAGGGGTTAAAGTATGAAATTGCCGTTTTGTATGGACGAAATCGAGAAAAGTCATTTTTCCATACTAACAATTTTTTAGTTTTTTTAAAAACCCCTGTTCCGTTTTCGATGCAATTAAAGGTGAAAGTTAGATGGTTATAAAGCTACTATTATAGTATTTAAATTTCTGAAAATCAAAGTATATAATACAAATATACTTAATTGAAGCAAGAAGGTCAGCTGACACATTGTAAGGGGTCTTTTCAACGACTTCCTTTGAAGTAATAGGCACTAGTATTGCATTTTTTTTTAGTCAAAAGTTACTTTATTTAGTTTTGATACAATACAAAAAGAATTACGCAATAATATGAGTATACTTAAAAGCTATAAACAAAATAAAAATATGGAAAATAATCGGCAATTTCATACTTTAACCCTTTTTATTATTATTTAAAAAAATGGGTTCGTTTTTGCACCCAGTTAACATTAATGCTATTTTTACTTATAATTTAAGTACTATAATGAACATTAAGAGTTAATTAAATTTGAGTACTTCCGTGGTGGAGTGGCATATGCACCTGTTTTCATGGTGTAGCCCGGAGGACCCGGGCTCAATTCTCGGACAGGTCAATATAGAAAAAAAGGTTTTAAGCTATTGCATAGCTTCTATCGCGGGCCTTGAGCGCGGGGACCGAATCCAGAAATTCCGTAACGAAAAAACCTCACGCTCCCCACTTCGACCGGCACAGCGGTGATACGGCTGTTCGACGAGGTGCGTGCGGTTTGACGAGGCGTTTGCCATTCGACGAAGTGGGTGCCGTTTAACTAAGTGGGTGCCGTTCGACGAAGTGGGTGCCGTTCGATGAGGCAGGTGCCGTTCGACAAGTTGGGTGCTGTTTGACGAGTGGGGTGCTGTTTTATGAGGTGGGTGCTGTTTGACGGATGAGGTGCTGTTTCACGAGGTGGGTGCTGTTCGACGAGCGAGGTGCTGTTTAACGAGGTGGGTGCTGTTCAACCAGCGGGGTGCTGTTTAACGAGGTGGGTGCCGTTCGACGAGCGGGGGGCGTTTGCCATTCGACGAAGTGGGTGCCGTTTAACTAAGTGGGTGCCGTTCGACGAGGCAGGTGCCGTTCGACAAGTTGGGTGCCGTTCGACGAGGTGGATGCCGTTTGACGGGTGGGGTGCTGTTTAACGAGGTGGGTGCTGTTTGACAGATGGGGTGCTGTTTAACGAGGTGGGTGCTGTTCAACGAGCAAGGTGCTGTTTAACGAGGTGGGTGCTGTTCGACGAGCGGGGTGCTGTTTGACGAGCGGGGTGCTGTTTAACTAGGTGGATGCTGTTTGACGATCGGGGTGCTGTTTAACTAGGTGGGTGCTGTTTGACGGGTGGGGTGCTGTTTAACGAGGTAGGTTCTGTTCGACAAGCGGGGTGCTGTTTAACGAGGTGGGTGCTGTTTGACGAGTGGGGTGCTGTTTAACTAGGTGGATGCTGTTTGAAGAGCGGGGTGCTGTTTAACTAGGTGGGTGCTGTTTGACGGGTGGGGTGCTGTTTGACGGGTGGGGTGCTGTTTAACGAGGTAGGTGCTGTTCGACGAGCGGGGTGCTGTTTAACGAGGTGGGTGCTGTTTGACGCACGCAAGCTATGCAATAGCTTTACCGCGGCAGTCTCCGAGTGCCACACGTCATTTTTTTTCTATAGTGTCTCACGTCTGGGTGTTTATAGTACCTTAGTAGTTTCCGATTTCCACAAAACAAGTTACATTTTAGGATCATAATAATGTATGTATGTTGTCCACATTTAGAAAAGAATAGAATAGAATAGAATATCTTTATTTGCTTATGAATAGGGTTTACAGAAGGAATTACAGATAAAGCATATGATCGCCTATCCAGCCATTGACAAATAGCATGTAAATAGTTTTTAACTTAATCATTAAATACATTTCAATTGACTTTAAATGAATTAAATTTATACAGCTAAATTAAATACATATTTCCCTTAACATGATATAACTTATTAATAACTTATTATTGGCTGTCCTTCTGAAAATCTTTAAGAGAATAAAAAGTTCTCTTAAACAGCCACTTGTGTATTTAACTTACCTATAAGTGCCGGAAGTCGGCCATACTTGTCTCCCATCCAACCGAAAAACGCGCAACCCACCAGCGACCCGAGGAAGGACAGTGTCTGCGCAAACGGCGCAATCCCTGCTTTACCGCACACCCATTCTCGCTGAAAATAAAAAAATGGTTGCCTGTAAAGTCTGCATACGGGCGAAAGTTTTACGTGACAACGACTTTGAGTGGTAAAATAATTTTAATGTGAATATTCATTCGTATAGTAGGAAGAAGGATGAAATAATAGTAACAATTTAAAACATTTATTTATACAAAGAATCTCGCACTGAATTTCATATTAACAAAATTTTATTTTTACCTTTACACATACATACGTATTAATATACAAATATACATACAATAACTTGCAATACATTTGCGTACAATGAAACAGCGTTTACTACAACTTAACTTGTTCCTATCTGAGTGATTTTGTTGAGGATAGGGCGATGATAGGAGAAATATGAAATGAAAGGAAGTGTTTCTGCTGTAATGTGCCTAGAAAATGTCAAGTCAATGGTTGTTCCTTTTAACGTAGTAGACTTAGACATATCTGTAAACGTGTAAACTTGTATGCAGGCGCCTAAGCGAAATAGAAGCGCAAGACATGAACCGGTGTGTATGCCTATCTCTCTCACTCTCTCTCTCTCGCTCTGTCTCTCTCGCTCTTAGGCGGGCTAACTGTGCTAGAGTGGAAGGGACGCGTGCCTTTCACTTTTTATGTCTGTCTCTCTCGCTCTTAGGCGGGCTAACCATGCCCGAGTGGAAGGGACGCGTGCCTCTCACTCGCTCTCATTGTGAGCGCATAACGTGAGCGGAGCGTAACGCAGTTTCTTGAAGTGTCACCCGGCAAACCAATTTATAAGACGTTGTCACGTCAAAATATGGCTACAGTCACCATTGATATACGTGATAAACGAAGCCCAAGTTATGACGACCATTTGGATCAGTGGTAGTAAACGCTACTTCTGAGCCATGGGTCGCGAGTTCGATCCCCGCACAGTACAAATATTTGTGTGCATGAACATGTCTGTTTGTACTGGTCTAGGTGTTATTCTATGTATTATAAGTATATACATAGGGAAAGATGGTATATATGTATTTACAAAAAATATTTATATAAGTATGTTTATCGGTTGTCTAGAAGCCAATACGACAAGCTTCGTAGTAGTTGCTTAGTTTGGGACTAGATGACTCTGTGTGGCCCAGTGTGGAGTCTGAAAATATTTATTTATTTATTTATTATTATGTTTAACATCTTGGCAGTGTTATTTCTATTTTTTTATCAATAAAAATAATCTTAGGAGAATATTAAATATTAATTCAGATTGAAATAAGCTGTGACGCGCACGTTTGTGATTAGGTTATGTTGTTTAACAGGTAAATATGTATAGTATATAGATATTTACCTGTTAAGCAATATAACCTTATCTTCCTCATTCTATATGTACATGTTTTGACGACCTCCGTGGCGGAGAGGCGTAGGTACATACCGGTTTTCAAGGTGTCGCCTGCTCCGAGGTCCCGGGTTCGATTCCCGGACGGGTCAATGTAGAAAAAAGTATGTTTTTCTACATTTTCTCGGGTCTGAGTGTTTGTGGTACCTTCGTTGTTTCTGGTTTCCAAAATACGAATGCTTTAAATAGTTATTCAAATACACATTTATTTATTTATTTATTATTATTATTATATACTCTTACAGAGTAATAGACAATTCGTTTAAATTCTATTTCACATATACCCAAACAACTGACTACATTGTCAAGCTGGATACCTAGGCTTAACCGTTGGCTTTAGGTATTTTGTAATTAATTAAAACAAAATGACTCTGAAGCCCTTAACTGCAAAGACACAAGTAAAATTTTATTGTTTGTAGGTCACCGGTGACCCTCATGGCGCTTACTGTTCTCAAAATCTTCAATTCCTATCTCTAAACCTCACCTCACTAACGACTGTATCATACGGTATATCGTTGTACAGGAACTCCCAGCCGTGCGGGCAGGGCACGAGCTCGCTGCCGACAGGGGGCGCCATGGTCTGCAGCACCTGCGTCCAGTTGGCGTCGTACACCCGGCACCGGTCCCAGTCCGGGCCCTCTGCCGCCCCCGGGATTGATAGGTTTCTCCTGAAAATTAAGTGCACATAGTAACAGCCTATAATCATTCCATTGCAGGGAAAAGGCCTCCATCATTGAATTCAAGTTACCACAGCAATGATGGGTACTGGCTTAATCACCACGCTTGCCAAATGCGGGTTGGTGTTCACAAACCCGAGCAACTTCGAAAATTCTAAACCTTTTTTGTTGCCCGACCCGGGAGTTGAACCTGGGACCCCGTGATCATGGCCCGGTATTAAAACCACTAGACCAACGGGGCGCTAAGTGCCCATAATAATGTCTAATATTGAGAAAGTACCGCACCATTTAACAGTGACATTTGGTGCTGGCCCAACAATGATGTATAAATAAAAATCATTTTGGCCTAAAATATAACAGCATCTGTTACGGACTTTTTGTAGTGACGATGACAGACTGGCCATTACAGTTTGAAAATTATAAGACTGAATTTGGAAGACGAGTTTTGACAGCGATACGGACGACATACGTTTTTCCTCGTTTTTATATAATATTAGTTTTGTGTTGATTTGTTTAGTTTTTCTGATTTTGTAAATTTTTAGGGTTTAATAAACTCCTTCACCGAAGCTGCAAAGAAGTTTCCTTGAGCCCCTTCAGCATCATTCTTTCTGTTTGGAAAAAAAAATCTTTCTAAAAAGGCATATTTCTGTTCTAATCCAAATGAGAACAACTTTGAACTATACTCTTTTTTTTTAATAATTTTAAATTTATTTTAATACATCGGCCTGGCCTTGGTACAAAAGATAAACTCAGGCATTGCTTTGCGGAAATCTATAATTAAATATGATTTCCCTTCGTTAAGAAGACTGGCTTAGATACGAGTACCTACACTTGCAATGACACAGTGCTCTCTACAGATAGATATATAGGATATATGTAATACTTATAATGCACAGAGTTAACATGAATTACAATTTGACACAACTGTACAATACGGCGATCTTTTTGCTAAAAGCAACCTCTTACCAACCACCTTATGTTAACCATTTAGTTATGGGTTTTTGCAAAGTATCTGAGCCATTTCTTTATGTTTTCGGAATCGGTCTAACTGGTAAAATGTTGCACTGACACAAACACCAAAATCTCCTTTTTAGGGTTCCGTAGCTGAATGGCAAAAAACGGAACCCTTATAGATTCGTCAAGTCTGTCTGTCTGTCTGTCCGTCCGTATGTCACAGCCACTTTATTCTGAAAGTGTTAGCATTAATTACACAGTTGAAACTTGGTATATCCTGTTAACCGCTTTACGATTCTCATACATAAAATAAAAAAATATTATATTTAAGGGGGGCTTCCCATACATAGAACTAAAACAAAAAAAAAATTCTACTCTAACCTACGTGTATGGGGTATATCCATAGATAGGTTTTATAAAATGACATAGAGGTTTCTGAAACTATTTTTTCCAAAAGTCTAACTTTTGGAAGATAGACGCTTTCAAAGTGGTAAAATGAGTGTCCCCCCCCCCCTTCTAACTTTTAAACTAAGTAAGTGAAAATTTTGAAAAAAATACATAATGTAGATCTTAACAAATACTTTCAACGAAAATTGGTATAAACGAGATCAAACCAGTAGTTTTGGAGATCTAAAACATTTTTAACAATCGCAAATATAACTTTGTCTTACATACAAACACTATAAAAATCAAAGTTATTTATGCAGTCAACAAAATATTGTGGTATTTTAGTAAAAGTTGGTACGGAACCCTCAGTGCGCGAGTCCGACTCGCACTTGGCCGGCATTTTTTGGTTGAAACCTGGTTTAAGAGATTGTTACACAATCTAGCTTACCTTAGCTCTACATCCAGATGCTGTAGCTCATGCACTTTACACCAGTGCTCATGCGGTGTGGCGGCGATGAACATCTGGACTGTGTAGGAGAATGTGAACAGGATCCCAAAGGGCAACATAGCTAGGAACAGCAGCCGCTGGTACCGGCCCATGTCGCCGACCTCGTACAGGATCCGCTCCATGATGTCGCCTTGACCTTCCGCTGGGGGATCGTTGAGTCTTATGGCCTCCTGTTGGAATATAAAACAGATATACAGTTTCCAGAATTCTTGGTGACTAATCACTATTTGTTCCTTATCATATCCCAAGACATCCATTGCCAAACAGTTTTAGTCTGCCTCGATTCAAGACTAACCTTGGTGGGAGTGCTCCTCTTTGCCGGTGTATGCGTACCTATAACGACGTGGGGAGCTGCAATATCGACATTTTTCACCTTACTGATCATGTGTTTAAACGGTTGAGTGTGGAAAAACTAAATATTGATTCTAATATCTCTAACTAACAATACCTACCATGTAAATTTATTTATGTACAAGTAATTTAAATATAAATGTATAAGGATTTCATAAAAAAAAAGTGTTCAAGCCGAATTGGAACTTTTGAAAATCATAAACAACAATTGATGTATTTACCTGTAAAGGCATATCTTTTGGTTATGCCCCCCATGTATTTTTTTTCTCACTGAATGTGAAATGATATGTCGTTGGTAAGTCTTTTTCAATAAATAAATAATAAATATTGCTTTGTAATATTCAGGGTAAAAAAAACTAACTGCCTTTAATCATCCCACTCATTGCAAGGCAAAGGTCTCCATCACTGAATTCCGGTTACCGCACCAATGACGGGTACAGGCGTAATGACCACGATGCCAAATGCCCGTTGGTGACCACAAACCCGAACAATATTCAAAAATTCGGAACTCTTGTTGTCCGATCCGAGGATCAAACCCGGGACCCCGAGATCTTGGCCCAGTATTTAAACCACTAGACCAGCGGGGCATTAATATTCAGGTTGGTCTAGTCTCACCCATGTTGGGCTTCGGGTGCAAAAATAAAACGGCGCCTTAGGCTGCCCGCCCACGTCCGACTTTTTGTAGGACCGATCATCAGGCCGATTTTTCTATAGTAGGCAGCAGCATACACAATCATGACCAACTTTTTGTAGGACGTGTGCGTTGCTCCATTGCTATTAGTACGTTCTATTTTTCTCCTACAAAAAATCGGTCACCGATTATCGGACGCGGGCGGGCAGCCTTAACCAACTAAAAGAAAAAAACTGTACTAATGTGCTTTATGTACGGCCAGCATCGAAAGTTGCTGAACACAGTATCATGACAAATTAACGATTCATCCATTGCTTATAGAAATCTCTAGCAAGAAATTTAATTAATTACTTTGATATAGTACTAAAGTGTTTATTATATTTTTTGGGTGGAAATATTTTTTTTTAAAGTACAAATCTCAAAGAATCTAATAAAGTAGTACGAGTAAGTAACCATAAATTGTGACCGATTCGAAAATGTATTTGAACAACATCAAACGAGTAATGTACTTTAACATATTTATGTATTTCAACACTACGCAATGTTGACTGGTCTATGAGTTTTGAGTGTAACATGCACATTAATGGGGGCTATCGCTAGTGAATTTGCCACTAGAGGCGCTTGTGTCGCGTGAGGTCTAATATCATTCACTTTTCACTGGTTTTAGCGGAATTTGTTGCATACATTATAATTTCTTTAATTTACCTGCCGGAAGGTGATCTCCTTCGTAAAATATTGCAAATATGGATTATTTGGCGATGAATGTGAACGCTTTGAAAGCAGAACTAAGAAAAAGCGCAAAAATAGGCGGCCTCAAGAGCAACTATTTCAGAAGTTAGTTTGTTGATATCAAGATAGTTATATATAAACAATATAACCTTAATTAGATTCAAGATATAACACTTTGTTTCGGCGCCAATCGCCTTTGACAGCTATACCTCCGGACCTCAGTCTACAGTGGCGCCAACTGGTGAGCAAAGAAACGGTAGTCCCCATTTTATTATTCTTATTATGTCGTTAGGTATGTGCAAAATTTAAAATTGTATTATGCATGTTAATTATTATTACGTATGTATTTTTTCCATGGTTCTAAAAATATGTTACGTCCTTGTGTAATACACATTATTTGCGTTTTTGAACTCTGCCGCCTTCCTCTCTCATTTCACAACTGTCCTCTATTGTCTGAAAGAGATCGCTTCTTAAGACCGCTCAGTTTGTGATGCTGAAAATATATTTAATGTTCATGCTCACCTAACTTACAAAAAAAGAAACAACGGCTGGACCGATTTTGACGGTACTCTTACTCCCAGATAGCTAAAATAAAAAACTTAGGGTAATTTTATTTTAGAATATATTTTGTTTATTATCAAAAAAACATACTTATTGCAAAGCATACTGTAGCCTGCGGACCTCGCGGGTATAGTTAGTTGAAATTTATTAATAAAAATTTGGACTGCCTTTAGCCGTGTATATTATGTGCGCAAACTAACTGCGCTTAGCTCATCTGTAACCGCTCTGATGGAGACGGCACGAACACGCATGCTCCACAGTCTTATGCTTTGGGATGGCGGGATCTACCTCCTAGTGGTCCACCCTGGGCAACGGCATCTTTGGTTTTCTAACCAATGATGACGGCTAATAGATCCCTCTGCGGTGGAAGGCTTCGTAAGAGGCCGCCTGGATGCTACCACCCTCCTGTGCCGGAGTCCAGCGCCAAACCGTTTTTCTGTGTTCCGCTGGTGTGTGGGAATACCAGTGTCTCTGAGTAAGCTCGCTCCATCTTAGACTTCTTCTTAACCGTAGAGTTAAGTATGTAGTCAAGAGCAAGCTAGTTGTTTATAAAAAAAAAGGCACCGCTGCACGCTCCCGGAGCGTGAACGTATCGAGCGCGGAGTGCAACAGGCGAACATAGTGGATAGCCGGCTTTAGGACTCGATCCAACGACTTTCTTCTTACATGGTGAGTGCCACCAAGTAAGAAGCCTACATCAGCAGCCCATATTTTATTTTTTCACGCATGTAATACATTGAGCATATCTACTGCTTTAGGGGCAACAGGAGGTTATGTGGAATTTTTATTAATTATTACTCTTGTCAGGGGACAGCGGCACAAGAACATACATACCCACTAAACGACCTGCGGTGTTCCTCGTATGTTAGTGGTGATTATGCCAGTTATAATCACCACGCTTGCCAAATGCAGGTTGGTGATAAAGAAGAAAAGGGTTGCTATGCTAATTTGCTATTTAGATGGCGGCACCACACGTAACGCGTAGTCACTTGTCTAAAGGAAACTTGAGAAATGTTTGACAATGTCGTCATTGATTGAAAAATATTTAAATGACTAGGTAGTTATAATATCAGATACCGTAGCCATTAGATAAAATTAAAAAAAATACTACTAACTTCAACATTTTGTTTTTCTGCCATTTTTTAATCCGTGATCCGTTTGCAATCCAGTCTCCTAAGCAGTCGAAGTCACAGGACTTATAATGCACTAAGACACATCGAAGCTATTCTACCTACGGGGAAAATGTAACTAGGTAATTTAAATAAAATCTTGTTAATAGTCTTTTGCAGATCTATATAACGGTAGGTGGAGGAATTTGCATATTGGGGAGACGAGGGTAATAAGAGCGTGTAGGATAATCTTTAATCATAGGTACACATGAGTGCTTCGCCGTTTCTGTCAACAATCGAATAAGTTTTTGAAACAGTGACATGATTGATGTAATATATTAAACTAGATAGGTACAAGATCAGCGTCAAAAAAGTGTCCTAAATAAATGTGCATCCATTAGACAAAACGATATCAATCGAATAGATACAACATGGCTTAAATATCCATTCTGTTGCACGACGACATAATTTGGCCGGCTTTTAAAGTTGAAGTCGTCGAATACACACCTCCTCCCTCCCTTTATGCTGATTCTATTTGCACTTGCGTGACATTTTGATTTTATAAACTAAAAGTAGTTTTCTATTTTTTTAGGGAGAAATAAAAACAATGGCTTCTTTTCCCCTTAAAAGAGTTAAATCTCTCATTACCCGCATTTATGAGGTAATGGGAGCTAAACAAAGACTTTTATGCTGTGCTTTCGTTGATTTAAACTTTAATGAAAATGTAGTCAAAGAAATGAGTATGAAACGAATTCATTATAAAAAAATTAAAAATGAGATTTAAACAAAATTTTCCCTTAGTAGGTTCCACTTTCCCCACACTCCCCTACGTGTTAGGAAAACCGCAGATGGTTGAGCTATACGATCGATAGCCGATCTGTTAGCGATTATTTAAGGTAAAATTTGTATGCTATAATCAAATGTACAAGATTTAAATGAAAACCCCATAGTACCTAAAACAACCAGTTTCCTTAATAATAAGGTTTTAAGTCGGGTCTTTTATGTAGAGTAGAAACCCAGCTTGGGTTGTATCTGATCTATTTTTCTTTTCACATTATGTTTTTAATACCCAACAAATTAATAAAACTAGTATAGTCAAATTAAGTGTGGAGTAGGTAAATTTGGATAAACTATCTAAGTAAGTAACAACCTATAATCATCCCACTGCAAGGAAAAGGCTTCCATCATTGAATTCAAGTTACCACAGCAATGATGGGAACTTGCATAATCACCACACGCTTGCCAAATGCGGGTTGGTGATCACAAACCCGAGCAATGTTGGAAAATTCGAAACTTTTGTTGCCCGACCCGGGGACCGAACTAAATTGGCTCGGAAATCCAACCACTAAATCATCGGGGTGTTAATTAAATCATCAATTAACAACCGAAAGCAATGCACTGCAGTGGGTTGATTTATAGGCCGTTACCTTTTCTTTTGACGTGACAACGTCTTATAAATTGGTTTGCCGGGTGACACTTCAAGAAACTGCGTTACGCTCCGCTCACGTTATTCGCTCACAATGAGAGCGAGTGAGAGGCACGCGTCCCTTCCACTCGGGCATGGTTAGCCCGCCTAAGAGCGAGAGAGACAGACATAAAAAGTGAGAGGCACGCGTCCCTTCCACTCGAGCACAGTTAGCCCGCCTAAGAGCGAGAGAGACAGAGCGAGAGAGAGAGAGAGTGAGAGAGATAGGCATACACACCGGTTCATGTCTTGCGCTTCTATAAAATCCAGTTCAATAAAATTTTGTTAATATGAAATTCAGTGCGAGATTCTTTGTATAAATTAATGTTTTAAATATAATTCTTTGTATAAATAAATGTTTTAAATTGTTACTATTATTTCATCCTTCTTCCTATTATACGAATGAATATTCACATTAAAATTATTTTACCACTCAAAGTCGTTGTCACGTAAAACTTTCGCCCGTATACCGACCTTACAGGCAACCAATTTTTTTTTTAAATATATACTTATCAAACACACAATAAAACATGTTCATGCATGCATGCAAACAAAAAAAAAGACTATTTTAGGACACGTAAAAATAATGCAGATTGTTGACGTATATTTATTTTGGTGCTATAAACTATACTTAGCTATAATTTTTTCACGTGTCCTTAAATATTCAAATATTTTTATATGCTTATACTTAGAATTCAAGAAAACCAACATCGCGCGGTTTTCGTTTTTTTCTCGAAATTCATTTTTGCGGCTTAACCGCCTTCTTGCATAGGACAGTATTTGTAGGTACTGTGCGCAGATCGAACCCGCGACCCATGGCTCAGAAGCAGCGTTTTCCAGACTGATCCAACTGGTTGTCAAATCATTGCCATCAAACCAAGTAAGTATCAAACTATAACATGCGTTTTGCCAGTCTGTGGAATTTGGCCTTACTTCGACCATGATCTTTGTAGTGCTTATCGTAATTCATTCATTCCTTGAGACACTGAGGTTATTTTATACATGTTTTTTTAAGCTATTGCATAGCTTCTATCGCGGGCCTTGAGCGTGGAGACCGAATCCAGAAATTCCGTAACGAAAATAACCTAACCTAACACTCGGGGCGAGGCACGATCGAACAATTTTGAATTTCCGAACTTTAAAAGAATTTAAAAGAAAAAAAAAGACGTGTGGCACTCGGAGACTGCTGCGGTAAAGCTATTGCATTGCATTTTTTATCAAGTTATGCAATTATAAAACTAAAAAGTATCACCGCTGTGCCGGTCGGAGTGGGGGGTGTTAGGTTATTTTCGTTACGGAATTTCTGGATTCGGTCTCCACGCTCAAGGCCCGCGATAGAAGCTATGCAATAGCTTATTTTCTAATTTTGACTTTTGTAATTAAATTTTTCTGTTATTTTGAAAGATATGGTTACCATAGGCAACCATACTGTCAAAATCCTTAATTCTTTTAAATTTCGGAAATTCAAAATTGTTCGATCGTGCCTCGCCCCGAGTGTGTGGGTGTGGGTGTTAGATTATTTTCGTTACGGAATTTCTGGATTCGGTCTCCACGATCAAGGCCCGCGATAGAAGCTATGCAATAGCTTAGTAAGGATTTTGACAGTATGGTTGCCTATGGTAACCATATCTGCCAAAATAACAGAAAAACTTAATTACGAAAGTCAAAATTAGAAAGTACATAAAATTATAAAATTAAGCTATTGCATAGCTTCTATCGCGGGCCTTGAGCGTGGAGACCGAATCCAGAAATTCCGTAACGAAAATAACCTAACACCCCCCCCCCACTCCGACCGGCACAGCGGTGATACTTTTTAGTTTTATAATTGCATAAGTTGATAAAAAATGCTATGAATAGCTTTACCGCGGCGGTCTCCGAGTGCCACACGTCTTTTTTTGTGTTCCAGATGTGCCGCCCTGGTCGATACATCTCCTGGCGTAGAAGATCACATTGTTGACCAGGGACTGAGGGACTATAAACAAACACCGCCTAGGAGGCGTACCTAGTACCTACGAGTGTAGCGAAATAAGTATAGGTGCTACAAACATCCAGACCCAAGACGATGTTTTCTACATTAACCTGTCCGGGAATCGAACCCGGGAATTATTAGTTTCTGATCTTATCCCTCAAATAAATAACATATCGCAGATAAAGGTAAACATCTCGGGGTCCCGGGTTCGTTCTACGTGTCGGACAAGCAAAAGTTTCGAATTTTCGAACATTGCTCGGGATTGTGATCATCAACCCATATGTACCAACCAAGCGTGTTACGCGCCATCTTTTTCTTGCCCCTACCACGGTTGGTTCAGACGATAGCAAAAAGGTAAAGTGAAATAATATTTAACCAATTTAACCAATTTAACCAATTTAACCAATTTAACCAATTTAACCAATTTAACCAAACCAACCCATCATTGTTATGGTACAAGAATTCAACGATGGAGGACTTTCAGGCCTTTGCCCTGATGTGGGATGATTATTGTCCGTTACTACTAGTACATATTACAAAATACAAAAAATAATAACAAAAATAGTTGATACTATTTTTTTTAGCTCTCTGTAACAGTCACCCAGAGCGTATAGTGTCTTCATTAGTCTTAAAAAAGCTGCCTGACTAGATAGAAAAATCACTTAAAAAATCCTAGTCATAAAACCGCGTAAAAATATTTTTACCGCTCCTGTATTTTTTTTTTGTTTTTTCGAGTAACTTATACATATTATTATGGCAGTTTACTCTTTTTGTGATAAAACTTTATATGTATTAACTTTCTTATAAATTCAATTGACTGGCAGAAACATAATTGATAAAAAATGGCGGGAATAATTTGGACTGTAAATTTTCATAAAATTACTGCTTAAATATCATGATTCTTAAGACGTTCAAGAAAACAACATGTTATTTTAATCATTTAATCTTTTTGAAGTGAAACTTTATTATGGGCGTTGGAAAAAATTTACCGTCACGTTTTGCGTCACATTGACGCGTCAGATTTTTCGGTTACGCGCCATCTTTTTCTTATCTTTTTCCTAACATGGTTGGTTCAGACGATAGCAAAAAGGTAAAGTGAATTAATATTTAACCAATTTAACCAATTTAACCAATTTAACCAGTTTAACCAATTTAACCAATTTAACTACTACTCTAAACCGACGAGCATGCATGAAAAGATTGATGAATGTGGAAGAAGCGAAAGATGTATGCCAGGATCGTAGTAAGTGGAAGGCCTTGGTCTCTGCCTACCCCGTTGGGAAGGAGGCGTGATAATATGTATGTATGTATGTAACCAATTTAACCAATTTAACCAATTTAACCAATTTAACCAATTTAACCAATTCAACCAATTTAACCAATTCAACCAATTCAACCAATTCAACCAATTTAACCAATTTAACCAATTTAACCAATTTAACCAATTTAACCAATTTAACTAATTTAACCAATTTAACCAATTTAACCAATTTAACTAATTTAACCAATTTAACCAATTTCTGGAAAGTTGCATGTAGATCATTTTTCGAAAAATAAGGCCATAGAAGTTTCACTTCTTACGTGTGTACACTAGTACACACACAACTTTTTTTTTTACTAATTTTGTAGCGAAAGTAATGGATAGTTATCACGCCAAAGTGGCTAACGCAGAGATAAATGCCTGGAATAGAACATTCTACTTTTCATACTGAAAAATATTCGGTTCCCTAGTCTGTTTTTCATACTGGAAAATATCATAATAGTTTTTGGTAGTTAACGGGTTAGGGTATAATTTATATGATATTTAAGCAATTTAATTACAATTGTAACACTCATGAATTCTCATATGTTAGTTTCACTAGATACTAGATGGCGCTGGTAGTCAGTTGATTCGCGCAAGGACATTGACGCCCCGATTTCTTTAAATAGGGAATTCGATTTGTATGAAGTCAAGTAATCTCGCCTACTGCACTCTGAACGCTTCCAAGCTATTGGAACTTTCGGAGTCTTTAAGGAAACACATTACTTACGCGGCACTGGACTATTGCTTGCACGCTAGTGCAACTTAGAGCCGGTCCACTATTATATAAGTCCAATACTGTCTGCAATTGGTTTGTGCTCTAATAAACGCGCTTAAGCAAAAGCAGTCTTTCGTTTGGCGGCGACGCTACTCCATATCCTCCTGAACCTGACATCGGCTACAATCTGGCGACCAACGGGGCCCGACACGACCCGAGATTAGTAGTCACAAAGTTTGAGGGGATTACTACGACTCGTCGAGACAACACCACAACTGAACGTCAACGCAAGATGAGCGTCAACCTCTCCGACGAGCAGTTCTACAGACTGATTAATACCATGGTAACCGCCGCAGAACCATCGCTTCGTGCAAGTCGAACTACAAGTCGAACTACAATGGTATTCGGGTGCTTCTTCGAGCAAGGCATTCTTTGGTGACTTGCGTGGCAATTTTCAAATTTAATATTTTTTTCAAATCGACATCTGTATCTTAAAATATACGTAAAAGTAATATTTTTTATAGAAGAGGCCCATCACAGAGCGATATACTTACAGAGATAATCGAGGTTAAAAAATTGGAGGCCACGCAAATCACAAAACACACCACGAAAATGATTTTTTTTTAATTTACTTACTCAGATAAGTTATTTAATATTACTTCATATTTAAAAGAAGTTATTCTGTTACCAGGTGAAAGAATAGGTAAGTAACTAACACAGAAATCTTTTTTTTTAAAGCTTTTATTTATATTAAAATCGGTGAACCATTATTTATTCTTTAAAACCCTTATGCAAACCATGTGGACACTGGATCGTTGAGTGAAAACATGGTTCTAATCCGCAGCTGAGTTCTCTCATTGTCATTATCCGGCCAGTATCACCACTCCAAAGGACTTGATGAACGCTCATCGTTCCAGGAAACTCTTTGAGTTCTAAAGGTATCAGTAATTCCTTCTCAAACATTCCTGCTTCTGAGACAGTTTTCTTTCGGCTTTCCTTTTATAATACCTTGTCCGGTTATTGGCCTTGAACTCTTCGTAATTTTTTAGCCTCTCTCTTCTTCTTCTTCTTTTTTTCTAACTTTTCTTCCCTTGTTAACGCATTTTCAGTCTAAAAATAATTCATTACAATTTTATCAATTATTAATAGTAGCTAATCTGACACTATTTTTATTATTATTAGGTACTTATAAAATCAGAAACCCATTAACTGCGTCATATTAAGTTGATTTAAACGAATTGACTTTTAACTAAAAATATTGTCATACAATACTATTACACAACTCAAAGTTATGTCATTTGCATGGCCAAAAATTGATTTGCGTGGACCAAAACTACCACGTAAACCACGCAAATCACGACCACGTAAATCAAAATAAATCCTTTATTCTAAAAATATATCAAAACCTTTTAAGCAAATAAACTGTGTTTTGAATATAAGTTACGTAACCTAATATTTGTTCGCTACAATACTTTATTCAATAAATAAATTTACAGACACCGGAGAAAATTGTACCATGCAAATCAATTTTTTGAGAAACCATACCCACTCAACGAGGTTCTTACCTTAATTTTTCCAAAACTCGACGCGTTGTCACACAACCACTACGCCCAGCCGTTCGAGCGCGACTAGTTGTAACGTGAATTAGGATGACGCAACACCGGGTCGCAAAGTTACGGATGTGCAAGTGAATTTACAATGATCCACGCAAATCAGTAGCTACTCCGGGACAGTTACATCTTTATTTTTTTTAAATAATGTAAGTCTTTTAGAACTACGGTCTAATTTTTTATAGCATTGTCAACTTCTTAGGACTTAGTTTTTTTTTTTTTTGGTAAGCATATACCGTTTACTTTGAAATATATAATTTTCTAAGTGACTAGATCGGGGTTAGGGACACTCCACGAAAGTCAAAGAATGGGGGGTTTTATTTTTTTTAATGACATTAAATATAAAGATATTTGAATAATAATTAAAAACCCAGTTAAAAGAGGATTAAAGGTTTGCCCGAAAAAAAAAGTGTCTTGCTGACTGTTCGATTTCTATTCTTTTAATGCGATGCCGCTTGAAAAACGTCTCTTGAAGAACGACCCATTCAGAGTTCGGGAACAGTAGAAGCATTCCTCGCTACAGTAATAGTTTTAAGAAGATTGAAGTAAAGAAGAAGATATTTTAGTGTATCTTAAACGCTCCAAACTGGCATTCAAGCTATTGAACCTAATTGGGCATTAATATATTCCTTTTAAACGCTCCAAACTGGCATTCAAGCTATTGAACCTTATTGGGCATTAAGATATTCCTCTTAAACGCTCCACATTCAAGCTATTGAACCTTATTGGGCATTAAGATATTCCTCTCAAACGCTCCAAACTGGCATTCAAGCTATTGAACCTAATTGGGCATTGAGATAATAGCAGTATTTAGACTTGAAAAGTTATCTCTCAGTCGGGACTCGAACCCGCATCTCCTCGTATGCCGGGCACGGCTCTATAGGTACCATTAAGCCCGCCTGAGACATAATTTTTCAAGTTTAAATTCTGGGTTAGGGTATGGTAACTATTATATAAGCTACACTTATATGAAATAAAGCTTCCGGAAGCACATAAACGAGTCATGACAACAATTTAAAAAACATTGAGAACTGTGACTCACGCGGCGACCGCGGCCTCATATGAATGCCGCCTAGGTTGCAAACCCCGCACGCCTTGGCCTGCTTCAATGCAGGAATATTTTAAACAATCTCGTCGAACATAAAGAAGCAAACAAACATGGCTGATCTTTTGAAAGACAGTCGAGATCAACTACTTGCTTTGTTTTAAATATTATATTGTTTTTTAATGTAACTTCTGAACTGAGAATACTATGAAATAAGATCTTTATCATGATTGTATCACGCTGACGAGACGCCCACAGCTATCGGGCATACCTGTAGGCTCGTTAGGCTAGGACTTTCCTCTAGTGTCCAGTCTTCCCGGTGCCTTTCCGTGATCATTACCAACCAACGGAGCGCAAAATGTTCAAAAATATTCCTATGTTCAAAAATACCGTTATTTAGATCGAGAATTAAACATTTGCTAGTATGACTTTCTGAATCGGAGAAAACCACGACTTCATATTCACCCTGTATTTTCAATTCAGTTATTGGGGCAGACATGTCCTGCAGACCCTGCAGTGGCTTAAGGGTTGCCATGGTTTTATTATGATTAAGATTCTGATGATTTTCCTTCAATGTTCTTACATCTGTCATAATAACCATTAACACACACGTGTTGTAGTTTGTATATTATATGTATACTTAGTAAGTATACAATTTATCAAGCAATAATTTATTCGTAAGTAGACATATTGTAATTAATCAACGTTTTTATAGCTTTATTTTAAACCATGGTTAACTAATTGTTTTAGCAATGCAGCAACATTACATGTATAAGGCTTAGATATAAAATGAAAGACAATACAACAATTATTTTGTCAATCAAAGTTTTCAAACAGTTAAGAAAGTTATAACTATAAAAGATGAGATCTACGTCCTAGTGGTCCACCCTGTGCAACGGCATCTTTGGTTTTCTAACCAATGATGGTGGCTAACAGATCTCTCTGCGGTGGTAGGAGGTAAGAGGTCGCCTGGATGCCTGAGGAACCTGGCTGGAGGGTCCTGCCGGAGTCCAAAGCCAAACAGTATTTCTGTGTTCCGCTGGTGTGTGGGAGAACCAGTGCCACTTTCTGGGTAAACTCGCTCCATCTCAGGCTTCTTCTTAACCGTAAAGTTAAGTAGGTATGTAGTCAAGAGCAAGCCCACTGATTATAAAAAAAATAGATTCAGAGACAAGTGAGTTAGTGAGTGATTCTTTTGACTTTGACTTGTGAATGCTTTTATGGAAAAATAGCGTATTTATTGACTGGACAAATAAAACTAGTCTTGTATTAGATCGTATACGGCCTAGGGTAATTGAAATCTATACTAATACTATAAAACTGAAGAGTTTATATGTTTGTTTGTTTGAACGCGCTAATCTCAGGAAGTACTGGTTCGAATTGAAAAAAAAAATGTTTGTTTTGGATAGTCTATTTATCGAGGAGGGCTTTAGGCTATATAACATCACGCTGCGACCAATAGGAGCGAAGCATCAGAGAAATATGTTGCAAAAATAATAGCGATTAAAATAACAGAAATTGACGCTGATGAAGTCGCAGGCAACAGCTAGTTCTTACAATAATTACGCCAATTGTGCAGATTACTAGAGCTAGAACTAGAGCTTGTCGAACTAAGGTTCAGATCAGTTGATAAGCAAATTTATCAAGACATTATACCTACTTTATAGAATTCATTCAATCAATCGAATAGATTACAACATAACATAAATCTCCATATTATTGCATGTCGACATAATTTGGGCTGGTCATAAAGTTGACTAAAATCAACGTTCACGTACGTACGTACCGTAAAATCAGTTTTATTTCTGCAAAAGGCCCCAGGAGGCGCTTTTACAAGTCCCAATCATTCAATCGAGGTGTCATTTTTGTACGAGGGCGGGTCAATAAGTCCGTGACTTTATGAATTTCTGACCTCTTTACTGAAAAAGCAACACTACTCCTGTCAACAGGTATCTGTCAGTTGATTCCTATCAAAATTTGAACTTGCTGCGTCAGTTAGTTTGTGTTTGACAGCAATTTTTATCAGACTACCCAGTAATTTGAGGAAAAAATGGAAAAAGGTGAATTTCGTGTGCTTATTAAGCATTATTTTTTGCAAAAAAAAACCATTACCGAGACCAAGGCTAAGCTTGATAAATACTATGGGGACTCTGCACCATCGATTTCAATGGTAAAAAAGTGGTTTACTGAATTTCGTTGTGGCCGTAAAAGCACTGAAGATGCCGAACGTCCTGGACGCCCAGTTGAGGTCTCTACACCCGAAACAATCGAAAAAATTAATGGGGAATATTATGCCAACTTATTGGACCGCTTCAATGACGATTTGAATAAAAACCGACCTCATTTGGCCAAGAAAAAAGTTCTTTTCCACCAAGACAATGCAAGGGTGCACACATGTGCAGTTGCCATGGCAAAAATCCATGAATTGGGCTATGAATTGCTCCCTCATCCACCCTATTCTCCAGATTTGGCTCCGAGTGACTACTTTTTGTTCCCAAACCTGAAGAAATGGCTTGGTGGAAAAAGATTTGACTCCAATGATGAAGTCATCTCGCAAACAAAGGCCTATTTGAGGACCTCGACAAATCATATTTTTTGGAATTTTTTATTTGTTTATCAAAAAATCTGTGTTTTATTCCAAAAGTCACGGACTTATTGACCCGCCCTCGTATCTCGGACTATATATATCAATCTTAATCACTTATAGTTATAACACGGTAATATTAGTTATAATGAATCCGCTAAATAAAAATGTCTCGGTCGGTAGCGGGATTCGAACTCGCAACCATAAGGTGACACAGTCGCCGCCCGCGTCTTTAGGTAGGCCAACTCGGTCGTACATGGGTTAGTTGAAACATTGTTAATGAAAACTTTTTTAGAATTTCAATTTTAGACCTCTTTGGTAATGTAGTATATTACATTCATTTGTCATTTGTTTTTGTGAATTGGCGGCAAATCTAAAACTCTTGTTACACGTGAAAATGAACCTAACGCGAGAAAATTTACGGTCAATGATTTATTATGACTTTCGTTGTGGGCTTACTCAACAATAAAGATATGATAGGCTGCAATTAGCATTTCTTATTGAAGCCCCATCTCGTGCCACTATTTACAATTAGTTTAACGAGTTTAAGCGTGGACGTAGCCATCTCAATGATGATCCGCGTGAGGGACGTCCTTTAACAGCGACTACTGTAGATAACATCAGTGCTGTGCGACGCATGATAGAGGAAGATAAGAGAGTGACCTATCAGCAAATACGGGCAAGCCTAGGCATTGGTATACTATGAGTCAACTTCAAAAAATATTACACGAACATTTAGGCGTCAGGAAGCTTTGTACCAGATGGATACCCCATACTTTAACCGACGAGAAACATCTTCGCATGGACTGGTGTCGCCAAATGTTAGATAAGTTCAACGGCGGAGACTCAAATGCTGTATTTGACATCGTCACAGGTGATGAAAACTGCTACGAACCCGAAACCAAAAGACAATCAGCTCAGTGGGTGTTTCCTTTCGAGGATCGGCCAACTAAAGGTAAATAAAGGAAGAAGTCAAGGAAAAAAGCTTATTGCCTTATTCTTTGGTCAGAAAGGTCATTTCGCGACAGTTGTGCTAGAAGATGGAAGGACAGTTACTGCAGACTGGTATGTCAATCGCTGTTTGCCTGTTGTCTTCGACAATTCGACAGCAGCGCCCTCGAAGCAGGATCCTCCTTCACCACGACAATGCTTCAGCGTACTCCGCAAAACGGACAGTTGAATATTTGACTATGGCAGGTGTCGATATAATGAGTCATCCGCCATACCTACAGTCCTGACCTGGCGCTCTGAGACTTTCATTTATTCACAAGAACTAAAGATAAAATTCGAGGTATTTGCTTTACGAGCCCTGAAGATGCGGTGAAAGCGTACGAAAATGCCATAGAAGAGACCCCTAAGGAAGAATGGGCCCATTACTTTTCACAGTGGTTCCATCGAATGCGACGATGTGTAGAGAGGAACGGAGATTACTTCGAAAAACAATAAAAGTATTGGTAACTTTTTCATTTTCTAAACATTTTCAGTGTCACCTAGGTATTCTAACTTATCTTGCAGAAATTATGTATAGGAGCAAACAACACGATTAAGTTCTTAACTGGGTGACATCATGAATAACGGCTGTCTGCCTTCAAACAAACGAGTTTTAGGGTCAATATATCACAGCCGGCATGCAAGTTTATCTTTTAACATACATTTCGTATGATCGGAATAAGTTACTCGTGTTTCGTGAAAAATGTGAACAATATTACTTTGTAAATAAAATAAACTATAAACAAAAATATTATTAGTTTTCGGTGTATTTAGCGCAGATGTTTTTTCAGTTTTATATAGTGTGATTTTGCTGTGTTTTTACTTTACATAATTAATCTATGAGTGATAAGTAGTGTTAAAACTTTTGGATTGCAAAAGGATAACATATCTAACAATTGTCAAGATGACAGAAAACCAGAGTGAAGAGGTTTGATTTGTTTTTGTTATTAATAACCCAAAGTTCATATTATATATCAGACACAGAACAAGATTTGATTGGTTTTACTAACCAAGTTGTTGCAAGTTTTCATGACATTTTCTTATTATCAGTTATTAATTCACTGATTTTGTTGGAGTACGCTCTATTACGACTCAACATAAACCCACGAAATCACAAAGAATTCTCAAACTTTTTAACTAATCTTAATAACTATTAAAGTACCTAAGGAATTACAAACTAAACACAAAGATTGCAAAAATCAGACACAATGAAGGTTCCACAAACACCCAGACACGAGAAAATATAGAAGATTACTTTTCAATATTCCAGGAATCGAACCTGGGACCTCTGAGCAAAGTCAAATCATCTTAAACCGTAATTAAAAGTTGTTTCTATGTTGTTCAGTTATTCCGTGGTCAGAACTTTTGCAATAGTGCCGAAATATCGGCAACTCATTGCAAAAAAACTACATCACATCAGGCTATAAATATTTGTTTTAATTTTGTTGATAAAAGCTTACATTTTCTAGTGACATTCCTGGAAATACGCCGTAACCAACATGATAGATCTCTTTCATCTACACAATCGTTCACTCGGAATTTAAGTCTCCTAACTTGCTCATGCTACAGAATTTCAACTCTAGATTGCTATCTCGAAATATAAAGAAACTATTTACTCTTCAAACCTACAAAAACAAAACTTCATAATACTCGTAGTACAATCCTATAGTTCGCAGTTGCAGCCTTTACAATGACTTGTTGCAAGATCACAACAGTTTGGATATATTCATTAGAAAGTACACCAAACGAATGCTTTCCTATATTTAAAGTTTTTTCTTTTTATTTTATATAGTTTTAGAAATAATGCATAATTCCTACTTTTGCTATTTTTCACAAAACTAGGTACTTCTAATTTTTTGTCATAGCACTTTGATTTGATTAACTTCTCCTAACAATTTGTTTACGTGTTAACTATAGTCATGCTGTGTGTAGGACAGGTTTTTTGGGTTACATTTTAGTGCATAAATAAATTGTCGTAATTGTATAAGGCGTCGTGAATGTACATACAGTGGCTAGCATATCAACCTACCCATGTCAAATTTCCCCAAACGATTTTCAACTATAACTAAAACTCTTAGAGATCAGTTTATGTTGAGACAAAGTGACATTTAGTGGTAACTTGATCTGCCGTCGTGTGTATGTAATCTGTTGTGTATACCATAATAAAATATACATTAAGATGCACCAGTATATAGCCTGATGTATGTGCTGTCGTCTGTACATAACAAAAAAAAAGACGTGTGGCACTCGGAGACTGCCGCGGTAAAGCTATTGCATAGCATTTTTTATCAACTTATGCAATTATAAAACTAAAAAGTATCACCGCTGTGCCGGTCGGAGTGGGGGGTGTTAGGTTATTTTCGTTACGGAATTTCTGGATTCGGTCTCCACGCTCAAGGCCCGCGATAGAAGCCATGCAATAGCTTAATTTTATAATTTTATGTATTTTCTAATTAAATTTGTCTGTTTTTTTGGCAGATATGGTTACCATAGGCAACCATACTGTCAAAATCCTTATTTTCTTCTAAATTCTTTTAAATTTCGGAAATTCAAAATTGTTCGATCGCGCCTCGCCCCGTGGTGTTAGGTTATTTTCGTTACGGAATTTCTGGATTCGATCTGAACGCTCAAGGCCCGCGATAGAAGCTATGCAATAGCTTAATAACCCGTTTTTTTTAATGAACGCTATCATGAAAGTTTAAATCAGCACATTTTAAACTGTTACACATTCATTCAGTGTTATCAATACTAGATTCGTCTTAATTACTGATAACTTAAAAATGTCTTATCATCATTAACAAGTTTTTATCAATTAAATAGTGTTACAAATTCTAGATAAGAATTATACCAAGTATGTACTTTACTACATAGTATAAAACAAAGTCGCTTTCTCTGTCCCTATATCCCTATGTATGCTTAAATCTTTAAAAATATGCAACGGATTTTGATGCGGTTTTTTTTAATAGATAGAGTGATTGAAAAAGAAGGTTTATATGTATAATAACATCCATTAAATAGTGGAGAAATACCGTTATTTTTGAAAGCCGGAGCGGGCCGCTATGTTTTATATACAACGTTCACAGTTTTTCTGTAGTGTATTTAGTATCAGCATTGCACCCGTGCGAAGCCGGGGCGGGTCGCTAGTACTTAATATTTAGTTATTCTGTGACGGTGTGTATATTCGCATACTATAAGTGTAATATTTTTATAAACACTCATAAAAAATTTGCATTTATCATATCAACAAGATATGCAAATTAACAAATATCTATAGCACAAAAAATCTTATAAATAAATGTGTAGGTACGACAACGGCAGGTCTACCTAATCTACCAAAAAATTTAAAGGTCAATGAATTGATTTTCAACTTTAAGTCCAACAGGTAGAGATCAATATGCATTGAGAAAATTTGTAGTTTTGTGGTAGGTTGACGTGCTGTGGTCTGTACAACATCATATACATTGTTCTGATCCCAAAGTAAGTAGATCTATAACTATTAGGGGTTAAAAAATGAAATTGCCGTTTTGTATGGACGAAATCGAGAAAAGTCATTTTTCCATACTAACAATTTTTTAGTTTTTTTAAAAACGTCTGAACCGTTTTCGATGCAATTAAAGGTGAAAGTTAGATGGTTATAAAGCTACGCATTATAGTATTTAAATTTCTGAAAATCAAAGTATATAATACAAATATACTTAATTGAAGCAAGAAGGTCAGCTAACACATCGTAAGGGGTCTTTTCAACGACTTCCTTTGAAGTAATAGGCACTAGTATTGCATTTTTTTTAGTCAAAAGTTACTTTATTTAGTTTTTTTTACAATACAAAAAGAATTACGCAATAATATGACTATACTTAAGAGCTATATACAAAATAAAAAGTGGGAAAATAATCGGCAATTTCATACTTTAACCCCTATTATTTAAATCACTTATTTTTGTGGAAATCAGAAACAACGAAGGTTCCACAAACACAGTCTTTAGCATAAAAAGAAAGAGAGCAGGAAAGAAAGAGAGAAA
The DNA here is from genome assembly GCA_949315895.1 of Anania crocealis. NCBI lineage: Eukaryota > Metazoa > Arthropoda > Insecta > Lepidoptera > Crambidae > Anania > Anania crocealis. The sequence continues at coordinate 4,688,718 of OX438880.1, forward strand.
AGAAGATGTCCCAAATTGTATGGAAGCCAGGCCCAGAACCTGTACACCCCACCAAAAGATAGACCAATACACCTACAAGATTTTGTTATTATCCAATTCTCTTAAAATGACTTAGTTAAGTGGTTCAAATAAAGAGATAAGCAAGAAAATAGCAATACAAAACAACAAAACCATCATGGCGGAAGATGATATTTTGATGACGTCTGTCAGTTTCAAAATCGCGCATCTAGGAGTCGAGTGCCATCGCTTACTGTAGTAACAGCAAACATTATGAAAGTAATGTGTCGATCAATACCAAATCCAGAAAACGAAAAGAGGTCGTTATAATAAATAAAATAAAAAAGCCTTTTATTCCATGCATAAAAATATAACAGTTGTAAATGTTATCTTTTTGTAAAATTAAATTCATTAAAATATTTGATTAAATTTATAATAAATTAATTAAAAATATGTACTGATTGTTAAATTATATAAAATTATGTACTTAATAAATAGCATGGACCCCTCTCAGGTAAAGGCCTCCTCCACGGACTTCCAGTCGTCTCTGTTTCTTGCTCTGTCTATCCAGTTTTTTCCTGCCACTTTTTTTATGTCATCCTCCCATTTTGCATAAGGTCTTCCTACCTTGCGTTTGCCTGATGGGCCTTTCCATTTGGTGACATTAATAGTCCATCTATGGTCTGTATATCGGGCCACATGACCAGCCCATTTCAGTTTAATTTTTTTGGCATAAGTCACAGCTTCTATTGCTTTCGTGTGTTCTCTTATTTTTGTATGACGAATTTTGTGTATCTTTTTAATGTTCAGCATACTGCGTTCCATTCCTTTTTGACATGAGCTAATTTTGTTTTAAATTTTTCTTGTGAATTTCCACGTCTGGCAACCGTATGTTAGAGAAGGTAAAATGCATGAGTCCAAAGTTTTCTTTTTTAGCTTTACTGGCATATTGCTTTTGAATACTTCTTTTAGGCACCAGTACTTTTTCCAGGCGGTTTTAACTCTACGTTCTATCTCCATTTCATTACTAGAGCTATTAAAGCTGATTTGCTTACCAAGATATATATATTTATCAACGTACTCAAGTGGCTCACTACCAATTTTTATACACCTCTTGGAGCTGTTTGTCATAGCTTTTGTCTTTGAAAGATTCATCTCTAACCCCACTCGTTTACTATTTATTTGTAGAGTATCTAGCATATATTGCAGGCCCAGTCTGGTTTCTGATAGTAAAACGATATCGTCTGCGAATCTTAAGTGGTTTAGGTATTTGCCATTAATGTTTAAGCTATATTTTTTCCAGTTAAGGCTGCTTATTAAGGTTTCTAGTACAGCTATAAAAAGTTTTGGTGAGAGTGGATCGCCCTGTTTTACTCCTCTCTTTATAGGAAAACTCTGACCAGTAGTTTCCAGTTTTACTTTGCTCGTGCTGTTGCTGTACATATTTTTTATCACTTTAATGTACTTTATCTCTACATTTTGAGCTTCTAATGTTTTCCAGATACTTTTGTGGCATATTGTATCGAATGCTTTCTGGTAGTCCACAAACGCAATATAGAGCGGCTTCTGTTTTTCTTGATATTTTTCTATGATTAATTCTAAAGAATGTATGTGGTCTATTGTTGAATAACCTTTGCGAAAACCTGCTTGTTCTATTGGCTGCCAGGTGTCTAGCGTTTTGCTTATTCTCTTTTCAATGATCGAGGAGAAAAGTTTATACAGAGTCGGCTGGAGGCAAATTGGTCTGTAGTTGCTAACATCATGCGGATCGCCTTTTTTATAGAGTAAAATTATATTTGATTCATACCATTGCGTGGGTATTATAGTGGTTTCTAGGATGAGATTATAAAGGTGCCTCAGTATCCCGACCAGTAGAGCTGCTCCGTACTTTATGGCTTCGTTTGCGAGACCATCTGGACCTGGACTTTTATCTGATTTCAATCTTTTTATTGCTTGGAAAATCTCTACTTCATTAATCGGTTGGATTTCTTCTACCGTACTAGTATTTTGTGTCACTACAATTTCCTGGTTTTCATTGGATGAAACTTGTGGTTCTGGTCTAGCACTGTACAAGTCCCGATAAAAGTCTGTTGCGAAATTGATGATGTTTTTGCGGTTGTACGATATTTTTCCTGACTGTTTCAATCCCTCGATCCAGGTTTTATTTGTTCGAAGTTGTTTATTAGCTTTTTTTAGACTGCCTTCTTGTTCAAGGTATTTTTCTATAGTATCGTTCCGGTGCTTCTTGTAATCAGCCTTAATACTTTTATTCGCAAGCTTATAAAGGGCGCTGAGTTCATTTTTTTGGGTACGCGATTTATTATTGGTCTTTTGTAGTATTTGTCTTCTCTTTAGTAGGGACTGGGTTCTTTCAGAGATGATTTTTTTGTGTTTTTCAGTTTGTGTACTCGGTTTTATAGCTTTGAGGCTCTGCGTTATTGCTTTTAATAATGAATTATAACATATTTGAACCGAGTCAGTTTTTCTCCTTTTCAACAATTGGTTCTCAAGATTGATTTTGTATTCATTTATTTGTTCACAATTTATTAGAGTTTTATTTTGTTTATTTGAGTATGAAGCTCTGCTTTTAAGTGTTTTTGTAAGCGTGATTGTGCTAATTGTGCTCCTTAGTGGTCTATGGTCTGAAGAATAGTTTAAGTTCAATGTCTCTATATTTTCAAATATCTTTGGTTGGTTACTTATTATGTAGTCTATTTCATTTTTATATTGGCCATTTGGCGACCTCCATGTCCACCTTCGACTAGGTTTTTTTTTGAAGAACGTGTTTATAATAGCTAGTTTATTTTCGAGAGCGAAGTTAATTAGTCTCTGTCCTCGTTTATTTCTTTGACCGTATCCAAAGCCTTTTGTTATAAGACTTTCATCTTTTAGAGTTTGACCAATTTTTGCATTAAAATCGCCCATTATTATTAGGTTGTTATGGGTTGTTTCTATAACTCTGTCTAAAGTTTGATAGAAATCATTGATCTCTTCCTCATCAGCTGCCTCTGTAGGTGCGTACACTTGTATCACACTCATGTTGTAATCTTGTATATTGAGATTTAATACTGCAACTCTTTCGGTAACTCCGGTAAAACTTTCTATGTGTTGTTTTAAAGATTTATTTATCAGGAAACCCACGCCGTGTTGACCTGGGGTCTCGCCCATATGACATAGAATGAAGTCCTTGTATTCTTCTATTTTACTGCCAAGACGTCTGACTTCTGATAGGCCAATAATATCATATTTTACTTCGACCAATGCTTCTTGTAGTTCGATCAGTCGTTCATATGATGCGAGTGATCTTACATTGTACGTCGCTATAAAAAGCTTCATCTTTTGATTATTGCTTTGATGATTATTTGTATAGTTATTCCGTGGAGGGTTGTGGTCGTAATCTTCCACGGTGACCAGCCGGGTTGGAAGATAGTTTGTATTGTTTCTTTCTTTGCTAACTTCATTTGTTTTTTTGAGAGGGGGCCTTGGTTGCTAATTCACTTCATTTTGATGAGGTTGGTTTGTTGTAGAAGTTTTGTTTGTCAGGAAATTCAGTATACCCGGCTTACCTGTTCCTTCTGAACGATTGGAAAACGGAGGGGGCGGGGTATTGGACGCGATTGTTTTATTCTTTTTGTTTATTTGCTTTCTGGGTGTGGGTTGTTTAGGCTTTATCTGTTGTTCTCAAATATGACAAATTGATAATTCTGGAAAAGTTAGAAAATACACCTTTACCGGAAAACAACAAAAAAGATTCCTCTCAGCCTCTCCACAAGAGGTCGTTATAATGGACTACAATTAAAACGCGACAAGCAGAACAAAAACTTGAAGTGAACGATTATGCCAAAGTGACAAGGGGTATCTGACAGCTACTGACATTTAAAGTTTTTTTAGATTGACGCCATCTTGGAATGCCTAATGGAGTTTGATAAATTATTCGAACTTATTTATTTTTGAACCACTAAATTATACGTTAAATAAATTTATATGTATTTTTCCCAGAAACAGTATTTTTTTCTTGATTTTTGAAAATGGTGTACTATGTCTGGGCCTATTATGGGACATCTCCTTTAAAAGAACTTTTGTCGTAATACCCATTCTTTTAGGATTATGCCAAGTAAATTAATTTATTGCAAGAATATTGACAAGACCACCAGGAACTCTAAAAATTTTGCTCATGACGTTAAAGTTTTGGAACGATTGGAACGAAGTTCCTAATCGCGCGTTGCAAAAGGGAGCTAGACGGAAAAAATGTAACGACACTTTTTGCTATAGTTGGAAGAGGGAGAGGGAGAGAGAGAGGGAGATTAAAGATACAATTTGATTACAATGCCTTCACTAAAAATGAACTTCGTTTCATCCGGGTGTCCCTTGACACCTCTCAAGTTTTTATTTTTTAACTAATAGCCTATTATGGCTATAACTTTGGGACACAGTGATTTAGATCATCGTGAATCGTAATGAAAAACAAAAACATTTTAAACCAGTCATTGTACTTGTAACTTATCTGTTTATCAAATATAATCCTTGAACAATAAAGTTTGGGAAACTCTGACATAGATCATCCACATATCGTTATCAAATATGAAATCATTTCCACCAAAATACACACATGTATCAGTAGTGATACGGAAGTGATGGTGTCTGGCTGGTTTTGCCATTTTTGGTGTTAAATATTTGTTTTCAAAATGATCGAAACACTAAACGAGGTTCGTATTTGTGAAGATAGTCAAGAAATTTCTTTTCAATTAGAAGAAGATTCATTCAAATAGATAACTTAAAAAAACTATTATTTATCGATCGATATAACATATTGAACTAGTTAAACAGTCTCACACAAAAATGTATTTTCGAACTGTCCAGGTTAAAACATAAGTATGCAGCTAATGTGATGTGTCATACCTGACGTAATGCAAATTGAACCTTCAGATAACGACTTAAGGATGAATGTAACAAAGGTAAATGTTTAGAGAGAGCTCATTTAGTGAGGACGTTTTCCTAACAGTAGCTAGATATTTTACACTAGCTGTTGCTCGCGACTTCGTCCGCGACAAATTCTGTTACTATGATCGCGATTATTATTGCAACATTTTTCACTGATGCTTCGCTCCTATTGGTCGCAGCGTGATGTTATATAGCCTAAAGCCTTCCTCGATAAATGGACTATCCAACACAAAAATATTTTTTCAATTCGAACCCGTACTTCCTGAGATAAGCGCGTTCAAACAAACAAACAAACTCTTCAGCTTTATAATATTAGTATAGATCAATGATCGATGGTCATTCGGGTGGTTTCGTAAATATGCATAGCAATTAAATTCTTTGACTGTAGCGTAAGCAGGGGCCTAATTCGCGTAACCGAATCGTAGTTCGATCGTGATTGAATTGGACGATTTTGTCATTTATCCCATACTATAACTGTCAAAAACCTGTCGTTCAATTACGATTGTGATACGATTCGGTTACGCGAATTAGGGGCCAGATGGGGGTAACCACGCATTGCTAATATTGCTATCTACTTAGATTTAAAAAATATGAGTTTACTTTGTATCCTACATTATATTCAGTCGTATTTAAGTAACTTTTCCGTTCAGTACTAGATGATCTGATCATACATCATTCTGTTAACTATAAAACTGTAAATTCTGAAAATATTTATTCATTTAAATATTTATTTATAAAGATAAACTATGAATCTTATCGTCCTTAAATTAAAGTATTTCTAACACTTCTCAAACAAATAACACAATTAATAACAATAAAAATGGTTTTTTTTTGTTAAGTTCAGAAAAAGATAATGTAAGGGATGTCCACATTTTAGGGCTTAATTTGAGACTAGATAAATATAGACATCTTTGCATACGTTCTTCTGATCCCAAAGTAAGTACTTAACAAATACAAAGCAAAGGCACGTGTTGTGGAAATCGGAAACAGCGTAGGTAACTACCACTAAATGTATAAAAACCAGTTTTATGCTACATTGACCCGTCCGGGAATCAAACCCGGGTCCTCAAAGCAGACCTTGGAATCCGACGTGTACGCCACTCAACCATGGAAGCCGTCAACGGTGGCTCTATGTGGCCCAGTGTGGCATGTCTTAAAAGTGAATTTCTGGCAACCATCTTAATCATGCATTCTTTCCTTTTATTACAGGAGACTATGAGGCTTAACGAGCTGCCAGCGAAGGGTCAGGGTGATATCATAGAGCGGATCCTGTACGAGGATGGTGACATGTGCCGGATAGGTCAGGGCGACATCATGGAGCGCATCCTGTACGAAGTCGGCGACATGGGCCGGTACCAGCGGCTGTTGTTCCTCACCATGATGCCCTTCGGGTTCTTCATCATGTTCGCCTACACAGTCCAGATGTTCATCGCCGCCACACCGCAGGAACACTGGTGTAAAGTGCCTGAGCTTCAGCATCTGGATTTAGAGCTGAGGTAAGGTAGAATGCGTATGTTTTAATTTTACCTCAAAATTAGCCCCCTAAGAATTTGAAAAAAAAAATTTTGTATGGTAGTACCTTTTTGTTAGGAGTAATTTTTTTACAGATTATTTTAAGCCAGTCCGTATAATAAAGTCCCTGAGCTACTTACAGCATCTGGATGTAGAGCTAAGGTAAAAAAATCTTTAAATCAGTCACCTAAGCTGGCTGTATTTGAGGAACTGTGACAGCTAGACAGTTGAATTTGTTAATGATGTATGTCTGTTGCCGGTATAACAAAAAAGACGTGTGGCACTTGGAGACTGCCGCGGTAAAGCTATTGCATAGCATTTTTTATCAACATAAGCAATTATAAAACTAAAAAGTATCACCGCTGTGCTGGTCGGAGTGGGGGGTGTTAGATTATTATCGTTACGGAATTTATGGATTCGGTCTCCACGCTCAAGGCCCGCGATAGAAGCTATGCAATAGCTTAATTTTATAATTTTATGTATTTTCTAATTTTGACTTTTGTAATTAAATTTTTCTGTTATTTTGGCAGATATGGTTACCATAGGCAACCATACTGTCAAAATTCTTATTTTCTTCTAAATTCTTTTAAATTTCGGAAATTCAAAATTGTTCGATCGTGCCTCGCCCCGAGCACATGAGTAAAAATATTTATTCATGTGCCCCGAGTGTTAGGTTAGGTTATTTTCGTTACGGAATTTCTGGATTCGGTCTCCACGCTCAAGGCCCGCGATAGAGCTATGCAATAGCTTAAAAATAGAAAACCGGATTAACAAGATATTAAACAGGTAGACGCTTAAAATATTCACAGAATATTTAGTCGTTGAGAACGACGTATTGACTTTAATAGTTAATTAAATTAAATTAAGGTACACTTCGTGCGCGAGTCCGACTCGAACTTGGCTGGTTTTCATTTTATATTATATAACGAGGTATATTTTTTCTGTATGTGTTTGTCACTAAATACAATATTTTAATTGGCTCCTGGATGGTTTGAAAACATACCTGGACCTGCTTGGTGGTACTGCCTTCTGGGTAAGGACAACGGATCGGGAGTCGAGGACGGGTCAGCTTGTTTATTTAATACTATCTGATGCCCACGACTACGTTAGCGGTTATATTTTAACCATGCTAAGTATGTACCCTGTACCCGTAAACTACCACTATTCAAAAAAACCATCATCATCAGCCTATCACAGTCCACTCCTGGACATAGGCCTCTCCAATTGCACGCCACTTAGGTCGATCCTCGGCTTCTCGCATCCAGCTCCTGCCAGCCACCTTGCGCAAATCATCACTCCACCTAGCCTGAGGGCGTCCTACACTACGTTTGCCAAGACGCGGTCTCCACTCAAGAACTCGTTTACCCCAGCGGTTGTCGGTTCTGCGGCTAATATGGCCAGCCCACTGCCACTTCAGCTTGCTAATCCGGTGGGCTATGTCGGTAACTTTAGTTCTCTGCCGGATCACCTCATTTCTGATTGTATCCCTAAGAGAAACTCCGAGCATAGCTCTTTCCATAGCCCGCTGAGCGACTTTGAACTTGTGGACTAGCCGTACCGTCAGTGTCCACGTTTCGGCTCCGTATGTCATGATGGGTAGGACGCACTGATTGAAGACTTTCGTCTTGAGGCATTGTGGGATCGACGATAAGAAGACTCGACGTAGTTTCCCAAATGCTGCCCAACCCAACTGAATTCTTCTGTTCACCTCATCCTCAAAGTTGTTTCTACCCAACTGCAATGTCTGCCCGAGGTACACGTATTTCTGAACAACTTCGAGGACGGCGCCGTGCATCGCAATCGGTTGCGATACATGTTCATTGAACATAACCTTGGTTTTATCCAGGTTCATCCGCAAGCCGATGCGCACAGAAGAGTCAGCCAGGTCATTCAGCATCTGTTGTAGGTCCTGCAGCGTTTCTGCCAAAAAAACCATCAATCCCTTTCAATATCACAAAATAAACACAGTGATCCCACGGGAACCGTAAGTTTGTCCGAGATTTCATGTAGCCTATATGCTATTCCTGACCGAACACTATCTGTTTGCCATATTCATTCAGCTCTTTTTTTCCTTTTGGGGTAATTGAGTAATTTGTTACTTCTATTTAAACATTCACCTTTATAATATTCGTAAAATAGTAATTCTATGTTGTATCTATCAGGAGAAACTTATCAATCCCGAGGGCGGCAGAAGGCCCGGACTGGGACCGGTGTCGGGTGTACGACGCCAACTGGACGCAGGTGCTGCAGACCATGGCGCCCCCTGTCGGCAGCGAGCTCGTCCCCTGCCCGCACGGCTGGGAGTTCCTGTACAACGATATCCCGTATGCTACAGTCGTCAGTGAGGTATGGACATCGCTAATTAGAACTAGATACACAGTCCATAATGACACATAAAACTGGCCTCGATTGAATTATTGGCGTTGATTTTATGTCAGAGTTAACTTTATATCCCGGACAAATTATGGCGACATGCAATTGTATGGATATTTATGTTACGAGTATGTTGCATCTATTATCATCGATATAGGTCGTACTAAAGGTGCACAAAGTTAAAGGTCATTGAATTGATTTCAACTTTAAGTCCAACAAGTACAGATCAATATCAATTGAGAAAATTTAACTTTTTGTGGTAGGTTGATGTGCTGTTGTCTGTGCAATGTTACATTTAGTTGAAACACCTTTGACGTAGATTACGTATCTAATTACATCAGTGCATAGGGATCATGGATTCTCTTTACTACAGCCAACCAACTTTATTCTCTTCTTTTGAAAGACCATCAGTAAAATCAGTGCTATTTCTGCAAACAGTCCCCAGGGGGCACTTTTGCACGTCCTAATTTTTAACCTACCTCTGCTTCGGGTCAAGAGTGGGCAAGTGCCGAGAAGAAGATTACTGATTTGGACGTAATTACAATTAAATCGACTGCCTTAAGGCTGCCTTTCCACAAGCATAGAGCGAGGTACTGAAGCGGAGAAACGGAGAAATAACGGATTGTACAATCCTGTCTACTGTAGATGAACGACGAGTTTGTGAGAAACGGAGTGATATCAACCTATAGGATTGCAAAAAATTTCCACTACTCTGCAGTGAACAGGATTTGTACAGTCTTTTTGGTAAACATTTCTCCGTTTCTCCGCTCCGCTGCCTCGGGATCGAGGTGGATAATGCAGTCTAAGAAGGTATTCTGCACAGTACAAGCTCTGCTTGTTTTATAATTTATATGTAACTAGCCCATGCCCGCGACTTCGTCCTCGTCAATTTCGATTATTATGATCGCGACTATTTTTGCAACATTTTTTACTCATGCTTCGCTCATATTGGTCGCAGCGTGACTTTATATTATAGCCTAAAGCCTTCCTCGATAAATGGACTATCCAACACAAAAATGTTTTTTCAAATCGAACCAGTACTTCTTGAGATTTGCGCGTTCAAACAAACAAACAAACTCTTCAGCTTTATAATATTAGTATAGATCTGTTTCAGCGTTTGCTCTATCCTTCCTGTGGTATAACTTGAATGAAATGATGGAGGCCTTTCCCATGCAGTAGGATGATTTATATGCCGTTACTTTACTTACTGTTTCAGCGAGGATGGGTATGCGAGAACGCAAGCATTGTCCCGTTCGCGCAAACCGTGTTCTTCCTGGGGTCGCTGCTGGGGTGCGCGTTCTTCGGCTGGGTAGGAGACAAGTACGGCCGGCTGCCTGCTCTTATGGGTACTAACTTTATTTTCATTTTTTACTATAGCTTTTCGCCAGCGGCTCTGCGTGAACTTAACGTATATCGCGTGAAGAAACCTGTGCCTAGGAGTGTGTTACAAAATGGCCTATGTCCTCTCTCAAGGTTTGATTTATTTTTGTAACACATTTTATAATAATCTGTTTAATAGTTTGGGCGTAAAAGCATAACAGACAGACACTTACTTTCGCATTATACTCGTAGAATTAGTAAGGAAGTAAGTTGGCCAACCCAGGGAACGAGCCCAGGGCCTCGATTTACGTTTAATTTCTAACACCCGTTAGAAATGTTTCATGTCAACTTATGAACAACTTATAAATTGTTGGCTTTCTATTTTATTCCAGGCGCAAATTTGATCGGGTGTTTCGGAGGAGTGTTAACAGTGTTCTCGACAGGCGTTTGGGACTTCACAATCGCCAGATTCATAGTCGGAACGTGCAACGATTCTTGCTCAGTAATGCTCTACATTATAGGTAATAAGGTATATTATTGTAGAGTAAAGTAAGGGCCTATAATCTTTTAACAGCAGGGCAAATGCCCCTATCATTGAATTCAAGTTACCACAGCAATGATAGGTACGTAGGCATAATCACCTCGTTTGCTAAATGCGGGTTGTTGATCACAAACCCGAGCAATGTTCGATAATTCGAACCGTTGCCCGACCCGTTTATTGAAGCCAGGACTCTGAGATCTTAAATAACTAGACCAAGTTGGGGCGTACTCGTATTGGATTGTAGTTTTAGCCAATCGATAGAAAAAACTAAGCAGATTGGGTCGCGTGAATATTCTAGAATAGAAACGACCAGTCTATATGATTGAAGCCAAAATATAAGTTGGGCAATTGATAAGTTTTATTAAACCAACTTCAACCGGGCTTAAAACTATACTTTTTGTTGTGGCTAATTCGAAGTATTTCATTAACACTTTTGGTTTTTATGTCTGTGTACGGAGTTTCTAGTAAGAAATCGGTGGTATACATATTGGCAACCTTTGAGTATAATACTCAAAGTTGGCAACCGATTCGCACTTAGGCGGGTAAGTTATCGCAGTTTGACCAATAGTTTTGAGAAAACGCTGCTGCCCGTCTTCTTGTGGCAGTACCAAAGAAAGAGGTTTTCCATGTTCTGTGGGCACTACTCTCTTAGTCGCGTATTGCAACACCCATAGGCAAAGACGGGTTGGTGCTATTCCTTTCACGTGCCGGCACCACACGACACAGACAAAACGAAGGTCGAGAAGAAGAAAAGGAAACCCTCGACTTGCAACCAGTGCGGCAACGCACGGACTGGACCGAACCACCTGCTTCGGCCCGCAGTTTCAGTGACGCTGCTATACGTGTCCCGGCTTCATTACTCTACAAAGGTCGAAGAGATTCTAGAGTACTTACATCCGAGTGAAGACCAGATATACACTGAGGGTCGAACGGATGGAGTCTCGACGAAACACGAACTTTAATTCGTTTGTGGTGAGGGTTCCGACTGAACAGCTGTCGACCTACATGCAGGCAGAATTTTGGCCGAAGGGTGGTGTATATCGTCGGACACCAAGTTGCGAAACACAACGCCGTCAAAATAGATACATAGATAGATAGATACACTTTATTGCACACCTTAAAATTTAAAAATAACACATGAATAACTTAGATTTGTACAATTTAGGCGGTCTTATCGCTTGCAGCGATCTCTACCAGACAACCTTCAGGTAGAGGAAAGTTGAAACAGATTTGAAAGGGGAAGGCGGGCGGAGAGTTTTCAAATGTACACGTAACAAAATATATTAGATGTAAAATTATAACCTGAAAAAATTGTGTGTAGTAATATAATTTATGTGTAATAACACATGTATGTATATTAGTCTGTAAGGTATTTATTTTAATTATGGGTCTGTATTTCATAATCTGTTGCCTGAATCAAATGAATAAATAAATAAAAATAAATAAATAGTTACAATATAAAATCCTACTAAACGCAAGTTGAATCCGTAAATACATCTTTCATTCTAATAGTTTATTTATTGTTTTCATTGATGTAAATTAAGAAACTAGGTAGACAATCAATAACAGGAAAACGTCTTCACCAATTGAGCACTAACAAATTCAGTTGCTCTTTTGCTTTAGTTGAATTGAATCATGTGCGATATATTGAATTTGCATTTCGGTAGGTGCTTATGACACATGAAATCACAGTATGAAGCATAGATTTAATATACTGGATATGAAGTGTCATTTTTGTATGGGACTGTGTAGCAGTTCTGTTATATCGATGATTATTTAGTTTTTTCTTGTAACATCAAACAACATTAACCTTCCAGTAATCGAATACGTGGGCACTCGCCACCGGACGTGGGTGTCAAACATGTCTACCGCGGTGTTCTGTGGTGGCGGAGCCCTGCTGCTGGTGGGGCTGGCGCTGTGGCTGCTGAACTGGCGGCACCTGATCCTCGCTACCTCCCTGCCCATGCTGTTTGTCGTGGTCACGCCGTGGTACGTGCCAGAGAGTGCCAGGTATACGAGTAACATTGCATTTATGCAGGTTTCGATACGACGTAAACTGACGTCGCCAAGCAAATGGTGTAATTTCGTGATTGGATTCCGAAAATCCGAAGAGTATTGAATATAATTGACACAAAATTATTATTATTTTTAGATGGCTCGCTTCTAAAGGGAAAGTTAATAAAGCAGTAGAAATGTTGAGGAAGTTCGAAAGAGTCAATAGGAATACGATACCTGAAGAGCTGATGGCAGAATTCATTGTGAGTCTTTAAAATTAAGATTGAAGTAACGTATCACTAGTGTGTGTGATGTTGTACACATTTATTTCTTTACTTTGTTTGTTATTTATTTTAAACGTTTAATTAGTAATCAAATAAAGTTTTTTTCCAGGTCGTAGCAAGCCAGAAGAGTACAGTGGACGAATCACTTCGAGCGGTCTTCACGAGCGCACCTCTCCGGAAAAGTCTGATTCTTCTAATTGTTGTCACGATGGTGAGCAGTCTGGGTATCGATGCGATCCTCAGGATGTCTGAGAGCATCGGAACAAACTTTTTCGTCATGTTCGCACTGTCCTCTGCGTCGGAGATACCAGCTCTTATGCTTGTTACGCTGGTTTTAGATAAGTAAGTGTATCAACTTATCCAAGTTCTTTGTGTCCCCTTATAGGCAATGTCGCCTACACGGCTCAACTCAAGTTGACTGATTGAAAATCGGCACTAACTATATCCAAAAACAAGCTATAAAGTACACACCTTATTACCTTTAAAAAAAAATTCAATAAATTTCCTATTTTTAGATGGGGTCGGCGTAGTTTGATATCAGGCACAATGGTTGTAGCAGGAGTTCTGTCATTGTTAACCGCATTTACAAGCAAGGGTGAGAACAATTTTTTTATGGCAGCAATCCATTTTTTTACTGTATCCCTAGTAGGCACCTTCGTCGTACTCATAATCTAAAATAACAAATACATACTAACCAATGATATTTCATAGTATACCTTCTTTAATGCAGTATCATTGGCAATAGCCTGTTCTATTGCTCACTAAGTAGATGTCTTTTACTCAGCTATATGTATGCTTGCTCCGGTTGAAGGAAGCCAATATAGGTATTTCAAGGGAGCAATCCTGTTACATAAATATTTCTTAAATAAAATAATCCTTTTTTCAACGCCCCGTTGATCTATAGTTTAAATACCGAGGCAAGATCTCGGGTTCAATCCCCGGGTCGGGAAGCAATACAAGTATCGATTTTTTCGGGTTTTGCTCGGAATTGTGATCACCAACCCGCATTTGGGAGATGTGGTGATTATGCCTGTGCCCGTCATTGCTGTGTATTTAATGATGGAGGTCTTTTCCCTTTTCAGGTGTAATGCAAATGGTGTTAGCGGTGGCCATGCGCTTCGCAATAAACATGGCGATCGGCGCGCAGCTGCAGCTGACAGCGGAACTGATCCCGACCGGCGCGCGCGCAAGCGGGAACTCGCTCGTGCATCTCACTGTGTACGTCGCCGCCATGTTCTCGCCCTACGTCGTGCACTCGGTGAGAATTAGATGTTTGCGAAACTAACACTCGCTTAGCATAGGGCACATTGTAAAAAGAATCGATGGTCGTTGGGGAGGAAAGGTTCTGGAATGGCGACACGAACGATCTGTGGGTAGGCCCCCCTCCAGTGTAAAAAAATATTATTATAACTATTTTCTTTCTATTCTAGCAACGTTTATGGGCCCCACTCCCCCTGCTAATAGTTGGGATGATATGCATCTGCGCGGGCGCTCTCAGCCTTATGCTGCCCGAGACGAAAGGCAAGCCAATGCCGCAAACCATAGTTGATGCGGAGAAAATCATCAGGGATGGAACGCTTCGGAAGTAAGGCCTTACTGATTTTGACTACGAGTATTCATTAGCTAAGCACGGAATATATTTTATTGCCATTCCTATATGACGGGGGCAATAATTTTCTTTAGTAAAGTCTATACAGGGTGAAATTTTAAGCACCTTCCAAATTTTAATATATCAATCTACGAGACAAAAAACAAATGACGTATTTTTTCTTTTGGGGCTATACCAAAAGAAAAAATACGTCATTTGTTTTTTGTAGTACAAAAATGTCAAGATAAAGCACTTAGAAAATGTCCGCCAAAAATCTAAAATTTTTGATACGGCTGCCTAGCTGCCTAGCAACACTTTTTTTACGCAATGCACATCACATTCATTCATTACGATACTAATCATAAGTTTTTGATTTTCCCTTTATACCTAAACAGGCCTTAAACTGTAAAAATTTAAAACTATACTGCGAAAAATATTTACGCGGGAAAACTTCATTTACATTTTTTACTTTATAAATGGGCTCTAAATACGATACTGAACGCCTACAAAAATTTTAGATAGTGGTTAAAATGTCATCCTCTGTATAATCAGCCAAAGAAAAATATTACGATGACGAAAGAGGACGACGATTTAAACGATAAAATAAATGTGAAAATTTGCATTTCAACAAGTAAAGTAACGGGATATAATCATCTCACTGCAGAGCAAAGGCTCCCATCAGTGATTTTAAGTTACCACAGCAATGATGGGTACAGGAAAATCACCACGCTTGCCAAATGCGGGTTGGTGATCACAAACTCGAGCAATGTTCGAAAAACGAAACTAACCCAGGGCCCCGAGTCCTTGGCCCAGTATTTAAACGATAAGACCAACAGGGCTTCAAGTACTTTTTATGACTCCTCCCGTATGGAAGCTTAACCTCTTAGCTGCCAGAAGTAATTTACATCTTACAAATTATTTTTAAAACTAAATTGGAAACTGGTTTTGCGACCTAAAATATTTTTTAATTACCTAGATTAGTTAGGAGTTTCAAAATATGTTTTTACGACTTTTTAGTCGTATTTAATTTAAGTGTACCTCAGACGACAGGCAGACGAACATGGCGAAATTATTAGGGTTCTTTGTCATTATTACGGACTCCTAAAAACATAATTGACTTTTAGGCACTAATATTTTGAATTTCTTATTTTTGTTTTTTTATTTAATAAACAATAAAATATAACAGTTGTATAAACAAACAAAGAAACAAATAAAAACTAGTTATTTTATGTGTAGGTACGCCACTCCACCAGTCCGGTGGTAGTTCTTAGAATAACGAAGTAAGTAAACTAATTATGATTTGTTAGTTTCAGGTTAAGGAATAGAAAAATGGGTCAGAACGAGAGACTCAATGATGAATTTCGGAAAATGAGCGCGAGTGTCACAAGTTTATATACTAACAGGAAATGAGGAATTTATCTAAGTGATAGAAAAAAAAACCGGTCAAGTGCAAGTCGGACTGTCACACGAAATGTTCCGTACCTTAATTTAATTTAAGTATTTATTTTTGATATGAATTTACTACTTAATATTCTGTGAATATTTCAAGCGACTTCATGATGATTTTATATTATATTTCCATATTTATATATCGAGGAAAAAAAGACGTTGTTTATGCGAGCCCCCTGAAATATTTATTTTATTTATTTTTAAAGTGAATTTACAGCTAAATATTCTGTGAATATTTCAATCGTCTTCTTGTTACCGTTATGAATATCGAACAAAAAAACAGATTGCGTTTTTGTGTAAATTATTTGCCCCAATTAATTGCCCCACTTAAATATAATAAATAAACGTGGACAACATCACATACATTATTCTGATCCCTATTTGAATAACTATTTAAAGCACTAGTATTTTGGAAACCAGAAACAACGAAGATACCACAAACACCCAGACCCGAGAAAA
The DNA here is from genome assembly GCA_949315895.1 of Anania crocealis. Classification (NCBI taxonomy): domain Eukaryota; kingdom Metazoa; phylum Arthropoda; class Insecta; order Lepidoptera; family Crambidae; genus Anania; species Anania crocealis. The sequence continues at coordinate 4,705,177 of OX438880.1, forward strand.
TATAGAAAACCACTTTTTTTCTACATTGACCCGTCCGGGAATCGAACCCGGGACCTCGGAGCAGGCGACGCCGTGAAAACCGGTGTGTATGCCACTCCGCCACGGAGGTCGTCAAAATATGTATTCTAAGTACTTATTCTGTTTTAACTAAAAATGTTTTTATATCCGTAACCGAAATCTGTGAAAAATATGACAACTGATCATTGTGACAACTGATACAGCCTGTCCGTCAGACTTTAGTGACAGACTGACGAACAGTGGAGTCTTTGTAATAGGGTCCCGTTTTTACCCTTTGGGTACGGGACCCAAAAACCGCAACTGTGATAATTTTATTAAATTATTACTTTAGAAATAAAATAAGTATCTACTTAAATGGACTTATTATTTCAGAAGGTTTGAATCTACGAATGTTAGAAAATCATTAAGAGCATATTAAAATAATGATTATCATCATCATCGTACCATTTTCATCAAACAAATATAACGGTAAATCATTCTCGGCATCTGTGTTGAGACTTCTGACTGAATCCTAAATTTATTAAAATCGGGCTAATTCAATAATTTTTTTGCGATAAAGGTACAGTTATGTTAGTGGTTTGAGGTCAAAAACTTGGTTACAAAACCTTTTAAAGGCATTATGAATTTAGATGTCAAATTAAAAACATACTCATACTTTATTTTGATTCTATGACTGTTGGTAGTATTAAGGCAGTTAGTTTTCTAAACTAAAAGAAAACAAGTGACTTAAATGACAACTGTTTATTTTCTTACATTAAAATGTGTTTGTACATTTCTATTGATGAAAATAATTGCTATAAGTAATGTCAGACTTGAAATATTTGTACAACATAATAAGCACCATTATAAGGAGTAAGTACTTAGGTCTTGGGGATTTTAGAAAATGCTCCTCGAGAGCCTTACCAGTCTTACCACCTCAAACTTAACGACAACCACAATCATCTTACAATATCCATCCAATTTCATTCAATTCATGTTCAAGTTACCACAGCAATCATTGGTACAGGCATAATCACCAATGCCAAATGCGGGTTGGTGATCAAACCTGAGCATTGTTCGAAAATTCGAAACTTTTATTGCTTGACCCGGGAATCGAACTCTTCTAGCGACGTTCATGCCCGTAAGGGGGCTGTCTATGAATCATGTGCCCTCTAAATAGCTACGATCACAATGATTCATAGACTGATTCTCTCCCCTCGTGAATCAGCACCATGGTAATATTTATTCATGTGCCATGGTTACGGCTCTGAAACGGCTGGACCAATATTGACAGGACTTTCAATCGTAGATCTTATAAGAAGTAACATAGATATTATTAAGCTACTTTTATTTCAGATGTTTTGTTTATTATAATTCGAAAAAAAAGTGATATATGCCTAAGCATTCTGTAGTCCACACGAACAAAGTCGCACAGCAAGTTAAGTATGAAAACAACGTTTAATATATTAATTGGTTTTAAAGAGATTTGGATTTGTTTGTTAAATGCTTTCTATGGCAAACTCAACGGCAACATTTAGATTAAGAAATCTTATTCCTAGGTCGTAAGCATGTTTTAGAGTATGACCTTGTTGGTTGTCCTAATAAAATAAATATTATAAAAGGTGTTTCTTAATTGATATTTTTTATTCTAGTGATGTGACTACTAGACTATCAGAAGATATAATTTTTATAACCTTTAAATTTGTAATTTAATACCTGTTTAATTAATTTGAAAATTGAAAGTATCATAACTGTAATACTACTAATTTGTTACAACACTTACAAATTTAGATATGGTAGTATTTTTTAAAGATAAGACTGATATGTATGCGTAGTACTTATCACAGCATAAAAAATTGACATTCGATCAAAATACATCACTTTATAATAACACTAGCGGATGCCCGCGGCTTCGCACGCGTGGGTTTTGATCTGTTACAAAGTTTTCGTCACGACTCACCCCCCTCTCCTCCACTCTTTTCCTCCACTTCCTTTGCCTACGGTGCCGAAGGTGCCCATCTCGGGCGAGGTGGTGGTGGGCACTTAGTGGTAGCCGATACATCGTTGCCGACTTACCGGGGCCCGTTGATACAATAGTTGGATGAAAGGGGCCGATTTAAACTATTTAGGGATCCGGTGTTAGTTCTCCTAGCGAACCGTGGTCCAAGCGAGCTCGCACCACATCTGTTTGCATTTACATGAAATCTGAAGTACAATATCATTTGAAACTTTCAAAACTGTCAACGCTGTAGTACAACAAACCATTCAAAGCAGCTTGCAAGGCTTTATTCGAATATGATCAACACTGGCGTAGAGCCCTGGAAGAAGTAGCCCTGTGTAAAAAAACACATTCTTAATTTCCAACCAAGTAGGTTACCATTTTTCTCGATCCATAAGTGTCAAAAAGGCGATTTTACAAAGACAATTTGCTTGCATACTACGTTTGGATAGAAGACCGGTGTAGTACCAGCATCGGTGTAGAGCTCTGAAAAAGCCAGTCTTATGTCATTCTCCCTTCATGATCGATAAACGAAGTTTCAAGTAGCTCAATATGATGTTAAACACAAATAATTAACCACAAAATTTTCAACCGTTTATCACCCCCTCAAATATTTAATTATAAAAAAATCCTTATAAACAACATAACAAAATTTATACCAAAAAGCTGACGTAGTTTCACAAAACTTTCATGTGATCCCACATGAAAGTGGGTTCGAGGCATGAATGGTAGAGGATGATCAGTAGGATAAAAAGTGTTCAGTAACTTGACAGGATAGAGAACTGATTCGACTGTACTGACCACTGAGTCTATAAATTTTTATATTTCTTCAGCTTCAAATGATGTCAGCAAAACATCATTAATTACTGCTGCCTGGTCATTAGTGGGTGCGTGGTGGCAGCTATTCCTAAGTTAAACAACACGGAATTATGAAGTGAGGTGATTTTTTTCTCAACGTTTTATTTTCATGTTTTAAAAGTGTATTTTTTTAAATATGGAGGATATTAAATAAAAAGATAATTTGGATGCGTTAGAAAGGCAGTTTCACTAAACAAACTTTGCCAGGCCCCCAAAAGCGGTGCGTCCTAGAAAAAATAAATCGTTACTAAATGGAAGTTTATCAAATTATCTTCTAAATGGAAGCTTGTCAAATGGTCTACCGGTCTATATTGATTTAATCCACCTGTCAGCTGCTTAGTGTTGTTGCAACACACCTGTTACCTTTTCCTGCCTGAGATACGGGTCTATGCCCAGTTTAGGAATTATTTTTGTACTGCTTAATATAGTTGATAATGTCATAAGATACAACAGTGTAATTCTATACACTTTTTTCGATTTCCCAACATTTGTCTCTACCGTATAAACAAAAATCGGCCAAGTGCAAGTCGGACTCGCGCACGAAGGGTTCCGTATCATTGACTACGAAAACAACATTAGGTACCTACATTAATTTAGTTAATGTAGTGCCTACCTGTACCATTTATTGATATCAAGCAAAAATAAGCAAAAAAATTGATTTTTTTGTGTGGGAACCTCCCTTAAATATTAATTTAATTATTGATTATTAAAGTTAAAAATATAACTGAGTGTTTTGTGAATATTTCAAGTGCCTACCTGTTGCCATTATTAATATCGAACAAAAAAAGGACAAAAAAAATCGCAAAATTTTTTTTTGCCCCTTCAATATTTGTTTTATTTTGTTTTTAGTATAAAAATGTTGTTATTGCGGTAGCAAAAATACATAATTTGTGAAAGTTTCAACTGTCTAGCTATTGCGGCTCTTGAGATACAGCCTGGTGACAGGCAGACGGACAGACGGACAGACAGCGAAGTCTTAGTAATAGGGTTCCGTTTTTACCCTTTGGGTACGGAACCCTAAAAATTATTAAGTTCTAAATAATACCATTCTTATGGTAAGTACCGATATTTATTTTCTGTATATGTACTAATATACATATAGATAAGACATCCAATAGGAATTTTCAAGTTTTGTCTTTTCGTTACATAGCCTCCTTATTTCTTCGTCAACTTTGTCCTTCAGTGCTTATGGAATACGTCGCGGCTAGATGAAAATTGGTGTCACTTTTTCTTGAAGCACTAATTGAGCTTTGTAGTTTGATATTCAAACAATGTTCCGTCAAACACCATTGTTAAATCTTCTAGTAATCTGTCCAATTTTGAGTTGTTGATAATTTACTAACTGAATTTTATCCAACTCTTCAAATTCTAACTCACAAGGATTGTTTTCTGATGTAATTCTGGGCTCAAAGATGTATGATTGACGTGTATTTCCTTGTATTGATATCATCACATCTGTTCAGTTTTAAGCATCCAACCGTTTAATGATGTTTTTGAATGTTTCGTCCTTGTCTAATGGTACTGAGTTCAATTTAGATGTCCTAAGATTTGTTTGTGACCGACCTTTGCTCCTCAGTACCTTCTGCATACATGGAATTGTTTCGTGCTATCGAATTCAAACTCTGCAGTTTTAGTTTAAGCTGTGTTGTAATACCCTGAAGGTTATTTTTTTCTTCAATCTCAGTTTCTAACTGTGGGTCATCAGTAATATTATTTGTAGTCGTATCTCTTCCAAATTATACTTGGTAAATTTGTTCATTTGTCACTTCACCAGCTGATCACTCACTAATTTTAATTCATAATCAGAAATTTCTCGTAGGTTATGTATCTGGCTGCCGAATTTTGTAATGCAGCCTTTAATTAAAGTTCTACACCTTTTAATTCAGTTAATTCATCCATTTCGGCGCCAATTACTAAATTCTAAAATAATACCATTCTGTTTGTAAGAAATTACCTATTATATTCTGATTGACACATTGAATGTCATAACAAACTAAGTAAAGTCAGAGAGTGCAAATATGTAAAGAGTATGGATATGACGCGGAACCGAACAAACTTTGCCCCCATTTTTTATGCCCTTAAAGATAAAATTTTCAAAAATCCTGAAAGACGTCATTCTTAATTTTTAATCAGGTAGCTAGATATCAATTTTCATTGACTTAGCTTCAAAACTGACGGAGTTTCATACAAACTTATGGGGCCCTTTTTACCCCCTTAGAGGCGGAATTTCCAAAATTCCTTTCTTAGTGCTCACCTACACTATAAAAGGAAGCACGGTGAAAATTTTCAGATTTTAAATCCCAGTAGTTTGGGCTGTGCGTTGATATGTCTGTCAGTCAGTCAGTCAGTCAGTCAGTCAGTCATTAAATCAGTTTTCATTTTTATATATTTAGATTACCCACTAAAAACTTTATTAGCACAAGTATTTCATAACCAAAAGTTATTTTGTTCAATAACTCCTACCTACCTATTTTACAGAAGTATTATTTGATACCTATATTTTAAATAATAATTTATATTATTATAATAACTTTATCCGATTATTACTTAAAGTTATTAATTAACTATAATTAGTGGCAATAACTCAATAACTATTAACCTAACGTTAGTCACGTATTTCTGGGTTATTGTCAATTTGCAACAAAGTCGAAACGAATTTGTAACATTTTTGTGAATTTCATACATTTAAATTATAATTTTTATTATCATTAAGAAGTATTAGAACAAAATATCTGGAATAAACACTATCAAAAAATTTTAGTGTGACGATTTTTGCTTATACTTTACTCAGCAGGTGACTAGGGCACTTCAAGTATTTTAAAAGCCCTAAAATATAAAAAAAATATTCAAATGAACAATCAATATGCTACAAAACAATTTTGTTGCAAATCGACAATAACCTGTAATTTTCACTTAACTATTTATTAATTGAAACAATATATTTAAAAAATATTGTACAAAAATTAATCCGCGCTTATTAATTAGGTAGGAATACCTAATAGGATAATACTATATCGAAATTATTAACGTTTTAATTGAGAGAGTAAGTATCTATTGATATCACAAAACATTCCTGAATTTGAGCACAGGAAACTTACTACCTATCTAATAACTATTTTATTCAAAATATATTTTTTTGGGATCTATTTACAGAAGGACTGTTAGTGTTTTCTTCCCGTAGCGAAATGATTATGTCTTAGTGGGTAGTGTGATCGTTTTTAATTGCAAAAAAATCTGTTCTTTCATCAATTTGTTCGAACAGATAAGCGTCATTATGGAACAACGGTTTTTAATGGGTTTTCTCTAAAACGACGCATGAGCTCATACGTCGATCGCATCACCAAACATAATCATTTCGTTAAAGGAGAAGAACCACTGAAAAGCTTCTTGTAGATTTAAGTTTCATTTCTAGGAGAAACAAACAGTTAACCTCTTTAACCCAAGCCTCTCAAGACAGTCAATTAACGTTTTGCATATTATATTTCTCTGCATTCATGATTAAAATTTCATGAAACATATTTAACAGCTATAAAATTTTAAAATATACGATAAACGGTTTCTGCATACCTCAGTTAGCAAAACAACCGCATTAAAGACCGTTAGCTCGAATTTCACCTAAGCATTTTTTTTTCATATTTAAGGAAAAGATTTTCCACGTACCTACCTACAGTGGCCAGTAATCTCGCATTTATGTCAACTGCGTTAAGATGCCAGGAGTTATGTAGAGATGACATCACATAAAGGTAAACATTGGGACATCAAGTGGTTGCGATAGATGCGATTTTATAAAAAAACTAAATCAGATTCTGATATACTGGCGTGTGTACACAGAAAATGTCAACATTGGCATTTCGAATGTTTTAGAGTTTAAGACGCCAGTGAGCTGCAAGAAGACCAGTTTTAATTTTAATTCATGACTATGTGATGAGCGCTCTTTCCCTATCTTCATTCTCGTCGGGTTCGGGTTTTCTGCAACAAAAAAATATATAAGAACTCATTACCCCTTCCTTAGATTATTTCCAAAGGTTAAAAACCTGTAACTAGGACTTTTTTCAAGGTATTTTATCTCGCCACCTTTACCATGCTACTTAAAACCTAAAATGGTGACAGTACCAGCACTAACCTATTTGTGGACCGCTCGAGATCGCATCTCGATCGACCCATAAAATACATGTGAAATAATTATATATTTTTTTATAGTAAGTGTTGCTTATACACGGTGTTAGGTAAATAGAATAACAAGCCGAAACCAGCATAATATGTTAACATATGCACAAATACTAAGGAGTAGTCAGAAATTTTATAATGTCATAATTATCAGTAATGTTTAGACATAAGCTTAGACATAAGAATGACATATAAATGATAATTTATCCCAAAATTGCTTGTAGTAACCACGTCACACGTCATTACAGTTGTATTTTGTGTGAAGTCACGTAACATAGACGACAGATGGCGCTGGTTACCATGACATTTTTTAAGCAAACATTTTAGTATCTTTGTTCTGCCTTGAATAAGAGCTATGCACTTGTAAATATAAAGGCGTGTATTACCCGCACAACGAGAAGTCCCTGACCAGCCGTTCACCGTCCTCTATAGTCTGCGGCATGCTGCGTCCCTTCGTCTCCGGCAGAAGCACCCCCACGCCGCTCGCCACCAGCGCCACCGCACCTAACGCCAACAATGGTAGGGGCCGCCATACGCGCTCCTACAACAAATTATTATCATCTCAGCCAAACGATGTTCACTGCTGGCCATAGGCCCCAACCACATCTGTAACAGCTTCCCAAGACGATCGCCAGATCCTCATTCGACGCGCGGTCGCCATTCCAGAAGTTATTTTTACTTGGTTTACATAGATATAATAGAAAAAAACTAGATAAACAATTCATGACAACAAAAACCACTCTCATCCTCTTCTTTTCAAAAATCTTTTGATTTTCTGACAGTCTGCTGAATTAGTAGTAAAGTAGTAGGTAAGTGTCGTACGTAAGTCAGTTGAATTAGTAGATATTATGGTAAGTACCTAAGTAAAGTAAGTAACGGCCTATAATCATCCCACTGCAGGGCAAAGGCCACCATCATTGAATTTAAGTTACCATAACAATGATGGGTACAGGCATAATCACCACGTTTGCCAAAGGTGATCACTAATTCGAGTAATGTTCGAAACTTTTTGATGCCCGACCCGGGGATCAAACGCGTGATCCCAAGATCTTGGTCCGGTATTTAAACCACTAGACCAACGAGGCATCATAGTAGGTACCTACATGATAATAACCACTTAAGTATATCCAACCGTGGACGTATCAGAGTGTCATTTTTGTTTGGAACTATCTGTGCATGATATGACGCTACGATTAGGTACTTGTCAAGTAAAAGTAATGTAACAGCCTATATTACATTCCACTGTAGGGAAAAGACCTCCATCGTTGTAAACCACTGAACCAACGTTTTTAATACATTACCCCGAGTTTCTTCTTCGAGATTTTTATATGAAGAACAAATATAAATTACTCGGGGACTAGTTTTTGGAATTGAGCTGTCGTCTGATGATGACAATGATGCTTACTGAATAGACGATCAAAGGCGACACCAGCGTGGCCACGTAGCCGCTGACGTGTATCAGCGAGGAGCCGGACGCGCGCACCCGCGTCGGCAGCAGCTCGGCCGACCACTGTATGGCCGCGTTGTACGCCATGTTCACGCAGAACCGCGCCATGATGGCCAACGTCACTTGTGGTATACCTGGATGATAGAAACAAGTTACGTGTATTATCTTTACTTAATATTATACACGCGAAGGTAACTCTTTCTGTCTGTGTTACACTTTGACATCAAAACTGATTTACCCGATTTTGATGTTAAGTACAAAGCTCGATTAGACTTTGAGATAAGACATAGGTCATTTTGAATCCTACTGCTAGGCACAGGTTTCCACCCTCCATAACGCGTAGATCATGCAGGCAAAACCATGGGTAAAAATCTAGTTTCGAATAGTTTGAGTGTGGTAATCGTATTGTGCTGGCCAATAACAGTTTGCTTTCAGACGGATATATATGGCTCATATGACAATAAATAATTTATGTTGTGTCTGTAAATAACCGCACATAAGGTGTTAATAGAATAGTTAAATCCCTTTTTGTTAAACATGGTATCGGGGCTTGTGGGAGGTTTCCGGTAAGACCGCAAAAAGTACCCGGAGGTATATCAGAAATTACGAATCAATGCGAAAGTGTATTGTTCGAACTCTATAGTTCAAAAAATGTTTACCTTTAGGTACAGCCGCAGCTATTAGAGTGAGTGAGCCGGCGATGAGCAGTGGTATACATGTTAGCATTCTTCGTCCATATCTAGGAAGCAAAAAACCATAGAAACAATTTAAAAACTGCATACTACGCAAGTCAGATAAGATTATCTTTCTATTTCAGAAGACGTATCAAAGAGTACTATACCGATCTAGGCTTACTATTGACTAGTCTCCACACTCGAACTTGACCGGGATTGGTATTGGAATCAAAATCTTGCGCATTTGGCACTCATGAACGCTACACTCGTATTCAGATTTGACAGTTCGTATTCATATTTTCGTGAAATTTAGTGGACTAAATTAATTCGTCACTGGAAATGGATTGAAATCGAGAAAAGCATACGTTCGACAAATATTTTTTTATAAATTTTCGTCCTGCATAATTACAAGCAAAAGTGGTTCGAAAATGTAAACGTATAGTCCCTTTCTCTCACCTGTCAAGTATAACAGCCAGGAGCGTCACTGACGGTATCTCCGTCGCTGATGTGAGGGTGAACGTGATGAAGAAGTCGAGGCCCAAACCCTCAGACATGCGGACCAGCCCGTCGAATATCAGCGCGCAGCCCATATACACGACGACCATGTACATCATCATCATACGAAGGGGGGCACTCTTGAACAGGGCGGTCATCGACTCGTCTGTCTGACGCGATTGCTTCGCGCGGGATGACACCTATAATAAAAACAGAAATTTTGAAATTTAGGGAACGAGGTGTTCTTGCTAACTCTGTACTTCTGTATGTCTTGGTTTCGGAATTTGTATGTTAAGCAGATTCAAGTCTTTGTTACCAACAAAAAAGCGGAGGTTTTCAATTCGCCTATTTAACGAAAACGCATTACTTTTTGTCTGGTTGACTGTTTTCGATTTTTATTGCTCGACAGGATCATGTTCAAAGTTTGTTCAATGGTGAAGTAAAAAATTAAAGTAACAAAGATTTCCTCCAAATTTATTGGACAAAATTTGTAAAAAAAACACCAAATTACAGAAAATTATATCTAAAGCATAAATTTTGCCACCATCATTTTTTGTGTGTTCATTCGAGATATTCTTCCATATACCTTGTCTAATTCCGTGTTCATAGCGCGATGGCGCTGACAACAGTGCAGAAATATCGGAGACTCATAAAAAACTTGGTGTAGGTGGGACCCGACCCCTAGAGGTCCCCAGGCAACGTCTTCCTCCACAGTCTGTAATGGTTGTTGTGACGGCACCGTGCAGGCTTTCTAAAACGATTCTAGGTAAGCTCGATCCATCGTAGGCCTCCTCTCAACTCTAAAGTTCAGAGTCAAGCCAAGAGAAAGTTCATCATCAATGAAAAAACAAGGTACATGGCGGATATCTCAGAACAACTAACATTGAAGTTTGTTTGAACTCACAATAAATTCATCCAACACATCCTGCGGGATCTTCGTACCGTTAACGCGTTCAAATTTCTTCAGGACGTCGACAGCTTGGTTGACACGTCCTCTTGATGAGAGCCATCTGACAATAAAATTATGGCTTTAAAAAAAAAACTCATTACGACGGTCTAACCAAGACTCTTTAAGACATTATTTTCTGTTTTTAAGCTATTGCATAGCTTCTATCGCGGGCCTTGAGCGTGGAGACCGAATCCAGAAATTACGTAACGAAAATAACCTAACATTGACAGTATGGTTGCCTATGGTAACTATATCTGCCAAAATAACAGAAAAATTTAATTACAAAAGTCAAAATTAGAAAATATATAAAATTATAAAATTAAGCTATTGCATAACTTCTATCGCGGGCCTTGAGCGTGGAGACCGAATCCAGAAATTCCGTAACGGAAATAACCTAACACCCCCCACTCCGACCGGCACAGCGGTGATACTTTTTAGTTTTATAATTGCCTAAGTTGATAAAAAATGCTATGCAATAGCTTTACCGCGGCAGTCTCCGAGTGCTACACGTCTTTTTTTTTTGTTTCATGTCCATTCAGCGTGATCCAATTGTGCCTTTATCAATCCTACCTATACGGAAGTAAAACCAAATCTTACCTAGCGCTTTCTGGGACCACCAGCGGTGCTGCAATAACTACCAACATGGGTAGGGATGTGGCCATCAGGAGTGTCCTCCAGTCGGCGATCCAGTACGCCAGCCAGGGTAAGATGAGACAGCCTCCACCGAAGAACAAGGCTATTGACATGTTTGCTACCCAAGTCCGGTGACGAGGACCGACGTACTCCATAACTGTAAAATTAGGAATCATCATTAATATTACCAGCACAAAATAATCCGCTGCTGGATACGGCTGAAAGGAAGACCTTGTCATAATTGTAGTGTTTAGGAGGCGGGTTGGCAATGTCAGTTTGGCTCATGTTTGGCTAATGGTGAAGGAAACACACTGCTGCCCGTCTTCTTTTGGCAATACTCTTTTAGTCGTCTCTTACGACACTCATTGTAAGTAAGAGAAGACGCTACAAACCATAAAATATACAGGATGTAACAAAAAGTTTAACGAAGCCTTAAACCTCGCATTCGGTTCATCAAACCAATTCGTACGTAACAAAATTAATCGCTGGCAAACGACTTTTTATTTAGGCAATAAAATAAATCAAGTATTTATTGAAGCCGACCGAAACGACAGACAAGGATTGTGACCTAACTTCATAAAATTAGGTGTGCGTGCGCGCTGGTGCGCACGATTCCTTGCGGGTTGCTATTCTATTTAAAGCCTTTTTTTTAACATGATTCTAAAGAAAAAAGTTTAGTAACAACAAACAGAAGATTTTCATGCAAAGATCTAGAAAAAAAAAATTGTCTCTCAATATCTCAGTAACGATTCATGTCGCAGGTATAGTGCTATGGAAAAAATGATCGTACAAATGGGTAGAATACGTGGTATTCGGATTCGTTAAGCCTTTTGTTATACCCTGTAAATATATTTAAAAAATTGCCGATTTTTGACTTTGGCTTATTTGCTGCCGAATACCTACAGAGTTTTCCAAGCCATCTAGATCACAGACATTTAACGTGACTTGCTATTTACGACTCATGCGATAGATAGAAGCTGGGACCAACGGTTTAGCGTGCCTCCCTAAGCATGACTAACCCCTTCAGACCCAAGCAAATTTAGAAAAGATTATTTCCTAAACTGACCAATTTTACCAATAGTAGTGACTACAGCCCTATCATGAAGTTTTCAGTTCTAACGCCCCGTTGGTCTTGTAGTTTAAGTACTTAAGATCTTAGTGTCCCCGAGTCGGGCAACAAGATCTTCCAATATTTCTTCGGTTTGTGATCACCAACCCGCATTGCAAGCTTGGTGATTATGCCTGAACCCATCATTGCTGTAACTTGAATTCAATGATGGAGCTCTTCTTTGCATGAACTTTAATTTGAATTAATGAATGAACAATTGAATGAACGTATAAATAAATGAATGAATGAATGGATGATAAACAGTTTAAGACCAACTCACCCAAAATATACATCATCATGAAGCAACTGTCGTAGGCCATGCCGACGAGGAACCTGCAGAAGGCGAAGTCCCACATCCCGGTGGTGTAGGTGCTGGCGACGCCGCCCACGCAGCCAATGAGGTTCGTACCTGCAAATGTCATTCGTTCGAATGCACCTCAGAATTTAAAAAAATGCGTATTAGGTAGGTATTATTAATTTTCCCTCGGAAAACAAAAGAGGATTCTCAACCCGACGCGTTGATATTTTTTTATACAGACTGATTTAATTTCACATTCAATTGGTCACATATTCAATTAATGTCAAGTGTCGAAATCCATCCATCTCAGAAAATGAATTAGTACTAATAATTTTTTTTTCAAAATAATACTGCGGTCTTTTAATGGTTTTATTAACAATAATAATAAAAAACGGATTCAAAAGAAATTGAAGACATACTAATAAGTCGGCTTTTTCGGATTCCTAATCAAGGTCTATTTTAGATGAGAGAAATTAATAATTTTTATCTCTGGTTTTAAAAATCTATCGTCTTTGTAAATAACCGCCACCATAGGTTTTACCAACGCCCCTTGGTCTAGTGGTTTAAATACCGGGCCAAGAACTCGGGGTCCCAGGTTCGATCCCCGGGTCGGGCAACAAAATGTTTCGAATTTTCGAACGTTGCTCGGGTTTGTGATCACCAACCCGCATTTGGCAAGCGTGGTGATTATGCCAGTTCCCATCATTGCAGTGGTAACTTGAATTTAATGATGGAGGCCTTTTCCCTGCAGTGAGATGATTATAGGCTGTTACTTTATAGTTATTTCCATAGATTTAATATACTATACTTAATCTATGGTTATTACCACGTCACCGCCCGTCATGGCAAAAGGTGATTGACCGATTAAAAATACGTTAGTAAAACATGTTCACGCGATAAAGTAGGTTACATATTATTTATGGCTACGAAAATGTACTAGGTAGGTAGGTATATCGTGTTTGTTCTCGAAGAACTTGTTTTAACCGATATTTTATAACTATTATGGCCTTGAGAAATGTTGTCCTACGTTACACAGGGTGAAATTTTTACCACTTTCCAAATTTTGATATGTCAATCTACGAGACAAAAACAAATGACTTATTTTTTCTTTTGGTATAGCCCAGCATAAAAATGTCAAGATAAAGCACTTAGAAAATGTCCGTCAAAAATCTAAAAATTTTGATATGTCGATGCGCATCTCATTAATTCAATACGATACTATTAATAAGATTTTGATTTTCCATTTGGTATAAATTAAGAGGCCTAGGAGCGAAAAAGTTAAAACGATATTGAGAAAAATATTTTCGGGTGAGAACTTCATTTTAATTTTTTGCCTTATAAATGGGCTCTAAATACGATACTGAACGCCTATAAACATTTTGGAAAGTGGTTAAAATTTCATTCTGTATAAACTCCTTATAGGTAAGACAAAAAACTAGCCAATAAAAATAGAGAAGAATTTTAATTCAACAGCTTTTGTAGATACACTATTTTTAAAACCTGCCAGTACCGTTGCACAGTATTTTACAAGAAACATAAGTATCTATAAGTAAACTTAACTCAAAGAATTACGTAATATTTTTATTTGTTGTTTTCTGTTTCCCATAATCACTCGTAAGTTTCAGTTTGAAAATCGGCATAAATTTTTGATCTAATATTAAAATACTTTATTGTTTATGTAATCAATGTTCGTTTAAAATAATTAATACCTAATTGCTACCATCACCATGACTACTTGCAAGGCTTTATTGAACGCTTATGCATTCGATTGTATGCAATGGATGGTTGGTTATTTGCTAAAACTAGAAATGTAGATGTTGAATAAGTTTTCTATCAAATGAGATTCGACATTTAAAAATCAGTGTTTTGATGAAAACTTTTCTTTATTTTTTTCTTTCTTTACAACATCGCATACTTACATTGTTCTGATCCCAGAGGGAATAATTATTTAAAGTACTCGTATTGTGGAAATTAGATCAAACGAAGGTACCTCTAACACCCAGACCCGAGAAAATGTAGAAAACATTTTTTTTCTACATGGATCCATCCGGGAATCGAACCCGGGACCTCGGAGCAGGCGACACCTTGAAAACCGATGTGTACCTACGGCACTCCGCAACAGAGGTCTTCGAAACATACACATTGTGTTGCAGTCACAAGCATAGAAGGCCTAAGGTAGGATTCACATCGACCAGCGCGCATCGGAGCGCGTCGGAGCGCACTTACACGGCCGTAAAGAAAATAGTATTTTATTAGCAGTTCTTAATGTCGTAATTGCTTACGACTGATACATTTTAAATCCGGACGGATGCGCGAGCATGCGTCGGAAGCCGATCGGCTCCGAGCGTATTCCTCGGAACACAAGCGACTGCGCTCGGCCGATTTCGGCTCCGCTCGGCTACCGTCGCATGCGCTCGGATGCAGAATACAATGTTTATTTTGGTTATTTTCATCTTCTTCCAATACGATTGCTAATAAAACAACATCCCATTCCACCAATTTATAATAAAATTATAACACGTCCACACAGTAGGAGTTATTAACTAGACTGACTGCAATGTGACACTATACTGGGCCGATGCCAGCAGATACGCGCAGATAGGTACGTTGCCGATGCGCGCCGGTTGATGTGAATCCTACCTAATGAAGATGATTTACTACACCAAATTCATTTGTGTGGTATGAATTAAAGGGGTGTTATTTAAATGGTTAGCATAGTATTAGTATTTTTGAAAGCAGAAAAATATTATCTGTCAGCAGAAATAGCCAATTGGTCAGCAACTCATGGCCAGCAAACAATTCAAAATCAATCAGCAATTTATGTCATTTTGGATGGCTGTAATTATTTTTGTACTGCATATTAATAATAAGCTGTTTCTGTTTTATAAAATTTGGGTAAGCATTCAGAGAGTAAGCAAAATAATTAATTTTGTGCTGCTTATAAACGTAGCACAAATAGTTTACTTGTCATGCGCAAAATGGACGCAATCCTTACAAAGATTATATAATTTAATTACTCTCTGAGTGGATGTGTTTGTAATAGAAATGTAAACTAATAAAATATTTTATTATTCTTATTTTTTAATTGAGATGAATCAAAAATATGAAATAATCCAGAAGATACCTAAGTCCTTAAGCTATAATTATTATTATTTATTAAATTTATACATACAATGAGTATGACATGGCTTCTTATACATGAGTTTTTTTATGTACTTTTGAGGCGCTCGGCGGCCGCTACCGCGGCACGTTCGCTACGCTCGCTGCGCTCGCTCCGCTCTCTCGCCTTCACGCCTTTGTATGGTCACTGTTCTAACCTAACCTAACCTACACTTTTCCTAACCTACTGGAGTAAGCAATTAAATATCATTCAATGTTTCTTTTTCGATAATAGTATAAGGACCATATTTATTTCTGAAAAGGCGCAATACTCCGCAAGTTGAAACATTGCTTAAATAAATTCATAAGTAACTACCATTTAGCCACCAAATTGCGGAATCCCAGAACTCCGGTCCGAGTCCTAAACTATATCTCTAGTCGTTTAAACGCCAATCAGCTGACTATGATACATTTAGTGACAGAAACGATTGCGCTGGAAATAGGTTAGGTTGACACCCTAACCGTTATTTTGCTTACCATGTTTAAAATATGCATACCAATTAAATATAATGCATATAGACATGTTTTCTCTGCTGATCAATCATAAAATCTTGCTGACCAAGTAGTTATTTTGCGGACCGAATGTTTATTATGCAAACTCATGGTATTTGTATGCTGCCTATTAATAATTTAATTTTTGACCATTATCAAAATTATTTGCGAAACAAAGATTGCTGCCTGATTTTTATTATTGCAGACAAAATCTTTGTATGCTGACTAAATCATTTAAATGCTGCTTTGGGTTGGATCACCAAATTTTATAATTGCGTATCATTTAATTACTTCTCGAATTAAAGTGTATGTTTATCTTCATAAAGCCAGAATTAAAACCATAATGGATTTAATTCTGCCTGCCATCAAAAGATTACAGCAAATCTTATGTCCTAGATGATAGTGTGTATTGCTTGAGATAATGTGATAGTAGTAAAAGAGCTTTACATTTTCTTGAAATATTTGGATTTATATAAGCCTATATGAATGTACAAGGATATAAGATTATATCTTAAAGAGAACGGCCAAAATAAACAATAGTAACCTATAAATTATTGATCAGCCGGCGAAAAAAAGACAGCAGCGCCTTCTCTCCATCATTGGCTAAAGTGCGATCTAAATCTCCTAAAACCAAGGCGATTGAATCATTTACCCCCTTTTGGAAAGTAGTAGTTAAAAATATTCTTTTCCAGCGTTTTCCATTTGCCAAGTCGCGACCCGGTACCGGGCCATCAAAATACCGGGTCGCAACATTCCGGCTTGTTTTAATACTAATACCTACTATCGATCGATGCATCGTAAATATTCTTCATAAACTTTTGTCATTTCCGCGAACTTGGATTCGTTAGTTATAAAATAAGCAGCAGCTCCATATTTCGCACTAATAAATAGGCGATACCAAATTATGTATTGTAGTATTAATAAATATTTTTTTAATTTTAAGAAATGTATTGTTTTACCTAATGGAACCAGTTTCTTTTGAAAGTATTACGTAGGTCACAAAAGGGCAGTGAAAATATTATCGGGTCATGTCAGAACAATGTTTGGGAAACACTATTCTATTCAATGGCCATATGATTGGCAGCACTACACTTAGTCTTACCAACCAAAGCGGGCACCCTGCCGAAGGTGTCAGCCAGCCAGCCGAAGAATATTCCGCCGACGAAGGATCCCACAAAGAAGACAGTCTGAGCTATAGGACCATAGCCCGCGTACTCGCACACCCAGCCGCGCTGAAACAATGCAATACAACATCCAGCATTACACACTTTCAAGTATTTAAAATATCACGTTTTTTTAAGTATACCATAAATTAAGGAGCTCTCCTCCGATTGAAAGAGATTGCCAAACATTTATCTGACATCGGCGGTCACCCAGGAGCTGCCAGCTACTTTAAACAGCGACTAAGCATGTTGTCAATGCTGCCAGTGGTATTTTGTACACCCACCTTATCACGAGAGCCATTTTTACAGAGTATGTATTACCATGTAAATGTCTTTTGTTCTTTTAACTTTAAATAGCTGGTACCCATGACTTCGTACAAATTATGAACTTATCCCACGAGATTCTAACGTTTTTCTGGGATTGACATAAGCCTATGTTCTGTTTCTTGTAGAGCCGATCAGCCGCCCTGACGTCATTGAGTAACAAGCATCCGTCTAAGTTTCGCATTAATAATATGAGTAAGATTACGTCAGTTGCATATTAGTCGACTCACCTCGCTAACGACAGTATGGTACGGAATGTCCCCAAGTTCGAACTCCCATCCGTTCCTGCAGGGGACAGTGGAAGTGTTGGGGTGCGGAGCCTTCATCGTCTCCAGGACTTCGCTCCAGTTGGCGTTGAAGGTGAGGCACCTGTCCCATTCGTCATTGAGGGGTATCGTTGAGAGGTTCCTCCTGTATAAGAGTTTTAGTCGTCATCATGTTAGATTATGACAGGATATTGTGCATCGTCCTACATCAGAGGATCCTAGGCCTTGTACATTGTGTATCTACAAATGCCACTGGTCTAGCGGTTTAAGTATCGGGCTTAAATCTCAGGTTATCTTCTCGGGTCGTGCAACAAGCATTTAGAATTTTCGAACATTGCCCTGGGTTTGTGATCCCCAACCCGCATTCAGCAAACGTGGTATTTATCCCAGTACCTATCATTGCAGTGGTAACTTGAATTCATTGATAGAGGCCTTTGCCCTGCAGTGAGATAATTAGAAGCCTAGTGTGAAGCCTTTAATAAAAGAGGATAGTGGATAATAGTGTTTTTAATCGCTACGCTTGGCACTTGGCAGGCGTGTTTGCTACCGAAGTTTGGTCAATGATCTCCTATCCTATTCTACATCTTAAAATATATGTGTAAGTGGTTGGGCTGCACGGGCACTGTACTTATCCAGCTACTAACACGTGTCGTGAAATTTAAAGTAAGGATGCTCTTAAAAAATGTGTAAGGAAAACTAGCCGGTTTTTTTTATTTTACAATACTGGCTGGCCGGCTGGCTGACCTGGCTTCTATTATAGAAATAGACGTTGTGTTAAAATATTTACCACCATATAATCCGTTACAACTCTTTGGCGATATTCACCTAAGCTCCGGTTCCAGGTGGCTGAGCTCCGGCACAACACACCAGTGCCTTTGAGGGGTCGCCGCCACAAACATCTGGACGAAGTACACAAACGCGAAGAAGAAACCAAAGGGCATCATCCCGACGAACAGCAACTTCTGGTATCGGCCCATCCCCCCCAGATACGACAGGACCGTATCCAGGATGTCCTCGTCATTCTTCTTTTCTTGCTTCTGGAAATTGAGAATATATTTTTTGTAACACGAAAGTAGGCCTTAGCTACGGAGAGGGAAAGTTTTGGGAGTAATTTGCCGAGCATTGGGATAAATAAGGTTCTGAAATTTCTTGTTTAAAAAAAACAAAAGATTATCTACTCGCACGAAACAAGACCACATGGCGTGGGAAAAACACAAGCGCATGCCAGATCTAATGAAGGCTAGTAGATAAGCCGGTGTTAACGACAATATGACAAACAATAAATAATAGTTTGAGAAAATTAGAAAAACACATTTTATTGATAAATTTAACTTAAAAGAAAAACACAATTTCTAAGTGTAGGAACAAAACGACGCTTAAAAAATATGGGGGGACACTTCGGTGTAAAATTTTTGTATTGTTAATTATCCATCTTTAAGTATGCAAATTTTTGAATGAATTAGACGTCTTGAAGTGGATGATATAGCCTGTCATCCCTGTTTTTCTTTTATTGATTTGGATTTACAAACAAAAAACTTTGATCTAACTCTATCACCCACAAAAATTACTGAAATGGTAAACATCGTAAAAAGTAGATTTTCACCGTACGAGTACCTATACTATATCGGAGAACGTCCACATTTTTGTCAGTAGAGAAATATAGAAAAATAGTTGTAATTGCCAGTAAACATTTTCTTGACGACTGACGAAAAATAATCACTGCTATTGTACTGTACACTAGTGTACACAGAGCATGTTTAGCCTATTAACATACGGATATCAAATATGAAAGCATCAATTAAAAAAAAAAAATTTGTCCCTCAGTAATTGAGTTCAGTATCAAAGCATTTTTTTTTAAATGCTGATAACATTTTTTCCCATGACCATGTTATTTAAATGCAGAGTTCAAATACAGTTTCAAATTTCGCCAGGCATTCAAAATTTTTATTGTATAACAATTGGAAAATGATGAAAAATACTTTAACTTTTTCCTTAAAGAAACCTTTAAGTAATTTATAAAGACCACATTTAATCTAAAAAGAAATGTTTCTAATCAACAAACCTTACATTTCTGCATTTCTATTTTCTCCTTTTCCTTCATGTTCCCAAAATATGGGTCAATTTCACAACGAAAACGTGTTACTGTCACTACTGTCCGAGATCGAATGACGATAATCATGACTTATTTAACGATATATTTGGACACCGAGCTGATAAAAAATAAGTTAAGAGCGGAATCATTGGTGTGATTATTCGGTGTGACTGATAAAATCCGCTGTAAACAAAATTATCAACTAAACAATAAGTTTTTTTGTCAAATGTTGGTTAATTATTGTATCATTTCAAGTGGGAAGAGAATGACTAGAAACTTAGTAAAATTATTTAAGGTGCTATAAATATCTGGCACTTAATTACAGCCAGCCAGTCAACTATTTATGTAAAATAAAAAAGAAAATACACAATCAGTTAAATGAAAATGTCTTCGCCAAATGAGCACTCACCGTGAAAACTTGGGTGCCTTGATGGACGTAAAATTAAATATTAAATATTGCAGATATCTCATAACATTACGATATTTACTGTTCACTTAATAGCTGTTCAAATTTAAACTTGGACATTTCGAAGGCTCATTTTTTATGAAACACAGACTTTGATGAGTATCACATCATCATCATCAGTAGCCATGTCATTAGTCTACCGCTGAAAGTTTTCTCCAAAGATGGATTTCCCGATAGTCTCACGCTTGGCGGATTGGCTGCGCAGTTTGACCGGCGACGGTGGAGGGAAGGCCCTGCTGCCCTCTCGTTTGGCATCCCGTAGAGAGAACATCCCAGAGTTGTAAATTAATCAGTATTAATAAACGTTTTTCCGACAAATGTTAATGTCATCACAAACCCAAACAATCTGTGTATTTATTTTGGACGTGACCATTGGTGGTGACCACAGAATACGGAACTTGTTCTGTGGCACCACCATCAATAAATATAGGAACTATAAAAAGCCCAGTACATTAAGGCTGATTTTAGAGTCACGCTGATCGTACGCTGATCATCGGCGCTGACCGTCAATATATGAACTTGAGCGCCGACGCGACGGTCAGCGCTGACAGCGAATTCCGTACATTTCGGCGCTCGGCGCTGATGGTCAGCGTACTGTTATCCGAAACTAGGCGGATGAGATTTTAAAAAAAAACAAAATTTAAATTCACTAGAATTTATATTAAAATTGAATTTTAAAAGTTCACAATTTGTTGGAAGTAATTTAGTTCTGCGACAATAATTATGAGGTATGGGAAAGGCGAGTTTCCAGCGCGGCGGTTGAGAGTGAACTGCCGTAGGGCTCTAACACGACTAGGCTCAGTCCTGAGGGAGAAGTGCTGATGAAGCACTTCTTCATTAGTTTCACTAAGGGTTTTTCATATATAACAACCCCCTCGTTAAGAGGAAACTCACGGAATGTGAGTTTTCATGTAATTATTCGATACGTAATTTGGGAAAATCTTCTAAAGGGATGTCAATTTCGCTTCGTTTGTCTACTGGTGTTTTGCTAATTTCATTTGTAATTTGGGGAGTAAATTTGCGAGAAAACTTGCCTTTCTTAATGATTAGGAATATTATAAAAATACAAATTGTTATTAAAGAGATGACACTAATAATAGGAAAACTAATATGATTGTTAAAATTGGTTGGAAACTCTATTGTTTTTAAATCTTTAACAACTTCATCGGTAATAGTTTTAAATTGTTTTAAATTATCCAGATTTACATTGTCTAACTGTGAAATAGGTAAATTAATTTTGACCTTATTAAAATTACTAATATTACAGCAACTATCACTAATTATATTAAAGTCTGAAGAGACTTTTGGAACATTCATCTTAGGGTACACTTTTCTAACTAATCTTACGTTACCATGAAACGCCGTGCATTCATAGGGGATGTTAAGTACACCTGTACCGGATATAATTGTATCGGATACAGAATCTTTGCATTCTAAAGTTAGTTTAGTGGGTTTTGATAGGACAAATACCCATTTATTATTATTAAGTTTATGCCAGATATTAATGTTACCAAAAATAAATCTATACGGACAATTATCAGGTAACGAGGATAATGCTTTAGTTATAATTTCAATTTCACAAGATGGGTTATCAAGGACGGTGTGGATGTCGGCTATTTCGCAAAGGTAAGTTTCTGTAGGAATATTTTTACAATTGGTTAGGTCTTTAAGGTAAGTGTAGGTAGATTTATCTGTGCTTAAGGCAAGGAGTTGTTTGGTAGGCAAGATCATGGCGAAAGAATCCGGTGAGCTGTTAACGTGAGGTGTTGGAAGAGGAATGTTCCGATAAATCTTATATCTTAACAAACTAACTAAAGGTAATTTTACAACGAATATAAGCTTATTGTCTAAATAGTAGCATACAAGTTCGGCTACATTAATTAAGGTATGAATATTACTTATTTCTAAACTTATAGGGAAATCCAAATGTTTAGGTATTACCCTGAGATTATTTACAATGTCTTTATACATTTGATATGGCGTCAATATTGACGGATGTACGGTATTGCTTTTTACAAACAGAATAGCATTTAACAAATCTTCAATTTTAAAAGATAGTGTAAGCAAATTAGATTGCAAGATATTTAATATAGACATTAATTTTGACTTAAATGATATAACATTAATAACATTTGATATATTTTTGAATGACAGAGACAATTCATTGACGACGTCGTTCAATTTCGCTTGATTCATATTAATTTCATGTAAAGAATTATTTATATTAGAAATTGCAGATTGAGAAACCATTATAGTTCTTGTAAGAGATTCTGATAGTTTTTCGTCATTATTATACAGGGCCACTATAGCATTATGGTAATTTTCAGCATCATTTTCATCCATTGTGCCGAAAATGTGTTTGAATACTGTTCCTATGCCAGCAAACCAGGCAGATCTTTTGGTAAATGAATTAGAAATAATATGAGAAATGGCTTTGAAATCTCGTTGGATATCATTATACAAAGCTTGCAAAGGTTGTAGCATATTATTGCAATGTTGGATATCCATTTCTTCGTTTTCGCGACAGTGATATCGAACAGTTCCAAATACATCATAAATGTTTTCAAGATGGTGTTGAATAGAGGACACGTCTACCGGGATAACAATATGAAATTGGTCGTTAACAATCCTCAGTGTGCCGACAGGATCGAATAGTATGCCAGGACTTTTGTCGATATGTTCAACAAATTGGTTGTCGTTGCTCGCGGAGACGACAATAAAACACAGTGTAGATATTCTGAAAATAAACAGTTTGATTCTAAAAAGATTTGTATATGATAGATGTATAAAATTGTAAAATGTAAAAGAATTAAAATTGTAAATAGATTAAAGAATAATATTTTAGAATAAGTGAATGTGTATTTTCACTCGGAGGACTCATTTGTATGAGCAGGTTTAACCTCATCAAAGTGGTGTCTGACGTGACGCCTGTTAATAAGCAGGGACAGCGTGTTATTGCTATGGACCTTAACAATTTTGTAAGGTCCTTTCCAGAGTGGAGAAAGGGATTTTCGAAGCCGTACGTGATTTTTAAGGTAAACATATTCTCCGACTTTGTAGGTCTCGTGACGTGTGTGTTTATCGTAGTAGGTCTTCGACCTTTCTTTAGATGCGTTGATGTTTTGTAAGGCTCTCTCGCGGGAAACTTTTAAACGATGTTGCAACATTTTAGTATATTCGGGATAAGTAACATCAGAACGTGATTCGAATACGGAGTCGGGAATGTAGGGTTTGTGACCAAAAAGAAGCTCATATGGAGTGAATTGGGTAGTTGTATGGACGCTACTGTTATAAGTTAGCATTGCAGTGTAGACGTATTTATGCCAGTCCGTTTGACTTTCATTGACGAATGATTTTAAGTATTCCTTCAGAGTCGAGTGACTGCGCTCAAGAGCTCCTTGAGTTTGAGGGTGGTAAGGTGAGGACCAGATTTGTTTGATTTTTAGGAATTCACATGTCTGCTTGAAGAGATCAGCCGTAAAATTTGTACCTTGGTCTGTGAGAATTGTTTTTGGAATACCAAAGACTGATATGAAATGGACAAGGCATTCGCAAGTCTCTTCTGCAGTGGTGTTGGAAATTGGGTAAGCAATTGAGAATTTTGTTAGATCATCTTGGAGGGTTAGTATGAAACGTAATTTTGTAATTCCAGCTTCGGGTAAAGGGCCGACAATGTCCAGACTAATTCTTTCAAAAGGGCGAGTAGAAGAAGTAGTAATTTGCATTGGGGATTTATTGATTTTCCGAAGAGCCTTATTGGATTGGCATAATTTACAATTTTTTACGTAGTTCTCAATATCGGTGCGCATATTTTTCCAATAATAGCGCTCTTTTACTCTATTGTACATTCTGTTTGAGCCCAAATGGCCTGCAATAGGAATATCGTGGTTTTCTTTAAGTATTTTGGCAATTTCGGTCGGTACGGGGTATATGATTGAATTGTGATGTATGTTTACTGTTATGTTGGTGTTATTAAATAAGTATAAAAGCATTCCATATATTTTTACAAAGGAATGTTGTTCAAAGAGATTTTTGAAGTCGGAAATGGCGATGTCGTTTATGTCACCCGTTAAAATGATATCATCTCTTGCGGCTTTGAGGGTTTTAAAGATTTCTGGATATGTGCAGTCGTCGAAATAGTACGCCTTTGTGAAGAGGAGATAGTATTTCTTTCCTTTTATTTCCAGTTTAAGGAAAGAGTTAAGTTCACGTTCTTCATCAATGGAGATGGAAGATTCTTCAGCAGCGGAAAGAACATCTTGAAGGTAAGGATTCGAATCGTCAAAATCGATTGAGGTTGGAATTAGTATGGCTTTGGATTTTGATTTAAGAAGACTTTCGTTATGTTCTAAGACATTAGTGTTAAACGTTTCGTCTTTGTTTGAAAAAGCTTTTAAGAAGTCGTTGTATTCTTGATTGGAAATTGAAGGAGTCATACTAGCTTCATTGGAGTTAGAGGGTTGCGGTTCATTGGAATCGGAGCGAGGATCTAAGAGATTTGGTAGGTTTGTTGGACTTAGGTTTTCGCCTTGGACTTCTGATGGGCTTAGGTTAAAACCACCCAGGTCTATGAGGTCATCGAGGATATCTTGAGGTATGTCAGACTCAGTTGGGATATCAGGAGCTTGAGTAGAAACGGGATCGTCTTGGATCTTAGATGTAGAAGGTTGAGGATCATTGTCTGTTTGGATTGGATTCACTGGGAAACGGGACAATGCGTCAGCATTGCTGTTGATTTTTCCTTTTTTATACTCGACTTCGTAGTCGAATTCTTCTAGTTTTAGTCTCCACCTTATGAGTTTGGATCCGGGATCCTTGCAATTGAAAAGCCACTTCAGTGGTCGATGATCGGTCACGATCTTGAAACGACGGCCGTATAAGTATGGCCTGAAGACCTTGGTACCAAAGAGGATTGCCAAGCATTCTTTTTCCGTTACGCTATAGTTGGATTCAGCTTTATTAAGGGTTCTGGAAGCAAATGCAATTGGCCTATCATTTCCTACAGGTCCTTGTGATAAGATGGCGGAGATAGCGAAATTTGATGCATCACAGGTTAAGACAAAAGGTTTGGTAAAATCGGGATATGCTAGAACTGGAGCAGTAGCAAGACAATTTTTCAGAGTTTCGAAGGCTAGTTGCTGTTCATTTTGCCAGTTGAATAGAACATCTTTCTTGAGAAGGTTAGTAAGGGGTTTAGCAATTTTTGATAGATTTGGGATGAAACGGCGGTAATAGGAGACTAACCCCATGAAAGATTTGATATCTTTGGGACATTTAGGTTGAGGAAATTCTTGAACAGCTTTGGTTTTTTCTGGATTAGGTCTCACACCACTATCTGTGATGATATGACCGAGATAAGATACTTCTTTGCGAAGAAATTCGCACTTATCTGGCTGGAGTTTAAGATTACAATGTCTCAGTCTGTCGAAGACATTGGTAAGCTTTTGCACATGGGTAGTTAAATCGTATGAATAAATAACGATATCATCGAGATAAACAAAGCATTGAATGCCTTGTAGTCCCGACAGGGCTATATTCATTAGTCTCTGAAAAGTGGACGGAGCATTTTTAAGTCCAAAGGGCATTCGTGTGTATTCAAAATGTCCTTGTGGCACAGAAAATGCGGTTTTGGATGCGTCCTTTTCTGACATTTTTATTTGGTGGAAACCAGAGGCAAGATCGAGCGTGGTAAAGTATTTACTTTTGCCTAATTGGTCTAAAATTTCAGAAATATTTGGAATAGGATAAGAGTCTCCAATAGTGATGTCGTTCAGCTTACGATAATCAATTACCAGTCGCCACTTTCGTTGACCAGAGGCATCCATTTTCTTTGGAACTATCCATATCGGGGAGGACCACGGAGAGGTAGAAGGTTTGATGATTCCGTCATCGAGCATCTTATTTATTTGAGTTTCAACTTCTCTTTTATGTATATCAGGAAATCGATATGATTTTGTACTAATTGGCACAGAAGATGATGTTGGGATTTCGCATTCTAAAATATCAGTGTTTGTAAGTTTGTCATTGGGAAGATGGAATACATCTGAATATGTTGAACAAAGGTCATATAAGGCGTCAGTTTCTTCGCCATTAAGATGAGAGACTCTTAAAAGGTCAAGGACTTCTTCGGTCCTGCTTTTCACATTTAATAGGAGATCGTCAGATTCTCGCGTGTAAAAGATTTTATGACATTCTGATTGTTTCAGGGGAAGAAGTTTTAATTTAAGATTAGAATTGACTTTTATCGGAGATTCAGAGGTGTTCACTACAGTCACGTTGATTCTAGAGTTTGGTTTCACTCGAACTATGCAGTTTGCTATGAGGAGCGATCTAATTGGATGTTGATCAATGATGAGGCCTTCTTGTAATTCGGGGTTTTGTACTGTGCATTCGATTATGGTTTCGGTGCGTGGTAGAATCGTATAAACTGGTTCGTTAAATTTAAGAGTAAGTTCGATATTGTTGACTGTCAGTGTCTCCTTTTTAAAATCAATATTGCTACGAGAGCTAGAAAGGAAATCATTACCGATGATTCCGTCATATGGGAATTCTAAGTCAGAGGCTACGTGGAATTTATGTGCTAGTGTATTAAATGTGATAGGAATATGACCCAAAGTTTTCATTAAATTGTTTGTTGTACCAATTCCATTGAATGTAATGGGTTCTTGTGATATTTCAGGCATGTTTTCGACGGAACATTTTTTCACGAGGCTGATGGATGCACCACTATCTACTAATAGGGTGAGTGGTTTCGTTGAGACGGAGGTTTGGACTTCAATATACGGTAAGTATTTTCTTGACGGGTTTGTTGTAATATTGTAGACACTAATATTTTTTTCTTTTACAGGGATGGTACGAGAAAGAGAAGTTTCGGATATTGCAGTTGGTTCTTTAGAATTGGGAGATGAGCTGGCACCAGAGACGACGGATGCATAAGAGATAGAGGGATCGGCGAATCTTGAGTTAGAATGATTTACGGATTTGGAGTTAAGCACAATGGCGGATTTTGAAATTGGTTTAATATGTTTTGGATTTGCTTTTGCAATGGATACAGCGGATTCAGTGGATACAGTGGATATAGTGGATACAGTGGATACAGCGGAAACAGTGGATACAGTGGATGCAGTGGGTGCTGCAGATACAGTGGAATCAGTGGATACTGTGGGTGTCTTTGGATTTGGAAGCGATTTAGTAAATTTAGATGGTGGACTCACGGGACACCGCCGGGAGTCCATTAGGAGTTTAAAGAATGTTGTTCTTGATACTCCTCTTGTTCTTCGGGTGAATATTTGTCGCGATTATTATGTTCAATAAATTGAACGCGTCGTGGTTGGGAATATTGGGGCTGATTCTGCTGTTGAGAATTTGGAAAACGATTCGTGCTTGGTGTTGAAAATCGACGGCTATTATTATACTCCCGCTTACGGCAGTTGTCGATAGTGTGCCCTATGGTTTTACAGTATCGGCACACCGGAGCATTGGATGACGACGCGTTGTTATCATTTGTGCGGTATGTGGTATTTGGAAAAGTTTGACTTTGCTGTGGTTTAGCTTGAGAAGGACGCCTTTGATAATTATTGGGTCCCTGAGTAAGGTTTTGCTTTGAGTTAGTGGTTTGTTGCAATTTTTCTTCTGAAACTGCGAAATTGATGGCGTCGTTGAGAGTTTCCGGATCTCGACATCTGACCACGGTGGAAAGTCGAGAGGTTAAGCCAACAACGAAAGTGTGGGTGGCCAGGTCCTGCATCGCGGCGACACGGCCTGCCAATTCCCCTTTCTTTTTTGTGGGTATGGTCACGTTAATTTCAGTCAAAAGTTTTGATAAACACGATTCAATTCGAAGTGCGAACTCGTGAACGCTTTCGTTGTTGCCTTGGCGACAGTCTTGTAGTTCTGAGAGCAGTGCCGAGTAGTGTTTTCTTTCCCCGAACTGAGATTTTAGAAATGATTCTAATTGGTCCCATTTGTCGAACAGCTTAATTGAGCATGCGCTTTCAGCGCGTCCCTCGAGTTGGCTAAGGATATATTTTAAAAGTATATCTTGTTGTTGGGCAGATGCAAGGCTTATTGCATTCTTGCAATTATTTAAGAATGGGCATAACTTTTCCCGATTGCCGTCAAATCTATTAATGAATTTACAAAGAATGTTTAAATCTATTTCATTACTTGAGGTATGAGTGATTGCGGTTTGCGACCGGGTGTGTGGGCCGGGAGCACTAGGTTGAATTACACTGGGGCCTGTCACGGCAGATTCATCCTTAACGTCTTTGGACATTGTAAAAGTATTCCTTTACGAGTATGAGGATAGTCTAAACAAAGATAAGGCGCTCGGCGGACGGATTCCGCGAAGTATGCGGGGCGATAACGACACTGGTCTCAGACTGAACACAATATGAACAATAAGAAATCTATTAATAGAATTATGTTAAACAAAATAATTATTGGACATAGAATATTGTAAAACGTTTTATGAAAGTCTTTTAAGGTTTTTTCAGCGCAACGAAGTTGAAGGATTTTCACTTAACTTTTCACTTTATAATTTAGGTTTTCACACTTTTCAAAATTTTCACTTGATATTACTGATATGGAAAAGACTCACAGGATCGTCGATGTCATTATGGATGCAGAGAGGCACTGGAACACCTGGCAGGATACGGAGAGAGCTCGAAGACACCTGGACGTCAGTCACGGGTGATGATGAAACAGTGATGCCGGTGTTGACAGTGGAGTTCACCAGGATCGGAGGATATAGGGGCCGCGGGATCGCCAGTTCTTGATGATGTAGAAGATGTAGTATTGATGTTTTGCGTGCTAACGGTGATATGGATTATACACTGGACACACTGGATTTAGTTCTCAAAATTGCAGTTTTATGGTTACGGAGACGTTTCCGTGGATTATTCACTTTTCACAATCCTTTAAGCTGCCACCAATGTTATCCGAAACTAGGCGGATGAGATTTTAAAAAAAAACAAAATTTAAATTCACTAGAATTTATATTAAAATTGAATTTTAAAAGTTCACAATTTGTTGGAAGTAATTTAGTTCTGCGACAATAATTATGAGGTATGGGAAAGGCGAGTTTCCAGCGCGGCGGTTGAGAGTGAACTGCCGTAGGGCTCTAACACGACTAGGCTCAGTCCTGAGGGAGAAGTGCTGATGAAGCACTTCTTCATTAGTTTCACTAAGGGTTTTTCATATATAACAGTACGATCAGCGTGACTCTAAAATCAGCCTCAAACAATACCACCCCTTATCTTTCTATGGGTATCGTAAGAGGCGACTAAAGGAGTACTACAAGGAGATGGTCAGCAGGGTCTCCTCTCAACCATCGGCTACACTGCGAATGTCAACCAGCCTTGTAAAAGTGACGTTGTTATGGCCAAATCTTTCAAAGAGGTCAACAGTGCACTGATTTGGGCTGGTGATCCCAATAGGTAAAATACCAGAGTATACCCACTTAATATTTAATTACACAATGCCTTGGCTCAATGAAACCATAAGTCATTGTTCTGTGAATTTGCCGAGCTTTCAAGAATGAGAAAGAACCAACTTTTTATCCTTAAGTGCGAATATTTTTCATAGAGTGCGTATAATCTAAATTACTAATTACAAAGATCAATGATGTAACAGTAAATAATGTTCAGATAATAAGTATTAGGTACTTATTTAATTGGTATTCATTCTGACTAAGACAATGTATTGTTATCTGAGGTCCTACTATGCAATCCTTTGGACAGTGGCATGAGTAAGAGAGACAGACGTTGAATAAACGGACATATGTGTTGTGGAGTAAAGCCTCTGATACACAACGTACGATGTAAAAGTCGCATGTATGGAGAAGTGGAATGAGTCTTCAAATCAGTGCGCAATGCGCAACCTTGAACGGAGTCAAGGACTTTTTTTATAAAATTTGGCAGTTAAGTTCGCAACCGCAGACAAAAATGCGATTCTTTATTTTTGGACTCTAGCTTTCTGATAATTGACCGACTATAAAACGTGGTCGTACCTTAACCTACTTAGCATGATGAATATCATCAAAGAGATTAAAGATATTGTTATTAAGTTCTAGATAACGCAATACCACGGACGAACGCAATACTTACATATATTTTTGAGCACTATTAGGCAACAGCTGATAGATTTGTATGACGTAATTCTGTAGCAATCAATCAATAAGTACGAGAAAAGTGACAAAATCTACATAATTATGTAGCAAACCCTTGTACGGACTTCATGTTACTGCTCTATCACTATGCTAGTTAGAAATATCACCGAATCAAAAATGACTATAATCCTAATTTTGATGACGATAAGTCGGCGAAATCTGGTTTGGGACCAACTCAATTATTGGCGGTTCATCTTGAACTCATCGTCGGTTAGTTTTTTCCTTTTTTTGTAACCTGTTAGTTTTTTCTTAAGGTTTTCAAACGTTAAGGATTTACAAATTTTAATATGATATAATTTTATGTTTGTTCATACAAAACAGTTCTTTGATGGATTGTAATATGAGTTAATTTTTATGGATTCCAAACAAATCTAGTAAATAAAATTTTTGAAAACTGGAAAAATTCAAAAGTAACGATTCGCGATAGGATGGATGCTGTGAGTGTTGTCTGTTCGAAGGGCGAGTAACTAGTGAGTTTGAGAACAGTAGCACAAGTTTCGAGTGCAATAAAAGACTACGACCGGAGGGTAGATCGCTTGATATGTATCAACTCGTAAGTCGTAACAACCACGTACATTGCATTGATTCCAAGCAAGTGCTTCCGTGATCATGGCGCTTGCAACGGAGCCTATCGGTATAAAAATAGGATGTAGGTTATCCCTGAACAACTAACGCATAATAAAATTATGTATAAAGCCATTAAAGTTTGAATAGGTATTATTCTTACATAATACATACATACATACATATTATCACGCCTCCTTCCCAACGGGGTAGGCAGAGACCAAGGCCTTCCACTTACTACGATCCTGGCATACATCTTTCGCTTCTTCCACATTCATCAATCTTTTCTTGCATGCTCGTCGGTTTAGAGTACTCTTAAGGGACATACAATTTCGTTCATTCTAAGTAACAGCCTATTATCATCCCAATGTAGGGAAAAGGCCTCTATTATTGAATTGAGGTAACCACAGCAATGTTCAAAAATTCGTAATTCTTGTTGCTCGACCCGGAGATCGCACCCCGAGATCTTGGCCTGGTACTCAAACCACTCGAGCGTTACAACCTAAGCTACATTTAATCTGCGTAGGACTACACTTAATCTGCGTAGGACTACACCTAATCTGCGTAGGACTGCACTTAATCTGCGTAGGATTACACTTAATCTGCGTAGGACTACACCTAATCTGCGTAGGATTACACTTAATTTGCGTAGGGCTACACCTAATCTGTGTAGGACTACACTTAATCTACGTAGGACTACACTTAATCTGCGTAGGACTACACTTAATCTACGTAGGACTACACTTAATCTACGTAGGACTACACTTAATCTGCGTAGGACTACATGTAATCTGCGTAGGACTACACTAAACTTAATCTGCGTAGGACTACGTTTATAGGACTACACTGAATTTAATCTGCGTAGGACTACATTTAATCTGCGTAGGACTACTTAATCTGCGTGGGAAGTCGCGAGCTACAGCTAGTGGTTTCATAAAAGACATTAATAAACACCTAATTACCTAGTCATTAGATTCTACCACTTGTTATTTGTACCATGGTCCAGATCCAAGGACACTCTGTTGTACCAAATCAAAGAATACCTACGAAACGTGACTAAGCATCCTAATTAAGTGCCAAATTGTCACAACGATGGTTATTTTAAGCCCATGAAATGGGCGTAGCCAATGTTAATTTGGTCAAGTCTTGTTGCCTGGTTCCTCTTGTTAATTACCTTTTAAATTGTAGAATTGGATAAGCTTTTTGTCATGCTAAGATGGCACAACGTAATGTTTTGATTTCATATATTTGTATACCAGAATGATTAGTAGGTACCTACATACGAGTACATAGATGGGTTCATACAGCTAAGTCATCCATCATATTTAATGTTGGGCACAAATATTGACGAACTCGTGACGGAGTGGCGTACACACAGGTTTTCAAGGTTTCGCCTGCTCCGAGGTCCAGAGTTTGATTTCCAGACGGGTCAATGTAGAAAATTCTCGGGTCTGGGTGTTTGTGGTACCTTCGTTGTTTCTGATTTCCAAAATACGAGTGCTTTTTAATTAGTAATTCAAATTGGGATCAGGACAATGTATGTGATGTTGTCCACATTTATTTATTAGTCCCGGCTTCGCACAGGTGGACATAAGATTTTTTTATAAGGATCCCTAAACTTTTCTAGCAATAAATATAGCCTATGTCACTCAAAGTGGTCTAGTGGTTTAAATACCGGGCCAAGATTTCGGGGTCCCAGGTTCGAATCCCGGGTCGGGCAACAAAAAAGTTTCGAATTTTCGAATTTTCGAACGTTGCTCGGGTTTGTGACCACCAACCCGTATGTGGCAAGCGTGGTGATTATGCCAGTACACCCATCATTGCTGTGGTAACTTGAATTCAATGATGGAGGCCTTTTCCCTGCAGTGGGATGATTATAGGCTGTTACTCTCACTCAAAGCGAATGTAGCTTTCTAATGGTGGAAGAATTTTGGAAATCGGCACAGTAGTTTTGAGTTTATATATTACAAAGATATTTTTGTGTGTGTGTATGACACACACAAAAATACAAATCTTTCCTCTTTATAATATTAGTCTAGATTTATTATTATTATTATCATATTAAAAACTTCGTACCTTACGTTGAAATAGGGCCAATCTGGTCAAAAGTTATTCTTATAACCAAGTATGCACATGATATTTATGAAGAACTAGCTGTTGCCCGCGACTTCGTCCGCGTCAATTTCTGTTATTATGAACGCGATTATTTTTGCAACATTTTTCACTGATGCTTCGCTCCTATTGGTCGCAGCGTGATGTTATATAGCCTAAAGCCTTCCTTGATAAATGGACTATCTAACACGAAAAGAATTTTTCAAATCGAACCAGTACTTCCGGAGATTAGCGCGTTCAAACAAACAAACAAACAAACAAACTCTTCAGCTTTATAATACGAGTATTAGTGGTGGTTAGTATAGAAAATAAAGTGTATATACGAGTCTGTTTGAGAACTTTCTCTTTCTTCAAAACTGAAATTGCGTAAATTGGCTAAACAATTCAATTCCTTTACTGTACCTTTAGTAAGTATACGGATTAAAAAATAAGTGTTAGTGCTAATCACATAAATAAACACGCACTAAACAGCCGCATACGTATCACTTGACACAGATTTAATGGCAATATGGCATACCTATTAACAAAGTTTTTAAAAAATCTCTTCTTATTTACTTATCCTTCAAAGATATTAATTCATTCTTACAAAAAAGTAAACTACTCGTAGTAACGTGTAAAAATTATTTATTATTATCGTGACTCTTGAAAGACCTTGGTTTGACCAGAACTGCAGTAAGTTCTATACTAGAGCGAGTGTCTAAAGCTGCATTAGCAGGTTTGTACTAGACTTGGCTGGGCAGGGAGAGAAAAATGAGTGTTGATCTACGTCGGAAATGGGCCCCGTAAACCTACATACACCCGTGTATACACGGTGAATCCATGGAACGCTAAGAAGTTTGTCTCTCTTTATCTGTACCTTTTAGTTCTTCTAAACGAAAAATATTGACACACTTACAAAAATGGTGTTCGAAGACCAACAAAATTTTTGAAAGACTCATCCAACGATGCATAACCACATAATGGTAGGGTACGGTAAGTTTAAACAACAAGTATTAACAAGGAACCCTAAAAAGTGGATCTATACTCTATAGCCGGTCAACTGTATTTGTGTCCTTATTGTTTGAATCTCCTGGCGAGTTATGATGAGTCGAAGAGGCAAAAAAAGTACCTACCCATAGAATGTATTCTATATACGAGTAATTATGTAGGTATACCTACCTACATTGTAACCGCTTTTGTATTACTTAGTCAGCTAATGGTTTATTATTGTCACTAAAAAACGTTGAAACTCCTAGACACCTACTAATTAGCATACAATCCACAATTATGTTCGCATATTATCAACAAACAAAATGTTTGTCATACAGGTTGTTACAAATAAAATTATGTTTTTTAAGTATGAAAGTTTTTTTATTTTTATGAAACGCTAGGTACTTAATTGATATGTTTTTTTTAAATCTTACTGTTTAATTTTGACGACCATTTGGATCAGCGGTAGTTAACGCTGCTTCTGAGCCACGGGTCGCGGGTTCGATCCCCGCACAGTACAAATATTTGTGTGCATGAACATGTCTGTTTGTACTGGTCTGGGTGTTTTCTATGTATTATAAGTATGTATTTACAAAAAAAAAAGTATATAAGTAAGATTATCGGTTGTCTAGTACCCCATACGACAGGGTACTTAATACTACCTTAATTTGGGACTAGATGGCTCTGTGTGGCCCAGTGAGGCATGTCTTAAAATATTTATTATTTATTATTATTTTACTTTCGAGCTCACCAAAAACAAAAGAAAATGACAAATAGGTTTTTTGCGACACATTTTAACGTTCGCGTTATATTTTAGCCAATGTTCATAAAATTGCTTAGCAAATTATGTAATTCATAATTCATTTATTCACTTCAAAGTGGTACAGCGCAGGTGTTACTTTTGTGGAAGCAGTGGTGGTAGAGCTTGGCACAAATTTACTTTTTTTAGGTATCAGTGATACATTGTTTTAACAGTGAATGGTAGTTCAAATGTACCGATCCCAAGATTTCCAATAATCGCAGGGCCAATCTGCATTAACTCTTAGAATTATTATTCTAACTCGAAAATTTTGTATCCTTCGTAATATTTATATTTTTACACACACACACACAGACACAAACACACACACAGACACAAACACACACACACACACACACACACACACACACACACACACTCCTGAGGATGTTGTCTTGTTTACTTTTTTTTTCTTTTTTTTTATTAAAGACTAATATACACTGTCTTGTAATAGAAGAGCGGGGCCTCCTACCACAGGTGCTTTATAAACGCACTTACTAGGTAGACCCCAGCCTCAGATTATTGTTATATTTTTAAGTGGTAAAAGAAATAAACGATTTTTAATTTTAATTTAATTTTTAATTGTTATTATTACTTTCCTATCATTATTTATTATCATAAGTAACCAACCACAAAACGTCATTTTTTCTCATTTGATATTGATCTCTACCTGTTGGACTTAAAGTTGAAAATAAATTCAATGACCTTTAGCTTATTGGGTAGGTTGACCTGCCGCTGCCTTTAGCTGTACATTACCTACCCATTATTATACTTTATTTGATATTTTAGCAACTTAATTGCACTTATGATATCAGTACCTATATAAACTTGAAAAACATTTTTTTTCTTCCC
Organism: Anania crocealis; assembly: GCA_949315895.1. NCBI lineage: Eukaryota > Metazoa > Arthropoda > Insecta > Lepidoptera > Crambidae > Anania > Anania crocealis. Next base: position 4,741,228 of record OX438880.1, read on the forward strand.
GACTGAGGCAAAATATTTCAAGTTTATATACTGATACCCATTATTACATCATTTAATTTTAAATACCAGTGTAACTTGATGTTAACACGCGTTATTTATATGTACTTTGTATTATCATTAATTATAAGTTACTTGTAGGTACCTTCATCTTCCTAAATAATCTATACTAAGTATACTAATATTATAAAGCTGAAGAGTTTGTTTGTTTGTTTGTTTGAACGCGCTAATCTCAGGAAGTACTGGTTCGATTTGAAAAATTATTTTTGTGTTGGATAGTCCATTTACCGACGAAGGCTTTAGGCTATATGACATCACGCTGTGACCAATAGGAGCGAAGCATCAGTGAAAAATGTTGCAAAAATAATCGCAATCATAATAACAGAAATTGACGCGGATGAAGTCGCGGGCAACAGCTAGTCATAACTTATATATATTGGTGAAAACCGCATGAAGATCCGTGATGTATATTATGTGGTACGTAATCATGAACAACCGACAGACGAGAAACGAGACGGCTGTCTTTGTTTTATAATAATTATGTAGGTAGTGATTTAGGTCCTATTATTACGATCAGACCCAAAATCAGGACGCGCAAAAAACGTTTTATAAATGAAACATAAATTTTAAATAATGATTAACTGATCACGTACGGGTTAGGTAGGTATATTGTTCAACTTGTGAGCTGATTGATGGGGTTATTATGCCCAAAGGTCCATGGCATGCGAAGATTTTTGACCTTCAGGTATACCTTTAAAAGGTTTTGCGAGACCTTTATAATATAATTTTAATGATATTTGTTTAAATAAATAATAAAAAAAAAATTATACCTAAAGGGCAACAACCTCGCTTCACTCTTTTGAGAGTCCTCTGAATAGAGCACAGTGGGTCTAGCACAAAGAACTATCGACTTCGAATCGTTTGCGTATCGAAAGCAAACGACACAAAGTTCGTGCTTTGTTTTGTAGTTCTCGTTTTGACCGCGCGAGCGCTGTTTAGGTTTTCATACTAAATATTTCGATGGCGATACGAACACGCAAACGCGAACGATTCGAATTCGATAGTTTTTCGTGCTTGACCCACAGGAGCTCGGAAAAAATAATGAATGGATAAACTGAAATTTTTACCTTTACACCATTGGTGTAACATAAAAAACGGGTAGGTACCTACCACAGAGTACTTTGTACCTGCCTACACAATGAGCGTCCCAAATAAATATAAAATAAATAAATATAAATATTTTTAAGACATGCCTCACTGGGCCACACAGAGCCATCTAGTCCCAAATTAAGGTAGTATTAAGTACCTGTCGTATGGGGTACTAGACAACCGATAATCTTACTTATACACTTTTTTTTTGTAAATACATACTTATAATACATAGAAAACACCCAGACCAGTACAAACAGACATGTTCATGCACACAAATATTTGTACTGTGCGGGGATCGAACCCGCGACCCATGGCTCAGAAGCAGCGTTAACTACCGCTGATCCAAATGGTCGTCAAAATAAATGTGCACATCACTGCCATGAGGTTATACAATGGTCCAATAACGTGAGCTTTGTTTTTCAGGTTGTTCAAAAAGCACGGTGCATATCATAGATAAGCATCAATATGCTTTACACCAACAAAAGTTGCCATCATAACTAACAATAAATAAATAAAAAAAAGACGTGTGGCACTCGGAGACTGCCGCGGTAAAGCTATTGCATAGCATTTTTTATCAACTTATGCCGATACAATAAATGCCACCTAAAGGCGGGTTGTTGAACTAAAGAGACAATCGTGATATTTCAAAAAGTCATTAAAAGTTCTGCTATTCATCGATAAATGGAAAAACTAAAAAGTATCACCGCTGTGCTGGTCGGAGTGGGGGGTGTTAGGTTATTTTCGTTACGGAATTTCTGGATTCGGTCTCCACGCTCAAGGCCCGCGATAGAAGTTTTGCAATAGCTTAAAAATAAATAAAATAAATGTGGACAACATCACATACAACAAAACACAATGCGCAATGGATTCGTTTAAAATGTTCTATAAGTATAGTAGACTAATCATTTAATTAGTTACCAATGTCATTTGACAATGAGTATCTAATTATTTGACTGATTTTTTTGCTAACACTCTGTATCATTGTGTATCGGTGTGACAAATTGTAGAGTATTGTACCTATACAACTGTTTTTTTGTTTGACTTAGTGTCTCCTCGTGCCTGAATATGTTATGAACACAATTGGTGATGATGATACATTTCGTATAATTAATTCTATATTCAAAACCTACTGCATAATTCAAACCAGGATGTCAGTAAATAAAATACTCGCATATCTTTTTGAATGATTGTTTTTTTAGGGTTCCGTACCTAAAGGGTAAAAACGGGTCCCTATTTACTAAGACTTCGCTGTCTGTCCGTCTAGGTCCGTCTACTTGTCACCAGGCTGTATCTCAAGAGCCGCTATAGCTAGACAGTTGAAATTTTCACAAATTTTGTATTTCTTTTGCCGTAATAACAACAAATACTAAAAACAAAATAAAATAAATATTTAATATCCCATACAACAAACCCGATTTTTTTGCCTTTTTGGTACGGAACCCTTCGTGCGCGAGTCCGACTCGCACTTAGCCGGTTTTATTTCTATTTATTAGCTAGGTCTAAGAAAATGATGTTTGTACATGTTTTACACTACAGGGTGCAATATTCATTTGTAATAAATAGACATTTATTAGAAATAATATAACATATTTTATTATTACTTTTAAGATATCTTAAATTATGAAGGACAAAGTTATATTTGCGGTTGTTAAAAATGTGTTTTTTCTCAAAAACTACCTGTTTGATCTCGTTCACACCAATTTTCGTTGCAAGTATTTTGTAAGATCTACACTATGTATTTATTTTCAAAATGTTCACTTGCTTAGTTAAAAAGTTACAGGACACACATTTTACCACTTTGAAAGAGTCTATCTTCCAAATGTTAGACTTTTGAAAAAAATGGTTTTAGAAACCTCTATGTCATTTTAAAAGACCTATCAATAGATACCCCATACGCATAGGTTGGAGTAAAACATTTTTTTTTGTTTTAGTTCTTTGTATGGGAAGCCCCCCTTAAATATTATTATTTATTATTTTTTGTATGAGAATCGTAAAGCGGTCAACAGGATACACCTACTTACCAAGTTTCAACTGTGTAATGCTAATACTTACAGAATAAAGTGGCTGTGATATACGGACGGACAGAAAGTCAGACAGTCAGACAGACTTGACGAAACTATAAGGGTTCCGTTTTTTGCCATTCGGCTACGGAACCCTAAAAATTAATATTAGGTAAGTACCTAGGTAAGATCAAAAGTCACAAACTTTTAGTCGGGTTTCGTTTTTCTAAACTGATTTTACGCTGTGTTTGTCTATTTTTTTAGGCCTTGAAAAATAGTTTACAAATCTATGCAACATTAGCTATTGGATCCTTCAGAAAAAAACTTTAATAGTTAACTTTTTTTTAACTAGCTGGTAGCGTAGCAAGCGCTGAACTTTCCCACCAGGGGGCGACCTTGTCATTACCTAACCTAGAGTCGGCTTAGAAAGTGGTTTAACAGTTTTGAGAAAATTTTGTGTGTTAATAAAATAGCGATGAACTCAAAATGATAATTTATATATTTGAGGGTCGACCGCGAAAGAGGCCAGCAGAGCTCGAGCGGTCTGAGAGAGCAAAAACCAACTACATATTTTTTACCTACAGAAGATGAATTGTCAATTCAGGGTACGGGGTTGCGCTGACAACGACAACTTGATTATGCAGTCGAGAATTTACATTCTTAACAACTTGTAGGTTTATTTTAGTCTGTGAATTTTATTCTAGTCCCTCAGCTGCTCGGCATGAATGAATGCAAAAGAAGTAAGTATCAAATTTTTAAAATTCTTGTGGAATATACGTAGTTCACTCAATGTCGCCTTTTAGCAGCTCGAAATGCTTGGCTTATTCTTGTAGACCACAAATGTTCTAATGTCTTGTTGTAATTTTGTCTTTGCCTTTTGTAACGTGCCTGTGGTCAATGAAATGTTTTCATATTCTTATTCTTATTTATCGCCATATATCTGTGCCAAGTAACTTCACACCAAATAATACAACTGTTACGCCGCGGTGGCGTGTCCCCCGTGTAAATACAGGGTGAAATTTTAACAACCTTCCAAATTTTAATAAAGCAATCTACGAGACAAAAAACAAATGACTTATTTTTTCTTTTGGTAAAGCCTTGGACGAATATTCATTCAAGGGTAAAGCCCAGTAAACAAATGTCAAGCAAAAACACTTAGAAAATGTCCGCCAAAAATGTAAAATATTTGATACGGCCGCCTAGCAACACTTTTTTTACGCAATGCACATAACATTCATTCATAACAATACTAATCATAAGTTTTTGATTTTCGCTTTATACTTAAACAGGCCTAAGACCCGAGTTCACCAATATTTAAACAGCCGGTAAACATAGATTGACGGTTAATTTGACACAATTATTATTCCCATATAGACCAGGGTCGATAATTTTTGAGACCAAAAAAAATTATAGTAAGATGAAACCCATTAGAAGAGGTAGAGAATATAACAAAACCGAAAGGAAAAATAAATTCGTCGATCTGAGGTTGGGAAGGAGGAGGGGGTGAGTTTTTAAGGGTAAAAACGGTTAATCTCGATTTCCGGTAAAACTGCAAGTCTTACTTATGAATAAAAGTTAAATTGCAAAGTTGTAGGTAATAAAAAGATCTACAACTTTTGAATGACACTTTTTTCACATAACCTCAAAATTTATGTGAAAAATTCGAATAACCGAGTTTTTGTTTTTTTATTTTTATCTTTTGCAAAAAAAAAAATATTTTTTCACGAATTTTGTTGAAAACTACCTTTGTATATCCCAAACATACAGTAATTTTTTTGATTTAATTTATTCATTTTTTCACCTTATTTTGACTTAATATCGAAAAAGCAACCTAATTTTTAATCGAAAATTCTCACGTCAAATTATCTGCTTTTTTAAAAAGGTTGGTGTGGTTTTTGTTCGTTGAAATCTCTACTATAAAAAAAAAATACATTACTATGGTAAATGTTCCCAGGAAATGCAAATAATGAAGAAAACTCGAATCCGAAAATTTTTAAAAACTCGGTTATTCGAATTTTTCACATAAATTTTGAGGTTATGTTAAAAAAGTATCAGACAAAAGTTGTAGATCTTTTTATTATCTACAACTTTGCAATTTAACTTTTTTTCATTAGACTTGCAGTTTTACCGGAAATCGAGATTAACCGTTTTTTAACCTTAAAAACTCACCCCCTCCCCCTTCCCGACCTCAAATCGCCCGTAATTTATTTTTCCTTTCGTTTTTGTTATATTCTCTACCTCTTCTAATGGGTATTATCCTACTATATTTTTTTTTCACTTTTTTCATTTTTAAAAGTATCGACCTTGGTCTAATACAAAAGATGACAATATTTGAAACGCTGTTTAAATTTTAACCGTCTGTTGGTGAACTCTACCCTTAAACTGTAAAAATTTAAAACTATATTTCGAAAAATATTTTCGGGTGAAAACTTGATTTACATTTTTTACTCCATTAATGAGCTTTAAATACGATACTGAACGCCTACAAAAATTTTGGAAAGTGGTTAAAATTTCATCCAGTAAGTATATGGAATTTTGTTACAATTATATGTTACATACTGGAAAGTTTCATCAAAGTCCTCAGTAGTTTATGCTTGAAAGAGTAACAGTAATCCATACATACAAACTTTCGCATAAAATATTAATAAGGATATTCTCAATTATTCTGCGGGAGAGGCCTATATCCGGTAGAGTAATTCGCAACTGCAAATTTCTATATCAACCAGTCGTCAAGGATAATCATTGGGATGCATTATAAAACAGCGATTCTCACTTTACCTGCCATGAATAGGTAATGTTAGTATGTACACACAACAGTAGACCACATACAGCCAAGCAAGAGTCAATTTTGAACACGCAACTAACAATATAATGTGTAAACGGTAGGTTCATGCGTCGTTCGGTTTAACAAAGGAAAATGGTGATATGTTTGTCTCGCGTGAGCGACAGCGCTTGAGTGATACAGTCATGAACTTGGGTGAGTATGAGAGGCGGATTAAGTGGAATAAATACGATTATCATAATGATAATATCCCTGACGATTTCAGCTACGGCGACATTAAACTCTATTCTCTGGCGAATTAGAGCAACAAACATCTGAACGTTAATGCCAAAAGAGTAATAACAAAATAGAATTGAATGCAGACAATAATTCTATCGTAAGAAGTGACTGATAGCGTAGTGCCAAAAGAAACTACACTGCAAGAAGCAGACGCGCTCAGGAATTACGTTTGAAGAAGTGTACACACATGTGTACAGAAGGCGTTAATGGGTTAACGCCAAAAGAGTAATAAAAAAACAGAATTGCAGACAATCCTATCGTAAGAAGTGCCTGATGTACCAAAAGACGCTAAGACTGCCAGATGAAGACGGTCGATCAGGATTATCGACCGCTAACCCGCCTGCCAAGGGTTTCAGAAACAAATTCCTGCTATTATAGAGACTCTTGTCCTTGTCCAGCAGTGAATCGATGAGGGCTGGTAATAATTCAGCTTTACCTATGACCATGATGTAAAAATATCATACCAGTGGACTTCTGTGTTAAAATCCAAAGTTCGAGTACAACGTACAACACAATCACATTATTCACATTAATCTTTTGACACTCGACTCGATTTCAATCCATTGCCAATGTCGAATCCATTTAGTTCCATGAAATACTACAAATAAATATATACGATTTGTCATATATATGAATACAGTTTGTCACTAATAAAGCGTTCAAGAGTACGAAATACGTTAAGAAAAATCCTCCAAAAACTGAACAAACCTACGGTGCCTTGCTACTTTACCACAAGAAATTGACTATTTTGCACACGCGAGAGCACCGGGACTGAGTAAATTATGCACGCGACCGTCTCTACAAGTCTGTGAATTGATATAGCAAGTTTAGTTTTCAAGCGACCTCAGAAGTAAGGTTGCATGAAATGGGTAATGGTGTCAAACGCCCCGTTAGTCATATCCCTGGTATAAATATCCCTGGGTCAGGCAGCAAAAATTTTTAGTACCTACTTAAATAATAACAGCAAAGCTTAAACTGATTAAACTTCCATGGTTACTATAAGAGGTAACGGCTTCGGGGTTTGCTAAAATTGTTGTTTCAAATATTATAAGTATGTATTTACAAAAAAAAAGCATATAAGTAAGGTTGTCTAGTACCCCATACGACAGGGTACTTAATAGTTCCTTAATTTGGGACTAGATGGCTCTGTGTGGCCCAGTGAGGCATGTCTTAAATATTGAAACAACAAAATACATACCTATTATAATTTAAACACCCGGTCTTCGCATTTTTATTACCACCTGTATAATAGATATACAGCTTATTTTTATGAGATATACGTTCATTCATTATGGAAATCCTATAAAGATTTTCCTTAAATGTAGGTATACATTCACATTCATGATATCCTTCGCTTATACTTAAGCCCATCTAAGAATGCATTTCCACTGACTCGAAGCTGGGCAAAGCGGGGAGTAGGCGGTGCGACGTGGCAGCGGACTTCTGAATTTTTTTTCTAATATTCCCTCATTACAACAGAATTATAGAAATAAAGTGAAAGAAACTCTGTATTTAGAATTGTATTTCAGATGATCTGGAACTTAAAATATGTATTATGTTTTCGTTTTATATTAAAATAATCTAGTATCAATGCGTCATTGCTTCCGAATTCACCTCCGGGTAGAGAAAGATATAAAAGCACTGCGTTATCACTTAAACTAGAACTAGGTATGGTAGAAACCCTCTTAAAGATCCAAGAGATCACATTTGACTTATAGTCACTGTTCAAAACACGACTCAAGCCGCTTCGCTTCGCGCTGGTTCACATCGTTTCTTTCAGTGGAAATTATTGTCACAATAACACTGCTCTTTTTCGCTCCGTTCCGTCCAGGTCCACGTCAGTGGAAACGCAGCCTTATGTCTAATTAAAGAAAATGGCAAGTTGAACATGTTAGTACGAGATATTTAACAAGAGCGACCATTATCGCCTTGACCTAAAATTGTATCAACTGTAATTTTCTATGGATATCCACACAAACTCGTACACACGATAAAAACTTATCTCAACGATTAAATGAATTGAAGTGCACAGCACTTAAGTAATTAATTACAACACGTAGCTGTGCCATTATGACTAAGAGCCTAGAATCACTAGTAGATACTTATCTACTTTTTGTATTTACGACTCTATGCCCTTAGTTTGCTATAGCATTCAACCTTTTTCTTTTTGCTATCACTGTTTCTCTCGGGGATTTCTTATTTCAAAAGAATTAAATTGATATTTTCTGGTAGGAAGAGCGTTGGACGGTAGTACTTAGCGAGTACACCTGACATGTCTCACTATTTCCATTAAGTGGTGGGGAATTGAATAACCAGCATACGGAAGGATATTTTTGACGATGTACCCATTATTATTAGTTGTTCATCGGTACACAATCGCAATTAGATAATTCAAAACTAATTTAATAATGAAATAAGTAACTATCTACTGCTCGCTCTACCCTTTTCAAGTTTTTAAATAATTTCAAGAAGTCGGAAAGCGCGTAGGTACAGACAGCAGCACGTCAACCTACCACAAAACGTCAAATTTTCTCAATTGATATTGATCTCTATTTGTTGGACTTAAAGTTAAAAATCAATTCAATAACCTTCAAATTTTTGGGTAGGTTGACCTGCCGTTGTCTTTACTTAGCTTGCTACGTACTGTTAAAAAAAACTTAGTTCTTTCCATAGTCATTAGAGATAAGATTAATATGTTGTCCTCTTAGTTTCCAAACCTAGATTTTCAAGAAATCTTCTTCAAACATTTTTTTATAGATTCTTTAGCTTTTTTGTTTTTTTTTTAGAAAAAACCGTCATTTTTCCCAAAGTATCTCCAATCGCGGTTCAGCAACTCTGCGCTCAATAATCTGTAATCTGTGATCATCGGCGATTTGATAAATGTCTTACGCTTTGGCGGCAATTGAAATTCGTGTAAAAATTAGCATCTTTTGACAGACGATTTTCGAGAGTTGCGAAAAATGTATTGTCGATGATAAATACCAACCAATGTGTTTATCTCTTATATGGAATTTACGCGTGTAGTCGTATACTCACAGATAATTAAATAAAAATACATTATTTATAAACCTCTAATCGTTTTCTTGAAGTTTAAATTTATTCGAGAATCTTCTAATGATCGCTTGTAAAGGAATTACGCCCTACTAATATGGGTTGCGTGATTATAAAAAGGAACTAATCAACTTTGTTATGTTATCAGATATGTTAATAATGGTTGTTTTAATAATAAGATGTGCATTATTAATTTACTTAGATCTATTTGTTTAAATCCTTTGATTGATACCAAGGTACCAAACTACCATTTGACACTTCTTTTTAATTACTAGCGCTTCGTCCGCGGCTCTGCTCGCGTGAACTACACTTTATATCGCGCGGGCGGAAACCTGTATCCAGTTATGGGATAAAAAATGACATTTTTTCAAGGTCTAATCTATAATTATACCTTTTTTTTCTACCTCGGTTAAGTAGGCGTAAAAGCATAATAGATAGACGGACAGATAGTGTTACTTTCGCCTTTAATAATAATAGTAAGAATATTTTAGGTATGTACCAGATATAGGAACTTAACGATCGTATTATGTTATAAAAGTGCTAGTAACTATTATTTATTACTAAATTACAAATGTAAAATTTAAGACAATACTGAAATAAATTAGTTAACATGTAGGTGTATGTCTATTATATTATGTCGATACCTTCATGTATAAGAACTGTTGGTTTGAATTTGCGGATGATTTTATAGCTTTTGATATGAGAACTGATAGTATCTAGACAAACCTAATATAGGATTTAAGATACTACTAACCAAAAGCATGTCAAATATTAAGTGTTTTGAATAAATGAATGAATGAATGAATGAATATTAAAGATATCAGACTTGAAGTGCACTTGAAGCGTCTTCTTTCCACCACTAGCCAAACTACAATGGACGACCAGCCCGCCAAACCGATCGTCTTTGGAAAAAATCATACCCTTGGAGAAGCTTTGTCCAGCTGTGGACTAATAAGGACCTGAGATAACTGCAATGGTGAGCATTTCAGCAGCCAAATCTAAAAAAGGTGTTAATTTGGAAAATATTTGCAAAACGCCTTGACCTTTTCCACCGAGCTGTGGTCACGCAAATGATTTTTATCAAACTCTTGTAGGGTTTGGTTTCGAACCTGACCTTGGAGGGGTGAGTGTGATTGTATCTTGATTGATACCAACCAGATTTAGTTATAGAATACGGTATGCTAAATCCTATTATCTTATCTGTGCTATTATTTACTTAGTAAGGTGGGGAAAAGCCTCTGAAAAATGTTGTTATTCTTGTGGAGAGGCGATATGTACAGCAAGACACCTATTGGTGGGATGCAATTCTGCAAGGTGCTCTTGAATAGGGGTCACTATTCACATCGCCATGACAGAGTACTTCAAATCATTCGTGAAGCTATAAGCCTTTCAGTGGTAAGGGCAAAAAAGGATGGACCACAAATAAAAGACAAATTAACTTTATTAAAGAAGGTTCCTCTGCGAATTCTAAGAACAAGCCTTACTCAATCCTGGGTATATACAGCACCTGACTGGACTATTTTAATGGACACGTATGAAAAGCACTATAAAATCCCAGAGGATGTGGGTGTTTCATCATCCAGACCGGACATTTTTCTTTTTTCTAGAGCTACAAAACGGATAGTAATTATATTGCTTACCGTGCCGTGGAAAGAAAACAAATGTTATGATCTCCTAAATGTATTAACGAAAAACAGTCTAAATGCTGTAGAAGTAGGAGTGAGAGGTATACTAGCAAAATCTCTCTATAACCTGTTGAAAGACCTTGGCTTGGCCAGAATTGCAGTAAGTTCTATACTAGAGCGAGTGTCTAAAGCTGCATTAGCAGGTTCGTACCGGATTTGGCTGGGCAGGGAGAGAAACACGAGTAGTAAAGGTGAGTGTTGATGTACGTTAAACATACACCCTCAGATCATATAAAGAAGCATACACCCGTGTCACAAGTCCCGGGAGCTACTCGGAGTTTCTCTTTCTGCCACACGATGGACCCGGGCACCCGCACGGTGAATCCATGGAACGCTAAGAAGTTGGTCTCTCTATAACGCGAAACTTTCAAGTAAGAATATGTCACCGTAATCGAATCAAATTAAATGGGTAGTATCAAACTTCACGCGTAAGAAGTCGCGGGCAACAGCTAGTAAATAATATGTTTTAAAAATTATAAAAAAATAGTTTGTCAAAAACAGATAAGGTTACATTAAAAATATTTTAGTATGGTGATTAAGTTTTATTAAATTTTCAGATTTTCCGCGCAATTTTCTTATTTTTTTCTTTCATAAGATCATTCTCCTGATAGTAACGAGCAAAACAAAAAAAAGAATTAGCAAAATCGGTCCAGCTGTTCACGCGTGATGCGATGACCAAGGGAATTTTAACATTTGTTATTTTCTGAAATATTTCACAAATACTTCAGAAAACATGTTTAAGGATGTTTTGATAGTGTTTCAAGGATTTGTATTTTCAATTAACACAGCAGTTAATTGCTTCAAAACATTTTAATTAAGAGGCTGTCAAAAGTTATACATCATAACTCCACAAGGCGGCTTCTGTGAAATAATTTTTTCATGCAAATTATGAGTAGCATGACTATACTTTTTAATTGTTCATATGGGGCTCTGCATGACTTTCAGTCGTTATCATATCATTAAAATCAACAAATCAAACGATTTTCAACTCAAAGCGTAATAAAAATTAGTGTTATTTCCACATTTGAAGGTTAACGGAAATTAAACGCGATCATACCTAAAAGTAGGTTAAGTAGGTAATATTGCCTGACGTTTCAAATAATTTTGCATCTCGGAAATTTGACAATAGAAGAGTTATTTATGCTAGTAGGGTAACAAAAGGGTTCAGGAGGCAGTTTTACACGTCCAAACATTTTATTCTACAAGTGCTTACGGACAAACAGAACTGTGTTAAGGTTACTTGAAGCCCTAAATACTACTTAATACACTAAAGAATCGATGCTTGTGGTTCTTTTACATGCTATGCTTCATAATTTAAAGAAATGGTAGATATTGTTTTTAACAATTAGGTTCGGCTTGTAATACAAATTACCAAACATAGTTTTGTCAACCCATACTTACTTACTTGTCATATGTACGTGAACCTATACGCATATTTGTTGCGATGGCTCAAAAATATAGTCACAGTTTACCTAAACTATTATTGGCAATGCATAATATTAAGTAGTAGATAATCGAGATTCGAGAGGCTAACGAAAACATGTGAATAATTTAACAAGTGTGCAAACAATTCGTTATCAAGCACGCGCAAAATATATTTGAAAATATACTTGTACATATTATAAATGCGTAAGTGTGTCTGGCTGCCTGTTACCTCTTTAAGAATTATCTGCAAAACCGATTTAAATGAAATTTTGTATGAAAGGTAACTTGTTTAAGTCCTGAGAAAGGAGATAGATTCTATCGTAGGGTCATATTATCTGTGGTAGGGTGAAAATGGAGGTGGGCGTTTAATTTAAATAAATAATATAATATATGGCCAACGTCACATACATTGTTCTGATCCCAATTTGAGTTACTATTTATAGCACTCGTATTTTGGAAATCAGAAACAACCACAAACAGCCAGACACGAGAAAAAGTAGAAAAACACTCTCATTGCACTTGAAGTCTGCATGCGTTTGTGACCAAATAGAAATTAATTTTGTATCCTCTTTCAAATACTTACTACAAGATATTGGTATGAGTCAGAGAGGCATTGGAGTTTAACACGCAATGAAATGTTGCAGAGCAAAATTTGATTTAGCGTATTAAGTATGACTTACGTATTTTTTGAATAGTCTTATTTGTGCAACTGGCTATGAACATACAGTGGATGATAAGTTAAATATTAAGAGAGGTAGGTAGTATATCTATATGTAAGTATAGATATTATATACTTCTTGTAATTAAGTATTCGAGTATTAATTAATTTGTAACGAGATATTACTTTTAGGCTGATAATGATATTTCTTCATTTTATAATGTATAGTTGTTCCCCGCGACTTCGTACGCGTCAATTTCTATTTTTATGATCGCGATAATTTTTACAAAATTTTTCACTGATGCTTCGCTCCTATTGCTCGCAGAGTGATGTTATATATTCTAAAGCCTTCCTCGATACATCGACTATCCAACACAAAAACAATTTTTCAATTCGAACCAGTACTTCCAGAGATTAGCGCGTTCAAACAAACAAACAAACTCTTCAGCTTTATAATATTAGTATAGATTTTTGCTTTTAGCTTTTGATTTAATAAGCTAGTGTTAAAACCACAGAACATAGAAAGAGGTAAAATTTTTACCTACTTCATTAAAAATTGTGATGTCAAATCACTTATTAAAGTAAAGTTAAGTAATTAATAGCCTATAATCATACCACGCCTCGTTGGTCTAGTGGTTTAAAAACCGGGCCAAGATCTGGGGGTCCCAGGTTCGATCCCCGGGTCGGGCAACAAAAAGTTTCGAATTTTCGAACGTTGCTCGGGTTTGTGATCATCACCAACCCGCATTTGGCAAGCGTGGTGATTATGCCAGTTCCCATCATTGCTGTGGTAACTTGAATTCAATGATGGAGGCCTTTTCCCTGCAGTGGGATGATTATACTCTGTTACTTAATCATACCACTGCTAAGTTGCTCGGGTTTGTGATCACGACGCCGCATTTACCAACCGTGGTGATTTCACCTGTACCCAACATTGCTATGGTAACTTGAATTCAATGATGGAGGCCTTTTTTCTGCAGTGAGATGGTTATAGGCCGTTACTTTTTGCCAACTCGGAAAAACCAAATTGAAAAAACCGGCTAAGTGCGAGTCGGACTCGCGCACGAAAGGTTCAGTACCAAAAAAGGCCAAAAAAACGGGTTTGTTGTGTGGGAGCCCCTCTTAAATATTTATTTTATTTTGTTTTTAGTATTTGTTATTGCGGCAACAGAAATATATAATTTCTGAAATTTTCAACTGTCTAGCTATCGCGGCTCTTGAGATACACAGCCTGGTGACAGGCAGACGGACAGACAGCGAAGTCTTAGTAATAGGGACCCGTTTTTACTCTTTGGGTACGAAACCCTAAAAAGAATTGATATCGCAAAAATCGGTCTTTCCTTTAGCACTTTCAGTAAGTTTCGATTCGAATCGATTTTACTTTTACGGACACCGTCATTTAAGGTGTAAACTTTTTTATATTTTTCCAACACTAAAACAATACATATTAGATCATTCTACTAATTATTGCAATACACCACTTTGTATTCTATTGTTTTAAATGAAATAATGTTTATGACACCTATTGAGTTTCTATTAACAACAATTGATAGTAAAATTGATAATAAACGACAAAGTATACGAACGATGAATGTATGTAGTATTGTAATACCTCTTCATGTAGTTTACGTTGTCTGTGATTTTGAAAAAAACTATTAATTCGACCGTTATGAAAAAAACTAAAGGAATTTCAACTCGTGTAACTACATTATGTGTATAATTATTTCTTTTCCTCTGTATTCAAATACCATGTTTCTATGTTTCTATACCTCAAAAGGAAAAAAACTAAATTCTTATTTATCCCGGGAACCCGTGGTGTTATTGAGTTGAAACTAAAACCATGTATGTACTTACATCTACAATCCCTCGAAGTGGTGAAAAAAATAAACTACTTATAAAGTTAACGTAGAAAAGACACGACCAAAAAATACGTAATTTATTTTCATATCATGTTATTTCGCGTTGACCTAGAACTATGAAATTTGCCCAGTAGTAGGTACCGTCTTGGATAATACTACAAGCACAGATAATATAATACCTACATGTATAGGGAAAGATCAAAGCAATATACGAGTACATTTGTATTTAAATCATAAAAACTCAGAAAAAAACAGCGAGAATCGATTCCTATCCATTATGAACCCTAGGTAGGTAGGTAATTATGTGAGTCCGATACGCACCTTTGCGGTTTTTAGGGTTCCGTACCCAAAGGGTAAAAACGGGACCCTATTAGACTAAGACTTCGCTGTCTGTCCGTCTGTCCGTCTGTCCGTCGCTCTGTCACCAGGCTGTATCTCAAGAGCCGCGATAGCTAGACAGTTGAAATTTTCACAATTTATGTAGGTATTTCTGTTACCGCAATAACAACAAATACTAAAAACAAAATAAAATAAATATTTAAGGGGGGTTTCCATACAACGATTTTTATTTTTTATACATGTATAATAATGTGACGTGGGTAAATCGTTTGTAAGTAGTGGTGCTTTTACCATAAAATCATGCCGACCACGCGTAAGCATATCGTGTATTGTGAGGTGACCAAATCATAATTAAATAGACAGGACTCCGTCTGACTGATTCGCAATATCGTATGTGACTAACGGATAGTCAGAAATGCTGCACAATTATTTTTTTTAAATTGTAAATAATACTACACAACTATGCTAACGGACCGTTTCCATCAGTCAAAAGTAAAGACTGCTTATGAGTTTTGTTTGACTGTATTCTGGTTATATGTACGCACCTAACTTTAGAAAACTGTTTTTAAGCAAAGAAATTGTTTCTGTGTGACAAAATTACAAACTAATTTAAAAAACTTATTTTAACAAGAAAATTACAAGAGATTTAACCGACAAATTAGTATTAAATTATTCACTAATTTTAAGTCGGAAATTGACGTTTATTTCTTGTTATTTTAAATATACCTACGTTAAGCAGCTAACACTTGTCTTGCTCGTTACATAAGTTTCTTTAATTATAGTTCATAAACTAATTATAGTGATGTTTCTATAATTATAGTTCAAACTGATTATATTGATATCAAATAAATGACGCATTTTGCCAAATAAACATTATAACTAAACGAGGAAATCAGTAAAGAGAATAGGTATTCGCTCGGTAGAATATGATGGATGAGGCTGGTTTCGGCTTCTAATACCATTTACCTAAAACCCTGTATTTTAATTCGCTTTACAACATTCTGTCACAGGTAGACTAGTGTAATGTAGAACCCTAAAAAAGCGAGTTAAATCTGTCGATTTTAAATCTAACATTTCAATGTAAATTGTTCGCGTAACTTTTATTTTAAAAGGACATTAATAAAAATAATAAGTACCTTGGGTACTTCTTATTCAATAATACATCATTCCTACCAATAATTTGTCTAAATTTTAAGCAGCAATTCAAGATGATAAAAATATGCAGATATACACAAACGAACCCGTAAATTAAAAATAAAAATTCTACGAATATGACGTTGGATTTGAGTATCTACCTACATCTATTTACAAAACTCATTATGTATGTGGCAATTCGTAATCTATGCTGTGACGATATGAGTAAGTACTATCATTTAAATAGTAGGTACTTACTTCAGCTACTAAGAGCTATTACACCGACAATATTTTAGATCGCAGCCGATACCAATGAAAAGGATGTTTATTTTGCAAACACATCCATCAATCTGTAGCTGATGCAAACCAAAATCGGCCCAGACTGAACATTTTAAAGTTTACTTTGCAATGGTCCAACTGAAAGTGCATTCAATTGAACCTATGTGGTTGTAAACGATTTGACATTAACCCTTAAATGCATATACCGGTTATTCATTGATACATTCATTAAACTTCGTTGTAAGCATTCAAATACATTTTAATTATATAAGAAAATATGTACCTGTAAAGCCATATTTTCAAAGAAAAATGCCAAAATTGTTTTTGTTTTAATAATACAGATAAATTTCATTGATCTAAGCGTTTAATACTTATAACCATTTTTTTTTATGTATTTTTCAGGACCGCACACGCACACAATGAGAATTTATTAATAAAAATGATTAAAGATAACAATAAATTTTATCTTTTACTTATTTTTTTTCTCCTAACCTTATAGTCGATTAAGTGCCTATAGATAAAAATTGGCTATACTGAACCATAAAAATTTTATTTATAGGTTAAAGTAACTAAAAACTCTTTTCGAGTATAATTACTGTTTGAGGTCAGAATGCCTATTAAGTTTAAGGTCACTAGATGAGTAAAATTTTTGATGAGACAGGTAATCGGCAAATTTATGGCAGATTTGGGAATAGGAATAGTCGAAAATAATGAAATTACTTAATGGATGATACTATTTTATTTAGGTACGTCAAATTCTTCATTTATTGCTTAATTATCTCAAAGTCTCATCAGGACGTGAGGCGACTGGTGAAAGCATGTTAGTAAAATTGTAGGGTATTTAGATTTTTTTTGTTTTATTTGCGTAGAACATAATTAATTATATGTAATAGGTACCTAGGTATATATATTTTTGGTACAAAATCAATACTTACTTGGATTGTTTAATTAAGTGTGTGTGCGTTTCTATCTTGATTGATATTTAGTTTTAGTTTTGCTCCAAATTTTTGATGTTGTTTTTCTCAACTTGGTTTTTTTTTCTTCTATATTATGTCGGTGCTGCTCATTCATATTATTAGGTATGTAAAAAGAGACTTCAAAGTACCGTCTTTCTTGGCGAACATTGTTAGACTTTAGGTCAAGTTCAGGTAAACCTGTTATTAGCCTTACGTTTTAGTAGTACGTTAAGTTATTAATATTGTATTACACTGTTGGTTTTCAAATAAATAAAATAAATAAAAATAAATAAATCATGCTCAATCCGAAATCGCAATCAAGTGACGATAAATTGAACGTCTATTGCTTATTTTTAAATCGCTAACCTAACCTAACAGTTTTTTTACCATGTAAGTAAGATTTAAAGAATTTGATTATTGGATCTTATAAAAAAATAGGAACTCACCAAAAAGTAAAAAAGAACAAAAGAAGTTTTTATTTAGTAAGCTATTTATCTATTTACAATATTATTGACTACTACCAATTGAACAGTTTGAAGTCGACGCCGCCTCGCGCCGCGCCGACCACCTCGGAAGTGCACTCTTTCTAACAAAAACAAGAATTTTGAATATCGGTCCCCAGTTGACGGAGAAATCGACTAACATACATAAAAAAAATTGACGAACATAGTACCTCCTCCTACTTTTTGAAGCGGTTAAAAACATCTAAAATTTGACGAAATAGGAAAAACCCACCAAGTGCGTGTCGGACTCACGCACTTAGGGTTCCGTTATCCGTTCATTTCCAATAAAATCGGCAAAAAAATTATGGCTGTTGTATGGGAGCCCTCTTAAATATTTATTTTATTATGTTTTTTTAGTATTTAACTCTCACAGTTCATGAGATACAGTCTGGTGACAGATGGACAGGCAGACAGACGGACGGTCAGCGTAGTCTTAGTAATAGATGGTAATAGGGTGAAAACCTGTGATTCAGGCGAGGTATGGTTGGGGCTGGAAATTGGTGGTTCTACATTCTTTTGGTAGATGTTGTCACTGAGAAAGTCTAAAGTATGAAATTGCTAAAAATGAAGAAGGACATTAACATCGTATAATCATTATTAACAAGAAGTGTTAATTGTGTGTTAAAATATGTCTTACAGAGCTTATTGTGAGCACCTTTAAAAGTAAGCACGAAATCGTTAGTATTTAGATTGACACGAGCTGGCAAGATGGATGCTAAATCCAAGTTTTATTTTTTCAAAACAAGTTAGTACCTAACTACCGACAAAAAAAACGGATGAGGTTCTTAAATGGACGCCTATATTTTTTAAGTTATGTACTACTTACTTATTATGTGTGTGTTGTTATTAAGTAGTAGGTACGTGTAAGATTTTGTTTTTTTTATTTGTAAGAGTACAGCCCTGCATTGGATTCTGTATAGATTTTGAAAAAAAAGCCCACATCAGGCTATACACTGGGCAGTGGTGTACACACCAAACAAGCAAAAAAGCACTGCATACCCTAAGCCTAGCTAAGTAACGTTGAAATATCTACAACAGCTAGTTTTTAAATAAAGTCCTGTGCGACTTAGTGGGCTGCAGGACTTGATTTTTTTATGAAAAACTGTTATAGTTAATTGGTATTTTTATTACTTTAGGGTACTGCGTACCCTACTCAGAATTGCTGTGCACTCTCCTGCACTGGGGTGTCTTAAATTCCCTTACGTAGGTGCGAGTTTGCATCAAAATATTGCCTGTATGTCATCAAAATATGTATAGTCATACCTAGTTCAAATAACAATGGTCGTAAAAACTAAATATTGCGCCATGTTCCCCTACGCGTCAACTGGGTTTAAAATTATAAAAGCTGAGCGTCGAACTATTTTTGTGTTGAAACTGTTTCAGCATTTATTGTAACAAAAGGGCATTGACATCAGCTACATTGCGAAGTAAATGATAAGCGACTGAATATTACTTACTTAGTTGTTTCTTTGTCGTTTCAGTTTCGATTTTGAAATAGGATAATACATACTCTAAGGATAACACCTATTTAGTAGACTTGGGTTTGGGGACTCCTATTCATAAATTATATTGGCAACATTGATAGAATGTATGGAAGGAAATTAGGAAAGATAGGAATTTAGGATGGTGAATTATTAAATGAGTTTGTGTAGAAATCAATTAGTAACACCATCAAGCTGTCAAATTTTTATGAAAATAATTCTTATCATTATGCATTATTGAGAAGGTATGAAAATAGTACCTATGTAGGAAGCATGGCATACTTTAGCTTTTTACTTTATTTTCCAGTACAAAATTATTAGGCACTATATTATAATTAATTAATTCTATATTATATTTTACAAAACTAATGAATGAATATTACGTTATCTTTGTAGTTAAGTACTATCAAATATTAGGATTACTTTATAGGGACCATTCTGTATAATCCATCAATAAAACCGGTAATACAAGTCCTTGCTTAGTGAAAGTTAGGATTACGAGATGCAAAAACAAAAAGTTGACCCGAACTGGTTAGCTTGGAAAGTAAACAAACAAAAGACAGAGAAAAAAATATCTGTACGAAAACACTATTAAGGGACGATTGCCAACTTACCATTTCAAAAATAGAACGACCCACTAGATTTTAATTGAACAACTCCTTCTAGTTCCGTCACTAAATATTCACTCGGTTACTAGACCAATAAGTCTTTGTTTACAAACTTTTTAAATCAACCCGTTTAGAACATTTTTTTTTAAATGGGCTGGCACGGCCACTCGATGCCGGCCACACGTGTTGACTGCCAGATGGCACAAAGTACAAACACAACGAACACGTATGAATGACTACAGTAGTATTCGATACTGAAATGAAAATAACGATATTCTACTGTAAACCCGGGCACTTAGGTACAAATTGGTCTGAACGTTCCTACTAACGTGTATTGGGAGATGCACATTGCACATTTTAATTCATGTATGTATATCGATAACAAGTTTAAGAGAAAGTACAGTCCGACGCAGTGCGGTAAAACGGCGGACACAGAGAATGTAGGCGGATGTACAGGCTGCCGTCCGACCAATCGCGACCTAGACGAGAGTTTATCGACAAATTTTCCAAGCCAAGGTTGCACGAAAGTTCTGACGCACTAAACTTTTATACTTTTTGAGAGAAACTTCTGATTTAGGGCTGATTTTTCAAACGTCAGTTAAAACTTATCAGACTGAATAAGTATAAAACGACCGATTTCAAAATGTCATTTACATTACTGATTGCCGACAAATAGGTGACGTTTTCAAATTAGCCATATTGTATTTTATTCGACGAATATTTCTTATTTGTCTATTGAAAAATCAGGCCTTAATGTAATAAACATACTAAAACGGGAAGACCCAAAAAACATAAAATCTTAATTTAAATTCAAATACAAATCAATATTAACATTTAGTTACATTATTTAAAAAAATAGATCCCAGTAAACGAAATAATGCTACTAAGTCCGAGCATCCTTCATGCTCATATCAGATCATAGATGATCGTCGATTTCAAAGATTAAGTAATGATTTGGATTTCTTGTATATTAAATCCAAAATCATAGGAAAAGATTTATTTTTTTAAGCTAGCACTACTGAATTAGAAAAGAAAATTGGAACACCATTGAGTTTAAATACTTTAAAAAAAGTCATCGAAATCGGATTTAACCCGTAAAATGTTAAAATTTTCATAAAGGTACGAGTACATACTACTAACTTTAAATTGGTTGCATATTTCACGCTACTCTTCTTTATTTTTATTTGTGAAAAAGATTCTACTTTGTACTTTACACTTCGTAAAAAACATTTGCTTAAGAAATGGTCCTTGAGTAATTAAGTATGATTTGAAATGTTCAAATTACGTACCGACTATTTTTGCAGTTTCACGGTTCCAAGAACTAATATTATTGTGTAATTTATTGATTGATAATTGGTAGGTCCAGGTAAAACTGGTAAGGGTTGAAGGTGGTAATAATTTAGTGAAAATACAATACAATTTCCCAAACCAATTTTCCTCATTTCGAAGTATGAAACCTGGAACGGCGGGCGTATCTGTGTGTCTGGTATAGAAATTGTATACAAGTAGGCCCGTACCTTTATATTTTTTGCAATGTATAATGTAATAAATTTAATGTAGTAAGAACCTATATATCATAAGACTAAGTGTAAAATATAAATTTACAAGTAAACTACGCTGGCGTTGTGAGTGACGTAG
The DNA here is from genome assembly GCA_949315895.1 of Anania crocealis. NCBI lineage: Eukaryota > Metazoa > Arthropoda > Insecta > Lepidoptera > Crambidae > Anania > Anania crocealis. Next base: position 4,763,054 of record OX438880.1, read on the forward strand.
TGTCTCGGTAGCTTAATTGAATAAAGCACCGCGCCCGGTTTGCATGGAGATGCGGGTTCAAGTCCCACCTGAGACAAAATTTTTCAAGTTTAAATATTGATAGCTTAACAATATTTTAGTAAACTTAATCCCATGTTGACCTTATCCGGAATACAAGCTTAAACTTAGGATCTCCTTATATTAGAATTTAGATGTGGCAGCTTCTTCCTTACGAACTGCTAGTCCTTCATCAGTTGATTAGGTTCCAAATATTTCGACGCGCTTTGAACTCTTGCTTTTCTCTCTACCATTGATTTAATAATTTAAAGCGAACCTCTTTTAATCTTATTTTTTAAGTAGATAGTTTAAGAAATTAAAATTAAATAAGGTACGCGTACCGGTATTTCATCTAATCCAATTCATGGGTACCTACAGTAAGCGTGAGTGGGTATACAGGCAACGCAACTATACGATCATAATTCTCGTATTATTAATGAGAATGATGTTTGGTACACATTTCAACATACAATCCGTCAAAGACCGCTTATATGCATCTCACTTGTTAATCCATACTGTCCATACCTATATAATACATATTATAAATGGGAAAGTGTGTGTGTTTGTTTGTTTGTCCGTCTTTCACGGCAAAACGGAGCAACGAATTGACGTGATTTTTCAATTGAAGATAGTTGAAGGGATGGAGAGTGGCATAGGCTACTTTTTGTCTCCTTCTAACCCCCACTTCCCTAAAATGGGGGTGGAAGTTTGTATGAAGCATTCCAAAATTTTCAAGGTAGTAAGCTAAAAATTGGTATGCGGACTATTTGTGGAATTCGGAAATCCCTTAAAAAAGGGGGTGAAATTTTATTGTTACCCCGAATTTAACGAGTGCGAAGCCGCAGGCAAAAGCTAGTATTTTATATGCGAAAGTATGATGGATCTTCCTTACTTATTCACGCCAGAACAGCTGAACGGATTAGGTAACAAGAACAGAAATTATTGTAACAACCCATTTACGGTCACTGTTGCGCACGGGTCTCTCTCCTTTATAAAGTGAGGGGTTGTTAAGGCCTTAGTACTACCACGCTGGCCTGGTGCGTGTAGACGGCGAGGGCGACGCGCTGTGGCAACATCACCCCGCCCCGTTGGACGTTTCTCAAGCCGCCCGAAGGCCTCCAACAGGGCTTAACGACTGTTATCTCGTGACAACAGCCGGGACCGACGGCTTAACATGCCCTCCGAAGCACGGAAACGCTCAAGATATGATGCCACAAACGGTCACCCATCCAACTAGTGACCGCTCCCAGCATTGCTTAACATTCGTGACAGCAACTGATCACTAAGAAGCATTGGGCTAGAATAGAACAATACTTTTATACCGACAAAATTTTATGGGCTTGTGGGATAGCTTCAAATTAAAAACTCCACGCTTAAGAGGAAACACTACGGGCGAGAGAATTGAAAAATAGGTTTTTGTAAAATCTATTGCTGTCGCGCAGTGCCAAACGCATTCACCGCAGAGTGTGATAGAGACAACTGCTTCTTGGACCGAAAATACATACTAAAAGCACACCGAATCAACGTTTCGTAGTCCCCCGATTACTTTTCCAAAACTAGACCGATTTAAATACTTTTTTCATTAAAAAGAAAGAAAGAAAGGCTTTGGCCGTGTTCGTACGTTTTCCTTTTTTTCTAAAATTAAGCCAAATTTGTTTTCTGGTTGTTTGAACACAGCGGAAAATCTGGCGAATTTTTACGATTTTTGAGGGCTCATATCTTTTTTATTAATTAATTTATGAAAAAACAGAAAACATAGAAACATGCTAATAGTGGCCATAGATTGTTATGATAAAAATTATTGCTCTACTGGCATTATCCAGGGAGGAAACAGGAGACTACGTATGTATGGAAAAACGGCCGTGGTGTTTCCTCTTAGCACATTTTTAATGTTTATTTAATACTGAGACGTAGGTTGGATTCCCACCTTATTATCAGAGATGTTCGCGTAGGCCCAAATTATTTAAATATGTCTATAGTTAATAGAAGACACCCTAGGACGGTTTATTAAAAAAATATATATAATTTGGAATAAGTTTAAGTAAAAATGGATAATTCACGGCGCCGTGTAGTCGGCCTTGATGAATTGTTTTATTTTATCCATAAACTTAAAAATAAGTTATAAATAACCCATAAAAAAGATCAAAACAAGATAATCTCTCCTCCCCACGGCGCCGTGTGCTCGGCCCTCCGATCTCCCACGGCGCCGTGGGACTGGCCTCCTACTGCTCCACGGCGTGTATTAGGCACTAAACACCTGTGCCTAACAGTGGGATACCAAAATATAGCCTATGTTACTTGTCATACCTCCAAGAATATGTGCGCAAACTTTCATGATGATCGGTCAAGTAGATTTCGTGTGAAAGCGTAACAAACAAAAACTTATTCACATTTATAATATGAAGTAAGGATGTTTATTTATCACCAAGCTTGATGACATGCTTTGTAATACCAAAATACTCGGATCAATTAATTTGTCACCGGAACGAGTTAGATTAGCTATGGGAACGAACGGTTAATTAACAAAAATTGTGACGACGAAGTTGTGAGCAAAACGATCAACAACCAACGCCCTACTTTATTTAGATATCTGATACAATCTTACTTTTAAGCCGACGGAAAAAAGAAGAGGTGCATAATACTTACGACCTTTAACTTTATTCCCTACTAGGAATTCACCTGCGGCTTTGCCTGCGTGAACAAGTACACGTTAAATCACGCATGCGGAAATCTGTGCCCAATAGCACAGATAATATAATACCCAATAGTAAGTAAGATACGTCGGGCAACAAATAGTTTCGAATTTTCGAACGTTGCTCGGGTTTGTGACCACCAACCCGCATTTGGCAAGCGTGGTGATTATGCCAGTTCCCATCATTGCAGTGGTGACTTGAATTCAATGATGGAGGCCTTTTCCCTGCAGTGGAATGATTATAGGCTGTTACTAAGTAAGATACAAAATAGCCTATGTCCTTTCTTAATTTAATCAAAATCGGTTCAGATATCTAGACATAACAGACAGACAGACAGACCTACTTTCGTATTTATAATATTAGTAGACTAACGGTGCCACACTGTTTCGATTTCCATAAGATTACTAGGATTAGGTTTTTTTTTATAATTTGTAGTTTAAATATATAATTCATAACAGCTGTTAATTATAATAAGTTGCTATACACTTAACCTAAAAAAAAATTGGTTAGCTATAAATCGTCGTTACATTGTGGTGATAGAACTTAATCGACGAAATTTTAACCGATGACATGGAGGCTAGGGCAGATAATCAATTTTAAGTAGGTACCTAACATTCACCTACACAAAATTTGTCACTATTTATTTAGGTATCACTTAGCGAGCGGTGGAAAAGCCGGATTGAACTTAAATCTATACTGTAGTAGTATTATATTATCTGTGTCTATACTAATATTATAAAGCTGAAGAGTTTATTTGTTTCAGTATTTAAACTTGAAAAATTATGTCTCAGGCGGGACTCGAACCCGCATCTCCTCGCATGCCGGGCGGGCGCTATACCACGCCACCGAGACACTGCGACTAAGCGCGAATTTTTCAAGCATATTCTTAACGCTGTAAGCCAGCGTTGTTTCATCAAATGTTAGGAGTTTGCACCCTTAACACCCGAAAGAAACATCTTTGCAGATGTTTGACAGTCAGTCAGTCCCGCCTGAGACATAATTTTTCAAGTTTATATAAGTACTGATATTATAATTGCAATTTAATTGCTAAAATATCAAACAAAGTATAGTTTGTTTGTTTGAACGCACTAATCTCAGGAAGTTAGATTTTCAATTCAAACCAGTAGGTTTGAATTAAAAAATATTTTTGTGTTGAATAGTCCATTTATCGAGGAAGGCTCTAGGCTATATAACATCACGCTTCGACCAATAGGAGCAAAGCATCAGTGAAAAATGTTAAAAAAAGAATCGCGATCATAATAACAGAAATTGACGGGTATGCAGTGGCGGGCAACAGCTAGTCCGAAATAATTCGCCGTTGACAATGAAGTACAGCCGTTAACTTAAAATTGGTGTTCCTGCTTTTAGTAGGGTTTTTGTGTATAAAGTTTTATATTTTTCTTTTTAGAGGCTGTCAACCCTATTTAGTTACCAACCTTGCGCTACACCCTTTTCAACTAAATTAAACATAACATTCGGTCTACTTTATAATATTTAATCTATAGTCTACTTGGTAAAAAGTTCTTGACATAAGTACTTAAATGAAAAAAAAAACCTCCTTCTTCGCCAGTTCAAAAGAATTATAGTTTTAAGCGGACTAATTAGGAAAGAGGAGGAAGAGTAGTAACATTGAACTACCTACACACGTATAATTTTATTTAGTCATATTTTTTGCGCGTAATTTATGCCGTTTAAGTTGTGCATTAAAATTTGTAACAATGATATGCTGCAAAGGACAATTAAGATAATTATTTAATGCATAACGTACACTACTACTTAACATATCTTATTATAACATATCTTAAAATATAGATAGATAAATAGATATTTTGCATTATTTAAGACTAAAAAAAGTTTTTGATTTGTAGCAATTTGTGTTGTCTATGAATTTGTAGCAGTTTGCAGCTATCAAAACTGTAGGCGTTTGTTATAAGAGGTTATAACTACAATTGAAAAGTGACTATTATCCTATGATATAATACTATTATTAGGCGGTTAACGGTATTCTGTAAACTTATTTGTAAACAGGTGTAAGCCAATGAAAGAAATATTGGTTGCTTTTTGTTGATATTGAACTCTAGGTATCAGAAAAGAGATGTCCCGTAACAAGACCAGACATTGTTGTACAGCATTCTAAAAAATCAAGAATAATCTACTGACTTTGGAAAAATACAAATAACTGTTTAAAACGTATAATTTAGCAGCTCAAAAATAAATACAATCTAATAAAATTATATCCCTCTCAAACTCAATTAGGGATACAAGATGGCGTTTTAAACCGTAACCTCTAAATGTCAGTAGGTAGCTATTAGATTTCCTTTGCCATTATCCGTTCTTTTCAAGTTTTTGTGGCTCGTTTTATTCTCACTATAATCGCAAATATATATTATCCTTTTGGCATAACATAAGTTATCTCTTTGTTTTGTTTGTTGTTATTAAAACAAAACAAGTTTGAAGTAAGCAAACAATAAATCTGTGAAACAATATCACTTGTTTTTTAAGCTATTGCATAGCTTCTATCGCGGGCCTTGAGCGTGGGTGGAGACCGAATCCAGAAATTCCGTAACGAAAATAACCTAACCTAACACGCAGGGCACATGAATAAAATTTACTCATGTGCTCGGGGCGAGGCACGATCGAACAATTTTGAATTTCCGAAATTTAAAAGAATTCAGAAGAAAATAAGGATTTTGACAGTATGGTTGCCTATGGTAACCATATCTGCCAAAATAACAGAAAAATTTAATTACAAAAGTCAAAATTAGAAAATACATAAAATTATAAAATTAAGCTATTGCAAAGCTTCTATCGCGGGCCTTGAGCGTGGAGACCGAATCCAGAAAATCCGTAACGAAAATAACCTAACACCCCCCCACTCCGACCGGCACAGCGGTGATACTTTTTAGTTTTATAATTGCATAAGTTGATAAAAAATGCTACGCAATAGCTTTACCGCGGCAGTCTCCGAGTGCCACACGTCTTTTTTTTTAATTTGAAATTGTCAAAACTGACACTGTGACAGATGTCATCAAAGTGTCATCTTCCGCTATGATAGTTTCTAGTTTCTTTTTGTTAAGCCATTTAACGAAGCCATTTTAAAGAATTTAGGTAATAACAGTGTTGTAGGTATTATTCTATAAAGCTGTAACAAACCGTATGTATTCGGTACTGAGTAACGGGTACTCCGTGTAGTACCGAGTAACGAATCGTTACGAATGCATTTCGTTACTCGCATTTTCCGTATTAGGTCGCAAAAGTATCATTGATGCGTGTGTTGTAACGTTTGCTGATCGTATGTTTTATGAATTCGTGCCTAATTCGGTTATTTGAAAAAAAAAACAAGACAAAATGCACCTTAATTTTGTAATTTAGATTTATTTTATCTACATATTACGATTGATGCGACTCCGTGATATCATACTTTATGTATGATATCTCGTACGGAATACTACTCAATTTGTTGTTCCGCACTGTGTTATTAATGAGGTATCAAAAGTAACGAGTAACGAAACGATACGAAAGTAACGAGTACTCTTTGTCAAAGTAACGAGTTCATACGGGTACGCAATATTTCGTTACGTTGTAGGTATTTTGCCGTATCTTTTGGCAATGTGTACAGGTTCTGGGCCTAGTTTTAATTAGTTTTTGACGTGACAACGTCTTAAATTAGGTTGCGGCTGGGAGTCACTTATGAAAAAGTGTAACGCTCGGTAACGTTACGATGAGTCACCGAACGAGAGAGAGGCCCGCCGAATGCCTTGCGTCATAATGGCATATTCTACCGAGAAAAAGACGTTGTCACGTAAAATCTTCGCCCGTAAAACCGACTTTGCAGGCAACCATTTTTTTTTTAATTTGTTTACATATTTCGTTACACCGTAGTTACACCCTTACAACAATGCTTGTTACATTTGTAATGTCACTAGACATTTGGCTGTACATACTAGTTCAAGGCCTGGTACTATAGAAAAAAAGTATGGTGACAGCTGATCATTATGTACTGAACAAACCGAACGAAAGATTTTATTTCATTGGTATTTAGTAAATATATAACAGGGTACATTTCAAATTTCAGCCAATGAGAATGAAGCTTATAATTTATGCTTTATTTTTATTGGCTATATGGAAATCAACTTAATCAACTTCCTTTGTCCCTGTTGCTAGACAGACACAACAAAATGACAAAATAAATTGCAATTTGTTTGACAGATGCTGTGGATTGTTGAGAGGTTTTCTTTCTTTCAGTCGTAATTACGTTTGTAATGTTTGTTTCGTTTCTAAATTTTATTACGAAGCGGGTTATATAGTGAAAACAGAGCTAAAATAAAAACTAAGAAGTGTATCACACTATTCAGTTGTAAGTATACTTGTTAACTTGCCTTTGTTTGTCGGCCGTAATTCTGCAATATCCAGTTTGTACAATGTTCAAATGAAATTATTATTGTATTTAAGCACGTGATCCAAGGACAACTATGTGCTGAACATGTGTAAATTAATTGAGTTAACTGTGATGTGCCGTCCATTGTTGATCATATAACGTTCGTCGTTACATTTCTAAGCTTGTTTTGATGGATGATTATGAGGTGTTATCTTTTGCAAAACAGTATGTGTGCGTGAGACGATATCTTAGGCATCTCGGATAAGTGCAGTAGGGGTCGACAGATGCCCCGAATAGTGTGTAATCACATATCAGCTGTATTTGGGGCAGTGGTTTATCTTGTGGTTGAAGAATATTTTGGTTGGTAGGTAGGTAACTACTTGTGTAGGCTCAATAACGACTGACGCGTCAATGAACAGTTTAATTGGTACATAGGTCTATTACATCAATATATGCTTTGAAATATTACTGTATTTCTTAACTTAATAACATTAACGCAATGTTATTAAGTTATAACATTAATTGTTTTTTTTTATTGCATAGTCTTTGATATTTCAAAATGTTAAGTCTTAATGGCATATTATTCAATATGTTTATATTCATAACCACATACCCGTTTATTAGAAAAGTTTCTGTTACAAGCTTTATTAATTAATTATTCATTTATAATGTTGGAATATTTTTTATCTTATTAGAGTTTGTGAAACCTAACACCTAATTACAGTATCCTAGCATTTTTTTTTATACGGGTTAAAGCACATTTGTTTCAAGGTTTGGACTGTTCGTTATATGAAGTATTCATTCTACCTATTTTAGAAGCGTAATGTACCTTCAATAAAATAAATGATGATGACAAGTGTAATACCCTAATTACCCAATTAAACTAATCTCTGCTATTTGCAGACTAAAGATTATATTGTGGCCATATTTGTGATACATATAGAAAGTAAGTGGCAGTAGTACCAGTAAAATAATGAATATTGTGATCAGTCACATTTTTATTATTCATTTGTAGTGTGTAGTACCCCTATAATAAGCTTGAATCAATTGTGAGATACCTATCAGTATATAAACTTGAAAAACTTTGTCTCAGGCGGGACTCGAACCCGCATCTCCTCGCATGCCGGGCGGGCGCCATACCATTAGGCCACCGAGACACTGCGACACGGCGCGAATTTTTCAAGCATATCCTTACGCTGTAAGCCAGCTGTAATTTTTCAATTTTTCAATTACAGCTGGCTTACAGCGTAAGAATATGCACTTATTATCAGTATATAAGAATAAATATATACTGATATTATACGTGCAATTAAGTTGCTAAAATATCAAATAAAGTATGTGAGATAGATAGAGTTTAGAAACCTATCGAGTCGATAGTGTCTAAAGATATTTTATTTCGACAAACATTACTTCAAAACTAATTTAAGTGCTGTGTAATATTAACTTAAAATAGCACCACCAATCACCATTGTTATCCTACATGATTTAGTTAGTTAGTTAGTTGGACTTAAATTTTCCGCACTTAGCCTCTTCAGTTGAACCTTTGTATGTGATTAAAATTTATGTTTTAGTCAAACCATTTTGGGTCAGTCCAGAAATTCACTAGGCCTCGTATATTTTTGAGTGCCTCTTGTATGGACTGAGATTCCTTAAGGAATTCTGTCCGTTGTGTACTTACGCTTTTACACTGTACTATCACATGCTCTGATCCTACATGATTTGTAAGAGGCTAAAGGAGTACGACAAAAAATGGACGTAAAGCAGTGGCTACTCTTCACCATTGGCGTATCTGCAACTGCTTGCCTGCCAGGAATGGTGAATATAGCAAAATTAATCAATCAGAGAATCCTTTGTCCATTTGTGAAAATTGTGGACTACTAGCAGCCTGGGCTGATGATAATAATATCAAGAAATGATGATGCTGTTGATAATCTTTTTTTAGAACCCACTTATTGTATGGAAATCTTTGTTTGCATGCAGTTTTAAAAGACATGTAAATCCATTTTCTCTATTTCTGATTCTGATATACCTACCAAACTTTTGTCAATATTTATCCAGATTTGGTTCTGTGATCAAGCCATGATTAAGTGACAAACAGATCCAACTTTTCGCATTAGCAAGGAATGAGATTACTAAGATGGATTGCACTAGGTTAATAAATCGACGAATTATCATTTTCTACTGAAATATGGCAAAGAATTTTTATTATGTGCAGCAGGTACAACTAAGTAATAGATTACCAATATAATGAGAATATACATTATTGTAATCATCTTGGTGACAACTGTTATGTGTAATGTACAGCAAGGAAGTTGCAGATTTACAAACATGAAATTTTGCCAGATTATAAGTGGTCAAGTGATGACATGCAAATAACACAAAATTATGACTCATCAGTTTCATAACCCAGCAAAATTAAAGTGACTTGAATCGTCTAAACCAGTGTTTCCCAAACATTGTTCTGCCATGGCCCGATAATTTTCACATTGCCCCTTTGTGACCCACTCAATACTTTTAAACCCAAGCTGGTCCCATTATGTAAAATAATATACATTTATAAATATTAAAAATATTATTATACACCATTTAGTCACTAAATTTTAGTGCGAAGCATGGATTTGCTTATTTTTTCCTTACTAAAGAATCCAATTCGCGGAAAATGAAAAAAAAGTTTTTTTACGATGCGTCGATCGATAGTTATTATTTTTAAAACAAGGCGGAAATGTTGCGACCCGGTATTTTATTTTGATGTCCCGATACCGGGTCGCGACCCGGCAAATGGGAAACGCTGGTCTAAACAATTACAGTGTTTGACTGGACTATCCAGTCAGGATAGTCCATGAGTAATGTCATTTAGAGGTGCACTGGAGTTTCGACCTTACTGCACTATTTGTTAACTAAAGGCTTGTCTATAAGTGTTGACACGCTTTTTGCACATATCTATTCAGTTCAGTTTATGATACTGTTAGTAATGTAATTAAGTTGATAATATTTTACTTGTGCATATTGTACCACCTGACAAACGAAGCCCACGTTATGTAACCATTAAGTGTAGAATCTTGGCAGTGTTTTTTTTATTAATTAAAATTATGTTAGAAAAAATTAAAAAAAAATGAGACCATTGAGATTGAATCATGCTGTGACGAGCACGGACGTATTATTTTGCTTCCGGCCGAAGCAAAATAATACGTCCGTGGAGTCCTGGATGAGTGAACCTTACCGATACATCCTTGCTGAATCAATATTTTATATTTTTCAAAGATATATATTTTTTTATATTATGATAAACCACTTCCTAGGTGTACCTAGTTAAGGTTACATTACGTAGGCTTCGTTTGACAGGAGTTTCATAATGTTTGTTAGTATTCCACGCAAAACTACTTTATGAATTTTTAGTAAACTTTACAGTAATATAGCTCGTACCTACTACATCAGAATAACATAGGCTATAATTTATCTCTCGGAAACGCGGCATTGTTGTATTTTGTATGAAGTAGCGTGGCACAGACGATAGATGGCGCTGCCATGCCGCCGGTGTGTTACAAGATATATTTTTTAGCACTCATTAAATCGTATCTTTCTCTAGACCAAATTCTAAAGCTTCATTGAACATACGATTCCTTAAACGAATGAATTCTTTGTAATGCTACAAAAAACTAGGCGAGGCTAAAGACCTCAACCTCAACCCCCTCACACGCGCATCCGAGACCTTCCCTATTAAATCGGATTTCGGTAACTAAGTAACTTCCTACAACGTGATATTATAGAAATATCGAAAGTATGGGTTCGTCTTATACCTACTTAGAATTCACCGGGTCTAGCCCCTCCCAAACCAAAGTCTATTGATTTGCAGTCTCTAGGACTAGTTTTCTCTATCGCATACCAGAAACATGACGTGCCTAAACACTATCGATAAATTTATACTTTTTTTATTTAACGGGCCTCGTCCGTGCGCTTACTGTGATGATTCAGATTTACAATGTCATGCGTCCGGAACGTACTTAGCGCAGTCAGACTTTTGTAACGTATTAGTTTTTTATGGACGATTCATGAGATACCTACCACACTGACCGTCGTAGGGTCAGTTACTGGACTTGTGAAGCAATAAATTATTTGAATTTGACAATCTTGAATCGCCAGATCTAGTGATGTGAAATATTCTAGCTCGTTGACTAAGTACATAATCTCCTATTTGAATGATACTTCTTCTTATAAACTCGATAATAATGAATATGAAGTGCAAAAAGTAAAATCTGCTTCTTAATTGGAAGGTTATCATAGTAGTGAGATATAAAATGAATTAAGAGTTGTCTATTTCAGTCATTTTATGATTCCTTATAAAATTAATATCAGAGGCCCTATTCCGTAACAGAATGTCGAATTTTGCCATCCGTCTGTCTCTTTTACTCATGCCAATGTTTTAGATTATTTTAGTAATATATCCGTATAGGTACCTATGCGTGGGTTAGGGCCTCAGCCACAACATGGTTCTGTCAAGCCTTTTTCTCTTATATTACTTGGCACTCATATTGGTTACTACAGTCCTTTCAAAGATACCAATTTGGTTGGCGGATCGCCTTATATAGTAACGGCCTATGGCAAAGGCCTCCATCCTCCAATTTAAGTAACCGTAGCAATGATGGGTACATACATCGTGTCATAATCATAATGAAATTCCGAGCATAGCTTGTTTGTTTACCCTATGTCCATTCAACTATATTCAACTGTCAATACTAATATCATTAGTTTGATGCATTAAACTAGATCATTAAGAGTCAACAATAATTACAGGTAAACACATTAAATAAAGTGTTTTTTTTAATTTTTCAGCCCAAAACGATGCGCCAAACTCGACCACCTACACACACAAACGTAGGGGCAACCGTAGTGTGAGGACAGCGCGTTTAGGCGCCATCTTGTGATGCTGTGACGATGCAGTCCTCGGTCATCATCGGCCTGCTCGGGCTGCTCGCCGTGGCCCGGGGCAACGTCGTCGTCTACACAAGAGATATACCACATTTGGTAAGTGCTTCTAACGACTACCTTCGAAAAAATGTAAAGTAACAGCCTATAATCATCCCACTGTACGGCAAAACCCTCTTCAAAAAGAAGGATTTTCCCAAAATCTCCTGGCTCGGCAGGCGGAATAGCGTTCGCAGTTTGTTTAAGGCGACTACTGGAGCAAACTTGGCGTTAGCGACAAATTCGACTGTATAAACAACTAAATGAAAAGTTTACTGCGAGTCAATAAATACAAGAGGTAATTTGCTTAAATGATACTGTTCTAGTTTTTTGAGAATTGATTTTGTTTAGAAGTAATAAACTTAAATCAATTTGGGGCAGCACTTAGCTCTAGTAGTCCCCTTAATGGCGTAGAGTAGATGCTAGACGCTGCGGCCTGTCTTCCTATGGCAGTACTCCTCTAATCAATCACCTTTTTCTACACCCATAGTAAGAGAATAGGTCTGGCCTATAATCATCCCACTGCAGGGCAAAGGCTCTTTGAGTGCTAGTTACACAACTTTGATGGGTAGCGGCATAATCACCACGCTTGCCGAATTTGGCGGTTGGTGGTCCTGGGGCCTAATTCGCGTAACCGAATCGCAGTTCGATCGTGATTAAATTGGACGATTTTGACATTTAGTATAGACTATACTAGAACTGTCAAAAACCTGTCGTTCAATTACGATTGTGATACGATTCGGTTACGCGAATTAGGGGCCTGATGCATTACTCTGCAACACGAAGCTTTCAATTCGACCCGAAGTTTGACAACACATAACTTTTCACAGTTTTATTTGTTAATTTAAAATTTGTTGCATAAATATAAATTTAATGTACAAAAGGTGGATCTAATGTTCGTCCAAGATCTAATGCTATATGGCGTTCTCTAGCAGTCAAACAGTAGGCTGAAAAGAAATGTTTTGGCGGTGTGACAAAGTAAAAAATGATACTTAATTTACTTGATGATTTTAAGGCATGCCAAGTCGTCAAACTGTGTCGCCAGCTCCAAGGTCCCGGTTTCGATTCCCGAATGGGTGAATATAGTAAACAATAATCTCTTTATTGTCACGTGTTTGGTTGGATGTCTTAGTAACCGGTGCCTTCGTTGTTTCTGATTTTCACAAGTCCTTTAAGAGTTACTTTCAGAACGGAGATCAGAACAATGTAAATGATGTTGTCCACATTTGTGTGCGTAAAAATCACATGTCACGGTGTTTTGGTTTGACGGACAGTCATTACCCGTCACCACGAACGCTGAACACCTTCGAAACGTCGAAAAAAACAGAATATACGGGTGAATCCCACTATTTCTATTGTACACAATACAGTTCCAGTATTTCTATCAATAGAAATACATTTCTATTTCCAATATTTCCACTATTTATTAACAGTCTCCCACTCTTTCCATTGCGGGTGGCGACAAAAATTCTCAATATCTCTTAAGAATTTTATTTATCAGTCATTTAATAGGCCTTCAAAAATATAAATAAATAAATATTTAAGACATGCCTCACTGAGCCACACAGAGTCATCTAGCCCCAAATTAAGCTACTATTAAGTACCCTGTCGTATGGGGTACTAGACAACCGATAAACTTACTTATATACCTTTTTTTGTAAATACATACTTATAATACATAGAAAACACCCAGACCAGCACAAACAGACATGTTCATGCACACAAATATTTGTACTGTGCGGGGATCGAACCCGCGACCCATGGCTCAGCATTTACTACCGCTGATCCAAATGGTCGTCTGATTTTGAAAAAACGCTAGTCCCACTTTTTCTATTTTGTATTTCCATGGATATAGTGGGATAAACCCGAATATACGGTAGTGTAAAATAAACCCGAATTTAAATATCTTTCATTTCAAAGTCACCTAAGGTCTAAAAAAAAAACACCGAAAAAATGCCTATATCGCGTAATACGCTGCGGAAACTATTTATAAAGCGGCCCGCTAGTAATATTTCTTACTTATCTACTAGTCTAGAAAACGTATCAAAGATTAGAAGGTTACACGTTAATTAATCGTTGGTTAACTTAATTAATTACCCCTATTAAATACAAACTATACTATTTCCAAACAAATGCGATGACTTGATAATATGCCAGTGATGTTTGTTTTAACCAAGATATATAATTCGTGCCATTACTAACTGTAAACGTAATGCTATTTATAACTTGAATTGTATACTTTATTTGATATTTTAGCAACTTAATTGCACTTATAATATCAGTATATAAACTTGAAAAATTTTGTCTCAGGCGGGACTCGAACCCGCATCTCCTCGCATGCCGGGCGGACGCCATACCATTAGGCCACCGAGATACTGCGTCACGGCGCGAATTTTTCAAGCATATTCTTACGCTGTAAGCCAGCGTTGTTTCATCAAACGTTAGAAGTTTGCACCCTTAACACCCGAAAGAAACATCTTTGCAGATGTTTGACAGTCAGTTAAGATGAAACAGCTATTTATATACTTTATTTGATATTTTAGCAACTTAATTGCACTTATAATATCAGTATATAAACTTAAAGAAAAAAAAAATATTTTTTAAGTTTGCTGTGGTAACTTTAATTCAATGATGAGCGCCTTTTCGCTGCAGTGGGATAATTATATGGACCGTTAAGACAAATTTCTTAGCATTCCATGGATTCACCGAGCGGGTGCCGGGTCTATCGTGTGGCAGAAAGAGAAACTCCGAGTAGTTCCCGGGACTTGTGACACGGGTGTAGGTTTAAGGGGCCCCTTTCTGACGTACATCAACACTCACCTTCACTACTCGTGTTTCTCTCCCTGCCCAGCCAAATCTGGTACGAACCTGCTGATGCAGCTTTAGACACTAGCTCTAGTATAGAACTTAAAGCAGTTCTATCCACTTAACTTTTAAATAGAAGTAAATAAGCATCATCTTAAAACGTTTTTAATACATACACTCACGCCTTCTTCTCGGAGGGGTAGGCAGAGACCACATCTTTCCACTTGCTACGATCCTTACAGACTACTTTCGCTTCATCCACATTCATTAATCTTTTCATACACGCTCGCCGGTTTAGGGTACTCTTGACCTGACCTTTCTTTAGAACTTCCCCGATTTGATCAAGATAAGTTCGTCGAGGCCTTCCCCTTCCAACATTTCCATTCATACCCGCCATATATATCTTTTTAGTCAACCTGCTTTCATTCATCCTCTCAACTTAACTAATATAAACTAGATATTTAAGGTTTCCTTAAACGGTGCGAAGGGGTCAATAAACCGTACCCAAGCGATCAGAGTAATTATTCTGTTGTATGAGACGGCCAGCGGAGCATAATGACATGCATGGATAGCTCTTTTACCTGTAACGTTGGAAAAAATGATTATTTACCGTCAGTAGTTCATTGTTTCATAAACTTTTTCAATCATTTTCAATGGTTAGTTTATTCAAACAAAATTGTTTATATGAAAACGTAGATTGTCTGCTATACATACACATAAGTCATCATTATGAACAATTTTCCCGCCATTCTGTACATGATATTTGTCGGTGATTACTTGTAAAGCACTGACTCAAAATTGGTGCCTAGTT
The DNA here is from genome assembly GCA_949315895.1 of Anania crocealis. Lineage (NCBI taxonomy): Eukaryota > Metazoa > Arthropoda > Insecta > Lepidoptera > Crambidae > Anania > Anania crocealis. The sequence goes on from OX438880.1 coordinate 4,778,739, forward strand.
TTATGTATTTCGCCAGTTTTTTTTTGTGTAATCATCGAAAGATAATAATATAATCTTAGCATAATATTTTATTTTTCGTCGGTCAAAAATTCAATGACTTATTAGATTTTACAATCGTGACATACGCACAAACAAATTCGAACCACTTCTTCCTCTGTTGCAAGTCGATTAAAAATTAATACCAATACATAGTTAACTGAAAAATGAACCGGTAATTTTCCAATAATGAATGTCAAGAGCTAATCTATAGATAGATTACCTTATCTTCGACGTTCATTACTTGTGGTACAGTTAGTGTGGGAGGTCCTGGAGCTCTGTTTGAATGAAAATAGAATTTTTTTTGTGAATTACTATAACAACTGACACTATACATGGTCAGTGGACGTACGTCGAGTCGTGGAAAGACTGGAATTGGTTGACAGTGAAATGTGAAATTGTTTAAGGAAAATGCATTACAAAATTAATCCGCGTTTCGCCATTCATGTGCTACACTTGGTTGGATTGCAGCATTTTGTTAGTATATTCTATTTTTGTAGATAGATACTACTATCTATGCGATGTATAAGGGCCTTGTTAAATAATTTATTGTATTCTATAACGTTAGAATGGTGTTACAATGTATAAGATATATAGTTCATCATAGACCCGGTCAGGGACAGCAATATATAGATAGTATATTAGGCAGAGAGGATGACTTTAAAATGTTTCTATTGATTAATTCCATGGTTCATTTTGAACGAACTATTTCAAGCTCGTTTCAATTACAACAAATATTTTTTATTTAGTAATTGATTCTCCTTATGTATAGATGGCGATGCGCCGAGTAAATTATAAAGTATTTTTATTTTTACACTTTTCCTTGATACACAATGTCCTAAGTTTTTTTAATCATGTTATATGGTTTACTTCTGTACCGAGTTTAATGTGGAACAATAAATTAGTCCACTTTTGATGTAACTTAGTTTTAAATATGTTAGAAGATATGCTCGAAAAAGCCTGTAGCAAAATTAACAGGATAACCGCTACGAAATAAAATTGTTGTCATAATAGCTTCGTTTGGTAGGCTGATTATCGGTTATAGTGTGGTCTATGGAGAAGAGAAGACGTTGCTTGCACCCCGCTTTCCAGTACTCCTCTAGACTCTAACGATACCCATGAGACTAGACGGAGTTGCTAACATCTGTATTATGACTTCACCATACACACCAAGGGTGTAGAACTTAGTTGTATTTGTTTTTAAAAATAATTAAAAAAGTTCCTCGACACACCAAAATGTCTAGGTAGCTCAGTGGTTCGAGCATTCGCCCGATAAGCAGAAGCTTGTGGGTTTGAGTCCCACCTCAGTCAATCAAAAATTTTATTCAAGAATAGCTGTTGCCCGCGACTTCGTCCGCGTCAATTTCTGTTATTATGATCGCGATTATTTTTGCAACATTTTTCACTGATGCTTTGCTCCTATTCAGTTAAAAAAAAAAAAAAATTGGTGCCAGCCTTTCTCGATAAATGAACTATCCAACACAAAAATATTTTTTCAATTCGAACCAGTACTTCCTGAGAATAGCGCGTCCAAACAAACAAACAAACTCTTCAGCTTTAAAATATTAGGGGTTAAAGTATGAAACACCTGATCCGTTTTCGATGCAATTAAAGGTGAAAGTTAGATGGTTATAAAGCTACGCATTATAGTATTTAATTTTCTAAAAATTAAAGTACGAGGGCGGGTCAGTAAGTCCGTGACTTTTGGAATAAAACACAGATTTTTTGATAAACAAATCATTTTATTTTTCAACGTAGTCTCTCTTGAGCTCTATACACTTTGTCCAACGCTTCTCCAATTTTTTTATCCTTTCCAAAAAATATGATTTGTCGAGGTCCTCAAAATAGGCCTTTGTTTGCGAGATGACTTCATCATTGGAGTCAAATCTTTTTCCACCAAGCCATTTCTTCAGGTTTGGGAACAAAAAGTAGTCACTCGGAGCCAAATCTGGAGAATAGGGTGGATGAGGGAGCAATTCATAGCCCAATTCATGGATTTTTGCCATGGCAACTGCACATGTGTGCACCCTTGCATTGTCTTGGTGGAAAAGAACTTTTTTCTTGGCCAAATGAGGTCGGTTTTTATTCAAATCGTCATTGAAGCGGTCCAATAAGTTGGCATAATATTCCCCATTGATTGTTCTTCCCTTTTGAAGGTAGTCAATGTGGATTATCCCACGTGCATCCCAAAAAACAGTCGCCATAACTTTATTGGCTGACAAACCCACCTTGGCCTTCTTTGGCGCCGATTCACCCTTAGAAACCCACTGTTTTGACTGTTGTTTGGTCTCTGGTGTGTTGTGATGGATCCATGTTTCGTCCACGGTTACAAAACGGCGCAAAAACTCCTCCATATTGCAATTAAACAACGCCAAACCTTCATGTGAAATTGTTACACGATTGCGTTTGTGGTCGACTGTGAGCAAACGCGGCACCCATCTTGCGGAAAGCTTTCTCATGCCCAATTGATCTTTTAAAATTGAAACCACTGAGCCATGCGAGATCCCTACGGCTTCCACAATCTCTTGCACTTTCAATCTTCGGTCGGCCAACACCATATCGTGAATTTTTTCGATTGTTTCGGGTGTAGAGACCTCAACTGGGCGTCCAGGACGTTCGGCATCTTCAGTGCTTTTACGGCCACAACGAAATTCAGTAAACCACTTTTTTACCATTGAAATCGATGGTGCAGAGTCCCCATAGTATTTATCAAGCTTAGCCTTGGTCTCGGTAATGGTTTTTTTTCGCAAAAAATAATGCTTAATAAGCACACGAAATTCACCTTTTTCCATTTTTTCCTCAAATTACTGGGTAGTCTGATAAAAATAGCTGTCAAACACAAAGTAACTGACGCAGCAAGTTCAAATTTTGATAGGAATCAACTGACAGATACCTGTTGACAGGAGTAGTGTTGCTTTTTCAGTAAAGAGGTCAGAAATTCAAAAAGTCACGGACTTATTGACCCGCCCTCGTATATAATACAAATATACTTAATTGAAGCAAGAAGGTCAGCTGACACATTGTAAGGGGTCTTTTCAACGACTTCCTTTGAAGTAATAGGCACTAGTATTGCATTTTTATTTAGTCAAAAGTTACTTTATTTAATTTTTGATACAATACAAAAAGAATTACGCAATAATATGACTATACTTAAGAGCTATAAACAAAATAAAAATTGGGAAAATAATCGGCAATTTCATACTTTAACCCCTATTATTAGTATTAATATAATATTATTCAAGATATTGTGTTTTCTATTGTTTTTCTTTGTCTACAGATAGAGAATGACTTCCTCGACCGGCCGGCCAGCTTCGGTCCGGACCTCCCGTTCGAGGGTCTGCGAGGGCTCCTGGTGCCTGGGGAACCGGAAAACGGCTGCGGAGACATGACGCCACCGCCGTCTGACGAGAACTTCACCAAGAAGTGGATAGTGCTCGTGGCCAGGTGAGAGATATTTCATCATTCATTGCCATCCCACATAGGTCTTTGGATATGCCTCTCCAAAAAGAGCAGTACTAGCTTAGCTTGGCAGGTGGCTTAGTGATCGCAACTTTATACCATGAACCTGGTTTTTCGCCGGCTCCTGGTGCCTGAAGAATCGAAGAACGGCTATGGGAACATGTCGCCACCAAAGTTTGTCGAGAACTTCACCAAGAAGTGGATAGTGCTCGTGGTCAGGTTTGAGATAGTAACGGTTTATATCATCACACTGCAGGGCAAAGGCCTCCATCATTGTATTCAAGTTACCACAGCAATGATGGGTACAGGCATAATCAACACGCTTGTCAAATGCTTGATATCACAAATCCGACCAATGTTCGAAAGTTCGAAACTCTTTTTGTACGACCCTGGGTGATCCCAGGGTCCCTGAGATCTTTATCCGGTACTTAACACTCCTCCAATGGGGCGTTAGGCCACTACTAAATGCAATTCCAATAGGAGCAGTACTAGCTTACCTTGGCAGGTGGATTAGTGATCGTAGATTTCTTAAACTCAAAACACTTTGGTGTTCGCCAAATTCGAAATCCCTGATTGCATACGAACTAGTTTTCGGAATGCACTTTAGGCAGTTGGTCCCTTCATTTGTCGCGAGATGGAAGTCGCAAAAGCAAGTCCTGTCAGAGGCTTGTGACTGGCAGCTTGGTAAACTCTGACAGCGTAAGACAAGAAAAAAAAATACTATTTACATTTGTATTCATTTGCCTTCTTTAAATTATATTGAGATAAATTCGAAGTTGATTTTATGACAATGTCAACTTTATAACCGGGCCATATTGTGTCGACATCCCATAGTGTATGTTGTATCTGTTCGATTGATACAGGTTGTACTAAAAGTGTACCTTTTTTTTTATTTATTTATTAACACTTTATTGCACATACAAAAGCGGTACAAATGGCGGACTTAATGCTAAAAGCATTCTCTACCAGTCAACCATTAGGCCAATTAGAAATATTACAGGCGGTGCAAATGAGTAGAACTTTAAAATATACAAATAATACCAATAAACTATACTTACATAAAGACTGTTTGCAAAACAAGAACAGGTTGTAGACCAAAAAACATTAAATATATTTATATATATGTACATACAAATAAATAATAATGAATACATAAAATACACATAAAACTACATAACTACACATAAAATGATTGCACATATAAATTATGTTAGCAAGATTCAAGAGAGGAAAAAGAGAAAGTTAATTTGCGAAGTGGCTTCGCAACGCTTTTTTAAAAGAAAATTTTGATGTATAATTCCTGATTTTGGAGGGCAGTCCGTTCCAGAGTCGTACAGCTGTACAGAAAAGTCGAATGGGTGCATATTTAGTTATGTCACTTTGACGCTGATTGTGTAGGTATCTAGTTTTCAATAACATCAATTTCCTTTCGGCAGGTACAATTGCTCGTTCGCGGACAAGGTGCGGAACGCCATGAAAGCGGGATACGACTGCGTCATCGTCCACAACGTTGACTCCGATGAACTTGGTAAGTACTATCGTGGTCTTTGGCGACTGCCACCTTGAGAGCAAAATACGAGGGCGGGTCAATAAGTCCGTGACTTTTTGAATTTCTGACCTCTTTACTGAAAAAGCAACACTACTCCTGTCAACAGGTATCTGTCAGTTGATTCCTATCAAAATTTGAACTTGCTGCGTCAGTTAGTTTGTGTTTGACAGCTATTTTTATCAGACTACCCAGTAATTTGAGGAAAAAATGGAAAAAGGTGAATTTCGTGTGCTTATTAAGCATTATTTTTTCGAAAAAAAACCATTACCGAGACTAAGGCTAAGCTTGATAAATACTATGGGGACTCTGCACCATCGATTTCAATGGTAAAAAAGTGGTTTACTGAATTTCGTTGTGGCCGTAAAAGCACTAAAGATGCCGAACGTCCTGGACGCCCAGTTGAGCTCTCTACACCCGAAACAATCGAAAAAATTCACGATATGGTGTTGACCGACCGAAGATTGAAAGTGCAAGAGATTGTGGAAGCCGTAGGGATCTCGCATGGCTCAGTGGTTTCAATTTTAAAAGATCAATTGGGCATGAGAAAGCTTTTCGCAAGATGGGTGCCGCGTTTGCTCACAGTCAACCACAAACGCAATCGTGTAACAACTTCACAGGAAGGTTTGGCGTTGTTTAATCGCAATATGGAGGAGTTTTTGCGCCGTTTTGTAACCGTGAACGAAATATGGATCCATCACAACACACCAGAGACCAAACAACAGTCAAAACAGTGGGTTTCTAAGGGTGAATCGGCGCCAAAGAAGGCCAAGGTGGGTTTGTCAGCCAATAAAGTTATGGCGACTGTTTTTTGGGATGCACGTGGGATAATCCACATTGACTACCTTCAAAAGGGAAGAACAATCAATGGGGAATATTATGCCAACTTATTGGACCGCTTCAATGACGATTTGAAAAAAAACCGACCTCATTTGGCCAAGAAAAAAGTTCTTTTCCACCAAGACAATGCAAGGGTGCACACATGTGCAGTTGCCATGGCAAAAATCCATGAATTGGGCTATGAATTGCTCCCTCATCCACCCTATTCTCCAGATTTGGCTCCGAGTGACTACTTTTTGTTCCCAAACCTGAAGAAATGGCTTGGTGGAAAAAGATTTGACTCCAATGATGAAGTCATCTCGCAAACAAAGGCCTATTTTGAGGACCTCGACAAATCATATTTTTTGGAAGGGATAAAAAAATTGGAGAAGCGTTGGACAAAGTGTATAGAGCTCAAGGGAGACTACGTTGAAAAATAAAATGATTTGTTTATCAAAAAATCTGTGTTTTATTCCAAAAGTCACGGACTTATTGATCCGCCCTCGTAGCTTGCAGCTCGCGTCGTCTCTTGTTTGAAGTGACGTCCGTTTTTGTGTAGTATTGCAAGCTATTTTCGTTTTAAAGTTTAAGAATGGTGAAAAGATTTTAAATAAACCATCAAATGCGTAAAAGGTACGAAAAATAAACAGTAACTAAACATAAAAATGCCCAAAATATACAAATGATTAACCAATGACTATGATAAGCCAAAAATAAAGGAAATAACTGTAGGTTGCTCCATCATCATCATCTCAGGCAAACAATGCCGTCAGTTAGATAAAAGCATCCCCTAAGAATTAGAATTGAGTGATGTCGGTTATCTTAGTTCTCTTACGGATACCCTCATTTCTGATCCTATCACGAGTAGAAATACCAAGCATTTCTCTCTCTATTGTCTTTTGTGTGGCCTGAGCCTTCTTATGAGACCCATATTGCATTTGCATTTGCCTTATAGGTGGATTAAACGTAATTTTACAGTAAATAGAGCGAAAGGTTAGGCGGCACTCGGCAGAGACCCCGACCTTACCTATCAAAATAAATATGTACAAAATTACGAATATTTAAAACTTAACTCTCCTACTATAGAGACTTCGATTTTGGTACCACTCACGCACACAAACAAACAGTATTTTGTGTAAAATTTATTGATACAGACAACACATACCGCTGCAGGTTGGTTACCATATAAATTTTCTTTGCATACATTATTTGGTTCCCTCTAAACGGACTAAAGACCATGAGGACGAAGGCGCGGTAAAAATCAAGTGAGATTTTATTTTTAAAGACTATTTTCGCGCTGTACAATCGAATGACTCATTATGCCTGTGACCACAGTCCGTGTGACCCTGTTGATACGTCAGGGAATAAAATAAGGTATGATACGAGTAATAAATTTAATTCTCGTTTATTTATTTAGTATTTTTAACCGACGGTAAATGGAGGGGTTTGTTGATGGCGCTGATTTGTGGATATCATATTATATTATTTCGACGATCTCCGTGGCGGAGTGGCGTACACACCGGTTTTCAAGGTGTCGCCTGCTACGAGCTCCCGGGTTCGATTCCCGGACAGGTCAGTGTAGGAAAAATGCGTTTTTCTACATTTTCTCGGGTATGGGTGTTTGTGGTACCTTCGTTGTTTCTGATTTCCAAAATACGAATGCTTTAAATAGTTATTCAAATTGGGATCAGAACTATGTATGTGATGTTGTCCACATTATAGATATTTTGAAAAATTTTCGAGCACACCGAAACACTCAGTCAACTGCCATTAGTGTCTGTGGCCAAAACAGGCCTCTCTTTTCGCCATCGCTACGCTAGATACGCGGGTTGGCAATGGCAGTTTAGCCACGTGATAAAGAAAAGACAAGAATGCCCATCCTCTGGCAATACTTCTTCATATACTTTATTTGATATTTTAGCAACTTAATTGCACTTATAATATCAGTATATAAACTTGAAGAATTTTGTCTCAGGCGGGACTCGAACCCGCATCTCCTCGCATGCCGGGCGGGCGCCATACCATTAGGCCACTGAGACACTGCGACATGGCGCGAATTTTTCAAGCATATTCTTACGCTGTGAGCCAGCGTTGTTTCATCAAATGTTAGGAGTTTGCACCCTTAACACCCGAAAGAAACATCTTTGCAGATGTTTTGACAGTCAGTTAAGATGAAACAGCTATTTATATACTTTATTTGATATTTTAGCAACTTAATTGCACTTATAATATCAGTATATAAACTTGAAGAATTTTGTCTCAGGCGGGACTCGAACTCGAGTATAATACTCGTACTTCTTCAGTCGTGTCCTGCGACACCCAAAAGTAAAGAAAATATGGTTTTTACACTACATGGCGATTAATTCAAATAAAATTAATTATATTGACGAACTAAATACGCCTTCTCACTAAGCTGTAACCTCATTGTAAAATAGATATACAAACAACAAAGTATTTTTATAAGTATCGTATCGATAAGAGTAATGCACTCAGTAATCTATCGAGTAAACGTTTGTAAGAATGAATTGTTTGTGGTGCGATAACGCGCACTTGTATAAATAAACATTTCACTGTACCGTTTCTTTGAGATGGCCAGTGTTATTTTTCCGGAAACAAATAGAAAAAAAAAACCACCTCATTTCCGTCTAGTGGTATAAATATCTGGCCAAGGTCTCGGTTCGATCCTAGGCTCTAGTGTTGTTCAAAAGTTTTGAATTTTCGAACATTGCTCGGGTTTGTGATCATCAACCTTCTGTTAGCAAGCGTAGTGTTTATGCTTGTACCCATCATTGCTGTGGTAACTTGAATTCAATAATGGAGGCCTTTGTCATGCAATGGGATGATTATAGGTTTCTACTTTACAATCTATACAGGGTGAAATTTTAACCACTTTCCAAAATTTTTATGGGCGTTCGATATCGTATTTAGAGCCCATTTATGAAGTAAAAACTGTAAATCAAGCTTTCACCCGAAAATATTTTTCGCAATATAGTTTATAATTTTTACGGTCCTAGGCCTAATAAGGTATAAAAGGATAATCAAAAACGTATGAATACTATCGTAATGAATAAATGAGATGCGAATCGCGTAAAAAAAGTGTTGCTAGGCGGCCGTATCAAAAATTTTAGATTTTTGGCAGACATTTTCTAAGTGATTTATCTTGACATTTTTGTACTGGGCTATACCAAAAGAAAAAATACGTCATTTGTTTTTTGTCTCGTAGATTGATATATTAAAATTTGGAAAGTGGTTAAAATTTCATCCTGTATACAGGGTGAAATTTTAAACTATACTGCGAAAAATATTTTCGGGTGACAACTTGATTTACATTTTTTTCTTCATAAATGGGCTCTAAATGCAGTACTGAACGCCTATAAAAAATTTGGAAAGTGGTTAAAATTTCATCCTGTATATAAAAATCTATTGCTGTATCTATTTTGGTTTTGAAATGTTTGTCGTAGGCCAGGGAAGGTTTAAAAGGTGAGAAAATATGAAAAAAATTGGGAGTAAGACAGTAAAAACATTTTCACTTTCTTATATAAAATTTTCTACATCATTATTTTTATCAGTATATAAACTTAAAAATTTTGTCTCAGGCGGGACTCGAACCCGTATCTCCTCGCATGCCGGGCGGGCGCCATACCATTAGGCCACCGAGACACTGCGACACGGCGCGAATTTTTCAAGCATATTCTTACGCTGTGAGCCAGCGTTGTTTCATCAAATGTTAGGAGTTTGCACCCTTAACACCCGAAAGAAACATCTCTGCAGATGTTTGGGTCAGAGTGTCGCAAAGGGTGCGCTAAACCTAACCTAAATCTAACCTATTTCCAGCGCAATCGTTTCTGTCACTAAAAGTTTAGGACTTAGACCGTAGAGTTAAGGGGCGGGGGAGGGTGAGGGGGGCAGGGGGAAAAACCCCCCCACTAAAGTCAGGGAGGCGCGCGGTAAAAAAGTATTTTAATAGAATTTTGAGGTTGCGATTGCGCTGGAAATAGGTTAGATTTAGGTTAGGTTTAGCGCACCCTTTCGTACACTCCAACCGATGTTTGACAGTCAGTTAAGATGAAACAGCTATTTATATACTTTATTTACGACGACCTCCGTGGCGGAGAGGCGTACACACCGGTTTTCAAGGTGTCGCCTGCTCCGAGGTCCCGGGTTCGATTCCCGGACGGGTCAATGTAGAAAAAATATGTTTTTCTACATTTTCTCGGGTCTGGGTGTTTGTGGTACCTTCTTTGTTTCTGGTTTCCAAAATACGAATGCTTTAAATAGTTATTCAAATTGGGATCAGAACAATGTATGTGATGCTGTCCACATTTATTTGATATTTTAGCAACTAACTTAATTGCACGGGACTCGAACCCGCCTGAGACAAAATTTTTCAAGTTTATATACTGATATTATAAGTGCAATTGAGTTGCTTAAATATCAAATAATGTATCATTATTTTTACTCATTAATGTCGTTAGGATAGGTGATACGGAAACACCAGGTCATATAGTTTTAAATACAAAATGTTTGCTAGCGTTGCTATGAAACATAATTTGCAATCAGTGAAAGATGAATATCTTCACCAAACGTGCAGCCACTGAACATTTGCTCTTTTAACTTAGTTGAATTCATTTTTAAGTAATGTAGTGTCTCAATGTTTTCGTAGTATGTAAAGTTGGATTTGAACGGTAGGTATGTCAATGTGAGTCAATTTGAAGTGTATTTTTAAATGAGACCGTGTATCATCATCATCATCATCATCATCATCATCATCATCATATCAGCCGAACGACGCCCACTGCTGGGCATAGGCCACCCCAAAGGATCTCCACAACGATCGGTCCTGTGCTGTCCGCATCCAGCTGCTTCCCGCGACCTTGACCAGATCGTCGGTCCACCTTGTAGGGGGCCTGCCCACGGAACGTCGTTCGATACGTGTCTTTCAAATTCAATATATACTTCACGTTAAGAGGGTAGAGATATTATTGGTTGTTTGTCGTGTAAGTATTTGGTCACCTTGTCTGCTAAAAAATATCTGATGATGACTACCAGGAACCCTCAGACCCTTATAGAAAAGATGCTATATTATCCGGGACTCAAACCTGAGACCTCAGAGTTGATTCCTTGAAAGTCCTAAGTCACTTCACCACGAAATACGTTTTAACGTCCATTTGATATCAATAAAATTAAATTAAGAACTTAAAAAAAACTTACCTTGTATTAAAAGCTGTACAAGATAAGAAAGTTCAGTGTTATAATGAACTTTAAATAAACACATTAAAGAAGACTATACTTCGTATATTTGAACTTCAAAGAAGATATCAAAAACTTAATGATAAAAAGTTGCATTAATGTTCTTTGTATTAAACTAAATAGAACTCTTAATATTTTAGTGACAAAACATTATTTGTATCAACCCTGGAGTATATCAATGTTTATGTGAAGTACCGTAGTTATCATTCCCTCTCGGAGGGGGGTTGACGCATACGTCATTATAAGATTAATCACCACTCGAGTATGGAGCTGACTGGGAAAATATCGTATATATTGTTTTGTATAAAAATGTGCTGTGTGCTAAAGTGAGTGATGTTTTACTAAAATATACTTTGTGTACCAGAGCATGGGACAGCTGCTTAACAGGGTGATAGTAGGTACATTGAAAAAGTAACATATTCATAATATTAGATGTAACAAATTAATAGATTTTGACTATATTTTAGCAACTTAATTGCAGTTATTATATGAGTACCTATTTAAAATTGAAAAATTATGTGCTTTTCGTATAGCATGCCGCAGCCGATATGCATGTAGATGCGGGTTCGAGTCCCGCATGAGACATAATTTTTCAAGTCTTAATACTCTTATTAAATTTTTATTAAAAACGTCATTTCGCGGTTGGAAACCTGTGCCTAGCTGTGGCATATAGAAAGATAGATTAGGTAGGCTTAATACATTCGTGTCTGTGAAACCATGGAAATACACATACAAAATTTCAACCCTATCGATCAAGCTGTTTAGTAGTTGACATGCCGACAGTAGCGCCACCTACCGCGGTAAAAAGTAGTCTATGTTCATCAGGGATAATGTCTGTTTCTAATGGTAAAAGAATTTTTCAAATCGGTTCAGTAGTTTCGGAGCCTATTCAATACAAACAAACAATCAAATCCTTCCTCTTTATAATATTAGTATATATGTTACCGGCCAAACCCGATTTCAGGATAAACTAGTAATGTCCAGGCTAAACTAATTCATCCTACGTGCAATAGGACAAACTGTTATAGCCTAGGCTAAACTAGTTCGTCCTAAGCCCGATAGGATAAACCAGTTTAGCCTAGGCCAAACTAGTTTATCCTCATAGAAATACATACTCTTAGGATAAACTGGTATGGCCTAGTATACACATATACATAGAAAGACAAAATAAATAGGTAAATTGAATAAAATACCATTTAATTGAAAACAATCATTTTTATTCAAACGATAATGATTCTATTAAAAAATTAATAGACTCAGGCGTTACTTTGCGGAAATCCATAACTAATTATGGATTTAGAAAATTATTTTGCTAATGATTTCCGCTTGTTAATATACCGGCCTAGATACCTTCACCAAACTACCCGCACTAACACTGATTTGAGGAAGCACCTGCACCACACTAACACTGATTGAGCAAGCACTATTTCATGCAGGAAAACCGCCCGCCCTCCCTCAAAAATGCATGCAGTACAGTTAATACAATTATTAGTACCCAACACCAATATAATAAAAACCTCTTAGAGGTTTTTACTCAATTACTTTCGATTTTTTTTTTACTTTTTTTTACTTTTGATTGGGCTAAACCAGTTTAGTCTAGGCTATACCAGTTTATCCTGACAGAGTGAGTATTTTTATCAGGATAAACTAGTTTGGCCTAGGTTAAACTGGTTTATCCCATCGGGCTTAGGACGAACTAGTATGGCCTAGGCTATACCAGTTTGTCCTATTGCATGTAGGATGAATTAGTTTAGCCTAGGCAAAACTAGTTTATCCTGAAATCGGGTTTGGCCGGTAACATATACACAACTTCACTTCAATAATGTTTATTTTTCGTTACAGAGACGATGTCAGCAAAGGATCCCACTAACATTAGCATCCCGTCTGTGTTCGTCAGCGAGAAGGCGGGCATCTTGCTCGCCGACGACTACAATTACCTTAAAGGGTCAGTATTTACATCTCATCCACATTAATGGGACTTTTCATCTATCTATACAGTGCGTCAGTACCACGACGAACTTAAGGAGAAGCAAGGTCAGCTAACATACAAAAAAAATGACCTCTGTAAAAGTGTAATAGTATGTACTGTAGTGAAAAAATATGTGTTGGACTATCGCTGCACATAGCCCTTTAAAATTTGCTTGTTTCATAGAGATTTAAAAAAGTTATCACATCATTTATTTTTAACAATAAAAAAAGTTGTAGCTATTTCTTCGTAAGTAAGGGGCTCAGATTCACTAAATTCTTTGTAACAATTTTCAATGAAACTGCGTTTTTTTACGATGCTTAGCTCACAACAATACAAAACAGACGAAAAGAGTGTTTATTTAGATATTTTCTAAAAAAAGCAGTACTTATCTCGAAAACTATGACACTTTTACAGAGGTCATTTTTTTCTAACATACAAGACCCTTACACTTTGCTTCTCCCTAAGTTTAGCGTGGAACTTACAGGACACCCTGTATATCTAAAACTAGCTGTTGCCCGCGACTTCGTACGCGTCAATTTCTGTTATTATGATCGCGATTATTTTTGCAACATTTTTCACTGATGCTTCGCTCCTATTGGTCGCAGCCTGATGTTATATAGCCTAACTAAAGCCTTCCTCGATAAATGGACGATGAATCCAACTCAAAAATATTTTTTCAATTCGAACCAGTACTTCCTGAGATTAGCGCGTTCAAACAAACAAACTCTTCAGCTGTATAATATTCGTATAGATTTTCGTGTCACGTTGTTTGTCTGCGATGGAATCCTAAAATACTGAATATATTATTAGAAAGTTTGATCAAAGTTGAAAGATAGCATAGTTTATAACCAGAGATCGGATAATCGGATGCATATTTACCTAAGAAGCGGCTTCTTAAAACATGTATGTCGATCCCGAAATTCCCTGTATTTTTCAATACAAAAGTGCATTCCAGAACAGTCAACACTAGAACTTTAGGCAAATACGCATCCAACTATCCGATATCTATTTATAACTCAATTTATAGTCGCATTATTGTTTTATTGTAAATTATTTGTTTATTTTTTAACAAACTGTAAGCTCCATACGGTTCTAACAGGTGGCGATGCTTTCTCGAGACTCAAACTATCTCTATACTTTGGTCCAAAGCTGTTTAAGCGTAAAGAGGTAACAGTCAAATAGACACACTTTCTCATTTATGTGGCGCGTGGTGAGGAATCAGTAAGGCTCATCAGTGTTTATATACTCACAATAATTATAATAAAACTAGGTGTAACAAAAGTCTAAGGTAAATACTGCTTTTTTATAAGATCTGACTAAATACAATTTAATAGACAGAATTAGATCCATTGAAATAAAAAATATAAAAGATTTAGAAATAGTCAATAAAAAACCAGAATGGATTCCTTTTACTGCCTTTGATTTTAAAGCACAAGTAGATGTGTTCTCTTATTTGTTTTGTACAGTTACTACATAATGGTGAACGGCGACGTGCCGTTCGACATCAACACGCACCTGCTGCTGCCCTTCGCCGTGGTCGTCGCGCTCTGCCTCATCATCATCATCATATTTATGGTGAGCCATACATATCTCAACGATCGCATCAACACTTTAATTTTAATCTTGACTAGCTGTTGCCCGCGACTTCGTCCGCTTCAATTTCTGTTATTATGAACGCGATTATTTTTTAACATTTTTCACTGATGCTTCGCTCCTATTGGTCGCAGCGTGATGTTATATAGTCTAAAGCCTTCCTCAATAAATGGACTATCCAACACAAAAAGAATTTTCCAATTCGAACCAGTACTTCCTGAGATAAGCGCGTTCGAACAAAGAAACAAACTCTTCAGCTTTATATTAGTATAGATTACAAAATAATCTAGGTATTGCCTCTGACATGACGCGCGTGAATTTTGAATTTAGAACTACGGTTGTTCCCATTTTTAACCGTCTGACAAACTAAGCCCTGTTGGAGACCTTCGGGCGGCTTTAGGAACGTCCAACGGCATTTTTAACCGTCTGACAAACTAAGCCCTGTTGGAGGCCTTCGGGCGGCTTTAGGAACGTCCAACGGCTGGGTGATGTTGCCACAGCATCGCCCTCGCGTTCACACGCACTAGACCAGCGTGGTGGAACTAAGGCCTTAACCCCTCTCCTTATAAAGGAGAGAGACCCGTGCTCAACAGTGAGCGTAAACGGGTTGTTACTTTACACATATCTCAACGTAACTATCAACGATTGCATCAACACTAATTGTAATCTTGATAACAATAAATCTAGGTATTGCCTCTGACATGATTCGTGTGAATTTTGAATTTAAAACACCCCCATTCTTTATATTTTATCTATAAATAAATCAACGTGAATAACATGAGAAAAATTATTTTTGTTCCAAAGTAAGTTAGTATTTAAAGCACTTGTTTTGTAAAAACTCAGGAACTACAAAAGTACTACAAGCACCCATACCCTAAAAAAAAAATTGAAAATTCTTTTTTCTAATACTGACCCGTCCGAAAATCAACCACGGAGGTCATCTATGTTTTCCATACATCCGTATCCGTAGTTTTTACTCGTACTATCATATTATCAACGCAATCTCCTTTTTCATTCAATTTTGGGATGGGAAGGAGATGCCTTTTTCATTCAATTTCGGGAGGATTTCCTAAATAACAACTACACTATGTCCTTTCCCGTGCCATATCAGATTAACAGACCGACACACTATTGCGTTGAAAATATTAGTATTAGTAAAAACTATTGCTTCCTTTTTTCAGATAGTAAAATGCATAAAAGATAGACGTCGCGCGAGACGGCACCGCCTTCCAAATCGATCTCTGAAGAAGATTCCGATGTGCAAGTTCAGCAAGGGAGATCCTTACGAGACTTGCGCTATCTGCCTCGACGACTACCAGGAAGGAGAATGGCTGAGGGTACTGCCTTGTGCTCACGGTCAGTAGTAATCATGTTTCTGAAGTAAGACCAACGAGACGAGAGAAAATATAAACGAAATTTCACAGGCTCAAAACGTTTTTATTTATTTTTAAATTACTAGCGAACCCCGCGAACTTCGTATCGCCTCAGAATTGATTTTGACGTTTTAATGTCATATTCATCAAATATGGCGGAGTCAGAAAAAATGTATTGATTTAAAAAAATAAATTTTCCATTTATTAAATCAAATCTTCATCCATGTCTTGACGTACGTAGTGCGAAGTTTGAACCGTTCGTTCCGTTCGAGAAACGTTCAGTATCTCAACCGCTTTGCCACTGTGAACATAAAGACGCCAAGACCCCGTCTTCGCTCGTGCACTCTGAATAAGCACTTACTCTACAAAATCGAACGCCCCGTTGGTCTAGTGGTTTAAATACCGGACCCAGATGTCGGGGTCCCGGGTTCGATCCCCGCATCAGGCCACAAAAAGTTTCGAATTTTCGAACATTGTAAGTGGTGATTATGCCAGTACCCATCGTTGCTGTGGAAACTTGAATTCAGTGTTGCCTTTTCCCTGCAGGGGGATGATAATAGGCTGTTATTATGCTGTACTACAAAATCAATCGTATATCGTTGACAGCGTACCACTCGAAATGCGTGGACCCGTGGCTGACGAAGAACCGTCGCGTGTGCCCCGTGTGCAAGCGGCGCGTGCCCAGCGCCGGCGAGCGCGAGCCGCGCCCCGTGCGGGACTCGGACGACTCGGACGACGACGCGCCGCTGCTGGACGAGCCGCGGCCGCAGACGCAGGTGATGTAGCGGGGATCTGTCGCTGATGTCTCTAGCGTACCACTCTAACCGGACGCGCCCCGTGCGGGACTCGGACGACTCGGACGACGACGCGCCGCTGCTGGACGAGCCGCGGCCGCAGACGCAGGTGATGTAGCGGGGATCTGTCGCCGATGTCTCTAGCGTACCACTCTAACCGGACGCGCCCCGTGCGAGACTCGGACGACTCGGACGACGACGACGCAGGTGATGTAGCGGGGATCTGTCGCCGATGTCTCTAGCGTACCACTCTAACCGGACGCGCCCCGTGCGGGACTCGGACGACTCGGACGACGACGACGCAGGTGATGTAGCGGGGATCTGTCGCCGATGTCTCTAGCGTACCACTCTAACCGGACGCGCCCCGTGCGGGACTCGGACGACTCTGACGACGACGCGCCGCTGCTGGACGAGCCGCGGCCGCAGACGCAGGTGATGTAGCGGGGATCTGTCGCCGATGTCTCTAGCGTACCACTCTAACCGGACGCGCCCCGTGCGGGACTCGGACGACTCTGACGACGACGCGCCGCTGCTGGACGAGCCGCGGCCGCAGACGCAGGTGATGTAGCGGGGATCTGTCGCCGATGTCTCTAGCGTACCACTCTAACCGGACGCGCCCCGTGCGGGACTCGGACGACTCGGACGACGACGCGCCGCTGCTGGACGAGCCGCGGCCGCAGACGCAGGTGATGTAGCGGGGATCTGTCGCTGATGTCTCTAGCGTACCACTCTAACCGGACGCGCCCCGTGCGGGACTCGGACGACTCGGACGACGACGCGCCGCTGCTGGACGAGCCGCGGCTGCAGACGCAATTGATGTAGCGGGGATCTGTCGCTGATGTTAATCGTTCTAATCTCAGAGTGTATTTCTATTTAAAGCACTAGTATTGTGGAAATCAGAAACAACGAAGGTACTACAAACACCCAGACTCGATTGAATTTAGAAAAACGTTTTTTTTTTGTCTTTATGTACCCTTCGAGAATTGAACCCTACCACGGATCAGGTGGCACCTTGACCACCTTTTAAACCGGTGTGTACGCCACTGCCACGGGGGTCGTCAAATAATTGTTGAAATATTCGTTACAGGGCGGCACGTTCTCTGAGCAACGGGAGAACCCGTTCACCCGCGCCGCCAGACTCATGTCCCGACTGAGGCAGAATCGCCCACCGCAAGACCCTGAGGTGAGTTTAAGATAAGATCCCGCCATACAACGACCTTCACTTAGCTGGTTATTGGATGAAAAGTATTTTATATTCAACTAGCTGTTGCCCGCGAATTCGTCCGCGTTAATTTCTGTTATTAACTTATTATCATCGCGACTATATTTGCAACATTTTTCACTCACAATCCTATTGGTCGCAGCATGATCTTACATAGCCTAAAGCCTTCCTCGATAAATGGACTATGCATTTTTCAATTCGAACCAGTACTTCCTAAGATTAGCGCGTTCAAACAAACAAACAAACAAACTCTTCAGATTTATAATATTAGAATAGATTAAATTTATGCCAATAAATACAGGGTGTAAAAAAACTAAACGCAGACCCTGAAGTTACGCAATCTGTAAAGCAAACCAAGCCATATTACAAAATATTATAGCTGGGAAATGATTTTTATTTATGGGGCTCAAAAAAATATTATAATTCGTATCGCGCAATGTATAGCAGCAGTAGCGTAGGCCGCTGCGCTGGAGATGGCTGCTAAGTTCAAAAGTCGTCCGCGCTTAGCCGTACATTGCGTATTGTAATTAATAAAGCCTTATTGTGAACGAAATAATAAAAATAGGTATAAAAACTTTTTAAGTTAAACGGTTTTATGTTAAACATACATTGCAATGTTTAAGATAAATGTACTAAAAACCAAAAAATAATAAAATAGATACAGTCGTGGGAATTATAAACATATGCATAGACTAGACTAAAATAAAACCGTGGGGTCTAAAATAAAGATTCGATAATTTGTAGACAATTGACGTGTCCCACGGTTTTATTTTAGTCTAGTCTATGCATATGTTTATAATTCCCACGACTGTATCTATTTTATTATTTTTTGGTTTTTAGTACATTTATCTTAAACATTGCAATGTATGTTTAACATAAAACCGTTTAACTTAAAAAGTTTTTATACCTATATTTATTTTCTAGTTTTTAGTTTTTATTTCGCATTCTGTTTAATTCATTTTGTAGAGGCCGACATCTTGGATTTTAATTTTATATAGTACATTGTATTATACTGGTTGAGCACTTTCATTTGATACCCATATTGATGGGATCGATAAAACCTACGTTATCCGCCATTTTGTAGCGGCCGCCATCTTGTATTTCAATTTTTTATAGTATATTGTATTCTGCTTGTTGAGCCCTTTCATTTGATACCCATATTGATGGGATTGATAAAACCTACGTTATCCGCCATTTTGTAGTGACCGCCATCTTGGATTTCAATTTTTTATTGTATATTGTATTCTGCTTGTTGAGCCCTTTCATTTGATACCCATATTGATGGGATTAATAAAACATAAATTATCCGCCATTTTGTAGCGGCGGCCATCTTGAATTTATAATGATAATGAATAAACATAATTGTATTGTCACCAAAATCCAAAGTGTATACAAAATTTCAGATTAATCGGTTGACAGGAAGAGGGTGAAATTTGAACTACTAAATTTGACCCAAGAATAAAACAAACGGGGTGAGCTAAATAAAACCGTTTAAAAACAACCACTATGTTTGTATGAAGAAAAGTTTTTAAGTATCCTTTGGCAACAGTTTTTGTAATAAAATGGAAAACAAAATTGTGACTTTGACCCTCAATATCTTCGGAATCAGCTGTTTCCCAGATATGGTCCTAAAGAGGAAAATGATCCTAATGATGAGGACAATACGTCGTTTTCGGATCTGCGTTTGGTTTTTTTACACCCGTTATATCACAAATGGGTTGACTGAAAAAATTCAGTCCAGAGTAGAATGTTTAAAATTCGACAACCGAATTTCTGGACTGGTTTTTCGCATTCAACCCTATACCACCGTATTCATAATTAAACAATATATTTTTTCATTTAACTTTGTTTAGTTAACCAGGGGCCCTTTTCAGCTATTTCAATCGCAGTTCGATCGTGATTGAATTGGACGATTTTGACATTTAGCCCATACTAGAACTGTCAAAAACCTGCAATTCAATTACGATTGTGATACGATTTGGTTACGCGAATTAGGGGACAGATCCGGTGCAAGTTACTAGTATCGATTTACCTGTTTATACCTGCCTACTCAAGAGTTGTGACGGGAAAAAAAATGACAACCTAACGTTTCTATATTCTATGGGCTTCATACTTTCGATTGGTATGGAATTTGTCTATTAACGAAACCAGTGAAAAGTAAAAATAAAAAAATTAACCTTTTAACCGCTGGACGTTCTGTCACGTGCCCCTAGCGTCACAGCCCTCATCAACTCTATAAAATTAGTGATGGGCATCATCTTAGCGATAATTTTATTTTAAGATGCGTTTTGGTGAAAATACCCTGTATATATTTGCAAAATAAAATGTTTTTAAACAAATAAGAATTGCACACAATCATTTCTAGTCTAACCAACAAATATGAGATTGCCTAAAACATAACTTATTTTAATTTTAATTCTGCAGAATATCGATTCTCGCAAGCCCTATTTGACCTTGAAGTGGTGGTTCGTCATGTATAGTTGACCCTGGCGCTGACAAAAGCGTTGTTTTTAGTTGTTTTAGTGTATTAGTTGTTTTTATGTAGGTAACTCGATCATAATCATTTCGATATTTCGGTTTTAAAAGTATGAATGGAGGAATACCTACTACTATGATATAAACTTGAAAAATTAGATATACTGATATTATAATTGCAATTTGATTGCTAAAATATCAAATAAAGTATATAAATAGCTGTTTCATCTTAACCGACTGTCAAACATCTGCAAAGATGTTTCTTTCGGGTGTTAAGGGTGTAAACTCCTAACATTTGATAAAGCAACGCTGGCTTACAGCGTTAAGAATATGCTTGAAAAATTTGCGTTGAGTCGCAGTGGCTCGGTGGCTTAATGGTATAGCGCCCGCCCGGCATGCGAGGAGATGCGGGTTCGAGTCTCGCCTGAGACATAATTTTTTAAGTTTATATACTGATATTATAATTGCAATTTAATTGCTTAAATATCAAATAAAGGAGCGTTTTAACATTAGAAACTTGCTTTAGTTTATAAAGAGCATAAGAAAATTGTTTTTTTTTTTATTACATTATTAATATGAGGTTTCCATGTCAGCTTATTATCTATAGTCAAACCTAAGAATTTATTAGTGTCTACCTCTTTAATTGAGTTCTCAGTGTAGCTGATGTCTAAATTTAAAGGATCATTATTTCTTTGTTCAAAGTTAATTCGTTTTCGTTAGGTTTGTCATTATTTTCAAATTATTAAATGTCAACCATTTAATTAGAGATCGCAATGTATTATTTATGTTAATTTGAATATTTTCCTGATTATTATAGTTGAATAAAACGGTACTGTCGTCAGCGAAAATAGTAATGTGATGATTGACTACATTAGATAAGTAATTTATGTAGACAATAAAAAGGAGAGGTCCCAGTACACTTCCTTGTGGTACTCCATAGTACACTGGCCTTTCTTTCGACCTATAAATTTTAGTTTCACCAGTCTCGGTGTCAATTTTGGTAATAAGAGTGATTTGTTTTCTATTAGATAAGTAACACTCAATTAGTTTTAAGGCGTTACCTCTTACTCCATATCTTTCTAGTTTATTAAGTAAAGTACCATGATGAATACTGTCAAATGCTTTAGACATGTCCATAAATAGCGCTATTGTAGGATTTCGTTCAAGAACATTTTTTATGACCCTCTCTAAAAATTCGTAAGCGTATTGATGTTTTGAAAATATGCTGTTGTTTTAAAAAAAAACTGTTTTTGAATTTTTTATATATAATGTATTCTATTATCTTTGAAAATATTGAAATTATTGTAATGGGGCGATAGTTATTTAAAAGATATTTGTCATCCTTTTTGAATATTGAAATAGTAATTGCCAATTTCAATCTTTCTGGAAATGTCCCTTGCTCTAAACATAAATTTATTATGTTTCCTACAATTTTCATAATCTTAGTAGAAATGTCATCAAAACCTACACTGTTGGTGTTTTTAAGTGAATTTATAGATTTAATAACATCCAGAGGAATAATTGGAGTCAAAATAATTGAACTACGCTGACTACTTAGAATATAATTAGGTTTTGGTTTGTCATTATCGGCTGTCTTTGATATATTTGTAAAAAAAGTCATTAAACGAATTTGCTATTTCTGTCGGTTCAGTCACCTCCTCATTATTATTGATTACTACATTTGTTATCGGTTCCTTAGGCAAGCTATTGTTATACTTATTAATTATTTTCCAAGTTGCTTGAGACTTATTTTTTGACTATATAATAGCTATAATAATCATTCATTTACTATAGTTAACAAAAATTGATTTATTTATTGGTGATGGAGTTAGACGATATTGCCAAAGGAGTTGACGTCGTTTTTTACTACAGGATTTAATGCCCTTAGAAATCCATTTCGGTTTATTCAAAGTGAAAATTTTGACTTTGATTTTCGTAAAGCATAGGTTATAAAAAAGTGTTAACAGGTCGTGGAATGAGTTGAATGCTTTATTTGGACAGTTTGTCTCATATGCTTCATTAAAGCTTAGGCTATTGATGCAGTTTTTAAATTTTCTTATATTATCATCAGAAAAATCGCGATGGTAAATATACCAATGCTTCAGCCGACAAGTTTTTTTTGACAGGAATCTTAAGAGTTTGAGCAGAGTGATCGGAAAATGCTAACTTTATGACTTGTCCTTTTGCACCACGAATATTATGCAACATGTTATCTAGGCATGTTTTACTGCGAGGTCTATCTAGTAGGTTCTTAAAATTGTTATTTTGTGTTGTACTTAGATAGAAGCTGTTAAAAGTCTCTGGATATTTTATTATTTTCAAGCACGTCTATATTGAAGTCACCGCATATAATTAATCTAAAATTGCTCTTATAACTAAGAAATCTTAATATGTTATCAAGTTTATTGAAAAATAGAGCCATTAGTTCTGATTTTGATCGAGGAGGTCTATAAATACAGACTATGTAGATCTTATGTTGTGTTAATTGATTGCCGAACATTCAATCACACCGGGTATCGATTGGTTAATTACACTGCCTAAATATTCGTATTCATGATTGATTTTAATAAGAATGCAAGATCCACCATTGCGCTTTTCCCTGAAGTAGAAGAACGCAAGTTTATAGTTGCACATATTGAGGCGATGTACATCGCTAACTATCATGTTGTGTTCTGTTATGCATATAATATCAATTGGTGTACACGCGTCATTAAAATTTTCTAAGTTTACCATTAATATCGATGGCCTTATCACGAAATCAGATTCGTGATAAGGCCATCGATATTTTGATGAAGGATATGTAAATAATTATATACGAAATAAATGATTCGATCTATTGTAGCTTGATTTAGAATTACTCTCAATGGTTATATTGCACTCAGCTTGTGGTCTCAAAGGAAATGATTCAAAATCAATGAGAATTTTCTTCATAATAGTCTTAAAAATACGAACAAAGCAGCAATACACCAAAACCACAAGATAAAAGGAATGAATATTTTTCACAGCTCGTATGTGCAGAACTCCAGGGCGTCTATCCTTGTATGCGTACCCCATGTTACGTAAAAATTTTAAATTTGTTGAACAACATTAAAAATAACCACACCATTGAAATAGAACTGACGCACACAGAAATTAACTGAGATGTGATTAAGAGTCTAAACGTAGCTTATCTTGTTAAAGTCCATGACACTATACTCATTAAATACTATTTATTTTTTAATTAAGAATTATTTTCAAATATTTGATCAGCTTAAGTCACTCATAATATTTGTCTATTGCTATATCACACCAAAACTACAAAATTCTTATAACTTAAGCTTATCTTATGATAAAGTATTAAAAATTGTTTAATTTCAAATATCTTTAATTAGTTCGGAGTAGTAGAAGAGGTAGTCCGGGTTCGATTCAGCCACCACCATATTTAAGTCTGATGCCATAACAACAATGCTACAGTATTGATTGTGTTCCGGCAGCTAAGATAGCTAATGCCTCTGTGGTTAGGGTTCCAGGCGAAGTTTCCATCTTACGACTTTATTATCACTTTCCACTTGTAGGATCAAGATCAACAGCAAAGTGCTATTGCTGTTGTCAATAATAAAGAAACAAGGTGCCTACCTAAGTTGTTGTTACTTACTTTAAAGTGTACCACGTGACCAATTTATCATTATTTAATGATTGTGTATCTGAATATTAAGAATGTTGATTTGAAGTTTATTTAGGAACAATTTTATTTTTCCTCTAAAATGTGCATTGAAGAGACTAACAGATGTGATTATATTTTACAAATAAAACAATTATTCAAACTAGTTACTTTTTTTATGATACTCAATACTGCACGAACCCACACAAAGATAAACATCACATCTTTACACATAAATCCTGTTACTTTTCTTTCTTTCTTCAGTGCACATATTCTGCAGCGCTGGGTTTTTCCATTAGGTATTGTCATTGACTTGTAAATATATATGGACCAGCCATACTTACGAAAATAGCGTGCATACCTATTCTTAAAGCTGGAACAAAACATGGCGGCAGTCCCTAGTGTTGTAACTTGCTGACTATTCTAGTAACAGTTTTATTATCGATATCTATGCAAACCATTAATTTTAAACCATTTATACGTCTTCAATAAAAGGCGAAGGTTATAATGTGAACTGATTAAAACTATTTCAACATAATAACCAGGAAACTAATATTTGGTGGCACGGCATGCATCTACATGATATCTTTTTCACAGGGTAAACCTTATGTGGTCGTCTTGGCATGAAATATTTTTGGTAGGATTACTATTTTCGTGAGTGTTTGTGTCGTTTACATCAAACGGAACGACGGATTCAATAAAAAATAAGTATTAACCGAGACACTACTAACTACTTAGTACCTGAACATAAAATTAGATCACATTCTGAAATTGGCTCATTACGAAAAGTAGTTTTTTTCATTAATGGCCGAGTTAGGATTGGGTTGAATAGATAAAAAACATGTTTTCAAAAGGCAGAATTATTTATTCATTCCTGAACAAAACTAATTTAGTGTAAAAGTTTCTGTACGAAACTTTGTCTGACAATTTTTTTGCATAGTATCGGAACCTTAGATCAATATATGTTTTAATTATTGCTTTGATAAGCAGCAGTCTGTGTATAACATTGTGTTCTGAATCTTGAGGTACACACAGCATATTATCAACATTATAATATTCAGTTAGAAACTTGAAAATATATAAATAATAATTTTCTTGTTTTATCTGTTTCGCCAAATGGGGTTTGATTAATTTTTCTGTTTTTTTTATAACATCCAAAACCCCTGCAGTAGAATACAGAAGCCCACCGTGTGATTTCTGAAATATGAGGCTCTTTGTGTTTTCCTCTCCAGTTACTAAAGCGAGACAGGTATCACATTTTATTTCCCGTGATAACTTTCGAGTGACAAAACCGGCAACGTATTCCAAGACACTTTGAGTGTACTCGTCGATCTGTATTGAAGATAAATAATCGATATAAGTATCGTAAAGATCACTGTCTTCTTTTTTTATTTGGACGAAATCCTGTCTTTCAGATAATTCATTGATAGATTTCACTGGGTTCTTGCTTGAGCATGTCAAAATATAAATTTGCTCTAAAGGTACGCAGTTTCTCACGCCACCCTCTCTAATCTCAGCACGGATCAACAATTTTTTGTACGCGGCGCGAAACTGAACGGCACTGGGGTTATTGTTAAAGCCTCCTCTGGCTCTTATTGACGAGAAGAACAGCTCCAAATGGTCTTGACTAATTTTATATAGCGATACATATTTAATAATTTTTGTATCCTCTACTAAGTGCTCATACAGTGCCAGTGCACTCTTCATATTTATTTGACCGATAAAACCGGTTTTACGCCGTGATTTTACTATCGCTTCCCCCGTTAGTAGTGACAAAGTATTAATGTAGTCAGTTGCACTTTCAAACAATGCCTTTATAAAACCAATATTTTGCGGACACATGGCTTTCTTCCACCCTGGTGGGCGGACCGAGTGGCTGTTCAGTACGTCAAAGACGTTATTCATAATGTTTATGAAGTTCACAGTTCCACTGCAATCTTCAAACGCTTTAATTTTTAATTTATCGCGACAATATTCAAGCGCCTCTGCTACAGAGTTACTAAACAACTGAGTCGCAAGTTTGACTTTCATTTTTTGCTTTTGAAATAAAATATGCGCTTTGCTTATTTTCGTACCCAGATGGAGACCTTTATCGTCTTGGAGATCTAAAAGGAGCTTAAGATATTTGAAATCATTTTCTCTCCCCATTGCACGGTGATTCACGCTCCGTACTAAGGCGGCCAAGAATACTTAACTTCAAAATAAAGTGGTTTTCTTTATTTTATACGTTAAAATATGTTAGAATAAACACAAATAATTGAAATTTCAACATAATTAAGACATTTTGCAACACAAATGTCTACTTTCAGGTGAAAAAAATGTCTCATAGTAATTTAGTTTTAGACAAAAAAATCTAAAACATTTTATACTGCGACTTTTAATGTTAAAATGTGATAATGGTTATTTATATTAATAATAACCATAAAGGTATAAAATAAAATTGCAAGAAAACATAGAATTAATTTTATATACATAACAATTCCAATTTTAAACACAAAAAATAATATTTTAAATACATAACAAATCCAGTGCACATTTTGATAGGGCATCTTTTTTTAACTCTTAACTTATGTAGACTTGATATGAGAGGGTCTGAATGAAGAAGAAGCCTGTCGACCTTCTTGTTGAAGAATGAGGTAAACGAAAATCAGTTCGCTCAACATCAATATTTTCGACATAATTCAACCAATCAGAGTGCTTTTCTATTAATTTAGGTTTAGTTCGATTTGCTTTTGCCCATAAAAAGGAAATTCGTGCACATACATTCTTAATTTTACCACTTAAAGTCTCTAAATCAATATTTTCGACGTTATCCGCTAGGCACGAAGTTTCGATCAAATTGTTAAGAACATGATAAATTTTTTTTCCTTTGAACTACCCTTTATAGAGTGCCAAAGGTCAAATATCATCATCCTCAAAACGGAACATTTAAAAATTTTACCTAAACAACATAAAAATAATATTTAAAAAATGATTTATTTTCAATACTATCGAAAAGCATACATTAATACCCCTATAACTTAAAAAAAGGCAAGAAGCGGCAGTTGAAACGTATATGCCCTTATCAGGGACAGTCTCTTCTACTTAAAAAAAAATTCATGGCATTACTAGGCATTTCAAAAGTTACAAGTCTAATTGAAATAGAAGTTTAGGATTTTTTTTTCGTAAAAAGTGGGTCTCTAAAAAAATTAAATAAAAATAAACCGAGCAATATAAAAAATAAAAATGGTTGATAATAAAAGTACATACCTTGTTCTTGAACCTCCCTATTATCACCACACTTAAACACTTGATTTGGCACAGTAACACTCAATAACACAGTGATTAACTTTCGATGACTCATACGTCGCGGTAATTAGACTCGAGATGCGCTCACTTCCGATGCACAAAAGTGAATGAAACCTTGACCTAATTACATTACTATTTATAGTTTTTGATAGCTTGGTTACTAGTGAATAACCTAGGGACATCATCGGACTGGGATTAGACAGTGACATTTTTGGATTTTTGGCCTATGGATGAATCACCGTGCATTGCGTCGATGAAAATCCTCAATTCACCAAAGGCATTTCTAACAAATTTAATGGCATGGCAGGGATCGATAAAAACTTGTATTGGGCTCTCATTTTCTTTAAAATTGGTTAGTGTTTGGTCCTTCAGGACATTGCAGCCAAGTGATGTGAACATGCTGAAGTTCCCGGCCAAACCATCACAAGTGACTGCTGTCCGAACAAGTGTGGTCTTTTGCTCTCCGGAAAGTGATACTATAAGGAAGTATCCGATTGGCAATTTCCATGATCCATTAAGAGCAGTCAGTAATATACTATACTAGACACTGAATAGCTTCGTCCAGACTGTCATTATCAATATCTTGACCGCAGTCAACACGACTATAAAATTTCATTGCTCTTGGATCCCAGGTCAAACATTTCCTGATAGACATCTCATTCAATGTCAGAGCACAAATCACAGGGTGGATGCTTTCATTCACTTTTTTCTTTAATGCCTCAAAAGCTTCTTTCGTAAAGCCAGGTTCAGCATTTACATTTTGGTACCACTTACTTTAGAGTCCGAGGGTGTGGCAAACATGTGTTGTAGGTATTTCGTATGAAATTGTAGGCTTTGGCCGAATAAAAGTGGAGGGTAAGGGCAAATTTCCTTATCTCTTCATTATACTTTTTTTCTAAAGGCAATCCTTTAGACTTTGCAATTTGCCTCTTCAAAAAATCTTTTGGCCCCGCACATGCTTCCAAAATAATAGATTCTTCATTATCGATTCTACATCAGACTGAAAGTCAAATTTACTCTGAGGGTCGAGCGGCTGGTTTCCCGCCATAATGTGAATTTTAATTCATTTGTGGTGAGAGTACCAACCGAACATCTGTCGACCTTCGTGAAAGAAGATTTTTGGCCTAGAGGTGTTTTGTTTCGACGATTCCGCGGTCGGATACCTGACACTGCATTGCGCAACACGTCGCCGCCTTCTCTACGTGTATTAGACAGTAAATAGTATTTTTTTTTGTTGTGTATATTATGTATGTTAGACTTTAAGGTATATATTGTATGGGCCTTTTGTTGCCTGATTTAAATAAATAAATAAAATAAATAAAATAATTTATAAATTTTCTTTTTTGAAGATCTTCAATCACATTACAAAAATGGGCAATCTTTTTATCACGTCTCCTTACCCTTTCATTTAAACTTCTTACTTTCCTTTTTAACAAAGTACACTTTTCTGAGAGATGTTTTATTTTTTTATTTTGCTGTCGTATCTGAAATAGATAATATTGTTTATGTTGATCAATGAGGAAATAAAAAATAAAGCGATAAATATAAACTTTTATGAAATTAAACTGATATGTTATTAATCACTGAGCGAGCGTAATGTGTACATTTTTCAAATATACCAAAATAAAGTCTAAAAATAAATATTAAATAAAATCATTGCCTTCCCAGGACATTTACATAAAATAAGGTAAAAATCAAATGTGTCCTCACCTTCGCAGATGCAGAATGTTGTAAGTTTAAAGTTGTTTTTATTTGATTTTGCTGATTGTTGACTGCAAGAGGCTGAAAACAAATAAAAACATTAATTCAAATTGACCTTGCAATCCAGACATAGTTTCAAATACTAATACCGGCAAGGTTTACATTTTCAATTAAAAGTAACATTTTTAATTAATTTTTTTTTTAAAAGTACCTTAATAATTAAAGAAAGATAAAACTTATTAAATATTACATATCCTCACCATGGCAGATGATGATGTAGCATCTTCTGGATTTTGTTGCTCATAGTTCGAACAGACTTGATTAGGCTGAAAAAAAAAGCAGTTAAAATTAATATAAAAATCAGTGGAATATGTTTTCATTATGTCTTATTAGGGCCGATTTTCTAATGGTCAGGTAAAACATAACAGATTGAAAAAATATTACAGGTGACGGATTCAAATATTTCTTATCAGACTATTGAAAAATCAGTCCTTAATCATACTAATGAAGAAATTTCAAATATGTAGGTGTGAACTTGGATAAAATTAATTGTATATAGTAGTTATTAACTTTTATTAAAAGTTAATAACAAGACAAAAATATTCATAATTTCATCGTAGGGATAGTTGATTTTACCTCTTGTAACATCATTTTACGAAAAGTTCTTACCAGAGGGAAAGGTAGAGGCACTGCACCATCACGTAATCGTATTACATTGAGAGTTCTGTTGAAGCTACTTTCGTCGAAGTGCATTGAGCAAACATATAGTATTTTATAGCGCGGGTTTATGTTTTCCTGACCAATAATCTCTAGCCATTTTTCCTTAAAAATTTCGTTTACAGGAAATCTGCAGGCAGAACAAAACACATTAAAGGAATTATAAGCTGTGTAAACTATATCGACATGTTTTATAACGTGTCACATCACATTCACATCATTATGTATTCGAAAGAAATCAATTAAGTTGTGATCATTTAAATAACACACGAAATACAAAAAAACACAATCACAACTTCGTCATTTTCTTTAATAATATCATTTTGTTAAATCACTGTACACGATTACTTAGTAAATTTTTTAGAAATAGAATAAAATGAATCATAACCTATGAAGAGTCAATGAAGGTTGATTTTTGTTTCTTCTTGCACCACACTGTTTAACACAACACGAAGGCATGTTTGTCTCTTTCGGGGAAACGTTCTAAAAGCCACAAAGTTATGCATTCGGCGTTATAAATGAGAAAAATATGCAAATATTTAGTTTTCAACCATATTTTGACAGAAGATCTACCTCAAACATGGAACTAAACATGGCGATACCGGTCACGCGTCAAAAAGCTCGTGACGTCTCATAAAAGTGTTGCCAAAATGAGTACTAAGCAAGTGTTATCTCTTTTTACATATGTCATCATCGACTAGTTAAAAAGAGACAAACATACATTTGTCATGAATGTATCGATTTCATGTATATTTGTATAAGTAATTTTTGATATAGATCAATAGGGCGCCTCCATAGTTTGTTACAGCTCAGTGGGTATTGTTACTGGAAAATGTTTTAGTACATTTGGAGACATAAACCGGCATGGATTTTTTTGCACTTGGCGCGATGTCGAGGGAACTGGCTGAGAGTCAAGTAATTTATTTTTAGTAATAATCTGTCTAATTAATTCTAGATGAAATTCACTAAAAGGCTTTTTGGGATAACCTTTTATCTTTTTATATGCATAATATGCATTCAATATATGCATATCCATCACACTTCCGGTACCATCTCCTGGTTTTTTTAATGCAGGTTAATGAGCTGATCAACATGTCCGCGGTATCAATTATACCCATATTATCTGTGTAATCCAGTACGCACGCAGGTTTTAATATGGGCAATCCCGTTGCTCTGTTCTCTTTGCTTGAAGGTACGATGCTCGCGTCATGTGAAGTACTAATCATCGTCACTGCTTTTTTGTCTCGCCATTTCAAGGCCATCAAAGACAACGAATAAAATGCCTCCACTTCACCTCTTTTTAACTTATTGAATTTTGGAATATGTTTTCTGTTTTTTCTAACAGTACCACAAACATAAGTATCTTCGTCTTTTAATTTCTTGAAAAGATTAGGACTCGAATACCAGTTATCAACATAAAGGTGTCGGTTAGAAGACAAGTAATCTTTAATGAGTGTCATTACTACTGACCCGCTAACTCCTAACTCCGCTTCACACCCGCAGTACATAATAAAATCAATTATAAAGTTTGTCTGTACGTCACATAAAATAAACAACTTAATAACAAAACGCTTTCTTTTCTTCGGCATGTATTGTTTTAGTACAAGCCGGCGTTTGAAAGGGACTATACTTTCGTCTATACACAGTTATTGGTGCGGTGTGATGGCTTGTTTAAATTTTTTGCGAGCGTGTTCAATTACGTAATTAATTTTGTGAAGGCCGAGGGCCTTTCATTATTATCGAAAGCATCTGTGAAATGCACCATTGCCATTATAAGGCAGAACTTATTTCTGCTGAGAACTTTATGAAATATTGGAGAATGTAACAATGGATCCGTGGACCAGTGTTCCTCGATACTGATCCTTTTGTTCCTAGGAAACAACAAAGAAACCGCGATAAACAAATATAATATATACTTTATTTGATATTTTAGCAACTTAATTGCACTTATAATATCAGTATATAAACTTGAAAAATTTTGTCTCAGGCGGGACTCGAACCCGCATCTCCTCGCATGCCGGGCGGGCGCCATACCATTAGGCCACCGAGACACTGCGACTCGGCGCGAATTTTTCAAGCATATTCTTACGCTGTGAGCCAGCGTTGTTTCATCAAATGTTAGGAGTTTGCACCCTTAACACCCGAAAGAAACATCTTTGCAGATGTTTGACAGTCAGTTAAGATGAAACAGCTATTTATATACTTTATTTGATATTTTAGCAACTTAATTGCACTTATAATATCAGTATATAAACTTGAAAAATTTTGTCTCAGGCGGGACTCGAACCCGCATCTCCTCGCTGGCTCACAGCGTAAGAATATGCTTGAAAAATTCGCGCCGAGTCGCAGTGTCTCGGTGGCCTAATGGTATGGCGCCCGCCCGGCATGCGAGGAGATGCGGGTTCGAGTCCCGCCTGAGACAAAATTTTTCAAGTTTATATACTGATAAATATAATATAAATGATTAGCGCCAACATCACTCCAATCGCAAGTTCTATAATGTTCTCTTAAATCAACTCGTCTAATGTAGTACTGGTAGAACCTATTCGTACAACGCGTGTTTTTGCACATTAATTCTCCATCAGCAAAATGTTCGAAGAATTCAAGTTCACTCCAGTATCTCGTCATCTCTTGAGTAAAACCGGCGGTGAAGTCATCAAGCGGTTCTACAGTTGGGGAAGTTGACCAGCTCCATGCTGATTCGTCGTTTGGTACCTGAGCAATAAAAATAATAAAAGACATTAAATACGGGTTAGATACTCGGTGGTTTTTCATGTCCTAAAAAAAAGCAACAAAAACCATACATATCCCTCTCGGACCGGCGCTTAAACTACAAGTAAATTTGTAATTTTGAACTAGGATCCTATGTAATATGGGGCCGTAGATTACGATTCTGCTATAATTTTCTAGATTTTCCGCCGCCATCTTGGAAAATTCATGTACCAACAATTTGTATCAAACTGGGCCCTTCATACAATTGTGAGGATCTCAATTGTGTCATACTAGGCCCTTCATTTCCTACGTACGATCGTGGGTGTCACAGTTATATTAAAATAAGCCCAACGCCTCCTTTTTTACGTTTTTTTGAAAAGAGACCAAGGATGAAATAAACATGAAAGTTACAAAAATATTTATTATAAATCACAAACACAACTTTGTACTAGTTATACATCTACATATATAAAAATGAATCCCTATTTCCCTTGGTCATCGCATCACGCGTGAACGGCTGGACCGATTTTACTAATTCTTTTTTTGTTTTGTTTGTCATTGTCAGGAGAATATGCTTATGAAAGAAAAAAATAAGAAAATTAAGCGGGAAATAAGAAAACCTAATCACCATACTTAATTATTTGTAATGTAACCTTTATCGCTACTGACAATTTAAACTTTTTTAGCGAATGGCGTTTGACATAACATTGACAGAATGCGTGCTGCAAGTATCGTCAAATAGGGGGTAAAAAAACTGAATTTTGCACATGGCCAGTAATTATGTCGCCTGTTACCGTGTCGAAATCCCATCAAAACTATTTATATACCCGTCAGAAAAAAAAAACAATAAATAATGTTGTATATCATAAAGCATAATAAACAATGGGTTTTTTTTTTATTAAGGCATATTTTCGTAACCAATATTCATAGTTAAGACAGGACAACGTCTGTCAGGTCCGCTAGTTAATAATAATCAACAATGAGATCAACTTTAACATGAGATGAGATCAATATTCTCAAAGATTAATAATAAGTATTAATTTGATTCAGTCTTTGTTGTGAAAATAAAAAAAAAACAAATTCTATCTTTGTTAAGGCACAAGTAAATATCACACTTTGAGCAACGACAACGACTGCGACTAGTGCAGTCAGGAGCACGACAGCAACGTTCAGAGTGTCAAAGACTAGCCAATGGTTAAATCCGTCGTACTGTCGATCGACTGTGGGAAGGGACTTCACTCTGTATTTTGAAGTGGTTGGCATGTCAGCAAATTCCAGATCATCCCTTGGTCTCTTTCTTGGGGGTCCATTCAGAAGGTGGTCACTTATAGATAACCGGAACGCCAGCAAATCCATGATATCTTTAGTTTTGCGATTATTGGCTCTGCAGTCAGCACGGTACTCAAACCAAGAGTTTACTATAGCCAGGTCGAACATGTGGATGATCAGCTTCAGAGGCCACTTTCTGGTTTTACGCCATGTTCGATAAGCCTCCATCATCTGGTCGCAAACATCAACACCACCCTATAAATGAGTTGTAATTTTTCACTATGGCTCTACTTTCTCACATGAGACTTCAATCTATTGTTTCCTCTTTTTATCCCATCTTGATACCTGGATTCGCGGCGCTGCTCCAAAAGCGGTTGACACCATGAGTACTCCTTTGTTATCCTTCCATTTAACGACGCTCATGGTGTTTTCCCTGTTGACTACCTCTTCATCTTCTCCTCTAGTCATCCTATGATCTTTCTTGAACTCATACAGTGTTTTCTTCTTGGTATTAAATCGATTGGCCATTAAAATTCCCGTTCCTTCTATTCTTCTTTTAACTAACTCTGTCATCAATGGCAGTGAGGAAAAATACCGATCAAAATAAAGAAAACTGCCTTCTGGGAGTGTATTGGCCAGGCGTAATACAACAGCAGCACCAACTCCAAAATTTTCCGAATCAGGAAAGTTTGTAGTAGAGCCTTGATAAATTTCAAAGTCTAGAACTTGTCCCTTGTAGGTTTGTTTTTTACGACTACCTACATATCGCACCGACCTTCAAAAGGTATCATTTGCTCATCGATTGAATAGTTACCAGCATCTCTTGGCAACTGCAGGCATCTGTTTCGGACGGTATCGATAACAGGCTGCACCCTCCATAATCTATTTTTGGCTTGTTCTTCAGTTTAATGTACGGCTGTAACATCTACACAATGCAAGTTTGTCCTGAGAAGGAAAAACCGTTCTCTAGGCATTGCATTTGCAATCTGATCATACCTATATTTATCGCTCCATATCATCTTGAGTCTTGGAAATTTGACACCCAACAATGGCATGTATTCCGAAAAACTTCTTTATATCCAATAAAGAAGAAACAGGTTTCATTTGTACACCAGTATTGGCCATATAATATTGATTTGTGATCAAAGCCATCTGTTCCATAAGCTCGACAGTAAAATAGCGTTCGAAATATTCGTATGAAGTTCTAACATCACATGGATCACGAACAGCATCTTGTGGAAGAGGTTTATAAAAAAACTTAACTAGAGTGATCCGGATTCCGGATGCGGACGGCATCCCAGTAGTTGTGTTTAGGGATGCAACGATATATCGAAAAACCGATAAATATTGATATATCGACGCCTAAATATATCGATATTTATCGATATCGACGATACGCCGATATCGATATATCAATATCGAAAAAATATATATATCGTAATGAAATATCGAAAAATTGTACCGTATTAAAAAAATTTTAGACATAAGTAGTAGTAGGTAAATCAGTACTTGAATTGTCTGGAAGGTAGTACTTTAAGTATTCCTGTCCTCTACACGAATGGGCCATCATCATGCCATGCTGATGATGGATGACCATTCGCTGTACACTGTCGAGTGAACAGTTGACTTTACTGAGGGTGAATTTCTTTCTATTTTATTTTTTTCTAACAAAACAAATAATTATTTTAAAAAGCATCCTGTCTAACTCTCAACGATCCCTACGTAATCGGCTCTGTCTCACTCATTCCAATGCCCCACTCTTCCCAGCTTCCCACACCTCATTCATAGGCATTCGGCGCTAGTGTCGCGGTGCGCGAAGCGTGGTGAGAGAAGTAAGAGTTCATTTAACCAAGGTACCTGTCTCGAGCGAGCACTACGTAGCAAGTACTGCTTAATTTACTTAAAAATATATGAAACTGGATTTGTGACACTTCAAACAATTAGGGGAGAGTCGGTTATATCGTACCACTTTTTACTTTAACTTAAATATTTCGACTATGACAAGACTTAGAATAATTAATGGATATGCAAAATAAAGTTTTATATTTTACCTTGCTAAGCCCGAGAAATCAGTTCCATATGTTTACTCTAACATCCTTAAAAATTATTTATTATAAAGAACTGACATCGGTACGATTTGGCCGACTAGTCGTTTTAATCGTACCACCAAGTTTTTAAATCGTACCATGGGTGTTTAAGTCGTACCACTGAATTAAAGACAGTAAAATGTTTAACCTAATTTTTTATTTTTAACTCTTAGGTAACAAAGAAATACTATGAATACCTCTTAAGTGATAAAGGAACAATGTTATCAACACATCTATAAGCTTTCTTATAAGAATAACATGATTGCACTATAAAATTGAGATCAATCAACACAACTATAATAATAATGAGAAGATTGTACTATAATATTGAGATCAATCAACACAACTATAATAATAATGAGAAAAAATACAGTTAAAACTATATTAATAAAGTAACGTGAAAATATAAAAGTTTTGTTAACAATGTTATTTGTAATATAATGATTGTGCATAGTTCTTATTGGAAACAATCATCGCAAATGTCTGGATTCGAAGTACACGTCTCATGTAGCCACCGGTGACAGCGAATGCATTGAATCCAATCAACTTTTGGACCCTTTTTATCATAGTAATAACGATTACACTTTCCACATATATTTTCGAGATCATCATCGCTGTCATCATCGTCATCTAATTCCACAACTAGTGTCTCATCTGAATCATCGCTACTAGTAATGGAAGAGGATCGTTTTCTCTTAAAACTTCTGCATTTGCCCTTGGATATAGCTGGTTTCTTTTCTTTTTTTACTGTTTGGTTTTTCTTTGGTTTACAAACCTTTCCTTTCTTTACTTTAACTTTCTTCTGCTTCATCTTCTCTTCTAGTTGATTTTTATATGGGCTTGATGTAATTTCAATAGCTTTTTGTATAGTGTTCTTCTTTTTCGATGTATTTTTTGGCAGTGGTGATAAAACTTTAATTGTTTTTTTAATATCAGCAGACGTAGTTTTCAGTTGAATGTATTGTTTTTTCGACGTCGATGGTTGTGCATGTATTTCAGCAAGAGAAAAAATCAAATTATCTTTTTCTTTATTGTCCTTTTCTTTTTTGTAATTGTCTTTGTCGTCCTTTTCTTTATTGTAGTTTTCGTTGTCGTCCTTTTCTTTATTGTAATTTTCTTTGTCGTCCTTATCTTTATTGTAGTTTTCTTTGTCGTCCTTTTCTTTTCTGTCATTTTCTTTGTCGTCTTTTTCTTCTAACTTTTCTTTTTTCTGTAAGTTGTCTTTTTTTTCTGATTCTGTAAAATTTTGTAACAGTGATATGCTTTCGTTGCTCGAATTCATTGTTTCAGTGTTTAGCAAATTGTCAGCGGCCTCAAACATATGCTCCGGAAAAATATGTCTGTTTATGGGCCAAATTCCACTAGCTCTGAATCCATTCACAATATTGCCAATCACTGCTGCTCTTTCGTAGGCTTCTCCAAATAATTGAGCAACTTGGTATTGTGTTACTTGTCGACCTGCATTGGTTCTCAACCATTTTTCTGTGCTTTGGATATAATAAGTGCTCAGTGGTTTGAAAAACGAAACGTCAAGAGGCTGAATTCGATTTGTCGTATGACCTGGTAGTTGTAACAGTATTATTCCATTATCTTTTGCTAAACACAGAGCTTCTAAATTTTTTGAGTGTGTCGTATGTCCATCCATAAGCAGCAGAACTTTCTTTTCAAGTGTGGGCTTCACTATTTTAATAAAGTGCTTTAACCATTCAACGAAGAGCGCAGAGTTAATGTAACCGCTTTCAGAAACAGTAACAACACTGCCTAAAGGAGCACCATTTGCTAGTTCCGGGTTTTGTCTCATCCTTTTAAATATTAGCATTGGAGGGATAAATTGGCCAGATACACTAGCGCAGCATACTGCAGTGGTATTGACACCTCGTTCTCCACTAGTAACGGCGCCAATTTGCTTCTTTCCCTTTAATCCTACAATTTTCTGAGCTTTCTTTTGGACGGTCGAAAATCCACTTTCATCTACATTGAAGATATTCGTTTGTTCTATACCATTTGTATCTACGATTTTCTCTAACAAATCAAAAAAGTGATACACATTTTCTCTATTGAATCCTTTAATTCTATTCATAGATGTGTTTTCAGGTTGTCGAACACTTAGCTGTGGGTGCCTTTTCATAAATTTGTAGAACCATGCTTTGCCAGCCATACGTTTTTCTTTATTAAAATTATTCTGAATGTTATGCATTTCAGCAATTTGAAATGCGAGACGTCGAATATCGTTTATTGTTAGACCAAACATGTGTGTTTCGAGATGAAGAATATGCTCAGCCAACTTGTTTTCTGTTTCGACATCGAAGATGACCGGTCTCCCTTTTTGAATTTTTGTATCAACAGCTATCTTATTTTTCTTTTTTATATGCCGTAGAATTGTAGGTTTTGGAACAGAATAAGTCTTTGAAATTTTGTTCAAACTTAATTCTTTGTTTTCGTAAGCCAGAATAGCTCTTTCTAGGTCCTCCTTGTTCCAATTATAATATTTAATTTTAGCTTTTGGGTCCGTCATCTATAACAATATAAATACAGTCTGTAAAATATAAGTAGGTACTTTTAGACTAGTCAGCTAAATCGTACCAGTACAATTTACCCAACTGCGAGTGGTACAATTTAGCGAACTAGGCCATTTTCAAAAAAATGCAACAGTCCGGCATAACCTCAAAACTTAGACACGCAAC
Organism: Anania crocealis; assembly: GCA_949315895.1. NCBI lineage: Eukaryota > Metazoa > Arthropoda > Insecta > Lepidoptera > Crambidae > Anania > Anania crocealis. The sequence continues at coordinate 4,817,373 of OX438880.1, forward strand.
AAAAACCACCAATAATCTAGTACAAAATTATAATAAAATAATGAAAACTGTGTATCTCTATCTTACCTTGTTTACGAGTCATATCCTTACGAATGTACGACAAAATTTGCAATACCTTCCACAAAAAAATGTTTTTTTCACCCACGCGCACAGTTGTCGAGTCACATCAATTACAAATGGCGGGTGGCGGGGGGTTGCGCAGGGCCACGATTTAGTGTTGCTGGTGTAGAGAAAAATACCCGTTTAGTGGGAAATTTAGAAGTGGTACGATTAAAATGGCAGTACGATATAACGAACTTTCCCCTAGTTATTCCAAAAAAACGATTCAAAAGCGTACAGTGCCATCTATTGATCGTGACTAAACAACTAGTGAGTTTAAAAGGACCAGTTTTATAATCATCAAGTAAGTTCTGGGCAGCAGTGTTGCAACCACACGCCAGATCGAAAAATCTGTACAAAATCTGTATGAACACAAAACGCTAAAATCTGTACAAAATCTGTAAAACTGTAATAAAATCTGTTCAAGAAAACAATATTTCTTATTTTTTGTACATATTTTTATTCATTTTAACAATCATTTTTTTATCAACTTGGAGTTTATAACAGGGTTCATCACGAAGAAGTTGTTTCGTTAAAAGAAGTCCCTCAATCGTTTCAGTGCCTAAATGGTTTCTTGTTTTTGTTTTAATTAAATTTACTGCCGAAAATATTCTTTCCACTGCGGCACTAGAATGAGAGAGACTTAGTAAAGCAGTAACAAATTGCAGAAGAGTTGGATATAATGATTGTCCATCTAAGTCTTGTGCACAATTGACTTGATGCCAAAACAATTATGTATCTTCTGCGCTTGATTCTAGAAGGTCGTCATTCATTCTCAATTGTCGCCACTCATTGTCCAATGTTTGAAAATGTTCTTGTCCGATTATATTAGGAAAAGCGTGTGCAATGTGAGTCAATGATGGTGTGGGGGCGTAAAGCATAGGTGTCGGCTAGCGAATCAGTCGCTCGCTAGCCGCGTTGTGAACTACACGAATACAGAGTGACACAATGAACCAACGTACTTTTATTTATGTCCCAAGTAGGGCCATTCCTACATTGGTGACCCCGACTGAGTGACTGTTTCCCCGACGTGAGTGACTGTTTCCTGCGTGAGTGACCGTTTATAACGAGGAGCAATAAGCGGGCTAAGACGATCGTAAAGCAGCCCCACGTGGGTGACGTGACGCGTCGCGACGCAGCATGTACAACCCGCCGCCACCATCGCAGCCCGCCATGAAGGAGGAGCAGCGCGAATCCTCTGAGGTCAGCCTGGCCACCATCAGTGTATCCTCCAAACTGCCAGAGTTCTGGGTCGACATGCCAAGACTGTGGTTTGCCCAGTTTGAGGCAGTCATGGCGCCACAAAAGCAAGGTGAGGAGGCCAAATTTAATATGGTCATCTCTAAGTTGGGCCGAGACTCCATCCAACAAGTCAGCGACTTATTGATGTCACCGCCTACGTCCAATAAGTACGCCGTGCTAAAGGACAGGCTGCTGCAGGTGTATGAAGAGAGCGCTGAGAGGCAGTTCCAAAAACTGGTTTCGGAGCTTGAGCTGGGGGCGCAGAAACCTACGCAGCTGTTGCGTCGAATGAAAGACTTGGGGCGCACCACACAGGTCTCGGATCAGACGCTGAAGAGTCTGTGGCTGTCTAGGTTGCCTTCCGCCGTTAGAGCTGTTATCGCGGTGTGCCAGGATCAAGCCTTAGACAGTCTTGCTGCGATAGCGGACAAAATTGTCGAGAACGGCAGGACCCTCGAGTTAGCGGCGATAGCGGATACCCCGGCACAGGTCGCGCCAGGATCGCTGACGGAGCTAGTTAGCCAGATGAACAAGCTCGTCATGGAGGTGGCTTCACTGCGCAGTGAGGTGCATGGACGTCGAGGCCGATCCAGAAGCAGGGGACAGAGGAGCTTCAGGAGCAGATCTTCTGGCTCGCGCAAGAGGAGGACGCCAGGAGACCCAGGATGGCTGTGCAGGTTCCATTACCGGTTCCGCAAGAACGCGAGGACCTGCGAGCAGCCATGTGCGTGGCGAGAGGAAGAGGCGGTAAACTGAAGGAAGTACATTCGGAGTCGGTGGACGGATGTGCTCAAGGTTTGTTGGATAGAAATCATCGATTGTTAATTAAGGATAGTATAACGAAGTTTACTTTTTTAATAGATACAGGAGCGAATATTTCTGTAATTCCAAAAAAGTTTGCCAAAAAATATGTAACACAACTTTGTGATTTTAAATTGTATGCGGCTAATAATAGCGAGATAAAGACTTACGGCATTTGTAATTTAGAAATTAGTTGTGGGCTAAGAAGAGTCTTTCAATGGCAGTTTATAGTATGCGACGTCAAGCAGCCCATAATCGGCGCAGACTTCCTAAGGCATTTTAGATTAGCGGTAGATTTATACAACAATAGATTAATAGATTTGGTAACTAACTTGTACGTTTGTGGGTCAAAAAGCGTCAATTTTGAGGGCACTATAAAAAGTATTAATAGTGACCACCCCTATGCCGATTTACTTGAGTCATTTCAGGAAATCACACAACCGCCTACATTTAAGGACATTCCAGAACATTCGGTGTATCACCATATACAGACCACGGGTCCCCCAGTGCATGCACGCGCAAGGAGATTGGCACCACACAATTATGATAAGGTAAGACGGGAATTCCAGCTTATGCAGGAGCTCGGTATATGCAGGCCGTCAAACAGCGCGTGGGCGCGTCCGTTACTGCGCCGTTTAACAATAATGGGATTGAGAAAGTTTAGACGTTTTGTGGTGTTATTTCCAAAATTGTAACGGGATTTTATTTGTTTGGCTCCTTCTACATAAAAATCTAGACATCGTAGTTCAAATACATGTACATCATTTGGATTCAAATTAGGAGCAGTAGACAACGATACAGCAACATTCGCGCCAAGATAAAGATCATCAATTGTCGTGGGTTATCATGCTGGACATGTGGAGCTCAGTCTCAAATAAATATGAGCTATTCATATAGCAATCCAGGAATGATTTAAATATGCGGCACAAATGCTCATGAATCGATTGAATTTGTGGCTTTTCGGACTGCATAGCTTGATTAAATTTAGTGAAAAAATCCAAAGAAAATTCAAGAAACTACAAGTACATTTTGTTGTACGGGTTGTTCAGCATATTATGTAAAATAGAATCCGCTGAGTTTAAACGATCTGTCGTCACAGCACCAATAAAAAACAACTTGAGTGCTTCATATTGCTCTAGAATCCGCACTACCGCACTGCGAAGTGAGAGCCAACGTGTTTGGCATGGATGCAGGATTTTATGGGGCTTTAGTGCAAGAAACCCTTGAAATTCCTTTAGTAAACCTGTTCGTTTCGGACTCGTACTAATATAATTGTATACATCCCTTACAAGGCCTTCAGGTTCACGCGGTAATTCTGTGCATGCATAGGACGCGCATAATGCGAATAAGTGGCAAATGCATTTTACAACATAAAAATTGGGAATATCTTCTAATAATCTGCTTGCTACAGAATTATGCTGACCCATCATAGCATTAGCTCCGTCGGCGGCAAATCCAACCAAATTGTCTTTATATGGAATATCATTATCTGTAAATAATTTTACTAGCTGTTCGTAAAGTTTTTCGCCTGTCGCATCTTGAACGGGTATTAGTGCAAAGAACGCATCTTTAATTCTTTTGTGTCTATAATATCTAACAACAATGCATAAAAGCTTGACACATCCTCTGTCCGTACTTTCATCAATAAGCAGTAAGAATTGTCGAATTTTTAAATCGGCAATTAGGTTGTCTTTTTCAGTGTCTCCTGCAACAGATTTAATAATAGCTGTGGTTTTGGTGCGACTACACGCAAGTTCTTGTGCAGTGGGACTATCCTTACATATTGTTTTTATGAGTTGAGGGAGGCCGCGATCGATCCAGGGGCCTTGGAATACCTCGTACAAGTACGCTCGTACCCGTAGGCTGAAGCGCGCCGTCGTGCTGGTAGATACGGGTGGAGGCCTTCGTTGCGGAGCCGCCACACATTATATTGGCTTACGCCAAATACACAGGCTGCGTCTGCGGTGCTCGCCACTGGGTGACGTTTAATAAAATCCAGCACGTCTTCACCATGTTATGCCCCGCTTCTGTGTAGCACACAACTGTTGAGGTACTCCTGCTTGGAAAACCCATACGGCATTGTTACGAAAATTATGACGTGTCGCGTGCGCACATACTATCTCTTCGAATTTTTTAGGCGGACTAATTGATTGATGTCTGTGTCGTCACTCGTCGCACACGCCGACGTATGCCGACGGGGGTGGTGGGCGGGGGGCGAGGGCGGGTTTGGAAGGCGGGTAGTAAAAGCGGCACGTGTAGAGGGTGGTAAAAATAGGTAGGAAAGGTAAAAATAAATAAATACCCTTTTTTATCCGATATTTATTAATTTTACCGGGTAAAAATTAAAACTTATTTCGGATCTTTCGAATTCTTCACTTTCGTTATGCTCGTGCTTATGAAGCAGATCTCAGTTATAAGATACAAAAGTAAGTTTAGCTGCCCTTTCAGGTGTTAAGCGGTTTCTTTTCTGTGAGTGTATATGCCCATGCTTGCTGAAAGAGCGTTCGGTTGCGGCGGATGTACAAGAGGCTGTTAAAATACGAACTGCTACTTTACTAAGGTTTTTAGTTGAGCAAAGTGTGTTGATACTTGACTTTGAATGAAGAAAACACCTTTAGTCTTTATGTCTTTTATTTGTCTTTAATCCCATGTTGCACCATGTGCTCACATCCTCAAAAGTAAGTAAAGTATATAGTATTAACAAAAAAGGCCACCCACCAACCAGTCTCTTACCATTGATAAAATCATAGACAAAATAATGCAATTATTATATTGTGTATAACAACATCCTCCCTTTTATGTAAAACAAAAGAACTTTAAGATAGTTAACAACAATAATTTAACTGAAATTATTTATAGTTATACGTTTCTTTTCTCAGCCCTACGTCATATAAAAACTTGGGTTCAGTGTAACATTTCACTGCTGACATCAGTTTATACAATGAGTTTTGTATTAGTATTAAGAAAATTAATAACAATTACTCGCTTGAATTTATCTTAACATAATTCAGAACATTCCTTAGAACTAGTAACATACATAGTCATCAAATTTTTCAGGCCTTACTACACATCTTTTAGGTCTGGTACTAGCAATACTTTCTGGTGCGGACACCTCAGATATATGCTCATTTGTAACATTAACATCTGCTGAATCTAAAGATTGACCCTCTACCGGATCGGGAGAAGTAGCAGATTCCTGACAATAATCTTCCCAACCAATTATACCATAGTTTGAATAAGGCTTTGCCACAACTGGTGAATCATTATTTATATTAGGTGTCAATTTTAAATGCCATCTATTTCTTCTAAATTTACCCCTTTGAGTATTTACAATATATGATCTAGGTTCTTTACACTTTGACAATACTGTACCGTACATTTTTAAATCAGTGACCCATACCTTATCATTAACTTTTAATTCGGGCAAGTCTATTGCTTTGTGTCTCCTATTATAGTACTTAATCTCTTTTTGTTTCATATTTAATTGATTTTGCTTAAAATCTTGACTTATAACTCCAGGGTTATTAAGTTTCCTAGGTACAATAGGAAGATTATCTCTAAGTTTCCGATTGAACATTAATTCTGCTGGACTATAACCTATATTTAAAGGAGTATTTCTATACACTAGTAAGGCCAAAAAAATATCCTCAGTTTTTTGTAAGAAGGGACTTAGCTATCTTTACTCCAGATTCTGCTTGGCTATTACTTTGAGCGTAATACGGACTACTTGTTATAGATTAAAACCCATACTGATTAGCAAAATTATTAAACTTTGTTTCAAATTGTGTACCACAATCGGAACGCACTACCTCTGGTATACCATATCTAGAAAACAATTCTTTACATTTAATTATAATACACTCTTCTGTCAAATCATGTAACTTAAATATTTCTAAATATCTAGAGTAGTAGTCTATTGCAACTAAATACCAGTGGGTTGAGAATTTAAATAAATCAACTCCTATTTTCTGCCACGGTCTGTCCGGTGGTAGGTCCAATACCATTGGTTCTTTATGGTTTTGAGATGTCTGTATGCATTAAGAACAACTCTTCACTAATTCCTCAATTTGTTTTGATAAGCCCAACCACCAAACAGACTGTCTAGCACGTTCCCTACATTTTGAAATTCCTAAATGACCTTCATGAATTTTTATTAATATTTCTTTTTGCATGTTTTCTGGTATGACTATCCTTGAATTAAGCAATAGAAAATCACCTTCTATTGAGAAGTTATCTCTGTATTGATAATATGGTTTGAAAATACCTAACAGATGCTTATTCGGCCATCCATGAGTAATAAATTGTTTAATTTTAGTACAAATATTGCAATTTCCCTGCTCAATCATAATTTTGTTTAGCAATTTATCAGTTACAGTTTCACTGACAAGTGAATTAATGTTGAAATCTAACTCCTATTCCATATTTAAACTATGAGACAGTGGTAAAGGTTGTCTAGACAAAGCATCTGCCACAACTTTCTTTGCCCGGGATATACTTGACTTCATAGTTAAAACGGGTTAATTTAAGTCTGAATCTTAAAAGTCGTGGGCTAAGGTCATCAAATTGTTTAGTTTGTAATATTTGTAATAGTGGTTTGTGATCAGTTTCTAATGTGATTTGAATTCCTATTATGTAATCTCTAAATTTTTCAGCAGCCCACGTCAAAGCTAAACATTCTTTTTCTATCTGTGCATAATGCTTTTCTGCATCTGATAACGTTCTACTAGCATACATAACTACTGATCTTTGACCATTTTTTTTTTCCTGCATCAGAACTGCGCCTTACCCAAAAGAACTACTATCTGCTGAAACAATGATATTTAAACTGGGATCAAAATGTGCTAATGTAGGTGATCTTTGTAAATTGTCCTTAATAACTTCAAATGCTTGTCTCTGCGGGTGTCCCCAAATAAACATTCTATCATCTTTTAAAAGTTCATGTAATGGCGCCAGAATATGAGATTTATTAGGTATATATCTACCCACAAAATTAATCATACCCAAAAACTGGAGTAACTCTTTTTTATTTGTTGGACTTTTAAACTCACTGATTGCTTTAATTCTGTCTGGATCTATTTTTATCCCTTCTTTATTTATTATGTGTCCTAAAAAACAAACTTCACTGACCCCAAAAATGCATTTACTCTTATTAATTGTTATCCCTTCATTATGCGGCCTATTTAACAATTCTCTGAGCATTTGGTCATGAGATTCTTTTGTAGGCTGATAAATCAGAATATCATCTACATGTATAGCTACATCTAGGTCTTTTAAGAGATTTGAGAACTTCATACTGAAATATTCAGGTGCACAATTTAGTCCAAAAGGTAGGCGGTTATAAATGTACCTTCCAAAAGGAGTAATAATAGTTGTCAGCTTTTTTGAGTCTTCATCAAGACAGATTTGATGAAATCCTGAGGTAGCGTCAATTTTTGAGAAGTGCTTAGCTCCTTTTAACTTACTTAATGTATTTTCCACTTTAGGAATAGGATAAACTGGCCTTAAAATATTTTTATTAACTTGTGTATAGTCTCCGCAAATTCTAACTTTATCATTCTTATATACAACAACAATAGGTGATACAAAATCAGTAGGTTCCTCGATAGGACTAATAATACCCAACCTCTGGAGTCTTTGTAATTCATCTTTAACTTTTGGTAAAAAAGGAATTGATACACAACGAGGGGTTGCCTGCACAAAAGGTTTTGGATCACTTACCAATTTTATGTGGAACTCATCTTTGAAAACTCCTAGTTCATTAAAAATATTTGGGAATTCCTTTTCTACTAATACCTCTGAACATGACTTATTGTCTTTAATTGATTGTGAAATCGTACAAACTTAATTAATATTCATACTATCAATTGATGGCCTGCCTAATATTGCTGTACTAAGATCCTTAATAACATAAACTTTACCTTCCCATATCCTGTTTTTGTACTAAAATTTTAGATGCACCGTCCCCATCACTAACAGCCTAGACCCATTTGGCCCTTTTATGCAATCTACTGATGTCACCAGCGGGAGTTTAGCCTTAATCGCTACATGTTCTGGTATGGCACTTATGTTTGCTCCTGCATTAATTTAAAAATCCACTTTATCCACGAATTTCTCTAAATAAAAAATATTAACTTATACAATGTACTTGCAACTATTTATCCTACCTAGCCTGGTACTCATTTTCTTCTACATTTAAATTTTTTACTGATTTTGAGCGACACAATTTCCCTAAGTGTCATACTCTTTTACATTTATAGCAAACTGCTTTAGAAGCTGGACATTTTTCTCTTGGATGTCGCTCCTTCCCGCAGTACCAACAGTTTCTTGTCACATAAATTTTATCTATCTTCATTACTTCTGTCGCAGACCGCATTTTTTTGTTTCATCCTGTTGTATTTCTGCCTGTTTGCCAATTTGTACCGCTTCTTCTAAAGTAAGGTTAGGTTTGAGAAGCATCCTATCCTTTGCATCTTATCCTCCATACCTATCACTATTCTATCTCGTATAAGTTCTGTCTTTAATGCACCATACTCGCAATGCTCTGCTAACCTGTGTATTTCTGTTACAAAGTCATCAAATCTTTCTCCATGTAGTTGTATTCTAGCATTGAATTTAAATCTCTCATAGATGACATTCCTTTTTGGCGCGTAGAAATCATCAAATTTTTTCAAGAGGTTTGTATAGTTATTTTCCTTTCCGAATTGAACTATTATATCTTCAGCTTTTTCTCCCATGCAGTAGATTAGGCAGTTAATCTTGTCTTGGTCTTCCTTCTTATCGTGACCTGATAAACTCATGTAACGCTCAAATCGAGTTTTGTACTTAGGCCAATCATTTGGAATGAAATTAAACAACCCCGGAGGCGATATCCTTACACCACTTGTTTTGGTATCTTCTTTTTCCATCTTTTACCGCTGCCACCATGTGTTGATACTTGACTTTGAATGAAGAAAACACCTTTAGTCTTTATGTCTTTTATTTGTCTTTAATCCCATGTTGCACCATGTGCTCACATCCTCAAAAGTAAGTAAAGTATATAGTATTAACAAAAATGGCCACCTACCACCCAGTCTCTTACCATTGACAAAATCATAGACAAAATAATGCAATTATTATATTACAACACAAAGTCCCTTCCACCAGGTCACAGCACTCACATCGCCCGCCTTTTCCCAAATGAAGCGCTTACTCCAGTATCCATTCCTAGCTTTGTAATTGGCTAAATCTGTTATTGCAGTAGTATTAAGGTTTTGAGCCATTTGTTCAATAAACTTCATTGCCTCTAGATCTTCAGTTTCATCTAATGCTAATCCTTGTGTTTTTGGATCCAATAGATAGGCCGCCAAATGTATAGGTTTAATGCAGTCTTTTGTTCTTTTTTCAACTGTATCCAAAATAATTTGCTTGACCTCATCGCTTAATATGTTTACATTGGGCAAAATAAACTCTAAGTTGGATTTTATTGGATTTATTACAAAAAAATAATACAACGTTTAAACCGTGTCCAATTATAAGACGGCCAATTAGAGTTGTTTGACATATTACTGAACTAATACCATGGATGCATATTTTCAAATTAGTCGTCCTAAAATTAGACAAGGCTTAAACACCGTTTTATTTTCTTGTAAATACACCGTACCTATAGTATCTTTAAATATAGTAAACACATTTGAATATTACATTTATTTGATTCCAGTATGCAAATAGGCGCGGTGACCGTTTCCAAAATAGCAATACAATCTTCTATCATGCTCCAAAAATTGACATCCAAAAGAGTAGATTTAGTCTCTGTGGGCAATACTGAGACTTCGTGTATAGCTAAAGCCCTAAGAGCTAGTTTTGTGTTGCTTAAACTTTTTAGGGCAGCTAAATCCAGTACCCCATCGTGTCTTTACTGGCAACTTTAGAGTTTCTCCGGTCTTTTTTATAGTCCTTATTACGTCCGCTGCTAAATCAGTAAATCCTTTAACAATTTCACATTTGATGATATCGTGTATTAACAAGTTTAATGTGTGTGCTGCACAATTAAGAGGCACTCCTTGTGGATTATTGTTTTTTACCAACTCGAAGGCTTTCTGCAAATTTCTTGCGTTGTCAACAATCAAAGTTACAAATATGGCTTGATCATAAGTACGCATAACTTTTGTGATTTCGTCACTAAGGTACAAACTTGTGTGTCGGTTATCTTCGGTACTCGATATAATGAAGTTAATAACTCCTTCGTTATTAATATTAGTCAACCCATCACATTGAAGATGCAAAAAATTTGCTGACTTTATATTTTCAGTCACCTCTTTTTTAATTTCAATGTGCACCTTATCCAGAAGCTTTGTTGCTAATTTCTTTCGCGAAGGTAATTGAAATGATGGTTGCATATCTTTAGAAAAGTCTATCCACAACGGATGTTCTACTAGGCTTAATGGCGATCCAGATATGAATACTGCCTTTGCGAATTTTGATGTTAGCCTTTCAAGTTTTTCTTCTTCTGCTGACGCTGACTGATAAGATGAGGTCGACGGAGTACTCAAATTGTGATAACAATTTTCTGCATTTCTTTCTACTGGCGAAGTTATGACAGAGGTATGAGCATTGTTGGCGATATGAGTCATACTTTGGTTACTATTTTCTATATCCATAGTTCCAATAGGAGAGACTTAATGTAACTGGAGCATAAGTAGTATTGGATATATGTGCTCCATTTTGTTTCCTCAACTCAATCTTAATCACAGTTGCACACTTATCACATTTAAGTAAATGACCGACCATTTTGTTGACATTTGCAATTTTGTATTTGTTATCACAGTACTTGCAGGTTACTGATTTGTCAGGGCCTACCCGATAGTTTTTCCAAACATCTTCTCGTTTCTTTCTTCCTTTTCCCATTATCTAAAAGAAATTTATAGTTGATTCTCATCAACAAAACGTTATAGACAATATGAGCCATAAACAATAAGACAGGATTTTAACGTAGGCCCAAAGCAAAGAAAGCCCAAAGCTCAAATTTTCCTTTTTACCCGGCCTCGCCTTGGATAGATCATTAAATTCAGTCGAAGTAGCTTCACATATATAACACCTCATTGTTGATTTGGTATGAGTGGCGGCATTGCAGACTTTTCCGTCTACCATTGTGAATAACATTTTATGTCTGATGGACAGGTCCCCGATTTTGGTGCTGGAAAGTTCTCCAATTTGCGATTTAATATAATTTATTTCTTCGTTCGTTATATCCGTAGTCTCTTTTACAAATCTTATCCTTATAGGTCGACTGTAGCGAGGTGAAGACGGTGTTGGATTTTGCCACAATATTTTATTTTCAGGTCCGTAAACTAATTGAACTGGAACTACAGAGCTTTGAAACACTTTCATTTTATATTGCATTTGCTGCGACCCGTCAAAACCCCATTTACTAATCAAAACCAAAGACTGTTTCTCGTCTTCACTTAAAGATTCTAAGCCTTGTTTGAGATGGCAAATTAGTCTCGTCACCGTGTGATCCATCAGCTTTTGCACTTTTATTTCAGCACATGTCTCGGTTACTCTGTGAATTTCTGGATAACACTCTTTTTTTACTTTTTAACGCCTCGTTGGTCTAGTGGTTTAAATACCGGACCAAGATCTCGGGGTCCCAGGTTCGAATCCCGGGTCGGGCAACAAAAAGTTTCGAATTTTCGAACGTTGCTCGGGTTTGTGATCACCAACCCGCATTTGGCAAGCGTGGTGATTATGCCAGTACACCCATCATTGCTGTGGTAATTTGAATTCAATGATGTAGGCCTTTTCCCTGCAGTGGGATGATTATAGGCTGTTACTTTACTTTTTGCAACACAGAATAGCACGGAAAAAACGATTTGTTAGTTTCTCGGATTATTTCATATTGAGCTGTAGTAAGTCCCGCTTCTGTGAACATTGCCAAAGCACGTAAAGGCGACAACTGGCGGGGAAGCTTTTGCTCTTCAGTACTTTCTTTCATTGCTTTGACATATTTTGACGCTCTTCGAGGACTTTTTGTAAGGTCTATTACGACTTTCAAAGCATCGGCCATGCCAGACTCTCGCAATTTCATTTGCATAGCGTAGGTTAACTCATCCAAGTCCTTTGATCTAAGATCTTTAGTTTTTCGTCTTTTGCTTCTTTCACTGGACTGTGTGAAAGCCTTTTGAGGTCGACCAGGACTCACTCCTGTTAAAATACAAAATAATAATTAATCAAAGTGTTAAATTATCGTCTAGTATTAATTATTATTGAAAATATAAAAGATATTGTAATTTTAGGTACCTGTACTAGGCAGCCAAATTGTATCATTTAGCCAAACTGCATTGGTTTCTTCAAATCTTGCTTGTGTTTTTCGGGCAGCTGACCATTTTTGTGTGTGTTGCTGTGTGCAGTGTTTAATAATGGAAAGCTTTTGCTTTGCATCAGCAAGAATTAATGAATCACTTCCGTCGTATTTACTTAAAATTTCTTGTTCCATAAATTTAAGTTTCTCGTCGAAAGTTGCTTTATTTGAGCTTTGCATGACGATATACAACTCATAGCGAGTCATAGACCTCAACCCAGAAGTCCCTATAGTAAAATAAATGTTAAAAATACAATGTCATTAATTTTCCCCAAAATATAACTAGGTCAGGTAAAAAAATATTTAAAAAGTGAGGGGCGGTTTCGGGCGCCTATTTCTTTTTGGAATATCTTATGTACAGAATATTTCATATAAAACAATATTTTTGACAGCTTAGAAATGTTCAGAAGTACAACAAAACCCTTATTAAATATTTGAAAATTCAAATCTATTTACCGATTTTTTACACCCCTATTATCAACTGTTTAAAACAATATCGGCTGAAATTTCATTGAAAAAATTTAGTGTTACTTACACAAAGTACACTGGACAGCACATCAAGTTAAACAGTTGAACTGCGATAACAGCTTTTATTACGTAGGGCATAAAGGCGGTCTCAAGGTCAACATGTATAGTCTGATGTGCCGCCGTGTGTACATACCTGGGACAGAAGAATCCATCGCAAAAATTTCAAAGAAATTGCTTAAGCACAAAGACACAGACGTTTTTCAAACGCTAAAAACTGAGCACATCGACAAATCACACGAACACTGCTAGCGAACGGTAACTTCCGACTGGCGCTGTGACGCACTCCGTCAGGGTAGCGCAATAAGGGTTTCGCCTTTTCTTAGAATAACTATCTGGCTTTTTGACTGAGTAGAACAAAGAGTTCCCAATCAAGTATAAAAAAACAGGTTTTGATATTAAATGCGGTCGTTAAAAGGAAATCACATGAAAACATTTGACCTTATATATCGATATCGATATATCGATATTTTTAAACACTTTGCTTCCCTAGTTGTGTTAAACACATGCGGCTCTGTGTTGACTTCTGTTCTGTGTATTTTTTATTCGTGATAGACACGAAAACATGTAACGCATAGTGCTACTTTACATACCTCGCACCAAAATCGCGTATCACGTCTTTTGCGACTCGAACTGCATTGTTTGCAGCGCAATTATTTATTATTTGGTAGAAAGGCATATGTCTTGAAGAGTGGCGACTGCTTGGGTTGGCGAGTGCTCTTGATGTCGTAGGAAGGGTTCAGTCACCCTTGTATTTAATAACAATTTGCGTTATTACCGATAATTGATAATTTGCGAAATGTAATTTCTTATCATTTTTTATAACTTTCCAGTAATAAAATGAATTAAGTAAATGCGTATCCAATAAACGGAAAAAAAACTTTTTTGTACCATTTGGTAGTTTTTCGCAAACAATTGATGGAACTCAGCATTATATCATCGGTGTCAATAATTCCCATATGTTTGTTGTAGTCAAGTATACATTCTGGCTTTACTCTAAGAAGACCAGTAGACCAGTCCATTTGCTCACTTGGGCCAATATTGTCCTCATGCATCGTACTAAGCATGTACACATCTTTCTTGTCACGCCATTTAAGAGGCATTATATTTGAAGTGAATTTAACGTCTCTTTCACCCTTTTTCAATATTTTGAATTTAGGCAAAGTATGTCTCAGGCGGGACTCGAACCCGCATCTCCTCGCGAGTTTGAGTCCCGTCTGAGACATAATTTTTCAAGTTTGTATACTGATATTATAATTGCAATTTAATAGCTAAAATATCAAATAAAGTACATTTTCTTCCTACTTTGCTTAACTGTCCCACAAGCGTCTATACCGTGACTTTTAAAAAAATTTAATAATTTAGGTCCGCCCGTTGGTCTAGTGGTTTTAATACCGGGCCAAGATCTCGGGGTCCCAGGTTCGATCCCCGGGTCAGGTAACAAGATGTTTCGAATTTTCGAACGTTTTTGTGATCACCAACCCGCATTTGGCAAGCGTGGTGATTATGCCAGTTCCCATCATAGCTGTGGTAACTTGAATTCAATGATGGAGGTCTTTTCCCAGTGGGATGATTATAGGCTGTTACTTACTTACTAAATAATTTAGGACTGTTGTACCAATTGTCCATATAAATACATCTGAAACAGCTTCCTCTAGAGTAATCTGTTCACCTGTCACATCTTCGACACACATATTTGAGAATCCATAGTAGTTTGGCTTCTTTATAACACGCTTTGATGGAGGACGTGTTGCTGGCTGTGTTATGATGACAGATTTGTCCACTGAAGAAAACTGTCTTCAGAGTCACTTGATGTTTCTCCAGGAACATAGGATACATCATTCTCACAATCTTCTATGACCTTCATGCTCTCTGACTGACTATTTTCAGTGCACTCTACTGATGGTTGTTGCTCTTCTACCTGTATAGTTGCAGTTGATCTGTCATTGGTAGACTCCATGACCACCACATCTCTGGCAACAACTATTTTCTGTGACTCTGGGTCAAAAAGGCGACAACCTTTGCTGTTTTCTGAATAGCCAACTAAAAACATCTTGCTTGCCTTTTTGTCCCATTTCTTACGCCTCTCCTTGGAGACATGTACCATCACTGGGCTGCCAAAAATACGTAAATGGCTAATGTTTGGCTTTCTACCCGTCCATACCTCATAAGGTGTAGTATCCCTGTTAAGTCCTGCTGCTGGCGATCTATTTTTGATGTAAACTGCTGTGTTAACGGCTTCTGCCCAAAACTTCTTTTCAAAATTTGCATCAAACAGAAGACAGCGTGCCTTTTCAACAATTGACCTATTATACCGCTCAGACAGTCCATTTTGTTCTGGCGTATATGCATTTGTTTTCTGATGCACTATGCCACATTGTTTCAAATAATTCTTTATATTAGTTGAACAGAACTCTCCGCCATTGTCAGATCTCAGTATCTTTATCTTTTTGGATTGCTTTTTCTCAACTAATTTTTTGAACTCTTTGAAGTACTCAAATGTCTGGCGTTTTGACTTAAGAAAATATACAAAACACATTCTGCTATAGTCATCGACAAATCTTAGAAAATATGAAGCCATTCCTAGTGATTTATTTTCCATTGGTCTACACAAGTCAGTATGAACCAATTCCAGCACTTCCTGACTTTGGCTTGCACTCAGAGGGAACGGCAATCGAGTTTCTTTTCCCTCGCAGCATACTATACAGCTGGATCTGCTAGTTTCACCAGTTTTCTCTTTGAATGTCATACCTTCGACTGCTCCATTTTTCATTTTACATAAATCATTCAGATTTAGATGTCCTAGTCGTCTGTGCCATGTTGTGCTTGAAGTTTCTATTGCTGCTGCGGCTATTAATTTTGGAGACTTCACAATATTTAATTTGTATACTTCGTTCTGTAACCTTGCTTCACCAATGCAATCATTCTGTGCGTTGAATATGGAACATCCTTTGTCATTGAATATGACTTTGTTACCGTTGACTACAATTCTGCTCACTGACAACAAATTCGTTGTGTGGTTAGGCACATACAAAACATTGTTTACGTTAATCTCATACTGCTTGTCACCAACTGCAGTCGTGATTTCTAAATCTCCCGAACATATCACATTTACACTTGTTCGATTAGCCACCACAATTTCTCTAGTTTTCGGTTGATTCGAGATATTTGTCAACATGTTTTTGTCTGACACTAAATGAGTACTCGCGCCGGAATCCACATACCAGTCGTCTTGGTTAAACTTACTTGTTAGAAATACTGCACTGAATGCATTCATTTTCGTTTTATCTAAGGTACACTAATTCTTAAAGTGCCCAATTTCTTTACATTTGTAACAACGAATAACTTTTGTTTTGACATTTGAGTTGCTAGCATGACGATGCGTTTCGTTAATACTTCCGGTAGATTTGAAATTTCTTTTGTTGTTGTAACCGCCACCATTTACTCGTCTGTGATAATTTTTAGCTATGAATGCACCTTCAGTTTTCTGCTCAAAATCTGTACTCATATCTAGTAATTTAGTCTTAATAGCATCTGCACTTATTCCTATCCCTGAATGCTCAATAGCCATTATCATCGGGCCGAACTTTTCTGGAAGTCCCGCCAAAAGCAGTGATCCGATCCACTCATCGTTTATCTCAAAACCAGTTCCTTTGAGTTTCTGAGCTGTTTCAACAACTTGCGTGACGTAGCTAGTCATGGATTCACACGTTTCCTAGCGAATTGAAATTAGATTCCTTAAGATCTTGCGTGTGAAGCCGAAGTCGTCAAACAATGACTTTAATTTCGCCCATAAACTCTTCACTGTTTTTTCATTTTTAACATGAACATAGAGCGATGGGTCGATAGTCATGATGATCTTCGCTCTCGCCTTTTTGTCACTTTGGTCATCAAGCACTTGGGTGCTATCCAAATCGACGCCTTCCAGAACGAGAAAGTTTTCCACTGCAAATGCTCAATCGTCGTAATTCTCACGCCCTTTCAGCTTAGGTACGTTTACTGAGTAATTACCTGACATTTTCAAAACTGTGCACTATTTAAAACTTATCGAAAACTAATTAAACAAGGGACTGGGCCCATAACCTAATAAAACTGCAATTTGGCTTTCAACAGACTTAACGTTATATTTCATACTTAGTATCAAAAACAAGTTTTCTGTTACAGTTGTTATAGTAATAATATAGCAAAGGCGCCAATGGCATACAGCCTAGTTTACTTTGGTATTATATTTAACAGTACTTCCATAGATTCCGAATTTTCGGTGTGCAGGAGAGATGAATCGAACTAAAAATAAAATACAAGAACATAACAATAATTTATAATGATTTGAAAGTTTTGTTGAACAGATACAGTTCATAATGTATTTAATGTAAATATCAAAAAGTAGGGTAGGGTTAAATTTTGTATTTATCGAAAACTGAATTAAAAAATCGACTATACAGCGGGTTATATCTATAACATTACTTCACACGAGAAAAACATGCAGGCCAAAAGCTATTGCAGCTAGTTAATACACCAACTATTGTTTATTTTAAGTGTAACACGGTCATAGTCGAGTCAGTGCAATCTAATGACTAATCGTAGGTTTTCCTTGTTTAACAAGAACAGTGAACTAACATATTTGAAATAAATTTATACAAACATACACTTACTTCCACCTCATCTCCTTCGTCATCAGACGTATCCTCGAATACAAGCTCATCATCTTCATCTACACCTTCTAATATTCGTAGAAGTTCGTCAATATCAATTTTTATACTATTAAACGACGTGACGCACAGTAAGGGCAAATTCATCAAATAGACTAGATATTATTCAGAGTTACATATTTTTCTTTTAGAGGGTAAATATTTTTTTGTCTACCTACATGTCACAACACTTCAGAAGTCTGAAAACGCGTATATGACGTCACAAGCGGACGCCTAAGGACGTCCATGGCAATCGTGGCTATGATAATTGTGTAGGAAATAGTAATGTTTGACACTTATATCGATATTTTCTTAATTACCCTCATTATTCATACAACAGTTTTTAAAAATACTGTTTTTTGAAAAGGAAGTTAGATCAACTTTGTAAATAACATAGAACTCATTGGTACAAATCAGTTATTTATTAATGGTTTAAACATAAATAATTAATGTACATAACCCATTTCTTTATTGTTTTTCAGTTTCAGTGAGATTCAAAATCGTGATTATGATATTTTTTCAATGTATTTATGAATTTATTTTTTTTACATAAATACGGGTGCGCATACAGGGTTGAATTTGTGATAGTTCTGCCTGTAACAATTGGGAGAAATGTGTGTTTCTGTTATCCTCTTTATTATACATTCCACATTCAATACAACCAATATCGTTTCTCGCCCGACGTTTTTTTGCCACTGATGACTCGTACAAGTATTGAGTATACATTTCTAAGATATTCGGCGAAGTTTCGGGGTATTTTCGTTTCTGAAAAATAATACAAAGAAAATTGATCGATTAACAAGTGAATTCGGATGTACTAAGTAGCACAGGTTGCTGATTTAGTTGTTACGGTCGGTCCTAAATTGCAAAGTCGTATTATTATTAGCAGAGATTCGCAAGATAGATTAGCAAGATGAACGGGCATCCTGACATCTGACACAAGTTTAGATGCCACCAACTCTTCGTGTTATTACATGTTATGTAGTTAATTAGTCTTCATTTATTTATTTTATAGTGGTCAACAATTTTGTTTTTATTAAATATTTTACGTACGTACTTAAAATACAATTACTTACCTTTCCTGTGATCCATTTTTTTTTTTACCAAAGAAGTGTAACGTTCTTAGAAATATTTACTATTAAAAACTACACTGGGAGTGGCAGAAAATTTAAGAATTTGATTAGGTAGGTAAAATAAAAAAAAACTACCCACTTACAGTTCCATCACTAGTCGACTCTTTAAGACGTCTATGGAGATGAGAGCACATCTTTATTCAACATTTCAAAGTTCATCTTTATGGTTTTCCTAAAGTAAAATATCCACTCTTTGTACTTTTACTTAACTGAAACTGATTAACGAAGAAATTTTACGTGTGTGTATGTAAAAATAAAGTTTAAAAACCAAGTAGTTTGTATATATTTGACTGTTTGTAATTTGGATGATATTATGACGTCTTAAGTCGTGATCGGCGACCGTGACCAATTTCTTATTGACGCTTTAAGACGTCTTTGGCTGTCAATGGGTTAATTAAGTAACAGCCTATAATCATCCCACTGCAGGGAAAAGGCCTACATCATTGAATTCATGTTACACAATGATGTGTACTGGCATAATCACCACGCTTGCCAAATGCGGGTTGGTGATCATAAACCCGAGCAATGTTCGATAATTCGAAACTCGCCCGACCCGAGGATCGAACCCGGGACCCCGAGATCTTGGTCCGGTATATAAACCACTAGACCAACGGGGCGTCATCCATAAATTACATCACATGAATTTCATAATAATTATTCGACCTTTCTCCCTTCATTGTCACAGCTGCACAGACGCAAACTTGAAAAATTACTTCGATAAGAATATGCTGGAAAAATTGACGCTGTGACGTAGTGTTTTGGTGGCTTAATAGGTAAATCGCCGCGCCCATTATGCATGGAGATGCGGGTTCTAGTCCCGTCTGAGACGTAATTTCCCAAGTTTAATTACTGATCTTATAATTGCAATTAAGATACTAAATTATCATATAAAGCGGTACATTTAATTTGAAACTAAATCAACCTATTTGTTTCAGGTGCCACATCCGACTGAAGAAAGTAATCAACCGACAAATGAAAATGAAAAGTAAGTGAAAAAACCGGCCATCGTAATGGTTTGTGACCGTATCAGCATTACCATTACCTAGACTGTCCAGATTTAGCGGAACATATCCTGGGCCCCAATTCCGCTAATTTACAAATGGCTTAATAGAATCGCAATTACATCTCAATCGTATATTTTGACATCATTCGGTTTCGATTCTTGAACGGATAAATAAGTAGAAAGACAATTTTTTTTCGTTTTTCTCTTGTCTTAGTGGTTACGGTTCGTTTGTTTTTATTAGGGTTCCGTACCCAAAGGGTAAAAACGGGACCCTATTACTAAGACTTCGCTGTCTGTCCGTCTGTCCGTCTGTCTATCGCTCTGTCACCAGGTTGTATCTCAAGAGCCGCGATAGGTAGACAGTTGAAATTTTCACAAATTATGTATTTCTGTTACCGCTATAACAACAAATACTAGAAATAAAATAAAATAAATATTTAAGGGGGCCTCCCATACAAAAAACCCGTTTTTTGGCCTTTTTGGTATGGAACCCTTCGTGCGCGACTCCGGCTCGCACTTGGCCGGTTTTTGTTTTTCATAAAGTTTTTAAGTGCTTTATCTTGACTTTTGGTACTTGGCTAAACCAAAAGAAAAAATACGTCATTATTTTGTTTTTTTTTTCACTCGTAGATTATATATCAAAATTTGGAAGGTGGTTAAAATTTCATCCTGTATTTTATCTCTCGTATTGTATTCTGTTTACTTTTCTATAAATATATATTTTATGTTACTGCACGCTCCGTTGTACAAACAACGGCAGGTCAACCTACCCAAAATGTTTAAGGTCAGTGAATTGATTTTCAACTTTAAGTCCAAGAGATAGAGATCAATATCAATTGAGAAAATTTGACGTTTTGTGGTAGGTTGACGTGCTGTTGTCAGTACTAATCGCTCTGCCACTAAGAGGAAACACGAGGGCCGTTTTCCCTTACAACCGTAGTCCCCTGTTTCCTCCCTGGATAATGCCAGTAGAGCAATAATTTTTATTACAAAAATCTATGGCCACTATTGGCACGTTTTTGTGTTTTCCTTTTTTTCATAAATTAATGAATAAAGAGATATAAGATATGATTTTTGAAAAATCTAAAAAATTCTCCTTTTCACTGTGTTCAAACATCCTGAAAACAAATTCGGCTAAATTTTAGAAAAAAAGCAATATAGACGAACACGGCTAAAGCCTTTCTTTAATTTTTAATGAAAAAAGAGTTTGAATCGGTCTAGTTTTGGAAAAGGATTCGGGGGACTACGAAACGTTGATTTTGTGTGCTTTTAAGTAGGTATATTCGGTTCAAGATGCAGTTGTCTCTATCACACTCTGCGGGGGAGGCGTTCGGGCACTGCGCGACAGCAATAGACTTTACGAATACCTATTTTTCAATTCTCTCGCCCTTAGTGTTTCCTCGTTTTAGTAAATTTTTGCGCTCGTCTCAGATTGACATTGACATGTCTTATTCGCAACGCAGATTTAAATATTCACTGTGTGAAAATATGTCCTCGTTAATTTAGAAAAAGAAAATCTATTGAATTTGATTAAGGTAAAATAGGATTCATGTCGGTTTCCACGTTTTTATAAAAGTTGTGCATGTCGTGGTAGCCTTTAATTAAGGCAACACTACAAAATGTAAATTATGAATGATATTTATATTGTCATAGTGTATGCTTTGTTGGCAGTCCTTAAATAAAGAAATAAATAAATAAATTAATATTCTGTGTATCCGCAGTGCCCCGGACACGGCCCCGCTGCTGCCGGCGGCCTCGGGCCGGCGTCGCTCGCGGCAACGGTCGCGCTCGCATCGCAACGCGTCGCAGGCGCACGTGGACACGCCCGCCAACGCCCCAGCCCCTACGGTACTAAGCGCCGAGGGACCCTCCATCAACAACGAACGGGGGGAGATCGGTGAGTTGTTTCTATGTTTTAATCAGTTAAATCAGTTTTATTTCTGCAAATAAATAAACCTATACTTAATATTATTAAGCTGAAGATAGAAGGGCAACAGCTAGTTATAAATAAATGTGGACAACATCACATATATTGTTCTGATCCCAATTTGAATAACTATTTAAACCATTCGTATTTTGAAAAACAGAAACAATGAAGGTACCACAAACACCCAGACCCGAGAAAATGTAGAAAAACACATTTTTTTTCTAAGAATGATGGCTACAAGTTGTCAGAATAAGGTTGTTTAGTTGTTAGTTTTTACAAAAAACTGTCCGTTACATACTAGAGATTATATCACTTTTTTATCTTCTTCTCAGGGGCCTTTGAAAATATAACTAATTAGAAAGATATCCATTTTTGTATTTTTAGCATTCCTTTAAAAAGTTCAATATTTAAAATGGTTTATATTCTGGAAGTTCGTTTTGTAAAGTTAAACGATAATGTATACTATGTCAAAGTTATAAAGCTTTTTATATGGGAAATTATTAAAATGTGTACTTGGATAATTACATTAGGCCTTGCTTTGTAGTTTCAACAGTTCTACTACTACAAACTACTATTCTTTGTTCGTAATTTTACAAGTTCTTTCAATGTGTGAATTTGTTTCAGGCGTAGCGGCCTTACCCGCCATGCCTCAGGCTTCGTCTACTCCGCATCACATCGACTTATGAGCGTCGGACTCGCTTCACTGCTAAGCACAGTCTTGGTACAACTTTTAACCAAACGCGGGGGACCCACGAACACAGAACACCATATTTGGAAAAGGCTCGAATCACATAAAAGACAACCTCAGAATCAACCTTATGTAATAGGTATAGGGTTTACTTTAAAACTTTGTTTCGAAGGCGATTTTTAAATAGCGTCACACAAGTCAAGAAGAAGAAAGGGTCTAGCAACGTGTGATCAAGGATTATTAATTCTTGAATCACACGAATACATAGTTGTTTCATATAAATATTGTGTACGCCTATAATAGGTATTTAAGTAAGATGTTTATATTTTTTCATTAGAATCTTTAGAATGTAGATTAATATATACCGTTTCCAAATTATAAGTGCACCATAAGGTCTGTGACGTTAATAGAAAGATATTATTTAGAATCACAATATCAAGTGACGCTAGGAGAGCTTTGAAATTATCGTGTGAAGTGTTTATGGATGGTCCATAGTCTTGGATTAAGTCCTTACACGCAGTGGTTTTTAGTCTGTGGTAGTCAAGGATTTCTGACATCCATCATACATTGGATCAGCTGCCACAGTCTAGCCCCATCATGACTCTACAAGATTCCCCCATATTCGGCCGCCTCTCTTACCCACTCTGGCATACAGGCGTGAGTAAGGGAGGCAAATAGACATACAAATGACTGATCTTCAAATCGCCAAACTTGAGATCAACTTTAACTCTATAACTTAGAATTATTTACCATAAAAAAGTTACTACCAAAATTTTTATATTTCAAGTAACTGTATTACTAAATATGTCATTGCTACATCAGATTCAGACAAATGACAGACGTAAAAGTGATTTTCACAGCAACGATTTACACAGGGTGTTCGGAAGAACGTTGAACATACGAAAATGGGGGGCAGGTGAGGTGGTCTGTTAACTAACTAGCCCAAAAGATTTTACATAAGTCTCTATACTTTTTTTAATTTTTCGATTGTCATTTCTATTTGTTTTGTTTGGTTACAGCTACGTGCAATGTGCTCCTTTTAATTTTAATAGGCTCTACAAAAGCGAAAAATTCTAGAAATTAAAAAAAAATACTTGAAACCTAGGTATAATCTTTTGGGCTAGTTAGTTAACAGACCAGCCCCCCTGCCCCCCCCCCCCTTTTCGTATGTTTAACGTTCTTCCGCACACCCTGTATAATGCATGCCCAGTAAGGTGATAAATAGATGTTCGACCATATTAAACCAGAAATAGCTGAAATTATCAAGCGCAGACTCAAATTGGTGGTTTGGTTCTTATTAAAAAATGATTTTTGCCGCCGTAAGTTTTATTTATTTAGGAACATTAACAAAGATATGAAAGGACTACATGGTTACTTTTAAAACGACGGATCACGAATAATAATCAACCTAAAACTGGTTACTTATTTCCTGAAGTTATCAAACGTATTAGTCCCCTTAACGAAAATGTTTAACTTAACATTTTTCGTTAAGGGGACTACTAGATCTATGTGCTGCCATCAATTGATTTAATTTTGTTTCTTCTAAACAAAATCAATTCAATAAATACTAGAGGTAATTTCCTAAAATGATACTGTTCTAGTTTTTTGAGAATTGATTTTGTTTTGAAGTAATAAAATGAAATCAATTGGTGGCAGCACATAGCTATAGTAGTCCCCTTAATAGGTATTCGTTTTTTTAAACAAGAATTAGTAGAATACAGTTAATTTTACCGCTTGACTCCCGAAAGGGACGGCAGGATCGGGACTGGCTACTCGCATTGGTGCAATAATGTGTCTATTCCTAGTGTATATTTTATGATATTATAACAAAAATACAGGGCGTAAAAAAAACAAACGCTGTAATCTGAACAACAAACCAAGTCATATTATTGCTGGGAATGTTTTTAATTTTTAATGTATAGCAGCCCGGGCGGCGCCGCGCCGGCTGTTAGTAAACTAGACTTTATTGTTGCTTAGTAAAATATTTTTTATGTGTATAGAATAATGTGTGCCACTAAAAATTGATTTGGGCAGCTGTCACTGTTTTGTGAGTACGTGATCATAGAGGAAAAAAACTAGTCACATCCCAACATCCTGTCTCCTTATTCGCGTAACCAAATCGTATCACAATCGTAATTGAACGACAGGTTTTTGACAGTTCTAGTATGGGCTAAATGTCAAAATCGTCCAATTCAATCACGATCGAACTGCGATTCGGTTACGCGAATTAGGCCCCTGGCCATAAGATTGTCTACTAATTTGGATGATCGCTCTTTCAACTTATAAGTAATCAAATTTGTCATGTGCATAAGCTTTAATCATTTAATTTTTTAAAGCCTTTAGAGACAAATGAGACATACCATTTTGCTACCCAGATTTCGGGGACATGTATTATATGTACTTATTTTTGTCTATGATTGTGATACTCAAATTGTGAACTGTACATAAATTATATGAAGTAAACTGAATTAACACTTAACACTTACGGGTTTAATGCAACGAACTACGTTATTAAGAGGTAAATTACTTTTTACCTCTAAATAACGTAGTTCGTTGCATAAAACCCCGTAAGTAAGTTAAGTGTAAAAATGCAACAAGAAAGTTAAAACTGAATTAGTATAATACCATGTGTCTTGCTTTTATAGGTATTAATTGGTACTGTTGCCAAGCGTCATTAAGACAGATGATGTTTAAGCTGATTTGATTATAAACAGCCCGAATATGAGAAACCTGCAAAAAAGAAAGAAATACCGTCCCTTAGCATTTTGTGCTGTGTTGTGTTCGTATATAAGATCGAATGAATAGATAGTTTGAAATGAAAAAGGCTGCCATAGAATGAAACCTATGCTGTGTCATCTGATCATGGCATAGTAATTATGGCGCTTGCAACAACAGTGTTGAAATATCGAAAACTCATTAAAAAGCAAGGTACACGGCAGAAACCCGAAAAAAAAATTGTCTGTTCTCGTAGTGATTTTAACTGTATATGGTAATGTAAAACGTATATATTTTAAATCAACGGGATCCAATTAGAATTTTTGTCGAGTGACTATAGTTAAAGAAGCTGCTGATTATCGATCAGAATAGTTTTTTTTTTAATAAATCACATGGTAAATGTTTTCGGAGCACTATAAAACTTTTGCAATTGCTTTTGGGTGCTAACTAAAATAAACAAAGATAACTGCAAAATTAAGTGTCCTACGGTAGTTACAATTAATGAATCGATTAATAGTCGGTCGATCTGTAAATCGATTCGATTTTATGGAGTTTAGGCAGCTCAGACTTTTGAACTGACACGATTTTGGCTCCTACGTTAATTTGAAGAACTAACTTCAAACGACATATTATCATTGGCCAATAGAGACAAAAATACAACTAACAACACCACTCCAGCGAAATGTTTTTTTTTTTGGTGTATAGATTATAAAGCTCTTCAAATCTGAGGACTGGCGGTCATTAACCTTTTGTATGTGACATGTCCAGACTTAGAGAGAGACAATAGAAAATGAATTGTGTCTCGGTTGAATCCTAAACATACACATACGAAGGCTTAACCGATCTGCTCATCAATTTTGTTATATTATTGTGCAATGCGACGTAAATATTTATTTATTTTTATCAATTGTAAAAGTAGCCAGTTGCTTTTTATATATTTAATAGTATATTTAATTTACTAACTTAAAACGCTTCATTTTGCTATGCGAGAAGAGAGCAGGCCGTAAAGCATACATTTATTATTATGATGTATGTGCCTGTGGACATTCAGTGCGGTAGTAAAAAGTATTTAAGCAAACACGAAACTTGTAAAAATGGCGCCATGTCAACATTCTTAATCAAATTATGCAATCCTCACACCAGTGTCGAAACATGAAATATAAACAAAGATATTTGATTAAAAAAATATATTTTATCTTTACCGTTACACAATTTTTTACCGCCATCACCATCATTGTAACAATATTACTAATGTGGAAGGATTTTTATCGGTGCACGTTTTTGACATTTCGTTGTTTTCGGTATAATTACCGAAAACAACGAATGACTTAATAGTCACTAAATCTACTCAATATGCCTTCCTGTGCCTTTAGAAAGTGTTGTATTAATTCAAGGGACACGGTAAGGGCTCATCTAACGATTTAAATCTCTGCTGGAAACCCGCAAGCGTGACAGGAGCATTCAGCATTCGTAGGTAAAACCTACGATACTTGAATGCCAGATAACATGGCGTCCTCCTCTGCTTTAGATCACAAACTTTACTACATACCTACAGTCTGCTCTTTTCGCGCAAATCACTGATTAATATTATTAAACATTATATTCCCACGGTAAGTGTAGTTAGTAAACTTATTTGTATAAAAGTTAAATCGCCGTGTATATAACTTAATATTAAGCTCTTGTATTTTGTAAGTAATTAATGTTATTGCCATCTTATAGGTTAAATGAGTAGTACTCGCAGCCATCCGAATTATATTTTATATTGTTATTTATTTATGTCTTTTTATTACATTGCATACTATGGTAATGATTACGTAAGATACTTTTAAAGTTCGATATTTTAAGGGTTTGTGTGTACATTATGATAGTGTCAATTATCGACTAGTCACGTGACAAAATCGATGTTATGGGTTTTAATATCGAACTTTATAAAACAATTTAAATTTATTTTATTTTATTGTGAACTATGTTACTACCCCGTTAATTAATAGGATGGCTATTACTTTGACAACTTGCTCTAACCTTTTAAACTAATTGTGATATATTTCTCGTATATTAAATTCGTCGAGATCTGTGTTGGATGATTGGTAAAATGGTTTCTTAATTTACATCCGACTAAGATTGTCTATAAGACCTTCTGGGTCACATGTTTAGGATAAAACCAAAGAAATAAAATCGTTTTGACACGAGATAATTAGTTTTTGTTACCCGGTTATGCCAGAAAGAACCCGAAGGTGATGTAATTTGAGCGTATGTTTATTTATTTGCCACTTTCTGTGGCCTTAACGGCCTGATTTATATATATTTGTCACTTTGAGAGTGACATTCGGTACGGTCGAGAGGTCGGTAAGAATAGAGATGTAAGGCTGGTCTTATACCAAATGTGCTCCTAGGTATTATACCAAAAATACTGTATTATACCAAAAATATCTTATTATACGGTATTATACCATTTCATACGGTATTTTGTCTTTTAAAATGTAAATGAATTAGAAGTACTTTACAATGGGAAAATTATTAGATAACTAGCTATTAAACGTAAGGAAAAAATATCGTTCAACCGGCACCACGTCATTCAGTACGGTATTTTTGGTAAATTATCTTTTAGAACGTGTAATAAAAAGAAGCCTCGTGTACGTTAAAATTATTAGTAAGACCAAGTTAGTCTTCAGATACGGATGTGCAAGTATACCTAACTTAAAAAATAATCGTTTTCTTCCTATAGTAACGTAACTAACGAAACGAAACTACAAAATGCGACGCGCGGTGTGCGCGGCATCTAAGTTGAGTGAGAGAAAGAGAGAGAGAGAAAGAAGGATTTCACTCGCGAGGTGATGCACAAAGTGGCAACGTCGCGCAAGCACAAGACCCGCGTCTTTTTTATGTATTTGTGCATTCCATTTACGTAAAATATTTATTAGTCGTTATCGTGAGTGCGATTAATTTAAATTAAATAAGTAAAAAAAAATATTTACAAAGTTAAATTGAATTTATATGATCAGTTAATTAACCGATGATACGTAAAAGAAAGTAAATTGCATTTATTAATGAAAATATAACATATCAAAAATACCGTATTCTATTGTAAAATACCTGAATAATACCGCCAATTTCGTACTATACCGTATTTTTACATCTCTATTAAGGAAGTGGTATATCACCCTAAGGCTGAAAATCATTCGCGCGTCAAAGAACAAGGTTGGTTTTACATACATACATATTATCACGCCTCCTTCCCAACGGGGTAGGCAGAGACCAAGGCCTTCCACTTACTACGATCCTGGCATACATCTTTCGCTTCTTCCACATTCATCAATCTTTTCATGCGTGCTCGTCGGCTTAGAGTACTCTTGACCTAACCTTTCTTCAGAACATCCCCGATTTGATCGTGGTAAGTTCGTCTAGGCCTTCCTCTTCCAACGTTCCCTTTCACACTCGTCTTATAGATCTGTCTAGTCATTCTTCTCTCATTCATCCTCTCTACATGCCCAAACCATCTAAGCATCCCTTTCTCAATCCGTGTGACAATATCTTCTTTCACACCACATCGTTCTCTTATCACACTATTTCTTATCCTGTCACTCAATTTCACTCCTAACATACTTCTAAGCGCTCTCATTTCTACTGCATTTATTCTACTTTTATGCTTTTTCTGCCATACCCAACTTTCACTTCCGTACATAAGTGTTGGAACCAACACCCCTCTATGCACAGCCAGACGAGCTTTCGTAGAAATCTTCTGGCTATTCATAAAGGCGCGCAGCGCACCATTTACTCTGTTACCAGCATTTACTCTACTTTCAATATCACTTTCGTACTTTCCGTCCCTAGTAAACATCGACCCCAAGTATACAAACTCATTCACTTGCTCCAGTTCATTACCAATCCGAATACATACTTCTGTCATGCTCTCTTCCTTTTCAAACACCAAAACTTTCGTCTTTTTTGTATTCACTTTCATTCCCTTTCTTTCCAAAGCTTCATTCATAATAGTCACCATCGCCTGCAAATCCTTAGCCATCGATGCAAGTAACACTTGATCATCGGCGTAAAGAAGACATTTGACGCGTAACTCATTCATTCTTAGACCAAAATCACTCTCTTTCAGATCTGTCAGACAATTATCCATGAAAAGGTTGAACAGCCACGGAGACGCTACACATCCCTGCCGAACACCCTTTTGTATAAACCACCCATACATTTCAATGACTTAGGTTAAGTTTCATTTCATTTCATCTCATTAAATTACATTTTCATTTCATATCAATAAAACAAATCTACTGAAGACTTGGCTGTATGGGCATAGTTCCCTTTGCCTATACAGAATGAGTGAAGAAAACAACAACAACAACAACAGCAGCGCATCAAATTCACTTTTTTTCGTTGCCTGTCGTTGTTGTTGCTGCCCTTCGTAACAAAAAGTACTCCTCCGCTGTTTATTATCTCCCCATAAACGTCATCTTACGACCCGGCTTTGTTTAATTTGCGACTGATTCTTGCTAGTGTGATAACTTGTGCTACGTTTGTTGGACTCTCGAATTCCTTGTGATTTGGTTGCAATGTCTGTTCCGTTAAATAAAAAGTGTTGTGTTCCTAAATGTGGAAAATCACGTAAGTTAGATCATACCTATATTATTCGGTGAGTTAGATATATTTTAAGTGATATTATTACTACATAAATATCGTATGTTGGCAAAATATTTTAAGTGATATTATTAATACATAAATATCGTATGTTGGCAAATTGTAATCGTTACATTTTGGCAAGACAAGGATTTAGCAGCTTTACCAATAGACAGTAAAGTAACGAGCAGTGGAAACTAAGTTACACGCTTAGAATAATAACAAAAACCAAGAATAATATTTCATTTGAATAATATTATTCTAAGGTTACACATATCTTTGCGGCAACAAGTTTTTTTTATTAAATTATGCCAATATTAAAATTGTAACTTTCGATTCCAGGCCCTGATGTTATTTTGCACAATTTTCCCAATCCTGACTGTGACACAGAGAGATTTCGCAATTGGTTGTATGCTGTTGGTGGTGACATTCTTAACTTGGAAAATATAATAATTCATAAGTAAGAAGAATTTGCCATCTACATTTTGCATCTAGATATTGCACTAGAAGCAAAAGGCTGAGTGCTAATGCAGTTCCAACGCTGCATTTGCCAGGTGAGCTATTTTATTTTGTACCATTTGAGGTGTATAGATGCAAATACGCCTCTATCCACTTTTTTAATTTTCAAGCAATTCCACAAAAACGGATTTCTTGAACTATATTAAGCTGAAATCAATAAAAAAAAACGAATATTAGAGCAAGGTAACTAACTTTTTATAGTATTCTATTTATTTAAACCTCAAATAGACTGTGAAACTAAAAAAAAGAACACTAAAAATTGGATAGAGGCGATTTTGCATCTTATCAGTTGACAGAGGCGGTTTGGCATCGGAAACTACAAGATAGAAGCGGTTTTGCTTCTCTAATGGACACATGGATGGTTGTATGCAGTAGGTGCCCTGGACATGAAATTCGAACTATGTTAGGTACCTACTGAACAATAACCATACACATGTATACAATTAATTAAAATGAGAATAAATTAGATGGTATAGAAAGTAAATTTCAATTATTTATTAAACTTTTATTAAAAAATGAACTACCTATATACTAAACAAAACTAAATGCTCAATCCAACTTCTTCTAGGTATTCACAAGGCTCTTCGATTTCGGATTCATTGACGTTTCCGGATTCCAAAATATTTTTGTAAAATACAAGTTGATTCGATCCTAGCTCTGATTTCCAGTTGTCACCAAAATGTTTTAATAACAACTTGTTAACGTCTTCTAGCTTTAAGCTAGATATGCGCGATTGGTATGGCGGTATGATTCTGATCCCGAACTCGGCGGTTGATGATACACCGGTTTTCATTATGCTTTTAGCTGCGTCAACCAAGGTCACTTTTATAATTCACTTCTCCTCTGAGAAGAAAACGTCCGGGTTTATTTTTGACTCTGCTGACATATTAATACCTCTTACACTCTGCAAATTTAAAATGGTATTTGGCTGGCGGTTTCATTGTTTCATTTGCATAAGCCTTCCAATCTTTCACTACACAATCCTCACCCAATTTGCGAACAACACCATAATGGTCATAAATGGCTGTATATTCGGATGGATCTATAATCACTTCCTTAGTTTTTATTTCTTTTTCGATGTGTCCGAAAATACGATCGGCTGGCATGAATGAATGTCCGGGAACAGGAAAAATAAGTTCAACCGTCTTTACATTCTTCGGGGCAGAATTTGTTAACCAATAACCAACCATAGCGATCATTGTACTGTTTTTATTTTGCGAGCCGCACCCGTCCGCGCACATACGTACCTTTTTTTATTAGTAAAATCAGTCTGTGAAAGTAAATCGTATACGGCCGATGCAATCTCATTTGACGACTTAGCATAGACGTTTTCAGTCCACGTATATATGCGAACATTTTCCTTTGGAAACTTGTTTTTGCTTGTGCCAATTACTATGGTGAAATTATAAATATAGAGTTGTCTCGAATAATATGCCACTTGATCAGGAATTTTCGGTAAAACCTGATTTTTTTGACAGTCAAATGATATTGAAAAGGTTTGTTCATCGTATTCCCGCAAAAAAGTATAGAAAAAACACTTTGCTTTTAATTTATGCACCTGCAATAAAGTCATCAATTGAACTTTTTCGTTATCTAGCGATCTTTTGATTTTTCTGATAGTTCCGTGCATTTAGAGCAAACATCGACCCTCGGCAATCCGAACCCAATGTTATATTTGGTGTTAAAAATGTGTCGGAAGAAAGAATGGCGCACTTTGAGACTTTCATCCTCCTGTTTTTCTTCATACATCCTCCACATTTTACGTATGTTCAAATCGGATGATACATATTTTCTTTCTGAAGTACATGATCGGCAATAGTGTGCCTCAATACACTTAAATGATTCGATGAATCGCATCACACTTTCCCTTTTCGCATAATTTTTTCTGGGCACTGTTTCCGCCTCGATTTTCTTGTGGTATTTTGCCATTTAATAAGAATTTTTTTGATATATTTCTCAATCTATGAATACCAACGCCAAGTATTTTTGAAAATGCTCGTTGACAAACTCTTACTAATTTAAACGGTTTTGTGTACGTTCTAATATAAAATTTTGTAAAAGTAGCCGTTTCCGCTCGGTTTCCCACTTTACGCCATCGACGCCTCGGTACATGAAGTTTCATGAATTTCAACATGAAATTGTCTTGGACCACTTTGTTTGGTTTTTCATAAAATGCTTCATGAAATCGCCGAATATCTTGCGAATGTAAGATACTGCATTTTAATCTCTCATTTTTCTTATGCCTGCAGCTTGTAATATCCGACAGATTTGGTGGTTTTTTAGATGAGTACCTGAAAATTAAATAATGTGAATAAAAAAATTGCTGCATTTTAAGCAACACTTCATAGTAAAGTCGCCAAAAATTACATAGTAGTATAGAAAGCTGGTGCTATCCTAGATTTGAAATTTATCATAGTTTATGGTATTCTACTACTGAAGCTCTTTCATTTGATACCCATATTGAGGGAGTTGTGACAAAATATGTGATCCGCCATTTTGTGGCGACGGCCACCTTGGACCGATTTCCACCAAACATACCTAAGAACACTCCCGACTTCACCGATAATTCACCTTTCAAACAAAAAAAAAACAAAATCGAAATCGGTTCATCCGTTCGGGAGCTACGCTGCCGCAGGCAAACAACATACAGTCAGACACATACACAGACACACAGCCACGTCAAACTTATAACACCCCGTCGTGGGTTAAAAATTACAAACAGAAACAAATACATAGCATAGGTACGCAGCATTGTTGCGTCATGTCATTGCATAAACACGACCAAGTTTGTATGGCAAACGAAACTTACCTTTCTCGCTTTTTTATATTGCGCTTCCACTGATTTTCATCCCGTAGCCGTTTCCTTCCCCTATTGCCTTGCACGGGAACAATATTCACTTCCATTTTTAGTCGTTTTTACACTTAAAAACCGAAAAATAAAACAATATCGTGAGCGTAAACAACACGCGGACGCCGTTACACTCGGAACTAAATACTGTGCTGTGATTGGTCGAGCCGCAGAAGTGCTTTTGTTACTCAAATTTTACTAGAGGCGGTTTTGCTCCTAACCTCAGAAATGTCACGACGTTTTGTGTATGATAGAGGCGGTTTTGAAGCTTTCATTTAAAAAAAAATGGATAGAGGCGCTTTTGCATCTATACGCCTCATTTATTATTGATCAGATAAGTTTTCTTGGGCAACAGGAAACTTCCATTGTTGTCTTTTTAGCATATTGTCCCGAAATGTGTTAAAATACTGCCCAATTGTTATTGTTTATAAATTATATATTACTAGCTTTCTGTTCCGGCTTTACATGTGTTTACCAAGAAGATGATGCAAGCAAATGGTCTGTTTTTGTCCATGTTTAGACCCTTTTTATACACTTTTTATGTGGATATTTATATGACAGTTTCTTCCATTCAATTAACATACAATCTTTTTTATGACCATTAAAAATATAGCAAAAAAAAGAATCATGCCATTTGGTGCAATCAATTGGAAGTTATGTACGTACACAGTGGCGGATTTACCTAAGGCTCGGTAGAATTCTCGGTAGAAGAATCAAAGATTCAAATGCTCTTATTTAGGTAATGCGCGGGTTTCCGCGGCCAATTTTTTACTAGTATGATAGAAAAATAAGTACAGTATTGAAATATAAAAAATCATTGCTCGGACGGACCCATAAGTTAGTTAAAAGACATATTTAATTGTAAGAAACACAAAAAAACTGACTTATTGATAGAGTTATCTTTGAACAATTAAAAGTTTATCAAGAGCAGTAAAAACTAAGAAAATTAC
The DNA here is from genome assembly GCA_949315895.1 of Anania crocealis. NCBI lineage: Eukaryota > Metazoa > Arthropoda > Insecta > Lepidoptera > Crambidae > Anania > Anania crocealis. The sequence continues at coordinate 4,851,470 of OX438880.1, forward strand.
TATTGAAAAACATAGGTTCTTACCTGAATTACTGCAATCCATCACTATCACTCGAAAAGAGGTAGTTAGAAAACAAATATAAATTTTACAAAAGTTGTAAGTTTAAGAGCGTCGAGAACAGACACGTACACGTTAAACGACTATCGAATTCTGACTACCTTAGGGACGCTCTTGCGCATCTACGAAGAGTGGGAGATGGTGCCGATTGCATTCCTGGAACTGTTTACTACCTGAGTAAATGGTTATCTGATCATTAGTTTTTTTTTCGGATAACGAGTTTTGGTCGCCTAATTGGTTGAAATCTACGTATGTGCGTCGTCTTCGAGCAGCTCGTCGTGTTCATCGCGGTCGCGCCCAGTCTCGAGGGGCTCGTCCTCTTCGGAAAAATCTCATACTTTTTTGTTCCGGTTCAAACATTATGCAATCACAATAGCCTGCGGGGCTACTTCGCTGCATTAAAATGTTGTCTTTGAACCGTTATACACGAGATGTATGCAATCAGAATAGTCTGAGGGACTAGTTCGCTGCATTTTCCTCATTCAAAAGTGTAGGTAGCTCTTATACAAATGCACTCAGAGCAGTTTGCGGAATTGTCTCGACGCATTGAGTAAATCATTATAATTCAGTATTGTCTGTGAAACATATTCGCCTATAACGAATCGGTTTGCTATTATTTCAGACCGACATACAAAAGAGCCCACGAGTCCGATGGTGCAATGCGACGATAACGGCGCACAGATACTGCCGCCCGCTGCCGAGCCGCTCGGCGTGCTGCTCGCGCCCGTCCAAGTCAGCACAGCGCCTACCATCGGTGCGATCTCAACTACCGAGCCCGCGGCGTCGCCAGTGGCGCCTACAGATCCAACCGAAAATCCGTTAGATCCCGATCCGTTTGTTCTCGAAATTTTAGGCGCCGACCCGACAGCAGTACAAAGTATGGCCCGAATATTAATAAAGATTTGGCCAACCGATTTAACCACATCACCACTGCGAAGCTAGATAAGGAAGGTAGGAAAACCTTAATTGAAAAATATCTTATTCCGGGAAACTGCTCCAAGATTGCTGCACCATGTCTCAACTTGGAGATAAAAGCGGCACTCCCTGATACCGTTAAAAAACGGGATAAAGCTATCGAAGCTAGGCAGACTGAAATCGCTGCTGCTATTTCTTGTTTAAGTCAGGCAATCTCTAGTCAAGTCACGGATAAAAACACGAATCATTGCTTGTTAAAACAGCTCATGGATGCTGCCCATATCTTATGTGATATTCAGTACAGCGAATCGGTATCGAGGCGGAATTTCGCATTGCAACGTTTAGGGGTTGGAGAGGGTGTTGGGGGTGATGTGGATGAACAGAATGAGGTGGTAAATAAAGAGACGAGCATGAATTGACAGAATATATTTATTTGCTCCGGCCAAGCTTATCACCTCTTAAAAAGCTACACAGAAATCTCAGGCGTGAGTCCTTTGTAAGGCTCTGAATTACCCCTACTCCCGAGCGAGTTGTACCACCAAACTTATCATGTAAATTATACTAAACGGAATAATCTGAATTTAATTATGAACGGAATACTAATAAACGGCAACCGGAATGTAGACTGCTAACTGGATTAAGAAGATGTTACCACTTACTTCAACAAAGATAGGGTAGGGTAACCTTATGCATCCACGTGGCGTGGTACCAACCCGAATCTCATCGAGACAAGCTTCTTGCGTCTTTCATTTGATCAGCGGAAAGTCAGCGTAAAACGGTAAGGTAATGTGCTAAGCCTGGTAGCCAAACCAAGCGGCCATCAAAAGATCTGAAAGAAACCACTTATGTTATAGAACTGCAATAAGCGACCCAATGAACAAAATCCTTCGAAATCAGCAAATATACTTACGGCACTTAACCGGAACAAAATTCAAAATATTAAACACGGCGATTATAAGCCGGAAACAAAATTGAGGTGTCGGCCTCCATCCTTCTCTTTAGGTTTCCTGGCCGACAGCCAGAGCGAAGGTGTCCTCCTCGACATCTTCACAACACCAAGCCGAATACCAGAATGAAATCAATCAAATGAAATCCTCGAACGAAACCTGGAAATTGCAAAAATGCAAATCATTGTCACGAAGGAATTTTCGAGTGCCCAGTTCACTAACTCAAATCTCCCCAAAACAATCGAAACAACACAAAGAACTATTTCTTTGTAAAACACATATTAAACTAACAAGAAAACATTCAAACTTTTTGGGTTATTGATTTACATTATTTTAATATTCCAATTACTATTATTAACTAAAGGCTGGTCGTTTATTTAAATTGTTTCTTTACCAACCCGAATCTCATCGAGACAACGTATTTTTCCCTAATCAATTCCCAATGTTTATAAACCTGCCATACTACTATTGTTTATTACCTTTTTTAAACATCTGTCTAAGGTCATAAACGTCATTCTGCCAGGCTCATGAAAATTACTTCAGCTGCGTGAAGTTTCATAAAATAATTTAATGTCAACACACAATCTTAAAAATATAGAAAACAAGTATTGTTATATTTATTAAAATAAATCATTCACGACATTTGTGAAATGAGTAAGTGTTCCGTGTGTTTGCTAAACGTAGACAGACGAACGTAACGTTATTATAGTCATTCGGAGCATACGGACAGTCGCATGCGCATCTGACAGCTCCTTGTCATTGACAGATCAATAACCAAAACAACAAAACTCGATTATTATTGAAGTGAAATTAAATGTGTTTTAATAATGAAACAATGAATGTATTAACTAAACGTGAGTATTTAGAGATTAGTGCGCAGCTTAGAAATCACAACGTGACAGCATTATATTCCTTAAAGAAAGACGTCAAAGAACGGTTGACAAATACCAAGATCGACACTCTGTTATTCGGGGAAGATCTACCCGAGACTCTAAAAACGGCAAAAGTTTCAAAGACCAGCTCCGACCTGAAGATAGACGCTTCTAAGAAGACGAATCCCCCGAAGTATTCATCGTCGAAAGGTGGGTCACTTTAAACTGAAAAGCGGGGCCCAGCAACCGCAAGGCGGTAGCGAACCCCGCTCGCCGCCAGCCGCCCGCCAGCTCGTCGCGGCCGCAGAGGGGTCGCCCGGCCCGCCCGCGGCACTAGGCGCACACGCACCACCTCCGGTACGTATCGCTGGCAGACTTGGCATTTTTTACGACCGATGGTCGCTAATTACCCGTGATCGAACTTTGTTATCCTGGATAGAAGGATATGAAATACAATTCAATAATCGTGTACACCAGTCTGAAATTCCTTTTATTAAGATTTCTACCGAGTCAGACAGAATACATTTTGATGAAACCATTAGTAAATTAAAATCTATGGGTGTGATCTCTGTGTGAATATACTCCTGGGCAATTTGTATCAAGAATTTTTGGATACCTAAACCGAATGGTAATATGCGATTCATGTTGAATCTAAAGGCAAAGTTCATAGACACTAAACACTTTTTTTTTCATTTCACTAGGAGATGTTAAAACCCCAGAAGGCGAGCTTGTGCAGGGGTCAGTTAAGTCGCACGACGTGTTCATGTTGTCGCCAACAGCTACCATTGTTGTGTTCTGGCATACTGGAGTGTTTTCAGTTGTACGTGTCGTGCACGGCGAGTAGCATTATTACAAGTTGGACATAACCATGTCGCTTTAAAGTATTTGTTAAGTGCTAAGAATTGCTTTCTATCAATGTTAAGGCACTGAATGTGAAATTGACTCATACAAAGACGACATTTCATACATTCTTTTGTGTCTAAATGCTTTTTGCAGGCGCTGCAATTCATAAAGACTAAAGTATTTACTAGAACTTTATGGTATTATTATTATGAATTATAAAAGAAAATAGTTCGTTATTAATGTTTGAATAAAATTTAAACCACAAAAAAAAAATTTGCTCACTGAGGCTCGATACTATAGTATGCCGGATGATGGGCACGCATCTGGAGCCGCTGAGCCAAGTGGACAATTACTGAATTAGCGAAAAGTGTGTATGGTTGTCTTCAGTACAGTTTTGATTAAATTATTTTGTGACTGAGTTTGATGCGAGCACTCGATGAGTCTCACACACGATCACAACGCTGCTGGATGACTGTTAGTTTTTTGGTACAATTCGAACACTTTTGCACTGTTTTTCCGTATTAAAGTCTTTTTGTCATATTTTATACAAACTAGCACAGTATTTATATTTTTTGGAAGAGAATAGTTGGGTATAAATTTTAAGCCAAAATGTTAACTTTTTACCACTATAAACATTAAAAATACCAGGAGCCGAATTAACCCATTTGGACCCAAATAAAACTCAGCCGTGATAAACGTGAAATTTCTTTATTAATTATTAAAAACTAATACAATTATTAGAAAAACACGCAAAAAAATTTTTTTTTTTTATTATTTATACTAAAAAAAATGCCGTCCTCATATGGGGCCACTGGGCTTAAATGGGGTGAAATTATCGAAACATAATTTTTTGATGCACAGTGTTTTCATACATTTCTTACATTGCCAACGGGCTGTTTTAGGACATACAGCCCATATAAATTGTTGGAAAAGTTTGGCGGGGTAGTGACCCAACCCATCATGCTGTAAGATTGGCATTACAGATGCTGCTGAACACAAAGTCACAACGCTTGTCTCAACTATTCACGCTGTTGGAGCTGATTCATCTTGCTTTCATTAGTTAGGAGGTGCAGCCACCATGCATTTGCCACAGCTAGATCCAGCATGTACAGAGACAGGCCAGTTTTTGTCACGTATATCAGTGCGGTACAGGGAAATCAACTGATAAGCTTGATCGACCCCTCCCAATCCCCTATTATAGTTTTGATAAACATGTTGGATGCCAACGTCCCTCTTTTTCTTTTTTTCGGTACTCCATCCCTTTACTTTTCCCAGAGGAAAAACGATGACGTTTGACCCTATCGTACAGACACTGTTGTCGAACCAAACGGACAAACGAAATCTGATTGACTTGATCGAAACGGTAGTCTAACTCGGCGCGGTTTTTCTTCTTTATATCCTTTACGATACTTATGATCACTTCTTTGCCCTGCTTTTGTGAGCAGTGTCAGTTACACGATAGCCAGCTTTCCGGAGACCTTGAAGCAATGCAAAACTAGTAAAGAAATTATAAAAATATACCACATGATCTAGAAGATAAAAGGGTATAAGTAAATTCAGATTTACTTCAACGCGGCTCCTCAAAACTAGTTCTTTGTTTCTTTGTTACCGCTAATGATTGTCATCGCTACTATCGTAATCCCATTCATCTGCATTCGTAAATACTTTAGTTCTCCCTGGTATGTCTCGCGGCACAGTATCGCTTTGTATATTATCTTCTTCATCGGTAAGTATTTGGTTCCTAAGGAATTGTGACTAAATCTATCTCTGCACCCATCATCTTTATTCATCATAGCCTCGAGAGATCCTGAAGCTCATAGTAATCATTACGGCTATTGAATACTCTTCTCCTCATTTTTTATACGAAATTGATATGTGGACAAAAATATTAATAATGTACGTCTTATGTGCCCACTGGCCTCATTCGAGGACACTGGTATAAAACTAATCCTTATTATATCAATACACCAGTTTTTGACAGCAATATTATTTTATTTTATAGGTTATAGTATATTTAGCCATTACAATTTAAAAAAAAGAAATATTTTGAGGGAAATTTTTGAAATAAAAAATACTTACTTTGCGTTATCTCTGATGTTCAAAACAGGTTCAGAAAAAGCACTATAATACACTATCTAATATATTTTTACGGTTAGTATCATCTACAAATACAAAAATACACTATTGTTTATTAAATGCTTATAATAAAAACAAGTAGAAACCTAAATGTCAAAAAATTAAGGTACTTTGAAAAGTGTCCTCGTTTGGGCACGGCGGGTCTATATGGGTTAAGTACGTGCGTTCATGTTCGTGACGCGAACGCTCGTCGTGAACGTAAATAGATAACAATCACTACGAAGTACGAATAACTTAATTAAGGCATTTTGTCACTGATGATTTCATTTTGCTACTCATTGTGATAATCTTTATATATATATATATATATATATATATATATACAATATGTTATAAAAACCCTGTCCGATCCATTAAGGTGTTATTAGGTATCTATATAAGATTCTATTTGTGTAATAATTTTCATGAAACAATAGAACGAAATTACCCCATGAAAAAAAAATACAAAATTCACTACATTAAAAAAGCTTACATGGCAATCCCAAGAGGCGGTGACCGGACGCGCGGGAGGCGCGGAGATGCGCCGGCGCTCGCACTCGCAGGTAGCGAAGTCATGACCCCAGTTGACCCCGGTACTTATTAGTCAGATAATAATGTGTCAATTGTACGAAACTTAGACTTCTTGGTAGCTCTGCAAGTAGCTTCTTTATTTGGTAGTATGAGGTCACTCAATAAGGACACTGATTTGATGGTTGTGGCGAAGATGTTGTTCCATATTTCTGCCACCGTCAGAAATACAGGCTTCACAGCGTCGCACTAGGTTGTCCCGCACCGCTTGTAACACACTCGTATCCGCTTTAAGCGCAACAATCCGCACACGCATTTTTGCTTCACTGTCACATAATTTAATGAAAACTACTTATTTGTAGAATACGACATTTCGCGGAGCAGAACGGTACGACCACTCGGAAGTAATGTCTTCGCGAAACTGACTGTCGTAATAATAAATAATAATGCATGATCAGGATATATCCACCGACACGTGCCGCGCGGCGAGTTGAATCAAAGCGGGCGGCTACCTTTACGCTATGTCAAAGGCGCCGCCTATGTTTATTGCAGTGCCGAAAAGCGAGTAGTTTGCTTGCGTCAATGCCGACAATAGAGCCGCGCGACGGGGAGTGTTAACACATTTTGAAAAATTCCCCGTTGTAGGGTAAATGGGTGATAAACCTGTTCGATAAAAAAAGCTGTATTCATGAAATACGTAATTTTGATACTTATTTTGGTTATGTTAATATAGCAACTTTATGACCCTTTCGGATCGGACAGGGTTTTTATAACATATTGTATATATATATATATAAAAGAAAGTCGTGTTACTTACACTACACCACTTGTAAGTCGAGAACGGCTAGACCGATTTTTATGATTTTGGTGTTTTTGGATTTGTCTTCGTCGGGAATAGGATAGATATATATTAAAATCACTGGAGTGATACCGTTTAAAAAAATTAAGAAAATATATTTCTTGATGTTTTTCTCCAATGACGCCATATTTGATGACAAAGAAATTTGAAACGTCAAAATAGTTAAGGCGATACGAAGTTCGCGAGGTCGGCTAGTATCTAATTAAACAATAAAATAAGTAACATCATTTTTATTTCTGCTAATAGAATATGGGGGTCTAATAATAATAATGGCTAGTGCCTAGAAGAAACAACGCAAGAAACTCGGTCACTATTCTCAGCCTCTTTTTAAATAAATGTTTAAAAAAGGTTTATGCAAGTACGAGCTAGGATAATTTAATGCCATACATTTCTATCATTTAAATAATCATTAATATTGTAAATATTGTAATGTCCCTTTTTCATTAAAATTACTTTGAAATATTATTTAAGTTTATAAAAAAAAAACACAACTTGCGAAACAAGTGAATATAAAACGCAAAACTATGAGTGGCAGCAAACTTTACGTTGGACATGGTAAATTTAATGTATTAAATGTATATTTAAGGTATATGGGTATAAGTAAAGCACACTGTGCGACACAATATAAATCGAAATATTACATTACAGACAAGAACAATTACAGCATTAGTTTTAAAAAATCATTTCGATGCATTAAAAATTGGAATACTGATGATGATAATTATAATGAACAATATTAGTATTCAGCAATCGATAAAATATGTTCTTCATTTGATGATCCAGGAGTGGCTGAAACTGTTGAATCTGGGCAAAATTCCACGCACGGTATTTTTGACGGTGCAGCTTCGGATGCTTCTGTGATTTGGCGCTTTTTGGAATATGTTTGTTCTCTCAGTGGCATGTTTCTCGTTTTGCGTGGGTCTACTAATTCTGGCAATATATGCTCCATGTTCAATTCGGTTAGTTTGCCAATCATTTTCTTTTCCCAAAAGTTATCATCGCGAAATATTTCTTCGACGGTCACTTTATGATATTTGCCAGACCACACTGCAAATATACACTTGTTTCTCTTGCTTATGTGTAATTGTCCTTGTACTTGGTAAAACCATGGATGATTCTTGTTGATTATCAATTTCTTCTCTTTTAACTTCCACAATTTAACTTTCTTCTTTTCTACGGCTTCTTCAATAGGCATGTTACATGCAGAACTTGGGCATTTGATTTCGACAGTTGTATCACTACAGATTAACCCATCTGGTGTAGCTCCTAAAAAAGGAATTTCTTCATCTGTGAATAAGCCACAAGGGTTTATTTCCACATTTTCTTGTTTCGCAAGTTGCGTTAGAGCAACAGCTTCATTGTCAACACCGTGTTTTACAGATGTTACGTTTGAAATATTATTTTTATATAATAAAGCGTTCACTATACTTGCGCTAGTGGTTGAGCGGCGATTAATGATTTTCCCAAAATTAGAAGCCGTTAGCAAGTTTCTTCTTAGCTCTAACCACTCGCTGCTATTTCTTTGTAAAACAGTAGCTCGTTCTATTTGCGCCCTTTCTGTGTCAGTTCTTTCTAAATTTTTCAAAAAACTACGTTTTGAAAGCTCTTAAGTTTCATCATTCATATCGGGTTTTCGACAACTGTCTGTTCCATAGTTTTTATCTGTTACTGTTTCAGTTGATGTAACATATTTTTTAGTAAATGGTAATTTCCTGGCTCTTTTGTTCATTTGTCTCCATTTATTTTTTTCTTGTCTCTTGTGTTCGAATGCTTTTATTTTAGATTTTGGACTTTTCCTCAAAAGAGACATTATATAATGTTTTTATGTGTTAAATGAAACAACAGCTGCGGAACATCTAGATTGGTATGTTTGCCGTTGTACTAAATTAGTTCTTTTGCCACCTACGAATTTCGCAATTATGCTATTAAACTGTTCAACGGCATTGCTGTCACAGTCATTTATTAAACTCCGTGAGTGTGTTGCAACCAAACCCACAATGTATTGTACCTTAGCCCAAAAAGCAGAACTTTTTACTATCTTCGCTTCGCTTCGCTTAAGGTCTTCGCTTTGTTTTTCACTGCAGCAATAGTGATCAAGGCAGTTGTTATGGTGACCAAACGCATGATTATACGCATTAGAAATCTATACTAATATTATAAAGCTGAAGAGTTTGTTTGTTTGTTTGAACGCGCTAATCTCAGGAAGTACTGGTTCGAATTGAAAAATTCCTTTTGTGTTGGATAGTCCATTTATCGAGGAAGGCTTTAGGCTATGTAACATCACGCTGCGACCAATGCGAGCGAAGCATCAGTGAAAAATGTTGCAAAAACGGGGAAAATTGATCATATTTAATCGGGATCATGCATAATAACAGAAATTGGCGCGGACGAAGTCGCGGGCAACAGTTAGTATCGACATATAGGTTATTTATTCGCACTCCTAGATCAGCCGTATCATTCTTGTGCTTTTCTATAGCGTAGCAAATGACTTTTCTGATGGCGAGAATTCGTTGTGTGGTCAACATCTTTCGCATTGCCAATGGATACTTTGTATCTTTACTTACGGCAACTAATTTATTACACATATTCCTTAACATATGGTTTCGGCACTCAATTTTCTTTACTGTAATATCTTTATAAGGTCTTTGTTCTAAAATTTTGGAATATATGCTTGAATCGCCATCTGCTATTAATCTTCCATATATGACGTTATACATTTCAATAGAATGCTTAAACGCATCTGCAATTATTTCTGCCTCCATACCAGAAGAAGAACCTGAATAGTTTTTATAGAAGGTATGTTCTTTCTCTGGTTCTTGCTTATTTTGAACACGCGCACATATGTTTATATATTGATCTGGTATGGATGCGTCAATTTCCATAATTTGTGACTCAGGCCAGAGGTGACGGTGGGTTGAAAACCCTTTAGAATTTAACGTCTATTATAACCGGACGGATTTGTTTCAGCAGTTTACTCTGCTAACACTTCTACATTGCAAGTGCCGTGGCGATAACCCCACTGTAGCTGATCATGTGTCTTCGGTGGTTGGCTTCAGACAATCTTCGTAGGTACAGTGGATATGACGCTCTAAGGGAAAGTGGCGTCTCCCCAAGCAATCCAATTACGCCGTGACATACGGTAGCTGGATCAAGATGAACTGGAGTCCAGAATTCCTTGACGTCGCCGACTGGACTACAATCTTTGACGTAATCTTCGGACGTCCCGGTCTTGTTTGGACATCTTAGCGTACCCATGTCATTACTCAACCAGCAATGCAACGGTGCCAGGTGCGTCGTAGTCGATCTGCCCTTCTACCATCTTCGGGATGTGTTTTTCGACGAAGTGCAAGACATTAGTCATATCTGCAATGTCGCGGAACAGGTCATCAGAGGAATAGCCGCGAGGTATGATTTCGTCGGCGTTGAGCAGCCGACCAGAAAATTCACACCCAGGTATCGGATTATTAGCGATAAACGCATCCCTGACCTCTCTTGGTGTATGGACATCTGATAATGCAGTGACGACGCTCCGAAGGTTTGAAAGGACGACTGTCTCTGGAGAATTTGTAAACCGACCTTCTTTGTCAGTGTGGTCTTTAGCCATTACGGGGAGGTAGATATCATCCCCATGTTTTAGGATTCCAACGGAGCTTATCAAACTGAGAAAAGGCTCCGGTGCTATAGTGGCCGTATTCATCACTTCAATCCAGTCCGGGCTCAGAGAGAAATCACGGCAGTGTTCAGGAAGAGGATTCACTGCCGGAATTCTTGTTTTCGTCCTTCTCATCTTCGCCTCGAAAATGCCGAGAAACGCGCGGTACATAGAGTGAATGGATGGCGCCTCAAAGCCTCTGTAGTTAGAGAGAGCTTTGGCAAAGGCACACGTGGCGAAACCAACCCCTCTAGATGTAACTGGGGTGGGGATGGGCTGGTGTGTAGAGATATTCCCTAAATGCCCAACTGCGCCGGAAGCGCTTGATACGCCAGCAAACAACTTAGAACGTATGCCATTTGGGCCGACGCCTAAGCCCGCCATCTTCATCTTCGTCCGCTCATCAGAGAATTCCATGCCTTTTATCTCACGGTAATTCGTAGCCCGTTGTTTCTGATGACGTTTTCGGTTTTCCTTCTTCTACGAGTTTTGTGGCTGGGTGTGGGCCTCTGCCCCCGTCCCTTTCGGTATGCTTTCCGGATTCATAGTAAACTACGGCTCCGCCAGGCCTGGACAACATAAGCCTGAAAAAGCCGATATGCCGCAAAATTTGTTCTTGACGCCTAAGTAAATCACTTCTTTGAATTTTCGGTCGACTACGGCTGCTGCGGAATAATTACTTCTGTAAGAACGTTTCGACCAGCAGCCATCAGCAATTACATCAATAATGGTAATGCCATCATCATTAACCCTGCCTTCTTCTATGGCTGCTAGTCTCTCGCGTTCAGCTGCAGTTGTCATAGCCTCTTGGGCTGTTTTCTCCCAGTGTTGGCATATGTCGTCATGTTTTTTTTGTACACTTGTTCAGATAAAATTGGGAGATTCATAGAAGCACATCCCTCAGTTCCCGAAAGGGACTATAGTCCCTTTTTTATATATGACTAATTAGCTTTCGGGAACTGAGGGGGAGTTTAAATTGCTCCAATCCAATACCCGTACTAGTAATGCCAGAAACTGCAGCTATATTTATGTGAACGTTTTGGCTTGGGTCTAGATTGGTAGTGTTTACAAAAAATGTGGCCTTACACATGTTACTACAAGACAGTTTCAGTTTTGAATTTAATAAATTTTTTGTTTCTCCTGTAATTTGCAAGTTCATTAATGTGCAACCAAATTGCGGTGCATGGTTTGAAACAATTTTAAGTTTTTCAAAAAAGTATTCCGTAGTAGTTAAATGAAAAGGGTCCAATCCACATCAAGTCATTTTCGAGATATTGACATTTGAAGTTTATGACGTATTTCTTCATAGGTATTAATTATAAAATAAGTTGTCAGTTTGTTGTTAACGTGTATTATTATAATTATTTTTATTGATTATAGTACAAAACACAACATTGTATTTTAGGAGATATTTGTAAAAATATGCATTTGGATCCTTTTCGCTAAATAACAGTTTAAATTGTGCACGCTTTAGACTTAATTCATTTAAAAGACCCGTTGTAGGAAATCTTTATTAATTAATATTATATTTTCAATAATACGTCATATTTTATTATAATAACTTTTATTTTATAAAAAAAAATCAATCATCATTCTATACGCCATTCTGAAAATTAAAATTAAAATAGAGCAAGCACTTTAATGCAACAATATAAATCTTCATATAGGCCGTTTCTTTTAAAATGACTTTACAGTATGCACTCTTTCCTACTTGCAAAACACAAAACATGAATTCTAACATTCTAACTGAAGTTAAATTTTCTAAAATGTTTAAATTTTAAATCAATTCGGAAAAAAAACGGACTTGTACTATAATCCGACTTATGAGTTATCAAGCCTTTTAGTCATCCTCCTCGGGGATAAAATCAAGATCTCCGTCGTAGCCATCTATGTCTTCTATGATGTTAGAACTACCCTTTAGAGACTTATAAAAGTCTTGACAATCTTTTGGGATCAAATCTAACATGGACGTAAGATCATCCAACTTGGGTTGAGGGATTACCTTGCCGTTGGGCCACAATAAAACAAGGTCTTTCTCACTAATATCCAAGGATTTACCTTTTAACTTTTTTCCAATATTAAGTTGATTGAAATTATCAGAATCGGCTTTCATGTAAACATTAAATTTATCGTTCTTATCTATTAAAATCACCTTTGTCTTTAACCAATTAACTTTTTCTTTGGATACAAAAAGTTTTCTATTTACTGTATTCTTTTCAAGTGTTTTGGTCCCCATAAAATCTTTTTTTTTCATGCAGTAAACTTGTTATGGATGTTGTTTTTTTGTAATTTTTAATAATATTAATATATTCTTGGACTGTGTGTGTATATCCTTTCATGGTATTTCAGCATTGTTTCAATTTTCGAAAAATCGGTATCATTGGGTAAGTATGTGTGTCCCGATTCCAAATATTTAAAAGTTGTCGTCTTTAACGTGGGATGGGAATTCAAAACCGCTTTTAACATTAATACTATTTTGATGTTGCGATTTTGGCCCCCACAACAATCGCTCCAAAGCGCGAGATGTTCTACTTTAGGGTCCAGTTTATGTTTTATGTATTTGGAAATACATGATCCCACTTCTTTGGACCCTCGACCCGCTTCACCCTTAACCCAAACATAACAATGTCCGATATTATCTGAGCCAGTATGTACAGAGCAATTGTAAAACCAAAGTTGTCGTTTGTAAAAAACGACGCTTGTTGGGATTCTAGGAAGGGGCAATTTTTTTTTTATTTCAAATGTTACTGAACTTAATGTTATGAACAGATGGCGCTGCCGTCACGTTTACTTCAGCTCCGTGTGTTTTTATAATTTAAAAATAATAAATCATACAATAACTATGTAAAATTGACAAAAAAGTGTAGATAAATATGTGAAGATTTAGTGTAACTGTTATTATCAATCTAAAAAGCATCGGCTTAATATAAACCTTTAAAGTATAAGTGACAATTACTAGTTCTCGGAAAAACATTGAAAAATAAACGCAAAATACACATAATTTGACCAAATAAAACATTAACAATAATAATCGAATCCATGAATAACAATAAGTGGTAAATAAATGAAAAAGTGGTGACAGTGACTCAAAACAGTGCAAGGAATTCCATTGCGATGATTCACAATAACCGCCAATGATCAATTCAAACTTATGATCGAAACATATGACCCTACAATTCGTCATAACTTCTTATGTTACGATGGCCCAATGCATCTAGTACTGGACTGAGCGTCAATATTCGCTCCGAGGGCCGCCGGATCGAGTCTCCTTGTTGTGGCATATTATTGTTTTTGTATGAAAACAAGCTGTTTCTTCTGTATTTATTTCCTTGTGGCACACAACGTAGTAGTACGAATATAGAATACCACACAGAACACGAAGATGGCAAATAAATGTATAAAATGTAATACAAAAATATTGAACCGTGACTGTTTATGCTGTCTCTTTTGTAAACATAACTATCATGCTGAATGCGCAAATGTTTCGGTAAAGAGATTTCTACTGATGACAAAAGATAATAAAGCCACATGGAAATGTGATCAGTGCTACTCGAAAACTCAAAACAATTTAATAATAAATGTTACTACTAATAACTCTTTCGCGTCCTTAACCGACGATGAAAACTTGGATATACTAACCTTATCACAAAATAGCAGAAATAATAGCTGTCCTGATTTGAGGAAGATTAATCTCGAAGATCGAATAAAAAAGCTTGAGACACAAAACCATAAATTAAAAGAAAAACTACAAATCGCTGAAGCTGAATTAGAGAATATATTATTGGAAAATTCAGATTTAAGAAAACTACTATCAAAGCATGAAATAAAAACAAAATTTTTATCTGAAATATGTAATTCAAGTTCAAAGAAAAATATTACAACTAGGAAAAACAGGAAGAGCTTAAATAGTACTGTTCTGGATTTTCTGCAAGATGAAAAGGATGAATACAGTTTTAATGCCTTACAACCCATCAGCACAACGCCATCTAGGACCACCCTAAAAAGACAACTAGCGTGCGCCGACGGCACAAGCACCCCGTCGTGCCACCAATTTAATAACAGTTTAATAATAATAAATCTTTATTTCCTCTCTCACACAGAAAATGATAGTGACAACAGATATTCATATTATCTAGGTAACAGCTTAGTAAATAAAAATCTAGTCTATGTGAGAGACTGGTCTCTGTACTAAGAGACCTGTATGACAGACTACCAGTCTCTCCACATCCGAACCAAAAGGTGCGATAGCTTTTTTATGAATTGTTAGCACAGTGAGCATTAAACAGATTGTTTTATACAATAAGAAGCAGCACAATAAAATATTATTAGAGAGAACTACATTGTATTACGATGATGAGGAGTCTTGTGTGTGTGTGTGTGTGTGTGTGTGTGTGTCTGGGCGTGTGTAATTTGGGGTTATAAGTACTTCGAAAAAAAGAAAAATGTTAACTCATGAAGGTATGGCTAGTAATTTTTCCGTTGATTCATAGTCGAGAGAATTAAGCCAAGTAACTAATGTTTTCTTGCATTGGTATTTAGTGAGTGGATAAATATTCAAATACTTATTTATTTTGTTGTATAAATAGGGACCTAAAAACCCAGAGAATCTTTTTGAAAAGGTAGTGGACCACCGAGTTTTTGACACGCAGACGTTGTATTTCAATCTTTTATTCGCAAATAATGTGGGGGCGTAGATGGTAACCGAATGCTGTTTTAGAACAGTGTTTAGAATAAATAACTGGCGAACAGTAAGGACCTCGGTTATGGAATAAAGGTCCTTTGTGGGAAAGAGAAATGGCAAAGAGTAGCCGACCTTCAGCACCGCTCTTTGTGCCCTCTCAACATTCAGCTGACTTGTCTTATAAGTACCACCCCAAACAGTAACACAATAATTTAGAATAGACTGACATAGGGCCTGATACACCATTTTTATAATACTCTTGTCAGCTATATGTCGAAGATTTTTAAAGATATACATTAGCTTACGGGTTCTAGAAGAAAGAAGGTCCACGTGACGGTTGAAACTCAGAGTACTGTCAATCATCACACCCAAGTATTTAATACTAGAAGTGAGAAAAATTTTACTACAGTGACAAGGTTGGTTCAACGAGCAAAAGTGAGCAGTTAGAGCGAAGTTGTTATGAATAGGGGAGGAGGAACTTTTCATAGAGAAAGGGATATATTTCGTTTTTTACGATATTAAGTGACAAGCCATTATTTCTAAGCCAAGTTGTAACAATGTTGAAACCCGCCTGAGCATAATTATAGGCCTCTTCCCAACTATCACCGTGAAAGACAAGCGCTGTGTCATCAGCGAAAGTAACAATCTTTCCATGTGGGAGCTGGAGCTCACAGAGATCATTAATGAAAGCAAGAAATAATGTGGGACCTAAAACACTGCCCTGGGGCACACCGTGAGTTATCGGCAAGTCAGCACTAACCAGCTCGCCCACACGAACCCTCTGATATCTATCACTTAGTTTACCAGGACTATCGCCAGATGACTCTGAAAATATTACTAAGACGACGCGGAAGCCTAACATTCATACAATCGGCGACCAACAAGTCCGTGGTTTGGCAACGAAACTACAAACATCTCGAATCGGGTTAGATAATAACTGCTACAGCATTTCCGGAATAGTAAAACCATTCGCGTCGAGCTCTGAAGTGCTAAGTAGCTGTGAATATTTACAAAAATCTATACATAGTAATGATATACTGATATTATCTATAGGCTGCAATGACAAAAACCCTTATTTAATTTTATCTGATTTATGTAATACATTATGTAATTTCAAACAATGTAAAATATTTTTGCTAAGCGTACAGCACAATAAATATCTTAATGTACGTAAATTAAATGCCGAAATCAATCTCATCGTAAAAAATTATAAAAATTGTACCTTCATTGACATAAATAAATTATTGATTGACAACGCCCAAAGCATGACATCGACTAAAACTAAATTATGTACTAAACTAAATATAGAAATAAATTATCTGAAATACGAGCACGATTATATCCTAAATGGCTTAAAATTAAACAAAAATTTGAAGAGCATTAATTCTAATTTGATTGATATAAAAAATGGACCTTGTAAGGATAGTACTGACATCCAAACATCCAATAAAGGCACAATACCATATTATTTTCCGGTTATACCAAAGACATTGCAAAATAAAATAACGCAAACACCTGTAAATAAATCTTTTGACTTTTTTCGTCCCTAAATCAAATAATAGTACATTTGTAATCCTACATCAAAATATACAGGGTTTATATTCTAAAAAGGAACTTATCGAAGTTACTCTCTCGGAACTAAAGCACGATCTGTCTCCTGATGTGCTTTGTTTTACCGAGACTTTCATTAAGTTTAATGATGAAAAAAATATTAATTTGCACAATTATGAGCTTGCGGCTCACTACTCACGTAATAATAAAAGGGGCGGAACCTGTATAATGGTGAAAAAAGGTATAGAATACAAACGTATAACCATCTTTGACGAAGCTTCAGTCAACTTTCATTTTGAATGCTGCTCTATAAAAATACCTTATCACAACGTAATAATAGTCTGCATATACCGCTCATCAACCGCTACACAAAAAAGGCATTTTGAATACTTTTTTAGTAAATTAGAGATTATACTTAACAAATATTTGCACAAGCACTCAAAGTCTAAAATAGTGATTGTGGGAGACATCAATATAAACACTTTAATAAAAAATAATGTGACTAATGACCTCACAGACATCCTCCTAAATTATAATCTTACTCAGCATATCACGGAACCTACTAGGGGTAAATCCTGTATCGACCACATATACAGTAATATCAAAGGTGCGACTGGTATCATACTCCCTCTCTGTTTGTCAGATCATGATACTGCACAGGTTCTTAGTTTTAGTAGCAAATCAAAGAAAACTCTCCCACAAACAACATATACATATAGGAGATGCTACTCTATCGAAAATATAGTGAAGTTTAAAGAACATTTGTCGAGCCTTTCTTTTTCGGATGTCTATAGCCAAACGGATCCCAATGCTGCGTTTAACAAATTTCATGACTGGTTATGCCTTCTCTACAAACTATGTTTCCCATTTAATAAAGTCAAATTAAATACAAATTCATACTTGCAGTGGATATCAAAAGGAATAAGAAAAAGCTGCGCTGCAAATAGAGTTTTAAGGCTAAATTACTACAGAAAGAGAACTTATCAAAACAAATATAAATTTAAAGTTTACTACAAACTATTAAAAAACTGCATACTATGTGCCAAAAAAAAATACTTATAACAAATTCGTGATAAAAAGCAAAAATACGTGCAAAGCTACATGGAAGATCATTCAGGACGAAATAGATATTAAACCGCAATATGATAATTACATTGATTCTATTGAATGTGACGAAAATACCATTTATAGTCCAAAACAAATCGCTAATACTTTCAATAATTATTTCATTGATTTGACAAATAAAGAAAATAAATTAAATATTACTAACTATGACCAGGCCAATCTAATTCTATATAATTCCATTTATCTTAACCCTATTGACGACTACGATATAAATAAAATAATAATGACCTTAAACAATAGTAACTCCGAGGGATATGACGACATTTGTACCAAAGTTATTAAAGCATGTAGTAAAGTATTAAGCAAGGTCTTGGCATTTTTAGTAAATTTGTCAATGGTTTCAGGTATTTTCCCTGAGAGACTAAAATATTCCTTGATTAAGCCATTGTTCAAAAAGGACAAAAAAACAATTTCAGACAACTACCGTCCAATAGCGCTAGTGCCGATTTTGTCTAAGGTTTATGAAAAGGTAATGCATGCTAAACTCATCTCTTTCTTTGACAAGTATCATGTCCTGACGAGCAACCAGTATGGTTTTCAAAGAGGTAAATCTACTACGCATGCTGTATTTGATATGATAACTGAGACTCTAACATGCCTTAATGCCAATAATTACACAACTGCACTGTTCTTTGACATGTCAAAAGCCTTTGATTTTGTATCACATAATTCTCTTCTGGAAAAGCTAGAAAAGTGTGGCATTAGAGGAACTGCTTTAAGTTGGATTAAAAGCTACTTGCAAAATAGAAAGCAATCTGTAGAAATTAGCAAACCTGACTGTAATAATGTCATTCACAAATATCATTCTGACTTCAGGGAAAACAGATACGGAGTTCCACAGGGTAGCGTGTTAGGCCCACTGTTATTTTTGCTCTATATCAATTATCTTCCAAATTTGACTAAACACAAATCTATTTTATTTGCTGATGATATATCTGTGATAGTTAAGACGGATAAAAAATTGACATTACAAAACCACATTGATGATATTAACAATACAGTGAAAATAATAATTGAATGGCTTAAAAATAATAATCTTCTTATAAATCTTGACAAAACCTATTTTATGAATTTTAATGACATATTATATCAGACAATGAATATTAATTTCGAAGAACAAAAACTCAAAAGTACAAACAACACAAAATTCTTAGGCATCTGGATAGATCATAAACTAAATTGGAAAAACCAAGTCGAAAATGTTTGCAATAGAATTAATAGATTTTCGTATGCACTTTATAAATTAAGTAAAGTAGCCACAAAAACAACAGCACTTACTGCATACTTTGCATATGTGGAATCCGTTCTAAGATACGGACTCATTATGTGGGGTTATAGTACGGACGCGAACAGGGCGTTCATTGCGCAAAAAAAATGTATACGGGAAATTTGTGGTACTGCACCTGAGGAGCCCTGTAGGCCACTATTTAAATCTTTGAAAATACTTCCCCTTCCATGCCTATATATCTTTGAAATTGCAAAGTTTGTAAAATTAAATATGTTTTATTTTAAGCAAGCTAATGAGGTATACATGCGTAATACCAGAAATGGTCATAGACTTGTTTCTGAAATAATACCAAAAAGTGCTCGATTCAGAAAAAACTGTTACTGGATGTGTATGCTCATATTCAATAAAATACCTCAGGATATTAAAGACATGCCATTTAATAGGTTTAAAGGTGCCTTAAGTGGGTGGCTAAATCAACATTGTTTTTACACTGTAAATGAATATCTAAATCTGAAATAATTATCTAATTCTGTGTTTCGTTTCTCTATGTACTACTTGACATTTTGACAATTTATTTTAATTATGCTACATTATTGTGTTTGATGTTATTGATTTTATTGTTTTATACAATTTGAACTTTGACATTCCAAGAAATAATTAATTTTAATCGCTTTCATAATGTAATACTTGTATTTGCATGCTATTCATAGATGGCTGAAAAAGCTGAACTTCTCATGTATAACCACCTAAATGTACCCTTTTTCAAGAGCAAATAAATGATTATTATTATTATTATTATTATTATGTTGGTCTGTTTCCGATCACGGGACTATGGAGTCCCGGACATTTGAAAGGCGTACGAGGGGCCGAAGCCAACTCGCAGAGGCCTGTTAGACAACATTTATCTTTACGATGTGATGTGACACCGACCGACGATTATTCCTGTACGCACTATATAAATGCGTCCAAGAACAACCCCCGGTCTTTGCAGGACTATTGTAGAATGTGGATACAAAGGATACTGGGCTCTGGGTTTAGGTGCTAGTGGACTGGGTAATTGGGACTATGGAAGGACTATGGCCCCTGCCTGACCTATGTTACTAACACGGATAAAATGGCAGGGGGTGACTTGCACACTCGTTTAATGGGCCCCCGAAAACGGCCGCTAGCACATAGTGACGTAGCGACAAGGGGGCAACATAGCCTGAGGTGCTTGAGGAGTGGAGAGGTATTACACGGCTCTCAGGACAATCCCGGTAATCCGTTCAAGATCCCTACAAGCATCTTACTGCAATACTTCCTTCCTCCGAGCATTTCTGCTCTAGCGACTCTCCACTCATGCCGGCCAATGAAGGCAAGCAAGAGGTGGGAGATATGTTCCTCGTCAGTGTTCACTCCGGCCGACCAATGAAGGCAAGCCAGAGGTGAGGAACAGGGATACTCCCGGGAGCAATCAGGTTCGTGGGGTCGCTACTGCCCAACAGCTCGCCACAAGCTGCCCTGCGATGATTATTATTATTTTATGCATATTTATTTTACTCTCATTTGATGAGGTGATGTCATGTTCAGACGGGTTGTTGCAACCAAGCCTGGCATGATGGTATAGTTAAAATAAGTAAGATGAGCATCAGGTAGGTACTAAGTGATTTTAACAAAAGGAGCTAGTTTACTATCGTGTTTGTGCATGAAGTTGATAAAAATTTGCGTGTTATTCTACAAGTATTTAGTATTACTACTTTTTGAATTAGGTTTAAGATACTGTGATGAATTTGTAATGAATCTAGGCTTTTTCTTAATGATTTAGGTATAACTCCTGTAGATGATATTACTATTGGTACAATATGCACCGTTTGGGCATTCCATTGTGTTTTAATTTGAATGGCCAAATCTGTATACTTAGTAAGTTTTTCATTTATTGTACTCTGTATGTTATGTGTGTTTGGCACAGCTATATCAATTAAATAAACAGTGTTTTTCTGTTTGTCGTGTAGTGTTATGTCTGGTCTGTTGTAATGTGTAGTTTTGTCTGTGATAATAGTTCGGTCCCAGTAAATTTTGTGTTGGTTGTTATCTAGTACAGGATTGGGTTTATATTTATAGTAGGGTGTCTTTTTATGTATGAACTTAAAACGGTGGGCCAAATATTGATGGATAACTGCGGAAATCTGATCATGTCGATGCTTGTAATCAGTGTTGACTAAATTTTTACAAGCACTGGTAATATGCTGGATCGTTTCACTGGCACTGTTGCAATGGCGACATAAATCTGTAGGTAGGTTTGATTCTTTTATTATATGTTTTTTGTAGTTACGGGTTGCAATAACCTGATCTTGTATAGCAAGCATAAATGCTTCTGTTTCTGGAAATAATTCCCCTCGTAGTAGCCATTTATTAGGCCTCTTGATCAATATGCGCCTGGTTGAGATCAGCTTTATGCCTGCCATGTAAGGACTTTTGTCCCCAGGTATGTATTTTGTGTTCATTATCTGTAATGTACTCATTTTTTTGTGCGTTTCGGTCACAGAGATTGAGTGGAGTAAATTGATGATCTGATTCAACTGAAATGTACAAATGTACATCTGATGTACAATTTTTAATCTTGATTGATAGAGTGTCACATTTATTACATATGTCTTTTCGTAAACTCTTACATCTAAGATTGAAATTATCGTAAAATATACGTTTTAGAGTTGGAAACGATACTAACTTTTTTGGATTTTCAGGGTCGGTATTTATTGTTTTATTGAATTCCTGTAAATATAAATCATATATAGCTTGTACAATCATTCCTAATTTCAAGAATTTGCAACTATTAGTTTGATCCCTCCTATAATGTGATTCGTATTGTGGCAATTTGTTAATTATATTTTTTATAAACTCTACTTCGTGCTCTTTAGTCTTATTCCAACCGCCACCCTGTCTCCCTCGTTGGTCTTGTAAGGTACTTCCACAACGATTTTTTTTCAAAAATATATCAACTTTTTTTGTTGTAATTTAAAAGTTATTAATATACATGTCTCGACAAACGTCTATTCTACATAAAGAGTATTTCCGTGTATATTCTCTTGGTCTTTTTTTACCACTCTTGTTACCCTTTAAGACTGTATAACTCCTAGTTTTTTGGTTTTCTCTCACTGTTTTTGCAATATATAATGCTTGAGCTTCATAAGATCCTAAAGTAACGAATTTTTCAAACTCTTCCTGTCTTTTTTCTAAGGAAACTAATTGGTAATATTTCTTTTGACATTAGCAAGAGTAGTTGTGAAACACCTTCGGGTCAACATACTTTTTCTTGGTAAGGTAACTTTTGTTTTTATACTTTCTTGTCTTTGCTTGTGCTATAGTAAACTCTGGATGTTTTCGTTTTCGACCCTTTTTTGGACGTCCAACTGATGACAATATCTGATCCGTATTAGAATCTTCAACGGAATTTTCTTCAGTATTAGGCTCAACAGCTTCATTTTGTAAAGTCCATACACCTGAACTATCAGTTAAGTGTGTAAAATCCGTATGCAATGGAATCAAACTATCTGATGTTGGACTCTCTCCTGGGTTGCAATAGTTCTAGAAATTTTCTACATTGTTACCAATATCAGATTGTATAGAATATATAGTTTCTAATGATTTTATAGTTTCGCTGTTCCCTCTTGCAGTTGTTCCTTCATGTATATGTGACACATTTGTATCTTGTAAACGTGTAATTAAATGACCT
The DNA here is from genome assembly GCA_949315895.1 of Anania crocealis. Classification (NCBI taxonomy): domain Eukaryota; kingdom Metazoa; phylum Arthropoda; class Insecta; order Lepidoptera; family Crambidae; genus Anania; species Anania crocealis. The sequence goes on from OX438880.1 coordinate 4,874,555, forward strand.
TTATGGGTAAGGCCGACTATGATTGTACCGTAACACAACCGACATGGTAACACACTCTGCTCTGGGTAACACAACAGACAAGATGTAACACAACCGAATTATAAGGCTTAGGTCACATAGTGAAAGAAAAAAAGAACGTGTTTGTGGCCGCATTACTGTCAATTTGGTTTGTACCTATATTACCTACCTATTGATTGTGTAGGTTTATTTTTCATATATTTCGTAGGACAACCATGTGATCGGTCTAATGACCATAAGCAGTTGAAAAAGGAAGAAAGGAAGGATTGTGTAAGTAAATAAACAAAATGCATACAAGTCAATACACTAGTGACCAAACACAGTAGCCAACAGATAGGTACTATATTAAATCAAAGAAAATTAAAATCAATATTTCTTATGTATCACTGAAAAGTGTCTATAAACAATCTAATTCAGGTACCAAAAATAATCCTCTTTTTGACACACGTTTTGGTGGTTCTATGCAGCCTAATATGTCATCCCAAGAATAAAGCAATTCGTCTTGAGTTTCCGGCCATTTCCACGACTTCAAAGATTTTTTCATTGAACTAATCAAAGCTCCTTCCTCATTTACTGAAACTATAACACCGGGATATAATTTTTCATCGTATTTAAATATTACATACGATCCCTGGGTCTTTTTAATAGGTTTCAACTTAGGTATTCTTGGTTCAATTGTAGTGCTGTTGCTCTCTTAAACATTGTTTACCTTCCAATGTTCGTATGACTCGTCATCTGATGTATCACGTACAGAGTAGTCAGTCTCACAATTGCTTTCATCTTCTAATTCTTTTTGATTTTTCCTTGTCTTTTTCGTTTTTTTTGCAGAATCTGCAGCAGGAGCTTTTCTTTTAAATGTTCTCTGAAGGTTATGATTTTTCACACATAAACATTGGCAGTATCCCTTCGGAGAACTAGATTCGCAAAAGCAACTCAAATCGCGATATGCTATAGTATTTTTCATTGCAGTGTTTCTAATCTGGTGTAAATTTATTGTCCCTTGTATTGGCGTAAGTTCTATAGACTTTTCTATGACATCGCTATCCGGTTTAATGGCGGTTTCGGGAATATAAAATATTTTAATTTTAGTATCAGACTGACTGAGCACTGTGAACGCCGTTTCTGCGTCAGGTATGTTTTCACCGTAGGCCACTTTTGCGTCTAAATTTCTTTTTATAGCTCCGCCTATGCCATCGGCAGCCCCTTTTCCGTGGGCTGCCTCAAAAAAGTTCCACGTGGAACTAGGGAATCCGAGTCTTTTTGTGGTTTGCTCAAAAAGGAAAAAATTTTTTTTTGTCTATATTGAGACGTCGGCCCATCCGAGAAAAAATGAATTGCAGTAACATTTGGAAACTCTTGTTTAATTAGTTTGAGGATGGGATCCAAATGAGCCCATATGGCTTCCGGCCCGTGAAAGTTGCACGGTGAAAGCGTACAGAATGAAATCGGTTCCTTTCCTTTAGAATATAACAGCCCAGTATGTAAAGTCACTTGCACCTTTGAGGCTCCGAAATGCATTGCCTGAACTTCGGTTGAATGCTTACATCCATAATTCTCTGAAAAGTCAATGTGAACAATAACAGAGTTATCATCCAATGTCTCCAGGCATTTTCGGTACATTAAGTACTGATGCGATATATTGTAACTATGCTTCTTAAACGCCGTTAGCTCTTTATTGAAATTGTTGACTAATTCAGTCAGTGACCCTGTAGTTTCTTTTCTTATCATTCTCTTCGTCCTTATTTACTTAGACTCTTTATTTGTGTATTCTAGATTTTGTAAAGTCCATTCATCCCAACAAAGGTCATCATTCATATTAATATCGCATTTTTTAAATTCAATAGATTTATTGTTACACATAACACAGTCATTGTAGGCGCAGTCTTTAGACTTAACATCACACAATATTTTAGGTAACAGATCTTCTGTGTTCTTAATTTCAGTCAATCCCAGAGAATTCAATTTTTTCAGTTTCATTGCCATATTATCATGCTTCATACAAGCGCATGTTTCGCGATTGCTCAATTTCGGTTTCAAAATATAAAAGGGCCTGTACTTTTTAAAAGTTGAAAACGAAAGTAATCCATTTTCTGATTTATATTTTTTATATAATTGTCTCAAAGGTTGTAATAGATATCTTCTCTGTCTTTTTTGTTTCTTTAGAGTTTTCACTTCCTTCTTCCCAGCTGTCGCTCTACTTACATCGTCTCTCTCATAGAAATCTTTTAATGACTTTATTATAGCACTTCTTTTTTTTCTTCTTTTTTTATTATCATGGTTATGACGTATTTTTCCTTTTAGTCCTAAGTAGCTCGCCATCTTACTTTTTAATTTATATTTCTTCACTATGTCATTTTCAACAATACTTTTAAGAACGTCTTTTTCTTTATTCGAGCCATTGTTGTATTTTTGTGTAAGCGAATGTACTAAAACATTATGTTCGAAAACTTTTTTCTTAATTTTTTGTTTCTCTGCATCAGGTACACTTGAAAAATTGTCTTGCACATATATGTCTGTTTTTTTACATGGCGTTAGTTCATTTTCAACTTGATTTGTTTGTTTATGAAGTTCATGTTTTTGTTTGAGTTGTTCTTCGACAAGTGCATTAATACTCTTGGTTAAACGCTCACACTTTGCTTTGTATCTGTTAAGCTGTTTTTGTAATTTTTTTGTGTTTTTTCTGCAAAACTATGGTGTTTTGCAATTTGATATTTTTACGATACACTTTTTGATATGACCGTTTTTCCTCCCGTTTATTTTCTTGGCTTTTGTCATCTTTTAGATTTACTTTTTTTCGAATTTTTCTTTTTTCGGCTACCCATCTCTCACGTTTTTCCTTTTTTTCTTCTTCGGTGCAGTCCGAGATCTTCTTCTTTTTACTCTTGGTCCTTTCAGCATTCTTTTTTTTCATAGCTTCATATTTTTCTGGGTCCATCATCTTCAGTCTCTCCCTATACTTACGTTGCTTTTCTGCAGCAGTTAGAGGCATCTATAACAATAACAAGTTCTTATTAAGTTTGACATTCTTCCTGTATTTAGACTTAACTATAACTAGAGGCATATTTAAATTCATCATAACACTGGACATAGACATCTTTTAAATGCAGAATGTTGTATAATCGCAGACAGCTTGCTGGAATTTAATAGTTTAGTTTTGTTGCCCATCCCCTGACTGACATAAGTAGTCATTAGTCGCTTCTTATCATTTGTTCCAACACCTAGAAATAGTTAAAAATTGATTCCCGGAAATAAATAACCAGACGGTAATTACTTTTTGGTGTCTGCACTAAGCTTTAGGTAACAAAACCAAAATTGTGTTACTGTGAAAAAAACACAACCGAAGTTTTTTTCGTTTGTGTTACCTGTGTCACGAGGCACAATAACCTAAAAGTCATACATTTAAATACTAGCCAAACACAAGGTTTAACAAATAACCACTAGATATATGAACGTCTTATTAAATAATATAAAGAGACTTAAAAAAATATCTACTTACCTTGACGAAAAAGCTTCTGTAAATTCTGTTATTTAAAATTTACACTCAGACCTGTGATAAACAACACGATGTGTCAAGCCGCAAAATGGCGGAGCCGCTATTGCATTTATGACATATTGAACAGTGGTACCAACCTTACAAAAGCGAGGAATGTTGCCAGCTTAGAAAGGTAAAATAATACCAAATATTGGTAACATCATTAATCGTAACACAACCGATAGAAAAATGGAGACAAAAAGTTATATAAAATTTTGGAATAGCATAAGCTTAGTAAACGAAATAATTATATGTTTTTATTGTTCCTTAATATTATTGTAAGTGTTAAAATATACAAACAAACATCTCAATTGAATACTTTTTAAAATAAAGCTAAAATTGCAAGGTGGTGCGTACTGGAGACAAGTGACTTGAGTATGAAGCCAAAATTTATTGAATTATAAAAAGATACATTTTTTAACTAAAATGAGTGTTCTTTCAATTAAATTACTTCAACATTGTTAAAACAAGATTAAAGACTGAATCTGAATCCAATTTCAATCCCTTCATTAAGTCCGATGTAACACAATTAACAACAAAACTTAGGAGACATGATATTGAAAATATATTGTGTTAGTTTTAGTATGTGTATGATAATGCACTTAGAATAGTGAAATTAGAAAACAAAGTTAGTGAATATGTCTGCAGACAACAGCCCCTTTAATCGAAGCGCAATCACGCGCCGTAGTCCTCCTCCAACGACATCCGGAAATCAAGAACAAGACCAAAACGAGGGCTTAGAAGTTGTCTCAACAGCAAGCATCCAGAATTGGTTGAGTACCATCGAGCAATACCTAAATGAGGTTTGTAACATTGCTAACGAAGGCAAGCTAAACTCAGACCAAAAATTAAGGATCAGTAGCCTCTGCCGTAAAGTTGGACATGGAACCGGTCAAATGGCTATCAGTTACCAGTCCCTAAAACAAAAAGCCCTGCAAAGCCATTCCGCACACCAAGCATTGAAGGAGGAGCAAAACATCATGGATTTCCTAAAAGACTTTAAGCAAACTATCCAAGAGTCGTGTAAACAACCAGCGCCGGCAAGTGAATCTTTTGCCGACATGGTCAAGAAGGGGTCCAACAATTTCATTCGTCCAAACCCAGGTGGCTCCATATCAATCTTCCCAAATGATAACAATAAAACTAGCGAGCAAACCAGAGACCTTGTCCAAAAAATCATTTGCCCAGAAGAAATAAAAATCAAAGTTCGAGGAGTCCGGAAAACAAGGAACGGAGGTGTTGTCATCAGTACTGAAACCAAGGACGACATAGAGAAGCTGAAAAGTTCTGTCCAGCTCACTAGCTCTGGCTTGACAGTCGATGAAACCCACAAGCGCAAACCTCGCATCATAATAATAGGAGTGCCCTCTTCGATGGCAGAAAGTGATGTCTTTAAATGTATTTTTGAACAAAACTTATCTGAAAAATTACCGTCGATGTCCCGAAATACGTTCATGACCTCAGTGAAACTGAGCCACAAATCAGGAAGGAAAGGGGCTGAAAATTGCAACTACGTCCTTGAAGTACCTGCAGCCGTCCGTAAAGCACTTATCACACAAGACAGAATTTTTATTAACTGGACGTCTTGCCCAGTAAGAGACTTTACGTTAGTAACAAGATGTTACAAGTGCCAACAATACGGACATGCGGCCAAGACTTGCAAAGCCGCATTCTCTACGTGTGGGCACTGTGGTGAGGACGGTCACTTGGCTCAAGAATGCCCAAAAAAGGCTGATTCACCAAAATGCGCAACATGCTTACGATTTAAAAAGCCGAGCAACCACAAGACTGGAGACGCCGATTGCCCTGCCAAAAAAGCTGCCGAAAACAGGTACATTAACTCGGTAGAATATGAAGGCGCCTAAGAGCGCCCCCTTTATTTTATATACATTTAGAACTCTAAATACTTAATATATATGGATGTTAATATAATAAACGAGCTAGACGATTTTTCTGTATCTGAGTCAAGGATGTGTAAAGTTGAAAACTGCAAGCATTATCTTTCTGTATATCAAAACTCATTAACATTACTAACCCAAAACATTCGTAGCGTATATAAGAATATGGACTCATTTTACGCCTTTCTGCACAGGCTTGACTTTGTTTGTGACATATTAATATTAACAGAATGTTGGTTACTCGATAGACATGACAATCTTCCCATAATCCCAGGATACAAATTATTCTTTACCAAATTAAATTACCTTCAAAACGACGGCGTGATGGTTTATGCTAAGGAATCATTAAACGTCACTGTAGAAGAACCAAGTGTAAAAGACTGCAATTGTCTTATTATTAAAATTGGAACTAGCACAGCAATTGTAGCATTGTATAGGTCACCTTCTAATAGGAACCTAGATTCTTTTCTTAGCTCTCTTAATCAAACTTTTCACGCGTTAGGCTCTGTTAAGAATATTATCCTCACAGGTGACATAAATATTAATATCAGACACGAACAACAAGATGCAGGTAAACAAAATTATCTTAATGTATGCGCATTCCATGGTCTTCTACCCGCTCACACTTTGCCTACACATCAAAGTGGCTCATGCCTCGATCACATGATGATAAAATCTAGCTTTCCGTGTCATGCACTTGTAACTAATTCATTAATAACTGACCATGACACAGTCCTACTAACACTTAATTTATCGCTACCTAGACAAAAAATTGTTTACACGAAGTCTAACTTAAATATGAATACACTCGAACGTGATTTACGCAATATTGACTTTAGCCCAGTTTACAAAACTGCTGACGCTAATAAGTCTCTATTGTATTTAATAAACAATGTACAAAAAGCAATTTCATGTAACGCAACTGAGTTAACTGTAAATAAGAAATTTAAAAGCATAAAACCCTGGATCACTCCAGGCCTCATTCGGTGTATAAGGCACCGAGATAAACTACATCAGACAGCTAGGAAATATCCTGACAATTCTGTTCTACAGGCATCTTATAAGCGATGCAGGAACTTCTGTAACAATCTTTTAAAGAAATTAAAACTTGATTACGATAAAAATAAATTACGTAAAGCGGGTACGAATAGCAAATTAATTTGGAAACATATTAAGGATATCACTTTTATGTCAAAACGTCAAGAGTCCAACTCAAGCAAATTACTAACAAATTCCTCGCCGCTTATGTCCACTAACAGAGTAAACAACTATTTTGCTAATGTGGGGAAAACCCTTGCGGAACGTATTTCGAACCAAACGCACAACCAGCCAAATATACCTTCTCGGAACTTAAATACTTTTGTTTTGCTAGATACTGACGAACGGGAAATATCACAGATAATTTTGGGAATGAAGGATGACTGTGCGGCAGGCTGGGATAACATAAGTAATAAGATACTTAAAAGCTTTGTCAATATTTTTGTACCGCCCCTAACGCATATATTTCAAACCTGCCTGTCAGAAGGTATTTTTCCTAAATGCCTGAAAAAGGCTGTGGTTATTCCCATCTTTAAATCAGGTAACAAAGATCTAGTCTCCAACTATAGACCTATATCGTTACTTCCTTCGATATCTAAAATCCTTGAAAAAATCATCAATAGTAGACTAGTAAACTACTTGGAAAAAAATAGATATCTGTCACCAACGCAATTTGGGTTTAGAAGTAAGCTATCCACGTCAGATGCAGTCCACAGTCTCACAGAATTTGTCTCCCAGGAACTTGGAAAAGGGAACCATACTCTAGGAGTTTTCCTCGATTTAGCAAAGGCGTTCGATACGGTGTCTGTTTCTTTACTTTTAACCAAACTTGAGGCTTTGGGTGTGAGAGGAACACAGCTAAAACTTTTTGCAGACTACTTACGGGATCGGTGTCAATGTGTGAAAATAGGAAACACCACGAGTGATGACATTCAAACCTCAGGATACGGAATCCCTCAAGGAAGTATCCTTGGCCCTACGCTGTTTTTGGTGTACATTAAATGACCTATGTAATCTGAAATTCAAAAATGGCAAAATAATATCATATGCTGATGACACGGCTCTAATTTTTACAGGCAAATCCAGCGAAGAATTATATGATAATGCACAGATAGGTTTTAATTCAGTAAATAACTGGCTACACAGCAATTTATTAACATTAAATGCTGAAAAAACAAAATACATACATTTCTGCATGCGCACACCTCACCTCAATGATACTAACTCTAAATTATATGCACACCTATGTCAAAATCCAACAATCAATGCTTGTAACTGTCCCACTATCCTCAAAACTGACACATTGAAATATCTCGGAATCATAATTGACGAGAATCTTTCTTTCAGACCACATATTGAAAATTTAGTTAACAGAGTCCGTAAATTAATTTACGTATTCAAAAATCTTAGACCAATCTCGGACTCAAAATTGATAACTCAAGTATACCTAGCCCTATGTCAATCAATTATACAATACTGCATTACGTCATGGGGTGGAGCATTAAAGACTGTTTTGATCCCACTCGAAAGAGCCCAGCGAGCAATTTTAAAAGTTGCTAATAACCTTCCCTTTTTCTACCCTACACACCTTTTATATAAATCATGTAATCTACTAACTGTCCGTCAACTGTTTATAATGCACACAATACTAAAACAACACGCAATGCTTCCTTATAATGCAGATATAACTAATAAAAGACGGAAAGATATAGTTTGCACTAAACAATTAACTTCGAAATATATTTTTACGAATAGGTTTTTTACAACTCTGGGCCCATTTTTATACAATAGACTGAATAAAGCACTTAATATCTATGATCTCAACTATTTTAACTGTAAAATAGCCCTAACTAAATATTTGCAAACCTTGTCCTATAATGATACAGAAGAACTACTTTTAGTACTTAAATAAAATAGATTGTTATGGTTAGTTACCCTAACTTACCTTAATTAAATTAGTATTATTTAAGTTAAATTTTATTGTTAATTTATGGCACATAAAATAAAATTCATAAGATCTTTTTCGCCTGAAGCACAGGTTCTACTTAGTTCAGGCAAAAGATACTATCTGCACTGTTTAACTTTAAGTAGGCTCATTATAATGTAATTTGATATCTTTGTATATTAAATAAACGATTTATTTATTTATTTATTTATATTTTGATAAAAAGTACATCTATTCTCGGCCTTACCCTTATGTGTAGTATCATCACTGTGGACGGTAGCCACGATTGTGATTTTTCTAGATGTTACTGTAGTATTATCATCAGATGAGTCTGAGGTACTATCTGGGACATAATCTGTATCGGTATCAGCACTGGAATCACTAATACACCTGTGTTATTCTTTGGAGGAGGAAAAATACTGTTTAAAACACTTTCTTCTTCTAAATCTACCTCATTTAAGTCTTTGGGATATTCTTGAATCGGAGTATGAATGCCGCTCAAAGTTTGGTACAAATCTAATGTACTTGGAGACATTTAAAGATTTTCTGTTACTTTGGCATTTCTTAAATGAAAACCCAATAGCTTTTAATATTTTACGCAAATGCTCAAGGCTGCAGCCAAACCCAAGTTCATTTTTGGCAACCATTAGCAACTTCCTTAAAGTAGGTACCTCTTTTCGAACTGAATAAAAAAACTGTATTTTTTGACGTAGTGAACATATAGTAAAGTCATCTATTTCCTTACTAGGACGGCCAGATCTGTGTTTGCCGGGAGTGCTGAATTTCCCACCGGTTTTAAAGCCTTCATCCACAATCCGCCTGACCGTGCTTTTAGATTTACCTAAAAACAAGTAAAATAAATAAATAAGTTGACATCCAGTAGACATTACTATGGAAGGATTACGTAGTCGTACAATATTATGTATAGTTTTTTTTAATGCTAATATTTGCAATACAAAGTACCGATTTGCTTTGGTTCCGCTTTAATTTTGGGCTTCACATACCAAATATAACCTATAAAATGTTCAATGTTAACAATTGGATTTTTTAGACTGGAAATTTTATGTTTTCTAAATGTATTATCTTTAAACTGATTATAATAAATAATAAACATGATTACATACTCGTCATAGTTGCTGTTCGGCCATAAACATCCTCCAAATTTGATAAAATGCACCCAGCTTGATATTCCATGAAACATCGCTGAAATACTTTAAAAATCACTTCACGAGTTCCACTTCGATTTGTTTTATTCATAGCTATTATGATTACTTATAATTTGAGTTGAAATTTAAGCAGTTTTATTGAGATTATTCAAAAATATAACGAGCAAACACGAAACAAAAAGACGCATTAACAGCTGATGTACTTGACAGGAATGAAATGACTTGACAAGTATGCTTGGTGTTGCCAAAATTTTTGACAGACTGTACCTTTATATGTAACAATTTGGGTCAAGAGGTACCAACAGTACTTCTTTTTAACAATCGATTATCTTATAAGGCACTTTCATATTAATGTCACATTATTTCAGTTTTGTAATAATGTGTCAACAATTATTACTTCTGAATGAAAAACAAAATGTAAGACTCATTAAAACATACAAAATGGCATCACAATCACAATAGCTAATATTGATTATTGTCGTATATTTTTACAAACTTAATTGTAAATTCTTACAAAGCTTATTTAGTACTTTAGCTTAGAGCGATAAACGACTATCTATCAAATTAAAATCACAGTAATCAGACTTTTCAATTAGTAGTAAATGAAAATAAAAATAATTTCTACGAGATCAACTCTTTAAAAGATACCGTCATACCATATTATTTAGGCAGCTTTTAAACGTAACAAAAATAAACTCTTACCAAACAAAAATATTGAATCTAAAAATATACATCAGACTTATTATAAAATGTGATTGTAGTAAGACGACACATAGTAGGGCAAAATTGCTTTCTTTTTTATAAGATCCTCGAGATCTTTTTTTTTATTTCCAGCTAATGGTAGCCTAGATTGATACAAAGAAATCAATTGAAGTCGTGTTGCTCGACAAACCTTTATTAATTTTATTTCCTTAAAAATATTTTCCATATAAGATTTCTTGTAAAATACCTTCAGACCAGAATCAGACTTAACAATTTTCAAAATTTTTATTTCGCTTACTTTGACGACCTCTCTATCTGTATTTTTTGTCAATTTAAATTCTTGCAGATTTTTTATATTATAAAATTCACTGTGTGACATCTCCACTACATGATATTTATTTCCTTTTTTTTCGCATCTCTAATAGCACTTGTCTGGTACATAAATAGGTCCTGATCTAAGCCTTCTCTTAATTTGTCTTTCGATTGTGGAGTGCACTGAGTCTCCTTCGTTCTGTCTATGGCCTTTCATTAAAAACTTGTGTGTTATTGACTCAATATTTGGCAGATTTTGAACAGCATAGATATTCATGGAGAATACAAATTGATTTTTTTGTTGCCCGCAACAATTATCAGAGTAAAAGGTTATATTGAGTTTACCAGATGATAATGCAGATTTTTCTTCTATAATTTTAAATACACATGAACCTATTTCATTAGCTCCTTTTTGTCCTTCGACTTCTGTCCAAAAATAGCATTTAGTACACCTAGTACAGTCGGTTTTAAGTTCACATATAGTAAAGTTCATACAATTTAGTCTTGATTTGTAGTATAAAGAAGAAACATCTCCTTTCGGGACTTGTAGCATAGCTTGTTAGTCATAGCACGCTACTATATGATTGCGATCAATCATTTTTTTATCTCGTAATTTTTCTTCCCGGCTTAGGTCTTTTTCTTTTAAATGTAATTTATAGTTTTCTTCCATCTTTTCCTTATCAACAGGGGTCTCATTTTCGAAAGCTACACAATCACAACATTGGTCCTTATTCGGTGTAAAAAAAATTATGTTATAATCTTCTTTGAAAACCTTACGGTATATATTAATCTTTACAAAATCAAGTCCATTGTGTTGGCAGTCTTTTTTGTAGTCTAAAAACACACCCAACATCTTAGCTTGTTTCATCTGTATAAATCTGTCAGTGTTTTTCCACCTTCAATAAACTCTCTAGTTGTCTGTTTTCTTAAATAATGGCTTTCGATTCGAGGTATGCTATCTTTTCACCCCATTTCCGTGTTTGCCTCGACGTTCTGGTTCAACAGTGCCAAAATGATTTATTTTTTTAATAACAGTTCGTATGGGTCGATCGTTAACACCTAAAGTATTTAAAAAAAAAATTGACATACTTTCATTTTATCATTATTTACTGTCAAATAAAATGCATGTTTAGGTTTTCTATTGTTACCCAGTTTTTTGTATTGGTACTTGGGCTTAATTTCTGTCATGTGTTTAGAAATAAAATTCTTTGTTTTGTTAACCCATATCCCAATAGTTCTTAAAAGCAGTATAACGACTTTCCTCGGAAATATTATTTGAACATTTAAGTCGGCACTTAGTACTACATGGGGGGCCTATTTTTCTTTCGCAAACCACTTTTTTCGTAGAAGATGACGACGTGTACTTTAATCCCATATTTCTTAATGATTTTGCTAGAGCTTTTTTACTTCCACGCTTCGCACTGTAATGTTATTATTTGGTGTCGTAGTATTAAGTCGTTTTAATGTCGGTTTTTTAGCGACAGTGGGTTGTAAATAGTTGAATTTTCATACCGTAGTAAGGGTGGTGACAAATTTTCAAGACCAAACTGTTCATGCACAAAACTGGGACTCAGTTTTTCATGCACTGGAATGAATTGGGCCCTATCTGATATATTTGTCAACAAATAATTTATATCCAAGTCACAATGATCACTATCAAATGAAGAAGAATGATTGTATTCGAATGCTATTTGCTCTAAAGCACAGACAGGTCTGTTAGATTTATTCATAAAATAATCAGTCGGTGGTTCTTCTACAGAAATACGTTTCAGTTTTGATGTGGTAGCATGATTTGAAGCTTGATTATTGGAATTAGTATCTGTATCCGAAGGCGAACGAGATGAACTCGACGAATTTGACGATCCTGATGAACTTGACGATCCTGAAGAACTCGATGACCTCGATGAGCTTGCTGAACTTGACGAACTAGATGGCGATTTTCTATGGGGACTAGGTTTCAATTCAGGGTCATCATCAGAAGCAGGGGAAAAATCGTGAGCAGATTGGTTGCTACTACTAGAACAGACAGAAGATTTTCTATTTTGTGCCCGTCTTCTAGTTTCGGAGATAAAAGACTTCGCACTGATGACTGACTGACCAGCAGCTGTATAGTCAGTTTGGTCAGCAATAATTTGATTTACTACTTCATTTTCAGCTTCTTCCATTGGTGTCATCAAGCGGGATCGGTTTACAGTCTCATTCGTAAGCTGGTGAAAGCTTTTTCTGTTAATTTCCTTGATTATCTTTTTGAATTTACTAGCACTTGGATTGATCGGTGGCATTTTAATGCCACCGATCAATATTAATCACAGGTCAATAAAAATCAATAACAGGTGCAAAATCAATAAACTACACTGAATACTTATTTTATTTCTGCTGAACTGTTTGTGGTACTACATTTATTAATCAATAAAGTCCAAGTTAACTTTCGTAAGTCAAACTTTGCAAAAAAAGGAAAATCGACATTTTATGGTTAGATAATAAATAAATTAAATCCATTACACTTCTTAAACACACTTACACTTAGTGTTTAGAAACAGTCTTCGCGGATAAAATCATTTTAGTTGAATACGAGAATAATAGAAACACTGTCATTTTAGTTTAGAAACAATATTTGTAAAAACTATGAACATAATTAAATTTGTGAATACCAGAAAAGTGTAATTTTTTGTATAAACACTATATTTTTGTATAACGGAAATACTGTCACTTCTTGTTTTAAGACATTTTTCATATTATTTTAGGTGTTACTTACCTTATCGTTTTGAAGAAAAGTGTCCCTAAGCTAAAAATGACGTTATTCAACACAGAACTCGCGTAACTATCACGGCGTCCGTGTCACTACTAAAAACATGTCATTGTTGCTGCCAACAATTGCCGCTACTCCCTCTAAACTCCATAACGACACTAGTGACATCTTCCGAACTATTCGCTGTTTAAGTGTAGGGGTTTTTGCAACACGCAGATTTGGCAGAGTGCTGATAGATAGCGTTGTTAACTCAATTTCGCTCGATTTTGTATAGTGACGGTTTGGTTATCAACGTGCGATTGTCCCGAAGCAGTGGTAGGTTTAAATATTGGGACGTGTAAAAGCGCCTCTAGGGGGCTATTTGCAGAAATAAAACTGATCTTAACTGATTTTAACATAGGCAGACATCAGCATGCACTTTGATCCAAAGTTTTCATTCCTTTGTTACTGGTTTATACTAAACAAAAAATTATGCGGCACTAGGTTGCTTTACACTGTATCAATAAAATCAATATTAAAGTCGAGCAGGCAATGTATAGCCACTGTCTTCTCTCTGCTTTGTTTTGCATTATTGGTCTCATTCTTATGACTTTATTATCAATCAGTCATTTATACTAAATGTATGATAACTACCATGATGAAATTCACTTAAGATGTAAAATTATTTATTTCAGGTTCTTTATCTACTAAAATTGAAAAAAGAACTTATATAGTTAAAAAGGCTAAAACAACCCAGAAGGCTATTGTATATTCAACTGAAGCCAGTTTTTTAGCTAGGCAAATCAATAGATTGAAGAAAAGTTAAGATGGTTATGTGAAAAAATTGAAAGCTGCTCTAAATCTTTCACAAAACAAGACTTTTAAGAATGCATATAAAAAATTATCTGCCTTTGCGACAATATTGATGCAGTTCAGAGAAATAAAAAGGAAATCAAAGAGACGCAGATTTACTAAAGCAGAAAAAATTGCAGCTTTAGCTCTTTATAAGCAAGGGCCTAGAAGCTATCGTTGGTTTCGTGGGGTAGTTGTGCTTTCAGCCCCAAGTAACATTAAGCAGATTAATTTCTACTGCCAACTTGAAGGCAGGCATTAATGAAAATATTTTCAACCAACTAAAAAAAAGAAACAGAAAAGTATTGCACAGTTTTATTTGACGAAATTTCACTGGCTCCCCATTTTAATTATAATCGACAAAAAGATTGCATAAGTGGATTTGTCAACAACGGTAACACCATGAAAAAGAAAATTGCAAATCATGCTTTAGTCTTCATGGTAAGAGGAGTAGTAAGTAACTACAAGCAAGCTATTCATTATACATTCTCCAATGGTAGTATATCTTAAGAAGATTTAATTATTTTAATTATAGAAGTAATAATGTCACAAGAAATTGGATTGTTGTTGTTGTTGGAAAGTTGTGATTCCCTCAAGGGCCCCTCAAATGTGAGTGCTATTAATTATTTAATTAATGATGCGAAAATGCTCTACGCCCAGCAAAACAAAGAATACAAAAATAAAGTATTTATTGTAAATAATGAAGAGATAGTGCCTCTATAATAATATGATCCTCCACATTTGATCAAAGGGACTAGAAATAACCTATTAAACCTTATTAGTAATAACCTATACCAAAAATTTAAAGTGTGAAATAGATGGAGATACAAAAACGGCAAAATGGGAACATTTTACACTTTTGTTTAAAGAAGATCCAGCTTTTCAGGGATTACGTCTACTGCCAAAGTTGACTGAAAATCATGTTGATCCAAAAAAAATTTCAAAAATGAAAGTCAAAATGGCAACCCAACTAAGTCATTCTGTTTCAGTAACGATGGGATACTTGGCAGGTGAGTTATTTCGTTATTTCTGTTAATTATTGTATTTGCTATCATTTCCTCATAATATTTGATATCCATGTGAATTTTTTCTCACTGGGTTCATTATTGAAATATATTAAACAAACCTTAAACATTAAATTTTACCAATCACAATTGAGCTTGTTTAGGGCTGGTTCCCGTACGTAGTTCTTTAATCACGGATATCAATTATCCAGTTTTTCAGTTAATCAGTAAGTATATAAGTAAGATTTTCTTAACAATTTATTGTTTCACTTTCAGACAAGGGAATCCTCCCAGAAGAGTGTAAGGAGACAGCATAGATAGCTTTATTGTTCGACTCAGTGAATGGGAGTTACCAAGCATTTAAAAAAAAAACCTGATAAAAAGCTTTTAGGGCCACTGACATTTACTTCTCTACATAAAAAAGTATGTCAAAGGGCTAAATTAATATTAAAAACAATGAAATTTGTTGATAAAAATAATAAAATACATATTGTACCAACTCTGAAACATTGGCTTTAAAATTTAGAAAGTCTAGAATATTTACAAATTAAATTAGAAAAATGAAATGTGAAATCATTATGGCTAAGGCATTTTAATCAAGATCCATTAGAATTTTGGTTCAGTAAGAAGTCATAAACAAAGAAACTATAATCCTACATGTGCTGGCTTTGAAGTTGCTTTTGCTTCCCTTTCAATAAAATCTGTTAGCTCAGTCCATTCACCAGGAGCAAACAGTGAACGGGATTCATGTAGTTCTTTTGCATCACTAAAATATATTTTTTATAAAGGAAATGTTAGATAAAACATTGTATCTGATGTAAATATAGATGATATTAACTGTGATCACATCCTGGGAATTGAAGTAAAAAAATATATCCAAAAATGATGGCACAATTAGAGTAGGCATAGCTGGGCACCGTTAATCAAATAGTTAAGACGCTGACATGAGCCAAATTGAGCTCAATGAAGATTGTTTTGCTTTAAGCCTATGGCTCGTCTTGTTGCCAAATTCTATGTGGTTGTAATTGATCATATTTTCGACCAGGTGGCTGTTTCCAAAACACGATTCTAAAAACTTATCTCGATAGAAAAAAATCTCAAAGTAGCCTCTGAAAATACATAAATTACCATTTTTCTCAGCAGTCCGTATAACAATGATAATAAAATTTTACTATATTGTATATTACATGTTGCTTAAGCAAATGGCTGATTTAGATTTTTAATAAAATGGCAATTTTAAATTGCACAACGAATTTTGTTGTTTCGCACTTAGGCCCTTCTATTCCATGCGCTTTTTCTCTGTCACTCC
Source organism: Anania crocealis (assembly GCA_949315895.1). Lineage (NCBI taxonomy): Eukaryota > Metazoa > Arthropoda > Insecta > Lepidoptera > Crambidae > Anania > Anania crocealis. The sequence goes on from OX438880.1 coordinate 4,891,059, forward strand.
TACGAGAATCGACAGTGATAGCTGTGGCGCGTTCCAAAGAAATTCAAAGACAAATAAATTTGTGGGCGTGTTCATTGCTCAAGGTTATCGGCTGCAGTCAGCGTCTTAACTTCGTTAATCGTTAGTCCGCTACAAAAAAAGTTAGCTTCGTTAAACGTTAAAGTGTTACATTTCGGAAGAATTAACGCAAGTTAACGTTAATCGTTAATCTGTTAATATGTGTAAAATTGCATTTTTGTATCGTTGCGTTAGAGAACTTATTTATTTATTTGGTTTTTATTCAGGAAATCAACAGCGATACATTGTGTAAGACATCTTAGTTCATTTAAAAATACAGCTAATTACAGATTTCCACAAATTTACATAAAGATTCAGTAACTTTATAGCGTTCACTTTAAAAGTTGATTTGCTGTGAATAAATAAGTCTATCTCGCTGAAGGTCTCGTTGTAAGCACGCGGCAAACGAGACAGGGGTACGTTACTAGCATAATTTGCAGTAGAAGACGGCATGCTTAACAGTTTCGGCTGTTGACGCCGAGACCGGAGAGTAGGTACGCGGTACAAAACGCCAGCCACCAACTCCGTGCAGTCCACTCGACCGCGCACAACGTCATTCAACAGGCAAACGTCAAATAATTTGCGCCTATCTCGGAGTGTTAATAGACCATAGGCTTTGCAGTTTTCCTTATATGTGGCTAACGTGGGTTTTTGTAGGCGGTAGTTCAGGACCTTAATGAACCTTTCTTGAATTTTTTCCAAACGATCTATATACGTTGTGTATTGAGGATTCCAAATAGGGCTTGCATATTCCAGGAGACTGCGGACGTATGCATAATATAAAATTTTAAAGGTTTGTTCGTTAGAAAACGACCTGCATGTTCTAATCACGAATCCTAGGTTTTTAAATGCCTTATCAACGATTTTGTCATTATGTACCGATACCAACATTTTCTCATCGAAGTAGACGCCAAAGTCCTTGACTATCGAAGACTTCTGATAGGAACTCCATTAAAATTATAATCAAATTCTATTGCCTGTATTTTACGTGTAAAGCTTATACTTATAAAACCTTTTAGTTTAGGTTCTGGAAGTTAACAGGTTAGGAACAAAACAAAGTACTTGTATAATTCAAATGTGTAATTTAATCGTCGGGCATAACGTATATTTAGGGCATATTCCTTCAGGAACATTAACATGTTAAAGTTCTCGTCTGAAAGCGAGGCTCGTTTTGGTGTTAAAATGTCTTTACCCGTGGAAAACAGATATTCAACTGCAGCGCTTGAGGGTATAGCAGTATTGTATTTAATGAATAGATTTATGAATATAGATTTTCTCACTCGCTCGCGCCGGCGAAATATATCTAGTTTTGTGTTTGTTTCACTCGCTGTCACGCGCCGCCCGGCACTTGTCGTTTCATACTTGTCTGAACCTGTTTTTCGCGCCGCGCCGCGGTGCCATGCGGTAAATGGTAGGCATTGAATTAAGGCCCAGTAGTTCGTGATATATGAATCGATATCCATCGATCGCCTATTACGGAGCGCCTATGCGCATCGTAAGCGCCAGCGCGCAACAGTACGGGCCTGACGAGCCGCCGCGCTCACGTATTTTGTAGTTATTTAAACATAGTAATTAAGTTTATCATTTAATGAAATTAAACTCAGCGAATATGTCTATAAATATTTTGCAGCTTTAAACATGCATAAAAAAATTATTTTAAATGTTCGTAGTTTAGTCGTGAAATTAAAAAAACATTTCGAAGAGAGGTAGGTTTGTGATTTTTTTCTATCGAGCCAAGTTAATCAAATCGTGTAACCGTTAGCGACTGTGACTAGGATAGATTTTCAGCTAATACATCTTTTCAGACTTTAAGACGCTGTTTTCTAATTTAAAAATGGGTTTTAAAAACTAAAAAACGCTGCATCTTGGAACTTTACCGCCTTAACGATTAACGGACTTCCGCATATTAACGGAAGTTAACGTGTACGTTAACATTTTTAAAAGTTAACTTGAAACTTAAAGGTTTTAATACAGGAAATACAATTAAAAGACATATTATATATAAGTGCGAGCTAGGCAGGCTATAAAATCCATGCACTCATGTCGTTTAAATAATCTTCAAATTTATTATATCTTTTTTCATATGGGTATTTTAATGTGCTTTTTTAAATTATGATCAGCTAGATCAACAAGAGTTTGTGGGATTTTATTAGGAAAAAGGAAAAAAATACCTATCACTTTTAAAGATGAAAACATGACATTTTCGCCCAGTAACAGCACAGCGATAACTAGGTAATTATTATAAAAACTAGCGACCCGTCCCGGCTTTGCACGGGTGGACTCGTTAAGTTTTAGTAAGGTCCCTAATCGTTTCTAGCAATAAATATAGCCTATGTCACTCATGGTGAATGTAGCTTTCCAATGGTGAAAGAACTTTTGAAATCGGCACAGTAGTTTTTGAGTTTATTCATTACAAACATACACACACACAAAAAAACAAATCTTTCCTCTTTATAATACTAGTGTAGATAGTGTAGATGTAGATGGCTCAATAAAAAAACTAATATCTAGTTGGGCCACCGATAGCGTCTAACACAGCGTCCAACCTGTTGGACATGCCCGTTACCACGTTCCAACACGTGGCAGTCGCTCCCGTGTTGTACGCCGTAAGTTTTCATTATTACGTATTTCTGACGAATGCTAATCGTGAGTCATGAGACCCCATAAATTCTCGATTGGGTTTAGCTCAGGGCTCTTTGCAGGCCATGGCAGACGGACAACGTCATCCTGTGACGCAAGCCACTGTTCCACTAGCCTGGACGTGTGCACCCTGCAGTTGTCCTGGCAAAAGTAAATGGAACCCTCCGGATGGTGGAGGCGCACGGTGGGAATCATTACATCCCGAAGGATTTCAACATATTGTTGAGCGTTCATCCGGCCGCTTACCTCCACTATAGTAGAATTATTTTCTCCGTGCAGTTTGGGTCATAAATTATCGGAGCGGTGAAGCGAGTATTTCGCTCTATCTCCCACTCACGGGCCTTATGGGCGGGCATAATGACGTGCATTATTGTTGTCGATAAGAGATATCGATAGTGTATTTAGTTTTGTCATTATGTGGGTTAAAGATAAAAAAGAAAGAATAAATTAGATAAAACAGCGCATTTATTTAAAATAAAACTTATACCTAAGTTTAAAATGAACAGAAAATAAAGATGATAATGATAACAACATATCTAAAATTAAATCTAAAACTATTTACATTAAAATTCTACATCAGACTCATCAGAGTCATCGTCATCTACATGAATTACGAATTCTTCTGCCAGATGAGATTTCTTCAAGTCATCCTCTTGGAGTTTTTCTGCATGCTTCACACAATTTTCCCAGTTCTTTTGCGACACGTTCGAAATTGCAGCAATTTAATTGCTTCTTGCAGTAAGACTTCGACGTCTGCAATTTTAAAAGTGGTGTTTTTGGTGGCAACTTCCTTTTTTACTTGAGCCCATACTAACTCAATTGGGTTATATTGGCAATGGTAAGGCGGTAAGCGAATTACTTCGTGTCCTGACTCCAAAGCTAACTGATCCAATTTGTATATTTTTTCTGGTCGGTCATTTATAGTTCGCCTGGGCCCATTGAGCTCATCCAGCCCCAAAAATTTAAACTAATTCTACCACTAGACCGATTAGGCAGTGTTGAGCTCGACCTATCGCTCGTTGCTGCTGCGCCACAATATTTTTCGACCGTCCTTATCGGAGCGGAAACTCTTTTCGTCCACAAAAATGACAATATTATTATCCCAATCAAAATTATAATATTCCAAGCAATAACTTTAAGCCTACGCCGCACAGTGTCAATGGAAATCTAAAACAAAGCACATTTATTAATACTAATCTGAACACTTATGACACATATTTTTACAAGCGCCTTCACACTTGCGTTTGTTCAGAGTAGGCATTCAATGACCGTATGTGCCGTGCAGGCAAACGTCTTAAAGCGACCTTGAATCGGCGCTGGATGGCGTCGCGCTCTGTTACGCTAACGCAGTGTATTTATGTGCTATGATGGACAAACCAGTGTGAAGGCGCTGTTAACTAAGCGATTTCGATAAAACAAAAATATTGTTAATGTGTACGAGTATGCGCAAATTACGAAAGCCACAGCCGGAGGTTGCAAAGAATACAAAAATTTAATTAAACTAATTTATTTTAAATAAAAAATTACAATACTAACTACTAGCTAGGGGGTGACGATTGATCGAAGAATGATCATAAAGTGAGGACATTTGGGATGGCATCGATCTCATTAGAATATGCTGCGTGGGCGCTTCGTGCTTAGCCGTTTCCGTGCGGAGGTAACCGGGTCACGATTGCGTCAATGCTGATTGTCAGTATCCATGGTCTACCAATATGTAACACCTCCATCCGCAGTTCAGCAACTATTTGAAAACTCTGTTTGAGATAGTTGCTGAGATGTTTCTATGATCTACTCTTATCTCATTAGGATTGGTAGATTTTGTATCTGGAATTGCATAGGTGCCGTTAGCAACATCCGTGCTACTTTCCACTTCAAAGACCACTCTTTCGTAGTATCGGCTTGCTACGACGATGATGAAGGCTATAGCGCTAAGTAGTAATACTACGTATAGGGGGATCGTATTATGGTACAGCAACTGTTCAGCGGCATCTCTTAGTTTCACTGACGACTGTAGAGATACTTTGGTACTAACTGTATGAAGGTTTTCTAATTTCATAGTGTCCAAGGTAAATGATGGATGATCCTGGTGCCTCGACTCATCATACTGAGGCATTTCCATTATCTTCATGGCGTGTCCCCTGATGTGCTCGTTCAGGTTGGCTATGGTGAACTCCGCTATCTTGAGGAAGCAGTTGATCGGGATGCTGGATAAATTTAGGCTCATCTCGGTTGCTGTAGTTTGATGAAGCTTGGCAGAGAAATTATGAGTTGATCTTTGGACATTCTGTCTCTATATACCTATAATCTTTGCTAGAAATTGCTATATAAGGTGAGGTAGGACTATAAGGATATTATGATTTTTGTTCGGGATGATTGATAATTTATATCGGATATAAGGTAAAGGATAGACAATCGGCACCTTCATTGTGATTCTATTGCCTATATATAAATATCCTAGCTTAATTTCGTCATAAAAGTCCCTATAATTTATGTCAAGAATTTCATGATTAGAATATAAAATCCTTATTTTCATAATCATACATATCCTTAAAATTATATAAGCCTATAATAGATAAGGGGTGCTCGATGCACGTATAAAGGCTAAAGTATTTTCTAGCTTTGATAACTCACGAGATAAATCTTCGATGTTATCCTGCGCCGTAAGAAGTTTTAGGTACCTACATTAAATGAAGGTGAGGACTGAAATTTTCTATCGGAAGTGTGTTCATTACGTTGCTGTAAATACAGTGTATTAATTACATCATGCACAAATTCTAAAGCCTGTTCAATACTATCGGGTCGCATGCACCGAATACGAGTGCCTAGTGGGTCGCGCAGACCGCATAGATATAATTGAAGTGTTAACTTTTTATAGAGCGCGCGTTTCGCTTCGATTGTACTCGGTATATTTTCATGCAGACTAATGTATGTCATTAACGTACTAAACAGATTTTGACACTGTTCATAAAACTCTTGAGGGGTTCCCGTACCTTGTGAAAGTAAAGACAAATCGTGATAGAGTGAAGTCTCATCGCGGTGGTCGGCAAATATATTAATTAATATCCTACGAATCTCATTCCAGTTCTCCGGGATACCGTTAGAATTTATTATAGAGGATGCGGGGCCGGTTATCTTGTTTAAGATACCATTTATTAAAGAAAGATTGCTTAACCTATATTCATCACCTTCTCTAACAAATTGAATGACTAATTGATCACACAAATTTACAAACCGCGTTAAAATATTTGAGTGGCCGTCGAACTCGGGAACGAGCTGGAGGGCTTTATAGACTTGGTCTACAGGTGAATCAGCCATACTGCTAGATTTTAAAATATTCTCCTCGTCTATAGTTCCTAAATCCCTATTAGAATCTAACACTAATAATCTATTAACGCTAACTAACCTACGGGACCGCGATTGCCTTGGATGGAAAATCTTGGTGAATTATAGGAAACACAGTAAGGAAAGCAACTCTAGTAGATCTAGGTACTCACATACGCATTTTTGATTTCTCTGCCGTATCTATGTCTGGATACTCCTCTGGACTGCAGCTCTTGTAGGTTCTGGATAGCCGCTCGCCGTGATCGATTCACTGACTCTAATTTACGACTATCCTACCGACTGCGCCAATTACGAAAGCCACAGCCGGAGGTTGCAAAGAATACAAAAATTTAATTAAACTAATTTATTTTAAATAAAAAATTACAATACTAACTACTAGCTAGGGGGTGACGATTGATCGAAGAATGATCATAAAGTGAGGACATTTGGATGGCATCGATCTCATTAGAATATGCTGCGTGGGCGCTTCGTGCTTAGCCGTTTCCGTGCGGAGGTAACCGGGTCACGATTGCGTCAATGCTGATTGTCAGTATCCATGGTCTACCAATATGTAACACGCATTCAGAGTAGAAATTAGACTCGGAGACACAACAATGTTTATTGTTATCAGCATAATATTAAAAAAAGTTACTTGAAAAAAAAAACAATCTGTTGTGTCTGTTTCTTCAAATAATACTGAGATATTTAACGTTAAAGTACGGCATAAGCTACGCGGCAAAATATAAACATCATCTACAAATGCCCACAATAGGAAGGACGTTACAGTACCCGCTGCGACGACGACATCGCGTCATTCCACGAGAGTGTTCGCAGCGCGCGAAGGAACGCAATTAAAAAAAAGATGAAACAATATAACAATACAAACAATCAAAATCAGGCTAGGATGTCTAGCCTGATTTTGATATAACACAAAAAAAATGCTCGTGTAAATATATTTTTTTGATTTGATTTTAAAGTAACCTACAGTAGAATCCGGATAAAACGACCTTCAAGGGACCGGCGATATTATGTCGTACTAACCGGATGACGTATAAAACGGATATTTACATATGTATGTAATTATGTATAATAAGTGCGAAAGTTAGATTTTCCTATTTAGGTAAATAAAACATGTTGTAGGAATCAGTTACATATGTTTATTTTAATTATTCTTATATGTTCACAAATAAGTACATACCAAATTACAAACATAAGTACGTAATGTACTGTAATACTGTCACTAACGTAGGAAATCTGTTATTTGGGTTTGTTTTTGACACACTTTTGTTCGGTAGTAAGAACTTCGGACAGCATTGTGAATTCGTGACATCATTGTTTTCATATTGTCATCATCAAAGTTAGTCTGTACAAATACATTAAGCGTTTCTGCAGCCTTCAGAGCTTCAGATATACTCAAGGTTGGATAAAACTTTGGTTCGTCATCATCACCGTCGCTATCTTTGCTATTCGCGTCGTCGGCGATGATATTATCCACAATGTTTTCATCAGACAGCTCTTCACAAGTGGCGACAGCATCATCGACACGCGCGTATTGTTCAAAGTCCTCGTTTGTTATGGGTAACTGATGCTTATCAATAGCCTTCGCCCAAATGCTCAGCGGTACGTCGTCTTCTTCGTTAAAACCATCTGAAGTTATGGTACATTCTACATTGCTTCGGACCAGAGGCGGATCTTGAATTTGTGGGGCCCTGGGCTAATACTGCTTAGGGGCTCTACCTAATTACTCAACTAATTGCTATTTTGACAAGAAACTGTTTTCTGTAGTGATGTAGGTATATGTAATGTAATATATGTTAAGTACAGGAAGAAAATAGGAAAACAAAATATTTTATTTATTTATTAAAACATTATTTATTGCAAAATAAATTGACGGGTTATAAATGGTTATGTTATATAAATTATAAAGCAACCTTTCTGCATTTTTGTGCTGCAAATTCTTTTATTTGGTCATCGCACTGTAGGTCCTTTGTTAAATCGCAATTTATCGAAAGAACTGATAAATGATTTAGTCGATAGTTCGACATTGTTGTCCTGTATTTGTTTTCTATATACGACATCCTGGAGAAAGAACGCTCCGCTTCACAGCTAGTGATCGGCATCGTTAAAAAAATCTTCAAGATAGTATAGCAGTTTGGGAAAACATCAAAAAGTTTCTTTTCATAAATTAGCCAAAAAATTTCACTGCAAGAGGTGTAAGACTCTGTCTTAGATTGCAGTAAGTAAGATTTCAACTGAATGCACTCATTCACTAAATGTTCGTCTACGTCATTTGGATAATAATCAATAATATTACGTACACTTTCCAGATCTATGTGTTCTTGATTTTTGTCTTGCAAATCCATTAAAAATTTAAATTTTTTGCTATAAGTCTCATAGGCTTGGCTTCTATTATTTAAATCCATAATCATCTTATCCAACGCAACGTTAAGCGTGTCTCTTTTAAATTTTTCTGCGCAGTTCACTGAGACTTTATCTATAGATTTATCTGAAAATTTCAAAGTAATGCGTCTCTTATTTATGTCACTGTAGTCTGTTCCCACACTAGTACTTAATTTTTTAGCTTTCTCTTCGTATTCCTTTAGCTTCTGATCTGATTGTTGCCTTATGTTTTTCACGAACTCTTTTAATGACACAATTAACTTATTGCCTTCACCAATGTCTAAACCAGGGCTCTGTACTTTTTTATTAACTACATTAAATCTCTCCAAAATTTCTTCCCAAAAAACAATCAAAATTGCAGTTTCTAGTTTCGCCAGTTTATTAAATAAATTTCGTGCCTCTTTTCGGAAATCAACTTTTTCATCGTCATTTTCGCCGAAACTATTGAGAATTTTCATAATGCCATCATAATTACTTTTCAAAGCTCTGACAGCATCAAAGTGACAAGACCATCTGGTCTGGCTTAAACTTTTTAACGTAAATTTTAGTTTTGTTTCACGATTTAACAGTTCCCACCTATGGGTCGAAGCAGAGAAGAAAACGTATATTTGTTGCACTATTCCAAAAAAATTTACAATTTCGGTTGCAACCTTCACGGATTCTTGACCAACTAGGTTAAGGGAATGCGCAGCACATGGCACGTAATCCGCGGATTTATTTTTTTCTTTTAGTAGTGCTTGTACACCATTGTAGATTCCGGCCATATTAGCAGCGTTGTCATATGACTGTCCCCTGCAATTATCCAGTAGTAGTCCATTTGTTTCCAAAAAGGCTTGTAGAATATTAAATAAATATAAGCCAGTATGACTACTAATTTTAATGAAAGATACACATCTTTCATACACTTTTCCCCGAAAACAGTATCGTAATACAATAGCAAGTTGGTCATCGTGAGACAGATCTGGGGTTGAATCCATCATAATTGAATAATACTTTGTGTCGTCGTTATTTATTTCAGTTATAATTTGTTTAATTATCTGTTTACCCATAATCTCAATTATTTCCTCATATACTGTTTTTGATAAATATGATATTACAGGGTTTGGTCGCAGCTCTCGTTGTTCAATATGTTCACGTATGAATGGGTCGAATTCTGCCAATAGCTCTAGAGCACCCATAAAATTACCATTATGTGGAGAACCAAATACTTCCTCGGAACCTCTAAGTGCTAAGCCTCTTATACTCAGAAATTTTAGCACTGCAATAACCCGTTTTAGGACATTGTGATAATATTCTGTTTCTTTATTTAATTGCTCCTGAAGCTGCTTGTCTAAAACAGACTTATTTTCTTTTCGTGTCAACCACACTAACATTGAATTCTTATGTTCATTAGAATTTTCGTGATTTTCTAAACAAAATCCTATGTGTTTCCAATCAGAAAATCCGGTTGTGTATTGAGAAGGAGTTTTAGAAAAAAGTTTGCAAGTCAAACAAAAAACAGTACCAACCCTTTTTGAATAACATAACCAAGATCTTTCCAGTAATTGGCCATTTTTCATTTTTCTAGTGAAATACCTATTTGAAAAAGATCTGTTTTGTTCTTTTTATTTCTTCATTGAAGCTGAATATATATTCTTCGGATCTTTATTTTGAAAGTCAGTCATTTCATGTGAGAGGACGAAATTAATAAAATCATTATTCAGCAAATCTGGCCACAAGCCCACGTCAACATATTTCTCAAACTCAAACTTAATATTTTCTAAATTTCTTTCCACCTCGGTATCGGTATTACCTCCCTTTTGCTGAACACCAATTTCATTTTCAGAGGAACCAGAGGGTTGCTGGAAGTCAAGATATTGCACATTTTCATCGTTGGTATTTTTTTTCTGGTTTTCAAAATCTTGCATATTTTCATCACTTGTATTTTTTTCCTCGTTTTGCGATTTTTTGCTGCCATCGGTTAGATTCTCTTCGCATAAAATACCTTCCTTTACGTTTTTTAATGGATTTATAGCTATTTCATTCGCGTTTATATGTTCCGATTTAAAAAAAGTTTCAATTTTTGCGCATTTATTTCTTTCTTGTTCTCGACTAAACTGTAATTTTCTTTTTTCAGCTCCACTTTTATATTTTCTAGCAGACATATTGTAAAATAAGATATTTTTCTGAAAATAAACAAAGAACTGGATAGAACTTTTAATTTTAATACCTACTTTGTAATGAGTGTAGCAATTCACAAATTATAATTAAATATCGAACGAGTTTGATTCATTTAGTTTTGAAAACTGAAATAAAAAGTCATGTTTTATAATTCTTTTTACTTACCTACTGCCTATTAAAAGCAGGAAGTCTAGTTATGCTGAATACTTTCAATTTTAGTAAATTAAAAGAAAGGTCCGGTCCTTATAACTTTTAAGTTATCTATTACTTAGTAAACTAAACACACGCACTAAACACATTTCTAACAATAACAAAGTCAATTCGTTAATATAGTCGACTATAGCAGAAGTGCGGAAAAATAACAAAATTGCGTCGGGCGATAAGCGGAGGGAAGTCCCCAGTAATAGACAATACTATACACGGAATACACCGACCGAAAACAAGCGACAGGGAATTCCCCGTTCCGTTTGATAGATGCGCACTCGGGTTGATTGATCGCAGTGTTGCCAACCTCATGATCGGATTTTTTAAAATTCTAGATAATTTTTATTATTGACAATATCGTCAATTGGTTTCAGTTCGGTTGGGGGCCCTCTGTATTCGCGGGGCCCTGGGCTGCAGCCCAAAAAGCCTTTAAGTAGATCCGCCCCTGCTTCGGACAAAACCAGCATGTTTGTAACAGTTAAAAATTGTTCCTTGCTTGAGTTGAGTCCAGGCATCTTGAATCATTAAAATAGCGTCAAGAACAGTGATTTTCGGGCACTCAACACTACTGCATCCGCCATCTAGAAACTGGATCATTTTTAAAACAAGGTTTTTACGAAAATGTGCTTTCAAAGCTCGAATGATCCCTTGATCCATGGGTTGCAACACTGATGTCGTGTTTGGAGGCAGAAATACTAGGGTTATGCTTTTCAAGTCTGCAATATGGGGATGTGCAGGACAGTTGTCAACTAACAGCAGGATTTTCTTATTCTTTTTCGTAAGTTCACGATCCCATGCGCGTGCCCATTTGGTAAAAACGTCACTAGTCATCCAGGCTTTTCGATTGCTCTCATAATCCACTGGCAAATGCCGTACATTCTTAAAACATCTGGGACTTCGAGATTTCCCGATTACGAGAAGTTTTTTTTTAGCTGTGCCACTCATGTTGGCTGCCACCATCACTGTTATTCGCTCCTTTGATAATTTTCCTCCTGTACATTTTTCACCTTTAAATTTCAACGTCTTGTCTGGGGTTAATTTATAAAACAACCCGGTCTCATCTGCATTAAAAATTTCATCATCACTAAATTGAGCACGTAGAGTAGGCCAAATTTTTTCTAACCAATCGTGTACATCACTCTGTTGTACTGACAAAGACTCGCCAGCAATCTTTCCACTGACGATGTTGTGTCTTACTTTAAAACGGTTTATCCAACTCATGGAACATATGAAATTTTGCATGTCTAACTGTCTAGCAAAAAAATTTGCTTTCTCTTGTAGCAGAGGTCCATTAAGAGGTATTCCCCGGTCGCGCTGAAGCTTAAACCACTGTAACAATGCCTTATCCAACTGCTCATGAGTAGAAGTTCTTACACGTTTGCATTTCAAAACATTGGCATTAAATAGCGGCTCGATCTTGTATTTATTCTTCTTTATTGTTGATATTGTAGAATGAGATACGCCAAACTCCTTTGCGAGGGTCGCGTTTGATTCACCAGCTTCTAACCTGTGTAATATTGCACTCTTTTCTTCAATTGTAAAACACTTTCTCTTCACAGAACTCATTTTATGGCGCTTTATGAACTTGTCATAACAGGTGACAAACACTTACTGTGATTTACGCGCGCCAATAATGATAATTGAACGGTGAAGCGCGCGGGGAAAGTGAGGGGGCCGAGGTATTGGTAATTTGTTACCTAAATTGAAACAAAACACGGCGCGTCGTATTAAACGGACGAATTATCGTAAAAAATGGTCGCTATAAACGGTTTGTCGCTCAAACCGGAGTCGCACTAAACGGTTACATTTTCTCAGTATCTAACTATTGAACCGAACTTGAGTAAATAATATCGACGCTAAAAACGGTTAGTCGTTATAAGCGACGTCGTTATAAATAAATTCTACTGTATTTGGATGTTTTAGTGCGACAACAGCATATTTTAAACAAATAGTTTTATATTCATACCTATAAGAAAAACATACCAATATGTCACACACAAGTTTATTTATACTCTGTATTAAAAAAAACAAAAAACAAAGAAACAAATACAACAAAGCTAACAAAGTCGCGGGCCAACATAGCTGTAGGCCCGCGACTTTGTTAGCTTATGTAGTTAACCTTTTCAGAACTGAATTATTTTTTTTCATCCGATGGATTTGGTAAATTCCATGCATATAAAGTATAATAAGAAGAAAGTAAAAAAAAAAAATCTTAGCCTGAAACTTTTCGGGAAAAAATAGTTTTTCTTAATGTGCACAAATGTGGACACCCGCCCTACATAGTAATAAGAATAAGGTTTGTCAAGTTGTTCTGAAATAAAATAATGTTTATTTAGGAACATTTATAATACAAAATTTTAAATGAATTAACCTAGTTAAATTATTTTTATGAAATAAAAGATACATTTGACAGTATTTGGCATAATCAGTCACTGACGCAAATACAACAATATAGTAGGAACTATAATTAGCAACAAAAAATATCATTTATCTATGTGTGGAAAGCTAAGAAGCAATTCTTGTCTTTGGTTAGATATAGATGAACTTTGCACTTTATGCATTTGACACGGGATTTTCCCTTGCATCCCCCCCTTTTAACACCTAGTACCAGTTCCATCGTCATGTGCATGGAAATGCCCAACACCGTCACGAGCTATTTCACCTGCAGGACGAATCTCTCTCCGGCCTTCTTGGTATAATTTGCATCATTGGGCTACTGCTGCTACTTGGTCGACCTCTTTTGGCGATAGAAAATTTATCTTGTAGCACCAAACTGTCAGCCAACCGCAAGCCAACCGACAACGAAAATTAAGCAAAGTAAGTCGTTGCCTTTTTGGAGTGCCTAATAAGTCGTTATCTATTTGGTATTCTCGATATGCCTGAACAACTGCCAGATCTGATCCATGAGATATCATACGCAGAGTCAATTTTTTGATTTTATAAATGTTCTGTAATAGCTCATAAGTTGATTGATTTATTATCAACGCCACCCATTGCATGATTATAGCGCTTTACGACCTCAGGTCCCTCAACCTCAATGTACCGCTTATCTTTTTACACCATCTCTTTGTCACCTATACCAACAAAATTGGAGGCCAGATGGGTAATCTTATTGAGTGGCATATGAATTATTCATTTCTGCCATTACACTAAAGAATTGTTTTGGGACATACCTATTATACTAATCTATTGGGGCTTTGACAGTGTTGGATCTACAGATATTGGTGGAAGCCAAGCTGATGGTATAGTATTCACCAATTCTCGGTGTCTCCATGCAATCCTCTGTTTTGGTGTGAGGTACTGTAAAATATCTTCGACTGTGGAAGGTATGTCTGGTTGAGTCTCCGCCATTTTACAGGAGTTGACTGGATCTTTTGGTTCCTGATTAGCGACGCAATCATACAAGTCGCTAGCTCCTTCTTCGTCATCAGATTCTGGTGGAAATAGTTCTCTTTCATTTTAGTGAATTACATCTGCGCTAACTCTTGCAGGTAAGGGTGCTGGACGAATTGATTCTCTATAATTATCTTCGTCATCAGAAGATAACAACAGGTCAGAAAGATTTCTATCGTCTAGTGCTTTTAACGCCTCCGGTGATAACATGTTGGTGTTTTTTCATCTGAAATTGTTAGTAAACAATATTATAATTAATTGAACACATTTATTTTAGTAACATAAATAGTAAAACCGTAAAAATATAACTGAATAATTTTTTCGTAAAAACCGTTAACAATGAGAAAAAAACTCAGTTGAGTCCCGATGGGAACAATTGAGCACAAAAATAAAAATCTAGATTAATAATGTAAAATGATGACAAAATACACTAACACTACGCGATTCATAACCTCAATAATATTAGATATCTGCTCATTATTTTTTCAGACGATTTCCTGCTCTAATTTATATTTTTTAGAAATAAAATATAGAGCTCACCTGCACAGTTTCAATCACGCACGGGTACTGGCCGTCAATTAATAAACTCTCTAGAAGTTTTTTTGCGCATAAAATGGCTCTCTGTTCTCGGAATACTATCAATATAACACCAAACTTCATTTATAAAGTAATACTTTTTTTGTTATTATGTTTTTCTTTTTGCTCAGTAGACACTATACCATGTTAATTTTTTTGTTCAGCACTGTTCTACTAGAAAAATCATACAAACTCTTTGCTTCTTGCCATTTATTTCAAAATAAAATGCATTTTTTAGTTTTCTGTTAAACTGTTCAGCCTTTTGTATAAATATTTAGGAACTATATTGACTAAGTTTTTGGCGATAAAATCTGTTGTGTGAAAACTGTGAAAGTATTAAATTTCCTCTACTGTTCCAGTCAGTATCCGGCCACAGAGAACACCTCCCCAAAACCCCAGACGAAAACTATCAACACCTCTTTTCCCACTAAGGCAGATCGGTTTATAGGATTTGAAATAATTGTAAATTAGTAAACATATTTACAATTATTTAAAACCTCATAAACTTCTCCTGAGGCGTATTTACATTCAGGAACATTATTTGTTCAACTTTGCTCGTATTCTGTCTCTGACTAAGAATAATCCCAGTTTTGAAGAACATGCGTTCACATGGGATAGATGTGGCCACTATGTTGCAATGGAAAACATAAACTGTTTTTAAATTGGGGTAGATATATTGATGCCTCTTCAACCATTCTAGAGGACACGATACATTCCCTTGCTGGTCCTTTCTTGGCAGTAGTTCGTCCGAAAGGTCTACTTCTTTAATGGCCTTAGACAATGGCGTACCTGGTGCAGAACTTTGCCACCATTTGGTCGAACATTGTCCTACCACCACCCTCCTGCCTAAGTCCAGCGCCAAACAATGCCTCTGTGTCCCGCTGGTGTGTGGGAGAAACAGTGCCTCTGGGTAAGCTCACACCATCTTAGGCTTCTTCTTAACCGTATAGTTAAGAATGTAGTCAAGAACAAGCCAATTATGTATAAAATAAGGTATCGTCGTTGACGCTAGTCGCTGTAGCTGCAGGTTTTTCAGTTTGTGCAATCAATGCTGCCACCAATTTTCGCACCCTTTCTTTTGTTTTGGTGGCCTCATTTTGGTCTGAGAACCCTTGCATATTAAATCGTGGGTTCAAAAATGTTGTGAGAGCAAATGTACCACTTTGCTCTATCTTATTAAACCTCTCTTGTAATCCGGCTTTAAGCAGACCGATAACAGATCGGTTCCGTCTATTAATATTTGGCATACTCGTAAATATCGCGTCACTATGATAACAGAACTTGCTGTGACGCATTTTTCTTCATAGTGTTAGTTAAATCAAAGAGTCGTAAAATCTGACAAAGCTGAGCAATATAGTTTCCAGTCTTCAGGGCTAATGTCGGGTAGAGATCTGTCGACAGAACCTAATATGGATCGAATAGCGTTTTCCAACTCAACAAACCGTTTCAGCATGAAATATGTTGAGTTCCACTGAGTGTCGACTGCTTGGATGAGTCGCTTTGCTTCTTGCTGACCTTGATGCACTTGTTACTTTGGCCTTTCCGAAGAAATGTTACTTTTTTACGAGCATTACTATGCGCTTCACTTTGTCAATCCGGGCCTGAACTAGATTTAGTGTATTTAGTGCGTTAAATTAAGGCTGTGCGCATAGCAACCAAAATGCTTCCACTTGTAACTCTTCTTTTACCGCTTTAACGACATTGGAAGCATTGTCAGTGATCATGAAGTTGACCTTATTCTTTAAGCCATATTCTATCTTCGTTCTAAAGCAGTAATGCCTTTCATGAAATTATTTCTTTCGAGGCCTGCAAAATACTCCTCTACAGCGGCTATGACTTCATCATTTGTGGTAAATTTCAGTCCGCCCAAAAAAGTTTTGAGCTTAGGGAATAAGTGGAAGTCTGATGGCGCTAAATCAGGTGAATAAGGTGGGTGGGGCAGCAAATCATACTTTAATTCGTTGATTTTTGCCATAGTTTTAACACATGTTTGAACCCTAGCGTTGTCTTGGTGGAAAATGTATTTTTTTTTCACCAAACCTGGTCGTTTTTGCTGAATACATTGATGAAGCTTATCTAGAAGATTAGCGTAGTATTCTCCATTAATTGTTTGACCTTTAGAAAGGTAATCTATCATCAAGATCCCATCTGCCTCCCAAAAGACGGAAGCCATCACTTTTCCAGCTGACTTTACAGCCAGCTTAACAATTAGATTTAATGTGTGAGCATAGTAGCCATAACGCTTCCATTGCAGTTCTGTCTCAATTGCCTTGACAATGTTACGCGCATTATCAGATATGGTGAAATTCACTATGTTGGTTAAATTCCACTCGTCAGTCACTCTTTTTAGCTCTTTAGCTAAATTGGCACTTGCGTGGCTCTCATTCAAACTTTTGTAATCCAATAATGCCTGTTTCCTTTCAAAATTCTAATCTATGTAGTGAGCAGTTACTCCAATGTAACGCTCCGTTTGGGACGATGTCCAACAGTCCGTGATTAAACACACAGAGCTGGCGTCCCGAGAAATGGCCTCTTTGGTTTCCTTTAAATTAGTGCGGTATAGCGCAGGAATCATAGAAGATATGGTTTTTCTATTGGGAAATATCCCGGAATATTTTTACAAAATTGTATAAAACCTTTGTCTTCTACTATTCTAAAAATATGTGTAAAAAAATTAGAATGATGTACAATAATGTCCTTTATTTGCACCACATAAACACATATGAACGCAATGTTCCGATTTAATGGAAAATTCACAGCCGGCACGTGTAAGTAGCCAAGGTCAAATGCGCATCAAAACTATTATTACAAAAAATAAGGTAACAAACGTAAACAATAAATAAATAAAAAATAAATAATAAATATTTAAGACAAATGCCTCAATGGGCTACACTGAGCCATCTAGTCCCAAATTAAGGTACTATTAAGTACCCTGTCGTATGGGGTACTAGACAACCGATAAACTTACTTATATACTTTTTTTTTTGTAAATACATACTTATAATACATAGAAAACACCCAGACCAGTACAAACAGACATGTTCATGCACACAAATATTTGTACTGTGCGGGAATCGAACCCGCGACCCATGGCACAGAAGCAGCGTTAACTACCGCTGATCCAAATGGTCGTCAAAAAACAAAGTTTTAATACGCTAATATGTTGAAAACACTTTCTCTACATGAACAAAAAATATTATAAATATCCTAAATTAAAATTAAACCGTATTTATATGTTGTTTAGTTCCATTTTCCAATGTAAGACACTCGCTTCGCTATGTGACATCAGCCGACGACTCAACTTCTACCTACGTAACACTAATAGCGAAATTCTACTTAATAACCAAATCACCCGAGCATTCCCGTTGCCGGTAGCCATATTCGCTTCATCTCTCTTACACCGCCGCAAGTACGTTTATAGAAAAGTGAAGGATCTAATATCGATGCATGATGCGTTGCGTTAGTTAGTTGCGTGCGTATAGTTTCGGTTTGGTTTTCGTTTTGCAGTTGCCCGTTAGTTCTGTAACGGTTGCAGAGTCTTGGTTTTTGTATCGAGTTCACGTGCGAGTTTAGTTATTGTGATATCGGTTATGTAGTTATGCGATATCGATACGATACGATATCTAGCCGAAAACGGTTATTAGTTACGTTTTGATGTATCGAACTCATGCCTACTTCTCAGAGAAACACCAGTCGCCTCTGATGTCAAACCTTACAAAACTTTCACTGAAGAATATCCACCATCCCTTTTTTTAATATGATGCTAGAAATAGTTAAAAACATTGTACACTATTTCACGAGATTGTCCTGTTAAAGTTTTGCCGGAACCAATTCTTTCCGAAGACATTTTATTCTAACCGCCAAATATGTAGGGGAGACTGGGGACACTTGATCCCCCTTTTGTTTTTTTGCCATTATTTCATAAATATTGCTCTGATTTTAAAAATCTTGGTACTAAAATACGTGAAATTTCATTGGCTATGCTAAGTATAGGGTAAAGTTGCCTATATTGTGCTAGTTAACAAACTTCACAAGCGGTCACAAAAACTATTCAACTTTGAAGGAATATATTACTAGAAATAAAAAGGTTGTCCTAATAGCGATCATTCATTATTGAAAGAAAATGAGGAATTCCAAAAATAAATATATAAATTAAAGTTTTTAAAAAAGTCTGAAAAAGTACAACTTAGGAAACCGGTTTCCTTAATTGTACATCATATTCTAAATGAGATCAAGTGCTTGTAATTAACTAAAATTACAAACAGCTTTATAAAAAATATTATTCAAATAGGTTTGAATATTAATTATGTACTTAAGTACTCTAAATAAAATATGAATGAACAAAAAGAACATAATGTTATTAGACTTGTTAACAAGTTAAAGTTTCTCCTATTTTAGATAGATAGATAAAATCTTTATTTGCATGGCAATAAAGCACACATCAAGAAAATAAAAGCGCACATGCAGTAAATTCTACTGTTATCTTGATCAGTCTAAATAAAGCTTTCATTTTGATTTATGAACCAAAATCAGCCTTTCAATTTCAATATAGGTACTTGTTTGTCTTAAGTATCAAAAATTACTTTTAATAAAATATGAAATTAGAAAAAACAAGAAATAATTGAAGAGAAAAGATTAATTAATTCACTCTTTTCCTCTTCCAACATTTTTTACAAATATCAGGGTTGTCTCCGCATGTTTCATGAAACCATTTTTGGCATCTTACACACTTGACTCATTCTACTTTTGGTCCCTTTTTATCAAAGTAATAGCCATTACACACACAGCAATAATTTTCATCATCCAGTTCAATTTCTTCATCATCGTCAGATTCGTCTTGTAGCACAATTTCTTCTATTTCAGATTCACTACGTATGGACGATTCTTTTTTCACCTAATTTAGGTATTTCCTTCGATTTTTGTTTTTGAGTATCTGTCCCAGTCTTAGTTGTCAATTTCTGAAGTTTAGGAATTCTTAGAGATTTTTTTGCGTTTGCTTCTTCTAGTTCTTGTTTGTAGGGGCAGGAATTTCTTTTTCAAACAATCTAAGGCTTTTTCTAAGTCATCTTGTGTCCATTTGTAATACTTTTTATCATCTCCAGACATCTGAAAACATTTCCTTCTAGTTGACCATCAAGTTGAAAAACTACCATATACCTAAATTGTACCGATACATTTTAGGAGTACCACACCTGGTACAAATTAGGCAACACTAAGTTTTATTTTAATGTGAGACAGCATTATAATCTCGTAATGCTAAACATAAAACTATAGTCTCAAAAAGGTCACTAATATGCCTACTTTCCAAAAACATATACAGGATGAAATTTTAACCACTTTCCAAATTTTTATATATCAATTTACGAGACAAAAAACAAATGACGTATTTTTTCTTTTGGTATAGCCCAGTACAAAAATGTCAAGATAAAGCACTTAGAAAATGTCCGCAAAAAATCTAAAATTTTTGATACGGCCGCCTAGCAACACTTTTTTTACGCGATTCGCATCTCATTTATTCATTACGATACTATTCATACGTTTTTGATTATCCTTTTATACCCTATCAAGGCCTAGGATCGTAAAAATTAAAAACTATATTGTGAAAAATATTTTCGTGTGAAAGCTTGATTTACAGTTTTTACTTCATAAATAGGCTCTAAATACGATATCGAACGCCTATAAAAATTTTGGAAAGAGGTAAAAATTTCACCCTGTATAATAGTTGCAGTGTATTTACCGTTGCCACAAGAAATCCTTAGGTAAACACCCATAAAACAATACTAGAACGCCGCAAAAAATATTTTTGTTCACTATAATTTACTCTGTTGCGGTATTGAGTCCAAAATGGCAGCGGTTGCGTCATGTTGGTAATACTGCTTTTTAGTGTTGCCAATTTAAAACTAAACATTACAGTTTGGTAGATTTTGAGGTGGTACAAATTACGAGCGCCTCAAAAATACAAAAAAAATAAAATGATTCCTAACCTCAAAATTCTATTAAAATACTTTTTTTACCGCGCGCCTCCCTGACTTTACTAGAGGGGATTTTCCCCCCCTGTCCCCCTCACTCTCCCCCACCCCTTAACTCTACGGTCCTGGTCCTAAACTTTTAGTGACAGAAACGATTGCGCTGGAAATAGGTTAGGTTTAGGTTAGGTTTAGCGCACCCTTTGCGACACTCTGACCCAGTGACCAGTTCGGAAAGGATTATTAAAGTGATTGAGACGTATAATAAAACCTATCATTCTTGTATAAAGTTATCAGTTTGAATTGCAATAAAAATTGTCTTCCCGCCTAACGTTGTGTATGTCGCCGGCCTCGAGCGTCGAGGCTCGCGTGACCGGCCGCCGCGGCCGTTAACTCGAACGCTTTTATACATACCTATACACGTATACACAGTAGCAAAGTGGTGATTTTGCTGCACATTGCGTGCCATGAATTGTTATATTTTTTTGAGTCCTAAAAATAAAAATCATTTCCCAGCGATAATATTGTGTAATATGACTTGGTTGGATGTTCAAATTACGTAGCTTCAGGATCTGCGTTAGGTTGTTTTACACCCTGTATATATGACAGCAATCAAGAAAATAATGAATAGGTTGAAAAACTAAATAAAACAGTATTAACAGACTTGAAATTATTGTAGGTACTGTCATCAGATTCTTATAAACTTGCAAAGTTTCAAATCAATACGAAAAGTAGAAGTGGGTTAAATCTGAATTCCAAGATTTTCTTACATTGTGTCTTAGTTAGTTACAAGTGAAGCTAATAAAGCGTGTGTATAAAGATTTTTTTCTTATTAAATATTTAAAAATACATTATTGTAAGTGTTAGTGAAAACTCTAATATTTTTTGAAACAACAACTGTTGAGAACTGGAGCAAATTGTAAGTACATACTTAAGTGATTTGTCAATACATTTTTACATTGATCATGACCTATCTCTCATAATTTCAGCCTTGATGGCCAGTTTTTATTAAAAACCAATAGTTTTAGAAAGGTATTAAAAAGAAAAATAGTCTTATCTGTCAGTCAAACAATGTTACTACAACCACAGTACTTATGAATACCCTAATTAAGAAGATAATTATTTACTTACTGGTTTACTATGTAGGTGTAAATGTGTTTAATAATTATATCTGTCAATTGGTTCCTTTTGATATTGTTTAAACCACCATTAATTTCATAATATTTCACAATGCTGTTTCCTCCAACTGATGTTTGCAATAAGGTTTTAAGGTCAAAATCAGGAAAACATCTTGTAATCAATACTTCTTGATATGTTGTTGTCGGTTTTGAAGAAGTTTCAGAGTCATTTTCAGAAACATAACTGAAATCCACTGACTCGTCAGGTGCAGTAGATATGTTGAGTGACTCTGTAGGTGCCTGGCAATAGCATTAAATGTCTAGTTAGTTGTGTAACCAGGACCGGAGGCTTTACGTGTCCTCCGAAGCACGAAAGACGGAAGCCTCCAGAGCCGGATATTGCTTAAATTAATCAAAATAACAATTTAAAAGGTTCAGTAAACTTACACAAGCAGTGAGTTTCTCATTTAACTTAATACGGATACCGAGATGAGGGCAGAGTTCCTTCAAGTTATCAGGGCTCAATTTGAAAAAAATTTCTTCTGTAATTCCATTCGCTGTAAAAAAACAGAATGTAAAATGAAGGTGTAGATTTAAGTACCAAATTTTTGTTTATATTGGTATTTCAGCAGCACTTCAAATATATTTATGTACACTTTATTGTATACAGAAAGACTTATGGAAATTACATAAAAATCGGACAGACAAAAGGCACAACTCGCAAGACAACTGTATAGGTCAAAAAATCAAAATCAAAGATCGGCAGTGGAATCGATCATAATATGAATCATGATCTATAATCCTGCAGTCCACGTGCACCGGTCTGCAAATAACCTTCTCTTATAACTTAATACTAGTGTTTCGTTATTGGTATAAAACAGTAAAATCAGAATAGATAGGTACTTACAGATAAAATTTTGTACGATGTCCGGAGGAACATTATAAAGCTGAAGTAATTCATCCATTTTGCACCATTTTTTGCACAGTTTGCAGTGCAAAATAGGTAAGTATTTCGTAGGTAAAGTGAAAGCACTAAACGGTAAACCAGATTACCGAGATAGTTAAAAGATAGCACTACTAACCACAATATAAAATGTGACAAACGCAGCAAGCCAGCGAGCACGCACTGCCAAACAAACAATGAATGCGCATGCGGTCGCGTCGCGGCGAGATCGGAGCGGACGGAAAAAACAGGTTTGAACCTGCACGGACGGTCGGGCGGGAAGGACGGCGCGTGTAGCTGGGGCGCGGGCGGGGTGGCTGGGACGCGTGGCAGCGCGCGCGCGGCTTGCATTGATGATTTAAAATACCTATCAATCGACGAAAATGTTTATTAAATTAAAATATTATTATCTAGGTTTAATTCTTTAAGTAATTGAACTAATGTTTTATAAAATTTTATACCAAACTAGACTGTTTACTTGGACTGAGATTTGACTGCATTGAATTTAACTAAATGATATTCATTCAAGAATTATTTTTCTTGAATATGATTCAAGCTGATTTAAGCTGATTTTGTTTTGTTTTGAGAAATTTTATTATGAGTTTAAACAAACTTTTAGCTTTAAGTAAGAATTTCACTGCATTGAAACGATAATATGTAGATTTCTTAAATTAACACTTTTTTGAGTTTGTTTAAAATAGTTTTCTTTGACTGGAAAAATTACGCTAAGAAAAAATACTTATTGTCATAAGATTATTAAAATTTCAAAATAAATACATTTTACTCAGACAAAGACAAATTTTCTTATATCTACGAAATATACCAAGAAGCTTATTTTTTTTCGTTGAAGAAATCCTTTTTTTCTGTGTATCTATACTTTTTAAATATCATTGGTCGCTATAAAAACTTCATTTGTAGCCTGTGTCATAAAACCGGTCATCCACGGAGAATGTGTTCACAAAAATATGAATCTAAACGGGTAGATAAGAAATCAAACATAACGGCCGGACAGTGCGGCGGGTGGAAGTCTCATCTAGGACGAGCGCAGCCGAACACCGACGGACCGACCCGAGGGCGCAGTCGACGTCACAGAGGCTCGATAGCGGATGACGACGGCGGCGCAGCGTACTGGGTTCGTGAACCGGACCGTGAAGATGATTCTGGAGAAGAAGTGGAGCTCGACGAGCCAATGTATCAAATGTCGTTAACAAATTACAAACCGGTTCGTATGTCTCTTTTAGTACAAAATAAGTTGCTAAAAATGGAAGTCGACACGGGATCAGCTTTATCTTGCATTAGCGCATCAACTTTTAGGGAACTATTTAGAGATTTGATATTACAACCGTGTAATTTACAGTTAAAATTCTATGACAGATCTGTCATTCAACCATTAGGTTATTTAATAACAACTGTACAATATAAAGGTGTACGTAAGAATTTAGATCTTTATGTGATCAATAATGGATCTACGAATCTGTTGGGCAGACAATGGTTAGCGGAGTTAGGTATTGATATTCCTAAATGTAGTGTGAATAATTTAAAAGAAAAAGATTATAACATTGACTCAATTGAGAATATTATTTACAGACATAAACAGCTATTCGACGGCACATTGGGCAAATACTCGTACATTCACTTTGTTGATAATAATGAGACAAACGCAGACCCATACTTTAAAATAAGACCGGTTGTAGAAAGGATTCGCCAAAACTGCCTCAAAGTTGAGGAAGAGAGTAGATTTAGTATTGATGAAATGGTTATTCCATATAAGGGAACCAAAGCAGGCAAAAAGCGGCAATATAATCCACGTAAACCAAGAAAGTGGGGTTTTAAAAACCTGGTACGTGCTGGCGCGTCTGGAGTAATATACGACTTCTTTTTATATGCTGGCAATGATACTTTCGAAAACTGTTACTTTACTGACGAAGAAGAAGGTTTAGGCTGGGGTGCCAAAGCAGTTTTACGACTCTGTAAAAGCATAAAGAAGAAACCCTGTGTCGTATATTTCGATAACTTTTTCTCGTCATTAGAATTGATATACCACCTTAGGAACTCGTACGGTATCTTCAGTCTAGGAACAATTCGTCCAAATCGACTCAGAAATGCTGCCGATAATCTTAAAACAGACAAGGACCTAAAAAAACTAGGTAGAGGAGCCATTAGTCAGACTGTTTGCAATAAGACCAAACTAGCAGTCGTAAAATGGAACGATAACAAGTGTGTTGTTCTAGCTTTAAGTTACGCCGACGCATATCCAAAAACGAAAGTAAAACGTTACTGCAAGGAAAAGAAGCAACGAATTAATGTTGATTACCCTAACTTGATGAAGCATTATAATGCCCATATGGGAGGTGTAGACCTTGCCGACATGCTCATCGCACTCTATAGGACCGAAATGAAAACAAGACGTTGGTATCTTTCCATATTTTCGAAACTTTTGGATATCTGCATTAATAATGCTTGGTTACTAAATAGGCGGGATATGCAGAGGAAAGGTATTAGAAAATATAAGGCTTTAAAAGAATTCAGACTTGAAATATACATGGCATTACAGCAAAAAGGGAAACATGTGGATGTAAGAAGTGTTGAAGATTTTAAAGGAAAGGAAAAAGTAAAGAAACCGAAACGTTCCAGACCCGTAGATGACGTGAGGTTTGATACTGTTGACCATTTTCCACAACATGGTAGCGAGTATAGTCGATTTGCTTTTTGCAAAAAAGGATTTACGACCGTCTATTGCCTAAAATGTAATGTTAGGCTTTGTTTTGTCAAAGACAGAAACTGTCTTTTTAATTTTCATCATGTCCGGACTTAATTTTAATAACTTGTTTGTTTCTTTTATAATAAAACTTGTTTTAACATACTTGAGTTGCATTTTATTTTTGTATCCCTAATTGAATTTTGTTGAGAATACTCAACGTTTATATTTTGCCTTCAGTTATAACCATCCATTTTTGTAGAGTATACTTAACGTCGTGTTTTCAGGAAACTATACAGTATCTTTTTTTTTGTCACACATCTCAATTGCATACTATCATAATAAATTCATAATGACTGCACTATAATTACTTTTTTTTCCAAATAAAGGGTTAATAAGAGAACATAAAATAGAAACAGCCGCAGAGGAAAAAGATACTCCTGAGCAAACATACTTACACTTTGCTGTCGATTCATTGTTGTTAGATTACAATATCCTTAAGAGAGAGACTAGGTCAGATCCTTTATTGAGTAGAATTTTGAGCTATATAAACGATGGCTGGCCCCCAAATATCGAAATAAAAGAATTAAAACCATATTACAATAGAAAGGCTGAATTATATAGTGAGTTAGGTTATGTGGGGCCAGCGCGTAGTTATACCGACTTCTTGCAAGAATAAGGTGCTCGAGGAGTTACATGAATGTCATATGGGCATGGTGAAAACCAAAGCGCTAGCTAGGTCATATGTGTGGTGGCCAGGCATAGACGAGGCGGTGGAAGCGACTTGCCGCGCGTGCGAAGTGTGTGCTGAGGAGGCCGACGCACCGCCCCGTCACGCGCCGCACTCGTGGCCCTGGCCCAGCCGCCCTTAGTCGCGTATACATATCGACTTTTTGGGTCCTATAGAAGGAAGAACTTATCTAGTTGTAGTAGACGCTTGTTCAAAGTGGATCGAAGCGATAAGAATGAGGAGTACCTCATCGCAATCGGTAATCACAAAATTACTAGAAATATTTGCAAGGTTTGGTTTTCCAAAACAACTGGTCAGCGACAACGGACCACAATTTATTAGTGAAGAATTTAAACCGTTTTTATCGAGAAACGGTATTGAGCATATCCCCCTATCACTACCATATACTATCTATGCTTTACAAAAGCCTTGTACGCAGTCACTTTGATTACAGCACTTTAGCATATATGAACTGTAGCACTAGCTTATTAAAAAAATTTGATGTTATACAAAA
The DNA here is from genome assembly GCA_949315895.1 of Anania crocealis. Lineage (NCBI taxonomy): Eukaryota > Metazoa > Arthropoda > Insecta > Lepidoptera > Crambidae > Anania > Anania crocealis. Next base: position 4,917,779 of record OX438880.1, read on the forward strand.
TAAAGCACTCAGAAAATAACAGGAGCTATGTGCTCAACCCTAATCAATGCCATGCAGTGTGAATCATGTATATCTCCACTAATCCTAAGACGTATGCGACTTGCCTCAAATTTCTGTCTTAAATTGTTATCATCTAATAAATCTGTGCTAGAACGGATAATGCCACCACAATCATTTCAAATCAGTTCAAGTCCTTCACAAATAACCATTTCTGAACTATTGTCCAGGCACACCCCTGAATTACTCAGAATTGCAATGTACTTAAACAGTATTTCTGTAAATATGTATAAAAATTAACTGTGGCCACTGTATAAAGTAGATTTTGATGTTCTTATAAGCAATAATTATAATATTTTATGGGATAAGGTAAATAATCAAACTTATCATCCGGCGTCAAACGGGGCCGCTGAAAGTGCAGTCAAAATTTGCAAAAAAAAAACATAAAGAAAGCTTTACAATCGACATAAGATGTTGACTCAGTTTTGTGTAGATTTTTGTTAACTTATAGGAACACAGAACATTACGCAACAGGTGAGAGTCCGGCTAAAATCTTGTTAGGTAGAAATTTACGAATGCGCCTCGACTGTCTTAAACCCGATCGCACCGCCCGTGCCAATAAGCACCAAGCAAGGGTGAAGGCCGAAGCAGGTGGAGCAAGTATGCATTTAGAACCCGGAACTTTAGTCTGGTATAGAAATTACAGAGGCACTAAAAAGTGGATACCGGGAAAAGTTATTAAGCAGTTGGGTAGTACGGATTACATGGTTTTGAATCCTACAGACGGGGCTGAGGTACATAGACATATCGACCAATTAAAATTACGTGTATTAAAATCAAAAGACACAATATTATTAGATTCAACAATACCTACAACCGCTCATAAGCGCATGCGACCTTCAATAGTTTTCCCTACAACCCCTAATAAAAATACTTTGCCACCAATTAACGAGCCAGTGCCATCGGAGGAAGGGTTCTGTTCTTCACCTCAAAGAAATCTAGCTCAACAAATGCGGGATAACCTCCCCAATAATACCAACCTACCTAGTTCACCGATCTCAACCCCTTTACCAACAGATTTGCCCAGTGTTGCTGCTTGTAATCAACCAATTGAGCCGCACAATAACGAACTACGTCGGTACCCATTAAGAAAACGATTGCCGGTTAAACGATACGGCATAGAATTTGACTTTGTATCTCAATAGTAATACTTATATATTTAGTATTTTTTTTTTTTGTAAGGAGTAGGACAGTGTATGTGATTGTTGCCAAATAAAATGAGGTTAAAGTAGGTTTTTCTTTTCTTGAGTGTTTAATTTTTAAATGTAACAAAATGCTAGTGAAGCTGCCATTCACAAATTACCTTCTCTATACTTTTTAGATTTAATTAATGTAGTTATTAAATAATGTTGCTTTTGTTCTCTTTAGATTAAGTTGTTACTATAAAATAAGGGTGGAGGTGTTATATATTGTTAAAGTATTGGAGGGTATAGCACGAACGTGACGTCACGCTTACATGTGATGGGCGTTGATTTAGCCTCTAATAAATAACCGCTACGAGAAGACTTGCCTTTTATTTAACATTTACATTGTCCTTTTATACAAAGAAATATTGATGATATTATCGGCAACGGTCGTAAAATTAGTTATTAAAATAATGTTCTACATTAATATTCAGTCGTAAATTTGTGTTGATTCATTAATATTCTTTTGTTAACATAATTAATTTCAATTCGCTAACAGGTGTGATTTTATGATTTTTTTACGAGCGATTAAAGTATAATTTACGACTTACTTGTCCGAAACTGTCTCATTAAATATTATATTTTATTGGAGGCCCCGTTTGGGTTTGCGTTATACGAGTACATAACTCCTCCCTCCTTAGAATTAAAATTACCGAAAATATTCTTCTAGACATTACAGCGTAATTTGAATTTAACAAAGTAAAAAAGATATATTACACTCACCGGCACGGAATCTTGGCCAAGCACAAAACTTACGATTGCGTGAATTTGGTAAATATTATATATTTTTTTTGAATGCAGGGATATTCAATAAACGTTAGATTATTGTTCAATGCGATTTAATAAAGCATTTTGAGACAAATATTGAACAAGCATTTGTTTTTGACAAAAAGACAAGTTTTTACTACAGCAAAATTGGTACTTCTAAATTAATTATAAAAAAGTTTGAGCTTATTTTTTATTGATTCTTAATTTTAATATCGAGTATTACCTCCTCTTGCTCTGATCACAGCCTGCATTCGATCTGGCATACTCTGAAATAGATTTTTGATCTCCACTTGACTAAGGTCATCCCACGCCTGCAGTGCCGCGATTTTTAGCTCCGCAAGAGTTTGTGGAGGGTTCAAGCTGGATCGTATCTTTCTTTTTAGCATGTCCCAGATATGCTCGATCGGATTTAAATCCGGTGATCGAGCTGGCCACTCCAGTTTCTGAATACCGACCTCCTGTAGGTAGTCATTTACACAACGGGCAACGTGCGGGCGCGCGTTATCGTGCATTAGCAAAAATTCTGCTCGTCCGATAAACTCCGAATAAGGCATAACGTGATTCTGAAGGACCTCCTCAACGTATCGAGCAGCAGTTAAGCAGTTGTAAATGATAACCAACTCCGTACGCGCATCAGAACTTATTCCGCCCCACACCATTATGGAGCCTCCATGAAAACTCAGTCTGTGTTGTGGTTATGGGTAAATACCGTTCTCCTTGTCGTCTCCACACTCGTTCTCGGCCGTCTGGAGCTCGCAATGCTATCCTACACTCATCAGAGAACAAAACCCTGGCCCATTGCTCATGGGTCCAGTTAGCGTGTTCTCTTGCGAATCGCAGTCGTGATACTCGGTGCTGTCTGAGGAGTTCAGGGCCTCGTGCAGGTCTACGGGCTCTTAAATTTGCTTACTCCATTCTTCTTCTTATCGTACGCTCGCTTACATTTATGCCTCTTGCGAGTTGGAGCCGCTGTCTTATCTCAACTGCTGTAAGGTACCGATTCCTTAAGATTTCCAACACGATAAATCTGTCATTGCGTGCTGATGTGCAACGTACTCCTCCACTTCCTGGTCTGCGAGAATAGCGGCCAGTCTCCTGGTAACGCCTAAGTGCATATTGCATTGATGAACGCGGAACATTAAGCACTTCAGCAACTTCACGCTGAGTCATCCCTTCGCCGATCAAAACTACAGCTTGTGCAACTTGTTCTGGTGTTAATGGCATTTTCAATGGGAGTTTCACACTTGACAGTAATCTTAAAACCAAGTAACAACAAGAAGAGCTTAACTACAGCAGTTAACTTTAAAAAAATAAGAATCAAAGAACGTGTGCCGAATGCGCAGGAGATCCACTGACAAGTAAATGTTAAAACAAATGTCTAAAAACGCATAAACATAACGAACTACCTACTTAAATTTAAGAAAACAATGTTTGGAACCTAACCTTATTCAAATTAATCAAAAACAACCGTTCAAAATTTTGTTCTGCAACTATAAGTCTTTGGCCAAGTTTCCGTGCCGCTCAGTGTATATACAGGGTTACAGGAAAAGTCGACCTAGATCCGTTAAGGGCGTGTAGTACACATCATTTCTGAATGATTTCACTATGGAACCCCCCATCTTAAACTTAACCGTTTTCGAGATATTCGAGTTTTAATTTTTTTTATGAAAATGACCAATTTTTCGGCTATTGAATTGAATATTTAGAATTCTTTTGACTCTTATGATTATTTTTTGGTTTTTTACATGAAGGATGAGATGCTTAATGACCTCAATGATTAAAATTGCACGTAAGTTAACTAAATAGGTCGTTGTAGAGGATCGAAACTTAAGAAAATAAGTACAAATTATAAAAAAAAATTTTTCTTTTCTGGATATATCAAAAAATTATTATGGCACTTGCTCTGCAGATGTGCTTAAAAACATCTACATTTTATCAGCTATCCAACGAGGTATAACAACCTAAGGTTGTATTTAAACTCATAGTAAAAAACATAGTTGAAAAGGTTCAGGTAGTAGGTCTAACGGGTCCCTCGGCTATTGTCCTTCAAGTTAATCCGGTGCGGGTGAGCGAGACAACTTACGATTTATGTAGGTGAGAGTGAGAAAAATAATGTGCAAAAACAAGTTTGGGGTTACAACATGCCCATTGTTTTGTATTTGGTCGTTTGTTTGCTTGCCATCCATTTTAGTCTGCTCATGCGATTCGTCCATGGTAGATGCGAATTATTGTGCTTTCGGATTTCCACACGACTTGGCTTTGTTTCTGGACTGATTTTTCTAACTGTGACTACTGTGCTTGTTTACTGGACTCTGATTTGTGCTTGTGATACTGGACTGTTGAAAATGGCAACATACTCGAACGAAGAATATGCGGATATGCTTCTCTGCTACGGATACTGCAATTGCGTGTCCGCACTAGCTCGGACTGAGTACATACGACGATATCCCGACCGTCGAGTACCTGATGTGAGCGTTTTCGACGGAGTTTACCGACGACTTCGTGAAACTGGCTCTGTTTCGCGACGACGTACGGACTTAGGAAGACCACGTGTCATTGATGACGACAACAAGACAACGAAATCGTAGAACGGTTCAGAAGAGACCCAACCACTTCGACCAATATTGTTGCCCGTGAGCTGGGCCTAACTGAGTGGAAAGTGTGGTTTACGGTTCACACGGCAGGCCTGTATCCATACCACTACACGCCGGTACATGCAATTGAAGAAGGAGATCCCGCGAGACGCATGGACTTCTGCAGATTCATGCTCAATGCAGATATCGATGACCCGAATTTCCTAAAATTAATATTGTGGACAGATGAATCCAAATTCGATCAGTACCTCTAGCACAGAAAACTATCGACTTCGAATCGTTTGCGTATTTTCTTACTATTTGTAAACGCACTCGATACGATTACGTTTGTATTTGGTAGCACGAAACGCAATCTATTGACTAACGACAACTCGAAAGTCAGAGACACTATCGTCAAATAATGCCCTCTTCACATAGCGCAAAATGACCGGAATGGATGAATGGTGCGTTCTGAAATCTAATGTGTTTGCCCCTAATTAGGTAATAAAGATATATAAATTAATACACTTCACACGGTAAATATTATACGAGTATAAATGATATTGTAGCAGCATCGTGTAGACTTGATAAAACTCCAAATAGTTATAACGCTCTTTGTTTCCTACAGCAAAATATATTATATTTACGTCGTGCGAGCTACGCACAATAGTGTACTCTCTCGCTCGCACACGAAAGAGCGATACAACAATATATCGTGTTCTCAAATAATCACACCATATTTTAATTCTATTACTATTGGCTAAGACTAGATATAAGCTTACTTAGTTTAGTCACTACTTAGTTGTAAATATTTTGTATATACTAGGCTAAGTTTCCATAATAAATCATTCCCTTCTGAACTGAACATTGGAGTATTATTATTATTAGCAAGAAGATAACTTCCATACTGCTAAAGTGGTGACCTCCTCCGAACACAATTCAAGATGTCTACTGAAGAGAATCAGCAACCGCAAGCTCTACCAGCATCTCCAGAAGTCTCCGGCATAGCTCTGTCAATGCGTGTACCACCTTTTTGGCGCGATCGACCTAGGCTATGGTTTGTAATGTTGGGACCAGGGAGTGCGAATAAAAGATGTTACTCTGTTGATTGATGTATTAATAATCTCCAATATAAACCTTAAGTCTATCTTATATACTAAACCTATGCTACGTAATGAGGTGAGGTGTGTCACACACTACACCTCCCCCGTATTTTGAAAAAAAAATATACATAAATATATTTTTTTTTAGTTAATTTATATAAAGTCATAGTATTTCAATACTCTCATTTAATTTTAAAGAATCTATATTCCAAAAATTAAACATTATTAATAACTACAAAATGTAGTGATAAAAACTACCCAATGACTTCTACTATAACTGATTACATAATATTATAATATTTATTTATCTACTCGTATTTATATTTTAGAACGTACTTATTTATTATTAGCGTAGGTAGACAGGTCAATTTTTACAAATAAAAAGTTTCATTAAAATTCCTTGAAACGTATACAAAATCAGCAAAAATACAATTAAATTTCATAAGGAATAAATAGGAGTAGAATGATTCAGTGGATACCTATGTCGCAAAAAAATAATACAGATAAATTTAAATTGTCAACACTAGCTACATTTTATAAAACATTTTAGAATTCACAAACCATATTATAATTATGTTACTACAATTACTATCGTATTTCATTTAGGTATATATGCTTAAAAAAATACATTTGCTTAAAAACACATTGCCATTATCAATTTTAACATTGTCCAAACATAACATAAAACAATCAATTATTTTTCTTCCATAAAAAAAATCTTACACATTTCACAGTTCTACACAATTCTACAAGTAGGTGGGCACATTCACAAACAACTATAACATTTAATAGGTACATATTTACCACTTTAGGTAATTTTTATATTTGGGCCTGTCACTAGGTCCCTTTTCACATAATACACATTTATTTGGTACAGTTTATTTAAACATAATAGTCGACTTATAACGACATTTTACTCCACTACTTGCTATCATTTCAAAGATGAATTGCCTTACTAATTGGGGTCATTTCCAACTATTTTCACAGAGAGAAGCTCGTCTGCACCATGATCAAATAATGGATCTGACACCCTTAACTGTACCTTGTACCTTTGTTTTTTCTATATTCATACCCATATTGAACCTTTAATCATTTCTTTCTAAAAATAACAATACCAAACCAAAATTAACACTTCATTTCAAACTGAATGCTTTAGCATCAATGAGATTGTAAACTTTCGGGTGATCAGTCCAATCGTATGACAAATCATTTTTACTAAAGTATTCCCTATCTCTAAAAATCTAATCTTACAACAATACCAAACAATCTTGAAATCTTTTAGGTCAGACATTTAACTAATCATTTGTAAAAAAAATGTATCTACTCTGGTGGTACAAAAGCTAAAACATCTCTTTATCCTTCAAAATACGAATGTTAAACTAGATACTTAATAAAACAAATTTTCTTCAACAACAAATAATCGTGTGTTAACTTATGATATCAATATAATGAATTTCTAATAAAACAAACAATATAACAACGTAACTAAGTTTAGGTACCCCACTGTTACAAATTTAATAGATAAGTTATTCATTTGTCCAATTAAAGACAACATAATATAACAGAAGGAATGCGGCTAGTATGCATAACAACAACTTGCATTACGATATCTGATAGCACTTCCATAATTATTAAGAACAGTTTCACAATAGCCAGTGACACACAAAATAATGCTTATGTGTTATCATGTGTCGACGTATATGGAGTGATGTACATCATATGACGGCCTAATTAATCTAGTTGAAAAGTATAATATGATGAATCTAGTTAATTCTTACAACATATTTTGTATCTATATTTTTAATTGAACAACCTACACGTATCAAAAGATTAATCATGAACAGAGGCCTTAAAATATAAATGCAAATAATATTGAAGTATCTCCATAGCAATCATTATATGAAAAAATATTAAACTTTCTACTTTTTAAATGCAATAAAAACAGGATTTACATATTTATATCATTATATATAATAAGTTTCTAAAAAAAAAAATTTAATAATTTCTTAATATACTCATTTCTAATTCAAACGGAATATTTATTCATCCAAACCAAATCAATTTATAAGTTCATGAAAGTACAAAACATTGTGAGTAAAAATCACACGGTATAAAAATAATGAAAAATAAAAAGTTAATAGCAATAAAATGAAAATTTTATAAAAAATGAAGCACTGATTACATTATGTGTCAAAACGTGATTTGACCCGTCTACTTACTTGCTTATTATAATTTGGTACCTAGAATGATTATTATTATGAAATATAATATTATTTATTATTTATAAAAGAAAATTAAGTAAGTAATAATAAAAAACCGTATTCCAATTCCCGCGTCTTCATTTTGCGTTCCGTCCCTTGACACACATGATACTCCCGGCGCCAACTCTTCCATCTACTCACGTCTCCATCAACTCCCAGCGCCCAGCAAAACTCTTCTGAAATCATCCATCTGGCTTCATCATCGCCCGGCAGCCAGGAAACCAGCGCATCATCTTCTTCGTACACTTTCAACTTTCGCCTTGTATGTAAATTATTGTCTTTGAAAAACGATCACAGTTTAAACTTTTCTCCTTCAAAATTTAATTTATACACTTTTATCAGATATTAACTTAAACGCACAGCACTGCCCAGAAGGCAGCACTGGCAGGGTCGCCATGTAATGTTGGGACCAGGGAGTGCGAATAAAAGATGTTACTCTGTTGATTGATGTATTAATAATCTCCAATATAAACCTTAAGTCTATCTTATATACTAAACCTATGCTACGTAATGAGGTGAGGTGTGTCACACACTACATTCCGTGTGACGAATAGTACTGCCACGTATGTCGTATGTTGAATTAACAATGCAATAATAGAACTTCAGCAACTTTGGTAGTGGTAGGCTGGCAATGCATTGAATGCCGGATTCAATAATCTGGAAGTCATCCATCCACTGGGAAAAGGGCACATAATCATCCGAGCAGATTATATCAACGGCTTCTTGCATGGTCGCTGCGGTAGGTAAAAAGTTGCACGACCTGTCATAATTGGTGCGCAATAGGGTAACATCGGCGGAAAACACTGATTCGTAAACCTCGCCGAATTCTTCCTCTACGCTCTCGAGCCCACTTCTATGAGCGAGAAGGTGTTTTAAATTTTCTTTCTTGTGTCGGCTCTTGAATTGGTATAAACTGTCTCCAGATGCGCACAATGCACATGAGCCTTCGACATAACTTCCGCTACTAAGCGGGTAATCCTCCTTGCCTTCACGTGGCGTGGGAAAAGGGGAAATCTTTCCATTGAAAACAACTGTTTCTTCTCTACTAGGTAAATCCGTTAGAGGAAAAGTCTCGGTATAGGTTACTTCACCATCTGTGGTAACTTCGACTTCACTTTCAGTAGTGGTAAATGAGACGGAGGTAACTCCAAAAGAGGAGATTCTGTTCTCCGTAAATTCCCGTATATCTGATACGGATATCACTTCGTCTTGGTTTGCGGCACCCAAGGTACCCATGAGCAGTTCCATTTCAATGTCACGAAGTCTTCGCCTTTCTCTCATGAGAATGTAATCGGCGGCAGTCTGATTGAGAGCAGGATTGAAACAATCTCTTGCTAAGCATTCATCACGGGGTGGGGTTTCCGTAACGGCCATAAAGTTGTAGCTACAACCCTCATCTCCGGTGGCATCAGCTGTAGCTGGAATGGAGTCTAGCCTAGTGACTTCATCAGTCTCCGTGGACTGGGGACCAGCTCTTGAAACGCAGTCAGAAGGAGCAGTCTGGAGCTCATCAGCAAGCTGGAATTTCTCCGAAACAACACCGTCGTCGCACGAAACATTTGCTGGGGTGTCACCTGCACTAGCTATTGCGCTAGTCGTCGCAGTTTGCGGTATTGAAGCAGCTCTTGATGATACGCTGCGAGTCTGGTAACGATGCGTAGCATCCTTCCTAATGTGGGCATCTCGTGAGGAGGAAACACGGCTGGAGCGGCTTTCTGATAAAGAAAAGCGGCTAGAGCGGTCTTCTTGTAACAAGGCATCTCTTGATGAGGAATGAAAGCGTGTTGATTGATAGCTTCGATCCTTACGGTCATCGGTAGAATCATCAACATAGGAGGATTTCCTTCCTGTACTTGCTTTCTTTGATGGTGGGGTTGACATCCTGTCTGCAATATTTGCAATTTAAGTTTAAAGAATTTTCGTCTCAAAAAACGACCCGCCAGTGCTGCCTTCAGGGCAGCGCTGCGCAATTTAATTTATTAATGTGGAACTTCGATATTTAAAATGTGAACTTTAAACAAAATCAATTTATTCGTGACAAAAAGACAATATGAAGTGCGTGTGTTCATCGGACAAATATTATAAAAAGGAAAAGTTTTAAAATTGGAAGCAGAATAAAAAATGGAGGACGGTTTTGCTGGCGGCTGGGAGATGATGGTGTCAGAAGGGCTAAGGTTCTTGTATTAGCTGCAGGGAGTTGTTCGAGTCGCGATGGATGGCAATGGTTAACAAATGGCAGCAGGGAGTAGTTGGAGTCAAGGATGAATTGGAGCCGTTGATGGTATTAAAAGAAAAGGTTTTAGTTTATAAAGGCGCAATATATTTTTTTCCTATGTAATATTTTTCATAAATTAATATATAACGTTAACATGTTGTATGCTAATATAAACTCTTATTAATTAAAATATGTGCTAACTGGACGGGTCAATAGGATATAAGTATTTCAATAGTTTTACTGTCATCAATTTTAATTTTGTTTATTAATATTTTAATTATTCAGCAAATAAAGCCTAAAATTTAATTTATCCTTACATATTTCATTTTAATTGAGGATTTAACTATGTTTATTAAAATGTATACAGGTTGTTGTTTTAGAAATCAAGATTGAAAAGTTTTAATAATATTCTGTACGAGTTTTTTTCTTCTGTTGAGCAACAAATATTTTTTTATGTAATTCTATATTCTTCTGATTTAGTTAACAAAATGTTCATTAATTTTTGTGTTCGTAAAAATGTTAAAGATAAAGATATACTTATATTTGCTTAATTGTTATAGAGTTTATAAAACCGATTGTTTCACAACACAGGTACATTAGGATAGAGACTTAGTCAGTGTATCACACCATAATAGGAACACAAAATCTCATGTATCAGCATTCATTTTGTTTTTCAAGTTTCATGTTGCGGAATGTCGAACGATTCCTTATAAGAAAGTTGCTGTTATACCGATATTGTTTCAAGAATGTTTATGATATTCATATTGTTTTGAATTTCAATTTTTTTTTGTTAGATGCTTTTGTTATGGATTAAAAATAAGGTTGAAATGGTATTATTTTTCAGTAGAAAGTCTTAATTGAAAGTAGTAATATTATGCTATGAATAGATTTTGTAATGAGGTCATATTGGAGAAATTAATATTCTTTGGACGTTAATCTTTAATTGATTTGATAGATGAGTTTTTCAATGTTTTATGTAATCAGGATGTAAGCAGTGAATGTTGGTTTGTTATACGAATAGTTGAAGCGTTATTATTTTAATAGATGGGAAGACTTCAGTAAAATATTTTATCAACCTAGTTGGATTGATCACCCAATTAGGCGTAAACTATTCTTCTGAAGGATTTAAATTGGTATTGTGAATTAGATTATGTTTTGTTTTGTTTGTATAGGTATTTGAAATAAGTATGAATAATACACGTAGAACACACACTAAAGAGAGTAGGTATAGGTTCTCATCCTTCAGTTTGATCATAGTGCAAACGAGATTTCTCTGTGAAAACAGTTGGAGGTCATATTAAATGTTGAACCATACGCTGTGAATAAATGGTACAAGGTACAGTATATATAAAAAAGCTGTAGGTATACAAGCTTAGGACTGAAAGTCTAATGTATGACGTTAATGTCGACAAATAAATAAAATACTGTACCTAAATAAATGTTGATAAAGTAAATAAGGGACTGGCTAGCCCAAATAAAATACCTAAGAGGTAATAAGTACCATTATTATGAGTCAAATAATTATGACCATAGTTAAGTAAAGTGTATGTGTGTTGTTTCTACTGTAGAGTATGTATTGAAGGAAAGTATTATTCGTGATTGTAATAATTTAAACGATTAAGAAATGATTTAAAATTAACATGAAGTATTATAAAAATTGGAGTTATTTAGAAAGGTACATATTGACTACATAGCAATAAGATAAAAAGTGCAGTTAAATATTATATCAAGTCTGTATTACAGAAATTATATTATTGTGACAAATATTTTGTTAACTTATACAAATTAATTAATACAACTATAGTAGTAACCTATATATATTTTTAATATCTTTAACGTTTGAATTTTGTACAAGTTGCATTCAAACATCTCTATTTAAATGATGTTTAAGCCCGTTTTAGTTAGTACACTTACCTAGGTCTTAAATAAAAATATTAATTAAAATGTTTTAAATATACATTACTGTCAATTTGACGCAGATTATTTTTTTAAATATTTTTTTTATAATTTGTGTTTTAGATAAATCTTTTTAGTCTTAAGTTTTATTTGATGCAAATTTGAATAGTCATTTTCAAAAAATTTAATAGTTTGTGTTATTTTGTAAAATCATATTACCTTTCATGATCTTAGTTTCTGCCAAATGTTTTAAAAGAAAATTTTAAATGTTTTATTTGAGCTCGTTATCCAAATTTACTGTTAGTTCATTTAAGTCTTACTGTTTTTGTTTGATTTATTTTTAACAATCAGTACCTACCTGATTTTTTTTTTTGAATATCAATAATGGATATTTCATATAAAAATAAAAAAATAAAATAATTATTTTTATTAAAAAAAAACGGGGGAGGTGTAGTGTATGTAACACCTCACCCCGCACTATGTACTCAATTAGTATATAAGCTTAGGATAGCCATTTATTAAGACACATTAAATCTATACGTTGCGCCTAACAGTTCTTTTACTCCGTCTCCCGGTTGCCACATTACAGGTTCATCGCATTCGAAGCTGCAACCAACGACCTCAAGAAAAGTGAAGCCCAACGCGCTCAGATGGTCATAGCTCAACTAGAAAAAGAAGATATCGAACAGATATGCGACCTTCTCTACGACCCGCCTACCGACCATCAGTACACCGTCCTCAAAGAACGACTGATCTCCGTATATGAAGAGTCTGACGGCAAACAACTTCAAAAGCTTCTTTCAGACATGGAACTCGGTGACCAGAAGCCCAGCCAGCTACTACGTCGCATGCGAACGCTTGCCCGTAACAAACTGCCTGACAATACTCTCCTATTGATGTGGATGAATTTACTTCCTCCTCACGTCCGCTCCGTACTCGTCGTCAGCGATACGATTCGAAAAGAAACAGCACTCGACGAACTTGCTAAACTCGCCGACAAGATGTTAGAACAACATTACCAAATATCAGCCGTTTCTACCACCTCAACATCGTCACAACAGCAAGACCAACCGAACGACTTAAAAGCCTTAATCGAAGAAGTACGAAAACTAAATTTGGAAGTCAGCGAGCTCAAGCAACACCAAAATCAAAATTCAGCACCCCAGCGAGCATGTTATCACTATCCGCGGCAACAATCTCGCGCTCGAACGCACAAGCACATGTCGCCGTCCCGCTCGCACTACGGGAACTCCCGATCTCGCTCTTCCGCTCCGTCGCCGTATTGCTTTTATCATCGTCGCTTCGGGAAAAATGCAAGACGTTGTACATCACCATGCAGTTTCATCGACGATAACAAGACGGAAAACTAAATCAAACGTTGGCTGAGGCGGATGCCAACGTTGGGAGCAAGTCTTACCGCCTATTTGTCACAGACAAAAATACAAGATTGGCGTTTTTGGTTGACACCGGTGCGAACATCTCGGTTATACCAAAACGTAAAGGCGCGTATCAGAAACCACTACCGTTCAATCTGTACGCCGCAAACAACACTATTATTCCGACTTATGGCGAGAAGACACTCGAACTAGATCTCAACCTCAGAAGACCGTACAAATGGACTTTCATAGTAGCCGCCGTAAGCAAACCAATAATTGGTGCCGATTTTCTCAAACATCACAATTTATTGGTCGATTTGAAGAATCAACGTCTCATCGACGACACTACGAAGCTCGGTACCAATGCAACGGGACGCTACACCACCATGCCAACAGTCCGAAGCATTGACGTACGACAGTCTTACCACGACATACTTTCTGAATATCCGGGTATAACACGCCTCTCATCGATGAAACTCAACCCCAATCACAACGTCGAACATTTCATCGAAACAACCGGCCCACCGCTACACTGTCGTGCCCGCCCGATACCGCCACATCGCTACAACCTTGTGAAGAAAGAATTCGAAAATATGATTAACCAAGGCCTCTGTAGACCAAGCAAGAGTCCTTGGTCAAGCCCACTACACATTGTGCCCAAGAAGAACGGCGATCTACGTGTCTGCGGTGACTACAGACGACTCAACAATATCACGAAACCCGACCGCTACCCGATACCAAGAGTCAAGGACTTTACATATCAACTATCTGGCAAGCAGGTGTTCTCAACCATCGACCTGAACAGAGCTTACCAACAGGTGCCTGTTCACGAAAACGACATAGAGAAAACTGCCATCATAACACCGTTCGGCTTATTCGAATTCCCTCGAATCTGCCCAGGACTCAAGAATGCAGGTCAAACATTTCAACGCTTTATTCATGAAGTACTTCGTGACCTCGATTTCGTCTATCCTTTCGTCGACGATCTACTCCTAGGCTCGAATAGCCTACTCGAGCACCGACAACACCTACGCATCGTATTACAACGACTAGAAGAATACGGCATTACTATAAACCCGGCAAAATGCGTTTTCGGTCAGCCGCAAGTAACTTTCCTCGGCTACACAGTCAGTAAAGAAGGCATCAAACCACCGCAACACAAAGTAAAAATCATCACTGAATACCCGAAACCGAAAAACATAGAACAACTTCGACGTTTTCTCGGTATGATCAATTATTACCGAGAAAACATTCCGAACGCAGCAAGTATTCAGGCGCCACTTCACTCGTACCTTCATAAAACTAAGAAAAATGACAAGACTGAAATTCAATGGAACGAAAATTCATCTCAAGCTTTCGAAGATTGCAAGAAATGCATTAAAGACGCAACCTATCTCGCTCACCCACATGCCTCGGTCCCACTCGCACTAATGTGCGATGCATCGAACAGAGCCGCGGGAGCCGTTCTGCAACAGCTTGTCAACGAGAAATGGCAACCTCTCGGATACTTTTCGAAGAAGTTTACAACCGCACAACAAAAGTATTCGACATTCGACAGAGAGCTACAAGCAATCTACTTAGCAATCAAACACTTCAGAAAAATAATCGAAGGCAGAGAAACAATTATTTTCACCGACCACAAACCGCTAACATTTGCGTTGCAAAAGATTTCGTCTGATAACGAAACTCCACGTCGTACAAGACAAATGTTATTTATCAGCGAGTTTACATGTGACATTCGACACATCAGCGGCCAACATAACGTCGTAGCAGATGCACTATCGCGTCTCGACGCCATCACCTGTCCCACCACGATCGACTACGACGCACTCGCTCAAGCACAAGAAAAAGATGAATACATAAAGGAACTATTAAATCGACCGAATATTCGTCTTATCAAAATATCGCTGCCTACTACTACGAAACCTCTATATTGCGAAACGTCATCACAAACCGCTCGTCCATACCTCACCGAAGAATTTCGTCAAACCGCATTTCATGCGATTCACGACCTTAGCCACCCTGGTATAAGAACTACACGAAAACTCATACAGAAGAGATACTTTTGGCCTTCTATGAACACCGACGTCAAGAAATGGGTGCAAACATGTACAGGATGTCAACGCGCGAAAATTCAACGCCACACTACAAGCCCACTCGCATCGTTTCCTTCATCACAACGCTTCGAGCACGTCCACGTCGACATCGTAGGCCCACTACAAACATCACCGCAGGGCCACAGATATGTTATAACAATGATCGACCGTGCTACGCGTTGGCCCGAAGCTCACCCTGTATGCGAAGTTACAGCCGAAATAGTCGCCAAAACTATCTACGAACAATGGATATCAAGATTCGGTTGCCCAGCACAGATAACGACAGACCAAGGTCGACAATTTGAAAGTCATCTGTTTGTCGCCCTTACAAAGCTATTGGGTATTAAGAAAATTCACACCACTGCGTACCATCCCCAAAGCAATGGAATTGTTGAACGCTGGCATCGCTGTATGAAAACCGCACTGCGAGCACGCCTTAACAACAACAGCTGGATCGACGAATTACCAACCATCTTACTGGGACTACGTGCAGCAGTTAAGACCGACGTCGGAGTGAGCGCCTCAGAGCTCACATACGGGCATACCCTACGACTGCCCGGCGATTTTTTCTTTCCTTCAAGTTCGAATGACGTCATGGGTTACAGTTACGTAGAAAAACTCCGAAGCATCATAAACAAACTACGACCAATGCCAACTCACTCACACGGAAACACACGCACGTTATTTATTCATCCAGACCTGCAGTCGTGTGAACAAGTCTTTGTACGAGTTGACGCCGTAAAGAAGCCACTGCAACCACCCTACGACGGCCCCTACACAGTACTACGAAGAGGCGAGAAAACATTCACGCTACGACTACCTGGAAGAGAAGCGACTGTATCCATAGACCGACTGAAGCCGGCCTTCTCAATAAACATCGCCGACGCAGCCACCGCCCCCGCTCCTGCTGGCGGTGCGGCCTCCCATGCTGTTGCCGCTCTGACTAGCGCCGCTCGCGCCCCTGCTTCGGCTAGCGTCGCACCCGCCCCAGTCGCGGCCGCCGCCACAACCCCCTCTACTGCCACTGTCGCCAAGGACTTTCGCAGTGCAATGAAGACGACACGTTCTGGCCGATGTGTTAAGCTGCCGGTACGCTTCGCTAGAGGGGGAGTACTGTAGCAGCATCGTGTAGACTTGATAAAACTCCAAATAGTTATAACGCTCTTTGTTTCCTACAGCAAAATATATTATATTTACGTCGTGCGAGCTACGCACAATAGTGTACTCTCTCGCTCGCACACGAAAGAGCGATACAACAATATATCGTGTTCTCAAATAATCACACCATATTTTAATTCTATTACTATTGGCTAAGACTAGATATAAGCTTACTTAGTTTAGTCACTACTTAGTTGTAAATATTTTGTATATACTAGGCTAAGTTTCCATAATAAATCATTCCCTTCTGAACTGAACATTGGAGTATTATTATTATTAGCAAGAAGATAACTTCCATACTGCTAAAATATTTTGAATTTTTTTACTAATTCAAACCAATAAATACTTATTTATAAAACATTCCGGTTAAAAATGTGGTATTTGAACAGCCTTTGTCTGACATTTCTTTCTGACATGATGACAGTAAGTATCGTGCGTGCGTGCCGGTGATTTCAAATTCAAAACAAATTATTGTTTTAAAACAGAAATTAAATTGAGGATTAAGATGAAGACAAGCTACTCGCAGTTTGCGACTATGGTCGATTTTATGGAAAGGTATATTACACTAGCAGTTCATTTATTAGAACTCAATATTATGATTGCATTGCATACATTTTAATATTGGCATTAATTTTAGGAATGGAGACTTAGCGAAGCCCACAGGTGGTCCCCGAGGACGCCAATGGTGCTCAAAGAAATGGAAAGAGCTGGCTGTCAAATTAAATAGCGATGGCACAGGCGACTCTAAATCGGAAGATAGGTGGCGAAAGGTAACTTTAATTTTCTAGGCTTATTACTCTATACATTTTCTAGGGACTTTCAAAACCTAACTAAGTGAAAATTATACCTAATACTCTAAATGTTTTACATTCTTCTAAATCTTAATTTGAGTTCCTAAAAACTTTATAATGTAGCAAACCCTTTTTTTTATCAATCTAATATGCTGTCCATGTTAGAGTTTCACCCCTTAACAACTAAAAACAAAGCTTTGAGTATTACTAGCTGCATGCACAATAGAGAGGCACAATCGGCCTATGCTCGTGACGCTTCTATCTCTCTTCCACTCCATATCCATATGCCTAGGCAGATGCGTCCGAGTAATATTAATGTTTTCTTATGACATTATCACGTAAAATTAATGTCTGTAAACCGACTTTACAGACAACCAATTTTGATATGAAAAACTCTTCTTGGAGTTTATATTTGTATTACTTTGCATTGATAGTTTTGAACTTTTAACTATTAATTAATTTAATTTCAAACTAGGTATATTACCTATGCCATAAAACACTATCTATTTGATGTTGGCTTATTCAAATCCTATCATTGTCTATATATATAAAAATGAAAACTTATTTAATGACTGACTGACTGACATATCAACGCACAGCCCAAACTACTGGGATTTAAAATCTGAAAATTTTCACCGTGCTTCCTTTTATAGTGTAGGTGAGCACTAAGAAAGGAAATTTGGAAATTCCGCCTCTAAGGGGGTAAAAAGGGCCCCATAAGTTTGTATTAAACTCAGTCAGTTTTTAAGCTGAGTCCATAAAAATTGGTATCCAGCTACCTGATTAGAAATTATGAATGACGTCTTTCAGGATATTTGAAAATTTAATCTTTAAGGGGATAAAAAATGGGGGCAAAGTTTGTTCGGTTCCGCATCATATCCATACTCTTTACATATTTGTACTCTCTGACTTTACTTAGTTTGTTATGACATTCAATGTGTCAATCAGAAAATAAATATCATTTCTTACAAATAGAATAGTATTATTTTAGAATTTAATAATAGGCGCCAAAATGGATGAATTAACTAAGTTAAAACGTACACGAACTTCATTAAAGGCTGCATTATAAAATTTGGCAGCCAGATACAAACCCTACGAGAAATTTCTGATTATGAATTAAAATAAGTGAGTGACCAGTGACAAATGTACAAAATTACCAAGACTAATTTGGAAGAGATACGACAACAAATAATTAAATTACTGTGGGTCACAGTTGGAAAATGAGATTGAAGGAAAAAATAACAACACAGCTTAAACTGAAACTGCAGAATTTGAATTCGATAGTACGAAACAATTCCATGTATGCAAAAGGTACTGAGGAGCAAAGGTCTGCCACAAACAAGACTTAGGACATCTAAATTGAACTCAGTACCATTCGACAAGGACGAAACATTCAAAAACATCATTCAACGATTGGATACTTACCTAAAACTGAACAGATGTGATGATATCGATACAAGGAAATACACGTTCCTAACATCTTTGAGCCCAGAATTACATCAGAAAACGTTTTATATAATATTTATGTGCTCAACGGGATCCTTGTGAGTTAGTTAAAACTCAGTAAGTAAATGATCAACAACTCAAAATTGGACAGATTACTAAAAGATTTTTCAATAGTGTTTGACGGAACTCTTGTTTGCATATCCAACTATAAAGCTCAATTAGTGCTTCAAGAAAATGTGACACCCATTTTCATCTAGACGTATTCCATACGCCCTGAAGGACAAAGTTGACGAAGAAATAGGAGGCTTTGTAACGAAAATTTTGACAAAACTTGATAATTCCTATTGGCTGTCTTATCTATATTTAGGTACATATTCAGAAAATAAATATCAGTACTTACAAACAGAATGGTATTATTTAAAACTTTATCATTTTTGTTTATACGGTAGAGACAAATGTTGGGAAATCGAAAAAAGTGTATAGAATAAAATTGGTGAGTGAATTTATTTATTTGTACAACCAACGCTACAATATACGTATAATAAAATTCCTTTACATGCAATATGCATGCAAAACTTAAAGTAAGTAAAAATGGAATAGGTAATGAATTATCAAATCTTATAAAAACTACACTGTTGTACCTTATGAAATTATCAACTATAATATTAAGCAGTACAAAAAACTGGGCATAGACCCGTATCTCAGGCAGGATAAGGTAAGTGTGTTGCAATAACACTGAGCAGCTAACCGGTGGATTAAATCAATATAGACTGGTAGACCATTTGAAAAGCTTCCGTTTATTCTGGTTTGCTGTACTTGGCCAAAGTGTATCTTACAGGAACAAAAGCGGGGATTTTTCAAAAGTGTATCTACGAGGAAAGTGTATCTTAGAAGAATGATTCGATGATTTGATAAACTTCTATTTAGTAACGATTTTTTTTTCTATGACGCAAAGCTTTTGAGGGTTAGGCACAGTTTGTTTATTGAAACTTCCTATCTAACGCATCCAAATGGAATTTTTATTTAATTTTCACCATTTTTAAAAAAATACACTTTTAAAACATGAAAATAAAACGGTGAGGAAAATAAACCTCACTTCATAATTCCGTGTTGTTTAACTTAAGAATAGCTACCACCATTCACCCACTAATGACAGTGGCAGTAGTAATTAATTATGCTTCGCTGACTCAATGATGTCAGCTGAAGAATAAGTAACAATTAATAGACACAGTGGTCAGTACAGACGAATCAGTTCTTTATCCTGTAAAGTTTCTGAACACTATTAATCCTGTTGATCATCCTCCATCCATCCATGCCTTGAACCCACATCCCACATAAAAGTTTTGTGAAACTACGTCAGCTTTATGCTATACTAGCTGTTGCCCGCGACTTCGTCCGCGTCAATTTCTGTTGTTCTGATCGCGATTATTTTTGCAACATTTTTCACTCTCCGCTCCTATTGGTCGCAGCGTGATGTTATATTTAGCCTTAAGCCTTCCTTGATAAATGGACTATCCAAAAAACAAAAATATTTTTTTAACTTCAATCCAGTACTCCCTGAGATTAGTGCGTTCAAACAAACAAACAAACAAACTCTTCAGCTTTATAATATTAGTATAGATGTTGTATAAATTTTGTGATGTTGTTTATAAGTTGTGAAAAACGGTGGAAAATTATGTGGTTGATTATTTGTGTTTAATATCAAATTGAAGTACTTAAAACTTCATCTATCGATCATGAAGGGAGAATGACATAGGACTGTCTTTTCTAGAGCTCTACACCGATGCTGGTACTACACCGTCTAGGTCCGACGTCCACCGTCCGATCTAGGTCTTTTATCCAAACGTAGTATGCAAGCAAATTGTCTTTGTAAAATAGCCTTTTTATCGCTTATGGATCGAGAAAAATGGATTTACCTACTTGGTTGGAAATTAAGAATTTGGTTTTTTACACAGGGCCACTTCTTCCGGGCTCTACGCCAGTGTTGATCATATTCGAATAAAGCCTTGCAAGCTGCTTTGAATGGTTTGTTGTACTACAGCATTGACAGTTTTTTAAGCTTCAAATGATATTGTACTTCAGATTTCATGTAAATGCAAACAGATGTGGTGCGAGCTCGCTTGGATCTCGATACCCTAGGAGCACCAACACCGGATCCCTAAAACGATAGTATAAATCGGCCCCTTTCATCCAACTATTGTATCAACGGGCCCCGGTAAGCCGGCAGCGACGTATTGGCTCCCACTAAGTGCCCACCACCACCTCGCTTAAGATGGCCACCCCCGGCACCGTAGGCAAAGGAAGTGGAGGAAAAAAGTGGAGGAGAGGGGGTTGAGTCACGACGAAAACTGTGTAACAGATAAAATACCACGCGCGCGAAGCCGCGGGCATCAGCTAGTTTCTTATAATTATACACACATCTGCCATGGTTTCATACATCTACTTGTCCTTACTTTTGTTTTTGCATGGCTTAAGGTTTGGGCGGATCTCAAAAATAATACCAAAAAGAAGTCTGCCAAACTGAACCGATCAATGCGGGGCACTGGAGGTGGACCACCCCTCAAAATCTGCCTAACAGATCTCGAGCAGAGGGTTAAGGCCCTAATCGGTGTTGAAGCAGCAACAGGGCTGGTGAACATACCTGAAATAGGTCTTCCAGAGGTTTGTTATTATCAGCACCAACTACTTTTACTGTTCACACTGAAATCCAGTTGTGAATACCACTTGTGAGTGCTACTAAAAAAATATCTTTCCCACTGCGACACTCCTAGATCTGTCCTAGGTTAGTTATATTTTATGGTGAAATCTGTATGTATTTGTATCCAGTCTGGTAGCCATAGTACAAGCAGGACGCTACTTAGTATGCCTTGCTTAGTTTGTGCCTAGATTGTCCTATGGATTTTGTCAGTAAATATTGATTCTATTTATCTATTTAATAGTTTTTTAATTTTTGCGGGACGAAGTGCAGGCCAGCCCCAAAGCCGACAGCTCCCACGCTTATGTAGTGCCTCCAGCTGAGCCCATGGTCAATAACCAAGAGGAAGAGGTTATAATGATGGAAGAAGCTTCAATTGTCAGCCAAGACATATTTACACAAGGAGTTTCACAGGTGGTTGGCGAGCAAATTTTAGGTAGGTATTTATACTATGTAAATAACTATTAATAATTTAAACTATTTCTATACCTACTAAATAACATTAAAAGTCTTTAGGTGCTTAAGCTGTGTAAAAGGACAAACAACACACGCAGACATAGTTATTTGTGTATTTATATAATATTGGTGTTAATGTTTTTTTTAATCTATTTAAGAAACCGAAGAGGATTGGAACACTCCAGGCACGAGTCAAGAGCCAACCAAAGTGGCCAATTCAACAAAATGGGTAGCACCACCACCGCACAAAAATAAAAAAGTGGTCTCAAAGAAGGATAGAGCGACAGAATATTTATTGGAGAGTGAAAGAAGAATGTATGAAATTGAAAGAGAGAGGATTCGGCAGAGAGACATTGAGCTAAATTTACAAGCTGAATGGCTTCAATTTATGAAAGAAGCATTGAGTGCAATGATGAAGTTTATGGAAGGGAAAAAAAGGGATGAATAAAAGATTTTATTAATATATATGTTTTAATTAAAAGTAATAAAAATAGAAAATAAACATTGTTTTTTATTTTAACATATTAATGCAACCTATTAATTCGGTTAACTACTGGCTTCTTAATGCTCTGCCCCTGATGAGGTCATCCCTCCTAGCACTTTCCGTCCCAACTTCTTCTAGCCGACTCAAGTCATCGCCATGATCAATAATGGTACCATCATCGGGATCAGGAACTCCATAATTCATGGCCAAATTATGCAGTGCACTACATGCTAAGATGATCTTAGCGCACTTTTCCGGCTTATAATGTAGTGTCCGATCTTTGGAAAGGCAACGCCACCGATTTTTAAGCCTACCAAAGGTGTTTTCAATAATAACTCTAGTCCGGCCATGAACACTGGTGTATTTGGCTTCAGGACTTCCTTCGGCTGCATCTGGAATGGGTGTCATCATCCACGGTCGCTGTGGATATCCAGAGTCGCCTAAAATAAAATAAATACAATATATACTAACATAAAATTCGATTCCTTAGAGTCAAAGCTTGATTGGTACTTGGTTTTTGGATAAATCTACATAGGTAACTTACCAAGTAACCAAGTTATTTCGTTATCCCTGTGCAACCTTTGCATAAACTCATTCACGGCGCTATTATCCCAAATAAAAGCGTCATGGGTTGCTCCTCCATATTTAGGATTAACATTTATTATGCGCCCATCACTGTCACAAATCTGTTATAAGTAAGTATACATTAAATAAACTTTTACACATATTACTAAAATGTTAATCAAATTTAATATAAGAAAGAGAGAAGAAGTTGTTGGATATTAACAATCTTACCATTTGTACATTTAAAGAATAATAATGTTTCCTGCAAAAAACAGATGCTCAACTTCTTTGTTGGGTGAAAATATATGAAAATGTGACCCATCTATACAACCAATGACTCCAGGGATCCCATATTTATATTTATGGAAAACAAATAATAACTAGAGAATATTCACTCCTATACCGCACACTAAAAAATCTTACAAATCAATAGGTTAGTAAGCACTATGAAACTGCAATCTTAATTCAACAAGAACGGGAAACTCTTATCACTTTTAAATATGAATTACCTACATTTTAAGATGGTAAGAGAAACTTACTTTTGTCTTATTTGGTCCCGTTGAGCTGTTGTCTGAGGAAATTGAATTAATTCATTTAGTATGTTGCAAGCATTCAGAGCACCCGTGACTTCTTTTATGTATTTGCTGACTGTTGTTTGTCCCAAATGCTTCGCCATACCAACAGTGCCTTGGTAAGAACCGGATGCATAGAATTGTAGAGCACACAGAACCTGTAACAATTATTATTTTATAACACAAAGAAACTTGATGTTGGAATCCTTTTTTAAGGACGCAGGTAGAATGTATATTTACTTTGTGTTCCAAGGATACTCTTTTCGTAGCTTTTAGACTTGTTCTTTCCCGTAAAATACCACAAAGGTAACTAAATGCAGGCTTGTTGAGGCGATATCGCTGCTGGAACAAACCTTCGCTAACGGCAGCAGGATTTAGTTTCTCCTAGCAATGCTTCTCAGACTTATTTCACTGAAACAAACAAGCTTTATTGCATTTAAAATTATTTTTGGAAAATTTTAACCTCAAAATTACGAACTCACTGTTGACTGTTCTTCTTCTTCTCACAGATTCTAAATAATTCCAAACATGGAAATTATTTCTGCGGCCACCTAATCTCCACATTTTTGTTCTAAAATAACGTAGGTCAAGCGTAGGTCCTACTTTTTTCCAAATCTCACTGCAAAATGTACAGTGAAACAAAATTCGATACCCAACCTACGAATTCAACGTTAACGTGACGATCTCGATTGTCATAAGTAGTTTCGTGCTAGCATTTCTCATACTAAGTTTGATTTACGTCTCGCTTACTATTCGAACTCGATACGTTAACAAACGACACAAAGTTCGTGCTTTAGTTTTGTAGTTCTCGTTTTGACCGCGCGAGCGCTGTTTAAGTTTTCATACTAAATATTTCGATGGCGATACGAACACGCAAACGATTCGAAGTCGATAGTTTTCTGTGCTAGAGGTACAGGACGGGATTACTAATTACCATAACGCACACTATTGGGCTCCTTAAGAACTAGGCAATCCAAATAAGAAGAGAGTAAAGGGGTCACAACGACGATTTAGTGTAAATGTGTGGATGGGCATCATTTCTAACCATTTGATTGGGCCTTACTTTCTTCCAGACAATCTAAATGGTGAAACTTATGAAAATTTCTTAAGAGGTGACTTAGGTGACCTACTAG
The DNA here is from genome assembly GCA_949315895.1 of Anania crocealis. Classification (NCBI taxonomy): domain Eukaryota; kingdom Metazoa; phylum Arthropoda; class Insecta; order Lepidoptera; family Crambidae; genus Anania; species Anania crocealis. The sequence continues at coordinate 4,942,607 of OX438880.1, forward strand.
ATGATCTCTCATTACAATTACTGCGGGACATGTGGTTTCAACATGATGGCTGCCCTGCTCATTTCAGAAGAAGCGTTAGGGAATGGTTGGACACTAACTATCCTAACAAATGGATTGGACGAGGTGGGCCTTTACCCTGGCCAGCCAGAAGTCCCGACCTGACCCCCATGGATTTTTATGTATGGGGGCACATGAAGAGCCTCGTTTACAGTGAGCCTAACCCCATATCGTCAGTGGATGTTCTCAAAGAAAGGATAATTAATGCTGCTAACGACATAAGAAGAACATTAACCACTGGTGTAGTGAAAAGTGGACTACGTGTAAGAATGAGAAAATGTGTGCGAAATAGAGGTGGACACGTAGAACATGAACTACGATATAAAAAATTATTCAAAAACATTAGGTGAATAAATGTTATTTTGAACTGATTTATTGTTTCATTTAGCTTACTACAATCACCGACGATCTGTACGCCAACTATGAGTTGAGGTCAGGATAGCGGGACATCGATGGATGTATGAAGGTTGTACCTAGCCAAAGGGAGGCCTATGTTTAGTAGTGGAAGCCAGTAGGCTGAAATAATGATGCTGAACTTAAGTCACATTAATTAGATTAAATAAGCGCTATTTATTCTGACTGCCATGTAGCATTAGAAACTAAGTTTTACCTTCGAGGTTAATAAATACCCTAGAGTGTTATACCTTGTTGGATAGCTGATAAAATTTAGATGTTTTTAAGCACATCTGCAGAGCAAGTGCCATAATAATTTTTTGAGATATCCAGAAAAGAAAAATATTTTTTTATAATTTGTACTTATTTTCTTAAGTTTCGATCCTCTACAACGACCTATTTAGTTAACTTACGTGCAATTTTAGTAATTGAGATCATTAAGTATCTCATTCTTCATGTAAAAAACTAAAAAATAATCATAAGAGTCAAAAAAATTCAAAATATTCATTTCTCTACCCTTGTTTATTCGGCAGTCTGAAACACTTTCTACTTTTAAATACAAACTCAAAACCTATCTTTTATCTCTATAGTATTCCTATTTCTCTTTCTTTCCTTTCAAAATTTTTGTAACAAGGTTCTTCTTTTCAAAGTATTGTTGGGTCATATTTTACATGTATTTATTTGTTTATGTGTATTTAATATTTGCATTTGTGTGTATGTTTATTGATTGAGTAGAATATGTATTTTAAAATTAATTTGTAGCTTGATTATTTTATTCATTTTATATATTTTTAACCTATTTATTTAATATTTACCTTTAATAACTCTTTGCCGCCTTCCCCACTTATTTCGATTTAATTGTCCTTTATTGTGGTTGTCTGGAAGAGATCGCTTATAGCGATAAGACCGCCTAAATTGTACAGCTTAAAATGTATTACATGTTAAAAATGTATCCTGTATGGTGTGCAATAAAGAGTATTTATTGTTATTATTATTATTATTCAATAGCCGAAAAATTGGGCATTTTCATAAAAAAAATTAAAACTCGAATATCTCGAAAACGGTTAAGTTTAGGATGGGGGGTTCCATAGTGAAATCATTCAGAAATGATGTGTACAACACGCCCTTAACGGATCTAGGTCGACTTTTCCTGTAACCCTGTATATACAGAGTGTAAAAAAACTAAACGCAGACCCTGAAGTTACATTATAGCTGGGAAATGATTTTTATTTATGGGACTCAAAAAAATATTATAATTCGTAGCGTGCAATGTATAGCAGCCGTAGCGTAGGCCGCTGTGCTGGAGATGGCTGCTAAGTTCAAAAGTCGTCCGCGCTGAGCCGTACATTGCGTATTGTAATTAATAAAGCCTTATTGTGAACGAAATAATAACAACAAAATAATATGTTTGTATGAAGAAAAGTTTTTAAGTATCCTTTGGCAACAGTTTTTGTAATAAAATGGAAAACAAAATTGTGACTGACCCTAAATATCTTCGTAACCAGCTGTTTCCCAGGTATGGTCCTAAAAAGAAAAATTATCCTAATGATGGGGACAATACGTGGTTTTCGGATCTGCGTTTGGTTTTTTTACACCCGTTAAATTATTAAAATTTTTGTTTCATTTATATCCTCTTTGTATAGCACCCCTGATCCATTTTACATTTTACAATAATTATTACAATGACAATAATAAGTACCCATACCAATTAATTATCTTAATTCTACAAAATTGTCCATACCCCAATGCATTAAAAATAATTAATATTCTAATTAGTGCCAATCAATTATAATAGATATTCAATTATCTTATGATTATGTTATTCAAGTTTATATTCTGATATTATAGTTGCAATTTAATTGCTAAAATATCAAATAAAGTATATGTTATACAATATTAAATGATTGTCTCACATTATAGTTACTTACATTGCAATAATAATTTTTACAATTTTTATTAAAACACATAAAAATCTAATACATATTTTAACCTTGATGTTAATACATTTATGACTCATACATTATGGTGTCATCACTGAAAGTGAAACTTATCGTAGCATTAACATAAAGTGAATTTTACTACATCGTAAAAATTTTACTCATAAAAATAAACGTATGAGAAACATAAGTTTAAAATATTTATTCCAATTTTCACTTTCAACTACGCCAACGAAATCCAAGAAATCCACCAATTTTACCTAATTGTTCATAATTTTGATTTTTTGGTTCAGGTGGTTTATTTTCAATAACATCTTGTACTTCAGGTACAATATCACTTAATTGTTCATCAACAATAATATCTCTAACCATTCCCGGTCTATTGATATTTTTAACAGGTACTTTAGTAATTCTTTGACCAACTTTGATTGGTAGAACATTTCTTTCTTTATCACCTATAACTTCTACTTGTTCGTAGCGTGGTTTGTCTTTCCTCTTACGTTTATTGACTAACTTAGTATATATTTTATCTCCCTTTTTGAATTTGTTATCATCCCCATCTTTTGATCGTTAAAATTTATCGGCGGAAAGTTTGTCCTATATATACCTATATAAATATGAAGTACGTTTGGCATGATCTCTCATTAATGTTGCATATAATTTTTCTCAAATTCTACGTCAATAATTGTATTAAAATCTGTATGACCGAATACAACTTCGAATGGTGTTAATCCAGTTGCAGAATGTATGGTATTATTGTATGCCATGATAGAATATGACATAACTAAAACCGCATCGCTAACCTTTTGTTCATACTTTGCTAACTGGTAGATTTCAATAGTCGTTGAATGAAATCTTTCTACAATACCCATAGAATTAGGGCTGTTAGGTGTGCCTGTACGCAAATGTATTTTATAAAATGATAAAGTTTCCTTCATTATGCATTATTAAATTCTGTACCTGGATCACAACTTATTTAATTTGGTGTTCCGTAGTACGAAAAATATTTGATCAACGCTCTAATCGTTTCGGGAGTTGATTTATTTTGTACTTTAATGGCTTGTCCTAGCTTGGAGAAAGCGTCTACGATCGTAAGGTAAGTTTTTCCTTTAATTGAGAACAAATCAATAAATAATTCTTGAAATGGTTTACTCTGTGTTTGCGTTACTTGCAATTTAGTTTTTAATGGTTTTCTATCATATTACTAACTGCGTTCATATCATATTACTAACTAACTAACTGCTCTAAATTTGGCCAGTGATAGTTGCGTTTTATTCTTAACACCGTTTCTCTAATGCCTCTATGGCATGTTTTATCTTTATGGTAAATTGTTATTATATTTAATTGTTCTTCCTCATCATCAACATAAATGACGCGTTCCGTACATTCAAAAATCTGTACAGGGTTACTCTTAAATAATTTAATTATTAATTTCATAAAAATATTTCTTAACTCTTTATTATCAAAATGAATAAAAAAAATCTTTCCTTGCACAATATTACTCTCAATAAACTCTTTAATCAAATTATCATTATTTAAAGAAAGTTTTACTTCAATGATTTTTTGTTTATTACGTGAATAATTATCCATTATTTTAATTTCATTTTTGTGCCAAGGAGACATTATGATTTGATTTGGCTTAGTATCTATTGCTTCATTTAAGATCGGAATACAATCCGTACTAAATTTTTGAGATTAATCATCTGAATCTGAAGATAATTTATTTGGCGTAAGAGTTTCTTCCGGATCAAATTAACTATTTAAGTCATTCTCATCCATAGTAGCAAGCAGTATATTAAATCTATGGTAGCAGCTGTCGATTCCACATCATTTGTGTCTAACACATTTAATTTAATACGTGATAATGCATTAGCATTAGTATTCTGTTTACCACTTCTATATATAATTTCAAATTCATATTCTTGGAGTCGAAGTCTCCACCTAGTCAATTTACTGTTTGGCTCTTGAATAGAATAAAGCCAGACTAACGGTCTACGAGTATGATCTTAATAGATATAAAATCTTTTACCATATAAGTATGTTCTAAAATGTTTAGTGGCCCATAAAATAGATAAAAGTTATTTTTCAATTGCACTATATTTTGACTCTGCATTATTTAAAGTTCGACTAGCGTAAGCTATAGGTTTGTCCTGACCGATTGTCCCTTGTGACAAAACTGCTCCTAAAGCGGTATTGAATGCGTCAGTTGTAAGAATAAATGGGATCGAGAAATTAGGAAATTGCAATAAAGGTGCATTTACAAGTAATTCCTTGCACGTTTCAAATGATTTTACGTATTCTTCGTCTATTTTAATAGTTTTATTTTTTCTCAAACAATTTGTCAAAGGTTTAGTTATTTTTGAAAAGTCTTTGATAAATCTTCTGTAATAACCAATGAGTCCCAGAAATGCTTTGATTTCTTAAAATGTTTTAGGGGTTGGATATTTAAGAACTGCCAATACTTTATCATCATTAGGTTTTAACCCCTCCTTCGTGATGGTATGGCCTAAATAAAGAACTTCCTTTTTTAAAAATTCTGACCAATCTAATTGAATTTTTAAATTAGATTTCCTTAAAGTTTCGAAAATAATTTCAAACTTTTAAATATGCTCTTCAAAAGTACTAAAAATGCAATTGTATCCTCCAAATATACTAGACAATGTTCCCCTTGCAATCCTCTAAGAACATTATCCATGGTTCGTTGGAAAGTTTCCGGTGCTGTCTTCAAATCGAAAGGCATACGTTTAAATTCGTAATGATCAAATTGAGTAGTGAATGCTGTTTTAAGTCTATCCTACTTTTTAACTTCTATTTGGTAATAGCCACTAGCAAGATCTATCGTAGTAAAGAAACAACTGTTGCCTAACTTATCAAATAAGTCATTTATATTTGGTATAGGGTATTTGTCATCAATTGTAATTTCGTTTAATTTTCTATAATCAATCACCATTCTATACTTTTGTTCACCAGTGGCGTCTAAATTTAATTTGTAACCAAGTGCACTGGGGCACTCTAAGGAGAGTAACTCGGCTGGATGACATCATCTTTTAAAAGTTTTTCTACTTAAGTTTTAATTTCCGCTGCTTGTAAAGGTGATTTGCCTATACGCTTTTGTAAAAAGAGGATCATCATTTTTTGTTCTTATTTCATGTTTCACTTGGTTTAAAACTTAATGGGATACCGTCATAATATAATGTCTCTATATTTAAAACATAAATTATAAATATTACTTTTCTCATTTTGAGTCATGTGAAACAAACCTAATTTATTTTAATTATTTATTAACATTTCATCTATAAAATTTGAATTTAAATTAGTATTCCTTAATTAGAGTTCATTAATAATTCAATTCATTATTGCGTCCGTATCATTTTTTATAACCGTATTTGCATAGCCTTTATCACATGTGACAAATGTTTGGGACATCATAACATTCTTAATAAATTCGATTGTAGGTAAAATTCCATTGCCATTATACATATCTGTGGGAACTTTAACTTTTGTTTCGGAGAGTGGTTGTAACACAAAATTTAAAGGTCTAAAGTTAGGGTGAAACCTTATGGTTAGAATTGATTTCCCGATATAAAATTTAAATTGTTTCAAGTCTATTAAAACTCCGTAACGTGACATTAAGTCGCTACCTATTAGTCCATCATATTCTTCGGATATGTTATATACAGGGTGGGCCATAAGGGTGTTGGCGGTTTAAATATTCGATTTAAAAAAAACTACGGAACAACACAAATATATTTGTATTGTTAAAAAGTAGAAGCATAGGAATTTTTAAGACTTAAAAATAATGTTGTCCAAATGGTTTCCCTCGGCTGCTTGGCACTCTTGGAACCGAAGTCGCAAATTTTGGAAAACTCGTTGAAAAGTTGTTCTCGGTATTTTGTTACTTTCCTGAATAATATTCCTCTTCAGCTGCTCTAAATTGGTCGGATTATTCTCGTAAACTACCGATTTGAGGTAGCCCCATAGAAAATAATCGCATGGAGAGAGATCGGGGCTACGTGGGGGCCATTCAATATTCCCCCTTTTCGAGATGAGTTTTCCGGGAAAAACATTTTTCAGCAGCTCTATGGATACCCTAGCCGTATGAAATGTGGCCCCATCCTGTTGAAACCACATCCTCGAGGTATTGCCTTGAAGTTCTTGCAAAGCTGGCACCAAAAAGTCTGTTATCATGTTGCAATAATTGTTAGCTCTAACCGTCATCGCTTGCCCTCTTTCGTCCTCAAAAAGTATGGCCCAATAATACCGGTTGACGTTATCCCAGCCCACACGACAAGCTTAGGGCTGTGAAGTGGACGCTTATGCAAGCGTCGGGGATTAGTCTCGGACCAGTACCGACAATTTTGCTTGTTCACATGGCCATTAAAGTGAAAATTAGCCTCATCACTAAAAATCACGTTGTTGAATATGTTGAACCCCTCGAGCATCAAATTGACAGAGTTAAGTCGGTTATTGGCATCATTGGGTTTTAATTCTTGGACTATCTGAATCTTATAAGCCTTCAAATGCAGATCACGTTTCAAAATTAGTCGCACAGTTGTTCTTTTGACGTCCAAAGACTGACTTCTCTTACGTGTTGACTGTTGCGGATTTCGCTGAACTGAAACACGAACACGCTCCACATAACACATTGGAGCTTGGAACTTCACTTAAATCGCGTAAACCGTGTTCATGCCGATACAAACGTCGTGCACTAATCACTGATTTATTGTTTTCGTAATACGCTCGGACACAAAATGCACGCTGCACTCCCGTGTACGGCTCCATGGCGACTAAATTTCCAGGAAGCGGCGCAGCGAACAACATATCACCCCGCCACCCCGCGCCGCGCGTTACCGAGAAATTGAAGAATTAAATCACCAACACTGATATAGCCCACCCTGTATAAAGAATTTATGATTTTCGTTTACATTAAGGAAATGTAATGGAATTTTAACACTACCATTGTGTCTACTCATTGCATGAGTACTGACTACTTCAAATATTTCGTTTTCGATTAAATTATTATAATATTTAGGACTTATAAATGATGAGACGCTACCCGTATCAATTAAAAAATGCGCGTTTAATTGTTCACATATCGTCGCTTTGGTAGTGAAGAGATTCAACCCACATATAACAAGTTCCGAAATAATGAGCAATTAAGTGGCGAGGTTAAACAAAAAATAATAATTAGTCTACATCTTCCAAACCGTTAGTTAGATTTTAATAAGAATGGCATCGGTTTAGCTTAACATGCTTCTTGTATTTTCGGTATAATAATAGTTTTTGTAGTTTAACTAGTTTTTCTGTTAATCGCTATTTTGCACTTGGCTCTTTTCACCATTTGAATATTTTGAAAATGATCTACTAACAAACATGGAGGTGAAAAGATGTAAGTGTCTTAGATCTATTTATATAATTCAAATAGTTGTTGGCAGCAGGATTGGATGGTAGATGGTAAACATAAATAAAAGAATAATAGGCTTATTTTAAATATTTTTATATCAGAAATAATAAAAAAAATCAATCATCATCTTCTGTATCATCAACATCATGACTTGAAGCAGTAAGATTCATGTAATATTCGTGGTAAGAGGTAGGAATTGTACCTTTTTTACAAAGATCTTGTAAGTCTTTAAGTTTTTTGGTATCTAAATCTAAGCTACACGTATAAAGATTAGTTACTACAGTGCCAAGTATTTCTTCATTATTACAAGTTGATCTGAGGCGAATACATAGTCGTTCAAATTCAATTTGGCTTATTCAATTGGTAAGTAAAACATAAATAACACTTATTATTCATTTATTTTTAATTAATCAAACTGTTTGTTTATATTAGCATCCAAAAATGCTTTATATAAAATATCCTGCGACTGAGCATTTTGTGTCGACATATTCTCATTGTCTGGAAGTGAAGAGACAACCGAATAAACGTGTTGTGACATATTTCCCTGATTCTGCATCCGTTGGGGAGATTCATGAGAAGGAGAAGTGAACATACTCGCCGACGAGCAGGGCCATTACATGGCATTTTCTGGGATAAACGAAGAATTACTACTATTGCTTTGGACAGATGATGGATTGCTATCCATCAGCTGTTCAGAATACAAATTCTGTGAAGTTGAAGGGCGATTAGTGCTTATCATAATTTGTGATGGTGAGCTAACTAAAAACTATACAGGGTGAAATTTTAACCACTTTCCAAAATTTTTATATGCGTTCAGTATCGTATTTAGAGCCTATTTATGAAGTAAAAAATGTAAATCAAGTTGTCACCCGAAAATATTTTTCGTGATAAAGTTTTCAATTTTTACGGTCCTAGACCTGTTAAGGTATAAAGGGAAATTAAAAAACTGATGAATAGTACTGTAATAAATGAATGAGATGCACATCGCGTAAAAAAAGTGTTATTAGGATGCCATATAAAAAATTTTAGATTTTTGGCGGACATTTTCTGAGTGCTTTATCTTGACATTTTTGTACTGGGCTATACAAAAGAAAAAATACGTCATTTGTTTTTTGCCTCGTAGATTGCTATATTAAAATTTGGAAAGTGGTTAAAATTTCACCCTGTATAAAGCTAGTCAATGAGCGCTTTTTCTTTATTATTAAACCATCTATTTCATGCCTAAGTTCTAATCTGTCGATGACGCTAAATTCTCTCAGCGCTTTGGCCAGAAGTCTACCATAGAGATCACAATCGTCCTCTTCAACTTTCACACCTCTATTCTTTTTGACTGTTAATACGTCATTAAGGGTAGATAGCGTTGATTTAATTTGTGCATTGGTTTCCGCGAGTTCCGGTAGTTTTGTACTGCGCCGTTTTTGAACTGGGATAGATACAGTACTTGATTCCTGCCCCTGTGGTGACCGCTGCATGTCCGGCATGTCCGGAATTTTATCAGCACCTTCTTCGTCTATCTGAAAACCAATAAAACATAGCATTAAAATACTTATCTGATGCAGTTTTTTATTGTTTTAGTTACCAAGTACTGCAGAAAAATGGCTTGACAAGGCAAACAAATTCAGATTCCCTCACTGCCTAGGGGCTCTGGACGGAAAACACATAAATATAATACCACCTGCTCACAGTGCATCTGACTATTTGAATTACAAAGGTGATTTCAGCATTGTTCTCCTAGCTTTAGTAGACGACGATTACTGTTTCATGTTTGCTGAAGTAGGCGCCAAAGGACGGATCAGTGATGGCGGAGTATTTAATAGCAGTGTGTTATTGGAAAAAATAACGAATGGCACTATTAATTTCCCCTCACCTAGCCCACTTCCAGGCAGTAATATTGATATCCCCTATGTATTTTTGGGCGATGGAGCGTTCCCTCTAAGTACTAATTTAATGAAACCTTTTCCTGGTCACCATGCAATTGGTACTCCGGAAAGATTGTTTAATGAAGAACTTTCTCGCTCTCGAGTAGTCGTCGAAAATACTTTCGGTATTCTGGCCAGTAAGTTTAGAGTTTTTAAAAAACCTATGCAATTGTGTGATGTTAAGGCTTCTATTATTACCATGACATGCGTTTTATTGCATAATTTCTTAAGAAAAAGTGCAACGTCTAGGGAACGTTACAATCCTCCAGGTACCACTGATTCGTACATAAATGGTCAGCTTGTCTGTCCAGGTTCTTGGAGACAAAATAATGGTAGCGTATTCACATCGCTACAATCGACACCTCGAAGAGCTACAAATAACGTTATCCAAATAAGAGAATGCTTCATGACTTTTTTTATTAATTCTCCTACTTAAAAGTTTTCGTTTTACTTCAGAAAACTTTTATAACTTACAGGTATAAATATTTCAAATAAACAATGTAGCTACGAATTGTATTGAGATTAATAAATAATATGTACTGTTTATTTTTTGTTTTACTTACATCGACTTTGTCTGCCGTAACAAGTATCGACTTGCACTCATACACGTCGATCAAAAAGGCCGCCAAAGCATCATAAAAGACCCATATAGGTTTAAACACCTCGTCTTCGCCGGCACCAGATTTGAGAGAGGCGACAACTTTTTTATGATTGAGCCGGAAAGCTGCTAGCAAAGTTTCCTTTTTCCTTTTAAGTTCGGAAACTGGTACAAGCATTTCATCAGCAATGCGAGCCCATGCATCATTCACCTGTAAAAACATAATGGATTTCATGATTTATATTAATTAAACCCTGGTAGGTACGTCGCGAAAGCACTAGAAGTCACTTGTTAATAAATTGTACCTTCTATATTTTAAACTTCATAATAACGTTAAATAAATATCTAAGTACCTACCTTATTTTTATGTTTGTGATATTTATGTTTAGGATTCCATATTACTGGATGGTTCTGATACAGTTCTATGAACTTGAATGTCTCTTCATTTGACCACCCAGTAGCCATTGTTTTGCATTCGCACTAACTTGTATTTTTAAAAACAACGACGCGACGTACGCATGGCTCGCTGTCCTCCGGTGAATGAATGATCGGCGATCGTGTAGGCACGCGCATCCAAGTACAAGCGATTCCCTTTGATGCGTGCCCGAAAAACCGACAAGTCACCGATCGCCGCGATCATGACGACAATTAAGGACGATGATGAGCGACTACAGGCAAGTAGCCCTTCTACACGATCGTGCTCGCGTGTAATCGCCCATCATGGCCGATGGTGTAGAGGAGGCTTTAAATTTTTTTTAAGGGGGGATCGACGAAAAGTCGTTCTTTGTACTCCACCCGATTCTATCTTCAAGAAGAAAAATTAAAAAGGTTACCACTGCAGTTCAAAGTCTCGTCACCAATCTGCCTCGTTGTTGCGTAGCTCTGCGTCCTCTCTCGTATTGCTCACCCGCTGTCCGAAGAATAAATTTTTGTATTCTTGCTGGTGCTGAAGTCCAGTCACGGAGGTTGGGTCGAGTCATGTCGAGTCTTCTTCACGCTTCCAATTTATTTATTTCTTGAGGTCGCGTTCACGTTAATCGTTGAGACGAAAACTTAAGCTCTACTTTAATGTTCGAGCAATAAGTCGCAACGCGATCCTACCGACTGCGCCAATTAAGTAGAAGGTGCGGTTCTTGAGGTTGGCGAGGGTAGACTTACGTCAAATAACGATACGGCACAATTGGTGATTAATATGCATTTAATTTTAAGCAAATATAGACTACAAAAAATTAATATGAGACTATACTGGATTAGTGGCGAAGATAGAATGAATCTGCAGTTCTTTACATTGTCCTTTTAAGCCAAGGATACACTAGGGGACAAATGCCCTACGACATGCATCGGCGACATGTCAAGCGAAGCCGGCCGATTTCGAATTCAAATTCAAATTCAGTCATTTATTTGCTAGAATACAGGTTACATGCAAGTTTTACAGTGCAGATCTTAAAGCTATTACTTATTCCTATGTATTCAGCCTGCAAATATTTATAACAATTTTAGTCAGGTAGTAATTTATTAAATCAATATAATTCACAAATGTCAGATATTAAATTAACAATGTCAATAATAAAATAAACAAAAGAAAAAAAACATAATGAGTCATAAATTTATTAATTATTTTACGTTAAAATATTCGTCGAGGATATAAAAACTATTATTCAGCAACCAACTAATTAGCTTTCTCTAAAAATACATTTCCTTCTAGTATTTTTAGTTCATCAGGTAAGTTATTATATATCGCTAAAGACATATTACAAATATTTTTCTTATACCTATATTACCTTGTGGCATCGGGGTTGATATAGTAAATTTATGAATTTTGCTCTTTTTCGCCTGACATATCTGGCGACATCGCGCGACTTATGTCCGTAGCGACGTCAGGCGAAGTCGTGCGACTTTGCGCAACTTCGCCTGACATATCTGACATCACCAAGTTTTGTTTCACAAGGCAGTCGATATCATGACACCCGCCGAGGTAGTGTTGTTGGCTGCGGCGTACATAATTATAAAAAGTCAAAGAAAAAAAAGGAAAAAGACGAGAAGATGGTGGGTTAGAAAGTACTTACAACGAAAAAACAACAGTGTCTTCAGTGAATTAATCCCTCAACCCCCAGGAGGCACGCGCGTGCCGCGATAACAATTGATTTCAATTGTGTCTGGAATAACTCACGATCGAGGGATTAAGTGTTATTGATGGTTCATTCAAGAATTTTACGCGAATGTCATCAACAGACTTTGAAATACTGATGAATATGATTGGCTCAACAATATCTAAAAAGGAAACTAAGTTTCGAAACCCTGTAAGCGCTAGCGATAGGCTAGCTGTAACGTTGAGAGATACCTTGCAAGTGGGGATTCTTACATGTCTTTATCGTATACTCGTACATTTCGAATATCAAGGCAATTAATAGGCCGAATAGTGCCAGAAGTATGCAAGGCACTGATACAGGCGTTAAAGGATCAAATAAAAGTAAGAATAAATTAAGTAATTTATAATTAAATGTTCCAAGCTTACAAGATATAAATTTAAAAATACTTAAGAAAAGCCCCTCTTGCGTGAAGTTGTGAACTGTTTGAATAGACGACGTAAATATGATAATGTACATGCAAGAGGGGCTTTTCTTAATTTTTCTACCGAATTGTTGATCGTTATAATAGGGGTTAATCCCTCAACCCCCAGGAGGCACGCGCGTGCCGCGATAACAATTGATTTCAATTGTGTCTGGAATAACTCACGATCGAGGGATTAAAGTATGAAATTGCCGATTTGTACTGAAAATCAAAATTGTTTATTTTTTAACTTTTAACAAATTTATGTAATCAAAAGAGTTACCATTATTATCTATACATTGCTGCCATCCAATAGGAAGGTCATTTATGTCTTTGTGATAGAACTCTGAGGATCTAGACTGCACAAACTCTGTGAAAGCATTTTGTACTGCCTCCTGGGAAGAAAACTTCTTGTCACGTAGATAATTGTCGAAATCACGAAAAAAATAGTAGTCCGTTGGAGCAAGGTCTGGCGAATACGGAGGATGTCGAATGGTTGCTAATTGCAGTTCCTGAAGGGTCAAAACGGTTTCTCGTGCTGTATGAGGTCTCGCGTTGTCATGGAGCAATAATGGTGAAGATCGATTCATGAGTCGGGGCTGTTTTACTGCTAGTTTTGCCAACATTGTTCGGAGTTCGGCACAATAGACATCTGCCGTTATTGATTGACCAGATCGGACAAAACTATGAATAACACCATGCTGAGACCACTACCTTTTTATTGGTAAGTTTTGCTTAAGGACACTGTTGTGGCGTGTGACCTGGGGTCAGCCATTGCATTTTTCTTTTACGGTTATCATAAAGAATCCACTTTTCATCACATGTCACAATTCGATTTAATATTCCTTCATTTCTGTACCGATTCAACAAGGCAACACAAGTTTCAACACGCGTTTCTTTCTGCACATCAGTCAAATCATGAGGCACCCATTTTTCGTATTTTTTATATTATTGATTTGACGCAAATGAGTCAATATTGTGGGTAAGGTTACGTTAAACCATGCCGCTAATTCCTGGGTAGTTTGACTAGGATCGGCTTCCACCATCTCTCTTAATTCATCGTTAGTCACCTGTGTGGGCGGTCTTTCTCGTGGCTCGTTCTTCAAGTCGAAGTTTCCATCACGAAAGCGTTTAAAGCAAAATCGCACGGTGCGTTCATTAGCAGATCCCTCTCCAAACGCAACATTGATATTGCGGGCTGTTTTTGCCGCCTTCCTTCCGCGTCGGAACTCGTATTCAAAAATTACTCGAATTTTCGCAGTATCTATCTTTCTTGTCTAAGTTAAATAACAAAAACAATTGAAAGTCGATATTCAAATGTTTCACATTTTTTAAAAGAAGAACATCATAAAAACCATGTGAAAAAAGTTTCATTCGAAAACCTCAAACCATGAAGATTCTATGTCAATTCAAAGAACCTATTACAATAAAACGGCAATTTCATATTTTAACCCCTAATATACTCGTAGGTTACATAAGAACCCTTTTTATTTGGATTATTTTTTTTCTATTAAATTATTGTACATACAAATATAGAAAAAAAAACGAAAACTACATTCAACTGAATTATTATATAAAAAATGCAGGAGTTCTGTTGAACAATTACAATCATTACTTAAAATATCACTCATTTTCGACAGCTTTTTCCAACACTGCTATAATACTTGTAATATTATCACTCGCTTCAGTTCTATCTTGCAAAGAATTTGATGTATTCAGGTCGTCATAATGCGAAAGACGCGACGAAGTCCCTTCACATTGCGATGGAGTAATTCTTCTTAACTTGGTTGTGGTTAAAAGTGACGCGTTGTGGTATTATAGATGTGGCTTTAGTGTTACCTGAATTCAATTATAAATAATTCTTTAAAATAGGCCTCGTCAACAACTTTTTGAGCGTCTTGTTATTAAATCTAAATTATTTTTGTAAACATAACCTGAAATCAAATCATCCTGATTCCTGTGCATGTGATACGTGTAACGCCATCTGTTTTTGTGTACAATAACTAACATCTATGCATATTCGATCGCTTGATTGACGCCATCTGTTTCTGTCTATACTAACTAACATCTATACATATTCGATCGTTCGATTGACTGCTACTGTTAATTCAGACGTTGCGCCATAGAGGGCGCAAAACAGCATTTTATGCTTTATTTTCTTTTCTGTAGAGAAAACTCACAACGCAACTATGCCTTCTAACCCGCAACCCGCTTCTGTTGACTGTGCTAGCTGCAAAAAATTGCTTCCTAAAGGGGAATTTATGCGCTGTTGTTTATGTAAGGCTACTTATGATCTTGACTGCATTAATTTGAGCACTCAGCGATACTATTCATTTTATAAGCTAGACAAGAAACGACGTGATAATTGGAAATGCCCTGAATGCACAAATAAATTGAATAAGAGTAGTAACCCAGCTAGCATAGTGTCATCCCCAGAGCAATCCTCTAATGTCACTCTCAGGGTTAAATCTACACCCTCAAAAGATCTATCTGGCGAAAGCATTATGCTTGAAGACGAACCAAAGGATGAGACTGTGCCTTTATCAGAAATTAAAATGTTTGTGGAGGAGATGAAAGCTGCTCGTACCGAAATGAGTATGTTTCGATCGGTTATCTCTGACCTTAACTCTACTATTAAATCATTAAACTCACGCCTGGAATTTCTTGAAAGCAGGGTAGAAGGCCTCGAGGCTAGAGCTGGAGAGCCTGACTTATCCGTAGTTACAAAGCTAGAAGAAACCATCATACAACTAAAAGCAGATATTGAAGAAAGGGAGCAGGAGGCGTTAGCAAATGATATCGAAATTGCTAGCTACCCGGAAACTAACAACGAGAGCTCCGTACATATTATGCTCGCTGTAGCTAGAAGATTAGGCGTAGAAATTAACGAGAATGACGTGGTGAATGCGCAGCGACTAGGCATCCCGCGGGTTGTGCCGGCCGGTGCCGGTGGCGCAGCGCGACCGCGCCCCATAGCCGTTCGACTGGCGCGCCGCTCGCAACGTGATGCCCTATTGCAAGCCGCGCGTGTTCGCCGCCGCCTAACCTGCGAAGACATTAGCCCCCCGGGAGCCCCCAATTTCCCCCGTACCTTTTTTGTTAATGAGCGCCTCACCCGTAATAATAGACAGCTGTTCCAGAAAACCCGAGAAGTTGCTAAACGACTAGACTGGAAATACGTGTGGACCCGCGACGGCAATATTTTCGCTCGCCAAGAGAACGGCAAGGCGCGTCATCGACTTCGTACCGAAGCAGATCTCGTTCGGGTTTTTGGGACTAACGCTGTTGGTCTTGTTCAATCTCACACAGAATGATTTTCCTACCTGCCAAGCTTTGCTTTTTGTTACTAATTTTTCATTATTTTGTCGTTATATTTATAGAGCAGAAAACGACTCTGTGGCAAAATATATTTTTTTTTTGCTCTTTGAAATGGCTTTCCTATTATATGGTTGTTTATCTGTAAGATTTTTATTTTTGATGAGAATTTTTTATATTTTAGTTGGTTCCTTGTTTTATATTTTATGTTTGTTGTTTCTTGCATATTTTGTTAACCACCATAAGTTGCATAAGCGTGCTACTAGATCATTAGGTATATTAGGTCGATCTTTTTGTTTTTATATTAAAATGTTTTACAGCTGTAACACAATGTATTTGACCTCCGTGTGTAACTATTTGCTACCGTTTAAAATGTATGCTACACTTTTATCTGCTATCATATGTGAAAATAGGTTTGTGTGGATTTATATATTTATTTTTTTATGTGGAAACGTTTTTGTAAGTCGTTTATTTTACTGTTATGGTTGCTTTACTTGTAATGCGTTAGATAATTTACCTCATACATCGCCTTATTGTAATTATAATATAATTGTATTTCTTATTACAATGATTACAGCAGGCAAGCTTACTGATATTATCATATCGTATCATAGTACTGCAAACTTTGAACTGAACATGAGAACGGTTTATCAATATATCGCTCCATGGAACAGTTACTCAACAGTTATTTGTCGGTCGTGTAAAATGCTAAACTTTTTAATTACTGTAACATTCTTTACATTTCTTGATATGCGGCATGTTATGATGGTTATAGAAAAGCTTAGTAACTCAAAGGTGATACTTATCTCACATTCTTTCATTTATCAATTTATTAAAAATAAATTCTTGACATTTGGATTTTTAAATGCCGGATCCTTAGGTACGGGTCAAGAAGAATTTCTAGTTGCACTTGAGAACCGTTCGGTAGATATCATGGCTATAAATGAGACGTGGCTCAGAAAAGGAGAAGAAAAACGTGCACCTATGCCACCAGGCTACAGGCTCCTACATATTCCGCGCCCTCCTGGCTTACGCACACGTGGGGGAGGTGTTGGATTTTATGTTCGGGATAGTATCTATGTACGGCATATTAAATCACCAAATATAGATAATGTTGAGCAGATGTGGTTGAGTGTTATGCTGAACGGGCTCAAGGTTGCTATAGGCACTGCCTACCGTCCACCTTGGTTGAGTGTTGACACTTTTATTGATGCGCTCACAGAAACTATTAGCTCTTTTTCAATGTTTGATCATTTAATTCTCATGGGGGATTTTAATATAAACATGTTTGCCTGTAATGATCCTAACACAAAAAAACTGATTTCGTTTCTTCAATGCTTTGACCTTGAACAATTTATTAACGAACCGACACATTTTACAGATCATTCTGAGACGTTGATAGACTTGATTTGTAGCACTACCAAGGTTGTTGAAATTTCAGTCGATTATATTCCTACTCTAAGTAAACATGCTTTTGTCTCTTATAAGTTACGCTATACTAAACCCAAACCACCTCGTAAATGGATATATTACAGACCAATCAAAGACATTAATTTAATTGAATTTAACACTCTTGTGGATGCTGTTCCCTGGGAGAAATTGCTCAGTGAAAATGTTAATGAGGCTATTGTGTCTTTCAATGCTTATATTATGCATATATATAATATCCATGCCCCTTATAAACGATCATGTATTAAACATCAAAGCTACCCTTGGATAACACCGACTATTAAGGAGATGATGAAATTAAGGGACCAAGCCCATGCCAAAAGCCGTATCACACAACAAGAATCCGATAAATGTTACTATAAAGAATTAAAATCAATAGTTAGTAAAGCATTATTTACTGAGAAGGCATCATTTTTTCAGCATAATATAAATAAAAATGCCAAAAATTCTAAATTGCTGTGGAAAAATATTAAGAGAAATTTAGTTGATTTTAAAAGTAAGGATGCTTCGATTCCCTCTCACATAAATGATCCAAATCTCATTAACAGCCATTTTCTTAATCTCCCTGGAAATAATATGGTCACTATATCTGACCTTACATATTTTGAATACCGTCGGTTTAGCTCTTCCTTGTTTAGTATAAAACCTGTTGATGAATCCGTCATTTTGAAAATAATTATAAACTCTGCTTCCAATGCAATTGGTGCCGATGGAATTTCGCGTGACATGATTTTACTAACTTTGCCCCGTACACTTAAGGTTTTAACAGCTATTATTAATAAGTCAATCCAGTCCGGCTTCTTCCCTGATCTCTGGAAGGAGGCTCTTGTTAAACCTATCCCCAAAAAAAGTAATACAATTAATGATTTAAATGATCTTAGACCAATTAGTATTTTACCTTTCATTTCAAAAATTATAGAGAAAGTCATTTGCCAGCAGCTAACTGAATTTCTGACAGCAAACTGCATCCTGCCACAAAAACAGTCTGGGTTTAGAGCCGGTCGGAGCACAGCCACTGCGTTGTTGGATGTGTTCGATGATATTTTAGGGGCTCAAGATGTGGGGTGTGGATCTCTTTTGACTCTTCTTGACTTTTCTAGAGCGTTCGATACAATTAATCATAACCTCCTTTTGTCCAAAATGTCATACTACGGCTTCGATAGTAATGCACTAAAATGGTTTTCTAGTTACCTCTGTGGGCGTTCTCAACGCGTTGAAGTTATTGATGAAAGCGGATTACGTTCATATTCGAAATCCTCCTTATTGAGTAGAGGTGTACCGCAAGGATCTATATTAGGGCCAACTCTTTTTATTCTATACAGCGCAGACTTGGTAAATAGTATTAGAGATTGTAAATATCATGTTTATGCAGATGATTTACAAATTTATTTATCTTTTAAACCGCTTGAAACTAAAACTGCAGTAGGCAAAATTAATAAGGATCTAAATAGAATCAACGAATGGGCAAATAAAAATGGTTTAGTTTTGAATCCACTCAAATCCAAATTTCTGGTAATCGGTTCTGCAACCCTAATAAATAAAATTAACAATTTCAACCTTAATATTACTATCGATGGTAATCCTATCCAACAGGTAACTGAAGCCCGAAACCTTGGAGTATTGATGGATGACAAGCTAAGGTTTCACAATCATGTTTTAGAGACCGTTAGAAACTGTTATTATAGGCTCAGAGTAATGTACCAAGTCCGCGATTACCTAGATGTTGATATGAGAATTAAGCTCTGTGAAACTTTAGTGTTGTCCAAACTGAATTATGCAGACACTGTAACAGGCGAATGCATGTATGGCTACACCAAGAAAGTCATACAACGGGTTCAAAATGCCTGTGCCCGATTTTGTTTCTCCGTCCCACGTAGAGCTCATATCACTCCGTTCCTCAATTTTGGAAATCTTCTAAATATGAAGTCCAGGCGTACACTCCATTACGCGTGTTTGCTGTTTGGCATTGTGCGAAGTAAGTCACCGCCATATTTGTATGAAAAGCTTACGTTTTCTCTCTCAGCGAGGATTAGTTCACGACTAGGATGTCCAACTCACAGTACTGCAGCATTTCGCGGGAGTTTTCGCTATTCTGCTACGAAATGCTGGAATAACATACCACCACCTTACAAACTACTTCCTACATTAAATTGTTTTAGGTTAAAGTACAAAAAATATCTCTTGAACTCACAAAAAGACATTTAATTAATTTTTATCGTTTCAGAAGCAGCTATGTATAACACTACTTTTACTTTACTAATTCTGTTTTATTATATACAGTATAGATTTTAAGCCCTACGCAACCATTTACATCATTTATTTCAATATTCACATCTATATTTATATTATATACCTTCACTGCAAATTGTAGGTATTATGTTCTTGTTTTATATAAATTGTTTTAACTTATAGACTGTATGTCCATGTGTGGGCTGCGTCCCCTCTTTTCTTAATTGGCATCCGCAGAATACCAGTGGTCATGACGACTCTAGTCGTAGTGACCATATACTGAGCGGATACCATTTTGGTACTTGCACCCTCTTTTATATAGATTATTACTTGTAATAATTGTTTCATGTGTGTACCAAATAAACCTTTTTTTCTTTCTTTCTTTTATACAAATTGCTTGCGTTAGTATCGTATTTTCCCGTCCTTGTTTCTATTATTATGTTATTAATATAATATTTTGTCATAATAAGCGCGTGTTCCGTTTTAATCTTACGCAGCTCGGAATCAACATACTGCCCATAAACATCGAAATCGTCTTTTACTGTGTTTGCGTTCATTTTTCTTTTAGCATCTAACAGTATTTCATAGGCCTCATCTACTTTATCATCAGATGGTCTTGGTCTCTTGTTTTTAATCTTATCGTTCAGATTACCGCGATCCCCTTGTGACTTCGAGGCTTGATCATCCAGGCTATCCTGCGAACTATCTTGCTAATGTTGATTTGCTGTCTGAAAAGAAAAAAAAAACTTAATAGACTCAGGCGTTACTTTGCGGAAATCCATTACTAATTATGGATTTAGAAAATTATTTTGCTAATGATTTCCGCTTGTTAATTTACCGGCCGGTGGTGAAGGTATCTAGGCCGGTATATTAACAAGCGGAAATCATTAGCAAAATATTTTTTTAAATCCATAATTAGAAAAAAAAACGTTTGATTTCAGAAACCAGGCTCTTCAGAACAGTGGAAAGATAAAGCTGAGCATTTCAAAGCATTATGGAATTTCCCAAATTGCGTGGGTGCGATTGATGGCAAGCATATACTTATAATAGCACCTCCTAATTCTGGCAGTGATTATTTTAATTATAAAGGACATTTCAGTATTGTATTATTGGCAATTATAGATGCAAATTATAATTTTATTTACGTAAACTGTGGTTCCAGAGGCAAATCTTCTGATAGTGGAGTATATCAAGAAACAACATCTTATAAGAATATCAGTATATAAACTTGAAAAATTTTGTCTCAGGCGGGACTCGAACCCGCATCTCCTCGCATGCCGGGCGGGCGCCATACCATTAGGCCACCGAGACACTGCGACACGGCGCGAATTTTTCAAGCATATTCTTACGCTGTGAGCCAGCGTTGTTTCATCAAATGTTAAGAGTTTGCACCCTTAACACCCGAAAGTTCGAGACCCGCCTGAGACAAAATTTTTCAAGTTTATATACTGATATTATAAGTGCAATTAAGTTGCTAAAATATCAAATAAAGTATCTTATAAGAAATTAAATGAGAACAACTTAGATTTACCCCCACCTACACCGATAGCACGAAACGGACCTAGTTTACTATTTGTATTCGTTGGTGATAGTGCATTTGCGTTAAGTCAAAATATGATGAAACCCTACCCTGGAATTTATGAACGAGGGAATACAAAACAGATTTTTAATTACCGACTTTCTAGATGCCGCAGAATTATCGAAAACGTATTTGGGGTGATGTCTGTCGTATTTCGAATTTTACGACGTCCGATTGAACTCGATCCTAAAAACGCTGAAGTAGTTGTAATGGCCTGCGCACATCTCCACAACTTTTTACGTCGTAATTCGCAATCGCCTACTAGATATAACCCACCTGGGATGATGGATTATGAAGATGTTAATAATGAGAATACTCTAGTAGAAGGTTCCTGGCGCAATGAATTATGTTACTTTAATAACGTCAATATAGATGAACAACCGCCAGTAACAGCTCCAACACCCCAATCTGCTTTTTATGTAAGAGACCGTTCTGCTGAGTATTTTTGTAGTGAAGAAGGGAGTGTTTCATGGCAAAATAACACCGCATAATAAACAAAATGGTTAAAAATCATGTTTAACACAATAATTTAGCACAAATAGACCTCTAGGAACGCAATAATGCTAGAGCCCACCTAGTATGATATGAAATCTTGCACTTGCACTCAATGTGCTAAGAGGGAAAATAGGTAGTTATTTAGTATTTTAAGTAAATTGTACCATCGCCACAGTAATAAAGAACTTGTATCATAACACTTGTGCAAAATATTTTTTTGGCATTACTTGCCTTATTATAACAAAACGGAACTTAATCGCGTTTAAAGTGTTTATTTAATTACCTCGACGTTTCGAACGAAGAGTGTTCATTTAACACTGTTTGGAAGAAATAGAAACAGCGCGTATCGGAACGTACTCATTTAAAATTTGCCGCGCTCGCGCCATTATGACTGTCACTTTTTCCTCTATGGTTTTATTACACAACATTTTTAAGCAGAAATCACGTATTTTTCCTTTATTTACTGCCTGAATTGTCTGAATTCCCCAACATGGTCCTAGACTACGCCGGATTATAGAAAATATTCGAAGAATCAGTAGAAGAACAACGATTACGAAATTCACTTAGATTGATTTACGAAATTTGGAATTCATGGAATGTAACATGGGTACGGGTTGATGGTGAAGAAATTAGAAGATTTCACGATGTTAAGCACATTATTATCTTAGTTTATCACCCAATACCCTTAATAGTCAGCACACACCTTTCAGAATGACCGAAAAAGAGGAAATTAAGGAGCTGGTTAAGAAACGTGGCAGCTACAAAGGTCTTTTGATAATATTTATATATCTAGCTATAGCTCGTATCTGAACACTTTGGATAAGACATTGAGCCCATCTGTGCCCAAATGTGACTCGAGGGGTGCCACAAGGCGCTATACTAGGACCAATATTCTTTTTAATTTACACCAATGACCTTATTAAATATATATACAATACAGTAGATAATATAGATGTTGTTGCATACGCTGATGATACAAATGCTGTAGTTTACGGAAAAGATATAAAAACTCTTAACTTTAACGTGAATAATGCCTTGAAAAGTTTCAATCATTGGTTTCAAACCAACAACCTAGTTCTTAACACTAAGAAGACAAACATAATTCTTCTACAAACAACTGCCCGTAGGAAGGACTCATTAGAAGCCGAAATAAAAGGAAAAGTGATCGAGCCGACTAATGTAGTTACCTTTTTGGGAGTTCAAATTGATGCTTATCTAAACTGGAAATCCGAATTAAAAGATATAGAGTCAAAGGTTAGTTCAGCTTGTTATGCTATACGATGTCTAAGGGAGGAGCTCTCGCTTAGCCAGCTAAAGACGGTATATCATGCATTGGTTGAATCCAGATTAAGAAGAAGTGTAAAATCTACAGCTATAAATATAACATGGAAAAATCATTTATTATCCAAAAAAGAGCCATCCGTGTCATGGTTCGTATTCCACCATGGGAATCATGCATGGATTATTTCAGAAAGCTCAACATCTTGACAGTCCCTGGCCTCTATTTGTTTATTTTATTAACTGACCTTGTTAAACAAAAACATAAGTATGAGACGGAAGCTGAAATGCATATAAGACTCAGTACGCGGAAAAAGAACCTGAAGAGAAATATCACGCCTAACCTTGAAATTGTGAAACATTGTCCGCGTAATCGAGCTATAACTCTTTTCAACAAACTGCCGGAAGAATTAAAAATTGAGACTAGGTTTAACATATTTAAAACTAAATTAAGAAAACTACTATTGGAAAAGTGTTTGTATAGCGTAGATGATTTTTAGATGTTTTAAGTTGTTTTTATATTATAATTAAGTTTAAGTTTCAAACACAATGTATATTGTTTACTGAACTAAATAAAATAAAAAAATAAAAATAAAAATAATTAACATCCGAGGTATGTAAGCTACAATTACGTATTAATAAATTGGAATCTGTTTATGACCAATATGATGAGGTACAGTTGAAGTTAGAGTGCATGTGTGAGGATGTCGATGCGCAGATATCAGAACAAAATGATTTTGAGAGTATTTATTATAAATGTCGCGCAGAAACACAGCTTAAAATTTCATCAACTACTGAACATAATGATAAATATTATAATGCCAGTGAAAAAGGTTCTACACATTCTAATAGCCGCAGGCTTGTTAAGCTACCTACGATTCAACTGCCTAAATTTAGCGGATCATATGATAATTGGCTGGAGTTTCATGACACTTTTAATAGTCTTATTCATTCCAATGATGACATAGATAATATAAACAAATTTCATTACTTAAGAGCATCATTGGAAGGTACAGCCTCTTTGGTGATTCAGTCAATTGAGTTTTCATCCAATAACTACAATGTAGCCTGGAACTTGCTCTGTGAGCGTTTTGATAACAAGCGTTTACTAATACAAAACCATGTTACAGCATTATTTAATATTGAACCAATTACTAAAGAGTCTTCGCACAGTATAAAGCGTCTTATTGATCAATTAAATAAGAACTTAAGAGCCTTAGAATCATTAGACGAACCAACCAAACATTGGGACACATTGATTATACATATGATTACTCATAAATTAGATGCTAATACTTATCGTGAATGGAAAGAGCTCAAAGGGAGATTAGAAAAGAATAAGCAAGTAACATTGGCAATATTTTTGGAATTCTTGCGTAGATTTGTCCCTAACTTGAAGAGAGAAATGCAGATGGTTGAAACACGAGCTTTCAACGCCCGGGGGCATGTTTGGACGAAATAAAAGACAGCGCGTATCGGAACGTACTCATTTAAAATTTGCAGCGCTCGCGCCATTATGACTGTCACTTTTTCCTCTATGGTTTTATTACACAAAATTGTTAAGCAGAAATCACGTATTTTTCCTTTATTTACTGCCTGAATTGTCTGAATTCCCCAACACACTATTTAAAGTATTTAAACGCGATTAAATCCCGTTTTGTTACAATAATGTGTGAAAATAGTGTAAGTTTAAATAAATATATTACTTACTTGTTCTATCATCGTATCAATGTCACCCGATGAGGTTTCCCCCTTTATTAAAAATTGTAGCGAATCATAAGCAAACCAATTACTTTTCTTGTCATCTGTTGTTCCGCTACCCGTCTTTTTGGATGCTTTAATCTTCTTTCTTTCTCTTATAAATTGACTGCGTAGATTATGAATTTTGGTTTCAACATCTTTTCTGGGAAGTTGTAATGTAGTAGAAATGTCTTCCCACGAGTCATTTTTTATAACTCTTATAGTCGTTGTTTGATGTATCCCATAAACACTCGTTCGACTGGAATAGTTCTATTAGTTTTAGCACTACGTCGTTGGTCCACATTATTGACAAACTAGTTGCACACGTGTCTGCACTCAGTGACGTAAATCCCACAACTGAAAGCTACGCTGCAACACAGGATAACCGACCTGTGTCGCGCGATGTTGCCAGACATGTCGAGCGAAGTCCGGCAACGTCACGCAACTTCACCCGACATCCCTGGCGACCCGTGTCGCGCGGTGTTGCCAGACATGTCGCGCGAAGTCCGGCAACGTCGCGCTACTTCACCCGACGTCGCTGGCGACACGTGTCGCAGGACATTTGTCCCCTAATGTATCCTTGGCTATACAAAGAAATATTGATGATGTAATCGGCAATGGTCGTAAAATTATAGTTATTAAAATAATGTTCTACATTAATATTCACAGTCGTAAAATTATGTTGATTCATAAATTTGTTATCATAATTAATTTCAATTCACTAACAGGTGTGATTTTATAATTTTTTTACGAGTATAATTTACGACTTACTTGTCCGAGACTGTCTCATTAAATATAATATTTTATTGAAGCATTAAAACAAATTGTTAGATTTTATGTTAACAACAAAGTATTTATTATGTTTGAGGCATCTGACTATACACCACAATATTCGCATTCATCATTCGGGTAATGCTCATAAAGAGCGAACGCATAATTTAGGCACCAAAAATGTTTAGCGCTACAAAGCATTTGAAAAGTAATATTTATATCCGTGTGTAGCGAACCCCCCCTCTTACAAATTTAAAACTTCAAAATAAACCCCATTGAATAAAAAATTAAATAATTTGGCAGTGTGATCGTCTAGATATAGTAGCAGGACCGTACGTTGTGTTGAGAGTAGTAAACCTGATTCTTTTAGAGATACGTGGATGTTCAAAGGTAGCTTTAAAGTTTGTGAAAGTTAATGAATAAGATTATGTTTTTTTTATCTGTAGTATAAAACACAGGATAATAACTATATAATCATAAATATATATAATATTATAAGATCAAACTTTATCTGTCTTCTTGATTCCGGCTATTACAAAATAAATGGAATGTTGAAGTAAATAGATAAAGGAGATGTCCCAAATTGTATGGACGCCAGGCCCAGAACCTGTACACCCCACCAAAAGATAGACCAATACACCTACAAGATTTTGTTATTATCCAATTCTTTTAAAATGGCTTTGTTAAGTGGTTCAAATAAAGAGTTAAGTAAGAAAATAGCAGTACAAAACAACAAAACCATCATGAAGGAAGATGACATTTTGATGACGTCTGTCAGTTTTGGCAGTTTCAAAATTGCGAATCTAGGAGTCGAGTGCCATCGCTTGCTGTAATAACAACAAACATTATGAAAGTAATGTGTCGATCAATACCAAATCTAGAAATCGAAAAAAATGAGGTCGTTATAATGAACTACATTTAAAACGCGACAAGTAGAACAAAAACTTGAAGTGAATGATTATGCCAAAGTGACATGGGGTATAACAGCTACTGACATTTAAAGTTTTTTTTGATTGACGCCATCTTGGAGTGCCTAATGGAGTTTGATAAATTATTCGATCTTATTTATTTTTGAACCACTAAATTATACGTTATATAAATTTATATGTATTTTTCCCAGAAACAGTAAATTTTTCTTGATTTTTGAAAATGGTGTACTATGTCTGGGCCTATTATGGGACATCTCCTTTAAATAGTCTTTCTAACTAAACAGGAATGGTAAGACAATTGCATATTATTTAGAGCCAGATAACATTAATTTGTGTAAGTGGTTTAATTGTTATAAATTTTCTAAAAAAGGTTAAGGTCATTGACATTTGTTTGAATATGTAATAGGTTCTATGGATTTTAATAGAAATAAGATAAACCTCACAGGTCTTGATTGAGAACAACTTTCATAGAAGTTGTTGTAGATTGTTAAGATAGTTGGCATTGAATTGGTATTCTTAAAATTGTACTAAAATCACTCACCATTAACATCCTGGCATACTTTTTCCCTAAGCATCGCTGACTCTGATGTACTTTCTTACCAGGACTTCTTTTACACTTCCTAAACTAGGAAAGTACGCGAGGCTCTTCAATTTCTATGCTACGAGGGTGGGTCAAAAAGTTCGCGGAATGGAGGGTAAAAAGTAAGAAATAAAACACAAAATTATTTTTCCTTCTCAATGTATTCCCCCTTAACTCTAATACATTTAGTAGACCTATCAATTAATTTATTAATACCTTCGAAAAAAAATGATTTCTCTTTGTCGTCAAAATAGGCCGAAATTGCGCTCTTCACTTCTTCATCGCTGGAAAATTTCTTCCCTCGAAGCTCTTTTTTCATTTTTGGGAACAAATAATAATCACTTGGGGCTAAATCTGGGCTATAGGGAGGATGTTCCAAGATTTCGAAGCCCACTCTTTGAACAGCAGCCATCGCAACTTGCGCCTTGTGTACGGGTGCATTGTCGTGCAAAAGGAGCACACCTTTGGTCAATTTTCCCCGTCTTTTCTCCCTCACAGCATCTCGCAGACGTTCTAATAGTACAGCGTAGTACTTTCCAGTTATAGAGACACCCTTTTCTTTATAATCAATAAGGAGGATTCCTTCTGAATCCCAGAAAACAGTAGCCATGAGTTTTCCAGCCGACGGACACACTTTGAATTTCTTCGGGGGTGGTGTGCCCTTTTTGTGCCACTGCATAGAGTCTTGTTTGGACTCAGGCTCATAATGATGAACCCAAGTTTCATCTCCAGTCACAATCCGGTTCAAAACTTCATCCTTTTGTTCACCACAGAGCGCCAAAAACTCGCGACAACACTCAACTCGCCGCTGCTTCTGGTGTGGCGTGAGCATTCTCGGCACCCACCTTGCACACACCTTTGACATGCCAAGATGGTCGTGTAGGATGTTGAAAATGGTTGAAGCTGATACTCCAATCATCTCTGCAAGCTGCTTTTTCTTTAAACGGGCATCTTCCAATATGATTTTTTCAAGTTTTTCGACGTTTTCTGCCGTGGTTGCCTCGACAGGCCGCCCCGGCCTCGGATCATCTTCAATCGAATCCCTGCCTTGCTTAAACAGGTTGTGCCACTTGTAAACCATGGTTTTACCAGGGCAAGAGTCCCCGTAAACAGAAAACATCTCTTCCAAAATAGTCTGGGGAGGTTTTCCTTGCTTGGTAAGGAACTTGATGACTGCGCGAAACTCAATTTTCTCCATGTTGCAATTTTTCTTCCGGATTGACTTGTTGATTGATGTGTAGCTCAGTGAATTATGACCTAATTTTTTTGAAACTTAGTATTTATACTCTTAATGAGTGTCGCAACTAGTGTAGGTAGTAAAAAGTCGCCCTTCCCCCCTCCATACCCCTCATTCCGCGAACTTTTTGACCCACCCTCGTAGCTTGCATAAACAACTATAAAATTATGATTCAAGGTTGCGGAAACCTTTTAACTAGCCGTGTAATTGATCAAAAATCATATCGCACTTATTATTACAATATCTCAAAAAATTTATCATGACTAAACAATCACATAGTTTTCTCACAAACTTTCACCCGGCAACTTTTGGCGCAATTTCCAGCGCGTCTTTCCAAACGTCAAAACCAAAGAGTATGTAAGTCAAACTGTCAAACCGGCGCGGCGGTCCTTGGATTTATCCATTGGGCCAAAAACCAAAGTATACACACATTCGGAAAACTATTTCTTAATTTACTGTACTTGGATTTTATGTATTATTAGTAATTGTTTAGTTATTCTACTGCATTATTATTTTCTAAAACAGGATCTATGATTGAACTGTGGCAAATGTATTAGATGTAGATGCTTTTAGTTATTACGTTAGTTATAAAAGAAAACATCTACATAGTAAAAAAAAAATATATACATCACCATTTTCATATCAGCAAAGTTGGGTTGTTACACGTGCGACAAAAAAAATTACGAGGTAGCCTTGGATGGATGGCACGCGAAGAAACAGAAATTTAATTTCACGAAGTGTTCGGTAAATCTAATCTAATCTTCTAATCTTCTTCATCTAAATATATAAAAATGAAAACTGATTTAATGACTGACTGACTGACATATCAACGCACAGCCCAAACTACTGGGATTTAAAATCTGAAAATTTTCACCGTGCTTCCTTTTATAGTGTAGGTGAGCACTAAGAAAGGAATTTTGGAAATTCCACCTCTAAGGGGGTAAAAAGGGCCCCATAAGTTTGTATGAAACTCCGTCAGTTTTTAAGCTAAGTCGATGAAAATTGGTATCCAGGTACCTGATTAGAAATTATTAATGACGTCTTACAGGATTTTTGAAAATTTAGTCTTTAAGGGGATAAAAAATGGGGTCAAATTTGTTCGGTTTCGTATCATATCAATACTCTTTACATATTTGTACTCTCTGACTTCACTTAAGTAGTTTGTTATGACATTCCATGTGTCAATCAGAAAATAAATATCATTTCTTACAAATAGAATAGTATTATTTTAGAATTTAATAATAGGCGTCGAAATGGATGAATTAACTAAGTAAAAACCAAAGAGTAAAACATACTACGGAAAAAGAGAGCCCTCTTACGCCGTAAATTGGCAAACCGTTGCGCATAAGCGCCATCTGCACATTGGCCCCGAACTATCAACTATATATAGCTATAGCTACCTAAAGCTGGCTAGAATAAAAGAAAGTCACCCAGAAAATGCTTATTTGAAGTATTCAATTTTAACAGAAAATGTATAGGAAAATAATATTATTAAGGTTTGAATTTCTTTCCATACATTTTGTGTCAAAATTTAAAACTTCAAATGAGCATTCTCTGAGCAACTAAATTATAATACAGCAATAACCAATTCTATATTAATATGACGTATGTTTAAAAAATATAAATATTCCTATTGAAAATAATAATAATTAGGTGAAAAAAATAATTATGTTAGAAAAAGAAAACTTTTTTTCTAAAAAGGCGCTTCTAGTATGGAACTGGTTATATTGTTCCATACAATATTTAATTTTGTTTTTGCAACTATGTGTGTATATAGGTGTATCCAAATTAAAGAACAATGCAGTTATTATCATTTTTTATTTTTATAATGTTTATATTTATTAAAATAGTTCTGAGCAATATTCTTAACTTCGTTATCTCCATCATAAATAAGTTTCCCAGACAAAATGCGATTAATTGATCTGCACCAACTACAAATAATTAAATTTATCGTCACGATTGTAAAGTATTCTTTTAGTTGGTCTTTGTGACGTGAACAATTAAATGGATAACTTACTAGAATTTCAGCCAGTGCCTTTATGTCTCTTTTCACATTTGTTAGTTTAGGTTTTTTTTTCAGTAAAGACACTATGATATTTTGTAGGTCATGAAAGCATTTTTCGGAGTTTTTACTTGGATAGCATAACCAATTTTGGTTGCTGTATTCCTTGGCTCTGATATACTTATTTTTTTTATTAGAACCATCATCTAAAAGGTCTTGTCGGCATTCCTTACATGATTTGACAACATGTTTTAAGCACTGCGTCAGGACCCAGCCACACACGTAATTTCTTTGTCCTGCATCAGCTTCGTAATTTTCAAGTAGCAAATCATCATTAAAATGAATTTCTTCATCCTCTTCGGCTGCATTAGAAGTTACTGTATTTTTTTCTGTTATGAAAAATTCCAGACTTTGTAGGCATTCACTTACATCCTCCTCACAGTTTGCGCGAGTAGAATGGGGGGTGCTATAATTATTTAATAGTAATGCTTTAAATGCTCCCTCAAATGATATTGTGTTGGGAGCATTATTTCTTACCCCATAACTTCTAATGTTGCCGAAAAAGTTTTCCACTGGATCCTGATTTAAGTTTCTTGTAAGGAATGCATCTAAGCCGTATTTATTGGACAACAATTTCCAAATGGCTTCCATGCCTTCAATTGTTTTTACTAAATTTGTGATGGATGGTACACTGTCTACAATTAATCGCATTTTATTATTAACAATTTTCATTTTTCTGAATTTTACTGTTTTTAATATTATTTTTGAAGTTTCCCACAGTTTATGATGGGGAGATCGTTTTTTAACAGGCCCTTTATAAATTTTTCCATTGGGTATGTGAAACGTATTAACATTAAGACTATCAAAAACATTATCCAAGAGGAGTGTAATTGGAATAATGTCTTTACACTCGGCTGGCAGATCTCCTCTTGCAGTCATGTGTTCAGCTGCAACTGCCACACTGTGGCTAAATACTTGCGTGGCAGATTTCACCCTCATCTTATTAATTTTTTCTGGATTTATATGCTCCTCGGTAAGTTTTTGTAGTAATCTTAACTCTCCATATGATTTATCTGCCATATAAATTTTTTGAAAATAGTCCCATTTGACAATTTTTTCCTCATTATTTATTTTATATATTAAATCTTTACTTAAAAGATTATTTCTTATCCCTTTTATCAAATGGGGAGCATCAAAGATGGGGATAATTTTTTGCCCATTCAGATTAATAACGTCGTGGCGCCATTCTTTCCCCTTTCTCAAATATACCGCTTTACTGTCTTCCACAAGTTCCGTAATGGCACCTACGTTAATTGTGCTTTGATCACAAACTGTGTTTATAATTATTAGTCCAGCATCTTGAGCGTGTTTAATGACTGTTTTAATCAAAACCTTTAATTCAATTTTATTCAGCCCATTTGTATAATAATACGCAATAGGCTGCTTAAAGTTTTTCTTAATGCCCTTTATCATGAAAACTAGAACATGATTGGCAATTTTTTTTTCATTTCCCACCATATTGGTAAAACCTTGTATGACGTCTTTATGAACATCATATGTTATTTGAGGGCTAATTGACATTTCGTCAAATATAAGACTACTAAGTCTGTCCAACATTGGCTGTTCTGCCACTGTTCTTTTTATTTTTTCAAATATAATGGGGTTGATTCCGGGAGAAATTTTTATCTTTCCTAGCAATCTTTTCATTGATTTTGCAGAAGGCAAAGTAAAATATTTGCTTAGAAGTGTATAGCTTTTGGGGCTCTTTTTATAAAGTGATAAGGAGAGTACCTTTTCGTCCATACTAAATCGTCGACCTTTTGGTTTTTTTTTCGTTTGTAACTGCATATGTACAAAGAGTTGGGCCGGTTTAGTCATGGTCCGTATGACATCTTGAAAAGCAGTGATGTCAGCACAAATCGTTGCACTTCTAAGTCTTGCTTTGAAGGACTGATTTTTCTTTCGCAAGCGCGATATTTCGGACCGGAGCCGCTTGATTTTCGTGTTCATCGGTTGTGCAAAACTGTAGGTAGGTCTTGACTTGATGATACCTATAAAAAAATTTTTTTTTAATGTTTCACACACAATTATATAATTTTTTTTTTTTTTTTTTTTGCTTTTGTCCTCGGAGCATCACTCGGATCATCTAAGAAAGACATTTTGGAATTTAGGGATTAACGGTTATAGGAACTCGAAAATAAAAGACAATAATGACTGGTAGCTAATGACGCGGGATAGTCTATATGTCTTTTGTCAATTGATAGATAACACTTGAAAAGATTAAGTCATCTTCAACATAATATATTTTAAATGTTTCTGCCAGTGCATTATAAATATTATGAAACTTATCCAATAAAAATATTTATTCGAGCCATTGATAAATAAACGCTACTAAAAGTTTTATTCGTATAGATAAATCTAACCTATTTATAAAATTAACAAATGAATATTTATATGTATTACAAAGAGTAAAAAAATCGTATCCAATCTTTCTAATAAATTTATTCGTTTATTGAGTAAGTTAACTTAAGCATTATGTAAACGGATTAAAACCTAAATTTAAAATAATTATTTAGGACACTAGTGGCGCGTGATTGAGACAAGATGTAATGTGAAAAAAATTCGTTAAAATTAACTTTTAACGAATTTTTTTTAACCATTAACGCCAACACTAGAATGCGTGCATAAAAAACTGCCTATATCTATGCATATTGGTAAGAAAACATATTTACTATTTCCTGGACTCGACGAGGCCTTGTCTGATTAATGGCAGTTAATAATTTAATATTTTACCTTTTTTAGGTTTGCTTGTGACCGCATAATTGTGATCCAAAAGAGCAGGTTGCTTCAGCGTGCCTTTTGTTTCTGAAAGAAAAAGTGTGAACATTTTACTAGGGAATATTTCATTTCTAATGTAAGCTGCGTAAGCGTAAAAAAAAACCAGAATAACTGTACGAATCTTGTTTAAATTGATAATTTATTTTTTATGATATCTTTTAAACGGGATATCCAATTTCAATTATCTAGAGATGTTGAACATTTGTAATACTGAATGATTATTTAAGGATTCATACAAAAATATCTCAAGTCGACATTTCTGTCAACGTTTGTTATGGGTCCATTTCAGTGCCTTTAATAACTACGAATAATAAGACTTATTGTACTATATTTGCTAGTTGAGACACCTTATTTGCTGACGTGCACGCCACTGATGTGCGCCCCTTACATGTCATATTAATTAAAATAAACTGATTAACTAACTTCATGCTTAAACTTACAAACAATAATTAGCCTAGATGGTGGAGATGCTTGAAAACCAGTGTGTATGCCACACCTGCACACAGATCATCAAACCATACCATAATGGTTGGACATTTATGTCATCGCGGAGTTATTCATAGATATTGACAAGTTATTTCTAAATTTGCTATGTTAGTAACATTTTTGGTTACAACTTACCTTTAGAAGCTTGTAAGCTAGTTTGCTTTGAATTAGAAGAGGTCGCTTGTGGTTGTTGTTCCATTTCCATTACAACTGCTGTAATCTCAGGTGGACCTAGAAATTAATTTAAAATTAAGTAAGAAAATTTAATAGTTACATGTAGGTTTACCAAGACGTATTCAACCACCCAGTATTTATGTAGCTGATGCTGATTTTGATTTATTATTAGATGTTTATGAAATTTTCATAAATCGGATCAATCTAATAGAACTTTTTTTTATTCTTAAAGCACTCATTCCATTGAGACATGAGATGTCATTTTTTTTCTGAGATAAAACTTAAAGACGGTGAAATGGGAGATGAAGGTTTGTAGAATTTATATTTACCGCGGGAACAGCTTGTATCTGATATTATCAAATCCTAATTTGTGATCTGATAAAGAAGTGCACGCTTCATTACATGATAATCACAACAAATAAGTCATGTTATTTATTTAAACGTTATTGAAAAATTATCAACCTACTTCTTCTTAATTCAACCAAAACACAATTATTACAAGTAGGTGTACCATGTTCAAGAGATTTTTTAGCAGCCTCCTGTTTAAGAACATCGGCACTGTTCAAAAAACAAACATACTCTTGAGGCGATTTTTCTGATAATGTATTTATTCATTCTACGTGTACGAGAGCAAAGTTGTTAGTACAGTAAATATTACCTACTCTAAGAGGTTTTTTATTCAAAAGTATGTTTTATTTTCAAATTCCGTTTATTATGGAGGCATTGTAAAACAAATTTGTTGATTCCTTTTACAACATAGGCTTACGAAGACTTGTTTGTTTACTAGTCAATCGACAAGTGCCAATTTGTTTTTATTTCTTGCATAGCTCTGGCCCTACATACCGGTCATATCCAGAAATGAATACGAGCATCAGCATTAAAATCAGCATCAATTGATGCGGATGCTGATATTGAAAACAATGCGAATAATCAGCTGTTGCTGATGCTGATATTCTCAACAACCCTGGTGTCAACTGCGCTACTTATTTTTGAAAGGCAAAATGACTTTGTTTGTTGTAAAAAAATTGTTATGTAATGCATGATATCATTCAATTGTTGTAAAGGTTGCAGGAATCTAAAGGTTGTCAGGAAGTAATAGCATTCAGCAATAAGATCACCAAAGTTGTACAAATAACAACTAATTAATTTCAGATATTTTGCATTATTTACTGTATGTGGTGTGCAAATAAATGTATGTATCTATAAATTTTTGAAATTCTGGGTATTAATTATCTAAATAATCTGCAATTTCAATAACCCTGATACGTTTTTGTATAAAACTTACCTTTAGAAGCCAGTAAACTAGTGTTCATTGAATGAGTAGAGGTTGCTTGATGTCTATACTTGTTGGAGGTACTCGGTTCTGGTTCCAATAAATCTGCTAGACTATCAGATGGGTCTGAAAAGCGAGAAAATTTAAAGTTTTATAATTTGAGACAAAGTACTCAGTATTCAAAAGTCATTAAAATTTTGTATACTTTTTATATTTTGAAACCATTTGGAGGGAGACTTATAGGAATATAATTCCACACACAGTGAGTGCATCGCTGTCTCTAGTTAGCCTGTGGCCAAGGTCGGTGCAACCCGATCGAAAAGACATGTAAAGTAATAAGGTGTAATTTATTGAGTTTAGTTTCCTGTTATCGTTTAAATAAAATCTATGTTTGGTATCAAAACTGTGCTATTCAGACCATGTTACATTAAATGCTGTAGTAAATTTTTTTACCAACATTCACACAATAAAATCGCTCAGAATATTATAGAAAAAAGACTTGACACCTCAATTTAAAAGGTTACTGATTAATAAAAATAGTGTTGTTAGTCACCTTGTACAATTGGATGTAATGTGGAAGCTGTCTGGGACTGGGCTGAGGTAGAAGGTTGGCCCTGTTCCATTTGTCCTGTAATTATAAAATTTCATAAAGGTAAATAACAAAAAATGACTTTGATAATAAATATTTACTCCTACAAAATATATTGTGCGTTATACACATTTTTATAAATTTAAATAATAATTATAAATAAACTTTAGTTGGTGATTTTCTCTGCCAGCAACAACTATTCATATTCAATGCATTTATAAGTATTTATTTAATCTAAATTTTATTATTTAAGTTATAGGTATTGGACAAGACAGTATTTCACATAGCATTGAACATTACTTAAATTGAATTCTGGGATTGTAGAGCTTGTTTCTTTCTTTTCAGATTTTCCTTTGTAAGTTAATTAGCTGTGTTCTTTAGGAGAATAAAGTCCTTTTTTTTTTAGTTCACACAAACACTATACATTGAAGTGAAAGATATGTGTACGGATTTTAATTCTGCTTTCAAGTCTTTGTTCAAAACATAATTATCTTTAATTTACAAATATAAGTTCTTCTTACACTGTGATCAGGAACTTTGATCACTGTTGAATGGAATCAGTACATTTATTTAAAAATTACTTACCAGGTAGATGGAGGGTGGGAATAGCTTCTGCATTTAACCGGCTATTACGATTTCTGTCTTTATCGGTGAAGTGGATATCACAAACCCTCTTCTTTTTGTAATATTCATAGTCAGATGCAGTGTCCAGTTTACCCCCCACAAGAGAAACCCAAATTTTAAATAACTCAGGAGCTTTTTTGAGATTTGGAAATCTGTGCATTGGGACCCCTGGAACACACATACATTTTTAATTATTTAAACGATTTTGTACAGTTCAACAATATTTTTCAGAACTCAAACACCGATACGCAATGAAAATCAATAGTTATTGGGATAACATGCGGGCGCTTAGGGTTCAGTTTTAATATTAACTTACCACTGGGTGCACATCCAAATGAGCAAAGGCGAGGCATTTTATAGCATCAAAATAAAGTTAATAACCCACAGAACTAGCACTACTTATAACGTCTCTATCGCACTTGTAAATAGCGTCTATATCGCACAG
This sequence comes from Anania crocealis, assembly GCA_949315895.1. NCBI lineage: Eukaryota > Metazoa > Arthropoda > Insecta > Lepidoptera > Crambidae > Anania > Anania crocealis. Next base: position 4,979,498 of record OX438880.1, read on the forward strand.
GATCACTAAGATTTCGAAAGGAAGTTTAGATAAAAAGGCGGAGGAGGACTAGGCTCAACTCGACGCACTCAATAATCTTCTTCACAGCCGAATAAAACACAATATAACGAGAAAACTACAAACATGCGCGTACACAAGATGCAGCCGCCATATTGTGTCTGTGTGACAAGTGCACACACAGCAAGAATTACTTTACTCTTTGATCTGACATATTGTTTTTTTTGTGCGTGTGAGACGCTAAAAAAAGTATTTATCAGATCGTTAAATTATTTTCTTAAAATAGTTTTAATAGGCTGTATTTTAAATGTGTTCTGTATTTCAGTAAATTGTGCTAAATTTTTAACTAAATAATACTTGCAAAATTTCACAAACTTAATAAATGGCTCACAAGAGCCATCTATAGACGTTTGACGAATCTTTTGTTAGGGGCCAATTTGTGGATGGCAGCTCTATCTTTTTCCAAATGTCATCCCATAAGGAGTGTCCCCCCCCTGGTAAAAACGTACACGAACTTCATTAAAGGCTGCATTATAAAATTCGGCAGCCAGATACAAACCCTACGAGAAATTTCTGATTATAAATTAAAATTAGTGAGTGACCAGTGACAAATGTACTAAACTGACGACCATTTGGATCAGCGGTAGTAAACGCTGCTTCTGAGCCATGGGTCGCGGGTTCGATCCCCGCACAGTACAAATATTTGTGTGCATGAACATGTCTGTTTGTACTGGTCTGGGTGTTTTCTATACTATATATTATAAGTATATATTTACAAAAAAAAAGTATATAAGTAAGTTTATCGGTTGTCTAGTACCCCATACGACAGGGTACTTAATAGTAGCTTAATTTGGGACTAGATGGCTCTGTGTGGCCCAGTGAGGCATGTCTTAAATATTTATTTATTTATTAAATTACCAAGATAATTTGGAAGAGATACGACAACAAATAATAAAATTACTGATGACCCACAGTTGGAAAATGAGATTGAAGAAAAAAATAACCTTCAGGAAATTACAACACAGCTTAAACTAAAACTGCAGAGTTTGAATTCGATAGCACGAAACAATTCCATATATGCAGAAGGTACTGAGGAGCAAAGGTCGGCCACAAACTAACCTTAGGACATCTAAATTGAACTTAGTACCATTAGGCAAGGACGAAACATTCAAAAACATCATTAAACGCATGGATACTTACTTAAAACTGAACAGATGTGATGATAGAATTTATTTCATACAATAAATTATATTTCTGATTCAACTTCCAGCAATACCCAAATGGAAAAATATTTCATCTGATTTATTCCTTACATAGTATGTAACTGACTATTATCCAAACTATTCCTTTTCACTATAGCGAATCAACCATAAACGTAGAATATAATAGATAGACAAAGCCTGCGAGATAGAAGAAAACCTCTTATGGAAATCTAGCAAGATAGAAAAAGAAAACAAATCTTTTTGTTTTGTGACCTGTCGTATTTGACAGAGTGACATCCAGTGGCATATGCGATATAAGGTTCAACATTTTATGTAATTATCTAGTACATCGTAGATTATCTAAAGTAAATACAGTTTTATCTAACAATGGTCACATGTTCTGTGAGTGCCTGTGGAGTCAACCACAAAAATAATCCAGAAAATTGCTCATTTCACAGGTAAATACGTAGAAAGTCGTCATCGTAAAAACGCGTTATTTTTGTTGAATTTGATCTTGTTGTTAAGTTGTAAATATAAATTTATTTCAATCCACTTGTTCATTTTAATATTTTGTATAGATAAAGTTTCTATGTATTGATTATTTACATTATTTTGGTGGATAAATAATTTATCGAAATATTTTACATGTACGCTAGAGCTTGACTCAAATTTATCGATACTATTGTCGACATTTATCTTGAATGTTTCCGGAGAAATTTGATGTTATTTTACGTTTAGCGTCTCAAATGAATGTCAACTTAACAATTTGAAGAAGGAAACTGTAAGAAATCACATAACTAAGATAATCTTGTTTAAAAGTCAATAATCAGTGTTTGATACATCAGAATGTAATTGTTTATTCAGGTTTTGTTTACTTGTTCTTTTTCACTTACTGCCATTGATAAGCTCACACGGCACAGCAGATGACAAGGGAAAATCTTTTGAAGAAAGAAATAAAGAAACTAATTAACAATGGCTGTTATTTTTTTTAATAATTAAGACTGTTTATTTTTAAATTATATGTAAAAAATATACTCACCGGGCACATTTATCTGCCCACTATTATAGTTGTAAGAAGTGAGGGCGGTTAGGTATGCCGCAAAGTAGGTGCATAATCTCGAGATAAAAACAGTGTGACAGTAAACATTATTTTCCAAACGACAAACTGCAATTATTATCGATAGTCTAAAAATGTTAAAGGTACGTCACTAGTTAACACACACATTGACAAATCAAAACTGGTCACGCATTATCGGGCTGTCAGTGGATCTACTTGTATCCTATATCTATGGAATCAATACACGGAAAAGGAGCATCCGTTGAAGTGCTGTTATGAAGAGGACAGCAGATCGAGCTGTCCTTCAAGGCAAAGACATAAAAGATCTCGATATTTATAAATGTGGTGAATGTCTTTGAGATGGATTAGAAAAAGATAGGACAGAAAGATTTTAGAATACCAGGGTATATATCGAGGATTAAAATCATTATCAGGAATAAAAACAAAGGTGGCGCTAGTTAGCCTTACCCTTCGTCTTAACAAATAACATCATAATCTTGGCCTGGTTTTCAAAATTCATCTGACCTAATGATTCTAATATTTTTCGGACATTTTATAATATATACAGACAGATTAATGAGTATAGTTAGTAAGTATAGTTATTATTTCGATATTATTGCTTCGATTGGGAACCCACCTATTTAGTATTGAAAATAGTTCATTAAAAGTCGACATTAGGACGCGCCAGCATAATTAGTTTTTTTTACTGTTTTCTGTAACCTTTTTTTAGATTTGTATTACTTATTTCATATTTTATTATATAGGCCACGATGCGCAAGAACCTTTTAAATAACACCTAAAAATATGTTTCAATTAGAAATCATCTTCATGCATTCTCTAGCCAAAAACATGTCAGAACGGCCTTTCGAAGAAACACCCATCTACACAATTTGAAAATTAACTTAACTGCCTCGCATGTCACGTCGCACATAAGAACACTGAATGTTACAAAAACTTGTCACACATTATGAACGATAGTGAATGAATTCATTCGATTTGATGTTAACTTCATTCATTAGGAATCCGATCAAGCTATTTTAGATCTAATCACTTTGTGAATATCAGCATATAAACTTGAAAATTTTTTCTCAGGCGGGACTCGAACCCGCATCTCCTCGCATGCCGGGCGGGCGCCATACCATTAAGCCACCGAGACACTGCGACACGGCGCGAATTTTTCAAGCATATTCTTACGCTGTGAGCCAGCGTTGTTTCATCAAATGTTAGGAGTTTGCACCCTTACCACCCGAAAGAAACATCTTTGCAGATGTTTGACAGTCAGTTAAGATGAAACAGCTATTTATATATACTTTATTTGATATTTTAGCAACTTAATTGCACTTATAATATCAGTACATAAACTTGAAAAATGTTGTCTCAGGCGGGACTCGAATTCGCATCTCCTCGCATGCCGGGCGGGCGCCATACCATTAGGCCACCGAGACACTGCGACACGGTGCGAATTTTTCAAGCATATTCTTACGCTGTGAGCCAGCGTTGTTTCATCAAATGTTAGGAGTTTGCACCCTTAACACCCGAATGAAACATCTTTGCAGATGTTTGACAGTCAGTTAAGATGAAACAGCTATTTATATATACTTTATTTGATATTTTAGCAACTTAATTGCTCTTATAATATCAGTATCTAAACCGTGTCGCAGTGTCTCGGTGGCCCCCGCCCGGCATGCGAGGAGATGCGGGTTCGAGTCCCGCCTGAGACAAAATTTTTCAAGTTTATATACTGATATTATAGGTGCAATTAAGTTGCTAAAATATCTACACTTTGTGAATACTACAGTAAAATGAAAAAAATCGCGAGCGGTCGTTTCAGCGTGGATCCGCGTTCCGGCTGTATTACGTGATTGCTTGGATCCACGTTCCGGTAGACGAAAAGTTAACTGACCTGTAACTAGCTTCAATCGAGGGTAGATTCTTAATAATATCATGTGGTTCTCCTTTACGAAAGGAACGGAGGTAGTATAGGTTTTGGATTTTGTCCAATGTGTCGTCATTTTCGATAACTGACTTAAAAAGCTGCCTAAACGAGGATATTCTGCATACATACCACTAAAGTGTGGTATCTCGATCACTGGTAACTTATTTCATTGAGTCTGCGAGGGTGAAGCCTTAGCCTCATTATCAGTTCGCTTGGTAATCTCGGCCTCGAACAAAGCAATAATTGTAAAATACTTACTTACTTACTCGCAACATCCTCTTCATTTCCAGGATCAATAGCCAGAATTTGGGTGGTGCACGCTTCGAACTCGATGAAAGCAGCCAAGCATCGCTGTTTTATAATACGTAACATCTCAGGAGTTTGAAAGGCTAGGTTCCCTTCTGTAACATTGGCCAGCAGCCTCGTGAGCGTGCCCTTTACGTAGCCTTGTTATTGCACTTATTTTGTAGCCATTATCAATACTTAAAAAACTATTTGGTGAAATGACTAAATAAACTCCACTTTTAATTATGAAAATACTTTTCGCCACCACTCGCTGGATTGAAGAAAATCAGAATAATAATGGCGTCACCCGTGTCGCAGACGCCTTAAGTTAAACAGCCAACAAGTAGCTACCGTGGGATGAACCGATGCCAATCGATGCCAGCAGCAGCCTACGTTCCTACATGCTGATTGGTCCGCCTTCGTGTCGTCTTGTAGTCGCGACCCCTTCTCATTGCGCCACCTGTAATTTGCTGTTTACAACAGGTGGGCACTTTTTCCCATACAAGATGGTTCTCCCTTCTACTAGTCTTCATGTACTTGGCTATGAGTGGTCGTCAACAGTTGGTAACGTGTTTTTTGTTTTTAAAACATTAAACTTAGAATTTATTTTTATGACTTATTTACGTTATTCGTTATTACATTTATTCGTTCATAACGGTGAGACTGATTTTATAAGTAATTAATGTAAATTAACAACTAGTACTTGTAAAGAATATTATTGAAGTTATAAAAAATAATTGTTATTTTACCTTGTTTGTCTTACAAATGTTTTTTCTGTAACTGTTACTAAGTTAAGGTATTACTAATTTTAGGCTGTTTTTATAAGAACGAGAAGAATTTTTTTTTTAATACGTACATAATTTATTTAAGAAAAATTAGTTTCAATAAACTGCCTTCTCCTTATATTCCCATGTGTGATGGGATGTGTAGGTATTTGTTTGCTACTGGAGGATTGCTCGTCTGTATCATCTTCACCAGGAAAAAGGTCTTCGCTCATATCTATGGCTATGTTATGAAGCACAGCACATGCGACAATGGTCTTCCTGGCAGTTTCAATATCACCAAACATTCCTTTTAGCAAGCAGCGGAACCTTTGCTTCCACAGGCCAAAGCATCTTTCAACTGTATTCCGAGTTTGTATGTGGCTTCTATTATACCTTTTTTCAGCGTCTGATGTAGGGTTTAACACTGGGGTAAAAAGGTATGAGGTACAGGGATAGCCACTGTCACCCAAGAGTAACCCTGTGAATGCACCAGCCTCAATTCTTTGCTTCAAGCGGCACTTAAAAGATTCTTGAATCATGGACACTGCCACGCCACCGTGTCACAATGTCCATAATTTTTAAATCTGCATTGCATACCACCTGAAAGGTAAAATAAAAGTTTGATTTGATTTAATAATGCAATAATTTCAAAGTTATTACAATAACTACCTGTACATTGAACGATGGAAATCTTTTTTGATTAATGTACAACTGACCTTCATCAGCTCTGTTTTTTTTATGCGTATGTGTGTAGTCTATTGCACTAATTACCCTTGAGAAGTTTGAAATGCTCCGAAACCTTCTAATTACTGCTTCTTGCTCATTCAAAGTAGCAGGCATTTTAAAAAACATGGGTGACATACGTGCCAGAATTCCTGCTATTTTCTTGCAGGTTTTGCTAATAACTGGTTGAGATACACCGTGTAAGTCACCAGTATCGTCTTGAATCTTCAAATAAAACAATATTAGCACATTTTTACTGCAGCGTCTAAGCTAAGTTATAGTATCATTTGCATTGCTTAATGCATTACAAGGTTATACCACTTACTTCATGGCGAGCCCAGTTCCGTAATGCACATACTACTTGTATCTCAGGACTGAGAGCATATCCTCTAGGGTCGTAGGCTAAATCGTCACGCAATAAGTCCACTATCTTCAGGACAAACCTGTTAGTGAACCTATATTTGTAACGAAAATCTTCGTCGTCTAAATCAAAAGGATTCAAACGAATACGGTATCTATTGGAACGCCGCTGCGTTCCCAGGTCCTCCAAATCGTCGAAATCCATTAAGTCGAATAAAGAAATAAAAACACAAATGCAAATGTCAACTTTTGAATTAATTTTGATGTTTAGAGGTTAGTACCGAAGTGAAACTTGGGGTTATGGCGGTTTAACTTTAATACCATAGACGATCCTCGAACTAACGTTAAACTTTATTTTGTAATAGCGTTTATTTTAGTCCATGGTTTAAAACTAGTACTAAACTCAGTATTAAGTTTAAATCTTAATAGATAATCAAAGTACATCGCCTAGATGTACATCTATGAACGTTGGATCAAGTAATCGTCCTCTAGTTGTCCTCGCTGCCGTTAATATTGTTCGTTGGTAGTTCCACGTTGAAATTCCAACTCGTGATTCCAAAGGTTGTCTTGAAGGTTGCACGGACAAATTCTCCTCTATCCGGCTCGAAAAAAATGGGCAGGCTCGACGAGATGAGACGGTGGAAAAGAGACGACGATTTATTGGCGATGTACATAGGATTACAATGGAACAATTAAATACGTACGGCAATGGTAGGTAGGTTCGCGAGCGCACGGTGCAATGCCCGATCGAGAAGTGCCGGGCCCGATATATTCAGGCGCGCGACCAGGGTCGCCGGGTGAGGCGGGGCGGGAAACAGCCTGTGAAGGGCCGCGGCCATGGCGTTAACACTAATCACTATAAGTATCACAATTTTTTTAATTATTGTTTTAATCAGGTGAGGCGTACATTATCGTGATAGTCACGTATTGCACAATTACGATTCGGTTTTTGTTGCGCTCATCTAGTGCTTCAATTTGTATTTTAATGACATAAGATCCTGATACTTTTTTCTGTTTTTATAAAGGAAATGTCGTTAGACCTTTTTTATTTGAATTTTTTTTCTTTCATCTTGTTCTCCAACCACAAAAGTCGTCTCTTTTCTGCTTTTCCCGGCCAAGCATTTACATCTTGACCTTCGTTGCCAAATTCATCAATTATGCTTGGATCTACAGGAGGAGAGCTGACATCGCCGTAGTTGAAGTCCAAAGAATTGAAGTTAGCTGACATTTCTGAAAATATAAACGATTAAAAGTATAAGATATATATTGATTTAATTAACCAGTATTTGTAAAAATAAATAATAATACTCACTTGTAATAAATATGTAAATCACAAACATGTTGAAACAATTATTGGATTTCTTTGGACTGGAATAAATTCTCAAAGCACGAAAACATTGGGGTGCGAAGAGTGCAAGATCTCCGATCCCACTAAACAGACACTGACAAGGCAAAAAGACTATGAAGAGTTTCATAGAGCATGTGGGGGGAAGAGGGGTAGTTTAGTTATTGGAAAACTTAAAAGGAAATCAGTTGACATGCATTTTTTTGAAACCTAAACCCCGCTCTACCAAATTAATTATCCAAGAAATTACTTTGTAATAATTCAATTTTAATAAGGTCTGTTATATCATGTCTGTATTTTTATTGAATGATCTGACCATGATTAAACTTAAAATAAAAAAAAACTTAACATAAATTCGATTCAGAAAAAACAATTACTTTTTCTGAATCTTTTTTCGTTTTATACTTCTATACTAAACAGTCTTTCAAGTCAAAATACCTAGTTCTATAAAAAATATCAATCACATTTTTATGAACATAAAAATTGCCTCTCTTTGATCTAACAATTAACAAACATAAAACTCGAGAACACACGTATAATTAACGTAAATTAATAATTTTAGAAAAATCTAAGTCAAAGCTATACATGCACTGTTTTCTCTTTGTGTTACCAGAACATCTCGCTTTTGGTAAAATCATCTTAATGTCATGTGGCAATATCTGGCACAATTGGCATGTGAAAATTATTTGGTAATTAGTTAGATCTTTTAAAAAAAGTCACTAGTCTCGTTTTCCAGTTTTCCTATAACTTTGGCTATACAATAAATTCCTTTTCCTTTAACTTGGAATTCAACAATAATAAAATTACCTTCTTGAGGCAAACTTTGAAGTGCAGGCAAGCAGTCAAGATCCACTACCTACTGCATAATCATCTTCTTCATCTGCCAATATTGGTTAATTTTCAGAATAAACACTTATGTCATCTTCATTTTCACTGGATCTGTCTTGTAAGATTTTTCTTTTCTTTGTTTTTGCAATTGTCTTTCTCTTTTTTCGTTTCTTTTCTTTTCTTATTTGTATTTTATTTTTATTTGGTTTATCAGTCGCAATCATTGATTTTCCTGTTCGTCTTGGAGCTCTTCCACATTTTCGTGGACCTGCTTTAGGTAGCCCTCGAAATTGGAATGAACTTGAGAATGCTTATTTTTATTTGAGGAGGAGCTACCAGATGCAGTTGCAGTCGTATCCAAAATTGTAGGACATTCGATTGTGCAAGAAGCACTAACCGTAGTTTCAGTGATTTATCGTGCTCCTGGTTTTTCGGGATTGCCAATACAGCGGTGTGTAATGTAACATCAGCTTGACCATGATTTTTGTGGAGTTCGAGGGGGTGGTAGTTCACAAGCCGACGAGATTGTTGTTCCACCGCTGCGAGTGTCTAGAGCAGCAGGTTCTATAAGATAAACAATTTAAGTAGAACCAGGGCAGGATAGCTCTAATGTTGAGGGTGATGGGGTTCTTGATCCATTGTCTTAAACGGGCTCATTAATCTAGTTTTGATTATTTTCAATATCGACTTGTCGATCAGTAACTTCACTAGAAGCAAAATCTAGATCAGGAAAAACATTTGTCGAAAAGGAATATTCCAGTAGATTTAAAAGCTGCGCAAATAATCCCGGGGGTCATTGCTTTCATATGGGCTTCCCTAAAACATTCAGTCACTTCATATATCGAGAAAGTTTTGCCTGGGTTTCGCAACATCCAACTATCTACAGCAATGTTATACGCAGTTTTAAGGTAAACTCTCCTTTTACGGAGGCATTTCGTGACATTGGAGAGTAAGACAAAAAAATAAGCATTAATAATAAAGATGCCAAGTTATAAAAAATATTGTTGACAAGATAAGGGATTAAAATTTATATTAATTTTATCACTTTTTCACTATGAAAGGGTATTGTAAAAAAAAAAGAAATACTCTTGTTAATTTTTCCTATTACGGAGGTATGATCAAGGTGAGAGCCTAAAACGGAGGTAGTCGGTTCCTAATACGGAGTATAGTAATTTATGTCACCTCAGAATGTTGACTTGTTATGATTATGGGCTTATTAGCGCCAAATTTTATGTAATCGCCATAAAGATAGCGTAATCTGTATGTGAGTGAATACTGTCTTTCATGTTTCTGTAAAACCTTGTGTAAAAATCCTGTATATCCTTCGGAATTGTGGGGTACGAAAGTGAGAAATCTAGGCACTTGCATTAGTTTCATTGTACTAAAAATGAAAACAAAATTTATACAGAATCAAATTTATTATTTTTGAAAATGCAGCCATTGAGCAACCATTTCAAAATCCAGTCTTTAGAAAATCATCAGTTTGTAGATATTAATTAAACTTAATGACAACAATAAGCTTAACTTTACAAAACGTCACTTACGTAAAATGATGCTTGTTAAAAATAAAACAAAGCAGTAATGACTTGCAGACATCCTTGTTAAAATAAAGTAAAAAAAATGTAACATAATCTTGTAGTGAAAATAACAAGCTTAGCTCTACAAAACGTAACATACGAATAACTTGCATATTATAATATGCTTACCTATTCTTGTTAAAATTAAATAACAAAAAAGTTAAAAAAATCTTGTAGTGAAAATAACAGACGAAATCTTCCAACAATCTATTATTTTTACTAGGCAAAAATCCGTTTTAAGGAAGGGTCTTCACTTACAATATATTTACCTATAGAGAATCATCAGAATCTGAATCCAAGAAACATCGGCGTCTTACTTTGTTGATAGTCATCGTCGGATCAAAAATAAAATCATCGTCAGGCTGAACAGAGCTTTGAGCTGGAATATTAAAATCTATAGTATTCACATGAGAAATCACCTGATTTTTAATTGAATTTGATTTCTTTGAGACACGTTTCTGTATTAGTTCTGCTTTTTTTGTTCTTGTTTCAGCCTTTTGTTATTTTCTTTTATCTTTTTCTTTTCTATAGCCTCGCATTTCTTTTTTTGTTTCTGCTTTTCGTTTTCTTTCTTCTCTTTCTCTATCCTTTTTTGATGCTCAATAAATTCTGCTGCAGTAGCTACTGTGGGAGTAACCTTCTTAGGTACTTTTTTTTCGCAGGGAGAAATCGGATCTTGCTGTTCATTATCCGGGTTATTTATTTCAGATAGTGATGGAGATGGGCTAAAATATGCGATATTTTTAGGGGTTGACGAACGTATTAGTGGTAAAGCCTTTATCTCAGTCAATGGTTGTGACGTTTGTGGTGTAGTAATATTAAATATTGAACTGGTATCTACAATCTCTACTACTAGAGATGAATCAGCCGTTACTGTCGGTACAATATTATTTGCCTTTGATACGTTATTTTCTTCAGAGGCTGAGATAGCACTAAACGATAGCGACATTTGTGATGAGCTTGGTATGACATTTTTAAAAACAGCATCTTTATCTTCGGCGTTTTTTTCATTAAATGGCAATAAAATACCATCATCTCTGACATCAAAACTAAAAACATCAGGTATATTTGCTTCGTCCGCGTTATTGTTAAAAGTTGTCTGCCCCATCTCAAGTTCAGTATTTTCATGATTTCCTGGTGATGTAAGGCTTTTCCAGAACAAAAACAGCTTTTCATAAGTGGAGTCACCTTTCCAGTGGTCGCGTGCCTCTTCAAATGATTTAAGTGTGTTTGGTGATAATCGGCTTTCAAATTGTCTCTTGAAGTGCTCGCTTTGCTCTTCAGTGTTCTCTTTTTGAACATGTAGCCCGTTATCTTTGCCCTGATCGGTTCCTGTGACTTTAGCTTGGTGTTTCTCTACTTTGGAAAAAAGTTTCTTGTAGTCAATATTTTGTTTATCAAAAGGGTAAAGTCCGCAGCATCTGAAACCGCTTTTAATCGTTTCAGGCTTAAGGCTTCTATCAAAACATTTTTGCACTTCTGCGGAAAAGTCTGTGCGCTTAAGTTTTGCATAGTTGTATTTAACTCTAAACTCTCGCACTATATCCCGCCATGTTCCTTTTACTGGCCTGAAAACAGCGACGTCAAGTGGTTGCAAAACATAGGTTGAATTTGGCAGCAAAGCAACCAGCACGATCCCTTTTTCCTTGCAAAAGGTTGTTAGAGGCAGAGATATATGTGAAGTATGACCGTCCAGAAACAAAACAACCGGCAGTGCTATTTTTTGCTGTAAAATCCATGAGTAAAATACATTTGCAACATATTCGTAAAATGACTCCATGGTCATCCAGCCAGAGTCTGTATTACCAAGCCCCCACCACGAAGGAACTGTTGCCTTGATATAATTAGGAAGTCTCTTGTAAGGAAAAAGCACCATTGGGGGAGCTAGACTACCATCCGCTGATGCGTTGACTAAAACAGTCAAACACTCTTTTTTATCGTTTGCAACGCGATTGTAAACTCGTTTGCTGCCTTTTTTCACCAACACTTGCTTTTCTTTTGGGCAGAGAAAAAACCCCGATTCATCGCAGTTGAATATGCGCATCCGATCATCAAAAACGTGTAACAAATCATTATCTTCAAAATATGTGTGTACTCGATCAAACCACAAACGCAATGCCCCACCTGCAACCTCTGTAACCTGGTTTGTACTTGTTGGAAGATTTTGTGCCACACGTTTTGACACTGCTGGGTGTCGTTGCATAAAGCCCGAAAACCATTTTTCTCCAGGAACTCGTTTTTAAATGGATTAGGGCGATTCAGGTTTTGAACTAACTTAGAGACTGTGTCTATCAACTGCTCTTTAGTCAATCCACATCTGCCGAGGTAATGGATCCAGTCAACGATTTGTTTCTCTTCATTTTTGCTAAGCACTGGCTGTTTACCACACTTTTCATTGGTGTAAAGTTCATCTCGTTTGCTCCGCAACGTAGTTTCCGGCACATTATATTGCTTTGAGGCTTTGTAAACGCTCATGCCTTCTCAGATCGATGAAAGTGCTTCAGCCACCTGAACATCGGTGTAACACTTCCGTTTTTGGACGTCCATATTATCTGCAACGACAGAAATTAAAAATATTTTAAAAAAACACTACATACACTCATACTAGCAAATCAAAGCTGAACAAAACAACTTAATATAACTCCGTGAAATCGCACAAATCCAAACCACGCCAGCAACATCCAAGCAGAGAGAGAGAGACTTCTCTTATTAGGCTAGCTTTACTAACAACGAAAATTATTATTTGATTTCCTTGCTTTGCTAGTAATTGTGAATAAAACAACAACTACTAAGTCCTTTGTGTGACTGTCTGACTATTAGCGAGTTGTATCTTATGCACCGTAATAACTAGAATAATTTAAATTTTATAGATAGCGTATTCTATTGTTGCTAAAACTACTATAAATACTAAAACAAAAGAAAGTTAACCCCTTATTGCATGAATTATGAAGGAGGCAAAAAAATTTTTTTTTACTGAAAATGTATTTTATTTAACCTTGTATAATAAGTTGAGATGAGACAAAAAAAAAGTAATAATAATTAAGAAAATAGCCAACGAAGCCATATATGGCTTCGTATGCATTATAGCAAAACGATATTAAGCCATATATGGCTTCGTATGCATTAACAATTAAACTTTATGAAATTCCAGAAAAGAAGTTGCGTTTGTCATTGAAACATAAAGAAACCTTACATTTTCCACATTTCGTGAAGGAACGGTATTTTAAGCAGTTTTGACATATTTGTCGATTTGACTTCATCCATTCTGGGTAATGGGCCACGTTATCTGTTCGAACAGAATCCAAAGATAACTCTTGGTGTCTACCTGGAGCTTTTCGTGCCTTTTTGGAAGGCAATGGCGACTCAGGCAAAATAGACTCATTGCTGCCTTGGCTTGAAGTCTTAGGCAAGTTGAGACTCCTGAGGCAAGATGGACGTCCGCGTTTTTTTGCCACCGCGCTTGCTGGACTACCGACTTCGCTAGTAGTAACGGCTCGACTTGAGGTCGGTGTTCCAAGGAGACTAGCTGGACGACCACGATTTTTGGCTACTGCACTTGCTGGACTACCGACAGTAATGGCTCGACTTGAGGTTGGTGTTCCAAGAAGGCCAGCTGGACGACCACGCTTTTTGGCCACCATAACCTTTCCAGCTTGCGCATATGCTCCGACACTGCAAGTTTGAAATCAAACAGCGGCAGGTATTCAAGTCCATGAATTCGGCGCCATCATAACCAGGCATTAACTAATGTCATATCAATCATGTGGAAAAAGATTCTTTTGTACCATTTCTGAGATCGCAGTTGAATTCTGTAATAACCGAGCATGGAGTCGAGTAAATCGACGCCACCCATGTGTTGGTTATAAACATCGACTGCTTGGGGCGACGTTATATTCTTGTACTGTTTTTCTTTTCGAACATACCGCTGCTTTGTTGTTGTCGGTTCACTGCCTACGTAAGCTGAGAGCATATTTACGATTTTATTATCAAACCAGGACACTAAACTCAGCTTCACGCCGTCTATGACAGCTGTCTTCTACCATTTTGAAACAAATAAACTTGCAGGTTAGGACTGTTGAACCAGTTATCGAAATAGAGTTTATGGTTTTGATGCTTTGGTACTGTGGAAGCAAGTCTGGTCACAACATTCGAACTCACTCTAAGATCAGGTGCATCTGACGAAAAAGTATTGCTTTGGTCTCCAGCAAATATGTCAAAGTCGTGGCTGAATCCTGACACACCACTCAGAACCTGATTTTTATATCCCCATTTGTGAGGTTTTGCTGGATTGTATTGCTTTATTTCATGACGACATTTGGTGGGAATAATTTGCTCATCTACGGCTAAGTACTCCTCTTTTGGAACCAGCAGCAGACGTTCACGAATCTTATCCAACAATGGTCTAACTTTGAAGAGTTTGTCGTGACCATCTGTGCCACGGGGCTTAAGGTTTTCGTTATTATTGACATGCAAATTCTTCTTAATCGCATCAAATCTGTTACAGGTCATTATTTCATAAACTTGCTGCTGGCCTACATGTTTTGACCAATACAGTCTCGTTGACGGCAATTTTACACAAGACATGAAAATTACCATGCCAATGAATTGCTCAATCTCTTCTTTGGTTATGTTTGCTGGCTTATCAGCGTTGTCTTGAATAGATTTAGGTTGGACTGCTCAACAATCATATCAATCAACTCATCCGTGAACAAGAACTTGAAAATTTCTTGAGGTGAATCCAACTTTATAATTTCTTCTGGCAGATCGGAATTTCCTGAAAATTTGAAGTTTTCTGCATCATAAGCTTCCATTTTCTGGTTTTTCCAAATTACCGGGTCTTTTTTGTTTTTTTTTTTGCCCTTTGCTGTGGATGTGGATGGAGCATGTAAGCTTTGTGTGGTGATTTCATCATCATCGGTGTTGGCAACACCAACCAAAAATGTAAAACTTCAAAATAGAATAACTTTAGAATCTAATTTTTGAATGTGACAGACATCATTATAATAGGGGTTAAAGTATGAAATTGCCGATAATTTTGTTTAGAGCTCTTAAGTATAGTCATATTATTGCGTAATTCTTTTTATATTGTTTCAAAAACTAAATAAAGTAACTTTTGACTAAAAAAAAAATGCAATACTAGTGCCTATTACTTCAAAGGAAGTCGTTGAAAAGACCCCTTACAATGTGTCAGCTGACCTTCTTGCTTCAATTAAGTATATTTGTATTATATACTTTGATTTTCAGAAATTTAAATACTATAATGCGTAGCTTTATAACCATCTAACTTTCACCTTTAATTGCATCGAAAACGGATCAGGCGTTTTTAAAAAAACTAAAAAATTGTTAGAACGGAAAAATGACTTTTCTCGATTTCGTCCATACAAAACGGCAATTTCATACTTTAACCCCTAATATATTCGCTTCAATCTGTGGTGCTTGCGAATAAACTGTGTATCTCCGTGTTATTAATATTAATATAACTAAAGTTGACAAAGACCTGCAGTGTTTTCCTTAGCCAACCAGCCCTCTTCTACGTCCACTAAAACATCTCTTCATATGGTCCTTCGTCACCGTGGGAAATTTGGCAAGAAATACGACGGAGTCATTGACAACGTGGTACAGGTTACTCTGCAACGACCGTGAGTCAATTTTGTTCGTTCTACAGGTGACACGCTTTAGGAAGAGATATTCAAGCCCACAGCGAGCGAAAGTAAGAAATCTACGATATTTCGTCGAATAAGTTGGAGTTGCAATTCCATACATTGCATTCATCATAGCATCAATCAATACGTCGTGCTTCATACAACATCGTATCGCGCCATATTGAATATACGCTTTTCAATGGTTCTATACAGCACCTCTACGCATTTCTTGACGCCTTCCGGTGCGCCAACAACCATCTTCTCACAAACGTCTAGGGGGGGGTTTAACGAGTTCAAATTTGCCATGTAAGTCCCACGAGTAGTGTGGAAATAAAGGTCCACCCGGGCAGAGCCACATACCCGGGTAACCCTACATACTGCACGGGGGCGGGAAACCCCGTGAGTTGGGCCGCTTGGCCGCCGACCTTCACCCAGCCGACGTCCACCGAACGGAGGCGCCCGATGCCACGTTCCGTCACAGCACCAGGCCTTGAGGTTTTTTATGGAGGTTTTCTCTTCTCGGTCCAGCCAATTAAGGCAAGACCCTTGCTCCCCTGGTTGAGCCGCGAGATATGTCCACAACACCCGAGCTAGGGGACAGTTTGCCCGGTGGCGGCCATCGTGGCTAACTCGGTTAGCTAAGCCTGCCCACCAGCCGCAATGACTGCGAACTGGCAGACCCACCGCGCCGCGGAATACTTCCGCCAACCCACGAGCCCAGTAGCTCCACTGGCCATGAAAGGCCGAAACGACACAAACGGACACAATATTGTGTCCTCCCCCTCAGGGTGCCGCATAGAAGCGGCCGCGGGCTGAGCCCGCTATCCCACGCCACACGAAGGCGGCCGCGACGAGGTAAGGAGACGCTCAGTGCGCGCCGGTACCCCCCATATCTGGAGGGCGTTCCCCTATCCGCCACCTAGGGATGCGCCCAGTAGGAAACCCAAAACTCTCTCCTCTCTTTTACTGTTCTATACCTTTTTTTTACGTTGGAAAAATTACGCATCCCCCCGCTCGGGAGAATGGGGCTTTTCTGGGACTCTCTGCTAGAAGCTGGCAGCATACCCAGTAAAAAACCAACGATGCTCCACCACGTAATTGGGGGTAGACCTATGCATTCTACCGGAGACTACCCCCACAGTGTTGTCCAGATGGACACAACCACTTCCCCCAAACTTGCCCACCCCATTTGCCCTAAGGGCTGAAGCTTCCCGAGCATAGGAACAACTTCCGCCGAGCGCAGACCGTGAAATGCAGCTATGAAAGCCTCCCGCCTTTCACAGCCGAGGCCTGACTAACTCGCAAAAGGAAGCTGCTGCTCAAAGCGCCGCCGCCTCCTGCCTCCACGCTTGCGGCGAATTGCATCCGCCAGAAGATCTTCCTCCCGGACACGCTCTGCCGCCTCCTTCTGTCGCATCACCCGCTCACAGAAAGACGCCACCGCACGTCAAGCTCTTCCGTCACCCGCCATAGCTTTCACCTCGGCCGGCAGCGAAAGATCCTGCCCTATCACAGAGCGCAGTTGTGCGCGCTCTGCATCCCACTCCTGACAATCCGTTAGGGTATGCATCGCCGTAGTCTCCGCTGCCCCACAATGGTGGCACTGCATTGTCCTCTCCCTTCCCGCAACCTTGCACAGATATCTCCCAAAGCAACCATGGTCCGAGAGAATCTGCGCAAGACGGAAAGTGAAAAGACCCTGCCTCCTGGTGACCCACTACTGCAACACTGGTTGCACTGCTGCCACCGTCCATCTAACTGCCACAGGACGCTCAAGCTGTTCCTGCCACCGGCGTTACATGGACTCCTTTGCCCGTGCTCTCCAGCGCTCCACCTGCTCAGGCATAGGGCGCCCACCAGCCATCCGCACCTGTGCCTCACGATCGTACACCGTGGCCAACACCACCGCTTCCAACTCCCACGGTTGAGTACCTTCCAAAGCGCATGCCGCATTAAATGAGATGGTACGGTATGCCCGTATAAGCCTAACCGCCACCACACGTTGAGGTCTCTGTAGCATGGCCCTGTTCTCCCTGCCAAGAGAGTTCACCCACACCGAAGCACCATGCAGAGCCATGGATCTGACCACCCCTGCATACAACCTCCGCACCAAGACGCTAGGTCCCCCCAGATTAGGTAACAGTCCTGCCAACGCTCCCGCAGTCGCCACCAGCTTCGGCGACAAACGCTGGAAGTGTTCCCAGAAGTTCCACCTACCATCCAGCACAAGCCCCAGGTACTTCATGTCGTCTGTCACCTCAAATCGAAAGTCAGTGATACACAGGTGTGTCCCAGACTGTCGTTTATTGCGAGGCCCATGAAACCAGAGTGCTTCGGTCTTTTATCCAAAACCACCCTGAGTCCAAGAGCCTCAATCCGCTTAACCACCTGCCCAACCCCGACCGTACCTAAAATCAGTGCCTCATGGTACGTCCGCGTACGCGCTGTAACCAGCGTGTCATCGGCGTAGCAAGTCACGTCGAGACCTCGCAGTAAGGCACCTCGCAGCACCCAGTCATAGCTGATGTTCCACAGATGGGACCTCTCGCTTCACTAGACGCCCCTGTTGATCCTGGTACACCATAAAGCGGCTACATGAGTAATCAGCCAAAACACGCTGTAGATACCAAGGAACCCTATGATGGCGCAACGCCTCTTGAATACAACTCGGTGGTAGAGTGTTGAAAGCGTTAGCGTTATCTAACGATACCGCCAACAACATCACCCCACGACCAACCGCCTCCTCCGAGAGCCCCTTCAGCCGCCTTACCCGAACTGGAACTCTGCCAGATTCGGGCCCACCGTAGACAGGTGCTCTAACAGCCGAGAGGCCAGGATACGTTCGAAAAGCTTGCCCCCCTCATCCAAAAGGACAATAGGCCTAAAAGACGAAGGAGCATCCTCCGAACGACCCTGATTCCTCAAGAGCATCAACCTACCTACCTTCCATCTGTCCGGAAACCGCCCACTTTCGAGACACGCGTCCAGAAGACAATATCGAAGACGCTCTTCAATCAGGTCCTCAACGATCGCCCAGACACGGCCAGCCACTTCATCCGGACCCGAAGCCGTATTCTTCCCACGCAGTTGCAGGAATGCAGTCCCCAATTCCCCGGCCGTAACTGGTGGCACCATCGTCCGAGAGACACCCCCATCGCGAGCTCGCTGAGCCATCCGTGGAGGTTAATGTTCACCCAGAGGCGGAAACAGGCCTGATACCAAGACCTCCAACACCTGCGGATCCAACGACTCTGTGACCGGCGGACCGTCACCACAGAGTTTACCACGCACTGCCTAATACGGGCGCCCCCAAGGGTCTCCGTCCAACTCAGCCGGCATCTCCTCCCTAGCACGCTCCTTGGCTCTGCAAATCGCAAGCTGCAGCGTCTTCTTAGCAACCCTATAAGCAACGCCTCCTTACGCTCAGTGAAGCCCTCACCCCGGATACGACGCCTTCGATGCCGCGTGACCGCCCGTTGAGCAGCCCGTAGATCCGCCAACTCTTGCGACCACTAATACACCACCTTCCTCGGTATGGCGCACTTGACACGAGGCATGACTGCATCACACGCAAATGCCATTGCATCAGCAAGCTGATGAGCCCGTTCGTCCACATCCAACGTCGGCACGGGACTAGAAAACCAGGCCTGGACAATCGCCGCTTCTACTAGCAACTAGCAGGCTCCTATCCATATCCAGCCTAGTTCGAGCCCGACAATCACTCTCCACCCAGAAACCCGAAGCTCAATGAACGGTGAGGCAAATGTCACGTCAAAAATCACGTCTCCCTGGGGTCGGCACATTGCCTTGGTTCAGAAGAACCACCCTAACTCCAGCAGCCCAGTCCTCCACTAGCTCCCCACGAGCATGAGTGTCGGGTGAACCCCAAGCTTGAGACTTAGCATTGAGGTCAACCAAGACGACGACCGAGTGTGGTGCCGATCGTAGCACGACCCCTAACCACAACAGATCCATGAACGGTTCGAACTCCGCTAATGTTCTATTGGGAGAGAAGTACACACTGACTAACACAATGCCGCCCCACTGAACAGCCACAAACCCTAGCCCACGCTATCTCAACACAGGCGGCGGAGAGACTAACTACGAGGAGAACACTATCGCCGCCAACCCGTTCTCGTCTCTAACCACCCAGGCGAAGAAGGAACAAAATAAGGCTCCGCAATTACTGCGACGCCAATCGACCACTCCTTAATGGATTGCAAAAGAAGATCCTGTGCCCCAGCACAGTGGTTTATGTTCGCCTGGAGAAACTTCACTACGGGCACACTTTCCATTTGCAATTTCCATAACCTTCTCCCCCTGCGTCGTACGTACCTATAGAAGCAGAAGCGTCGGCAGCTTGCTGTCTCCTCCTCGAAGGGCGCGAGCATAGTTTTGAACCCACGCTATGCTCCGATGGCCGCCCTTACTCCGCACAAACCGGACAACGTGACTATAACATTCGCAATCAAGTCCACGCTATGACGAGCCTTCGGCCATTAGCTCCGAGTATGTGACACCTTTATTCTTGGCATCGGGCTCCAACGTGAGCACAACCGCCAAAGAACGTGGCGGACGCAGCGGCGCCTTCTTCTTCGCTAGACCCGTCTTAGTCAGCTGCCCACCCCCAGACTGAATCGGACGCTGAGCACCCCCTAACTTATTCTTCCTCCCACGGGCCACCACAGTCCAGCTCCCTGAATAGGAGCTGACAAATTAAGCTGCGAAGCCGACAACGGCGCCATCGATGGGACCGGGACAGAATCCTCCCCGCTTTGCTTTTCTTTTTATTGGATCTCTTCTTCGTCTGGGCCGCCTGCGTTGGTATGACAAAACTCGTTGCCGACGTTGCAGCCGCATAAGAGCTCTCCCCACACCTGTCTGCTGCCAATGGAGGGCGAAGTCGTTCAACCGTTGGAAGCCGCTCCTCCAAGGCCTGCAACCTGGTCGAAACCAGCTGCCCCACCTGTAACATAACCTCAAAATATCGTAAAGCATCACGTTTCCAAGTTATAAGCTGTCAAAGATGTACTAGTAGCGCCACCAAATCTCTTTTTTAATTAAATTTAAATGCCTATAATAGAATTATTTTGTCCGTGCAGTTGTGGTAATAAATCATAGCTCGGCCTCAACCCAGCTAGAGCGGTGAGCATATTCGCTCAGGTGCAATGCCATTATCGATAAAAACAAAAGAGTCATCGAAGGCACGTACACGGCGAAGGTGCAGGTCCCTTATCTGGATAAACTAAAGATTATTGTATAGCGCTCTCCCCACCAACCTTCCGGTTACAAAGAGAGAGGCGCTGTTCCCTCCAGCACCTTGCAGTACCTTCGGGAACCTGTACAGTAGGTCTTACGAGTATGAACCCATTACTCATTCACGGCAAGTGCCGCGTGAATTGCTCCACTACCAGATTCACCAGACTGGTGCCGGAGCAGTAAAGTACGGCGAAGGTGCAGTATACAAAGGGTGGGTCAACGCTTATCGACAACAATAACGCGCATAACAAAAAAAGAGAAACTTTTTTTCCAAAACAATAGCTAGCCACTAAAATACATACTAAAAAACAACAAAAAATTCGCCCCTGGTTGTTATTGCGAAATGGTGTTTTTTTTTTAAAATGCTGCCTTTTGATCATTTTTTTATCGTCCATTAACTAGACATTTATTAAAAATAAAAGATTGTTATAATTTACTAAATCTAAATGTATAACAATGTATAATTATTAATTAACAATATAATCTTGGCAAATTATTACGTTTAAATAGGAGTGTTGCTGACTTCCCATTGTTGGTCGTTACGCTCTGGCCAATGGGAAGCCAGCCGAGTTAGTTGGTAGAAGTGGGGAGATTTCATTATCGGGGACAGTGGTTATGAAACCAATCTTATTTCGGAGTTACTGAAAAGAACATCGCTTGATATAAATTGTTTCGCAAAATCTGTAATATATACTTATTGTATACTGTCTGAGTAAGTTTCTTTAAATACATGAAAAAGGAACCTAATCTTGTTTAATTGGACGACTGAAGCCTACCTACCCACCTCTACGATACGAGGCGATTATATCTCAGAAGTGGAATCAAAAAAAGGCGCCTGCAAAACGTGTCAACCATGGACAAGGAAAAGAGGAATTATTGGAGATCCAAGTCTAAGAAGGCTACTACTTCTTGCCATCATACGACAGTAACAGCTGAGCCACGCAGTCGCAGCCAGTCCAGAGGTCGTACGCCCTCCCGATCCCCATGCGTGCGTCGCACAAGACGCCGGTGCCGGTCACGCTCAAGACAATCAAGACGTTCGAGGTCTACTTCAAGGCGACCGGAGTCACGTGAGCATTTAAGATGTAGTAACTCAAAAGATCGTAGAAATTCTTACGTATCAAGATCACGTTCCAGGTCAAATGAATCTCGTTCATCAATTAATAATAATGTACCTAATCCTAGTTTTAACGATAATGATATTCAAAGTATGTTCTTCAAAAAATTTCTCGATGTCATGAGTAATATGAAATCTAATAGTGACAGTGACAAGTTTCCGGTTTTAAATGTCGTGCCAGAGTTTGATCCTTTAAATAAAGAACAGACGGTAGATTCATGGATTCATAAGGTTGACGAGTGTGCCCAAATTTATGGTTGGAACGATCGACAGGTAGTCCACTATGCTATGCCTAAGCTAAGTGGTATAGCGAAAACATGGCATCAAGGCTTACCGTCCTTGCTTCATTCCTGGGCCGATTGGAAGGTAAAACTGCGTGAATCATTCCCAACACGGGAAAATTACGCAGAGTTATTATTTGAAATGCTAAATAAACGCGTTCGGTTCGGAGAATCTCTAGACCTGTATTATTATTCTAAAATGAATCTTTTAAATCGTTGCGAGATATCAGGTAAACGTGCAGTAGACTGTCTGCTAGCTGGCATAGATGATCGTAACGTAAGAGTTAGTGGTCAAAGCGCAGAATTTACAGAACCTGAACAAGTACTTAAATTTTTAAAATCAATCAAAATAGGAAATGATAGAACCACTAGTGATATGGCTAGGGTTAGAGATAGGGAAAAACGAATTGTACATCAAACCCAAAGTAATGATAAAATTGGTAACTTTGCTCAAAAACCAAGTGCTAATATGACATGTTATAATTGCAAAGAAAGAGGGCATCCGTTTTTCCGGTGCCCAAAGCCAAAGATGCATTGCTCAAATTGTAAATTGTTAGGTCATTTAATAGCCGATTGTCCAAGGTTAAAACAGGGTTCAATAAATACTACCGATAATAGTAAAAGCGTTTTAAAAGTAGAAAATGGATATGATACCAGTAAAAAGTATAAGATTCCGATTAAAATAAATGACAAATTATCTAGTTGTATTCTCGACTTAGGTAGTGAAGGGACCCTGATACGTGCTAGCGAGGCAAAGCGGTTGCAATTAAAATGGCAGGAAGTTAGTGGTCCACTGTTGAAAGGGATTGCTAACGTTGCTTGTCTCCCTGTTGGATTACTATATGCATCGATTGAGGTTCAAGGTATTAGGGAACATAACGTACATGTCCTGGTCGTTGAGGACCACATCATACCATGCCCTCTTTTGCTAGGCCACACGTTTACAGAGCGACCTACAATTAAAATCGTCAAAACTGACACTGACGTAATTTTTCAGAAGTTAGAACCATATCAAATGATAAAATGTACCCTTGTTTGTGCTTGTGATATTACTTTAGCCGCCTTCGAAATCAAAATGGTTCCCGTAACATGCTCAAACAAATTCACAGGTACTATTTACGTTCACGGTAGTGTAAGATATATCGTCAATCACCAACATTACTTATTACCTGGAGAATACACATTAAACGAGGGCTCAGGAGCTGTTCTTATCCAAAATTTAAGTGGTCGTCCTTTTATAATTAAGGAGCGAGACCTAATTACTAGAAGCTATTCGGTACACAGTATGAATATTGATTATACAGAAACTTTTCTAGACGATTTTGATGACGGTATAAAATGTGGGAGCACTTTAACTTCGAATCAAAAATTAACATTAAAAACTTTAATCGATAAATACAAAAATTGTTTTTCCACTGGCTTGAAGGATTTAGGTTTCACTACAGAGACTGAAATGACCATAGAGTTAGTTGATGCGGAACCAGTAGTTTATCGTCCATATCGATTGTCGTATGCTGAACGTCAGCAAGTTAAAGATATGATCCAAGACATGTTGGACGGCAATATTATTAGGGAGTCTGTTTCGCCTTATGCTAGCCCGATAGTGTTAGTTAACAAAAAGTCGGGAGAGAAGAGGTTATGTGTTGATTATCGTGCACTTAATCGTAAGACGAAACGGGAGCATTATCCTTTGCCGAGAATAGAGGACCAACTTGATAGGCTTTCTGGTAGTAATTTGTTTGTTACTCTCGATTTAGCCTCAGGTTATTACCAAATCCCTATTTCAGAGCAATCTCGTGAGTTAACCGCATTTGTTACCCCAGATGGCCAGTATGAATATAACAGAATGCCCTTTGGACTCGTCAATGCGCCATCTGTGTTAAAATCAGTTAAAATCAGTTAAAATCAGTTTTATTTCTGCAAATAGGCCCCAGGAGGCGCTTTTACACGTCCCAATATTTAAACCTACCACTGCTTCGGGACAAGTCTGGGCTAGTGCCGAGAAGAAGCAGCGCAAGAAACTCGGTCACTATTGTCAGCCTCTTTTTAAATAAATTTTTACAAGGTAAGGTAATTTTTACAAGGTTTAAGCAAGTACGAGCTGGGACAACTTAATGCCATACATTTCTATCATTTAAATAATCATTAACAGTGTAATAGCCCTTTTTCATTAAAATAACTTTAACATACGATTTAAGTTTATGTACAGGGAGTTCAGCAATATCCTTTGGTAATTTGTTGAAAATACGGATACAATTTCCCATAAACGATTTTCCTACTTTTCGCAGTCTGAAGCCTGGAACGGCAAGTTTATCTTTATTTCTAGTATTGAAATTGTGTACGTTACTTTTCTTAAGAAATAAATGTATGTTCTTACGAACGTAAACAATATTCTCGAGAATGTATTGAGAAGACACTGTAAGTATATTAATCTCTTTGAAGAGCTCTTTCAGCGAGTCACGGGGTCGAAGGCCGTAAATAGCCCGTACAGCACGTTTTTGTAATATAAAAATTGACTCAATATCTGCCGCTGAGCCCCACAACAGAATTCCGTATGACATTATGCTATGAAAGTAGCTAAAATATACTAATCTTGCCGTTCCAACATCAGTCAACTGCCTTATCTTTCTCACAGCATAAGCAGCAGAACTAAGTCTTCCAGACAGCCCCCTAATATGAGCACCCCATTGCAAATGAGAGTCTACAGTTATACCCAAAAAGGTAGTAAAATCTACAGAGTTTAGTGGTTCATCTTTAACAATTATATTAGGGGCAGCTAACCTTACGTTTGGCATCGTAAATTTAACACATTTTGTTTTATTTGCATTCAGTAAGAGATTATTTGTTGTAAACCAATGCAATAATTTAGAGAGGGTATTGTTAACATCGTCAAATGAAGATTTGCCCCTCTTGGTTTTAAAAATCATGGATGTATCATCTGCAAACAATACCATCTCACAAAGATTATGTAAGTAACAGGGAAGGTCATTTATATAAACTAAAAATAGCAGGGGTCCTAATACTGATCCCTGTGGGACACCCATAACAAGGGCCGACCCTGAAGACTCAGCTCCATTTATGCAAACCTTTTGTATTCTGCCTTTAAGGTAAGAACTTATTAGATCCAAGGAATCATTCGATGCACCATAATGTTTAAGTTTTTTAAGTAATATTTCATGGTCTACACAATCGAAGGCCTTTGAAAGGTCACAAAATACACCTAAGGCATCTAGCTTACTCTCCCAAGCCTTAAACACATGTTGTAGGAGAGCAACTCCAGCATCGGTAGTATTTCTACCTTTTCTGAAGCCATATTGGTTGCTATTTAATAATTTATTTACACTAAAGTGAGATAAAAGCTGATTAAACATTATTTTCTCGAAAATTTTACTTAGCCCTGGCAATATAGATATAGGTCGAAAATTAGAGGGGTCACATTTTTCGCCAGACTTAAACAAAGGAATGATTTTGCTAAACTTCATTAAAGTTGGAAACTGTCTATCATCAATACATTTGTTAAAAATAATAGCGAGTTGAGGGGCTAATGAACTTATGATTGTATTGATAATATTGACAGAAATTCCCCAAAGATCCTCTGTTTTTTTCATATTAAATTCTCTAAAAGTTTTTGTAATTATATCAGGGTTTATATGTCTAAAATTAAATGAAGAATTGCACTCTTCGACAACAGACTTGAGAAGGGATTCAGCTAGATCAGCAGAAGAAGCTAGCCCTTCAGTAGTAGAGGGAGCTATATTCGAAAAAAATGTCTCAAATGTGTTTGCAACCTCCGTGTTCGTGTTTATTAGCTTATCCCCTAACTTGAGAGAGTAAGTAGGATTATTTGGTTTTACTCTACATGTCTCTTTATTAATAATATTCCAAGTGGTTTTTGCCTTATTTTTGGAAGCCGAAATTAAATTATAAAGATATATTGACTTCGCTTTGGCACATACTAATTTAAATAATTTAGAGTATTTTTTAACATGTTCTATAATATGTGGGTTTTGAGAATCTGCCTTTAAACTATATAAATCATATAATGTTTTTCTGCTTTTATAAATACCAGGTGTAGCCCATTCATTAAACTTACACTTCTGTTTGTTTATTTTTACTTTTTTCTGTTTAAAATGTTTATCAAATTCCTTTTTAACTAAACCAAAAAGATTCTCATATAATTCATCAACATTCTGATCATTAGGCTTTAGCAAATTCACACCCTCTTTAATTTTTTCCTTAAACTTTTCTATTTTGTTAAAAGTGAATTGCCTATACACAGAATCTACTTTGTTAGAGACATAATGGTGCTCGAACGATGCTTCTTGTCCGCTGTGGTCCGAAATAAGACAATTTAAAATCGTTTTTTTTAACACTTTACCATCACAAAAAATATTATCTAAGCAAGTAGCTGACGTGGGCGTCACCCTGGTGGGTTCATTAAAAAGATTAATTAGATTATAAGACTTAAAGAGATTAAGAAATCGGGTGGACAACTGCGTTTCTTCTAATATATTAACGTTGAAATCCCCACATACCACTACTTTCTTATTCGATTTTGAGAGCTTTTTCAGAGCCTCATCCATAACAGATTCAAAAACGTGGTAATTAGCTTTGGGGGGGCTATACACGCTAATTATGATATATTGTTCCAGCTCAGCACACGCTAGTTCAATAGTTCGTTCAACCGTGAGCGACACAATGTCTTTGCGTTCTTTACATTTTAATTCATTTTTAACAAGAATAAGTGACCCCCCTCTTGGTGCAGACTCCCTTATGAGCGAACTAGCGACTTTATAATTTTCAATGTTTAACATTAGTTGGTGTTTTTTAATCCAATGTTCTGTAAGGCATATGACATGAACGTTATAATCTTGAAGAAATAACCCTAAACCTAACTCTTTGCCGGCCAGGCCTTGTATGTTTTGATGAACAATATTGAAATACATATCAGGCCTAGCTTTTGTCTTTCCTCTCAGTTTAAAGCCTCAGAGGTTGTCAATGGCACAATATTTAAATTAGTACAAGTACTAACATGTTCATAAATTATACTTTTGCTATTTTTAGCAAGACAGTTAATATTAATATTATATGCTAACAAAGTAGCAATTTGTTTTTTTATTTTATGAGGCAGGTGTACAGAGCCGCCTGTCAAAATAAAACTATTGTTAATAAATTTATTTGTGTCAAAAAACACAAACTTGTCACTATGTCTTTGACATAGGTTATATAATAAAGAGGTGTTCCAACGTACTATGAATAAAATAATTCAAAAATCCTCCGTTAGCAGCTACGCGATCATATACATGGATGATATACTTATTCCGGCTAGCTCTTATGAGGAAGGTTTAATTCGTCTAGAAGAAGTGCTGAAATTACTCGTTCAGAATGGATTAACTTTAAAATTAGCTAAGTGTAACTTTTTCTTTGATTGTATCGATTATTTAGGGTTCGAAGTTAGTGCGGAAGGTATTAGACCTGGTGCTGCTAAAACCAAAGCTATTACCGACTTCACTCCGCCATGTAACGTTCATGAGGTTAGGAGATTTTTAGGTCTTGCGAGTTTCTTCAGAAGATTCGTCAGAGGATTTGCTGAAATAGCACGACCATTGACGGTACTTCTTAAGAAAGACATTCCATGGTGTTGGGGTAGCGAACAATCGGAAGCCTTTAATAAATTAAAACTGCTTTTAGTAGAGAGACCGGTACTAGCAATCTATGATCCAACACACGAAACTCAACTTCATACAGACGCTAGCAAAGTAGGTCTTGCAGGAATTCTTTTGCAGAAAGACCCTGCCGGTATGTTGCGTCCTGTTGCCTACTATAGTAGACAAACAACTCCCGAGGAACAAAAGTTTCATTCATATGAGCTTGAGACTCTCGCTGTTATATCTTCTCTGAACAAATTTCGAGTCTATCTTCTAGGGATCAAATTTAAGATTCTTACTGACTGTAATGCCCTGCGCACAACATTGACAAAGCGGGATCTAATTCCACGGATCGCACGTTGGTGGTTACAGTTTCTCGAATATGACTGCGACATAGAATATAGATCGGGCGAAGGGATGGCTCATGTTGATGCTTTAAGCCGATGCCCCGTATTAGATGAGAATGACCCAAGCCATTTATTGGACATACTTACCGTTGGTACTGACGACTGGTTAACGACATATCAGCAATCTGACGATGATGTAAAACGCATTGCTGACATACTTAATGATCCTCGCAGTAAGGAAACTACCGAAATATTTAAAAATTACAAATTAGTAAATGGTCGTGTTTATAGAGTGCTTGATGATTTAAGTATTCGATGGTTGGTTCCTAGAGGTGCTAGATGGCAATTATTAAAATCTAACCATGATGACATAGGCCATTTTGGCTACGACAAGACTTTAGGGCGCATTAAATCTAATTATTGGTTCCCCAAAATGAGGCGCTTTATTAAAAAGTACGTTGCTGCATGTGTAGAATGTGCTCATCATAAGTTGCCAAGTGGCAAAAAAGCAGGTGAACTACACCCTATTCCGAAGGTTAATATTCCGTTCGACACAATACACGCAGACCACTTAGGACCATTCATCAAGACTAAACGAGGTAACGCTTACATCTTAGTAATTGTTGATGCATTTACCAAGTTTGTTAACCTAACAGCTGTGCGTAACACAAAGTCCGTGACAAGCATCAAAGTCTTTCGTGATCATTTTAGTTACTTTGGGACCCCAAATCGCCTTATTACTGATCAAGGGACTAGTTTCACCAGTTTAGCATTTAAAAGTTTTATTGGCTCAACCGGAATAAAACACATTTTAAACGCCGTATCAACACCCCGAGCAAACGGTCAGGTGGAGCGGTACAACCGCACTATCCTGGCCGCACTCGGGGCAATGAATCATGATAAGCCCAATGGCATCTGGGACGAGCACTTGCCCGATATTCAGTTAGGAATAAATACAACTATCCACTCGACCACGAAAAAGACCCCAACCGAGCTTCTTTTCGGAAGGACGGTTACTAATCCTTCTCAAAGTATATTTAGCGAAGTAATCACGGAGACGGCGTCTGCAAACCCGGCATCGCTTACGGAAATAAGATCAAAAGCTAGTGAATTAATCGAAGAGCAACAGGCTAAAGATAAAATCGCTTACGATAAACATCGGAAGAAAAATTTAGTATTTAAGGAGGGTGATTTAGTTAGAGTTATACGCGCCACCACGGGAATCGAAGGACAATCAAAAAAACTAGAACCCAAGTGTAAAGGGCCATATCGCATTAAAAAGGTACTCCCAAACGACAGGTATGTAGTAGAAGATACACCAATTACGCAAAAAGGTAAACGTTACGAGGCTATCGTCGCGGTAGACAAAATCTTCCCCTGGCTCTCCATTAGGCATTCGGTATCAGCCGATGAAGCGACGTCTGATGATGACAAAACTAAACATGACTCCGATTCCTCATAAAAAAAAAAAATTACCTCTGAATATATCTTGACACTGTCACGATTAGATAGGTACCCATATTTGAATCCCAAACAAACACAATATTTGTATGAATGTTGTATGTGAATCTTATTATGTTTATTTATTTTTATTTTTATTTATGTTACGAGTAAATTGTTAGTCATCCCGTTTTCTTTATATGATTGGGATTGAATGTAATTTCAATAATGTTAACAGCCTATGTGTCAGCAATGGATTCTTAACAATGTATCTGTTAATAATGCTACATATTGGAGTAAATGAATTGTTATCTTAGTTAGCGTCATGAACTAACATAACAATACTGATATAACCAACTGCCGGTAACGGTCAGCGTCATGGACCGGGCACAAAAAAAAAAAGATGTACCTAATTGAAAGCTAATGATATTTTGCACACTAGTTAAGGTAATGAACTAGTCGGTGGTTACTTAAAATGATTTATTTATAATGTGTAACTCATCTTGATTAATGTTTTTTTTAATGTGTATGAAATTGTTAGTTATGTAAATGTTACCTTAATTTTAATAAAAACTCGGGTGTTGTGAATGTTTTGATACATTAATGAAAAATTGTCAACTGAATCCGAATATGTTACATTTATTTCCGCTTTGATTACGCTACTTAACTTTAGTATACTTAAATATTTAAATGTATCAAAATAATTCATTAATTATTTCCCTACAAATTAAGCTTAGTTTAGTTAAGTTTAAGAAAATTTTAGAAACTTAGCAGATTAACGAAAAGTATATGTATATATTTATTGGTTATTGAATAAGGTACACTGAAATTGTTTTCTTAATAAACTTTATCACCTAACGAAGGGACTCGTTAAATGACGGATGGCCGAGCTGTTATAATTTACTAAATCTAAATGTATAACAATGTATAATTATTAATTAACAATATAATCTTGGCAAATTATTACGTTTAAATAGGAGTGTTGCTGACTTCCCATTGTTGGTCGTTACGCTCTGGCCAATGGGAAGCCAGCCGAGTTAGTTGGTAGAAGTGGGGAGATTTCATTATCGGGGACAGTGGTTATGAAACCAATCTTATTTCGGAGTTACTGAAAAGAACATCGCTTGATATAAATTGTTTCGCAAAATCTGTAATATATACTTATTGTATACTGTCTGAGTAAGTTTCTTTAAATACATGAAAAAGGAACCTAATCTTGTTTAATTGGACGACTGAAGCCTACCTACCCACCTCTACGATACGAGGCGATTATAAGATAAACATAAAATGCAAAAATGTTTATTTCATACAAACACATTTCCCAGTACAAAATATAAATGCTAATGCTTTGTAAATTATAAGGTTGTAAGATAAATGCTGTCAAAATAAATTCACAATGGTTATTAGTAATAATAACTTATTACATAGCCTTTATATTTAAGGGTAAAGAGAACAGTCAAGTTAGTATTTTATCTTAGTAAGTAAAGGTTATGTCAGACACATAATACAGAAACAAATTATTTTAAAAAAATATTACAATAACAATTATAATAATTACAAAACTATCTATTAACAGTTTAAGGTTTAGGTATTTTATGTTACAGTTGCAAATGGTAACATACTTCACACTGGTTGCGCAGAAGTCAAGTGAAGGTTTTTTTTTTAATATAAAAAAATGTGATTTCTTTTCGAATAGATGAAAACTTACTTAGAATACACATACAAAAAAAAACTTTCTCTAAAAATACCTCTAAAAATCAATGGGAGGACTTTGTTTTCGATGATGTATTTATTTTATTCTTCTACATCGCTCATAAATAAAGTCTAAAAACCTAGCTGGTGGTTGTGGTGTAGTATTTTGATGGCGGGCCCAGGTTATGTACCATATGTATAATGCACATGACATGGGCGCAACATCCAAGCGTCCGATTTCCCACTAAGCAGCTACAATAATATCGGATTATTTTGTTCCGGCCTTGTCAATTAAAATATAGACGAAATAAACTCTCCTATTTTGGTGCCTCGATTGTATTCTCCCTCTTAAAAGCCACGGATCAGTTGCCAAAATATTATATGTTATCAGATTAACACCTACATGCGTTTTTTCGTATACTTCTATAATAAAAGATCCATCCTGTTTGACGTGCTCACTGTAGTAGCTACGTGCTTGTTCCACTTGGTATGGACCGAGTGAAATAATTATAAGTTCTTCATGGGTGAGAACTGGAAAATAGCCAAACCCTTCACTAACGTCTATTGGACGGAAAAATGCCCTTATGTTATTAAAATTATTTGTTGTTATAAGATTTGATAAGTTATTGGGAGCATCGTGTTTTAAATATATTTCATTTATTATTTCACTTGCCATTTCACTATCTGTCAACCGGACACCGTAAGCGTTAATAAGCGCACAGGCAATACGCACCTCGTCGTACAGGTGCGGTGCCGCAATATTGCTGCTTTGGGATCTTAATTGTCTGAATTGGTTTTTCAGTCTGCAATTTATTGTTTCTACAACCCAGCGACGAAGTGTAACTTTTCGCGAATGGTTTGCTTGCTGTGTCGATAGCTGTCTTTCGTTTTCTTCTTTTGTTGCCGGCATGAACGCTTGGTATCCTTTTTCATTTAGTTTCTCTATGACATCTCTAAAACCTCTGTCAAGTATGAATACATCATCTTTTTTTTAAAAACCAGTGAAATGAATTTTCTCCATCTTCCTGAATTAATTCGAACATAATATCTGAATCTGATTTATTAGCAGGGTACGGTCCAAATGCTTCAATAATATAACCGTCAGTAGAAACAATTAAAAACACTTTTAATAAATGTCGGTATTTATGGGAACTGTAAGTTTTCCGTTGGAATTTATAATTACTGCTCTTCTGTATATAAAAATAAGTTCCGTCACATATGCAGATAACTCTATTTACACTGGGATCAGAACTGCCATATTTATAAATTCCTTTCAGAAAGATCTGATCGGTATTCATGAGCTCTTCCTGACGCATAAATGTGATTAAAGCCAAGATGTTTTGGTATAAATTCAGCCTTAAATATGTTTCTTACTTTTCTCATTATATTTCCGAAGTTTTGTAGCGTCATTCTAAATAATACAGAAAGCCTCTCGTTGGAATCTCCTGTATGAATTTTACATAATACTGTAGCCAATACGGTGTTCGGTTTTCTAAAACTTTGCGATATCGCAGGTGTTTCTTCTAATATGGTCAAAAAGTTTTCTTTACTATATCCAATATAAAAATGGAATACCACATCATCTATTGAGCTTAATCTTTCAAAGTTCAAATGCTTATTTTTTTTACCTTGTAGCAGTTTCAGCATTGTCGACATTTGCACACTATTAAATGTATCCATCGTATGTCTACAGTAGAATGCTAAGTCGTTTATTTTCAAAAGCGAAAATGAAGAGATAAATCTAAATAAGAAAACACTCTCCATTCAAAATCATACCAAATGCACATAAACAACAAAATTAATTATGTACAAGTTGAAACTAACCTGTCTTATATCCGAGAACAAATGACGGGAGTATTCAGCAATATACGGAGAAGTACTCAGGTATTCATCGGTCAACTGGTAGGACCGTATAGGAGCGCGAAATCTTCTCCGTGGTCCGCGAACAGTACTCACTCCACAAAAGTAACATTGTCTGTGGACTGCACCGCCACTTTCAACGATCTCACTCATTTTTCAACAAAAAACAACAACAAAATAATACAAACTTAATAACAAAACTTAACAGCAAAACTTAACAAGGGAGTAGGTATTATGAAACAGGAGCAAAGAACGCGTGCGCACGATGAGACACAAAGTGGCAAACCAAAACGACGAACGATCGCCAGGCTGTGAGAATTTCGTACGATGACCCAACACTACCTATCCTTGTCGCTCGCGTGCAATTATGTATATTGCCGTCGCGCTCACACGATGGCCGGGCAAGGCACTTGTGTCCACATATTTGTACAGATCGCGTCACGTAAAAAGAACGCTGGTGGTCAAGCTGCGCATTAGATTGTTTTAATCTTTATATATAAAAATTACGTGTCACATGTTTGTCCGCGATGGACTCCTAAACTACTTAACCGATTTTAATCAAATTTTGCACAACGTGGGCAATTTGATCCCACTTGAAAGATAGGATAGCTTACATCTCAATTTAAAGTCACAATATTATTTTATTGCAAATTATGTTTCTTGACTCATAAAGACTTGGTAATAATGACATTTAAGACGTCAAAATCAAATTAAATTATTCTGAGGCGATATCACAATTATCTGTTAGCTCCAAACTATTCTAACAGATGGCGTTATCTATTGACTGGGTCGAGTAAGTATTCAATAGATGGCGCTATGTAGTATATAATACAAACGGTTCAGCAGGCGATACGAAGTTCGCGGGGTCAGCTATACTATATATATTATTCTTAGGCGATACGAAGATCGCAGAGTCAGCTAGTTATTTTATATTCCATATAATATATTTTTTAATGTATAAGTCAATATTCGAAACCACGAGCGATTCTCGTTCAAGAATAAAACAGTTAATAGCCCTAGTACTTTCGTGCGCGAGTTTACCCATGCGCAAACACATCCCCTCCGCTTACTTCCAGCGTTCTTTTTACATGACGCGACCTATGGTTTTGGCTTATTGACAATTAATGACATGTGTTTTTTAAATTCTGCTTGAATACCTACGTTTTTTATTCTCCTCTCCTACGTTTTCAGTTTCTTTATTAATACGCTAAGATTGTGTTGGTAATTTGTTTACTATTTTTAGAATTCGGACAGTTAGTATGATCTCTGAGATAGTTTTCTAGGTCCACAAACCTTTTTTTCTACAAATTTAAAATTACTTTTGAATATTATCTCACATAAGCTTGAGTAATCTCAAGCTGAAATGATGATGAACTGTCACCTCAAACGTAATGAAATAGAGTGACGTATCTTTAACAAAATTATATCAAAATTAGGTGTGGCACTACATAACTGTTTACTGCAAAATATATTTTATTTATTAAAATTGACTGTTACGGATTAAATATTTTGATTCCATAGTAGCCGCCTAACCAAAAATTGTGCGCAAGAAAACATATTTTTTCTTGAAAATGCGCAAAGTTCCATTGGAAATCTCTTCGGTTCAATAATAACCAACACCTTGTAGTTATGGTAAAAAATGTGTCAAAAATAGAACTTTGCGCAAAAAAGAAACAAACTTAACTGTTTGATTCAACGCAATAAAACCCATACTATCATATAAATTTGGCCAGTAATACATAATATACTAAACGTGAGGGGTCATAAAAAATATATAAGAATGGCCATACCAAAGATCATATAAAGAAATAGATATGAAATGGGGGCGTGGCGCGTGCGAACTCGATATGGGCAAACAGAACTATTGCTTAGTTGTACTTCACCCGCGCCGACGCAACGATCTCCACATTTAATTAAAATGCCGAGAACTAAAGATGAAGTCACGTACCATATGTTAATATTACAATTTCATCATTTATTTGCATATATATCCAATAAACGAAATATTTAATGAAAACATCCATGTAACGATAATTGTATCGGCACAATATACATAGTCAGGTCATAAGTTCTGTCACACAATAAAAGGTTTAGAATTTAGAATGGTGGCCACAAAAAAGTTTTAAAAAGTTCTTCCGCGATCATGGCGCTTGCAGCAGTGCCGAAATATTGGAAAAAAACAAGGTACATGGTAGAAATCTCGAAATAACTAACTCTTACGATAGTGACCATGAAAGTTTAAAACAGTATACAATTATACAAATATTACGCGCCAATTCAGATTTTCGACTGACTGAAAATGGCCCAGTTCAAGAAATCACTAAGTCTATTTTTATGATTTTCGATCTGGTAACACAGAAGTACGTAGTTTTTTTTCTCTATGGACTGGCATTGATGTTTTTTTTCTTAATAATCCCTTACCATGTATTTTGTGATTTACTTTAACACTAAGTCCATCGCTTCCTGTTCAAGAAATCACTATGTCCTAATATCCCTTAGTCCCATAAGCTCAATTTAAGAAATCCCTGAGTCCATTTTTTTTTTATAAGTCCGTGCAACACTAATTTTTCATGTCAAACGTTAACGGTTTTTCAATAATGGTTTTTGCGAAATTTGTTTAAAAACCAAGTGAAAATTAAACAATGAGTGCAAAGGACGATAAATTGCTACAGTAAGTTAATTTGTGGTCTATTAACTGATATATATTATCGATAAGTTATCTTACGTCCATTGATATAATAACTTATTTTTAGAGCAATGGAAGAGGCAGGTTTGTTTGATTCTGGCGATGGTGATTCTTCAGGAAGTGATTGGACACCAATTATGTTATCGGATAAGAGGAAAAAGAAAAATGTATTATATCAAAATTAAAAGACACCTTCTTGGTAGGTTTTACGTGGGCACTTGTATGTACCTATAATTTATTCTGCATTATATTATTTTTTTATGGTTTTACAGTTTAGAGGAAGAAGAAACTCCGCATTATATTGCTCAAGACGATGATTCGGATCAAACTTCCTGTGGCAGTAACATCGAAACATATTGCACCGAGGCTATAAATGCCGTAGTTCAGAATCATTTAACTTCTAGGTATGTATCAGCTGCATTGTTTGCAAAATTATATTTATTTTAAAGTGTATTGTTTTGGTGCTGCTAACTGCTGCCGCGGTGGCTATTTAAATTGCATACTTAATTTGGGTTTGTGTTAAAATATTAATTTAACTAACACTAAAGAAATTAAATATTACAGCTTGCATAATTCGGGTTGCGGTGAGCTTCATTCTCCTACGATTTTGGCGAAATCTAAAAAAGATACCTTAACATCGAACTTTATACCTGCTTTATTTGATAAAAACAAAGCTACAGAACTAATAAATAAAGTCAATCTAGAACCAGAAAAAGACAAATTACTTAATTTCGAACCTAGAGAATTAGAAGACGTCATATTGCATATACATTTTATGAATAGCCAGAGGATTTCTACGAAAGCTCGTCTGGCTGTGCATAGAGGGGTGTTGGTTCCAACACTCATGTACGGAAGTGAAAGTTGGGTATGGCAGAAAAAGCATGAAAGTAGAATACGAGTAAATGCAGTAGAAATGAGAGCGCTAAGAAGTATGTTAGGAGTGAAATTGAGTGACAGGATAACAAATAGTGTGATAAGAGTACGTTGTGGTGTGAAAGAAGATATTGTCACACGGATTGAGAAAGGGATGCTTAGATGGTTTGGGCATGTAGAGAGGATGAATGAGTGAAGAATGACTGGACAGATCTATAAGACGAGTGTGAAACGAGCGAAAGATGTATGCCAGGATCGTAGTAAGTGGAAGGCCTTGGTCTCTGCCTACCCCGTTGGGAAGGAGGCGTGATAATATGTATGTATGTAGAAGACGTCATAGAGACTGCAGACTTTGAAATTGGATCATTGGGTGAAGTTAACCAGGATTCTAAAAATGATAGACTACTAGTAAACTTTGAAACTGGGCTATTAGAAAATATTTCAGAGCCTGTAAACGTTGAAACATTGTATAAAACTAATCACGGACCTGAAAAACGTAAAATTATTAATCTAGAGACAGGGTTGCTGGAAGAAATTCTTGCTTCTGCTTCTGAAATTGATGATAATGTGGTAGAAAAAAGAGGTAAGAAAAGAAAATCGAAGCCTGGAACCTGGAAAAAAAATATAATCAAAAAGAAAAATTAAAAAAAATATGTAATGCCTGATTTACCTGATTGTAGGTGTGAATGTAAAAGAAAAATAAATAAACGTGAAGCTAAAAATATTTATGATAAATTCATCTCTTTGCAAAGTCACACAGAGCAGAATATCTATCTTCAAGGTTGTCTATACGAGTCTGTGCCCCATAGATTCCGCCTAAGATATAAAAACGATTCACAAAAAGCTAGAACCCGAAGGGTATTCAAGTATTATGTAACCAAAAAAAATGAAACGGTAGAATTGTGTCAAAGGGCGTTTCTCAATATTCACGGAATCAATAGAGATAGATTTCAAGTCAAAGTACAGCACCCAGAAAAAGATATTCAAGACGGGAAAAGTAGGCACACCAATCATCTTCCCGCCAGAGAGTCACACTATTCAAGGAGTTGTAATAAGTTTAAAAAATATTTAGATAGCAACATGACAATCACAGAATTACATCGAAAATATTTGATTAAGAATCCTGATAATAAGATAACTTATGAGAAGTTTCGACAGAAATTAAATACAGATTTTAATATTTTATTTGGGCAACCAAGGAAAGACATTTGTAGATCATGCGAAAAGAACAAAGTGCTAATTGAAGCTGCAGAGGCTAATAATAAATGTCAAGAAAAAATAAACTTAGCACGTGCTCAGGAACTTCATTTAAGAAAAGCAGAAGTATTTTCAAAACGATTGTCAAAAACTGAAAAGGAGAAGAATGGACATAAATTATCTCTATGTTTTGACTATGAAAAAAATTTGCCACTACCCGTAACAAATATTGGCGATGAACATTACCTCCGCCTATTATGGCTACATAATTTTGGTGTGCATAATTTACGCGAAAACATTGCAACAATGTATTTATACACAGAACAGTATGCGTTAAAAGGGCCTAATGAAGTGATTTCAGCTTTAGATGATTACATCAAAAATAATAAAAAACCTTTAGCTTTAGCCAAAACAAGAATAGATATTTGTTCACATTTCTGGACCAGCTATGTGCTAATGCAATTTTCCAAAAAAAATCGTTTACTATCCTGTGCCCGGACATTCGATGATGCCGATAGATCGTGATTTTGCTTAATAGAAAGAAAACGATTGAAAAGCGATAAAATATATACAACCTAATATATTACGTAAACCTAATCAAGGCCAGCAAACGAGACCCATTTGGTATCGTATTTTTGGAGAAAAACTTATTGAGTGAACAGGGTGAAGAGAGGACTGTAAAGTTAAAAGATTTCAAAAGAATGCACGATAATAAAATTAAAACTTCTATACCTGGCA
Organism: Anania crocealis; assembly: GCA_949315895.1. Lineage (NCBI taxonomy): Eukaryota > Metazoa > Arthropoda > Insecta > Lepidoptera > Crambidae > Anania > Anania crocealis. The sequence goes on from OX438880.1 coordinate 5,018,352, forward strand.
TATCGACTAGTCGACAAGTCTTGTTTAGAAGAAATGATCGACCAGTATTTTCTGATTCCATGACCACTCAATGTTTAAAGCCAATATATTTATACCGTACTGGGGTTTCGAGATTGATTAGGGATGAACCTGATAATTGCTATGAGGGTCCATTGAAGTTAAAACCAGCTAAAGTAGCTGATATCAAAAGGCTGCTACAGTTTATGAGGGTTTTTCAAAATAGATGTACATGTGACGAAACAGGAATTATTATTTTAACAGGTAACTTTTTGATCAAATTATGATGTGAGTGGATTAAGTATATACCAAATTGCAATAAAACTACAGTTTTATTAATACTTATTTCACAAATAGCGAAATAATTCAATTTTATTGTCAGGGTATGGTGGAAAACAATCCGGTGCGTCACGAAAGAAATCATGAAATAAATAAATAATGGTATTTAAAATGTAACAAAATTTTTATTCAAATAAAACAGACATTAAAACCTTTTTCAATTGGTATTCACAAACAACAAAAACTTAAAAATTTACGTCGATAAATCAAAATTATATTGAGATCGTCACGATAGGAACATTTTCACCTTACAAAATTATTGCTAAAACTACTTCTGTGAAAGTTAACTTTTACAAAAACAATAAGAGTAATAAATTACAATAAAACAATATTATATAAATGCACACTATGTTTCAAAAGAGGTTTATTATTCATTTAAACCGTTTTATTTCGGGATAATAAAGTGGGACAGTGACTAGATGGAAATGTATGTGACTATCTGGAAAACATTAGGATTGGTGTATATTATCTTATAATTATATTTAATTCTATAGTGGAAAGGACCAATAATGTGAAACACGTCGACGCGACAATTTACAAACAATTTTATTAAAGCACCCACAGTCATACTCTATAAATAACTCTGTTGTTCTGCTTTGGTCAAATAGGTAAGTATTATAATTTTCATAAAAAAATCTGTTCATCATGAGGACTGTAACTGTTTCAAATTATTGTACTTTATAAATATTTTCAATCAACCCTATTTATTAAACTCAGTCTTCAAAGAAATGTAAATTAAGCATATTATAATAATCATCATTTTAAGAAATACTATCACATAAAAAATACAATAGGGAATATGCACGTTTCACATATAAATAGTATGCCAATAATAAAGTAATATTGCAGGAGTTATACTCTGTCTACAATTATTACAGGTTCTTATATGTATTTTATAATTATGATATACATTATTTTTACATATATGTATATCATAATTATAAGAAGCTGTGGGGTTTTTCTAAAAAAATGTTCCATAGAAAATAGTGCCGTATTGTGACATTATCGTACTACAAAATGTAGAAACAAAATTAATGATATATCTGTTATTAGTGTTTTTATGCACATGTTGTAATAGGGAACATTTTCACATTTTAGGTAATTAAGCTTAAAAATACAATAATCTCACTATATCTTATAAAATATTTTAGCTATTACTGAGATTTCTTAAAATTATTTGAAAACTTAAAACATTTTTTTACATTTATTATATCATAGCTATCTTTGTATATTACTTTTACTTTCCGAACATATAGCAAAACCAGCATTTTTATATGTATACATATTCCCTATCTATGACTACTCTTTGTATTCTAAATATTCTTCTAATGCAGATCATTGTATAATTCTTCTAATGCAGATCATTGTATCAATAGTTCCTAAGTAAATGACTGATTAATACAATATAAAAGATATAAATATGTATACCATATAGTGTATCAATAAATATTAGTACATGAAAGGCTGATTAAGAGTAGTTTTTGAACTTTTCAAAGTGATTATTTAGGTAAAGCAATAATGTTTAAGTTCTTTAATGCTGATCTCATTGTCCATTTTCGAGAGTTTTAAGTACATAATGTGAATGTTGTTACGACTGCAGTTACATTAAAAGCTGATCGAAATAAGATGTTTGAATCATTTTATATTTCAAATTTAATATTTCACAGTTAATTTAACATAGGCTTTTCATGATTCATGTTCATTACTAGGTGTCCATATGTGGTTCTTGTTTATTACTGGTTGTCCATATCAGGTTCTTGTTTATTACTAGGTGTCCATAATTAGATTTTTGTTGTCCATAACTGGTAAAAAAAAATTAAGTTTTTATTTGTTAATAATATTAAAACCAATTAAAGTGCACTACATTAAATAAAGCAGAAAAATTGAATAAATATAGGACTTCCAATTTTCACTACGTTTTGTGTTAAAACTTTCACGGGTATAAGTGAATTTTCTGAAAAACCAATTTTTTTTTCTTAAAGTGTCCATCACTGGGGTATTTACCTTAAAATGTTATATTATATTGATAAGGTTTTAAATTTTGTTACTAGACAGGCTACAAGTAAGTATAAAGCCCATTCATTTCAGAAAAGGGAGATCAATCATACTTATATTTGACGCGATACATTTTGTTTTCATGCAAAAATAAAAATAATGCGTAAGTAATATTTTATTTTCAAGCTATTGACCTTAAAATGTTATATTATATTGATAAGGTTTTTAATTTTGTTACTAGACAGGCTACAAGTAAGTATAAAGCCCATTCATTTCAGAAAAGGGAGATCAATCATACTTATATTTGACGCGATACATTTTGTTTTCATGCAAAAATAAAGATATGCGTAAGTAATATTTTATTTTCAAGCTATTGTTATAATGAGCTATTATTAAGAGCAGTCTCACTGTTTTGAACGAATCACTAAGATTTTGGACTCCTAAAAGACTATCTTATGAAACTTCTAGAAAATATTTAATAACTGCAAAATATAGGCCAATCTTTGATGTTGACGTTTAATAAAACACAATTGCTAAAATTAATTTGCTTTATTGTCAGTGCCACATCTCCCACAACCATTACTGAAAACTTACCGCAGACTTAATTTCAAAGTCCTGTATCTATTAATAATACTAATATAATAAGCCTAAAAAAATGTAGCAATCATTGGACACATGTTTTTGTTGTCATTTAATAAAACAGATTTTACAATTTCATTACCATTAATGAGAAAAAAAAAATATGTGCAAATTTTTAAGATTTGCGCCTTTCTTTTATCGTGATTTGTGGTTTAATACATAGTAAAACCTAAAAAAATATTAATTCTTAAAAAAAGAAAAAGATCCATCCCACTCAGAGTTTTGAGATATTCAAATTTTAAACTTGGATCAGGATTCTTCCTGGGTTTTGAAGTTAAAGTTGCCATTTTTTAATTTAGTTTAAAGAAAATCTAATCTGCTAACATTTATTACATTGTAAGTTAGTATATGTTTTATATTATTCGAGATATTGAGAAAATAAAGAAATGGATTGTTTTCAATAAAATGTGCGTTCTATGCATTGGGGTACAAAATTATACAACATTAAGGATACAATTTTTAAAAAGGTCCAGTTAGCCACGAAAACCAGTTTTAATCATCTTATTTATTTTTATTTTTATTAATGTATAGAAATCTTTAAAATTAATAAAGAAAATCTGTTAAACGAATACAATAATTGTAGTTTTTTGCCTTTTTGCCTCGTGGTTTCATTCTCGTCCAATTTTAGGATTGCTGGCAGTCCTGGAACCCCAAATTCCTGGTTTTTGCCGCAGTTTATCAGCAACAGGGATCTGGTCTCCTTTGACCTCAAAGGTACAGGTACCTGCCCCATGAGTAAGAAGCATACCTATGGCTGGGGCCCACAGCGAATCTCATGCCCAAGCGAAAATCACCACAGTCATAAGTATGATATCTACTCATGTTATTTGTGTAAGAACGTACTATGTAACACACACTTTCTAATATTAAAATTTATGGGGTTGGGATTATACTAATCGATTCTTAATTTCTTAAATAAATAAGAATATAAATAAAATCATAAGTCTTTTATTATTCAGGGAACATAAAAGCAAAAAACTTTTGAAGAAACTGTGACACATATTAAATTAAAAAAATCAAAGTATAAACTCTCTGCAAATTAAGTTACAAAACTATTATATCAAAACTTTACTTAAGCACTAAGTCACTACTTTAAAAATAACTAAAGTATTGTTAGAGTTTGTTTATTAAAAGTAAATTCATTCATTCATTCATTCATTCATATCTTCATCAATCTCAAAATCACACGTACCTCCATAACCATCAACATCATCTACTAAATGTATATTACCCCTTATGTAGTGATTTGTAAAAGTCTAAACAGTCTTTTGTTATTAAATTAAACATTGATTTAAGATCATCTAGCTTTGCTTGTGGCTTTAATTTTTTTTCTCAATGTTAAAAAACTAAGGAGTTTTTTACTTGTTCTGTAGGTCTCTTTATGTAATAAATTTCTTAAATTTTATTCACTGTCATGCCTATTTTTAAATATTGACAATCGTTATTCTGTGCTCGTCGGTAGTGAGATTCGTATTTCGGTAATGAATTGATAATTTGTTTTATAAAATCTACATCATCCTCAGCAATTCGTTTTGGTCCACCTTTGTGTCCCCTATAGTCTTTGATTATTCCTTTACGGTATTTTTTTTAGACATTCATCAACTTTTTTTGGAGTCACTTGAAAAGTATTCATAAACATATTGCGACAAACTTGTACTTTTCCTATTGTATAGATTCTACTGAATACTTTTGGTTTGTGTTTATTAGATTTCGTAGTTTTATTACTTAAGTAGGATCTAGATTTTGGTTTCTCGGTTACACTGTTTACTATAAATAGTAGTTGAGCTTCATAAGATTCAAGCGATACATATTTTTCGAATTCCTGTTTAAGTACCTCCTTTTCAATAACATTGGAACACTGTTTTTTACATTCACATGTATACTCCTTGAAAACTTTTGACTCAACATATTTATTTTTAGAGAAGTAAGGTAAGTTTGCATATTTTCTTTCCTTTCGTTGAGCTATAGTATGAACTTCGTGGTTACGCTTTCGTCCTTTTTTAGGTCGGCCACCAGAAGCATCCGCACTATTCGATTGTACCTCTATAGAACTCTCGTTTGTCTCTTCGAAATTATTACTCACGTCTGAGGTATCATTATTTGACTCACCTTCTTTTGCTACATTTTTTATTATTCTCCATATTTGATTGCATTTCCGTGTGATCATGAATCACAGCAACAGTTTTGACTCTGCGACGATGGTTAACATTTTCATTATCGGTAGTGTTATCTTCGCTATTTCTTCAACTTCTTTAAAATTTTTACTTTTTTCAATTTCTTTTAAAAGGATCAATATAACCAATCTCATTTGCTTTTGGCGAGAATATTTCTCCGTTTAACGTTTGAAATAGTTCTAATGTGCTTGGAGACATGAGGGGAATAGGTGACGACATTTCAGATCTACCTAAAAACAAGACATGATATATAGTTGTTATTATATATATATATATATATATATGTAGGATCGGGGACTTCAACTGAAACACTGATTTCTTCCGTAAATTATTATATTTCAGTAATTTTACACGGAGCCACATGAATCGGTTCCAAGTCGTGCCGCCATTCTCCCCTACTCTTCCCTCTCGCTCACTCACATACATCTCTCATTCACTCAGTGTTGCACTCCTACATTCGGTCATCCTGATACTATGTCTGGCCTCAGACATTCCTTCCACACACTTTTCATAACAATATACTCTAACAGCACCCTCATTCACAACCATTAAACAATTTAGCCCAATTTAGATCTTTTACACACACTTCACACATAAAATTCCACAAGCATACTGCACGACACATTAAGTGTTACATTTACATACTTACATTACTTACAGCATTAAGTTATGAAAATACACAAACATACTTTAAATATTTTCACAGGTTGCAAGTATCTTCTTGTTATTACCTTCTAAATTACAAAGTCTTACTGTACAAAATAATAATATATCTGAAATGTTACTTTTACTTTTACAAAATAAAGAACCCTAATCTAATTATCTAGTCTTTTTCTTCTTTAACAACATTAACAACATCTTGTCTAAATTAACCTATAGATATTTTATTCGAAATTATACACACAGCTTAGATACAAAACAATGCCAGTTAAGTAAAGGTTAATTTCTGCAAGTACATCATTGCTTACATTTGACACAATAGGTATGGTCTTTATAAAATATAAGTACATTATTAGTTGGTAGTAGTGGTAGTAAACAAAATAGAATGGTACAGCAGTAATGATGACAGTGTTTCATTCATACAAACCTTTCATTAATTCACTTGCTTACCTGATCCCTTACTCCTCATTTGGTATCGGCCACCTCTTCATTTGGTCAGCCGAGCTAGATGTTTTGTTAGGTCCCTCTGTGTTTATGTTCACCTTTTCTACATCATAGCGATCCTTGCGCTTCACTTTGGTAACTTGGTAGGGTTCCAAGAACTTAGACTTTAGTTTCAAACCAGTCCCAAACTGAGTCCTTTTAATCGCCACCAGATCTCCAATATTATACTTAGAGCTTGGTTTTCTATTTTTATCATAAGTCTTTTTGTTTTCTTCTTGAACCTTGAGAACTTGTTGTTTTGCTCTAACCCTTAGCTCTTCTCTATCCTTGTTACATTCATCTAACTCTTCCTGTTTCAATATTTCTATAATTTGTAAATCTTCTTTTAACCTCATATGGATGCCAATCATAAGTTGAAATGAAGAGGTATCTATACTTCTCTGGTAGGTACTGTTCAAGGCCCGCTGCAACCGACTTACATGTCTGTACCACATTGACGGGTTCTCTATGCATAGCTTCGTCAATGCTGACAGGATTGTCCGATGCAGTCTCTCGAGTTGACCATTTCCTCTAGGTACCCCTGTGGTTATAGTGATGTGGTGAATATTTGCCTCTTGGCAAAATTCACGAAATTCACCACTCGTAAATGCAGTTCCACGGTCAGTAATAATCCTTGCTGGATTTCCGAAATTCTGTTGATGTATTTTTATTTTATCTATAGTCTCTTTACTGGTGGTGCTTTTCACATGAAATATCCATGTGAATTTGGTAAACGCGTCCACAATGGTCAATATGTAATTATATAATTTCCGCGTCTCTGTTAACGGGCCAACGTGGTCCATGTGGAGCGTATGTAACACCTTCCTTGTCGATTGGATTCAGGTAGCCTTCTTGCTTACCAGCTTTCCTAGTTGCAAGTATACATGGTATACATGAAACAGCAAAGTTTTGCAGCTTCTGCTCCAAGTCCTTTATGTAATAATCTTTCACAATCAATTCCTTCATTTTTCTTATCGAAAAATGACCATTGCTATGTACCTGTTTGATGATCTCGTTTTCCATGGATCTTGGTATAACTAGCAGCTTCTGCTCTCCCTTGTAAAGTAGTCCATTGTCAATACAATAATCTAGATAAGAGCCATTAAGCAACACTTCAGATATTGCCTTTAGCCCTTCATCATTCTGTTGAGCTAATCTTATTTGATCATGTAAATTCTTGGCCACGATTGTCATACAGGGACTCCTACTAAGTGCATCTGCATGCTTCATCTTTGATCCTGGCCAATGTTCAACTTTATAATCAAATTGGTCCAAAAACAATACCCAGCGGGCCACTTTCGGTGTCAAATCCTTTTTCCTTAGGGTTGATTCAAACGCTTGACAGTCTGTAACAATCTTGAAGTAAAAACCATACAAATAGACACGAAACCTCTTCACACCCTCTATTATAGCCAATGCTTCTAATTCATAGCTACAATATTTGGATTCTGTCTCACTAGTTCTTTTGCTCATGCAATATACTGGATGCCATCAGTAGTAAATGAATAGGGAAGTCTAGCTCACGCTGCTGTATTCCAACGCTCGCCAGCTCGCTGCGGCGCTGCGGGCCTTTGAAATACAGCAGCGTGATCTACACCTCCTAATTTATGGGTAAAAAGGATTGACTCGTATATGTTTAAATCATTTTGTAAAAACCCTTGGTTCGCAACAGTCACTTTGAAGTCGAATACGAAATTTCTAAAACAGAAAGAATCACTAGAATTAAAACGTATTTTTCCTGCTCTATTGAATGAACAAAAGCGTCATGGAAACTTACTACCAAACACTATACGCAGCATTGTTTTTGGTTCATCAAATTGTGGGAAACCTAACTTAGTAATAACTCTGTTATTACATCGGAATGGTCTGTGCTTTCGAAACCTTTATGTTTATTCAAAATCTTTATATCAACCGAAGTTCATATTTCTAGAAAGAGTAATGGATATGGTTGCAGACACAACTTGTAACAAGTATTCCGATAACAGTGAAATTTTAAGCCCGCATGAAGCATTACCAGACTCTATAATTATATTTGATGATGATGCCTGTGAAAATCAGAACAATATACGAGATTATTTCGCTATGGGACGTCATAAGAATATTGACTGCTTTTATATTAATCAAACTTACACCAAAATACCTAAACAACTAGTAAGAGACAATGCTAACCTTATAATATTGTTTAAGCAAGACGATATAAACCTTAAACACGTTTATGATGAACACGTAGTAACTGACATGACTTGGTCTCAGTTTCGCGAAGTGTGCTCAACTGTTTGGAATAAACCTTTCAATTATGTCGTCATCAACAAGGAGTTGCTGCTAGCTGCCAGGTTATTAACGAATCAGTTTTATTAGTGAAGTCGAAGAGACTGGAACCCTTAACAATGGAACGAAATCTTTAAGAACAAATTATAAAATCAGAATCAGCTGTAAAAAGAAAGGTAGAAATGCTAAAAGATTCAAAAAACACAAATGATATGGCTCTAGAAACAATATTTAAACCTATTGTTAGTCCACTAAAACTTTTAGGGTCTGTTTCACAATCATTAAGTAAAGGTTTAAGTAGTTACTCAACGACTTAATTACATAGAGGTTAAATCCTTTCGTTAACTTTCTTTGCGTTTCACAATCATCCAATCAGTAAATTAAAGTGAAGATTATATTTTATAATGAATACTTACAAGTTACGTTTCGTTTCAAGGTAAGAATAATTTATGTGTTTCTATAAAGTATAGTAATCACAGAATTATCATTAAAAATATTTTTTGTTATAATTATAAGTAATAAAAATAATAAATTCGTACAAAAAACGTTTACACTGTAATGTAATTGAAACATTTCACTTTTTCCAAAATCAATGTTTCTGTAAGAATGGAACGCATCGAGGTTTCAACCAAATGTCTATGACAAGTCAACGTCAGCTTGTCAGTAAATGACAAATGTCAAATTTGCCGTCGTTTGGTACTTTTCGTGTGGTGATTTTGTTTGCATTGAATTTATCATTACGAACATTGTGTTATTTTATAATGACTGCAAAAATGACCATTTAAATAATAGAATAATTTGTTGTTGATGAAAATTTGGAAATGACGTATTTGAGGTTATCTTTTCTTAAATTTACTTGTCAAGTAAAAGGCTACTTGGCAGTGCATCCGGTGATTAACTTAACGAGCAGGTAAAGTGGTGATTAGCCCTACTCAGGGATTGTGAAACGTAAAAAATAGTTTACTGAGCAGATAGGGTCGAAGTAGCTTACCCAGAACTTTACTCAGCGATTGTGAAACAGGCCCTTAACAAATAAAACTGATGGTAAACGCCATATAGGAGAAGAAATTAAGCAAACCCAATCACCGAAAAGAACTAGGCATGCCAAAAGTGAGTCGTCAAATGCTTCTACTGAAGATTTAAATTACTTAAAGGACGTTGTTCACGATCAAGAATATTCAGATAATGTCGAAGATAATTCAGATTATGATGTCTGTAAAACACCTAACAAAACCCTCACTACATCACCCTCTGAGGATCATGATGTCCATGAGAACTCATTTAAATCTCTTCAGTGATCACCGAGTATTCCCAATGATTCTTTATCATGGTCCATGTCATCTGAAATAATGAAAAATATACCTTATGGTGTTAGAAATGTGAAAGGAAAACTTTTGCTCGGCAATACACGTGTTCATGACGATGATCACATTCTGAAAATTGGAAACCGTAGTTTGAAAAAAACTCCAGGTTTAAAAGAACTGTTATATAAAAAAATACCAAATTTAGATATTATTACAGACGAAGACTTACAAAATTATAAATTAATACTTATGGATACGAATGCGCACAAACGTAGTTGCGATTCATCCAAACCAATAAACAGTAACAAAGGATTTAAATATATGCACGTGATCAAGCCATTGTTTAAGTACTCTAGAAGTCATACGAGCAGTTTAGAAAGTCTCAGAAATCCGAAATCAGAAATCAGAAATATTAATTTGCTTTTAACATGGTTTTTCAAGATATTTACAATTGGTATGTCCACATGTTTGACTTAGTTAGCCATGCAAATATTAAACTAGAAAATGAATTATATAAAAAATAATATTAAATATACAATGTCAAAAGGATTACAATTATAGAGCATATTTTACCACAAATTCTATTAATTACATGTCAGGAAATAGTTAATAAAATAATGAATACAATTAATTATTTGTCATCAAAATATTCCTGAATTGAGTAGTAACATTTATTCAGAAGCCAGGCATGCAGCTGCTTTTGAAACAACACTAAAGGCAATAGTTTAAAAAATTCAGGCAACTTATTATATATTTTAATAGCCATGCAATACGGGCTTCGTTTAAATAATTGCAGTCTTATGCTAGGATACATTATTCTATTGTGATGTCTTACTGGCTTATTTTTATTTTGACCTCTTGTTACAAAATATTGAGGGTTTTGCCGTACAAATATACACATTTGCTTTATGTATAAGCAGGGTAATGGTAAAATTTTAAGTTTTTTGAATAGGGGTTTACAAGACTCCATGAAATGTACTCTGCAAATTGCCCTGATACATTTTTTTTGTGCCATGAAAACTTTTTTAATCTCAACTGAGTTACCCCACAACAACGTACCGTAGTTAAGTAGGGATGACACATAACCATGATATGCACATACAGCAGTTTCGATAGACGAAATATTACTTAATCTTCGTAGTGCGTAAACAAATTTATTAATTTTAATGCATAGCTTTTCTATATGTGTTTTCCAATTACAATACTTGTCTATGGTGAAGCCGAGAAAATTCACATCGGTTTTCATGTCAACTGTATTACTGCCATATTGGACCAATAAATCTAATGGTTGTGCCTTACAAGAAGAAAATTGTACACAACTTGTCTTTTCAATATTTATTTTAAGGTTGTTTGAATAGAGCCACTCTATCAGACTTCTTAGTGTTTCATTAATATCATCATTAAATTTATCTAGGTCATTACATTTTATCAACACTGTGGTATCGTCTGCAAACATAAAGCCTTTATGTTTCGTTACACTAGGCAGGTCATTGATGTACAATAAAAATAGTAGAGGTCCTAGCACACTACCCTGTGGCACTCCATAGTCATTCATTCGATAGTTAGATCTGAAAGTAGTTTGTTTAGATTCTAGTATGTTTGTTATTTCTGTACACTGCTGTCTATTCGAGAGATAACTTTTCAACCAATCGAAAGCATTACCTCTGATACCGTATCTATAAAGTTTTTCTAGAAGTCTCTTGTGTGGAACAAAATCGAACGCTTTACTCATGTCAAGAAACAAAGCAACGACCGGTATTCTATCATTAATACTTCCTGTTATTAGATGTATTAAATTGAAACAAGCCAAGGTTGTGGAGCTTCCTTTGCGAAAACCGTACTGGTTATCATTCAGAATATTATTCGCGGTAATAAAGCTATATATACGTTTGTGGATTATTTTCTCGTAAATTTTTGAAAAAATTGGAATTAGTGTTATTGGCCTATAATTGTTCATTTCATGTTTATCACCTTTCTTAAATAATGGTTTAACAATAGAGAACTTCAGGATATCGGGAAAGCAACCTTGTTCCATCGATAAGTTAATAACGTAGGCAAGGGGTCGGCATAGGTACCTAGCACAAAGCTTTATAGCACGAGTACTTATGTCGTCATGACCCACGGCATTAGTGTTTTTTAAGGAGTTAATAATGGATAGCACTTCGAATTCATTAGTAGGAATTAAGAATATTGATTTATTATTAAATGGAATGTCAATTAAATTAGAATTCAAATTATCATCTCTTGAGTTCGTCATATCTATAAAATAATTATTAAAAATTTCACATATTATATTAGGGTCATTATATGTTATGTCATTTTTATTTATTATGTCAATGTAATTATTTTCTGGTTCATTACTTAAATTATTATCATTTATAATACTCCATGTGGCTTTGCACTTATTAGAGGCATTATTTATAATTTTTAAATTTTCTAACTTTTGAGCTCTATGAATGCATTTTTTAAGGATTTTGTTGTATTTTTTATATTTATATTTTTTATCTATCCTTTGGATATTATTACTCCTACTATACTGAATATATAAACGACGTTTCCTTTTACACGCAAGTTTGATTCCCTTACTCAACCATTTCTGGTATCTGAATCTGGTACGGAATTTTACTAGAATTTTCGGAAAGCAAAGTTTGTTAAACAGTTGAAATAAAGTATGCAATTCATTAAAAGCATCGTTAGCACTGTCATTACTATAGATTTCGCTAAATGACAAAACAGATATACAGTCAATAAATTTATGAATATTTTCTTTGCTATAGTCCGTTTTCTGGATAGTGTATTCTTTTTTAATCAATTTTAATTTAAATGTTATTGTCTGAGCTGTTTCATGGTCGGACATACCAATAAGATGAATATCTAGTTTAACTTTACGAATATTGCTTACGATTAAGTCCAAGCATGCTCGTTTACGAGTTGCAGTATTTATGTGACATTGCAAGTTAAAATTTCTGAGAATAGTTGTGAAATATTTTGTTATATTATTGCTCTTTAATAAATCTATATTCCAGTCACCTGTCAAAATTATTTTGTGTTTAAATTTGTTTTTGAACAAATTGTGTAACAGCTCTTGAAGTTTTGTCAGAAACAAATACACATTAGAATCAGGAGTTCTGTAAATATTAATAATAACCAATTTATATAAAGGTATTTCTACACCACAACATTCAAAAGTCTTAGAAACTGATAGATCTTTACATATCGCTCATCCGGAGCGACAGTGACACAAATGCAAATTAGTTAACTTTACACCAGATCAAAATAAAGATTATTTCTTAGTTCGAAAGAAGATTCTGGAGCATCCTTACGGCTTATTTTAATTTTCAGAGTGTCTTATTATAGCTGGAACCCTTAGTTCATACATAGCCATATTTCTTTATTATAAACTAGTCCAAAAACGGTCAAAAATATTTTTTTTTGTTTCAATACTTACAATTGCGTCGTTGTTTCCCTCGATGAAGACAGTTTAAGAAATTAAGTCGTTTGAATCCTCAAATAAAATAACATTTTTTCAATCATAATCTGTTTTTATTATGTTAATACTAATTTTGAGATATCGGTGACATTATTATGTATCCAATAATAACCAACACACAATAATAACAATGGGCCTCTCACATTAAACTTAAGTTACATTTAAGAACTAATCAACATTTTGTAGACTAAGTACAGTCTTATCAGTTACTAATATGGCATGTTTAAATCACAGTCATTTACTACAATTATCTTAATATTAGATTGCCTTATACCTAATTAATTAAGTTTTATAAAGAAAATCAATTATGTAGTATATCTACTACTATAACAATTAAAACAAGCTTTCGTAAAATCCAGAATAACATCTAGGAACAATATTTTTTTCTAGCAAAATACGCAAATCTCGCTTTTTTTGATCTGAAATTGCTAGCTTTGAATTATAAGCTGACTCTAGGCAAATTTCTGCGGTTCCTAAATTAACGTCCGACCGTGTTTTCCTCACATTTTTTGTGGATTTTGTGCTTACTTGTTGCCATTCATCTGCGTAAGAGTACTTTATAGAGTAAGTGTCAATACTTTTTACAAATCGAATAGCTTTTATTTCTGTTATTTTTATCGGATCACCTTTCAGATCTTTGTTAATATTTAAACCAATATCCTCAAACAGCTTTTTTAAATCATAAAAATCGTCATAGTTTAGCTCGTGAACCACAAAAGCATTACCGGTTTTCTTGGCATTCCTCACAATTTGCACGTACTGGTGAGGACTATAAATAGGTCCAGACTTTTTGGCTCTTTTAATTGCCTTTTCAATCAGTGAGTGGGCGTTGTCGCCCTCATTCTGGGTGTGGCCACGAATTAAAAATTTGTGCGTGATTGATGCAATTGCAAGAGTTTCAACTGCATAGTAGTACATGCCAAGGAGAAACCTGAAGAAAAACATAATTATTATTATTAAGCTGAAGTAAAACATAATAATAAAATAAAATAAATAAGAACATAATGATATTTAACGAACCTATTCTTCTGCTGGCCACAACAATTATCAGAGTAAAATATAATATTGCAATTAGGATGACGTTCTGAAATTTCTTTGAGAAACTTTAGTACACAGGACCCAATTTCAATAGCTCCTCTATTACCAAGCCCTTCGTGCCAGAAATAACAACTTGTAGTATTGTCTTTTAATTCGGTGACCTAAAACAAAAAAAAATATTAAAACGTCATCAAAATTTTTTACTTTCATGACTTGAAAAATACTCACTGTAAAATTTAAGCAATTTAGCTTGGATTTATAAAAAAATGCCGAGCTATTCCCAGTTAGAACCGGCATGACTGCTTGTAAATCGTATATTGCTACGACTGTTTCAGCATCAGTTTTAGTTAATGCTATATCTCCGGCTTTCTCTTTTCTGCTTAATTCTTTTTGCCTAAGATGTTCTTTATAAGGTTCTTCTAATTTCAGTTTGTCTTGTCCAATAGCATTTTTGTACGATTCGCAGAGATCGCATTGATCCTTCTTAGGGACAAAAAAGGATACGTTAAATTCAGTGTTAAAAATTCTGCTATACATGTCATAGGATGCTACTGGCATTACTCCTCTATTTGATACGTAATTTCGATACAATTCCTTAATAGTTAGGCCACCGTCAATAAATTTACGGCTTGTGTTAGCCCGAGTGTAGTGACTCTCTATTCGGGGCACAAAATTAATGTGATCGCGAACTGACTGTACGATTTCCTGATCAACTTGATTATGATGAGAATGTTTGCCTCTCTTTTCTGTCGGAATCACACCTGTAGAACATTTTTGTCTCCCTTGCATTACTGTTCGAAGTACTCTTTCTGATATACCCAATGTGTTAGTAAAAAAAATTTTGCATGTCCGTTTGCTTTCTCCATTCACCGTGAAATGAAAAACACAGTTTTGGTTTCTTGTTTTAGCATTTCCTTCTTTCAGTCGGCGGTAAGGAACTTTTAATGTTGTTAAACACGAGTTTGTAAAATCACGTTGTCTCTGTAATGATCCCAAATCCCAATAATTTTTAAATATTTCCTCTCTTTGTTCTTCAGTTATTTTATCACGACATTTTTGCCTACATTTTTCTGGACAAGGCGGTTTAATTAATTTTTCGGCAATAGTTTTTCCATTTCTAGATACGTACTGCTTTCCTGAATTTTTTATCCAAGCCGATTCATTACGAACTCTTTTTTTACCTTTTTTAGCAAAAACTGTTTCTAAAGGTGACGCCAAAGCTTCTCTTGTATGTATCAAATCAGAATTAATGGGAGACTCATGAGTAGTCAAGTTAGTTACTGATGATGAGCTAGTAGAAGTACTGGATGAACTAGAGGAAGAATTAGATGAGCTAGAGGATGATGAGCTCGATGACCTCGAAATAACACGGTGGCGGCGCTTTACGGGTTTTTTTGGCACATATTCATCGCCACTATCATTTGGTGAAAAGTCTTTGCCTTCGCTGAGGTTTTCCTGGCTTTCAAGAAGACTGGGTGATAAATTACCGTTATTTTGAGGTGAAACGATGTGCCCAGTCGAAGTAGTTGCTAAAAAAATAGGCGACTGTGTAAATAAATCTGGTTCACGAAAAACCAACCCTGCAGATCAATGTGAACAATCATTAAACAGCTGACTTACGTTCATTACACCAATTCGTATCACTGTTTTGGGTAAAGTTGGTATCTTGTTTTTCTTCATCAAGTAATTCTAAAACATAGTCAACTAACGTTAGAATTTAAAAAGTGTTATAATAATAACACTAGCCATACGCCAAAGCCTTCACCATTTCCATTATAAACATAGAAAAAAATATAGATTTAAGTTTACAAAAAAATAATGTACAGTAAGCGCCAAAACTATCTAAGTAGATCAAAAACTAATTTGCATAATAACTGAACTTCTAAAGGAGATGACCGATTCTAGGCCTGAATGTTGATAAATGAAATTTACACCTCATCCTCGTGGGCAATGAGTCAAAACCATATTCATAAATAGAGATTTTTGTGTACACATGCAACATAACCTAAAATACTTTGGAGCACGTTTTTGTCTACTTGGGCATAGCTGATTGTTATAAAAATAGGGGTCATGAATCCTTTTTGAATGTTCTAATTTCTAGTCATACACACTCAGGCCAAAGTTTGTTTGGGAACCGAGTTTGTCCTTGGACAATAACATGAAATGTACATTTTCAAAATGAATTTAAAGGTTCAATTTTGTGTTCATTTCATTAATTTTTGGAACATTCTATTGTCAATGCAATTTTTTCAAACATTCTCATACCTAGCTTCTTTTGACGCTGACTTTACAAAGTAAGTATTATATTTACCATTTGGACTTTTAATCATTGGAGATGTTTTTGAATCAAGCGGCAAGCTGCCTCCAATGCTATTAGGCGCGGAACATTCATGCTGCTCACAAAGCTTTACCAACATACAAGCACGGCTTCCCATTTTTACAGCTAAAAATAAAAATAAATATGTTTTAATGCTTTATGTAAGATTTGTAAGAACGGATTTCAATAAGACATTACTGCAAAAAATGTATAACTTTTCGGGATAATGTAGACTTAATTATCACTTAAGTCCATAACAATACCAAATCCACGAAAGTGTTCGGTGCAACAGCGACGTAATTGTATTAAACGTCATTGTATCCTCAAAAGTGATATCGATTACAAGTGAAACAAAACTCTAACGACACAAAATACAAATGAGTCATTATTGCTCCGAATTTTAGAATAAAAATATGACACATTTACCTTTGCGTCTGTGTAGCTCCCTGACACGACCACTCTTTGAGGGGCGCCCCGCACAACTGACTTTTCGGTCGCCGTTGCTCCGCACTGTCGCGCCAAAATGGAATAATGCAACAAAGACTTTTTGCCCTCTATTGGACGGTTTTTGAACTTACAATTGAGGCGTTTTCACTGCCAACGCAGATGATTATGCCTAGTATTTTGGCATTAATAAGTCATTTTCGCGTATTTTTGCAAATGTGTCACTGTCGCTCCGGATGAGCGATATATTCATAATTTTAAAGTCGAAATCTTTATTTAATGATATCATAGAACCGCCTCTTTTTTTATTGCATCGAGAGAAATATGCCGCTACTTTATGATTCGGTAATTTTAGAAACACTTCATCACCACTTTGTATAAATGTTTCAGATAGGCATAGCACTTGTATGTCTAGCTTTTTATTTCTTAGTTCCTCTAGAATTACTTTAAAATAATCTATTTTACTGAGAAGGCCGGCTATATTTTGATGTAAAATTGTAAAGTTGTTATGATCGAAAAAAATCTAGGTTATCATTAGATTGTGTTCTTTGTGGTGATTTCTGTGAATCAATATCTGTTTCTTGCTTGTTTACTATTTTATCAGACGAATTAGAAATAGAAATCATCTTGACACTTCCATCACAAGATATATTGGATGAGCGTCTATTAATATTACGTTAGTTATTAGTACCGACATGCAGTTTCATGCCAACGTCTATAAAGTCACTTTTATATTTTATATAGTCTATTTCAATATTTATTTTAAATGTCAGTTTTTGCAAATATGATTTATAATTTTCGTAGTTCTTGTTATTAATATCAATGTATGTACAATTGTCATATTTCCTTATTAACATATAGAGCTCATTATTTAATCTGTTCACATTTAGATAACGATTTGTTTTTACATTTGTCACCAAAATTTTACAATTATTAAATTTACATAAAGTGTTGCATACATTATATAATAATAGATAAGGGTCTGTGTCATTAGATCCTACAGACAGGACTACTACATCATCCTTATTAATATTGTTAGACAAAACATCAAAACTCGATAGAATCTCGCTGCTTTGAGCTTGGGGCTTGATTAAACTAATAACATTATAAATATTGTTCCACTTTCCAGAACGTGACTCCAACAATTTCAACGCCAAACCACGTATTTGTTGATCTCCAAGTATATATATGTTTTTTTTAGATTTGATTTCTCCAGATAAATTTTCATTGCTTTCTGATTTATTAGAATCTGTTTGAGGTATATTTAAGCCTTCGAAACTTTGATTTCTAGTTAGCGAATGTCTTAAATCAGAGGTTTCCTTCCGCTTCTCACTAGAACATCGATTTGTAGTTGATGATAAACTGTAATCAGATATTTTCTTCCGTTTTTTACACGATTTTCTACTAGAACTAGACACCAGCTTAAGTCGATTTATGTTCACTTCTTTCTCAGCTAGTTTTCCTGTTAAGTAGGCATTTTCCGAGACAAGATTTTTGAAAAAAAACTAATTTAAACCCAAATCGTAAAAACAAAACACAAAAATAAATTGATCTAATTGTCCAAACTGAGATTTGAAGTAAGAGTTGTTAGATGATAGTCTCAGACATTCCACAGGCAGCACCGCTCGGCTAAACACTCATGTGCAAATGCGGTTGAAATTTGCCTATAGTATGGTCGTATGTCAGAGTTCAAATAGATTAATTCGTCAAGTATGACCCATTCACTTGACTTGGCTTGAGATTTTGCACTGCAACTAGATAACTGTTGGGTACTTTTAAAAAAAAATCTCAAAATCACTTAATGTTTATTATAATAATGTCTTGTTTTAAAATTTAATTATTTGTTTCACTTTGTTTAGCACTTTAATGTTATTTAGATAAGTTTGAAGAGAGTGTATTTTGTTTACACTATACATTCAGTCACCATACACTAATTGTTTTGTATCACGATGGATTGTTTATATTTAACCGGGATAACACTTTCACAACTTTATTTTGTCCTTTATAATATCTTAATGTTATTTTCACAGTAAATAGTATGTTTGTTGATTTTTAAATTGAGTAAAACACGGAGTCCGATCTTAACGTGACACACACACACACACATATCTCCCAAGAGGAGAAGGCATAGATATTCTTAAGGAAGTTAAGAAAAATACTGATTTGGTTTACTGGGATGATCCAAACGAGCTAGTGGAGAGATTAAAATTACTACTTGCATCATGGGCAGCTGGTAACACCGGGGTGTATAATGAAATTTATGCAATAATCGAAGAATTGCATGAAGCTGGAATCATAAAAGACATCAAATATATAAAGCTGCCATCAGGAAGATTGGACAGTATCATTAAACTACAGAAGCCGACAAGACGACAATGAATATTGATAAATTTGGTCATCACGTTCATAAACGTCTACTTTACACTTTCCAATATATTAGTAAAATCAGATACAGGCGATTTTGATTTGAAATGGTCAAGATTAAAAGGACTACAAACTTCTGAAAAAGAAGATGAAGATGTGAATAAAGAATACGTGGATAAATGTGTTCAGCAATTAAAAAATGAAATTAAAATAATTCAAAACAATATCAAGAAATACCTGAACAATTTAGAAAAGTTAACTACCACCAATATAAGTACATTATATTACACAAAAAAAGAAATTGATCTTATGATTTCGGCTAAACCTACGAAGGATGAGTAAACAAGATGTAGTTAATGAACTTCACAAAGCTGCAAGAAGAAATTTCTTTCGTCGGCATACGATCATTAAAGGATTAAATGACTTATGGCAAGCCGACCTTATAGATTTTCAAAAATATTCAACATAAATAATAAAGGATATAAATATATTCTGGTAGTAATTGATGCTTTGTCAAAATACGTTTGGGTTAGACCGTTGAAGACAAAATCTAAACAATGTGTTACGGATGAAATGCACGGTGTATTATCTAAATCTAAATGAAAGCCTAAAAATTTACAAACAGACCTAGGTACAGAGTTTTATAATGATTTATTTAAGCAGTTAATGAAAAGATATAACATTAATCATTATTCGACGTACTCTGTTAAAAAAGCCTCCATTGTAGAACGAGTAATAAGAACTATAAAAAGTCATCTCTACAAAGTGTTTAGTCTTTGCGGACGATATGAATGGTTCCAAAGTAATTTAGATTCCGTCGTGCATCACTACAACAATTCTTTACATCGCATTACCAAATCCTCGCCGGGGACTTTATTTTGGTAATTTGTGTCACGTAGAAATATACCATAAAGCTATAAGACTAACGCCATCTATGAGGGTTCATGATAGTTTAGCCAGTAACTACACCGTCTTACGATTACTATTGACATCTAATGCACTAAACATTCGACATTCGACTTTGTGAAACTAAATCTCAAGCAAAACAAACTAAAAAATATTGTCCTAGACCAAACCGAAAGATGGAGCCAGTTTGTCACAATTGTAAAAAATAAATCACGAGACAATCCTTAATATCATGTGCGTTGTGTGAAAATAATTTTCATAATGACTGTGGGAACATATCTGAAAAAAGATTCCTACTTATGACCAAAGACAACAAAAAAACATGGAAATGTGATAAATGCTACCTGACAAAAAAAAAAAATGACAACTTCTTAATAAATATATCCACATCAAATTCTTTCGAAACATTATCTGACAGCGAATACTCGGATACAATGTCGACCACGCAAAACAGTAGACTGAACGGCAGCTGCCCAGATCTTCAAAAATTAAATATTGAGGAAAAAATGGAAAAACTACAACAACAAAACAAAATACTAAAGGAAAAACTGTTAATTGCAGAAACGGAAATTGAAAATATATTAATAGAAAATAATAATTTAAAAGAACAACTTACAAAAAATGAAACAAAAAATAAATACCTCACACAAATATGTAATTCAAGCCAAAACAAAAATATAACCATAAGAAGAAAGCAAAAAGCATTGAACAAGACGATATTGAATTTTGAGCAAGACGGAAAGGAAATCGAGAAAAACCGGGAAATGTGTACAACGCCATCTAGAGAATATCGAGCAAATGAATATGACAATACGATATCGGACAACATGAACTCACAAACACAAAACCTCGGGAAGAATAGCAGCTCGCTCGGTGGTTCGCTAGATGGTGCCACTGATAATACAAAAAAAAACAACATTTACATAATCGGGGATCAGCAGGTATGCGGCCTAACAGAAGAACTAAGGAAATCGCGTTCAGGCAAATGGAACGAAAATTACAATGTTACGGGGATAGTTAAACCTTTTGCTTCCAGCTCCCAAGTATTATCTAGCTGTGAATATTTGTTTGACACTATGACTAAGGATGATGTACTGGTACTATCGGTAGGGTGTAATGATAAAAATCCCTGTACAATAATGTCTAACATATGTAATACATTATGTAAATTGAAAAAAGGAAAAATATTAATATAAAGTGTTAGACATAACTACTATCTGAATGTTATTAAATTAAACACACAAATTTATCAACTTATTAAGAATTATTATAATTGTAGCTTTATTGACATTGCGCGAATCTTGACTAATTACCAAAACATGACATCTATAAAAAAAAAAATAAGTTTTAAGATTAATGTAGAAATAAATTGTTTGAAATATGAAAATGACTATATAAATAATAGACTAAAATTAAGAAAAACTATGCCAACATTTGACTATGTAAAGAAGGGAAAATTGAATGTAACTGGTTCTTATGACATAAAAAAGGGGACGATACCATACTTTTTTCATACGATGAGTTTATCAAAACCCGGGGAAACCATTGAAAAAAAAAAACCATAGTTGTTTTCGCCCCCAAACAAATGAAAAATAATTTTGTTGTCATGCACCAAAACATTTAAGGACTGCTGTCTAAGAAGGAACTTATAGAAGTAACCTTAACTGAGCTTGACACTGACTTACATCCAGATGTACTGTGTTTCACGGAAACATTTATAAAAAATAGTAAGGAAAAAAATATTTGTTTACATAATTATGAACTGGCAGCACATTATAGTAGAAACAAAAATAGAGGAGGCTCTTGTATAATGGTAAAAAAAGGAACAAGACTATAAAAAATCAAGCATTTATGACGAGTATTCAATAAACTTTCACTTTGAATGCTGTTCTATTTTAATTCCTACGTGTAACGTTATAATAGTTTGCGTATATCGCAGTTCGACAGCTTCTAAAAAAAGACATTTTGATCTATTCCTAGATAAATTAGACCTATTATTAAACAAATACTTATCTAAGCACCCCAAATATAAAATAATTATAGCTGGAGACATAAATATAAATACTCTAATAAAAAATAATGTTACCAATAACCTCTATGACATACTATCTAATTACAACCTGGTGCAACATATAACGCAGCCAACAAGAGGAAAATCTTGTATTGACCATATTTTTAGTAATGTGAAAGATGCTACAGGCACCATTCATTCTTTATGGCTGTCCGACCACAACACAGCACAAATGCTGAGTTTTGAAATTAAATATAAACCCACAAAGCCAAAACAAATACACATATTAAAGAAGTGTTACTCTGACGAGAATATCCAAAAGTTTAGAAATTACCTTTCCAGTCTCGCTTTTATAGAGGTATATAATGAGGAAGATCTAAATGTAGCTTTTAATAGCTTTCATGACTGGTTCAGCTTACTTTACAAACTATGCTTTCCGCTCTGTAGGGTAACAATAAGCACACAAACAAATCAGCATTGGATCTCGAAAGGAATCAGAAAAAGCTGCGCTACAAATAGAGTCATTCGACTAAATCACTACAAAAAGAAAACATATTTTAAGTTTGGATCAGCGGTAGTAAACGCTGCTTCTGAGCCATGGGTTGCGGGTTCGATCCTCGCACAGTACAAATATTTGTGTGCATGAACATGTCTGTTTGTACTGGTCTGGGTGTTTTCTATATATTATAAGTATACATTTACAAAAAAAAAGTATATATGTAAGTTTATCGGTTGTCTAGTACCCCATACGACAGGGTACTTAATAGTAGCTTAATTTGGGACTAGATGGCTCTGTGTGGCCCAGTGAGGCATGACTTAAAATATTTATTTATATACAAGCAAAAAAAAATACCTAACTTATTCTAAACTACTAAAAAGATGTATATTACAAGCTAAAAAACAATCAAACAATAAGTACATATTAACAAACAAAAATATATGTAAAGCGAGTTGGAAAATAATAAAGGAAGAAACAAACACCACATCAACATCGAACAATTATATTGAATCTGTTATATACAACAACCAATTGGTTAGTAGCCCAAAAAAAATTGCAAATGCTTTCAATGAATATTTTATTAATTTGACTAATAATTCCAATGATAATTTAATTAATGACTCATCAAACGACATTTTAAGCAATTCAATTTATCTGACCCCTGTTGACGAACACTATGTAAGGAAAGTAATTAATTCCCTGAATAATACAAATTCTGAAGGATTTGATCAGATAAGTACAAAAATTCTCAAGTCATGTAAGGAACAAATAGCCCCCATTTTGGCATATCTGATAAATCTCTCCATGTCCTCGGGAACCTTTCCTGATAAGTTAAAGCTATCATTGGTCAAGCCGTTACATAAAAAAGACAATAAAACAACTATAGACAATTATAGACCAATCACACTAATATCCATCATATCAAAGATCTTTGAAAAAGTTCTACTTACTAAACTTACGCTGTTCTTTGAAAAATATGACATACTATACCAAGACCAATACGGATTTAAAAAAAAAAAAACATCCCATGCAATATTCAATTTAGTAAATGAAGTACTGAATAGACTTAATGAAAATAAATATGCAACAGCTGTCTTCCTCGACATGTCAAAAGCGTTTGATTTTTGCTCGCACAATCAGTTATTAAAAAAGCTGGAAAATTTTGGAATCAGAGGTCTGGCCTTAAGTTGGATAAAAAGCTATCTCAGCAGTAGAATGCAAGCTGTGGAAATAGTGAAACCTGATACAAAAAATTTAATACGAAGTTATCAGTCAGAGTTTAAAGAAAATAGATTTGGAGTACCCCAGGGGAGTGTATTAGGCCCTCTCCTCTTCCTTGTTTATATCAACAAACTGCCAAATTTGACAAATCACCGCTGCATCCTATTTGCTGACGATATTGCTATAATAGTGACTACTGTCAAAAATTCGACATTAAATGAACATATTAAGGACATAAACAATACGATTAATACAATAACTAATTGGCTTAAAGGTAACAATCTAAAAATAAACTTTGACAAAACTTACTATATAAATTTCAATAATGTAACTCATGAACAATTAAATATTAACTATCAGGGAAAACATATAAAAGAGACAAATGCGACTAAGTTTTTAGGTATAGAGATTGACCATAACTTAGACTGGAAACAACAAATTATAAAAATATGTAGTAAAATAAATAGGTTTGCATTCGCACTTTATAAACTAACTAAAGTTGCATCACAAAATACAGCCCTTACGGCATACTTTGCCTATGTGGAGTCAATCCTACGATATGGTCTCATCATATGGGGCAATAGCACGGACATCAAAAAGGTATTTCTTGCACAAAAAAAGTGCATCAGAGCAATCTGCGGTGCTCCACCAGACGAACCGTGTACCCCTCTGTTTAAATCATTAAACATCTTGCCGGTCCCATGCCTGTACATAAATGAAATAGCAAAGTTTTTAAAACAAAATCTACATTACTTCAAACAGGCACGTGATATTTATCCACGAAACACAAGGAATGGAAATAGGTTGGTGTCAGCATTTGTCCCAAAATGTTACATCAAATGTCCGTAGTTTAGTCGTCAAATTGAAAAAACATTTCGAAAAGATGTAAGTTTGTGTTTTTTTTCTATCAAGCCAAGTTTATCAAATCGTGTAACCGATAACGAATGTGACTAGACTAGATTCTTAAGTAAATTCATTTTTTATTTCAAACTTTAAAACGCTGTTTTCTAGTTCTCAGATGGGTTTCAAAAACTCAAAAACGCTGCCTCTTAGAACTACGCCGCCTTAACTGCATTCTTTTAACCATACTTTAACTACTCTGTATTTACTGTTCGAAAAATTTCCCACAGTAAGGAGAATGAGTATAAATTTAATACTATTAAGAACCAAAGAAACGTTTATTCGAAAAGTAGTCTTCCTGCTCGCCAGACTGAAGCGTCGAAGAAATTTTATCTAGTGACAAATTGTGCATTCGTTTTAAAATTCTTTGTCAAACGATTTAGCATTCAAATACGCTAGTTTTCCAGACTTGAACATATTGCAAATTGCTGCACCGTCTACGCGTCTGGGCAAATGTTTATTGTTATGCCTTTGCGTTTTTAGCGTACACGAGTTTTTTGTGTTGTAGTTATTAAGGCATAAAATTTAAATGTACATTTTATATTCACTGTTCTATTTAATAAGATAACACAGGACTAATGGCCTGCGCAGACGGAGGATTTTTGTCTGCGGACTTTTTTGTCCGCTATAATAGATCGCTTACTACTGTACCGAGTAACGCAAACGACGGATTAAAAGTACCGCGTATAAAAAGTCCCCCGAACTACCGAGGATATGCAGAGAGCGGACCGGACAAAAGTACTGGGGAGTCCCCGAAAGAAATACTACTCGTGTGACTAGGCGAAGCAACGCACATAGCGGACATTAGTCCGCGTTGTGCGCTCGAGAATGACGTACGTATGCACGAAGATAAACTAGAAAATGATCGCACCCAGTGTGCGTTGAGTTCGCGGTAAATTCGCGACGGACTTTTTATTCGCGGAGCGTACTTTTCTCTTCCTTCTTCTCCGCCGCCGCGCCGCAGAGAAAAGTCCCTCGTCTGCGCAGGCCATAAATCTTATGATCATGGGTACCGGCATAATCACCACGTTTGTATAATGCGGGTTGGTGATAAATGATGCCAATAAAAAATCGAAAATTCGAACTATTGCTGCCCCACCCGGTGATCGAAGGACTCCGAGATCTTGTTTTTTTTTTAATATAAATAATGGGCTTGCTCTTGACAACATACTTATTCATACGGTTAAGAAGAAGCCTAAGATGGAGCGAGCTTACCCAGAGGAACTGGTTCTCCCACACACCAGCGGAACACAGAAAAACTGTTTAGCGCTGGACTCCGGCGCAGGAGGGTGGTAGCATCCAGGCGGCCTCTTTTGAAGCCTACCACCGCAGAGGGATCTGTTAGCCGTCATTATTGGTAAGAAAACCAAAGATGCCGTTGCCCAGGGTGGACCACTTGGAGATAGATCCCACCACCCCAAAACGGTACGGTACTTAATTACTGGACCGATGGGGCGTCATACCCATCATTGCTGTGTTACTTCGAATGCAATGATGGAGGCCTCTTCCCTGCAGTGGGATGATCATAGACTGATATTATTATGTACTTTATATGATATTTAACCAATTTAATTGCAATTATAATATCAGTATTTATACTTGAAAAATTATGTCTCAGGCGGGACTCGAACCCGCATCTCCTTGCATGCCGGGCGCGGTGCTTTATTATAATTACCATTTACCAGTGTCTCGGTGGCTAATTGGTAAAGCACCGCGCCCGGCATGCGAGGAGATGCGGGTTCGAGTCCCGACTGAGACATAATATTTTAAGTTTAAATACTTATATTTTTTACAGTCTTATATAACGCAATTAAGACGCTGACTGCAGCCGATGACCTTGAGCAATAAACACGCCCACAAATTTATTCGTCTTTGAATTTTTTTGGAACGCGCCGCAGCTATCACTGTCGATTCCCGTAGGAGTGACAGAGAAAAAGCGCATTGAATAGAAGGGCCTAAGTGTCAAACAACAAAATTCGTTGTGCAATTTAAAATTGCCGTTTTATTAAAAATCTAAATCAGCCATTTGCTTAAACAACATGTAATATACAATATAGCAAAATTTCATTATCATTGTTATACGGACTGCTGAGAAAAATGGTAATGTATGTATTTTCAGAGGCTACTTAGAGATTATTTTCTATCGAGAAAAGTTTTTAGAATCGTGTTTTGGAAACAACCACCTGGTCAAAAATATGATCAATTACAACTACATAGAATTTGGCAACAATACGAGCCATAGGCTTAAAGCAAAACAATCTTCATTGAGCTGAATTTGGCTCATGTCAGCGTCTTAACAAATGAATATGAATAAGTGCGTTTAATCTTTTAAGCTGTATGGTGGTATAATGTTGGAGTATACATTGCCTGATTTTTGTACCGTAAGTTGCACGCTTCCGAATGTGCTTAATGAAACAGCTCGATAATACTTTAGTCAATACCTCTAAGCAGTGTAACCTTTATAAATATACAGGGTCTTAAGTTGAAGAGTTTGTTTGTTTAAACGCGCTAATCTATGGAACTACTGGTTCGAATTGAAAAATTATTTTTGTGTTAGATAGTGCATTTATCGAGGAAGATTTTAAGCTATATCATTTTAAAATACTCCCTATCGCGATCATAACAACAGATATTGATGCGTACAAAGTCCCGGCAACAGCAAGTGTTATAATAGGCCGAAAGCTTATGTTGACATAAGCATGTAAATACTAAATACTATGGTCAAGTCAGAAATTTGATCCAAATAAAAATTTTGAGATTCCGATTTGTATGAAAATATTTTTTTCAAAAATTATGACATCAAATTTCAGACTTCACCATAGTATATGCATAATAATAACATTGACTGGTTACGGCTTATTATAGCACCGATTAAATTATGATATTGATCACTTAAAAGGGTACAGAAACTGACAACTATACCGAAAAAAGCGAAGCAATGAACGCAGCAAGTATGAATTAAGTAAACTTTCAAAAGTCAGATACCACGCAGACTCGGATGTGTCAAAAACAATTACGCTCAAAGAAGTAGTGAAAGAAACTGTATGATTTATTCAGCAAGTCGCGTTTCGTATGGTAATGGAGTAAACAGGGTCACCACTTTTGAAAAATACGGCATTTTCTCATGTCTATCTGAGCCCACGTGAACTAGACATTGAAAAGCGGCAACTTGTACCCAACATTTAAGTTCTGACTCATTTTTATAACAAACTAACAAACTGACCCCACGAAGTTCATATCGCTTCAGAATGTCATTGTCAGTAAATATTTTTTTAACGCTATCCAACGTTTCTAATGCTTATTTATTTATATACAAGCAAAAAAAAATACCTAACTTATTCTAAACTACTAAAAAGATGTATATTACAAGCTAAAAAACAATCAAACAATAAGTACATATTAACAAACAAAAATATATGTAAAGCGAGTTGGAAAATAATAAAGGAAGAAACAAACACCACATCAACATCGAACAATTATATTGAATCTGTTATATACAACAACCAATTGGTTAGTAGCCCAAAAAAAATTGCAAATGCTTTCAATGAATATTTTATTAATTTGACTAATAATTCCAATGATAATTTAATTAATGACTCATCAAACGACATTTTAAGCAATTCAATTTATCTGACCCCTGTTGACGAACACTATGTAAGGAAAGTAATTAATTCCCTGAATAATACAAATTCTGAAGGATTTGATCAGATAAGTACAAAAATTCTCAAGTCATGTAAGGAACAAATAGCCCCCATTTTGGCATATCTGATAAATCTCTCCATGTCCTCGGGAACCTTTCCTGATAAGTTAAAGCTATCATTGGTCAAGCCGTTACATAAAAAAGACAATAAAACAACTATAGACAATTATAGACCAATCACACTAATATCCATCATATCAAAGATCTTTGAAAAAGTTCTACTTACTAAACTTACGCTGTTCTTTGAAAAATATGACATACTATACCAAGACCAATACGGATTTAAAAAAAAAAAAACATCCCATGCAATATTCAATTTAGTAAATGAAGTACTGAATAGACTTAATGAAAATAAATATGCAACAGCTGTCTTCCTCGACATGTCAAAAGCGTTTGATTTTTGCTCGCACAATCAGTTATTAAAAAAGCTGGAAAATTTTGGAATCAGAGGTCTGGCCTTAAGTTGGATAAAAAGCTATCTCAGCAGTAGAATGCAAGCTGTGGAAATAGTGAAACCTGATACAAAAAATTTAATACGAAGTTATCAGTCAGAGTTTAAAGAAAATAGATTTGGAGTACCCCAGGGGAGTGTATTAGGCCCTCTCCTCTTCCTTGTTTATATCAACAAACTGCCAAATTTGACAAATCACCGCTGCATCCTATTTGCTGACGATATTGCTATAATAGTGACTACTGTCAAAAATTCGACATTAAATGAACATATTAAGGACATAAACAATACGATTAATACAATAACTAATTGGCTTAAAGGTAACAATCTAAAAATAAACTTTGACAAAACTTACTATATAAATTTCAATAATGTAACTCATGAACAATTAAATATTAACTATCAGGGAAAACATATAAAAGAGACAAATGCGACTAAGTTTTTAGGTATAGAGATTGACCATAACTTAGACTGGAAACAACAAATTATAAAAATATGTAGTAAAATAAATAGGTTTGCATTCGCACTTTATAAACTAACTAAAGTTGCATCACAAAATACAGCCCTTACGGCATACTTTGCCTATGTGGAGTCAATCCTACGATATGGTCTCATCATATGGGGCAATAGCACGGACATCAAAAAGGTATTTCTTGCACAAAAAAAGTGCATCAGAGCAATCTGCGGTGCTCCACCAGACGAACCGTGTACCCCTCTGTTTAAATCATTAAACATCTTGCCGGTCCCATGCCTGTACATAAATGAAATAGCAAAGTTTTTAAAACAAAATCTACATTACTTCAAACAGGCACGTGATATTTATCCACGAAACACAAGGAATGGAAATAGGTTGGTGTCAGCATTTGTCCCAAAATGTTACATCAAATGTCCGTAGTTTAGTCGTCAAATTGAAAAAACATTTCGAAAAGATGTAAGTTTGTGTTTTTTTTCTATCAAGCCAAGTTTATCAAATCGTGTAACCGATAACGAATGTGACTAGACTAGATTCTTAAGTAAATACATTTTTTATTTCAAACTTTAAAACGCTGTTTTCTAGTTCTCAGATGGGTTTCAAAAACTCAAAAACGCTGCCTCTTAGAACTACGCCGCCTTAACTGCATTCTTTTAACCATACTTTAACTACTCTGTATTTACTGTTCGAAAAATTTCCCACAGTAAGGAGAATGAGTATAAATTTAATACTATTAAGAACCAAAGAAACGTTTATTCGAAAAGTAGTCTTCCTGCTCGCCAGACTGAAGCGTCGAAGAAATTTTATCTAGTGACAAATTGTGCATTCGTTTTAAAATTCTTTGTCAAACGATTTAGCATTCAAATACGCTAGTTTTCCAGACTTGAACATATTGCAAATTGCTGCACCGTCTACGCGTCTGGGCAAATGTTTATTGTTATGCCTTTGCGTTTTTAGCGTACACGAGTTTTTTGTGTTGTAGTTATTAAGGCATAAAATTTAAATGTACATTTTATATTCACTGTTCTATTTAATAAGATAACACAGGACTAATGGCCTGCGCAGACGGAGGATTTTTGTCTGCGGACTTTTTTGTCCGCTATAATAGATCGCTTACTACTGTACCGAGTAACGCAAACGACGGATTAAAAGTACCGCGTATAAAAAGTCCCCCGAACTACCGAGGATATGCAGAGAGCGGACCGGACAAAAGTACTGGGGAGTCCCCGAAAGAAATACTACTCGTGTGACTAGGCGAAGCAACGCACATAGCGGACATTAGTCCGCGTTGTGCGCTCGAGAATGACGTACGTATGCACGAAGATAAACTAGAAAATGATCGCACCCAGTGTGCGTTGAGTTCGCGGTAAATTCGCGACGGACTTTTTATTCGCGGAGCGTACTTTTCTCTTCCTTCTTCTCCGCCGCCGCGCCGCAGAGAAAAGTCCCTCGTCTGCGCAGGCCATAAATCTTATGATCATGGGTACCGGCATAATCACCACGTTTGTATAATGCGGGTTGGTGATAAATGATGCCAATAAAAAATCGAAAATTCGAACTATTGCTGCCCCACCCGGTGATCGAAGGACTCCGAGATCTTGTTTTTTTTTTAATATAAATAATGGGCTTGCTCTTGACAACATACTTATTCATACGGTTAAGAAGAAGCCTAAGATGGAGCGAGCTTACCCAGAGGAACTGGTTCTCCCACACACCAGCGGAACACAGAAAAACTGTTTAGCGCTGGACTCCGGCGCAGGAGGGTGGTAGCATCCAGGCGGCCTCTTTTGAAGCCTACCACCGCAGAGGGATCTGTTAGCCGTCATTATTGGTAAGAAAACCAAAGATGCCGTTGCCCAGGGTGGACCACTTGGAGATAGATCCCACCACCCCAAAACGGTACGGTACTTAATTACTGGACCGATGGGGCGTCATACCCATCATTGCTGTGTTACTTCGAATGCAATGATGGAGGCCTCTTCCCTGCAGTGGGATGATCATAGACTGATATTATTATGTACTTTATATGATATTTAACCAATTTAATTGCAATTATAATATCAGTATTTATACTTGAAAAATTATGTCTCAGGCGGGACTCGAACCCGCATCTCCTTGCATGCCGGGCGCGGTGCTTTATTATAATTACCATTTACCAGTGTCTCGGTGGCTAATTGGTAAAGCACCGCGCCCGGCATGCGAGGAGATGCGGGTTCGAGTCCCGACTGAGACATAATATTTTAAGTTTAAATACTTATATTTTTTACAGTCTTATATAACGCAATTAAGACGCTGACTGCAGCCGATGACCTTGAGCAATAAACACGCCCACAAATTTATTCGTCTTTGAATTTTTTTGGAACGCGCCGCAGCTATCACTGTCGATTCCCGTAGGAGTGACAGAGAAAAAGCGCATTGAATAGAAGGGCCTAAGTGTCAAACAACAAAATTCGTTGTGCAATTTAAAATTGCCGTTTTATTAAAAATCTAAATCAGCCATTTGCTTAAACAACATGTAATATACAATATAGCAAAATTTCATTATCATTGTTATACGGACTGCTGAGAAAAATGGTAATGTATGTATTTTCAGAGGCTACTTAGAGATTATTTTCTATCGAGAAAAGTTTTTAGAATCGTGTTTTGGAAACAACCACCTGGTCAAAAATATGATCAATTACAACTACATAGAATTTGGCAACAATACGAGCCATAGGCTTAAAGCAAAACAATCTTCATTGAGCTGAATTTGGCTCATGTCAGCGTCTTAACAAATGAATATGAATAAGTGCGTTTAATCTTTTAAGCTGTATGGTGGTATAATGTTGGAGTATACATTGCCTGATTTTTGTACCGTAAGTTGCACGCTTCCGAATGTGCTTAATGAAACAGCTCGATAATACTTTAGTCAATACCTCTAAGCAGTGTAACCTTTATAAATATACAGGGTCTTAAGTTGAAGAGTTTGTTTGTTTAAACGCGCTAATCTATGGAACTACTGGTTCGAATTGAAAAATTATTTTTGTGTTAGATAGTGCATTTATCGAGGAAGATTTTAAGCTATATCATTTTAAAATACTCCCTATCGCGATCATAACAACAGATATTGATGCGTACAAAGTCCCGGCAACAGCAAGTGTTATAATAGGCCGAAAGCTTATGTTGACATAAGCATGTAAATACTAAATACTATGGTCAAGTCAGAAATTTGATCCAAATAAAAATTTTGAGATTCCGATTTGTATGAAAATATTTTTTTCAAAAATTATGACATCAAATTTCAGACTTCACCATAGTATATGCATAATAATAACATTGACTGGTTACGGCTTATTATAGCACCGATTAAATTATGATATTGATCACTTAAAAGGGTACAGAAACTGACAACTATACCGAAAAAAGCGAAGCAATGAACGCAGCAAGTATGAATTAAGTAAACTTTCAAAAGTCAGATACCACGCAGACTCGGATGTGTCAAAAACAATTACGCTCAAAGAAGTAGTGAAAGAAACTGTATGATTTATTCAGCAAGTCGCGTTTCGTATGGTAATGGAGTAAATAGGGTCACCACTTTTGAAAAATACGGCAAATTCTCATGTCTATCTGAGCCCACGTGAACTAGACATTGAAAAGCGGCAACTTGTACCCAACATTTAAGTTCTGACTCATTTTTATAACAAACTAACAAACTGACCCCACGAAGTTCATATCGCTTCAGAATGTCATTGTCAGTAAATATTTTTTTAACGCTATCCAACGTTTCTAATGCTTATCGTCCTATTTATTGCGGACAAAGAAAAATGCAAAAACACTAAAATCATAAAAATATATCCAGCTATAATTATCGAGTTATGGAACATAACTAATACGATTTCTTTTATTTAAGTATATAGATTTCCCGGACGACCCGTCATCGATTCCTGGACGAGTCAATGTTAGGAAAAAGAGGTTTTGCTACGTTTTCTCTAAATTTAATTAAAACCGGTTCTATAGTTTAGGATTCCATCACGGCCAAATAACGTGACATTAAACACACTCGTCGCTCATCATCGCGCAAAATTACCCTGTGTACGTATTAAAAATGTCCAATAAACACTTTTCAGCGAAGGGCAACCCTAAATGTGACTGTTAACGTTTGAGCCGTAGGTACTGTGTTTGTGATGGCCGACTGGAAGTACGTGGGGTTGTTACCTAATAAGTACAGTGTATAGCTCGTTGTGTTTGAACCTAGAAATTCAAAGTCTACTTTATCTCCTCCTAGTACTGTGTATCTCATAGTCAACTTTACTTGCTCCTAGTACTTGTTACAAACTGCTAAAACAAGATACATTAGTGGTAAACATGTTACAGAACTGAAGCCTTACTTCGCAACCTCAGATCATATAAAGAAGGAGATATGAAATTGCTCGGAAATCCTTAGCGAACCCGTGTCTCTGAATTATTTATGTGTGCAACGCAACTAAAATAACACTGTTGTAAGCATAAGGATCACACTATATCATTTACAACGCTCATTGGTGCGCACACAAACATGGACCCAATCACAGCGGCTACCACTTACCCGCTTACACAATGCATCATTTGGTGTTTGCAAATTAGCGAGTCCCTACAAAGTGTGGTCCGCGACGCACACGTCGGGCAGTGAACGCTTCGATTAAACCTCGATACATTGCGCAATCGCATAGTACTCACAACACGGCTAGTTAGTATCAAGCCTTCAATGTATATTGTGCCGATACAATTATCGTTACATGGATGTTTTCATTAAATATTTCGGTGCGGAGTGCAATAGTTCTGTTTGCCCATATTGGGTTCGCACGCGCCACGCCCCCTTTTCATATCTATTTCTTTATATGATCTGAGTTCGCAACAGAAGATGCGTATTTTCAAATCCATCTGTCAATATCACTTATACCGATGTCTGATAACCTACCTGAAAGAGACTAGACGTCAGATTCTTTATATTATGATCTGAGGACTAAACTAAAACTAACATTTACTTTTTTTAAATTGAGCGATTAAATAACAGATTTGTTTAATATAGGGTGGGGCTACATCTAGCCGTGGGCGTCGCTTGGCTAAGTTGATGTTTGATAAAACATTTTAATGACAACCATTTGATTAAATTAATAATTTTTTTTTCAAATAATAATCCGTCAAAATAACTGATTTTAAACTTTCGCGATTTGAACACATATTATTTATAGTACACTAACGGGTCGTTATCGCGTTAAATATTATGAAGGTGACGTTTCGACTGGACAAATAAGCCACCAATTTAATTCCGTGTGTAATTACTACAGACTACGACAGACTATATTTTTTATTTTTTTAAATTAATATTTTGTAATCATATTTTAAGTAAAACAACGTTGTTTCATAGCTTTGGCCGGTACAAATTTTTTGTCAATAAGTTTTTGGAATACCGTCGTCAAAATAAGCAAAATGGAAACACGCGATAACTTATTTACTGAGAAAGGTTCTTCGTAATTGACGTCAAGGCTGCTCTGAATTGGGGTTCAGTCAATAAATAAATTAGTCGTCAATAGAAATCGTGGCCCCGTTAATTAAGATTCGGCAATTGCCTTCAACCTTTGTCTGTAAGACCATTAATTAATTTATATGTAGGTATGTATTTATTGATATGCGTAACCTTATATTGAAAGAAACATAAAAAAAATATGTTGAGTTTGTTTCTAACGTAATATTAAAATATAGTTATTTATAAAAATTTAAATGACTAAAAGCGTGACACAAACCAGCAATTTTAAATTGGTGCTTGAAAATATTTATTGTTTGACATCGACTAAAAATTGATGGCTAATATCAAGCTTTTTGTTAGTAAGACTATTGTTTTTTTTATATACTGTCAAGCCTGTTTTACGATACCCTGAGAATTTTATTTTTTACAATTTCAATTGCGACTAACTATGAGTTAAAACTTATGGAACAAAAAAATCATCGTAACAGTTCACTCTGGTAAAATGTTATGCGTATACATAACTATTGTATGTCTCTCAATAAACAGTTTTAGTAGTTAGGCCTTAATTAATTAAATTTATTTAAAATATGCCATGAATAGCAAGACATAAGTATTGTAACAAGGTGTAAAAAGAGATTCATGTACAAATAAGCTTTGGAAACTTCGCAAGTAATTAGCAATGATAGTAAATTGAAAACATTCCTTGAATAGAAAATTTCGACGGCCATTTTCGTGTGTCCAATATCTGAGTAACTAAAAAATTAAAGCGATAACTTGGTAAGCTTAATATTGTGGGTTCAAGTCCCACCTCAGGCAGACGTAAATTTTATTCTAAGAATTGTATTTTCGAAATGAAATGAAATGAAATGAAATATTTTTATTTGTCCTTGAAGAAGGTACATTTTAGTTGTTACATAGAGTTGCGAACCTCTTCCTCAGCAAACCAATGTTGCATACAAATATATTAAATTTAGCTACAGTACATAATTCTTTAATTAATCCAATCCTTTCTTAAAACACATGCATTATTTATATTAAATTTCAATTTAGATTCTTTATGTAAATCAATGTCAATCTTATAAAATCAATCAATTATACTTAATGTCAATATTAAAGAAAAACAAATGTCAAAGCTAGTGTTAAAAAAAAAAGAAAACAAATTCAAGCCTTACAAGGTACATGCATTATTATAACAATCGTGCTTTAAATATTCGTCTACAGTGTAAAAGACATGTGTAATTAGCCATTTAAACAAATGTGTTTGGAACCTTTTACCAGTCAGTTCTTTAATTGTTTCAGGCAATTTATTATAAATGACCATACACATCCAGGCGACATTTTTTTTTAAACGAGCACTTTTTGGGACAAATGCTGACACCAACCTATTTCCATTCCTTGTGTTTCGTGGATAAATATCACGTGCCTGTTTGAAGTAATGTAGATTTTGTTTTACAAACTTGGCTATTTCATATATGTACAGGCATGGGACCGGCAAGATGTTTAATGATTTAAACAGAGGGGTACACGGTTCGTCTGGTGGAGCACCGCAGATTGCTCTGATGCACTTTTTTTGTGCAAGAAATACCTTTTTGATGTCCGTGCTATTGCCCCATATGATGAGACCATATCGTAGGATTGACTCCACATAGGCAAAGTATGCCGTAAGAGCTGTATTTTGTGATGCAACTTTAGTTAGTTTATAAAGTGCGAATGAAAACCTATTTATTTTACTACATATTTTTATAATTTGTTGTTTCCAGTCTAAGTTATGGTCAATCTCTATACCTAAAAACGTAGTCGCATTTGTCTCTTTTATATGTTTTCCCTGATAGTTAATATTTAATTGTTCATGAGTTACATTATTGAAATTTATATAGTAAGTTTTGTCAAAGTTTATTTTTAGATTGTTACCTTTAAGCCAATTTGTTATTGTATTAATCGTATTGTTTATGTCCTTAATATGTTCATTTAATGTCGAATTTTTGTCAGTAGTCACTATTATAGCAATATCGTCAGCAAATAGGATGCAGCGGTGCTTTGTCAAATTTGGCAGTTTGTTGATATAAACAAGGAAGAGGAGAGGGCCTAATACACTCCCTTGGGGTACTCCAAATCTATTTTCTTTAAACTCTGACTGATAACTTTGTATTACATTTTTTGTATCAGGTTTCACTATTTCCACAGCTTGCATTCTACTGCTGAGATAGCTTTTTATCCAACTTAAGGCCAGACCTCTGATTCCAAAATTTTCCAGCTTTTTTAATAACTGATTGTGCGAGCAATAATCAAACGCTTTTGACATGTCTAGGAAGACAGCTGTTGCATATTTATTTTCATTAAGTCTATTCAGTACTTCATTTACTAAATTGAATACTGCATGGGATGTTGATTTTTTTTTTGAAATCCGTATTGGTCTTGGTGTAGTATGTCATATTTTTCAAAGAATAGCGTAAGTTTAGTAAGTAGAACTTTTTCAAAGATCTTTGATATGATGGATATTAGTGTGATTGGTCTATAATTGTCTATAGTTGTTTTATTGTCTTTTTTATGTAACGGCTTGACCAATGATAGCTTTAACTTTATCTGGAAAGGTTCCCGAGGACATGGAGAGATTTATCAGATATGCCAAAATGGGGGCTATTTGTTCCTTACATGACTTGAGAATTTTTGTACTTATCTGATCAAATCCTTCAGAATTTGTATTATTCAGGGAATTAATTACTTTCCTTACATAGTGTTCGTCAACAGGGGTCAGATAAATTGAATTGCTTAAAATATCGTTTGATAAGTCATTAATTAAATTATCATTGGAATTATTAGTCAAATTAATAAAATATTCATTGAAGGCATTTGCAATTTTTTTTGGGCTACTAACCAATTGGTTGTTGTATATAACAGATTCAATATAATTGTTCGATGTTGATGTGGTGTTTGTTTCTTCCTTTATTATTTTCCAACTCGCTTTACATATATTTTTGTTTTTTAATATGTACTTATTGTTTGATTGTTTTTTAGCTTGCAATATACATCTTTTTAGTAGTTTAGAATAAGTTAGGTATTTTTTTTTGCTTGTATATGTTTTCTTTTTGTAGTGATTTAGTCGAAGGACTCTATTTGTAGCGCAGCTTTGTCTGATTCCTTTCGAGATCCAATGCTGATTTGTTTGTGTGCTTATTGTTACCCTACAGAGCGGAAAGCATAGTTTGTAAAGTAAGCTGAACCAGTCATGAAAGCTATTAAAAGCTAAATTTAGATCTTCCTCATTATATACCTCTATAAAAGCGAGACTGGAAAGGTAATTTCTAAACTTTTGGATATTCTCGTCAGAGTAACACTTCTTAAATATGTGTATTTGTTTTGGCTTTGTGGGTTTATATTTAACTTCAAAACTCAGCATTTGTGCTGTGTTGTGGTCGGACAGCCATAAAGAATGAATGGTGCCTGTAGCATCTTTCACATTACTAAAAATATGGTCAATACAAGATTTTCCTCTTGTTGGCTGCGTTATATGTTGCACCAGGTTGTAATTAGATAGTATGTCATAGAGGTGACTGGTAACATTATTTTTTATTAG
Organism: Anania crocealis; assembly: GCA_949315895.1. Classification (NCBI taxonomy): domain Eukaryota; kingdom Metazoa; phylum Arthropoda; class Insecta; order Lepidoptera; family Crambidae; genus Anania; species Anania crocealis. The sequence goes on from OX438880.1 coordinate 5,057,083, forward strand.
AGTATTTATATTTATGTCTCCAGCTATAATTATTTTATATTTGGGGTGCTTAGATAAGTATTTGTTCAATAATAGGTCTAATTTATCTAGGAATAGATCAAAATGTCTTTTTTTAGAAGCTGTCGAACTGCGATATACGCAAACTATTATAACGTTACATGTAGGAATTAAAATAGAACAGCATTCAAAGTGAAAGTTTATTGAATACTCGTATTACAATAGCAATTTATTTGCTTAAAGTTCAAAAACAACGACAGTAAAATTCGAATTCAATCAATACCCATTTGTTTGAGAGTAATTAATAGTTGTGTAAATATAATTAATAGTAAACTAAGATCGAATCACTTTCCCGTGAGCGTCTAAGTTTGACAGGAAGCTATACATCAATGCGGAGGGAGAGATGATGATAAATCGATTAGGAATTGTCGATACTTGACACGTATTTTAGTATTGCAATGTGGTTCAATTATGAAGTCTGTTAGGACATTCACTCATACATCCACTGAAGATGTACAGACTTCGGCAGGTCAACCTTCCCAAAAAGTTAAAGGTAATTGAATTGATTTTCAACTTTAAGTCCAACCAGAAGAGATCAATATCAATTGAGAAAATTTGACGTTTTGTGATAGGTTGACGTGCTCTTGTCTGTACGAGCGAGAGAGATGTAGTATATCTGTCTATTTATTTCACAAAGCCGTGTCAGCTACACAATTTATAACCACTGATGTAGTACCGACAACAGCACGTCAACCTACCTCAAAACGTCAAATTTTCTCAATTGATCTCTACTTGTTGGACTTAAAGTTGAAAATCTATTCAATGACCTTTAACTTTTTGGGTAGGTTGACCTGCCGTCGTCTGTACAAAACATTGGTACACAATCAACGTCAAAAAGTGTCCCAACAAAAAGTGCACCCATTTGACATAAGGGTGCACTTTTAGTAGAACCTATATCAATCAAATAGTTACAACAAACGGCCCGTTGGTTTTGTAATTTAAATACTAGGACAAACATATCGGGGTCCTAGCTTCGATCCCCGTGTCGGGTTACAAAAGTTTCAAATTTTCGAACGTTGCTCGGGTTTGTGATCACAAACCCGCAATTGGCAAGCGTGGTGATTATTCCAGTACCCATCATAATGTGGTAAGTTGAATTCAAGAAATAATTAATTTTAATCGCTTTCATAATGTAATACTTGTATTTGCATGCTATTCATAGATGGCTGAAAAAGCTGAACTTCTCATGTATAACCACCTAAATGTACCCTTTTTCAAGAGCAAATAAATGATTATTATTATTATTATTATTATCAATGATGGAGGCCTTTTCCCAGCAGTGGGATGATTTAGGCTGTTATTTATATAATCAGTAAAGAAATAACATTGCCATGTTTTTTTTATACCTAATAGGCTTCCTCTTGACTACATACTTAACTATACAGTTAAGAAGAAGCCTAAGATGGAGCGAGCTTACCCAGAGGCACTGGTTCCCACACGCCAGCGAAACAAAGAAAAACTGTTTGGCGCAGGTCTCAAGCAGAAACCTGGAAGCATCCAAGCAGCCTCTTGCGAAGCCTACCACCGTAAAGGGATCTGTTGGCCGTTATCATTGGTTAGAAAACCATAGATGCCGTTGCCTAGGGTGGACCACTAGGAGGTAGATCCCACCACCCCAAAAAGAGATAGATAATGGTCCAATAACGTGGACTTCGTTTTCCAGGTGGTCTAAAAGCATGGTATAATATTAGTAAGATAGTAATATTTGTAAGATAAAAACGAAAAGTCATGTTCAAGGTTCAGGTCAATTAGTAATGTCAATATTTTTCGAGTCTAATACTTCGACAGTTGTACTTATAAGGCATTAGTAGAAAGGGATCGTTGAAGTCACAGAACATGGGAAAAGGTTAGAAATGCTGTCATGCGCCAATGGGGACTACCGTTTCTTTGCTCACCAGTTGGCGCCACTGTAGACTGAGGTCCGGAGTTAAAGCTGTAAAAGGCGATCGGCGCCGAAACAAAGTGTAAATCTTGAATCTAATTAAAGTTTATTATTTATAAATTACTATCTTCATATCAACTAACTAACTTCTGAAATAGTTGCTCTTTGAGGCCGCCTATTTTATCGCTTTTTCTTAATTCCGCTTTCAAAGCGTTCACACTAATCGCCAAATAATCCATAATTGCAATAATTTTAAGAAGGAGATCACTTTCCAGCAGGTAAATTATTGAAATTATAATTTATGTAACGAAGCTCGCTAAAACCAGTGAAAACTGAATGTTATTGGACCTCACGCGACACAAGCGCCTCTTGTGGCAAAATCACTAGCGATAGCCATTACAGCGCTTACTAACAAGCATTTGCTCATAACATCGCCTTTCTAACCTTTTTCAATGTTCTGTGGTTGAAGTAAATACAGACACATTTTATTTATTTAAAATAAAGTCTCAATAACTTCAACATTAAATATTGATACAATTCGGTCAAAGAAGGTTGAATATTTCAAAGAGGCCTTTTTGAGTAACTTTATTATTCTCAACACGTTTCTTAGTAAAACCTTTGGAAGTTTAAAACATTTCACTCAAATGTAGGTCTTGAAAGTAGCCCAATATTTCAGTTTTGTAACATTATTAAAATTTAATTAATTTTGTGTGGCTAAGATCTTTAAACGTTGTATTTTTAAAGTTAGAAATATGATCAAACTTTCTGATTTAGAAGACAAATACACACTCCTTAGTATTAGTATATTTGACACAAAGATTTAGTATGGATGAGTATACAAAATCTCTGATTTTACAGATTTATGAGTAGTAAAGTAAAGTAACAACATATAATCGTCCCACTGCAGGGCAGTCCTCCATCATTGTATTCAAGTTACCACAGCAATGATGGGGACATGCTCGCTAAACGCGGGTTCACGACCACTTGAGCAAAAACTCTAATTGCACTGCACGGGGAACAAAATCAGGACTTGGGTTCTCTTAATCTGATATTAGCAAGGTACTTACCCGGTCAACCACTAAACGAAACGGGGCATTAGACCAAACAGGTAACAATACACATATACGCCTCCTCTCACATATAAGTCTCCTACGCCTAAGCACTTCCAAACTAAAATAGCGTGCAGTTCTACACAAAAACGGAAGTCACTTCAAACAATAGACGACGCGAGCTGCAAGCGATTTTGCTCTTAAAGTAAAGGCGACGATGAAGGCGATTTTACCTATAGCATACGTGTAAATTTAAGAAACCAATAGAGTGCAACTATTTTAGGACAGCCTGGTCAATTATTACTATAATGTAAAGAAATACTAGAAAAAAAAAGTACTACCCAGGATATTGTGAGTCTATGAATTCACAATAGAATCAAAGCCCCACTGCACCGTTGTATTGTTAGCAGGCACATCTCGCTAACAACGTTCGCAACTTCTCTCATGTATCTGCATCCGCTTGCCTTATTTACATATAGGGTTCGATTCCTTGCAGTTATTGTCTGAAATGAATTTTAAGTAAGTGTAGAAAGAGGGAACTATAAAAATTGTAGTTGGCCAACTTAACAGTTTGTCAAACAGTCAAAGTAAAGTTTGTTTCAAAAAATGCTGTTGAAATACACAGTTCGATACCAAAACGACAACTAAAATTGTCTTGCGTTGAATGATTGACGCTGATTTTATGTCAGTGTCATCTTTGTAACTTGGCCAAATTATGTCAACTATCCGAATCATATAGGTTGATATGAAATGGGTGCAATTTTAGTTGGGAGCCTTTTTTAAGGCTAATTGTGTATCTAATTGTTGTATTACATTAATGGTTATAGTTATTAATTCTTCAAATATATGGTCAGGCTCTGTTATTGATTAGTAAGAAAATAGGCAAACCTAAATTAAGATGAAGAATCAAGACTACTGTTCTAGGATAATACAAATCTTAGTTAGCTACTGCAATGTGCAGAAGTGATCACATTTAACTCTCCAGTGGCGGGCCTGTACCCTGAACAAACATGAGCAATATCTTAGTTCCAACTACCTCTTATGGTAATCGAATCCTCTATTTACATTTTACAACCAACTACTTTTAAACTCATGACTGTAAGATAAGGTTAAAGGATATTAATTGCAGACATTTATTATTTTATTGCCTAGCGTTTTTACTGGGTTACACCTACCGAAGGTCGGCGTATCCTAGTTTGGTCAGTTGTGAAAAGAAGTGCTGCCCATCTTTTGGCAGTACTCTACTTCAGGTCAGTTCTAATCAATAATTCACGAAATGTATAAAAATCCATAATGACACTGTTTTGTACGAAACCCGAGCTAAACAGCTTATCGTATCATATTTCGAGCACAGATAGATATGCCAGGGTGACTCAATAATCGGTAGCGTGCATCTCAATGTGAGTCATGCAAATTGCAGATCAGCCGGTTGAAGCACTGTTTGCGATGCACGCCACGTCAGACGTTTCTGCAAACAGATACGGGAATAAACAGAGGTCTGGTAAGTTATTCTGTACAGCCATTTTGGTTCCTTAGTAAAAGCATGTAGATTTTAAAGCATTGGTAAGGTATAAGTCGCAGATGAGAGAAAAATCGCAGAGGGGTCAGTAACTCATCTAAGGCAAATGTTTGATTATGGAAAAAGATGTGGTTATTTTAAAGACATTTACTTTGTGCGAATTCCTGTTCGCAGTGCAGGCTATGACCAAGAAAATACTAAAGCAAGTTAACTACAGGCATAAAGCAACAACTGACAGATTATTAATAAAATAATGAAAGTGAGTTTAAAATTGTATAAACCCTACCGTATGGAAAAATACTCTTGGCATCGTCATTAATGACGAACCAAACAAAACGCAGATAAAACCACAGTATAAGCTAGTAAAATAATACAAATTACCGAATGCATTCAAAACACGAGCCTGCGTCAGTCGAAATATCGTCCAATGATTCCAGTTTGCTATTTTAGACATGCACACTGTAGATGCGACATTCCTGTTTGTGGAAGCCACGGATATGGCATTCATCATTCAATACCGCCACATTTTCATACAGAATAGTAAGGCGCAGTTTATTTCAATGATTCTGAAACTCGCCAAACGGACCTTCATATCCACAGCGTTAAGGAGGTTCTACATTGCACCTTAGAAGCTATTTCGGTAACATGGCTTAGTTCGGTAGCATGGTAAAAAAATGACAACACTCAACTGTAAAAGCATGCACATATTACAAGCCACAAAGGTTAGACAAAGTGGTGTACATTGAAAATATCTAAAAGATTTTGAAACGAGCTTATATACCGTACAACCTGACTGTGTGAAATATCCATTAGCTTCATCATCATCACCAATCTAATTCAGTTAATGGCTGGACACAGACTTCTCCAAAACTAGGATTTGGCCATAATACTTGGTTGGCAGTTTGGCGCTCACGGTTTGGCCAATTGTAAAGAAAAGAAAATTGGTGAGGGGCCTACCCACTGATCATCGTTCGTGGGGTCGCTATTCCAGAACCTCACCGCCCTATTCCGCCATCAGTTCTTCTTACTATACATACCACCCCCTGCCACTTTAGCTCCGCAATTCTTCGAGCGAAGTCCGATATCTAAGTTATCTTAAGGAGTTCCTCGTTTCTGATTCTATCACGCAGGGAAATACCAAGCATTGCTTTCTCCATTACCCGCTGTGCGACCTTGAACCTTCTGAAGGGACCTATATTAAGCGGCCACAATTTATATCCAAAAGTCATCACACGCACTGGCCAAAGACTTTCGTCTTGAGACACTCAGATAATTTAATGTAATGGGACTACGGCCTAAGGACTGCGGAATCATGAACTACAAATTACAGACAATGTTAAGACACTACGAACAACTGAGCATTGATCTTTGGGGTGGTGGGATCTAGCTCCTATTGGTCTACCCTGGGCAACGGCATCTTTGGTTTCCTAACCAATGATGACGGCTAACAGATCCCTCTGCCGTGGTAGGCTTCGTAAGAGGCTGCCTGGATGCTACCACTCTCCTGCTGGAGTCCAGAACCAAACAATTTTCTTAACCGTAAAGTTAATTATGTAGTCAAGAGCAAGCCCATTGATCATAAAAATAAAGAAAAAAAACACTAAAGCCGTCCACAATAATTTATGCAGTCTAAGTTTTGCAGCACCCATTTCTTTACCAGTGTGGTTGTATCCTTATAAGCTGAAATGCAAATTTGGCCACTAATACGGGACGATACGTCATGACGGAATCTAATACCTAAATCGGTTTCCCGATAAACTGATTGCTCATTTGAATTTCACGTTCACATTTGAGAAAATCACCGGCCGTGTCTTGATTTCGATGTGAAATGGTGCGCTCGCACGTTTTGGAGATACGAGTATAACGATGTTCGGAAGTTACAAGATACTTGTACCTGCAAAATTAACATGTTTTTTAATCCTTCAAATTTTAAAAATGTGCATGCAGTTTGAATGCAGACTGACCGTCAGATGGCCAGTATGTGTAGAACAAACCGCAAGGTAAATGAAAGAAAAGGAATACGGAGTGGGAGAGACAAATAATATTTGAATTTGGAGGTGTAACATATACTAGAATATTCTACGGGTCAAAGTCTGAAGTTGAAATTAAAATCGTGTCGCCGGGAAAATTATTTTTCTTTATCCCTACAAATTTTATATGTTATTTTGCTAAAAATATTTTTTTATATCCTTATTTAATATTAACAAGTTTGATACTTGTTGTTTACATACTTACATTCAAAGAAACGAAACTATCTTAATTCACGACTACCATCACTGATGTGGTAACTTGCATTCATGATGGAGGCCTTTGCCCTGCAGTGGGATCATTAATCCCTCAACCCCCAGAAGGCACTCGCGTGCCACGATAACAATTGATTTCAATTGTGTCTGGAATAACTCACGATCGAGGGATTAAACGCCATTACTTTACTTTGCTTTATAAAAGTACTAGTTGACCCTGCGAACTTCGTATTGCCTCAGAATAATATACTTGGATTTTGACGTAAGACGTCACACAATGTCATTGGCATCAAATATGGCGTTTACCTTACCATGTTACACAGAAAATTTGCAATAAAATAATATTGCAACTATAAATTGAAATGTAAGCTATCCTATCTTTCAAGTTGGACCAAACTGCTACGGTGTGCACATTTGATTTGAATCATTCAATTAAGTATTTTAGAAATCTATCGCGGACAAATAACGTGACACGTAATTTTTATATATTAGAAAAATGTAACAAGAAAAGTATATCCAAGTAATCCGTATCTAAATAACTAATTTGATTGTAAAATTCGAGAAACTTGGACTTGAAATAAAATTATATAAATGCGATATATACTCCATACGTACACTCTTACAAAATTTCGCGTTTATAATATTAGGGGTTAAAGTATGAAATTGCCGTTTTGTATGGACGAAATCGAGAAAAGTCATTTTTCCATACTAACAACTTTTTAGTTTTTTTTAAACCGCCTGAACCGTTTTCGATGCAATTAAAGGTGAAAGTTAGATGGTTATAAAGCTACGCATTATAGTATTTAAATTTCTGAAAATCAAAGTATATAATACAAATATAGTTAATTGAAGCAAGAAGGTCAGCTGGCACATTGTAAGGGGTCTTTTCAACGACTTCCTTTGAAGTAATAGGCACTAGTATTGCATTTTTTTTTTTTAGTCAAAAGTTACTTTATTTAGTTTTTGATACAATACAAAAAGATTTACGCAATAATATGACTCTACTTAAGAGCTAAAAACAAAATAAAAGTGGGAAAATAATCGGCAATTTCATACTTTAACCCCTATTATTAATTAATGGCAAGCTTACTACTATAGCTGCCTCTTCAAGGAATATGTCAATGTTTACAACCACATCTTTTACACAATATAAAATTAAATATACAGAATACAATTTTAATCACCATGCAAAATGTTAATACAGTAATCTAGTAGACAAAAGGCAAATGAAGTATTTTTACTTTTGGTATAGCCTAGTACAAAAATGTCAAGATAAATCACCTAAAAACTATTCGCCAAAACCCAAATATTTTGGATACGGCCTCCTGGCAACACACTTTTTACGCGATGCGCATCTCATTCATTCATTACGATACTATTCATAAGTTGTTGATTTTTTCTTCATACCTACACATGCTTAGGACCGAAAAAATGTAAAATGCTTATATTCTGGTGGAAACTTTTCCTACATTTTTTATATCATAAATGGGCTCTAAATACGATAAATACGAAAAGAATTTGGAAGATGATTGAAAAGTCACCAGCCACTATACAGGGTGAAATTTTAACCACTTTCCAAAATTTTTATAGCCGTTCAGTATCGCATTTAGAGCTTATTTATGAAGTCAAAAATGAAAATAAAGTTGACACCCGAAAATATTTTTCGCGACATACTTTTTAATTTTTGCAATCCTAGACCTGTTAAGATATGAAAGGAAAATCAAAAACTTATGAATAGCATCGTAATGAATGAATGAGATGCGAAACGCGTAAAAAGAGTGTTGCTAGGCGGCCGTATAAAAAATTTTAGATTTTTGGTGGACATTTTCCAAGTGATTTTTCTTAACATTTTTGTACTGGGCTATACCAAAAGAAAAAATACGTCATTTGTTTTTTGTCTCGTAGATTGATATATCAAAATTTGGAAAGTGGTTAAAATTTCACCCTGTATGTTTTCACCTGTATTTTCCTTATTTTCTTACTCACACGTGTTCAGAATAAAAATAAGGAAAACATATCAGTGATTTTCTTAAAATAGAACAATTTTCTCGTATTTACTTACACTCTTTATTTGACATCATTCCACTGGACATATGACTCCCCAAAAGAAGGTTTTACCATAATCGTCTCACTAAAGGATTATTTTATTTTATTTTATTTTATTTTTATTGACTTGTACAATATTATGGGAAAAAACCGACACAAACAAAAATATAGATAATATTATAAAGCGGAAGAGTTTGTTTCTTTGTTTGAACGCGTTTGTCTTATTGTGTTGAATAGTCCATTTATCAAGGAAGGTTTTAGGCTATATAACATCACGCTGCGACCAAAAGGAGCGAAGCATCAGTGAAAAATGTTGCAAAAATATTGAAACTTATCTATATTTGAAGGCTTATGCGTGCGCTATTTTTTTTTATTTTAAGATAACTAGATAATATAAATCTGTCAATGTGTTGGATACAGGGTAATATTAACACAAACTGAAAATTGAAAATACAATACATTAACACTTTCTGGGACACAAACCGACGTGATATCAATAAAACTTCTATTGTCTCTAGAATTCTGCCACAGAATGTGTTAAGATCAGTCCTCCGGTAGAGGTAGTAAGATTATATGTGTTTAACCCCCACTTGAGACAGTAAAAATTATAAGACGCAGAAATTTAATTACTCAAAAAATAGTTACAAAACCCAAACTGCAGAATTGCGTTGATTGTGTGACCTGTCTGAACAAAGCAACCGAATACACGTAACTGAGACCACTCCGTTCAACAAAGAACGGGTCTGGACCAGCATTATCATAATGCGGGACTCCCAAAAGGACTCGTAAGTTTGCTGTGTCCCCTTTTGTTAGCAGTTTCGAGACAAGTTGGGACTTTGTGGAAGTATAATAGGCTCATGTGGAGCTTTGAAGACGTACTGCTTAGTGTTTAGACAATGGAAATCAAACTTGGGTTTCCTCCGTACTTATGAGGCAAGAGGAAACTTAATGAAGCTTTGGGAAAGCATTTTTTTAGCTTTTCTGAAGTACTAATATTATGTAGACTAAATACAGGCTGTTAGGATCATGGTATAACAAGCCGAAACTAGATAAATACTTTGGTGAAGTCTTAATTTAATGTTGATATAATCATTTTTGAAAAAATATTATCATACTAATCAGAATCACAAAATTTTAGTTTGCATGAAAAAAAAAAGATAAAATAATGATATCAAACTTCTGACTTCACCGTAGTTTTTAAATGTATATGTTAACAAAAGCTGGGTCACGGCTTGTTATACCCTTAACCTAACAGCCTGTATACTGAAAGCAGACCGATAAGAAAACTCTTCAAATACGTTACATACGTTAGCGTTAGGTTTTTTTTAGAACTTCTTGAATATGTCGCTACGCAATTCTTTCACAATACAGATTTTAAAATCTCATTAATAGTCAAGTTACAAAGTTTATTTAATGTATAACTCAATTCCCATTTGATAACTTACACTGAACCCTGTTGTTTTAAGGATTAAAATATTTATTTACGAATATGATTCATGAATGATTCAAAAAATTATTTACTTAAATCCAAAAAAAATGGTAGACGAGTAATCAGTGACTAAAAGAGACTGGAAGTAATAGTCAGCTAAAAAGAACTTCAAAAGGAGACGGAAAGCAGCGTTATTTCTCCACTACCTCTAGGAATAATGCGACCACCTTCTTTGGTATTTATTTTAAATGTGTACCCTAACGAGTTCATGAAAAAAAATTTATAGACAGGCGGATAACAAAGTAATCTTCTTTTTCTTCTTTCTTAAGAGGTACGAAACCCTAAAATATAATAACCGTTGTAATATTCCCCTTTTTTTCAGAAATTAAGTCATTTACTACGAAATACACAATTCGCGGTGAGGCATCAAAATTCGACATAGAGTTCTTCAATCCTCGACATTCACATTGGCACTATTCCAAGTTATTTTTTGGGCTAACAATATCATCATGCATCGTTGACCAGATTTCCGATTCTAATGGTTCTGTTGTTGTGATTTTTGGAAGCATAAGCAAAACAAATAAATATTTCTGATTTAGAATCATCAAGAACATAATATAGCACACAACTTACTATGTAAATTGTGTGTTTAATCAGCAGTATTCATATGTGTTTTTAATATGACTGATCTCGTGCCACTATTTACAATTGGTTTAACGAGTTTAGGCGTGGACGTAGCAATCTTAATGATGATCCGCGTGAGGGACGTCCTTAAACAGCGACTACTGAAGATAACATCAGTGCTGTACGACGCATGATAGAGGAAGATAAGAGAGTGACCTATCAGCAGATACGGGCAAGCCTAGGTACCTATTGATATGAGTCAAGTTCAAAAAATATTACACGAACATTTAGGCGTCAGGAAGCTTTGTACCAGATGGATTCCCCATACTTTAACCAGAAGACGACCAGAAACACCTTCGCATGGACTGGTGTCGCCAAATGTTAGATAAGTTCAACGGCGGTGACTCAAATGCTGTATTTGACATCGTCATAGGTGATGAAAGCTGGATATATTGCTACGAACCCGAAACCAAAAGACAATCAGCTCAGTGGTTGTTTTCTTTCGAGGATCGGCCAACTAAGGTAAAGAAAGGAAGATGTCAAGGAAAAAAGATGATTGCCTCATTCTTTGGTCGGAAAAGTCATTTCGCGACAGTTGTGCTAGAAGATGAAAAGACAGTTACAGCAGAATGGTATGTCAATCGCTGTTTGCCAGTTGTCTTGGAAAAAATTCGACAGCAGCGCCCTGGAAGCAGGATCCTCCTTCACCACGACAATGCTTCAGCGCACTCCGCAAAACGGACTGTTGAATATTTGACTATGGCAGGTGTCGAGATAATGAGTCATCCGCCATACTGTCCTGACCCGGCGCCCTGCGACTTCCATTTATTCCCAAGAACTAAAGATAAAATTCGAGGTATTCGCTTTACTAGCCCTGAAGATGCGGTGAAAGCGTACGAAAATGCCATAGAAAAGACCCCTAAGGAAGAATGGGCCCACTGCTTTTCTCAGTGGTTCCATCGAATGCGACGATGTGTAGAGAGGAACGTAGATTACTTCGAAAAACAGTAAAAGTATTGGCAACTTTCTACACTAAGCCGTTTTTCATTTTCTAAACAATTTCAGAGTTATCTAGGTACCATCCTCCGTACCTACATTAAGGTTGCAAATAAAGTATTAAGTATTGAAGATTAATGCTTATTATGTTCCTATTAATAAACTTTCAATAGCTCTTAAATAGCTCTTAAACGTATAGCTACGATAGCATCAGAACTCAAAAGAATGGACAGCCCTTTGAAATGGAGCAGGAGTGTACTGAAGCTTGAGGATCGCTGGTGCAGTTTATTGCGATTCATTGTAGATCCCGAATAGCCCGAGGAAGCGTCTTAAGAGCGCAGCAAATCTAAATTGAATTTGAAAATTGAACCAACAACCGGCGATGTTGTAAAAAACTTACACTTTTTATTTTCTCTTCACGATTGCGAGAAGGGACGTGGAGTTGATAAAATAATTTACCTTAGGGATATGGCATAAAACAATAAGGAATATTAATAAGAAGACAGTCAATAGCAGTCAACAGGCCTACGAGTCTCAAGGTCCCGGCAGAAAGGCATCCACCTCAGCATAAGTTGTGCGCGGGCACACAACGCTGGTCTTCCGATGGAGCCACCGAGTGAAACACAGACAAAAACAACCAAAAAATATGAAAATAAAAATAAAAAGTCTTAATAACTTAACGAACACATGCGTACCTTAAGCCGTACATAAAAATAGTTTATTTTAAATAATCCTTCAAATTTAAATTTTTTACAGTTTTTAAAGTCTTACCCTTTTTTTTCTTTTGCCGAGCTCAGCAACCCGTATTAATTTGCCGAGGTAATTATACCTGTACCCTTTAACGCTCAGATATTCCAGACACAATTAAAATCAATTCTTATCGCAACAACCGGTTGTCGCATGGGGCTCAAAGCGCTACATTGAAAATAAATGCTTTTTCCCTGCAGTTGGATGATTATGGGCTGTTAATGTACTGTGTACATATTTAGGGATGTAGGATATTGTTGTACTGTGTAATTGTTCATCAATATGCCGCATCTAAAGTAAATAATTTATTGTTTGTTGTACAAGCGATTGCAGCCGCAAGCAGCGAGTTGGTTCATATAATTAGATTGCCGACGACATCCGTGGAAGGTGTAAGGAAAATGCACCAATGTTTTATTTAGCTCAGAAATTGCTCTCGGAACCGTTAAGATGTGATTTGTGCTTTGAAACAAAATCGCAAATGTATGTGTTAACGTATTTCGTTATTTTTTTATGTTACTTTTTTATTTATCTCAGGGAAACACACAATTTGATAGCCATAGATAAATACTTCGGAAAGGTTTTCTAATGGCGACCGCGTACCGGACGACGTTCCGTGGGTAGGCCCCCTACAAGGTGGACCGACGATATGGTCAAGGTCGCGGGAAGCCACTGGATGCGGACAGCACAGAACCGATCGTTGTGGAGATCCTTAGGGGAGGCCTATGCCCAGCAGTGGGCGTCGTTCGACTGATATGATGTTAAGATAAATAGTTACACTAATACTAATACAGAAATCAGCAAAGTTTCCATACTTAATAGATAAGATAAGATAATTACTTATCATACTTAATAATTAATGTGTAATACCTACCTATGCAGACACATAGGTAATAATTATTAAGAATAAGAATAAGAAATCGTTTATTTTGCCACAGTAAACACAATTAACATAAAGTACAGGTAAGTACACCAAAATATTATAACAAAGAAAACAGTACAAACACAATAATTAGACAGACATTAATGTCAACAGTGTTTGCTGCAGCAAACATGGGTCAAGGCTCAGCATAAGTTTCCACCCCAAGGCAAAAAAAAACACTGATTTTCAGCCGTCACCCAGATTAATTATTTAATAATATATCCCTGAAATGAATACTAAAGATGTGTTTACGAATTTTTTTTTATTCGCGTTTATTTTGGTTTATCCTGACGTTTCAAACTTTCACAACTATTATATAGGTTAACCATCTTAACACTGTTAAAGACAAGGTTTAGTATTATAGGATATACAGACAAACCTACCATAAAACGTCAAATTTTCTTAATTGATATTGATCTCTACTTGTTGGACTTAAAGTTGAAAATCAATTCAATGACCTTCATCTTCTTGGTAAGGTTTACTTGCCATTGACTGTATAAAAACACTGAACAGTCACTTTACTGGGATATAGTACAAAATTTAACATATTCCTGATATTGTTTTAACTCTTTACGAATCATTATTGAAACTGTAACAAATCAGAGGAAAATACTTGACAGCTTTCTCTTACCTACAAAGCGTTTAGACCGGTAATAATACGTACAGGGCGCATGCCTTATAATATCTATTTGGATTTCTATTGTATTTGAAGTAACGCAATTTGTGAAACAAATCGTAAAGAATCAAATTGCATAATTATGGATTATTTTTAATTTTTTTTTGTTAAATTTTCTCATACAAAATAATTATAAAAAGTCACGACTGTTTATAACACCCTTACCTTGTTATGAATGAACTTTTGAATGAAAACGATTTACTCGTACCTACACTACCTATGAATGAAACCTACACGCGTCAATGTTTTTCACAAGTTACGCTCTCCCGCTACTTTACTACTACACTTTAGTGTAAGTTTGCCAACGTCTCGCAAACTAAGGATTCGCCATACTGGTTAAATTTTATTAACAAATTTAACTAAAATTGATGTTATATTCGAAACGATTGATTTTTGAACCACATGTTCTAGGGCGTTTTATATTATTTTTACCTATAGAACATAACCTTAAGAGTTATGGGATATCAAAAGGAACACGTTGTATATGAATCTTTGACCTTTAATAACTTTGTAACGAAATGATGTTTTCACGGTATTTTTAATATAATCTAATTCCAAGATAATATTATTATACTTCAAATATATTTAAATGTGAGTATGGTTGTTCCATATATGAGATTTAAGAACGCATTTCGCTCTGTTCAAAGTAGATAATTTATTATACATTAGATCAGATAGTATTGCAATATACCTACTAGCTAGCAAATGCTTTTGACAAACGAAAAATTATAATCATTACAGATATGAGCATAATAATATCTTTCGCTGACATCGAAAATTTTTTTACGCATTGCACTCTACAAGACATAGATCTTTTTAGGGTTCCATACAGAAAGGGTAAAGACAGGACCCTATTACTAAGACTTCGCTGTCTGTCCGCCTGTCTGTCACCAGGCTGTATCTCAAGAGCCGCGATAGCTAGACTGTTAAAATTTTTTATATTAATTTTTGTGTTGCCGCAATAACAACAAATACTTAAAACAAAATGAAAAATATATTTAAGAGGGGCTCCTATACAAAAAAAAACAATTTTTTGCCTATTTTTGCTTGATATCAATAAATGGTAACAGGTACCTACTAACGTACCTACCGTTCTTTAACTAGTCAATGGTACGGAACCCTTCGTGCGCGAGTCTGACTCGCACTTGGCCGGTTTTTTTAAATAATATATTCCCATAAACTCCACTATATATACGTAGGTATCGCAATTGACGTAATAGGGGAACGAACGTCTTCTTTGTAGTTCTTATTTTAGTTTCTGAATAACTTAACTAAATAACAATATCCCACCGAAAAACATTTTGTAAAAAACTAGCCAAGTCTCGATGTAGCTGCTTGTTTATCTCTAAAAAGTAATGAAATCTAGACAAAGTCGTGCCAAGTCTAAGGTTCCTTACTGCGATTTCTTTATTATTATAGTTAATGTTGTGTGATCTCTAATAGTTTGGTTGGGCTGTTGTGTTTTCTAATCAGGGTCACCAGGTACTCCAGATCTTCGATTATCATAGTTTTTATAGTTTTCACTTTATGTGGCCATTAAACCCTAACTCTGTACCAAATTTCAGCTCTCTGAGTTTATGGGAAGTACTAGTTCTATTTTGATGATCATGAGTGAGTGAGTGTCATAAATGCGAAACTTTGCTTACGCTTAACTTCGGAACTAAATGACCTACAGACTTGAAATTTTGGATTTAAAGTATGTGATTATAGCTTACTGGATGAAGAAAATTTCTGCGTTCTGGTCTTATCCAGAGGTTCTCAAATAGGGGCCTGAAAATGCGGCGAAATGGTTCCAGTAAAGGATGGTACGGCAGTGTTTGCTTCGCGCTCGACTTGGCCCCCAATTTAGGATATCACATACATCTTAAAATAAAAAAGCGATTATGTGTGTGCTAACTTCTAAGTTTAGATTTACGAGTAAGCACTCGACGAATTTTTTTTTTTTTTTTGTCAGCAAATACTTAACTTTTAATATTATTTGGTCAGCTTTTGCTTATTGTAATTCTACATATTTTGCTTCTTACAATACTCTAAGAACGAGAAAAGGTCAGTGATATTACATTTTGCGATACCTAGCACAAGCGGCAAATTCATTTTTGAAGTGAAAACTTCTTTAGCGGCGCTGAGCACTTTTTGTTGGATGGGTAAAAACTTCCAAACTCGCGTCAGGGTCACGTGATGCTGATCAAAAAAGCGTAAGATCGAGGGGAAGGGAGAGGAACTAGTATCTCCCACTCTTTCTACCGTGCCTGAGTGTGCTGTTTTCTATTATTTTTGAAGTGAAACTTCTTTATCGGCGTTGGAAAAAATTTACCATCACGTTTTGCGTCAAATTTTCGTCACATTTTTCGGTTACGCGCCATCTTTTTCTTGCCCCTACCACGGTTGGTTCAGACGATAGCAAAAAGGTAAAGTGAAATAATATTTAACCAATTTAACCAATTTAACCAATTTAACCAATTTAACCAATGTAACCAATTTAACCAATTTAACCAATTTAACTAATGTAACCAATTTAACCAATTTAACCAATTTAACTAATTTAACCAATTTCTGGAAAGTTGCGTCAAATTTTCGTCACATTTTTCGGTTACGCGCCATCTTTTTCTTGCCCCTACCACGGTTGGTTCAGACGATAGCAAAAAGGTAAAGTGAAATAATATTTAACTAATTTAACCAATTTAACCAATTTAACCAATTTAACCAATTTAACCAATTTAACCAATTTAACCAACTTAACCAACTTATTAACTTAACCAACTTAACCAACTTAACCAACTTAACCAACTTAACCAATTTAACCAATTTAACCAATTTAACCAATGTAACCAATTTAACCAAACCAATTTAACCAATTTAACCAATTTAACTAATTTAACCAATTTCTGGAAAGTTGCATGTAGATCATTTTTCGAAGAATATGAAAATAAATATGCAACAGCTGTCTTCCTAGACATGTCAAAAGCGTTTGATTATTGCTTGCACAATCAGTTATTAAAAAAGCTGGAAAATTTTGGAATCAGAGGTCTGGCCTAAGATGGATAAAAAGCTATCTCAGCAGTAGAATGCAAGCTGTGGAAATAGTGAAACCTGATACAAAAAATGTAATGCAAAGTTATCAGTCAGAGTTTAAAGAAAATAGATTTGGAGTACCCCAGGGGAGTGTATTAGGCCCTCTCCTCTTCCCTGTTTATATCAACAAACTGCCAAATTTGACAAAGCACCGCTGCATCCTATTTGCTGACGATATTGCTATAATAGTGACTACTGACAAAAATTCGACATTAAATGAACATATTAAGGACATAAACAATACGATTAATACAATAACAAATTGGCTTAAAGGTAACAATCTAAAAATAAACTTTGACAAAACTTACTATATAAATTTCAATAATGTAACTCATGAACAATTAAATATTAACTATCAGGGAAAACATATAAAAGAGACAAATGCGACTAAGTTTTTAGGTATAGAGATTGACCATAACTTAGACTGGAAACAAAAAATTATAAAAATATGTAGTAAAATAAATAGGTTTTCATTCGCACTTTATAAACTAACTAAAGTTGCATCACAAAATACAGCTCTTACGGCATACTTTGCCTATGTGGAGTCAATCCTACGATATGGTCTCATCATATGGGGCAATAGCACGGACATCAAAAAGGTATTTCTTGCACAAAAAAAGTGCATCAGAGCAATCTGCGGTGCTCCACCAGACGAACCGTGTACCCCTCTGTTTAAATCATTAAACATCTTGCCGGTCCCATGCCTGTACATATATGAAATAGCCAAGTTTGTAAAACAAAATCTACATTACTTCAAACAGGCACGTGATATTTATCCACGAAACACAAGGAATGGAAATAGGTTGGTGTCAGCATTTGTCCCAAAAAGTGCTCGTTTAAAAAAAAATTCGCCTGGATGTGTATTTATCATTTATAATAAATTGCCTGAAACAATTAAAGAACTGACTGGTAAAAGGTTCCAAACACATTTGTTTAAATGGCTAATTACACATGTCTTTTACACTGTAGACCAATATTTAAAGCACAATTGTTATAAAAATGCATGTACCTTGTAAGGCTTGAATTTGTTTTCTTTTTTTTTAACACTAGCTTTGACATTTGTTTTTTCTTTAATATTGACATTAAGTATAATTGATTGATTTTATAAGATTGACATTGATTTACATAAAGAATCTAAATTGAAATTTAATATAAATAATGCATGTGTTTTAAGAAAGGATTGAATTAATTAAATAATTATGTACTGTAGCTGAATTGAATATATTTGTATGCAACATTGGTTAGCTGAGGAAGAGGTTCGCAACTCTATGTAACAACTAAAATGTACCTTCTTCAAGGACAAAAAAAAACAAATTTAAACCGATGGACGTTAATCATTCAAACGAGGGTATAGTTAAGTCTAACATTATTAAAACCCAACAGCCAAAGCTACAAGTACGTCATGGGTCAACTTTTCAAGTTAACGACTTTGTTCGTATCAGTAAATACAAAAGAGATTTTTATAAAGGTTATACTCCTAATTGGTCTACGGAAATATTTCGCATCGCTAAAGTTAACCAAACCAATCCCCAAACGTATCAAATTAAAGACAAACACGAACAAAATATTTTAGGCTCTTTTTATGGATATGAATTACAAAAAACTAAATTTCCTGACATCTATCTCATTGATAAAGTTATTAAGAGAAAAGAATACAAAATTTTTGTTAAATGGTTAGGATTGAGTGATAAAGAGAACAGTTGGGTAAACATGAGTGAATTAGTGGTCTAGGTAGGTATATAAATAACACAGAAATACTTCACCGTGACACTTACTGCGAATCGATAAAGGAAGGCAGTGGTATAATTAATAATTAGATAGATCATTTACTGTTCGAGTTACATTTACCAGGATATCAATTTTGTGGTCCCGGTACAAAACTTCAGAAACGGCTACTTAAAGGTAATCGAGGAGTAAACAAATTGGATTAAGCTTGTATGCATCACGATATTGCTTACATCGATAAAAATTCGGGAGCTCGACGTAAAGCTGACTTAGAACTTTTGAATATGGCTAAAAGGAGATTGAAATCGAAAGATTCAAAGGAGAAAAAATTAAGTCGTAAATAGTAAAAAATGCTATGAAGGCGAAAATTAGAACAGGTGGTGGTATAAAATCATTTAAGAAAGGTGTTAAAAAAATACAGTCCCAATTAAAAAAAAAATCTAAAGATCAGCAGGCTGCCATAAAATATGCTTATGCAGCGGCAAAGAAACTATTTTTTAATAAGAAAGGAATACGTTTGCCGCGTTTTATTCCTCTTCCGAAGAGTGGTGGACTTCTACCACTTATTCCCATATTTGCGGGACTGTCGGCTTTAGGCTCACTAGCTGGAGGAGCAGCAGGTATAGCAAAAGCTGTTAATGATTCTAAAGCTGCACAAAAGAGTCTTCAGGAAGCTGAAAGACATAACAGAATGATGGAAGCGGTGGCTCTGGGAAAAGGGGTATATATTAAACCTCATAAAAAAGGAGCAGGTCTATATCTAAGTCCTTCAAAAAACTAAATAAGCGGCTACCCAGACGTGCTCTCACTAACCTAGATATATTGGAACATGCAAGTGATATTCCGTACTTTCGCGGAGTTTACATGAGGGATACGTTACCTTTGAACCCTAGAAAGGCTAGGCTGTGGAATATCGAATTTGGTTAGCAACATAAATCCTGGTACGCATTGGGTAGCTTTTGTTAAGAAAAACAATTATGTTGAATATTATGATAGTTTTGGTAATTTAAAACCGCCGTTAGAATTTGTACGATATATGCACGATTTGCCTATAAACTATAATTATATACGGCATCAAGCATTTGGAACCACAAATTGTGGTCATCTGTGTCTTAAATTTTTAAGGAATTTTTGGAAAAAGCATTTATATAATGAACAAGTTAAATAAAAATGTCAGTATAAAAATGTCTTTCACTGTGTCTATAACTGGGAGTGGAGCCTCTTAAACAACCAACTATTCCACAACTTTAGAACTCCGAGGAGACTACGAGTGTAGACTTTTGTATTTTTCAACGTTTAACTCTATTCCTAATATAGACGAACGAAATAATAAGTTTTATTACGGTGAGAATGAAATCATCGAAATTCCTGAGGGATCTTATGAGCTTCAAGATATATGTGATTATTTAAAAACTAACATTAACAACAGTGTGTTAAAATTGACTTGCAATAACAATACATTGAAAACTAATATATTTTGCTCCAAAGATGTACATTTTAATAAAAAAGATGCTTTAGGTAAAATATTAGGGTTTGGAAAGGAAAAAATAAAAGCAAATATAAGTACTGAATCTCAATATCCTGTTAGCATTCTATCAACAACCATTGTGCGGGTTGAATGCGATGTAGTTAGTGGTTCATTTGTTAATGGAAAAGCAAGTCATATAATTTATGAATTTGTACCTAACGTGCCACCTGGATACCGGCTAATTGAAATACCGAAAAATTTTGATTTATTTTCCTGTAAATCAAAATTCTATAAGTGCTATCAACATAAAGCTATTGGACGCAGATAATTAACAGATAAATTTACGGGGTGAAGAAGTGCAACTTTATTTACATTTTAAGAAAAAAATATTAATTTCAATAAAAACCATCCTACATCGTTTATTCAAGCCAGTTCTAAAAGAACATCTCACAAGGGAACACCGCTTCTGCTAAAAAAGAAACTTACCAAGACCAATAAAGAATTTCTGAAACTAGTTGGCTTGCTAAAATGAATATTTTAAATATATCGCAACAAACGTCATACGATAACAGCATCGAGAGTTTCGAATATCATTCATACAAACCATATGTGACAAGTTTCAACAAGAATGATGAAATACGAATTCCTATCAATCAACAAGACCTATACGTGCTGCCTTCACTAAGTAGTATATACATTGAGGGAAAAGTGAATGTTTATAACAGTACCACTAAAGAAAAAGTATCAAATATACATTTCGTGAACAATCCGGCACTATTTCTATTTCAAGACATTCGATATGAACTGAATGGAGTTGAAATAGATAAAATTAAAAACGCAGGTGTAACTACAACGATAAAATAACTCTAAATGAAAACGAATCCAAATGTGCTCGAGCTTGGGGTTGGTCAACTTCAGGAACAAACAATACTAATAGTGGAGCATTTTCCGCATCTATACCATAATTAATTGTAAACACGAGTTAGTGTTACTGAGAAGTAATACGAATCTTAATGCAATTAAGTTAAATACAGGTGAAGTTGTAGATGATATTATAATAAACAAAATTGTTTGGCGAGTTCCACACATCAAAGTATCAGATCATGAAAGAATCAATCTGTTAAAACATTTAGAGAAGGATAGAGCTATTCCATTAGCGTTCCGATGCTGGGATATTTATGAATACCCATTACTACCGAAAACACGTAAGCATACATGGTCTATCAAAACTTCATCACAAATAGAGAAACCACGATTTGTTGTAATTGCCATACAAACCAACCGCAAACACAACAGTCAATTGTCAATGGCTGAGTTTGATCATTGTCACGTACGTGATGTAAGTCTTTTTGAATTCGTCATATTATCCATATGAGGGATTGAATGTTAGTTTTTCAGAAGACAAATTTACTTTATTATACGAACAGTATGCAAGATTTCAACAGTCGTATCACGGACGTCGATCAGAGCCGTTGATGAGTTTGAAAGAATTCAAAGACATTGCTCCTTTATTTGTCATTGACTGTTCGTGGCAACACGAAACGTTAAAAGGATCTATTGACGTGAGAGTTGAAATTGAAACAGATCAAGAAATACCTGACGAAACAGCTGCATATTGCTTAATTCTAAACGATTGTTTATTTGAATACAAGCCTTTGAGTAACATAGTAAAGAAAATATCATGAACAGCGATATAATAATCGTGGATTTACAAGGGTTTAAAAACTATGAAAATAAGTTCTTAGTTAAAGAAATGCCAGTCGCGACTTCAGAGTACACCCACATATTTTTGGTAAAACCTCCATATCCATTTTTAACACTGAGTGAAGAAGAAAAAAAATGTGTTCGTTGGATAGAAAGAAATAGAGGTTATCAAAGGAACGAAGGCTATATAGACTACAGAGAATTTCGTAGAATTATCAAAAATTATTTAAAAGATAAAAAAAATATTGTGAAAGGAGAAGAAAAAGTAAAATGGATGCAAGAGTTGTGTAACCATGATAGTATTTTAGACATTAGTTGTAAGGGTGCCCCTAATTTCAATAATCTTAATGAAGTCTATTGTAAAGATAAATTTTTATTTAATTGTTTTAATCATAAGAAATATTGTGCGTTACGAAATGTTTTATGTATAATAAAATGGTGTTTAGAAAATAATTATGTAAATTTAAAAAATATTTTTGAAATAAATGCTTGACTGTAATTTATATCTTTTACTTTAAGACAACCTGAATAGATAATAAATAATATCAGGTTTTATATTTATTTTCATCATCCTTAATAATAACAAATTATAGGTGACTAACTTAGATTTAAGAAACAAATTTCTTTCACTACATTACATCATCACACAGTTTTTTAGAAATTTTTCTAACTAGCACCTCCGTAAGGTCCACGATTTCATCAATAGAGTCTTGCACCACATACTGCGCGCTAAGCACAACGTTGTCTTCACTATCTTCCTCAGTCAAGTTCTGCAATGTAGGCTCTTTCGGCAGCTCCAAAATTTTTACCTGTATCAGCTTTAGCCCATGGTTTTCCTTGCTTATTACAAATGACTTTGCAGATATGTTGGACTTCTTTTTTGGAAGTTCTCGTTTCTGCTTTCGTTTTTTAGGCTGATTTTTTAACAAGTCTTCATATTGTTGTGTGAAACTTTCCAATGGATCTTGTGCATATTGGCTGAACATGATGTCTGGTGTATCCTCCATTTCTGTAACAAATAAATATTAAATGTAAT
Source organism: Anania crocealis (assembly GCA_949315895.1). Classification (NCBI taxonomy): domain Eukaryota; kingdom Metazoa; phylum Arthropoda; class Insecta; order Lepidoptera; family Crambidae; genus Anania; species Anania crocealis. Next base: position 5,080,275 of record OX438880.1, read on the forward strand.
TATGTCATGAAGTCAAGTTACTGAAATAATCAACATTATGTGAATATATACATTAATACTTACTGTTGTATACTTGCTAGGGAGCGGTAGGAGCGGTTCGCGTCAATCAAACGAGCTAGTCAGATGCACACTGATTTATTATAAAACAGTACCCGTTCGGTACGCAGCCTGTACGTATGTATATACATAACATCCCTTCCCCTTAAGCTATGAAATACTTAACACTAAAAATACAAATTTATGGTTCTGTGAGTTCTTCATCATCACAGTCCTGTTCTGACGTCGGTGTAGAGAAGATTGGACTTATTGCCTGTCGCCTTCTACTCGAAGCCTGATAGTGCTCAGCAGGCCCGGTAGGCGTGGTGGCCTCTTGGCCCTGGTCACTCGCCGGTTCTCCTTCCCCTCCGGGCTGCACAGCAGCCTCGGAGGACGCCACCGCTGGTGTCGCGTCAGGCACCACGTCCGGGTCCCAGCACCGGTCGTCGCTCGATAACGAACTCAACCGTGATCTAATCTGGTCAATGTGTCTCTTTACTTCACATTGAAATTCTGGGACATATATTAAATACGTAGTGTGACCGATTTTTTTTCTTATAATTCTTTGAATCCAGCAAAATTTTTTAATGTTAATGTTTTTTGTGATCCATACTTTATCGTTCTCCTTAAAGTCTGCTCTCTGTGTCCCCTTATAATATTTAGCCTGTAAGGACTGATTGCGTACGACTGTTTGAGTGAGGTCTGTGGACGACGGCGGCGACGGCTTGATCGGATCTAGTAAGTCCAGCCGCGAGCGCAGCGGGCGCCCGTACACTAATTCCGCAGGCGACTTTTCGGTGGTACTGTTTTTAGAGTTCCTGTAGTCAAATAAAAAATTTGCAATTTTTTCGTGAACATTTTTTTTATTACACCCCTCTAATATTAAACACTTTAGCCCCTTTTTTACTATTTTCACGTAAATCTCGGCTTGTCCGTTACTTGCCGGGTGGTACGGTGGAGATAGTACATGTTTAATACCGTTAAGCTGATAAAATTCTGTAAATTCTGAAGAGGTGAAAGAAGTACCGTTGTCACTCACTATCGTATGCGGGATTCCAAAGCGCGACATCATTTCGTATAATTTATTAATGACTGCTTTCGAATTGTGGGTCTTGGATACGTCATAAAAACATGTAGTCGTGAAACGGGCCTAAAAGATCTACATGTATTCTAATAAATGGTTGCGTCGGTGGCCGGCGCGAGGGGCGCGTGCGGCGGCGCGGGGCGCAGAGCGCAGCACACGGCGCACGCGGCCGCCAGCCGCTCGAGCTCCGCGTCCACGCCCGGCCACCATAGCTGTCTGCGAGCCTCCGCTTTCATCTTTACCACACCGAAATGTGAACTGTGCAATTCCCTACAAATGGTTTCCTGTAACGCCGGGGGTATTACGACTTTATGTCCACGCATTATGACTCCATTTTCATAGGATAACTGTGACCGACAATTAAAATAAGGTTTCATATCTAAATTATTATTTTTTCTCGGCCAGCCGTTTAGCACGTAACGTACGACCGAAACCAGGATGATGTCCTTAGCAGTCTCACGACGCAAGTCGCTCAGCGTCACCGGCAGGTCGCCGTCGACCACAAGGTTAACGTAGGCCGCGCGATCCTCGCCGTCGGCGAGCTCTTCGGGGGCCAACGATTCCTCGGTATTCACGCAAGCTCGAGATAAATAATCCGCGCTATTTTGCTTGCTACCTATAAATTCTATTTTATAGTTATATGCTGCTAAAAATATGGCATACCTCTGTAGGCGATTAGCGGATATCTCGGGGATACCTTTGTGGGGCCCGAATATAGCTAACAGGGGCTTGTGATCTGTTCTAAGTACGAATGGCTCGGACCTACCGTATAAATACTGATGGAAGCGCCTTACTCCAAAAATAATAGCAGTAGCTTTTTGAATTTGAGCGTACTTTTTTTCGGCTGTCGAGAGCGTCCGGGAAGCGTACGATATTGGCCTTTCTAGTCCGTCGTGACCTACCTGAGAAAGTACGGCACCCAACCCCGTCGGCGACGCGTCAACGGTTAATAATAGCTTAGCGTTTGGGTCGAAATGTGCTAATGTATTATCTGAAGCTAAAAGATTTTTTACTCTAACGAATGCGTCGTCGTGCATTTGAGTCCACCGCCACTTAGCATTTTTATTTAATAGATTATATAGAGGACTCAACACAGACGACGCGTCCGGCACAAAGTTCCGATAGTAGTTAGTAAGACCTAGAAACGACTGCAACTGTGAAACGTTTATCGGTTTAGGCGCTTGTAATATGGCTTTTACTTTATCAGGCGATTTCCTAACTCCGTGTTTATCTATAACGTGGCCGAGGTACGAAATCTCGTCCCTAAAGAATTCACATTTACAACTTTGTACCGTTAATCCGGCATCATTTAGGCGTTCTAATACCTCGATTAGCCTTTGTTTATGACAGATCCTATTAGAACCGGTCACTAAAATATCGTCTAATAGAAAGATTATACCGTCTATTCCAGAAAGCAAGCACTCCATCGCTCGCTGAAAAATAGCCGGCACGCTTGACAATCCGAACACTAAGCGAGTAAAATTGAAAAGGCCGCGGTGGGTATTGATACAGGTGAGGCCCTGAGATTTTGAATTTAAAATGAATTGATTGTAGGCCATAGACAAGTCAATTTTACTAAATTGTACCCCTCCGTGTAATTTAGCTAACAAATCATTAACCGTAGGTAAAGGATATTTATCTACTATCAGTTGTTTATTAATTGTAACTGAGTAATCTGCACATAATCTAAGGCTACCGTTCTTTTTTAACACAGGCACTACGGGCGAAGCATACTCTGAATGTTCGACGGGTTTTAAAATACCTAGTGACACATTCAAGCGGTGCTCGCGTAGACACAGCGTGCACGGCCGCAGGCGCCAGCTCCAAGCCGAACTCGCGAATGAAGTCGCGGCCGAGCAGCGGCGGCCCTCCCGCGCGCACTACATACATGTTCAGTGTGCGCGTGCGTCCGCTGTACGATATAGGCACTAACGCAACTCCGATCGTTTCTATGTTATCACCCGTATAACTAAATATTTTTTTGTTTGTGATTGACAACGGTATTCCTTTAAAGTTAGACAAGTAGGTTTGTTCTGAAATTACACTTACGGCTGAACCACTGTCGATCTCGAACTCTAAAGCCAGACCACCGATCATAACGCGCTCTGTCATCGGTTTTCCTTTTAAACAACGAATATTATAAAAACACTCACCGTCGTCCCCGCTGTCCACATAACCTTCGTTCACGTACTTCACTCTGTCCTCGTTAGGACACATCTTACGCAAATGACCCTTGCTGTTGCACTTTTTGCATTTGTAATTTTTGTAACGACACTGGTTGGCCCTATGGTTTGTAAACCCACACACACTGCACTTTTCCTTCTTAGAGATGTTGAACACCGCATCGGGGCCTGTCGCGCCTAGGCCACTCGCGCCCGGCGCCGCCAGCGACGAAGCCTGCCGCGCGCAGCGCACGCTCTCCGCCAGGTCGATGACCTTCGCGAGGGTCAGCTGCTGCTGGTCCTGCGCGAACAGCTTGTCCCGTTCGTGTCCTGCCGCCATGCCCATGATAAATTTATCCAGCAAGGCCTCCTCCAAGTTCTTAAAAGCACAGTGAGCCGCCAACCCTCTGAGTCTAGCCGCCCATTGAGTGTGTCCTTCCCCTGGACGCTGTGTTGCAGCATAAAATGTGGATTTTTCTGCAAACCTAACCCTTTTTGGTGTGAAGTGATCGTCGAGGATTTTCACAATCGCCTCATAATTTAAATCCTCTACCTTGTTGGGTAACGCCAGGTCACCTGCTAATTTGAATGTTGATTCGCTTAACGATGTTAACAATATAGCCCTCCGCTTAATGGTCGCCTTGTCTGTCTCAGAGGTTACCTCGTTCGCTATAAACCACTGCTGTAATCGCGATTTGTAGCTGCTCCATTCTTGTGAAAGGTGGTCGAATGAAGGAAGAACACCATACGAAATAGCCGTAGACATTTTTTTTTAATAACTGTGAGCCCGAACGTCGCCACGTGTTGTATACTTGCTAGGGAGCGGTAGGAGCGGTTCGCGTCAATCAAACGAGCTAGTCAGATGCACACTGATTTATTATAAAACAGTACCCGTTCGGTACGCAGCCTGTACGTATGTATATACATAACACTTACAAAATAAAATCCGGTGTTATTCACGACAGAGTTGAAAGGGGAATGGAGCCATAAGATACAATGATTTATAAGCTCATTTCATACAGCTGCTGAGAGAATAGACGTCGATGTGATCGGACGTGGTTACTAATCAATCCGTGCAATTATTTTATTGTGACCTACTCTACATTACTCGGCAATAATTTCTGTGTCATTGAGTATTAGTGCGTGCGAAAATAATGGACATTTGTGACACCTAAACATAAAAATGGAAGGAAGCCCCTTTAACCGGAGTGCGTTAACACGTCATAGCCCGCCTTCTTTACCCGCGCCCCAGGCGGGCCCGCGCTCCCAGCCTGCAGCCGCAACCCCCGTGCCCTGTCAGCATCAAGAGGAACCAGAAGTGATGACTACTCCTGAGTTGCAGAACTGGATATCTGGCATCGAGCAGTGCCTTAATGAGGCGTGTAAAATCTCATCTGAAGGTAAACTTAATTCGGACCAAAAGTTGAGGATACACAATCTCTGCCGAAAAGTTTGCCTCGGGACATCCCAACTAGTCTCGACGTACCAATCTTTGAAGCAAAAGGCCATCCTGACCCACACGAATTTGCAGCACTTAAAAGAAAAACACGACCTCTCTCAACAACTCGTAGCTCTAAAACAAAGTATTGTTGAAAACTCCTCTAGACCTCCAGTAGCAACTTCTTTTGCCGACATGGTGAAAAAAAGCTCTAATAATTTTATAAAGACGACTTCCGTTAACTCCGTGGCAATCTATCCAAATGACAAACAAAAGTCGAGCGAGGAAACCAAAACTCTGGTGCAAAAAATTATCCAACCCGACCTTATGAAGTTACGCGTGAGAGGCCTACGCAAAACAAAGAATGGTGGGGTCATCATCAGCACTGACACCAAGGACGATATAGTGAAGCTGAAACAATCAGCACAACTCACAACCTCTGGTTTGACCTTGGATGAGCCACAAAAACGTAAGCCCAGAATAATAATTATTGGAGTTCCCTCAGCCATGCCGGAAAAAGAAGTATTTAACTGTATTTACCAGCAGAATTTAGCCGAGAAGGTTCAAGATTTACCAATCGAGACGTTCTTGGCTTCTATAAAAATGAGCCGCAAATCTGGAAAGAAGGATGCCGAGATCTGTAATTTCATAATTGAAGTTCCTGCAGATATACGAAAGGCCTTAATAACCAGAGATAGAGTGTTCGTGAATTGGACATCGTGTCCGGTAAGAGATTTCACTTTTGTGACAAGGTGTTTTAAATGCCAACAATACGGGCACGCGGCGAAGACATGTCGCGAAGAGAAAAATACTTGTGGTCATTGCGGTGAAGTAGGTCACCTCATGAAGGACTGCCATAAGATAGCGGAACCTCCCAAATGTGCTACGTGTCTTTATTACAAAAAACCGTGCAACCACAAAACTGGGGATCCAGAGTGCCCTGCTAAGTTAATGGCCGAAAAAAGGTACATTAACTCTATAGACTATGAAGGCGCCTAAGAGCGCTGCTCTCAGTTTAGTTTTAGGACTCTATATTTTTACACCTTTCTTTATTTGCCCTTCTACCGCAACATTATAATTATTTACAATATGACAGACACAATAGTTATAATATGCTTACGCTACCAAATATTGTAATTCCGAGCGAGTAAAAATGCTTATGCGTCTCATAGTTTAAAGTAGGTTACTAACACGAACTGAGTTTGTTTTTAGCTTTACGTAATTAATTATTTTGTGTTTAGTTCATTTTATTTAAAAATAGTTACGTAGTTAATTTAATTTATTTGGTTTACTTAATAAGAATACCTAGTTTAGCACTTGATTTGACGTTTGTTTATAATTTTTAGACTATGCCTGAAATACAGGGAATCCTAGTTCAGGCACTTAGGTTATTTTTGAACATATTATTAGGTATCAGGAGTGATGCTAGTTGAAAGAATTACGAATTGGACAATTAACTTTAATAATAATGACCTAACACAAAAATAACACTAATTGGATACTAATTAGCAGAAAATAAACCAGAGAAAGCAGCACGTCCGTTCCGAATGGTACCTAGGCGAGCAGTGCCCGAGCTCGGGCTCGTCAATTGTTTTTATGGAGGTCGGCGGGGGATGTGACGTCAGGCATGTACATCAGCTTCGACCGTGACAGCTAACACGGCCTCTCCTGACACACTGGAGTCCTCGCCAGTTCTTGATAACAGACCAGCTTGCATGGCCTCAGCGTCCTCCACCGTTTCTTCTAGCGAGCTGCGTCTTGATGATCGACCAGGCTCAACATCTGTGCTTCTCTCGAGATCCTCATGGTCAGAGTCATCTGCAAATCAGATTGGAGTTAAGTATGTACAAGTATAGAAGTTGCAGCTTGCCTTAAAGGAGTTAAATTGGCTACCAACACTAAAATGAACAGCAAACGAACATATTTATTTGTGGTTTTATTAAAATCACAAACAAATAGTTACTAGAATAGGCCTCAAATTTGCACATATGGGTAAATCGCCAAATATTAACAGTGCTAAACTATTAGTTGTACCGAAGGCATAGGCTCCACCATTAAGCATACCGCGGAATAGCCAGCACTCTTCGTATCGTAAACTTAGGTTTCACTACTAAGCATACCACTCGATCTTAACACGGCAGACATAGGCTCCACTATTTAGCATATCTGACGGGAACTGTCGGTAGAGGCTCCACTATTAAGCATACCGCTTGATATTAGCACTTCAGACATAGGCTCCACTATTAAGCATAACTGACGGGAGCTGTCGGTAGAAGCTCCACTATTAAGCATACCGCACAGCTCTAAACTCACCCTCAAAAAACAATGCGCACGTTTCCGGAGTCCACTCTCCTCTCCAAGGCACCAAAAACTGTGCTGCTGCGTACGTCACCTTGCCACACGCTCCAGCAATAAGCTTTAGCTTGTAGCGGTGATTTGCTAGCACTTGAGTGATCCGGTATGGCCCTCGCATGCCTGGATCCAGTTTGCCCTGTGACTGAGAGTATTTAATTACGAAAACGATGTCGCCTTCCTGATAGATACGAGGTGGGTGACGGTTTGTATTAACTCTTCTATCTTGCTCGATTTGATTTTGAGCCAGCCGTTCGGCCGTCCTTTGTCTTCTCACTTCTCGTAAAGACTCCCGATTCTCGTTTGACTCCACAGCAACATCACGTACTAGTCCACGTATTACTGGAGTAGCATTTTCGGACCCAACCAGTAAATTTAATGGAGAGTAACCGGTAGTCTTTTGTTTGGTTATGTTAAGAATGAGTTGTAAACGCCACAATGCATCAGCCCACTCACTCCCTTTATAATTGACCTCAATCCTGAGCATGTTCAACACCGTGCGGACATAGCGCTCCACCTGGCCATTAGCGTGGTGCATTTCGGGTGTTATGTGATGCACCTCACAACCTATCTCTTGTACAAAAGTTATAAACTCACGGGATTCGAACATCCTGCCCCTATCACAAATTATTGTTTTGGGTGTGCCAAATAAGGAGATACCGTTTTTCAAAACTAATTTTAACTCATGAACATCTTAGCGATTAATTGGAAACAGAAAACAATATTTGGTAAATGAGTCTATAACGATCATTATGTGTTTGTAACTATGACTTGCGGGCAAAGGGCCTAACGTATCGATATGCACACTGTCGAAGGGGGTATCAGGCTTTGGCCATGAAGTTATGGGTTGCAAGGGTGCTCGAGGTACTCGCTTATGTGCGATACACGTAAGACAGTGTGAAATGTATTTGTTAATAAATGTCCTAAGGCCAGGAAACCAAAAATGCCTAAGAATTAGGTCAGCTGTCTTATCGGCGTTACTATGACTATGTTCGTCATGGAAAATACGAAGGAGGCTTAGACGATAACCTTTGGGTATAAAACAAAGTAATCGAGGAGTTTCTCCTGTGGGCACATAACGATAGTAAAGGATGTCGTTTTTACTAACGTACCTCGTAGGGTCTAACTGCCCCTCATTTAAGGATTGAAGTAGCTTTCGTGTCTCCTCATCAGCGGACTGAGCAATTTGTGCCCAGTTACGTGGCCTGCTAATGCTATTAACGGAATTGGCAGGATTACGGCTGAAATAGTCCGCGTGCGGTATCAATACCCCTTTCCTGTACTGAATATTAAAATCAAAATCTTGTAAATATACCCACCACCTAGCGATTCGTGGCAATAAATCTTTCTTGGATTGGGTAGCCTTAAGAGCGTTACAGTCTGTTATAACAGTAAAGGGTGTACCCACAAGATAGTGTCTAAAATGTTTTAATGACTTTACAACCGCAAGAGTTTCTAATTCATAGGAGTGATACCGCGGTTCAGCCCCTTGCGTTACTTGACTGTAGTATGCGACAACCCGTTTGCTGCCATCCCTATGAATTTGTAAAAATACTGCACCGTAGCCTGCGCTACTCGCGTCCGTATGTATTTCAATTGGAAGTTCTGGGTCAAAAATTGCCAACACAGGTTCACTAGTGAGGCATTTTATTAGTTCTTGACGCACAGCCTCTTGTTCTTGACCCCAAATGAAATCAACACCTTTTCTCGTTAAACGCGCGATACAAGAGGTTTTGGATGAATACCCAGCGATGTATTTACGAAAATAACCCGCCAATCCCAAAAACTGTCTCACTTGCCGAACGTTTTGTGGCACTGGAGAGTTAACAAGAGCTTTAACCTTTCCTGAAGCAGGTCTGACCTCACCGTTAGAAATAATCCTACCTAAATATTCGATCTCTGTACATAAGAATGAACACTTTCTTAAATTTAACGAAAAGCCTGACGTAGTTAATTTATCGAGAACTTCTTTCAGAGTCTGTACTCCTTCGTTAATAGAATCATGTAAAATTAAACAGTCATCAATATAAACTAAAACTTTTCCGGACTCTATGAATTCTCGAAGAGTATTTGAGATTATGCGCTGGTATACAATCGGTGCATTAGCCAAACCATAAGGCATTTTAACGTACTCGTAGTGTCCTTCAGGCGTTACGAAACCGGTTAACGAAATAGACTCCTCATCAAGAATAATCTGGTGGAAACCTGTCGCCATGTCTAAGGTCATAAAATACTTTGCCTTGCCTAATCTATCTATATGGTCATCGATCAGCGGTAATGGGTACCTGTCTTTTACAGTTAGCCGATTTAGTGCTCGAAAGTCTACGCACATTCTATCCGAGCCGTCCTTTTTCTTCACCAGAAGTATGGGGCTAGAATAGGGAGATTCGGATTCACGAATAATACCTTTTACTAGAAGATCATTTATAATCTCGCGAACTTTTAGTTTTTCAGTGAACGACATCTTGTAAGGACGATAATAAACCGGCGTGTCATTATTTAATCGAATATGCATCTTTCCAGTAGTTACTGTGGTCATGGCAGTACCTGATATCATGAAATCCAAATACTCTTTAAGTAGTTCTGTCAATATTTTATGATTTTCACCGGTCAGAGATGTTTTAATATCACCAAGTTGCACGTTCAACTGAGCAGCGGACACCTCATTCGTAACCACGTTATGCGTTAATTGTTGAGAATCTCTAGTTCTAACGTACGTCACCCCCTCTCTATTAAGCACATCAGTTCCGATAATGATAGGTGCGTTCATGCACTCGCTAGGAACAACTACAAGATCAACCTCCAAAGATATATCTTCAAGTTCAATTGTAAGAGTTACGTAAGAATTTACACTAATAGCTGAATCACTTATTCCTTTTAATTGACAGCAAATAGGTCTCTTATTACAAGAAAAGTAATTAACTATAGAGGATGAAATTAAGGAGACTCCTAATGCACCACTATCTATTAGTACGTCTACAGGTATTCCTTGAATGACGCCAACGACAACGTCTTTTTTCTTGCAAATATCGGGAGGTGAGCAAAAATTTACATTACTTTTGTTTCGACACTCTGAACGCTGTCTCGCAAAACAATCACTAATATCATGACCATTTTTCTTACAATAATCACATCTTACTTTAATATCTCTGAAGGTAGAGGGTACCGCACGTTGTGTAGGATTTACGACAGTAGGCTTTAACCGTTTCGTACAATCTGATTGCTTATGCCCTATATCTCCGCAAATAAAACATTTTGGTCCTGATCCAGTCATTGGACGCTTGTAAGGTTTTGAATTATTTTTATTAAAAGATCGCGATTGATTGAATAGTGATTTTGTATTTAAGCTAGTACTGGGTTTCACAAATGTAGCCAAAAAACTGACTAAACTATCTGAAGTGAGGTTAGAGTTACTAGCAGAAGCCTTGACAAGCGGGTCCTTAATACCGCGAATAATGATGGACGTCATAAGTTCTGCAGAAAGACCCCTGACCATTCGTAAGCGTAATATAGACCTACGTGCATACTCTGCGTAAGTATTGTAACTGTCCGAATCAGTACTCATAACCTCATAGAGAATATTAGCTACGTCAACTTTCTTTACACATAATGATTTAAAATCTTTTTTAAAGTTGGTCCAGGAGCGGTCATTCGTGATCCACTCGTTAAGCCAAACTCTTGCATCACCCTTTAAGCAATTGCCTACGCGTGACAAACACTCACTATCCGACCACTTGTTTAATGTTTGAGCCCTATCTACTTCATCAAACCATTGACTAATATCATGCAGATTTGGATCAAAGTTTGAAATGTAATAGCTTTGAGAATTTACTGACCTTAATGATTGAATTGCCTCAACTATTCGTTCCGTATCCTGCCCGGAAGAAAGCTCAACATTTGAGCCGCTTGGCGTTTTTACTTGACCCGACCTACCCTCTAAAGCAGTTAACCGCGAAACTATAGTCTCCAAAGACTCACAATAGGCACGCCTTAATGATGTATCCCTAGACCTCGAACGGTCACGCTGCTCGCTGTTACGCCTACGGTTACACCTACGGTCCCTACGGGACGTGCTGCGTGATCGCCTACCTCGCGAATGTCTACTTCGTGAACGTACAGCGCGTTTGCGTTTACTTCTTGAACGCGAACGACTCGACCTATCCATTACAACGTGATTAAATTTTAAATGTAGGTAGAAGCTACTAACTTTAAGTTAGCCTTACACAAACAATTTACAAACCCGATAAACTGTGACTGTGAGCGTGTAATACTTTATCCCACGCCTGATATTAGGTATCAGGAGTGATGCTAGTTGAAAGAATTACGAATTGGACAATTAACTTTAATAATAATGACCTAACACAAAAATAACACTAATTGGATACTAATTAGCAGAAAATGAACCAGAGAAAGCAGCACGTCCGTTCCGAATGGTACCTAGGCGAGCAGTGCCCGAGCTCGGGCTCGTCAATTGTTTTTATGGAGGTCGGCGGGGGGATGTGACGTCAGGCATGTACATCAGCTTCGACCGTGACAGCTAACAATATTGTATTTGTAGATTTAAAGAACACTTGTTGACTTAAGTTTTAAATAAATAAAATTTGATTTGAATTGAATGCGAATCAAAAAAGTCTAGATAGTCTAGCTAACTTGGCATTTTGTTGTCCCTGACCTAAGTATATGTATGATACACGTGTCATGTCTAAAGTATCATATTATCGTTATGATATAACAAGATATAACAAGTTTCAAGAATTTATTATTACAAAACTGCTAAGTTTGCATGTTGTCATGCATGTGGTGTAGCGTCAAGTTGCTTTCAACTAACTGACAAATGTATTATCGTGGGAAAGTATTGATATCATATCCCAACAAGTTTAAACAAGTTTGGCGCATTGAAAATTTCACGTTGCAATTTAGACGTCAGTTACTATGTAGGTAAATCATGACAAGTAGTATCGGAAATAAGGAATTCAAACCAAACACTTTAATCGGTAACGATTTTATTAATATGAAAATAAATTAGGCCCCACCGGTTGATACATATTTATTTCTAGCTTATTATTTAAATACCAACATACTTATGTTATAACCAAAAACTTCAATCAGTAACGATATTTTATTAATATGAAAATAAATTAGGCCCCACCGGTTGATACATATTTATTTCTAGCTTATTATTTATTTAAATACCAACATACTTATATTATTATAAGTTATACAAACATAAAGAGAAAATAATATTTTCCATTCGGTTTCCTAAATAGGTATATTACCTAAATGATTTAAATTGTTATTTTATAGTGCCCCCAGGACACAGTTGATACATTGTCTTTTAATACGAAACGCTTATCATCTTTTCGTGATAATGTTACTTTGTTTTGTTCTGTCGTAAAAATTTTATGTTTTATTGATTTAAAAAGAATGTTTTTTCCTCTCAGTTCTGTACCTGTTGAAAGAACATTAACATAGTCTGAAAATGTAATTTTTTTTAGTTACATTCTTTTTAACTCCTTTTGCTTTTTTTTATTCGTCATCAGCCGTTCTTATGCTGTACATTTTACCACCTAACTCGTCTTTGAATAAACCAGGACCTTTTTTATTCCTAGGAATAATATCAAAACGGTTATTAGCAACATAGTTGCTCGTATCGAAATAGGACAGAAAGTTATCCTTAAGATCAGAATAAAAGTCATCCGTTCTTATTGAATATAAAAGACTATCCGTATCAGTGTAACACAGAGATAATTTATCGTTGTAAAACTTTTTCATTACGGAGTAATGAAAGTCATACATATGGTTTTTCGATAGCTCCAAAACCGCGAACCCGATTTAAATGGGTTTATCTAACACAATTTTCTCTCGATTTAATTGTATGGCGACCAAATTTTCGTCAAAAACTGTTACGCTGTGAAAGTTAGGGCGAGATATAAGTTGTTCCGCTGAATAACATTTTTTTGTTACATTTCTTTCATCTTTCCACGTACTGACAAGTTTTACGTCAACTCTACGCTCAGTATCTTCTAATGTTTTTCCGAATATACTGTTGTTTAATAATTTAAAAAAATCTTGTTCAAACAACGATTTTGACTGCTGTCTCAAATGTGTATTTAAATCGATGTACTCTTTTAGGAATTGAGATTGTTTGAATGATATCGCCTTATGAATTTTTTTAAGGCGTAATCCATGAGCAAGACAAGTCTTTAAATGCACATAATGTATGACATAATTATATTTATTAAACAAATTTGGTATTAGTTTATTATTCTTCGCGCCTGGAGGAGAATAATTTTGAGCACAAAATGGAAGATCATTGTGCAAATCATGTAAACTTTCAGGGTATGCCAGGTCAACTTCCAGAATATATCCGTAATCGTTATTATCAGGAATGCTCAAAATGTCAAGTCGTTCGCAATCTTTATCTCCAAGAAATTTAAAATCAGCATAAGGTAGATAACTGCACATAGCAAAGCCGTACAAATTATTAAAATCAATGTAAACCAAAAAGTTATTGGGTTGAGATGAATCAAAATCATGCTGATACTGATTATTCGACTTTGCGTAGGGTGATTCCATTATCGCGGGTGCAACATTTTGACGCACGTTAAGTTTCATAATAATAAAACAAAAAATATTTTAAATAAAAATCTTCTTGTAAGTGCTACGTTTCAACAAGTTCACTTTATATTTCGTGAAAAGAATTTTATTGAGATATTTAATATAGTCAGGAATGAGGTTCAAAGTCCTATCGCGGGTGCAACAAAGTTAGCCGAACCTTTCTAGATCATTAAACAAAAACACAAAAGTCTGTTAATTGTGAAACGTTTATTATGTTATGCCTTCGTATTTCGTAAGGCGTTAAACTAACCAAGTAAACAAATATATTTTTTTATAGGAAACAAAAATAAACACAGAATTATTCACTTTTAAAGCAATCGCGGGTGCAACATAAAATTATCGCGGGTGCAACCGGTCTAATTTAAGTGAATACAAAAATCAATAAAACTTTTACAGGAATAAAATAAGAGATCAATCAATGTTTATTACTAATCAGAACACCTCTTTGTCACTTATATTAATTATTTCTTTTCAAATACGTCAATATTCGCCGAAAATTCTACAAACGTATTTTTTCCGTCAATCTTTTTTTTTTTTCGCCAGAATTACAGAGCAATTGCACGAGCACGTACAAACCAGCGCTAATATCTCTTGGTAAGACATCAACACAGGCAGAACCAGTTTCAGGGCATGCTTCTGCGAGTATTTTTGAGGGTTGAAGAGACGTTGTTGGATATTCGTCGTCTGAATCACTGTAAACATCAGAAATGCGCAATTTTGTTTTAAGTGGGACAAAAGATTTACTCTGATCCGATACTGAAGGACAGAGATTTCCTTCTTGTATTTTATTTGTAAGAGGTTCCAAGTCATCGTCATCCCAATCTCTTTCTGTTTCAGTAGTGGTTTTCGGAGATTTCAAAACCAGTGTGCATTTGAGATGAGACAGTGAAGTTCGCGCCACGGAAATGCTATCATTCCCAACTTCAGGTTGGAAGAAATGTTTTGATTGAATGCCTGGTATATTTTTCAGTCCTTCCCATTTAGCATCCAACATGGCCATCTTTTCTTTAACTTCTTCTTTTGCTACGAATATAAAGAAGATGTTTTTAGACAGACTGCGTGCCAAATCATAGAATTCTTGGGCAGTGTTGACGATGGCTCTCCGGGAATTGACAGAAATCCACACCGACCTTTTGACACTTCCACCAATTCCATCGACGGCACCTTTGCCATGTGAGGCAGCGAAAAAGTTCCATTCGAGGTGAATGAATCCATATTCCCCTTTGAGAGCATTCATGCTTGCCATTACGTAACGATTCTTGAACTGAGCAGCGAAGTTGTCGCTGAAGATATACACAAATTTAATGTTATCAGAGATCGACTTGATGTACTCAAATATTTTCTGAAGAAAAAGATGCACAGTGTATTTATTGTGGCTTAATTCATCACTTACTATGACCACTGAATGGAGTTTGTCGCTAGTCCAAATACAGTACGTGAAGAGCGTGACTTGCGCATGAGACCAATGTGCTGATTGTACTTCATCTTGACTAATGAGAGCATAATTCTCAGCAAAGTCTATTTGTACGACAGCCTTCTCATTGGTCAGGTCTTGTTTTGCATTTTGAAAGTAATCGGACTGAACATTTTTAACAAAAGAATGTAGCTTGAATTTAGCAGTGCTGTCGTGTAGTTCTTCTAGTGCTTCATTAAAAGGTTTGCTCATTATGATCTGTTTTGATCTCTGATTCTGGAAGATCCAGGACTTCCAATTAACAGTAGGATCAGAATCTAGGGTGATATCCCAAATGTTGGATTCTTTGCATACATCGCAACTGTTGGACATGCAATCTTCATTATCCACACTACATGATACCTGTTTTAGAAGCTCTTGGTGTGTTTTTGGGAACTCTGTCGCATGTTTCGAAATAGCGAGAAGAAGATTAATGTAATTTGAGTGTGTCGTACACACGCATACATTATGAGGAGTATCATTGATAGGCAGAATGTGAGCAGGTCTCTCTTTATAAAAAACTGTCTTGCCAATAGATGTTTCGGGGTTAATTTCTATAAAAAGTTCAAAGGGTTCACGAATGCTCATAATCATCGTTCTCTTCTGGATTCGGGACTTCGTTCCAGTATTGGACTTGATTGGTTTTACGTCTTTCATCCCAGGCATTTGTCTACTTATATAGTCCCTATTATAGAAATTACATATCTGTTCCTTTACTTCGTTCGTCAGTTTTCGAGGAACTGCTTTAGGGGCATTTTTGTCAGATGCAGCGACTTGGAATTCTGCAGCAATTTTTTTTACAACCTCAACTGCCTTAGTGGGACTAGCTGGTAGATTACGTTTTACTTTTGCCACAGCCTTTCCCAATGTGCGAGGACTGCTGTATCTCGTACCTGTTTGTTGAATTTGTTCTTCTCTACGACGCTTTCTAGTTGCCTGCATTCTTTCTTTTGATCGGATCCTAGCCAGTATTATCTACCTCCATTTTCCTTGTCATTTCTTCTCTCCGTTTTGAATCACGAGCCCTTTCTTGACAGAGATGGTCTGCATAAAGTTCAGGGTTTTCTTTTAACTTTCGCCTATATTTCTGCGAAGCAGTCTCTTTCCTTTGCTCTTCTGCCATTTTAGCCGATCTTTCTGTAAAAAAATACGGAATATAATATAACCACACATTAAATATATGTCATCAATCATGCACAACATATTATTATTATTTAAAGCATAACAAAAGAATAAAATATGTGATAAATCAGGCAATACGGTTACTTGTCAAAGAGTTGCACCCGCGATCTTAACATCACGATCGCGGGTGCAACCAATTTAAGTTTAAGTAAATTTCAATTCAACTAACATTATACTCCTAAAAACGATTTAATCCCTCGATCGTGAGTTATTCCAGACACAATTGAAATCAATTGTTATCGCGGCACGCGCCTGCCTCCTGGAGGTTGAGGGATTAAATACGTTTGCCTTTGATTTTTTTTTACTTTTACAAAGTTTGAAAACTATAGGATTTCATTTCTGTGAAACACACAAACTTTTATATCTTTTGTATCGCGGGTGCAACAAGCTAACAGTGACTTTTTATATTCAATAATGCTTAAAAAATAACAACAAGTACTTACATTTTTTGGCACATAAGAATAAAACAATATTTTCACTACACATTCAGCCGATAGAACATAACCTCAAACTGTCGGTAACAGCTCTTTCGCGCCAGTGTAGCCACGTTGTGATTTTGCAGATTCAGCCAATTCTTCGAATGATAATGTTTCCAAGCGCGCCAAAAATTTAAATATGAAGTAAAATAAAAAATAAAAAATGTTTTAATAAATTTATACCTTTTTCTTTGTACCGATATAAAAAAAAGTAATAAATAGCGTGATTTAGAAATTCATGTCAAAAATCGTCTATAGCGGAATCGCCCCGTACCTTTTCGAACACAGACAAATTCCTCCACGAATACCGCGTTGGATCATCCGTATCATTTCGAGGTCTGAAAGAAGTTCCAATTTAACCTTTGTCTTTAATAGCATCGCGCCAAAACTAAGACTTGGCGCAGTTAAATAGAAAGCTGGATCTAAATCATAATTGCTTTTGCATGTTTTCCGAAACTTTTCAAAAATGTCAGATAATATTAAAACGTCACTTTTTACATACAAGTCCGTATATTGCCCAAGGTTCTGTATATGAAAACTATGCCATACATTTTGGGCATGTTCATAATCAGACTTAGCTATAGATTCATCTGTGTGATTATTGTAAAAATGCTCTTTTGATGGTATTTTTTTTCTTTATACACATTCCAGCTAGATATATAATCATAAGGGTATATACCCTTTCGACTCAAAAGTGATAATTGATGATCATCTTCACAGATTTCGCGTAAATATATAAAATCACTTCGATCTAAATTTTTCGCTAACTGTTCGATGCTAGTTCCTAAAAACTTGAAAGAATCAACAAAACGTAATGCAACAAAATTTTCTTTGGAAAGCTGAATGAATTTAGTAAAAGAAATATAATTTTCCTTATTTTTTGGAATGACCTTAATATCTCCAGGAAAGGTACTTAGTTCGCGAATGAACAAGTGACAGTCATAACCTGACAAATTATGGAAAAAAACAGGTATGAATTTGGGTATATGGAATTTTAAGCTGCAATAAGAATGACTAGCCCCACGAAAACGACCTGTGAAGTGACAATGATCTTTTACTTTGTCGCCGAGTAATAAATTTGAACACAAGTAGCAATATTCGGCTTTCTCAAAATTATTCAAGTCTTCTTTGGTTAAAATGATAGGAACAGAATTTTCAGATGCTAACTCAATGTTGCTATAGATGTTTTTCACATCTTTTTGCAAACGCCAAACAAATTGTTCAGCGCAATCAGATCCACGATATGACACTAGACGGTTGAAAGAACTATCGTGATTACACACAATGTAATACGCAAATGCAGCAGGTACATGCTTCTGAACTTTTGACGTGCAAGCTCCCGAACTTTTAAAATATGGTTGTAAAATCGTTTCAAAATCTGCGTATATGACAAACGGCACATTTTGCATGCACTGATAATTTTTGAATTGCAATGAACTATTTTTATCAGGCAACATTGTAACTACTCCGCCACACTCATGATCGACTCGATCCTTATTGGTCTTAAAAAATAATAAGCAATCATGGCAAAAATATAATTTACCGTGGTGCTTGGTCACCTGATTTCGAACCAGTTTTGTAAAATTCTTTATTAAGCAATAGTGGGATTTATTATCTTTTTCAATAAGAAGCATATTAATATGCTGTTTTTTCCTTAACGATGTTTTGTACAATGGTCCGATAACATCATGTTTGAAATTTAAGCCATAAACGTTCACACTAATATTTTCATTATTTTTCTCAAAAGTTTTTATGTCTTTTAGTGAAACTGGGAAAGACATGTTACTTATATTTAACACTTGGCTAAAATGAGGGTACGAGGAAACTCGACTTGCATTTTTTACTTTATACTCTATAAAGCACTCATCACCGTCCATACGAAACAATATTCGTCATTATTTTTTACATTAATGCAAGCTCGCTTGGCCTTAATTTTTTTGGCAAATCTAGATAGCACGAAATTTTTAGTGGAGAATGAAGAAAAGTTCAAAATTAACCTTAACATTGATATGAGCTAAAATCGCTGAGTCGAGCACTGCTCGCAGCCTTGAAGAGACTGCCTGTAAGTACTGCGCAGGTGACGTAGCAGCGACGTCAGCGCCGTCCAGCGCGCGCGCACGATCCGTGCTTATGCGATAAGATACTATGCGTCCTCTAAATGCGGAACTAACTTTCTCTATCCCTTTATCGTAATAAACAGCAGTAAAATTTTTATGCAAGGTACTGCGTAAATGACCTGGGAATGCTCTACTCAAAACCGACTTTTGGCATACCGAACAGAAAATAGTCTTGTCTCTAGTACTCATTGTAACTAACTTATTTATTAATAATTTAAAACAAATCAGTTTTAAAACCACTAAATTAAAAATATTCAAATTATTGTAATCTGCCAGCACGTCAGCCTACATCAAAACATTGCTTTCATAGCACATTAATTTAAGATAAAAATTAGTTGAGAAAATTGGTCAGTTTAAGTAGATTGACGTGCTGTTGAACGGACAATATAATTAAATGTACTTAAATAGGAAACCAAATTAGAACAGCAAATATTACATTATTTTATTTATTTCAATATTAGTAAGTATATATTTAAATCTAACACTTATCCTGATTTAACAGTGATACGGTGTATTACAACCGGTTTCGGGTCTTCTTAATCTTACTTAATTACTATTTTTTACCATCGGCGTAATACACCGGATCACTTTTAAATCGGTGTTTTTGGCTAGTAAAAAGTTCTTTTATGGTGCACCAAAATGGATCGTCGTGCGTAGTTTGCAGCCTTGGCTGAGCGCTCCACTTGTCAGAGCGATCGCGGGGTGACAAATTTTGAATGTCGGCAGTGTTGTAGACTCTGACGTCTACAAAGACCTCACCGTCTTCCACGAGAACGGCCTGCCGATTCACACCTCCGGCGACTCGTCGCGACAGTGAAGACCACAGCGGCTGGCCTTGCCCCTGCTTTGGCTGCTCTAGGTCGCCCCCAAAGAGATCGTCCGCAATGGAAATGCGAGTCTTTGTCCTGTAACAATTAATGATATTAGTGAAAATAAGTATGTGATAATATGTATATAAATAAATAAATAAATAAATGTGGACAAAATTACATATTACATTGTTTTGATCCCAATTTGAATAACTATTTAAAGCATTCGTATTTTGGAAACCAGAAACAACGAAGGTACCACAAACACCCAGACCCGAGAAAATGTAGAAAAACACTTTTTTTTTATATTGAACCGTCCGGGAATCGAACCATATAAATAATACATACTTCGACTTTTTCTTGGACTCGGACTTCGACTTCCTCTTGGTAGGCTTCGCCTTTGACGCCTTTTTCGGTGGACTGGAATTGAAAAGCAAATTATGAAACAGCGTAGGTAATAAATTCTTTAGTTCGTACCTTACGCTTGTAAATGAGAGATACGGACATATCACTTGTTAAAATTATTATATAAGTCTTTCAAACACTATTCACACTTAAGCAAAGTCTTAAAGAGTTAAATTAACTAACGTAATTTACAGTGGATATAGTAATAACTAGTGAGTTATTAATTTGATTAGTTTCGAACCATCCTAACATAAATAAAGTTGATATTTACCTGATTTTTTCACTGTCTGAAGCTGATGACACGTCCGACTCGGAGTCGAGAAGAGCGGCAGCGGAGTTGCGCTTACGGTAGTCTGATTCCGACCTAACAATTAAACGAGAAATTAGAACTTAGCGAAATCACTGAAGATTACTTACTTGAATTAAATTACTTTAAATGTAATAAAATTACTAACATTGTTATTTGAATAACGCACTTGGTTCAACTTTCACTGGTCACGAAGATGCACTAATCGCACGAAGATCACTGGTGAATGATTATGACAATCAATTTAATTGCAGCTCATTATATATCCAAATTTACTCACACATAATCCGTAAAACCGTAAAAATTACTCACACTGTCTCATAATGCTTGCTAGTAGTATAATAATGGGCAGTCTGTGCCACCTTCAGCCCGTGTCAGCAAACGTTCGTTCGCTTCCACGCACTTTCGCTGGCACATCCTGCCCATTATTATACAATGATATGGTATGGAATTTGTTAAGATACCGGATAACGGATCGAACTTAGTCATTAAAACATGTTAACACTGTAAAAAGTCATCATTTTGATTTAACCTACGAAGCACTGCGGTTTAGTTCAAAAGCTAATATGAAATTCCTTAAACAAAAAGAATCATTAAAATTAGATTGCATTTGTCCTCCGACATCAAATGAGGCAAAGCGACATGGTAACTTACTGCCAAACACTATACGATGCATTGTTTGTGGGCCATCAAATTGTGGGAAGACTAACTTAGTTATAAGTTTATTATAGCACAAGGATGGTCTACGATTTCGTAACCTTTATGTGTATTCTAAATCTTTATATCAACCTAAATACATATATCTAGAAAAAGTGCTGGATATGGTTGAAGGCACGTCTTACAACAAATATAGTCATAACAGTGAGATATTAAGCCCGCACGAAGCGTTGCCAGACTCAATCATTATTTTTGACGATATAGCTTGTGAAAATCAAAATAACATCCGAGATTACTTTGCGATGGGACGACATAAAAACATTGATTGTTTTTACATCAATCAAACATATACTAAAATACCTAAACAACTTGTTAGAGATAATTCAAACCTAATAATTTTATTTAAGCAAGATGACATAAATTTGAAGCATGTGTACGATGAACATGTAGGGTCTGACATGTCATGGTCTCAGTTCCGTGAGATGTGTTCTACTGTTTGGAGTAAACCTTTCAGTTACGTTGTTATCAATAAAGACTGCGAACGAAATAAAGGATGTTATAGAATGACATTTGACACATTCATAGTGGTAGACTAGTATTCTTAAATGATTGTTATAATATAAATATTATCAGTTTCAATTGTGATTTCATGACGAGCAGCGTTATAACAAAAATGGAACGAAATTTGAAAGAGCAAATTGTAAAATCGGCAACAGCTGTTAAAAGAAAGGTTAACATGATAAAAGATGCGAAAAATATGAACAACATAGCATTAGAAACAATGTTTAAACCGATAGTAGAACCACTTAACCTGTTATCAAACAAAATTGAAGTTAACGATAAAACAAACAAAGAAACAGAGCAAATTCACTTATTTAAAAAAATTAAATACAGTGATAGTGAGGCATCAAATTCTTCTAGTGAAGATTTTGAGGAACCTGTTAACGAACAAGAAGATTTAGATAGTGAAATTTATAAAACATCTAATAAAACCCTCACTATATCACCCTCAGAAGATCATGATGTAAGTGAGAATTCGTTTAAATCCCTTCAATCATCACCAAATTATTCATCCTGGTCGACGTCATCAGAAATAATGAAAGGCGTACCTTACGGAGTCAGAAATGAACGAGGAAAACTTATGCTTGGCAAAACCCGCGTTTATGATAATGGGTATACTTTGAAGGTTGGAATAATAAAAAACGCAGTGTGATTCCTTTGTAGCGACTAACTTTATTATTGCACAGATAATAACAGACACTCAAAGTAACATTTCCTATTAGAGTTGTAGATGACGCTAGTATATATATAAATAATATTATTTTGTTAGTAAACTAGTCACAAATAACATCCTGACCTAACAAAATAATCTAGACTCCAAAAACAAATCTATAACAAAAAATACCACAAAATATACTACACTTTACTCTTTAATTTCAGACATGCCAATCATATTTAAGAACTTATAATGTTTATTTGCACTTAAACTTTTAGTGAATATGTCAGCTGGCATTTTTGAGGTTGAAACATATTTAATTACAATTTTCTTTTGTAATACACATTCTCTCACAAAATGATGTCTTGTGTCAATGTGTTTGGTACGCTTATTATTGAACAAAGGATTTGTTGCTAATTTAATGGAACTTTGATTATCACTGTACAAACACATAGGCACATTCTCATCTATTTTAATTAATTCAATTAATATATTTCTGAGATACATAGCTTCTTTACATGATTCAGACAGGGCCATATACTCTGCTTCTGTACTGGAAAGCGCTACAGTTTTTTGTTTTTTAGCTTCATATGAAATCACTGACCCTGACATTATGAAGCAGAAACCAGTATATGATCGTCTATCTAGAGTACAAGATGCCCAATCTGCATCAACAAAACCACTAAGATTGCAACTAGTCTTCCTATATATTAAGCCATAAGTTTTTGTTTTCTTTAGATATCTCAATAAACGTTTCAAATGCTTCCAATGAGTTTCATTAAAACAATTATTATATTGACTCAAAAAACTAATACTATAAGAAATATCTGGCCTGGTGAGCACAGATAAATACATTAGGCTTCCAATTAATTGTTGATATGGAAATTTTTGTACAACTTTACTTTTTACATCCTTTAGCAATTTTAAATTAACTTCCATAGGTGTATCTGAATTTGAACAATCAGTCATGTTAAATTTCTTTAAAATACTCTCAATAAACTGCTTTTGGTTTACAGTAATACAATCTTTACGAACATCTATATGCATACCCAAACATTGCCTGATCTGACCTAAGTCTTTTATTTTAAATTTTGCTACTAACTCACTTATTAGTTCTACATAAGTATCCTGACAGTTATAAAAAACAAAAAAATCATCCACAAACAAAGCTATGTAAATTATTGCACCATTTTCACTCTTCATAAAGAGACATGGTTCATAATTTGACCTTTTAAATTTTAATTTCAACAAACAATCTTCAACACGAGTATACCAAGCTCTTGCTGACTGTTTAAGACCATATATAGCCCTCTTTAACTTTAAAACTTTACTGTTACAATTTACTTGTTGTACAATGTTTGAATATTCTGGTATTTCCATGTAAACAGTTTCATGAAGAAAACCATTAAGAAATGCAGTAGGTACATCAAGATGATTAATTTTGAGATTTAATTCAACACTTAATGCTAACAATAACCTGAAGGTAGAATACTTCAAAACTGGGGATAATGTCTCATTAAAGTCTATGCCCTTTTTTTGGGTAAAGCCCTTTGCCACAAGCCTGGCTCTATAACGCACTTCACCTTCAGTGTTATATTTCTTTTTGAACACCCATTTATTTTTAACAACCGTACCTTTATTTGGCCTATCAACTAGTTCCCATGAATCACTATCTTGAAACGATTTCAATTCCTGTTGCATAGCACTTTGCCACTGATCTCTTTCAGATGTACTTATAGCTTCACGGAGTAAAATTTGATCACCTGACATTTCCACACACATGTTCGCACTATGATAGAAGTCCGGTTTGCGCCTAACACGTTTTTCTGGTAGATTAATGTCACTTTTCTCTGGAATAATTTTCCTTGCTTCTGGTGACAAAGTCATTGTGTCCATGAATGTATCTTCTGAGTCGCTTGCTGAATCATCAGGAACATATGTCTCATCATGTAGATTCTCTTGATCTGATTCACTCTCAGGAACTTCCTCTGTTGATCTTTCTGGTTGCATACTTTCTTCGATCACCATAGATGTTACCATAGATGAACTGTCATCTGTTTTCTCCATAATGACTACATCTCTTGCAACAATAACATCCCGCGATACAGGATCATATAAGCGATATCCCTTGACATTCTCAGAGTATCCCACTAGGTACATTTTCCGAGCCTTTCTGTCCCATTTCCTTCGCTTTTCCTTCGGAATATGAACCATTGCTGGGCTGCCAAAGATCCGTATATGATTCAACTCTGGCTTTCTACCCGTCCATACTTCATAAGGAGTTTTATTGTCATCCAAGCCTGCTGCTGGTGATCGATTTTTAATGTATACTACTGTGTTTACAGCCTCAGCCCAAAGACTTTTCTGAAATTTGGCATCATAAAGGAGACATCGCGCCTTCTCAACTATGGATCGGTTGTATCTTTCGCTAATTCCATTCTGTTCTGGGGTAAAACTGTTAGTTTTTTGATGAATTATACCACTTTGCTTCAGAAAATTTGTCATTTCTGCTGAACAAAATTCTCCTCCATTGTCGGATCTTAATATCTTAATTTTCTTTGACTGCTGATTTTCAACAAGCTCTTTGTATTGCTTAAAGTACATAAAAGTTTCACTTTTAGATTTTAGAAAATAGACAGTGCACAATCGGCTGAAATCATCGACAAATAGCAAGTAGTATTTTGCTTTTCCGAGTGACACATTCTCCATTGGCCCACATAAATCTGTGTGAACCAGCTCTAGTGTATTTTGACTTTTACTAGTGCTTCTTGGGAATGGTAGTCGAGTCTGCTTGCCTTCACAGCACACTATACAGCTACTTTTACTATTTTCACTTTTATCATCAAAACTAACTCCCTCTGCCGCTCCATTCTTTAGTTTGTTCAAATCACTTGTATTGATATGGCCTAATCGCCGATGCCAAATATTATTTGATGACTTTACAGCTGCTACTAAGGGGCGTTGCATCTCTCTTACTATCAATCGGTATACACCATTTTCTAGGATCGCCTCACCAATACAATCATTCTGTGAGTTGTAAATTAGACAACCATGTTTATTAAACATTACTCTGTTGCCACTAGCAATTATTCTGCTCACTGACAGTAGGTTTGTGGTGAAGTTGGGTACACACAATACATCTTTCACATCAATAGTAAATTCGTTTTCTCCTACATATGTCGTGAGTTGCAGATCTCCAGAGCAAGAGACGGGCATGACAGATTAATTCGCAACAACGATCTCCTTAGTTTTGGGTCGATTACAAACATTTGATAATAAGTTCACGTTCGAAACTATGTGTGTGCTTGCGCCGGAATCTAAGTGCCAGTCTGTTTGACTGAATTCTTTCGTAAGAAACACTGCACTAAATGCATTTGATTTTGCTTTTTCTGCAACGTGGCACTGATTTTTGAAGTGTCCAATTTGTTTACATTTATAGCAACGTATTATTTTCTTTCTTGACGCCATGTTTTGTCCGCCGCTAGTGTTGACATTGACCGGTGACGTTCCGTACATTCCGTTCGTTCCGGTATTGCAATGTTGTTGAACTTGCGTTCTTGCAGTACTGCCAACATTACGTCTATGAAAATTTTTTGCAACAAATGCACCTTCCGACTTAACCTCAAAATCTGCACTCATGTCCAATAATTTGGTTTTTATAGCGTCTGCACTGATGTTTATGCCCGAATGCTCGATAGCCATAATCATGGGACTAAATTTCTCTGGCAGTCCAGCTAACATGAGCGACCCAATCCACTGGTCATTAATCTCAAAGCCAGTACCATTTAATTTTTGCGCGGTTTCGATGATCTGGCTGACATAGCTGGTCATTGACTCACTGTTTTCTAGGCGTATGCTAATCAGATTTCTCAACAAGCTTATTTTTCGAGCATATCCAGAATCGTCGAACATATTCTTCAGGATCTTCCATAAGCTGTATGTTGTTGTTGCTTGTTTGATATGCACATAAAGAGAAGCGTCGATCGTCAATATAAGCTTCGCTTTCGCCTTCAAATCATCTGCTATCTGAGTCTCTGTAGCTGTAGACGATAACGGTTGCCTGATGTTATCCGCCATTCCCTCCAGCACGAGAACATTTTTTGCCGCGAAACACCAGTCGTCGTAATTTTCCCTACCTTTTAATTTGGGAACATTAACCAGATAATTTGTAGACATTTTGTTCGAAATTCACTGTGAACTTAATTATTTTCGCGATCAAAAGGCCTGGGCCCATAACCTAATAAAAAACGCAGTGTGATTCCTTTGTAACGACTAACTTTATTATTGCACAGATAATAACAAACACTCAAAGTAACATTTCCTATTAGAGTTGTAGATGACGCTAGTATATATATAAATAATATTATTTTGTTAGTAAACTAGTCACAAATAACATGGAAACCGTAATTTAGAAAAAACAGTTGGTATAAAAGAATTATTGTTTCAAAAGGTTCCAAATTTAGATTTAATTACAGATGAAGACTTAAAAAATTATAAGTTGATACTTATAAATACCAATGCACATAAACGTAATTGGGATCCATCCAAACCAATAAACAGCAACAAAGGATTTAAGTACATGAACATAATAAAACCGTTATTCAAATTCTCGAGGAATGTAACAAGCAGCTTGGAAAGTCTCCCTAAAGGTGAAGGTATAGAAGACATCAAGACTGCAATGAACATTGACAAATTTGGATTTCCAAAAATATTCACAATTTAACAAAGGATATAAATACATTCTAATAGTAATTGATACATTTTCAAAGTATGTATGGGTTAGACCTTTAAAATCAAAAATGAAAAATTGTGTCATGACTGCTATGGCAAACGTAATATCTAGTTCATTACGAAGTCCTAAAAATTTGCAAACTGATTTAGGAACTGAGTTTTACAATAAAAGTTTTAATCAATTAATAAAAAAATATAAAATAAATCATTATTCTACGTATTCTGTAAAAAAGGCATCCATAGTCGAACGAGTAATAAGAACGATTAAGTCCAATCTTTACAAACTTTTTAGTCTACATGGACGCTATCAGTGGTTTGGAAATAATTTAGATTCCGTCGCAAAGCACTATAACAATACAATTCATCGAATTACTAAATGTATGCCTTCTAGTGTTACTAAAGCAAATGAGGGTTTAGTAAGGTCTAATATAATCAAAACGCAACAACAAAAAACTAGTCAGAAATCCAGGTTTCAAGTTGGTGATTATGTCCGTATAAGTAAATATAAAGGAGATTTTTATAAAGGCTATACCCCAAACTGGTCGACTGAAATTTTTCGCGTAGTAAGGGTAAATCAAACTAACCCTCTAACGTATCATATAGAAGACAAACACAAACAATTAATTTTAGGATCATTTTACGCACACGAATTACAAAAAACTAATTTTCCAGACCTCTACCTCATAGAAAAAGTTATAAAAAGAAAAGGAAACAAACTTTTTGTGAAATGGTTAGGTTTAAGTGATAGAGAGAACAGTTGGGTCGACAAAAGTAAATTGATTGAGTAGTATATATTATTCGAAATTGTTTCTTTTCATCACTTAAGAATTATCAATGAAGGAAGGCAGTGGTATTTTAAACAAGTTAATAGATAATTTACCGTTAGAGTTGCATTTACCTGGATATCAATTTTGTGGCCCCGGAACAAAACTTCAAGAACGGTTGCTAAAGGGTGACCGAGGTATAAACAAATTAGATGAAGCTTGTTTATACCACGATATTGCTTACACAAATAGTGATTCGAACGTTCGACAAAAAGCTGATTTAGAACTTTTGAATATGGCTAAGAGAAGATTGCGGTCAAAAGATGCTGGAAAAGGAGAAAAGGTAGCCTCATGGATAGTAAAACATGCGATGAAAGCTAAACTCAAGGCTGGTGCTGGTGTAAAATCATTTATGAGTGGTGTAAAGAAAATACATTCTCAGTTAAAAAAGCTAAAATGTAAAGATAACCACTCAGCTATTAAATATGCCTATGCAGCTGCAAAAAAGCTTTTTACAAATAAAAAGGGAACACGTTGACCACGCTGCATTCCTATACCAAAGTGTGGAGGACTTTTACCACTCATCCCTATTTTTGCTGGATTGTCAGCTTTGGGATCATTAGCTGGAGGAGCAGCAGGTATAGCAAAAGCGGTTAATGATTCTAAAACTGCTCAAAAAAATCTTCAGGAGTCTGAACGACATAATAGAATGATGGAAGCTGTGGCTCTTGGAAAAGGGCTATATATTAAACCTCACAAAAAAGGAGCAGGCTTATATTTAAACCCTTCAAAAAACTAATCAAACGGCTACCCAGACGTGCACTAACTAATTTGGACATATTAGAATACGCTAGTAGTATTCCATTTTTTCGCGGTGTTTATATGAGAGATACATTGCCTTTAAAACCTAGAAAGATAGAATGTGCAATATTAAATTTGGACAGCTCTGAAAATCCAGGAACACATTGGGTAGCCTTTGTAAAGCATAACAATTATGCTGAATATTTTGATAGTTTTGGTAATCTAAAACCATCATTAGAATTAGTTAACTATTTACGTAATTTGTCAATTAACTATAATTATGTGCAACATCAAACTTTTGGCACTACAAACTGTGGACACCTTTGTTTGAAATATTTAAAATTAAATTTAAAGTATCAAAATGTCTTTCACTGTGTCTATTACCGGAAAAGGTGCTTCTTTAATAACAGACTTCTCACCAACTTTAGAATTAAGTGGAGATTATGAGTGCGGTCTTTTGTACTTTTCAACATTTAATTCTATTCCCAATGTAGATGAAAGAAATAATAAATTTTATTATGATAAGAATGAAGTTGTCGAAACACCTGAAGGGTCTTATGAACTTCAAGATATTTGTGAATATTTAAGAAGTAACATCAAAAATACTGCATTAAATTTGACTTGTAACAACAATACTCTAAAGACTACAATTTTCTGTTCCAAAGACATTCACTTCGACAAAAGTGATTCACTGGGTACAATTCTAGGATTTGGTAGGGAAAATATTAAGGCACTTATAAGAACAGAATCTAAAAATCCTGTGAGTATTTTACCAACAACCATCGTGCGCATCGAATGTGATGTAATTAGTGGATCATTTGTTAATGGAAGAGCAACTCATATACTTTACGAATTTGTTCCTAACGTTCCACCTGGTTATAGAATTATTGAGGTACCCAAAAACCTAATATATTTTTCGGTCAACCAAAGTGAAATTAATGCAATCAATATAAGGTTATTAGACGCAAAAAACAAACAAATTAATTTACGCGGTGAAGTAGTGCAACTATACATCCACTTTAAGAAAAAATGATTAACTTTAATAAAATCACTCATGCATCATGTTTTCAAGCCAGTTCAAAAAGATCATCTCACAAAGGAACACGGTTTCAGCTGAAAAATAAACTAACCAAAAGCAACATAAATTTTTTAAAGCTACTGGGCTTGATAAAATGAATATTTTAAATATACTCTTATCTCAACCAATGTCTTACGACAACAGCATCGAAAGTTTCGAATATCATTCATACAAACCATATGTGACAAGTTTTAATAAGAATGATGAAATACGGATACCTATCAATCAACAAGACTTGTACATCCTGCCTTCGCTCAGCACTTTATATATTGAGGGTAAAGTAAATGTTTATGACAGCAAAAAAGAAAAAGTATCAAATGTGCATTTCATAAATAATCCGATACTATTTTTATTTCAAGACATCTGATACGAACTAAATGGTGTAGAGATAGATAAAATTAAAAATGCCGGTGTTACTACAACAATAAAGTCCTATTTGTCCTTAAATGAAAATGAATCCAAATGTGCAAGAGTTTGGGGATGGTCTACTACAGGCACGGTGAATGTTGGTAATGGAGTGTTCTCTGTTTCTGTACCTTTAAACAAAATATTAGGGTTTGTAGAAGATTATGAGAAAATCTTAACAAACTGTAAACATGAATTAGTGTTATTACGAAGTAATACTAATCTTAATGCGTTAAAGTTAAACACTGGTGAGGTTGTCGAGGACATCATAATCAACAAAATTGTTTGGCGCGTACCACACATTAAAGTATCAGACCGTGAAAGAATAAACATATTAAAGCATCTAGAAAAAGATCGAGCTATTACACTAGCGTTTCGTAATTGGGATCTGTATGAATACCCATTACTACCTAAAACACGCAAGCATACTTGGTCTATCAAAACTTCATCCCAAATAGAGAAACCACGATTTGTTGTAATTGCTTTACAAACCAACCGAAAACACAACAGTCTCTTGTCAATGGCTGAGTTTGATCATTGTCATGTACGTGGCATAAAAGTCTTTTTGAATTCAGCGTATTATCCATACGAAGGATTGAATGTTAGTTTTTCCGAAGACAAATTCACTTTATTATACGAACAGTATACAAAATTTCAACAGTCGTATCATGGACGTCGGTCAGAACCGTTAATGAGTTTGAAGGAATTTAGAGACGTTCTCCATTATTTGTTATTGACTGTTCGCGACAACACGAAACGCTAAAGGGATCGATCGACGTTAGGGTTGAAATTGAAACAGATAAAGAAATACCTGATCAGACGGCAGCTTATTGTCTAATTTTAAATGATTGTGTATTTGAGTATAAACCATTGAGCAATATCGTGAAAAAACTATCATGAATATCGATACAGTAATCGTAGATCTTCAAGGATTCAAAGATAGAAATAATGAATTTATAGTAAAAG
The DNA here is from genome assembly GCA_949315895.1 of Anania crocealis. Classification (NCBI taxonomy): domain Eukaryota; kingdom Metazoa; phylum Arthropoda; class Insecta; order Lepidoptera; family Crambidae; genus Anania; species Anania crocealis. Next base: position 5,111,332 of record OX438880.1, read on the forward strand.
AGTTTGCTATAGCTACACAAGAGTATACTCATATATTTTTGATAAAGCCCCCATACCCCTTTACTTCACTATCTCTTGAAGAGAAAAAACAAGTTCGCTGGATCGAAAGGAACAGAGGCTATAGGTGGAGTGAAGGTTATGTAGACTATAGAGAATTTCAGAGGATTATTAAACCTTATTTAAAGGATAAAAAATTTTTTGTAAAAGGATATGAAAAAATTAAATGGATACAAGATTTATGTGACGAAACTCACATTGTAGATATAAGTTTTTTTGGAACTCCTAACTTAAATTGTCTTTGTCAACTATATTGTTTAGATAATAAAGTGTATAACTGTTTTTCTCATAAAAAAATTTGTGCTTTAAAAAATGTTATCTGTATAAAGAAATGGTGTATTGAATACGAAAATATTTTTTGAAATGTAATTGTGTCTACAATAGCATTATTTAGTTTATACAGATTTGTGTACAGAATATTTTAAATGTTAATAAAGGTAAATGACTTATAAAATTTGTTTTATTTTTCACAAAGTGTATATTTAGTGGTGAAGAAAGTAAACACCAATTTATTCAATTACATATTTATTCTTAAAATTTCTTACACTAAGTATTTATTTACAACGTGTATTCTTATATTATGGATAAACTTTAATAAAGATTTCTTAACCTAATCGACACAAGCAGTTCTTAGATATTATCATCACAGATTTTTTTACAGATATTAGTTATTAAGTGTTCAGTTTGCTCCATGATTGGATTAAAATTATCTGTGACGATGTACCGCGCACTGTAAAGTACTTTTTCATTCTCACTATCATTTTGCACTGCACTACTATTTTCCAAGTCCACGACTTCAATTCTTATGAGACGAATCCCTCTTCTAGTTTCGTTACTGTACACGTAGGAGGATCCATTCTGATTACAACGTTTTTTCTTTGGTGAAACAACGTCTTCCTGACCTTGATTTTGACGTTTCGTTCTTTTTTTCTTTGGCTCCCGTTGTTGTTTAGCCAGCTCCGGTTACATTACATCAAAATCTGCAAGAGGATCTTGAGCACATTGTTCAAATAGATAACTATCCATTTTTCTTACTTGATCGGTTTTGCAATAATAAATTAAATTGTCTGCGTGTAGCTCCTTCAATTATCAACTTTAGAATGTGGTCAAGTATGTCAGAAAATAGAAACCTAAAACGAATAATAATATGCTCGTTTTGCACTTTTTGCAAACACGTGCAATCTGTAACACAATAAAGTAAATCATGTTCTGACACGATTGTAAAACTAATTACTAAGCATTTAGATACGCAGCTAATTAGATTGAAGTTCATTAGATAAATAATTCTGTTATTTTATTTTAAACATAAACAAAAGGTTTAGTACTAAATAAAACACCGAGATTTATACCAATTTTTACTAGGTATCATATTAAAACTTTTTATAACTAATACATTTTTACTTAATAGATAATGCAGTGTAATAAGAAATTTACATAGTTTCTAATCATAAGATTAAACTTAAAAATAACTTGAAAAACTAGCATTACAAGTATAAATGTAATATCCTTATCACTATAATATGTTGGAACTGCCCCAAGCAATAGTTGATATTTTATCAGGCGAAATTAATCTCTTGTCATCATTACTCGAGAGTGCAATTTTATTTACACCTCTAGTAAATATTTCATGCCGTAGACTCTTAAATAGGATATTTTTTTTACGTATTATTGTTTAAAAGTACTGATTCGTAGTCTGATAATTGAAGATCGCGAATCACATTGGATTTAACCCCTTTTGCTTATTTTATAACTTTGTCTAAGGTTCTAACACAATATAGCTTGGATCTCAATCCAACAAAATCTGATATCAGTTGACCGCACATTTCATCCTTAAATAGACCTGGCACTCTCTTATTAATCAGAGGAAGGTTAAAGTGATTTTGTTTATTGAAATTGCTTGTGTCGAAGAATTTTAAAAAAGTATTTCTTAAATCTTCGTAAAAATCATTACTTTGTATGATGTATATAGAACTATCTGTGTCTGTATAACACAGTTGAACGCGGTGCTCATAAAAGGGCTTTATGACATTATAATGAAAGTGATACATATGCGCTTTTGATAGTTCTAAAACAGAAAAACCTATGTAAATAGGCTTATCTAACACGATTTGCTCTGGTTTCAGTTGAATAGCGACTAGATTATCAGTGAATATCGATACGCTGTGGAAATAAGGTTTTGAAATTAATTTGCTTGCACTTAATTTTTTTTTAGTTCTATTATTAGTATCAGTCCATAGATTTACTAAATGTACGTTAACACGGGCCTCATTGTTTTCAAGAGTTTTGCCAAAAACAGAATTGTTCAAAAGTTTAAAAAAAACTTGTTCAAAAGCTGATTCTGCTTTTTGACGTAGGATAGTATTTAGCTCTATATATTTTTTAAGATAAGCACTTTGACGAAATGATATTACGCGATGAATTTTGCTTAACATTAGCCCATGCTCCAAACATTTTTTCAAGTGAACATAGTGAATGACATAATTGAATTTGTTAAACAAATTAGGTACCAGTTTGATATTTTTACCGCTAGGTGGTATACATTTTTCAGGGCAAAACGGTAAATCATTATGGTCTTGATGCAAATGTTCAGGATACAGTAAATCGACTTCAAGTATATAGCCGAACTGCGCATCATCCTTATGTTCCAAAATATTTAACTTTTCTATTTCGGAGTTATTTAAAAATCTAAAGTTAGAATACGGTAGAGTTTGACTCATACTGTATCCGTATAAATTATTACAGTCTAAGTAAACTATAAATGAATCCTCCTTGGAAGAATCATAGTCAGGCATATATTTGTTATTGGCTTTAGCGTATCGGTGGGAACACATACACACTCCTCCCCTTATGCCCTTTTGAATCATTCGAATCATTGACAAGTCATTCAGTAGTTCAAGTTGAACTCCTGTTTTTAATAGCATTGCATCAAATGAAAGGCTTGGTGCGGTGACATAAAAGGCAGGATCTAGCTGATAATGACTTTAACAAGTTTTGCGAAATTTCTCAAAAATATCAGTCAGTAAGAGTACATCGGTTTTTAGGTACAAGTCGGTGTAGTCTCCCAAATCTCTTATATTAAAATATGACCATATGGTCAGAGCATGTTTGTAGTCACTATTTGTAATATGGGCATTTGTAAGTGAGTTAAAGAAATATGATTTAGGTGGTAACCTATTTTCCAAATAAGTGTTCCAATTTTTCATATAGTCATAGGGATAGACTCCCTTTCTAGTCAACAAATCAAATTGTTGATCATTAGGAAAATGTTACCGTAAAGATACGAAATCGTCCTTTTTCATTGTTTTCGCTAATTTATCTAAGCTTGTTCCCAAAAATTTGAATGAGTCCGTAAAACGTAATTGTATGAACTCACCGTTAGCTGTAGGTAGAACCTTTACAAACGATATGTAGTTTTCTTTAGTTTTCGGTATGACTTTTACCTTTCCTGGCATTTCTCCTAACTCTTTAATAAAAAGATGGCAATCATAACCTGATAAATTATGAAAAAATATTGTAATGAACTGTGGTGTTTTGTAACGTAAATTACAAATTTGATGAGCCGCACCGCGATAACGACCTGATATGTGACAGTGATCGCGGACTTTATCAAACCACAATAGATGTCCACAAATATGACATAGTGTAGCATTATCAAAATTCTTAGCATCTAGGTCTGTAAAAATCATTGGTTTGGTATAGCTTAACACTTCATGAATTTTTTTCGCCTGATGTCGGATAAGCGCAATAAACTTAGAAACACAATCTTTGCCGCGGTAAGAAACGAATTGATTCTGCGATGTATCAAAGGAACAAACAACATTATACCCGAAAGCGACTGGTACATGTCGTTGTAAATCTGTAGTACTCGTTAAGTTCGGGTCTGGTTCACAGCCTAATACTGGCTGCAACAAGGTTTCAAAGTCCGCATAGATAACAAACGGTATGTTTTGTTTGCGATCAAAATTTTTGAATTGTAAAACAGAACCTTGACTAGGCAACACTGTTACTACACCTCCGCAGACGTGACTATTTAGTTCATCTTCAAATGGAAAAAGTATTAAACAAGTATCGCAAAAAAACAAAGAACCATGATGTCTTGTAATTTGATTCCTAACGAGACGACTTAGATTTTTAATTAAACAAAAATGTGATATGTTATCTTTCTCAATAAGTAAAAGATGAATGCGCTTACCATTGTTATGTCAATTTTCGGATTTGTATAAAGGTCCTGTAATAAACTTATCATCTTTTAAACCATACACGTTAATACAAATATGTGGATTATTTTTTTCAAAAACACTTATGTCAGGAAAAGTCACAGGAAACGATATATCATTAATGTTAAGTTTATGTTTATAATGAGGATAAGACGAGACACGCGTAGGATGCTTGTGAGTTGGATAAAGAGCTGCAATAACACACCACAAGAAACATTTTTTGTCTTTGTTATGGATGTTCAAACATGCCTTTTTATTTTTTATATATTTAGGCAAGTCTATAAAAGTAGATCCACCTAGTGGTTCATATTTATTAATATTTATTTCAAAATGAGAATTTTGATAGAACGACCATCCACTATCTCTTTCTTGAAACTCTTCAACACAATTTTTTATGTAACTTTCAACCGTCGAATAAAGTTGGTCAAAATAATAATTGAAATGTAATGGAAAGTTTTTTGTGGCGAATGATTTGATTTCCTGTCTATCATCTTTCATCAACATGAACATTGAATACAGTTCGAAGTTAACTTTAATACTAGTTTGTTTTTTTAACGATTCATCTAAAAGAGATTTTAGCCTGGTTCGGAGACTATCAAAAATGAATTTACAGAATTCAGTTGATTAACACCTAGAGCCTTAATTCTATATGTAGCAATCCGACCACGGAAGGCTGACCTAACTAATTGTACGCCAGGGCAATAGGCGGTGCTGCTGCTGTCTTTGTGATTATTACTTCGCAAGTGTCCTAACCATAGCTTTTTGTCTACTGTTATATTACAATATGAACAAAAAGGCATATAATCTACTAAGGCTTACTTATAAACTTTAAAAATAAACTAGTCTTTTTGTCTAACGAAACGTATAAGATCAAAGGATATTATAAATATACTTGCCTACCTTATAAAATAACATAAAACAGTTTCAGAACCTAGTTACTTTATTTAATATTTAAACTACTTGTTACCTAATTTAAACATATCACTAAAAAAAGTGGGATTACAAACTTCAAATAAAAAATTTACGTCCTTTACAAATCGTTGCAAGTTTTTCCACTGGCTTGAGTCGTTCTCAAGGTAACAGTTAACGCGCAGCAGCGCCCTCTTCCACCGCTCGTCTGGAGAACTAGTCTCGGCGTCGTCGCGGTGATACACCTTCAGCTCCACGTAGAAGTCGCCGTCAGTGGACGTGGTGCGACGCTGAGTACCGTTCGCGACTCGGTTGAGGATGTATGATGACAAAGTCGTCGGCTTGGCCTCCTCAACTTCGATGTCTTCGCTGCCCAGACCAAAGACGTCAGTGATCCTCGATTTCTTGTTCCTGTAACCGATCAAACGTTATTTTTAGTAAACATAAGATATAACACTATACAACTAATTACTTTTTGATTGTGACTGAAATAGATGCTAATGAGTCATAAAGTGATCAACTTTGTGGATCTACTTACACACTTATATATATTATTATAAGTACTTATAATTTTAATGGTTCACGCAATGACACAAGATTTAAAAAGTTAAAAATTTACATAATTACATTAAGTAAAATGTAATTGATGTATAACAAAATTCTATTTTAAACATAAGGTCTTATAAGAAAAACAAGATTTTAAAAGTTAAAAATTTACATAATTAAATTAAGTAAAATGTAATTGTTGTATTACAAAATCCTATTTTATACATAATGTCTTATAAGAAAAACAAATCAATTTATTTACCTTATATCTTTACTGTTGACGGTCTTGCGTTTTTTTGAGGACGATGATGCCGAAGATTTTTTCGTGGTCTTAGCATCCACTTTCTGCGCAATGGATTCACACTCGAACTCGGAGTCTGACCTGAAAGAAATTTTGTGTAAATTATGTAGATTGTCATAACACTTGGATGAAATCTTGGATTTTTGCATAAAATCTGGGACTTACTATTTTATATCAAAAGACATTATTAGCACACTATATTTTACTGATTACCTACTTCAGTTTAAAACAGACCAGTGGAGTTTGAAACATAAATTAAAAGTAGGAAAGTACTCACATTTTTAAGACTTGCTAATAACTTGTAGTTTCAATCGAAAAATCTTGCACACCTTAGTATGTACAGCTGAGCAGAGAAGTGGAGGTGGCAGCGATCTTGTGGCGATGACTGTACTTGCAAACACTTGAGGCGCTGGTCGATTAGTGAAAATCGATCGAAAAAATCGTGGTTTTATTGATAAAATTTGCTTGTGCATCAGTTTATAATTGTATTTTAAAAAGACATACATCCAGGTAAAAATATTAATTTGCAAAATAAACCTAATTGCTAACACATTTTGTTTCAATACAGTTGCTTAGTTGAAATTTTATTTGTTCACTTTAACTAGGCGTGTAACACTCAATATACAGGGTTAACTAAATCTGTTGCATTCTTAAAGCAGTGAAATATGTATACAGGGTTACTATTTGATCTCTTTCTGACTGACAAGTAAAGAACAACCGATTTTTGCTTGCTTTGCTTTTTTATTGGTCTCTTAGTAAAGTTGATAATATTTATGTGCAAAATATTAAAGTAACAGCCTATAATCATCCCACTGCAGGGAAAAGGCCTCCATCGTTGAATTCAAGTTACCACAGCAATGATGGGTGTACTGGCAGTATCACCACGCTTGCCAAATGCGGGTTGGTGATCACAAACCCGAACAACGTTCGAAAATTCGAAAATTTTTGTTGTCCGACCCAGGATTCGAACCTAGGACCCCGAGATCTTGGTCCGGTATTTAAACCACTAGACCAATATTAAAGTAAAATTTGGATTGAGATCGAAAGTTTACCTGTTTATAAGATTTTGTTTTATTAGTTAACTAAATTCGTTTGGGCCTACTGGGTCTCACCAAGATCTTCGGACTCAAATAAACCTGCTAGCTGGTGCACGGCTGAAAGACAAACCAGTTAGGTTTTGGCGCTGGCATTCCCTCAGGCTTGGGAGGTCAGACGGTAGTCACCCCTTTAAAAGCCAAACTTTAAGCCATTCATTTGACAAGCTGACCTTAGGCTCTGAAGTGTTAGTTTAAAAAATAGTAAGTACTACATTTAACTTGACCAAATATTTTTAATTTAACAAACAAAATCGTGGTATGGTTGTTAACTTGCTAAAATGTCATATTTCAGTTCCCAGATGTCGGCTAAATTCTTTTGCTTTATGCTTTATTATTCGAAAGTAATGTATTCATCTAATCATGGAAGCACACTGCAAGCTATAATAAATTCTAAAAATGTTATTGTCAGCATATTGTATATGATTGATTGCTTTTTTACAACATATTAAATTATTTAACCAATGATAAATGTTATGAATGCAAAATCGGAAAAACGGTTATAACAGAAAATAAAAACTAGTGGAGATAACCTGTCTTAAAAAGATATATTTTGAGTGTAATGAAATTAGAAATATCTCTTAGGATTGTTTTTTCTTTAAAAGCGGTAATTCATAACATTATTCTAAAAAAGTACAATATACAACTATGATTTACATTCTATAGCATTCAAAGAACTCAACATTAACGTGGATTGACGTCAATGCAGTAACTTGATATCATTTCACAATTCGACGCAGCAAAAATAGTACATGCACCGTCACAATGAATATAGTCTAAGAGCATAACCGTCTACAAGGAAGGCAAACTAAACAAACATTTCGTAATGTTACTTTTTTCTTTAATAATAATAATTTTTTGATCAATTTCGAGATATTAAACGCGATCATACCATAATCCCTCAGTTCCTGAAAAGGACTACAGTCCCTTTATATTTTTTAGGGAATGATTGACATAATCAAGATGATTTTTGTTAGTAAATGAAATACATTAAAAATTGAAGTTATAATTAAAATATTTTATAGTAAAACAGTTTCTACCAGTTAACCTTTATTACATTATTTCAAAAGTTTGCATACAGCTCCTTGACTAGAGCGTCTTATGATGTCGAAGCATGGGTGGTTCAAGTAATGAGAACTTAAAATAATAAACTCACATTTGACTTTACTAAGAAATATGTTTGTATATTTAATATAGAAATAATTTGCTAATATAAAAGTCACGTTAAATAAGAAAGATAATTATGATGCAGTATCCGGGAAATTCCATTGCATAAGGGGATCTCGTCAGAGTTAGATAGCATTTGTTATATAGAAATGATATTGAACTGATGATGACAAACGCATAAAGTTTATGTATTTTGTTATTTAATTAATAATGTAGTTAAGAGAACGAGTTTTAATGTTGGTATTGCTATATCAACATACATATATGTTTTATATTTTTTCGCTAATTAGGTTATATTTACGATATTTTAATTTACAAAATTTAATATGCTCTTATTATAGGTTGTCATGTCATACTTCTAGTGATATTACCTAAAACTTTGCTATCGCTATTGGCTCATAACTAAAAACTAGAGATGGGCCGACTATCACTTTGGCCGACTAGCCGACTAGCCGACTAGTCGGCTACGAAATGGCCGACTAGTCGGCCAAGCCGATTATTGCTTTAGGTTATAATAATTAGAGTTAGGTTATAATAATTAGAGTGACATGCTCTAATCACACTGTATTGCTATTTTTTATGATAAGTGCCTACTTTTATCTGAGTGTCATCTTAATTCTTCGTTCATAGTGTAGTAGAATTTTTATTTATTTTTACTTTCTGTTGTCACATTAAATAATTTTTTATAAATTTTTATATTTGGTACTAAATTCTAATTCATTATTATTAGGTCAAGGAGTAGTATTCCAATATGTAAGTTGTAAGCTTAATTATAGCCAATTTTGTGAGTTGCTTTTTTGACGTGATAACGTCTTTAAAATCGTTTTAGTCGGGTGACATGTTCAGAAACTTGTGTCACACCAAAACCTCACGAGCGCGATCGCAGGTATAACGAGAGAGAGACGGACCGATCTCCCGTCTCATCTCGAGCGCTGCCAGTCATTCCGTGAAACTTGTCACGCGGAATCCTCACGAGCGGAGGCTGGCATAGCATTCGAGTGAGTGGACCGATCTTCCGTCTCTCTCACTCTAGCGGCATACAAACGAATGGAGATTTTCTCGTGCGGTTAAGTTTTCGTTGAATGTTTAACAGTGAAACAAAATGTGAAGTGCAAGTGAAGTGTTACAACAATTGCAACAAAAAAAGGTGAATAAAATAGCCTACTTACTAACAATTAACATTCTTGAATAAACTTGTAAAAGAAATGAAAGATGGAAAAAAGACACGTGTGTGTTATCACGTAAACATCTCGATCGTAAACCTACTTTACAAACAACCAATTTTTTTTTGTTACTTGTTTAATGTCTGGATCTAAGCCCAATTAGTTAATGTATCGAACAAATGGTTCCCAATTTCCTAACATGTTCTAAATTGCACTGAAAGTGCATTGTAAAATAAATTTCGTATTTCTAATAAAAAATAATAACAGTTAAGATTTCAATTTCATCAATTTTTAGGTATACCTAGGTAACACTGAAAATGTTTAGAAAATGAAAAACAGCTGAATGTAGAAAGTTGCCCATACTTTTATTGTTTTTCGAAGTAATCTCCGTTCCTCTCTACACATCGTCGCATTCGATGGAACTACTGAGAAAAGCAGTGGGCCCATTCTTCCTTAGGGGTCTCTTCTATGGCATTTTTGTAGGCTCTCACCGCATCTTCAGGGCTCGTAAAGCGAACACCTCGAATTTTATCTTTAGTTCTTGGGAATAAATTAAAGTCGCAGGGCGCCAGGTCAATATTCAACAGTCCGTTTTGCGGAGTGCGCTTAAGCATTATTGTCGTGTGAAGGGAATCCTGCTTCGAGGTCGCTGCTGTCGAATTTTTTCCAAGACAACAGGCAAACAACGATTGACATACCAGTCTGCAGTAACTGTCCTTCCATCTTCTAGCACAACTGTCGCGAAATGACCTTTCCGACCAAAGAATGAGGCAATCATCTTTTTTCCTTGACTTCTTCCTTTCTTTACCTTAGTTGGCCGATCCTCGAAAGGAAACACCCACTGAGCTGATTGTCTTTTGGTTTCGGCTTCGTAGCAATATATCCAGCTTTCATCACCTGTGACGATGTCAAATACAGCATTTGAGTCAGCGCCGTTGAACTTATCTAACATTTGGCGACACCAGTCTATGCGAAGGTGTTTCTGGTCGTCGGTTAAAGTATGGGTACAAAGCTTCCTGATGCCTAAATGTTGGTGTAATATTTTTTGAACTTGACTCATACCAATGCCTAGGCTTGCCCATATCTGCTAATAGGTCAGTCTCTTATCTTCCTCTATCATGCGTCGCACAGCACTGATGTTATCTTCAGTAGTCGCTGTTAAAGCACATGAATATTTACTCATGTGGTTAAAGGACGTCCCTCACGCGGATCATCATTGAGAATGCTACGTCCACGCTTAAACTAGTTAAACCAATTGTAAATAGGGGCATGAGATGGGGCTTTATTAAGAAAAATGCTAATCGCAGCCTATCATAGCTTTGTTGTTGAGTAAGCCCACAACGAAAGTTACTCGTATAATAATAAATCATTAATAAATCACCGAAAATTTTCTCGCGTTAGGTTCATTTTCACGTGTAACAAGAGTTATAGATTTGATTAGTTAGGTTACCAAAGAGTTCTAAAATTGAAATTCAAAAAAAGTTTTCATTAGCAATGTTTCCAACTGGCCAGATGTAAACATTTTCAGTGTTACCCACGTATTAATACGAGAAAAAAACAGGCCGTTTCAGCCGACTAGTCGCCGACTACAAATATGGCCGACTAGTCGGCGACTAGTTGGTACAACCCTACTAAAAACGCTTCAGCTTATACGCTAATACCACAATAACTCGACTACGCGTTCATTCGGTCGACGACGGTCACTTCATCGATATTAGTTGTACGGGTAATTAGTGTTTAGTGCTCAATTTATTCACAATGAATCAATTATAGTTACTGTATTCACGGATGTAACCTAACAGTAAGCTGATATTAGTTTTACATTTCTAACTATGTCTGGTAGAGAGTCATGAGCCAATCTGGTACAGAATATTACATAGCGTAACTTCTGCGTGTTCTCTCGAGGCAATCTGCTCACCCGCATGGTTTAAAAAGTTTGCTCATACTGCTAACACTGTATAAGGGCATGCGTCTATCAGACCTGTGAATACCGACTTCTTAAGAGATATTGTGAAATCAAATTGACTTTTCTAGCTAAAAAGTAAATAGTGTAGGGAGTACTCAAACAATTTATTATGTTCATATCTGGATTTTGTATTCACGGTTGTAACCTAACAGTGAGCTGCTATTGGTTTAACATTTTTAACTATGTCTGGTGGAGAGACATGAGCCAATCTGGCACAGAAAATTCATACTTACTGGTTGTTCTCTCGAGGCAATCTACTCGCCAACAACGTTCTAAGGTTTACCCATAGTGCTACCGCTGTATAAGGGCATGCGTCAATCTGACTCGTGAATACTGACCTCAGAGAGATTATGAATTGCACTTGGGTGTCAGCTTAGTGATATATCTTACGAATATTAAAATAATTATGAGCTATTCACTACGTGGCCATTAAGTTCTGAGTGAGTTATTTTTACACTGTAAGGTATTTAATACATAATCAGAAATATTTTACGATCTTCCCTATTAGTATACATCCACTTTCGAAATTTATTGAGCATATGAAGCGCCTTAGTTTTATTTTATTATAATTTAAGTTTAGATTTATAGTTTAACTAAATAAAAATTCCATATCCTTATCATTGTATAATAATGGGCAGGATGTGCCAGCGAAAGTGCGTGGAAGCAAACGAACGTTTGCTGACACGGGCTGAAGGTGGCACAGACTGCCCATTATTATACTACTCTTGCTTCTCAGATTACTTACAATTTTACACCATCTAGGAAATTTGAATCAGCAATTCCTGATCGTGTGAAATTAAAATGTAATCCAAGTTATAAGTAATCACAACACTAACTGTTCACTGCGGTTTCTGGTGCGCATTTTTTCAAAATTATTAAGTCACATCATTGGCTTGCATGTTTTACTAAAATCATTATCATCTTATTTATAATTTTGTATGATTCAAATCATACTCGGCTTAAAGTTATTTCAAATTTCGTCGTTCCTCGTTGACGGGTAATCTACCTAACCTAACCCTCCTTGTTACGCAGTCGGGTAAAACGTTTTATCCGTGTTTTTAGACAATTTAAAATTGTAACAATATCATTCGAATAGAAAGGATAAGGTAATCAAATAGTCATCAAAAGCCGGGTGATATTATTATCAAATAACCCTGGTATTTCTGGACCGATAATTTTTTCAAGTTCCTTATTTTATTATCTTTTTTTTCTATATTTTAAAAAATATAAAAGTACCGAGCAAAGTGGTCATCTAGGTACTTACTTACCAAAGATAATGAAGACAATTTACCTAAATAAACTCCCCCCCATAATAATACCTACATATTATTTACTAGTATAACTCAAAGATCTGACCATGGAGACTCGGTTCGTTATATTCAAAGTTATCTAAATCCATTCAGTCGGTAAACGAGTATTCATATAAACAGAGACACTACTCAGTAACGCGTTGTCCGTTTTTTTTGAGTCTAGACATCACTTTCATGCTAGAATGAGTAACAGGGACGACAAGACTCGTAACTACGGACAACGATGTACAGAGCAGCGCCTCAGTAACTGTCTCGCTTTAAGTTAAATGCGTTTTGATGAGGTAGAACGAGATGAAAGTTCTCAAAGAGTTTCTCACTTCAGTTCAGTGTAAAGACACTTGAGAGCAAAGAATTCGCATTACTTACTTACGACACATTAAAAACAAAGAAAGGGTGTCATGTCTTTAAATCCTTCTAAATCATTACTCATAATTATTCTAAGTAAAAAGCATAACTTTTTTACCAAGCATTTTAAAATGGTTGTTAGTCTACTTCCAATTCAATAAGTAAAGTATGCAGAATGATGCTACAAAAATTTACTCAAACATGCGCATATTACTAAGAACCCCAAAAAGAAAAAACAGATAAGAAAACTCTTGATAATTATTTAATTCATTGTGGTAATATTCTTACCTTTCATACTAAATATTAAACTTTCAATCCCTATTCATTGCACGCAAGTGTAATGTGTAACAAGATATGTCAAGTTAGCAAATTTAGGTTCACACACTGTGTGGCACATTATGCAAAAATACAATAAGTAAGTCACTTCATATTGAGAATAAAGCTGTATTTACACTGTTATATCTTTTTCAAAACTTTTCACTGCATCGTATATTATGTATAGGGTAATATTCTTAAGATATACTATAGACTATAGTAAAATAGTTTATTGAATGTTATAATTGTCTGTCGAGAGAATCTAATAATGTTTTTACTTTACTTATCAACATTTGAAATAGTTAATCCAAACTTTTATAACCAAAACCAAGTTGATGAATTTGAACTTTTAATTAATTTACGTTTGGTTAAATTTAAATAAAGCAAGTACGCCTAGCTTAATCCTTTGACGATCGGATATTCCAGACACAATTAAAATCAATTGTTATCGCGACAACCGGTTGTCGCTAGGGGGTTGAGGGATTAAATAGTGTGCACTCTCCTTAACGTCAACGTGCAACTAACGCTTACGTCACGTCACTTTCAGTGGAAGCATTGTTCCCGGTCTATACTGACCTAACCGTGATAATAAGTGAATACATTTAGTAGGACCTGTAAAAACTGTTGTCGTTAAATTAGTTATAACGCGCTACTGTCATATTTATCAAAATAACTGAACTATTATTCAGAATTGTAATTAATCATTATTTAAATTACTTTAAAATACTACTTTTCTTAGAATATATCGTTAATAATTATGTGGGCTCCCTAAAGTTCGAGGATACGACAGGTAAAAAAAACATCGATTTGGTCTTGTTGTAAACTTAAGCATTAATAATACACTCACAATTAATAATAATAATAATCTTTATTTGTAATAACAGTTTTTTACATAAACTTGACATTTACGTTAACAACTACATTAGTCAAAGACTGTATAGCAGTTATTAGCGCCCACCTCGAGCATACATCAACATTTTTTTTTTGAAAAATACATATACGAGTACTAACGTGTGTGTGTGTGTGTGTGTGTGTGTGTGTGTGTGTGTGTGTGTGTGTGTGTGAGAGTGTGTGTGTGTGTATGTGTGTGTGTGTGTGTATGTGCGTGCGTGCGTGCGTGTGTGTGTGTGAGTGTCAGGGTGCGTACGTGTTTATTATTTTACTTATTTTTATTTTATTTTTTATTATTTAACAAGAGACTCAACATCTTCATAGGTCAAGACAAGTAACCACTCCTTTAAGACTTCTTTACACTTTCGAAGAGGTAGATCATAAATACGCAAAATACTATTAACTTTATTATAGAGAACTGAACTAAGGTGTATGTAATGTCTTTGAGCCAACACAGAACCACATTTCTTGATTTTCCAAATTCTATTCGACAATCTAGAATTCGAAGCTAATGCCGGATCGTAGATGCAGGACTTATGTTTACGCGCGATAGTATTAAGAACATATAGCTTACGTACAGTAAGTACCTTCCATAACTCGTAGAGTTGGTTAGTAGGAAATCTGATGGGTTTATATGCCATTACTTTCAGAACCGCTCGCTGTGCCCGTTCCATCTGAATGAGATTAGTTTTACTTGAGGAACCCCAAACTGTGATACCGTAACTTATTATGGATTGACCCAAAGTCAAGTAAGCAGTTTTTAAAGTATCAACGTCAGCACTACTTCGCAGTTTCCGAAAGACATAAATTAGCTTTCTGAATTAATAGAAAGTATATAATTTTGACTTAAACGTTTTATTTCAGTTATTATTGTTATTGGAATGTTTGATTGTGAAAATATTGAAGTATTGATCAAGTGTGATCAATTGGAATGCAACTAGAAATAAATACTCTTGTTGGTATGGTTGTAAACGAGATCATTACCAATAGATCACGTTTTGGTTCAAATAGACTGTTTGATTGTAAGTAATTTTTCAATGCTTAAAGTGTGTGCCCTGCAAGCCCGGGATACAGCCAGAAAGTAGTGCCCAAATTTGGTACGGTTGTAAACTAAAGCATGAAAAACATACCTACAGTCTGCATACATTTGAATAAAACGTAAATTTCAAAAATCGTTGGCATTTAGGAATATTGTTTAATTATTTGGTGTGCCCTCAACTCGGCTACAGCCAGAAAGTAACACCCAATTTGGTGTGGTTGTAAACTAAACATTAACAATAGACCTTCAATCCAACATACGAGTACATTAGAGACTGGTTATAGGAACTTTGAAATAAAACGATGCAACGTTATCGAATTCGGGCTTGTATTGTATGATTTGTTAAATATACTCTATTTCCAATGTCATTGATATATTTTCCTATTTAAAGTGAATATTTCCATGGTTGTCTATTTTGTCTCCTAAGATCTGAATTCAAATTAATGCAATAATAATAATAAAGGTGCAAAAAAGATAAGACTTCTGTCACGGCTCCGGCGCTGCGGGTCTCTGGCAGTTCCACGCGTAGGTATTCATCGTCGCAAATGGTTTTCTCTCACCACCGCAGCTCCGGCTTTCTGGTTTCGCCGGCCAGCCTCAGCTTCGGCGCCTCGATCACGGCCTTCCGCTCCTCAGCCCGCGGGCTGCCTCGCCCCTCTGCGCCTACGTGCTTTTGGATGTACATTGCTGCGATTCGTTACCGTCACTAAAACCTAATTTTAGAAAATAATTTAGAGCTGCTATTGCTATTATATTGTATATTGCTATTAACTATACTTTGTTGGATATTATAGATTAACATTCGGAATAATACACAGTCTTTTTTACCTTTAAAATTAAGACATACAATTATTATAATAATCGATTTTATGACTTAATAGTTTTAGAAATTAAGACAATAATTATAAAAAAATATGTTACCACTCTTTGAACATTATGACTAGACAATTTTATGGAAAACATGTTATGGTTAGTGATTTTCGCAATTCCGTACTTATTCTTAAAATTCCTGATTTTAGAGACAAGCTGTTCGTCTTTGGATTACGCGTGAGGGCGAAAGGGAAATTTGAATGATCGTCGCTGAAGCTGTCATAGTCGTCCTGTAATCTCAAATAATGAAAGAGATATTATGAGACGTGATTATGAAAATAATGGTTTTACACTGATTAAAACTTCTGCAGAAATGTTTGATGTTTCAACTCAGATGATCAGAAATCATTTACATTACACAGGTTTGCGTTACAGGCATTATGTAAAGAAAATATATACGACTGAGGCTCATAAACTTGCTCGTCTAAGTTTTGCCAGATAATATTTACTTCAATATCGACTGGAGTAACACTGTGTACTGTTACGAGAAAACTTTTAACTCCAGTTAGCATGGTCGTTTACATGGTTTACACGTATAATTTATAGTCTGTACTAATGGTTTTGTTAAATTTATTAGTAACTGGTAAAACTGAAACGTTGGCACCTGTATCAATGAGGAAACGTAGTCCAGTAGTGCTGTCGGTGACGCATAAGCGGTGAGAGGGTTGTACTGTGCACGCTCCCGCTACAGCCTGCACATTTCCTAGTTTTCCGCCTGCTTCTTCTTCCACGCACACGGTGAAATGCATCGATGAGCCTTCTCCTTGTAACGGTAATGATACGAGCATAGCCAGTCCTGGCTGTCCGGTGTACGCCTGTTATAGCTCCTAGATAGTGAACGTCGCCGTTGAAAGTTGCGGTCACGAGATCGTTTCTACCTCTGTTTCTACACTGGCAATAATTACTATCTCTATGTGATGTTCTTTCCCCCTTTAATTTCGTTATTCTGGTGCTTAATTTGGCTATTTCCGCTAAAACAATTGCTGTGTGGGTGTCATTTTCCGTAGTTGATTTTACTTCCGAAACTTGCATGGGTCTCGTAGCTTCCATGACGCTGTCTGCAGTGGCTGCCAAGGTGTCTAAATTGGTGTTGTCCGATACTGCCAAAACTGCCCTTGTCGCTGGTGGTAACCGATTTTGCCACAAAATACAAAGAGTATGATCAGGTATTTTTCCACGCGCCAGGTCTCGCATCCTCCGCAATAGCTGAGATGGCTTCTGGTCTCCAAGCTCCATCTTACTTAATAGTTTTTGCATCTGTCTGGTAGCCGATTCTTCATAAATTGATAACAATTTTTCTTTTAATGCGTTGTACTTGCCGGTAGATGGTGGCTGGATCAATAAATCTGTAACTTGTCCTATTGCTTCTTTACTTAATTTGCCAATCACCAGGTCGTACTTCGCCTGATCACTAAGGTGTTGAGGGTTTAAAATTGCTTCGATTTGAATAAACCAATGCCGTGGTTGATCTGTCCAAAAGTCTGGTAATCTCGCCGATACTGATACTGCTGCCAAATCCGTATATTGTGAATTTTGCTCCTATTCTTGCTGTTGCGAAGTTGCCTCAGGTCCCTCCATAGGAATGTTACTGCTTGGTGTCTTATACATTATAACGGGGAAAATGAAAAGTCCACTTCGTTTCACTAAAACCGGTCCGTAAAATTTTTATGCCCTTTGCCTATAATGCCCGCTGCCTTGCCGTGAGCCGTTCCCTAAATACGCACGTGTTATCAGGGTCACCACTGTAGGTATTTGCTGTATGTATTAATTGCAACCTATAGCACTGAGATAATTAGCAACCTACTCGACTCTATCAGAAGGAAATTACTGCAGATAAATGAAAGTCCGAAAGTCACTGAAGAATTATATTGTTCACCAATAATATACAATATGCAATTACACGTACTTAACTTTGTGTCTACTATATAAGGCTCGTGGCAACGGGTTGGCAAAAGGCGTGACGGGGAACGACTGACTCGCGCCGCCGTCCGCGCACCTTACTGTGCCATAATTGCACTGTAAGCAATTGTGAAATACAATGTGTCCCTACAATTCCAATACGGCCTCTCCTGACGTGGAGTCGTCCTCGACGACATCTTGGAGCGGCTGCGGAGAGTTCAACTCGTCACGCAGCGATGCTGGCCCCTCGAGTGGTGCCGAAGACGGTCCAGCCACAGGCTCGTCCGTTTCATGTGCTGTCATAGACCGAAACTCGTCACGATCATGCGTTTCGTCATCTGCGGTAAAACGACAACAATAAGTAAAGGTCACCCGTTTAACCAGTTAAGTCAAAACTCTTCCACACCTCTCTCTCACACTGTTATTACGTAATAATAACAAGTAAATAAAAAACCAAACCAACGTAGTGTAGAGCCTCAGTGTTTTTCAAACTTACTGCCAAGCTCTGCAGGATCATACCTGTGAACATACCCGACAAGCAGAGGGCGTTCCCTTTTCTGTCATTAGCTTAGTGACACATACGTACATCACAGACACAGACGGAGGTAACACTGATGATTACACGTCTATAGGTCTATTGATACGCATTTGCATCACACATGGACCATTTCCCATACGGGAAAGTCACACTTCATGGGATATAGAGCACTATATTCGAATACAGGACAGAGGCGCCAAGTTTGCATGTCCACACACACAGGACAGAGGCCCCAAGTTTGCATGTCCACACACACAGGACAGAGGCCCCAAGTTTGCATGTCCACACACACAGTGTAAGTGACTTCACTCATCACTTAATAAGTACGCATACTAGAGTTAAGCATTTATGAGAAAGTTATGTGTTCGTGTTAGTTATTAATTTAGTGTGTAGGTGAAAAACGATGTGTCAGCAATTTATCTACTGTGTTTTTTTTTTAATTATTTTATCTACCTACCTATCATATACCTAACATACGTTCTGTCATGATGAGTCAAATCGCCACAAACCTGTGCTACTTCAGTCCGTTCTACTAACACTCAAAGAAAGCAGCAAACGACTCAGGGCACCACTTTCCACGCCAAGGCACAATGTATTGGGCTGCAGCTTGCGTGGTCTTCCCATAAGAGCCACTCAGCAGCTTCAGCTCGTAACGACCGCTGGGCAGGCTCCTCACCACCCGGTAAGGCCCGCGCATACCAGAGTCCAGCTTGCCTGTAGACTGAGAGTATTTTATAACAAATACTAAATCATCAACGGCGAATGTACGAGACATACGTCGTTGACGATTTACACGAGCATCCTGCTGGGATCGGTTCTTGTTTAACAGTTGACTGGCTCTGCTTCTGCACAGCTTTCGCCACGCTTCTCGGTTCTGGGAATAATCTAGAGCAACATCACGTACGAGAACGAATGATTGGGGTAGTTGCGTCGATACCAACGAGTAAGTTTAATGGCGAAGCTTGTGTGGTATTTTGTTTCGTCATGTTGAGAACTAGCTGACGCCGCCACGTCTGTTCAGACCAGGAAGCACCCTTGTGATTGGCTTCGATACGGATCATATTTAAAACAGTCTGTACGTATCTCTCCACCTGTCCGTTTTAATTGTGCATCTCAGGGGTTATATAGTGGATATCGCAACTAATATCAGACAGAAAATACTAGTACTTGAGCTTCCCAGGATTGGCAGAACATTGGCCTCGATCTTTGGCCCTCGACCAACCATTTTCTTGGTACGCCAAATGTATCTACTAGGATCTACAGGCTCGGGTTCCACAGATTGTTCATACTCTTCTTCAGATACAGGTGAAGGCTCCCTAGGAACTTCCGGAGGCAGATAATCGTCATCATCATCTCCTGAAGAGAAATCTCCATCACTTTGGTTGAGATACTCTTCAATAGCACGGTCATCCATTGTAATATCTATTAAAAAATAACAAAACACAAATTCACTAACAAAAATAAAAATACGTTTAAATGCCTGAGGTACTCGTACACAAGTGTGTATTAGAAAAAAAAACCTTTTAATTTCTAGTAAAACACTGTAATTTTGCTTAAGTTATACTTGAGTAATAACAATTAACTAATTACTAATACAAAGTAATGAATACAAGATCAAAAAGTACTAAGAGTAATTTTACCTTAATTTTTAAGTTCTCTCACACCCTCACTTGAAAAAATAACGACCGAGTTTGTCAGTCCATGTCAAATATCCATAACTTTCAAAGATACACCCCGCCATCTAACGTAATTTCTAAGAAGCACATAGATTACCGTTTTCAAACATAAGATCAATGAAACGAAACAGATGGCGCTAGACGTTTTAAAATTGGATTTTGTCGAGGTGCACATAGGTGTACCTTATGTCTCAAGAGGGATGTAACTGGGCGATAATTACCAATTTCAGCTCTATCTTTTTTTTGTGATTTGGTTTTATAATTCAAATCTTGAGTGCATTTGGAAAGCAACCCGTTTCAAACGAGAGATTTAGTAAAAATGTTAATATTCCCGATATTTCATTATTACAGTACTTTAAAACTTTTGTAGATATATTGTCATATCCGCATGTATTCGAGTTTTTTAACGTTTGAATTATAGTAGTTGTTTCTTTTATGGTCACCGGTTCAAGAAAAAATGAATTAGGGACGATATTATTTAGTGATAGTATTTTACGCTTTTTCTCAATATCATATACATGTGGGATTGTGAGGTGGAACGGAACGTAAGGAGTGAGTGAAAGGAATGAGCCTCCCTTTTAGGGAATGAGACAGACGACGAATGGCTGCGAATAAGACGAGGACGTACATTTTAAGTTGCTTCTTATATAAAGGTTTTTAAACTTTCTTGATGCATTGTTACACATAAAACTTATCACTGAACCGGGATTTACAATGCAATGTTATAATTTATAGGTAAAATCGTATTTACCTTCCCGACGTTTCGATCCGATTGCACGAATCATGGTCGCGGGCAGACTGGAGGCGCTCTGCGTCGTCTGGCCGGTTGAGAAGAAATGTTTTCTTCTACCCGCGATTCTTCAACAATTTTGTCACTCGTATAGTCAGTTCGACAAACTACACTAACAATGTCCGGGTTTTTTACTAACGGTATGGCACGCGATCTACACTTCGTTAATACTGGTTTCCATGACGATGGCAAATGAAATCCATCTTCTCTATTGAAATTCTTGTGTTTCTTTATTTCAATAGCCTCACGTATTAGTCTTGTGTAGTAATTACGATCAGTTGAGAGAATTTTCGGATCATGTAGTTCCATCCAGTGATTAACGCCTGAATTTAATAGATGTTCTATTATCGCGGATTTGCTCGTTTGTCTATTTTTAACAGCTGCGATATGCTCCTTGACCCGTTCTGCGATTGATCGCTTTGTTTGTCCTATATATGAGCTACCGCAGCTGCAATCAATTTTATAGACTCCCGGTGTCTGCAGAGGTATCACGTCCTTTGGTGAGCGTATCACCTTCGTTACTTTAGAACACGGCTTATAAACAGTCTTGATGGAGTATCTATTCAGTACTGTTCCAAATTTGTCCGTTATTCCTTTCACGTACGGGAGAAATGCTGGTTCCCGGCTCACCATTGGTGGCTTGTCTCTCTTTTTCCTCTTTTCTATACGTCTTCTCGTCACATTGTAACCGTTTCTTTTAAGTACCTCCTGAATGTGGTCAAGCTCAGCTCCTACATGATCAGGGTCGCATAAATTGTGTCCCCTGTTAACGAGTGAAGAAACAACTGCTTCAAGATAACGAGGGTGGTGATGTGAAGAGGCGTGTAGATATCTGTCCGTGTGAGTTGGTTTTCTATATACAGAGTGTGCCAAACTTCGTCCGATCTCACTGTCACCAGAACGTCTAGGAAAGCCAGTCTGCCCGCGACCATGATTCGTGCAATCGGATCGAAACGCCGGGAAAGTAAATACGATTTTACCTATAAATTATAACTTCTTATATATATCTGGATTTTCGGGAAAAATAAACAACTGTGGAAATAATAATCATATTTTATTCCTACATTTTTGGGGGCTCGTCCGGAATCCAGATAAAGAAGATCTACGACAAGATTAAGACGATACGCAAAGATTGCAGACGGAAACGGCAAGACGCTTACGACGTGACACGATGGGTAAGGATAAAGAACGCCGAGGAAGTCGCCAGAATGATTTTGAGGACGCTACGGAGAATGTTGCAGGCCGAGCACAAAGCCGAAAGGGCACCTTTAACTACTCCGATGAGCTTGTGCCAAACTTTAGTGGCCAAGATACGACTTCTTCAGTAGCACGATGGATCAGCGACGTTGAAGAAAATGCCGAGATTTTTGGCTGGTCACCTCTTCGGCAGCTAATTGTAGGACGGAGGTCACTGATCGGGAGAGCAGCGCTGTAGTTACGCTCCGAAAAACCTTTTAAGTCAAGGATCGACTTAAAAGCTGGACTACTAAAGGAATTTCCCGACTCAGTTGATATCAAGACCATCCATGAGTTGATGACCGCTAGAAAGAAGAAACCAGGCGAAAGCTGTTTAGACTACCTTTTAGTAATGAAGGAATTAGGAAAACGTGGTAAGATGCCAGATTATGTCGCTATAAAGTATATCATCGATGGCATAGTAGATATGGAAACAAACAAGATTGTTTTGTATGGTGCAACTACCTACGGCGAATTTAAAGAAAAAATAAAGATCTACGAGACGGTAAAAACAAAAATGTCAAAGACCTCAAGCCTATTCGACGCATAACAATTTGAACAACAAAGAAGTGCTATAGCTGTGGAGAAAATAATCATGTGTCAGTCCAGTGTCCCTACAAAGAAAAAGGCGTGAAATGTTTCCGCTGCAATGATTTCGGGCATAAATCTACTGAGTGCACGGCAATCGTGGCATCATCGTCTAAACCTGAAATTCATCGAGTTTTACAATCAAAAACTAACGGCGATTGCGTCGAGCACGGTGAAGTTCGTTCGAGATGGCGGGACAGCGATTTGCAACATCATTCCGGTCCGAAACGAACGATGTTCACGAAATCAGTCGAACGTACGACGAATGAAGATTGGAGATCGGATCGACGACCGAATGAAGATTGGAGATCGGATGGACGACCGAATGAAGATCGTGAACGAGAGCTGCCGAATGGAACGCTGACCGACGTCAGATCAAACGCCATGATGAGCGATGTAAACAAAAATATTCCGATTATGACAAACTCAAAGCCAATAATAAGATAATAAGACTAATTGAATTGTCAGTTCTTAAAAATAAAAATTACCCACCCGCATAGACATCAGTTCTCCCGTGATCATGGCGCTTGCAACAGTGCCGAAATATCGGAAACTCATAAAAACTAAGGTACATGGTATAAACCCCGTATCAATTAACTCGAGATTAACTTGTTTCCTATGTACTTCTTCTTCATACAATCATTTGAACTTCCCTTCATACTTTCACAGTCTTAGGACTGGCTGAATACGACAAGATATTAAAAAAGTCGTATATCAGGCGTATTTAGAAGATCAACTGATTCTATGTAGGTACCATAACTTTTTTATTTGTTTTTATTATCATTATTGTATGTTATTTTTTTTTGTGTTTTTAACGGTTTTTATATTTTTTTATGTACATAATAATTTACAGTTATTATTATTTTAATACCCTTTAAACCTCTCTTCGGGTGTATTCACATTAAGAAACATATTCTGTTGATTCTTACAAATTTTGTTTGGTTTTAATCACTTACCTGAACATTCGCATTCGCATTCGCACATTCGCAATATCAAACATTCGAAATCAAAAATGTCGAAAATATAGCATTCGTAACATCCCTGATGTGTACGGTGTACTTTGTTCGCGAATGCACTCGGACGGTGTTCCTACCAATGCGTTACGTTTAGTAGTGTAATTCTTGTGTGCTTTGTTATCAATAAAATTACTTTTGTGCGAAGCCGTTTGTTTCTTCTACAATCTGGCGACCAACGTAAAGGCCGAAGAACCGGACTTTTACATGACAAAAATTGGAAGAACGACGACGACTGCACTGAGTATGGAAGAGATGGCGAATCTTACCGAAGACCAGTTTAATAGGCTACTACCAGCTATTTCACCCAGTGCTAGAAAAGGTTCACTTACGTCGTGCACACATTACTACGATGGGAAAAAGGAACCAGAAGCCCTTTAAATGTTCCTCTCAGCCCTTAACATCTACAAAAAGATAGAAAACATAGACGACAGCGACGCCTTGGCTGGACTACCTCTTCTGTTGAGGAGTGATGCTGCAGTGTGATGGCAAGGCATTAAGCATAGTGTAACGAAGTGGGCAGATTTTGAAGAACGCATTAGAAACGATTTTGCCCCTAAAAAGCCTGCTTTCATGATTTACCAGGAAATAAAGTCTGAACACCAAAAACCACACAAACCGACAGAGAGCATCGTAGCGAAGAAGAGGATGTTTTTTTCCCAGTTACCACCAAAACCAAGTCTTCAAGAAATTCAACAAATAGACATGATTTATGGCCTGTTACGTCTAGATATCCGAACTAGTGTCCTCCGCAGTTCATTCACTTCTTTTGACACCTTACTTGAGGGGGCTAGAGCCGCTGAGTGAGTGATAATGGAGAGAAATCACAATCAGCATGATGAAAAACTAGCCGACCAACGTCCTGCAAAATAAAGATGTAGCTTCTGCAGAATACCTGGACATACTGCTGACTTGTGCAGAAAAAAACAGAGGGCCGGAAGTGGAAATAAGACGAAACCTCCGCCGTGCGCGCCGCAGAAACTTGTGACCTCCGAAGCTAATACACAAGCACCATCTCCTTCTCAGCCTAAGTTCCAGTGCTATGGCTGCGGAGCTCCAGGCGTTATCCGTTCTAACTGCTCAACATGTAGGGGAAACAAAGTACCTCTAAACATGGAGGCAGTCAGTTTTTGCTCCGTGAACGTGAAACCTGATGTGAGAGCAAGATCTGTTGTTTATATATACTTTATTTGATATTTTAGCAATTAAATTGCAATTATAATATCATTATATAAACTTGAAAAATTATGTCTAAGGCGGGACGGTTCGAGTCGATTTTTCAAGTTTATATACTATTGTTTATATATCTATCAACGACGTCTATGGTGTAGCACACATAGATACATGTGCTAAAAGCAGTGAGGCTTCATACAATCTATATTGTCGACTTAAAGACAGGGGCTACGAATTTGAAGAGAAGCACGTCTCCGTTACTTTAGCCGATGGTTTTCCGAAACAGCAGACTGTCCTGACAGTTCAGGTAAGTAATAGTAAAACTCTGTGGGTATAAGATACCGGCGACGTTTGTAGTGTTGCCCGAATCCAAGTTTCTAGTCCCGTGACACCAATGGAAGAAACTCTAGCAACAACACCTACGGAGAAGTCCCAGATCTCCTAAAATAAAATATCATCGCAACAGTTGATGAAATTCGTCTATCTTGACCTGTCACTCCTTCAAATAGCACCCCAGGACCGACACCTAGAGATTCGCAGCTGATACTTACCTGGTCAAAAGTCTACTGAATCACTTAAAGGACGTAGATTTTATCAATCCCGAGCAAAGACGCTACGTTACCAATGGAGAGTGCAACCGAACCCTATAAATTGATACCGCTAGATCTTTCACCAACCGAAACGCTTTCAAAGACTCTTCGATGGGTACTCGCCTCGCGCTGAATTTATGTATAATGATGCGGTGATCAACACAAACTCAAAAGAAATTACTCTATCACCGCACTCAGCCAGTCTTTTTCCTCCGACAAGCGACATAAATATAGAATTAAACTCGATAAGTTTGGATCAGATAAGAAAGTGCAACATATCGGTGTTAGGATCCCGACCTAAGCCTATTGACTCACTAAACGTCAGTTTTTCTTGAGAGCATAAAATATCTGATTTGTCAAAGAGTGATGGCAAGTTGCTTTTCAACTTCCTTAATTTAAAACAGCCTGTGCTTAGTGTTTGGGTGATAGAATTTATTATAAATCGAAGTTTTTCTACCTGACAAGAACCTGTAATCAAGTCATCCACATAGAAATCATGTTGACTTATTTCTTTTCTAAATTCATTGTCACAGATTTCACCAAGTTCATTAATACAACGAGTGCTCAAGTAGCTAGCACTAGCTGTACCATAAGTTAATGTATTTGTAACTTAATTGTTTTGATAGGTTGAGATTTGTTTTCTCGCCATAAAATAAGTTGAAGATTGCGATCTGCTTCGGTTACCTCAACTCGACGGTACACCTTCTCGATGTCCCTTAGCAAGATAGAAAACAATGAGTCGTGCACATTGGGACCCGATGTTAATACATCGTTTGAGTATCCTGATGTTAATGGTGCTGAGCCATCAAATACCACCCTAAGTTTCGTGGACTCGCTGTCCTTAAAAACTGCATGGTGACATAGAAAGTATTAGGGATCAGGTTTACATTGAGTTTCAGTAAGATGCCCCAAGGCCAAAAGCCAATAGTTGTATTCATTTATGAAATTTGTGTTATCTTGTTTTAAACATGGATTTCGTTTGAATCTTTTTTCTAAGCTGATAAGTCGCCTTTTAGCGATTGCATAGGAGTCGCCTAAGCAATCAGGAGAGTCTCTGAAAGGTAGTTTGACACAGAACCTTCCATCTGTAATCTAACCATGTTTTGTTTAAAATAGTTTTCGCAATATTCGTCAATTTTGCTTAAAATATAGGCTTCTGTGGTATATCTTCGAGATTTCAAAATATGGGAAGCATTTTGTCTATTTCGTTATTTGGATTTAGTGAAGTAAGAGCGTGATTGCAATGAATAGATTTTGAAATCTTAGAATGGTTTTTAATCGGAATCGGACCAGAATTCAACCACCCTAACTTAGAACTGTGTAATTTTGGATTATTGGAACCTAGTAATACTTGTCCTTCGTCTAAAATATCCCAGGATATATCAGCCCCTATTAGGAGGTCCACTTTGGAAGGCTGATAAAAGATTGGATCAGCCAAAGCAATATCTGATGGTAAGTTAAGTTGTTTGATGTCAATAGCAGCCTTTGGCAGCTTACCATGTTAGACGTACACTAAATGATGTGTCAAGTGAATTTAGTTGAAGTGAACAGTTTTCCACGGCACGATTGGAACAGCTGTTACCTATACCTATAATCTTGATATTACTTGACGTATTACAATTTAAGCCTTGTTTATTTTTTAAAGACCTTGTAATAAATGTTGACTGACTACCACAGTCCAAAAGTGCTCGAACCTTCATTGGCTGGTTTGTGTCAGGGTTACAAACTTCAACGAAAGCTATTGATAGCAGTACTTGCTGATTCTGCATACAATAGTTGACTAGCGTAGGGGAGTTAGAACTGTCTCCCTTGACGGTGTTGCTGTGGGAGCATGTAGTAAGGTATTGTGCCACTTCTTACATTCACAGCAAGGACCCATACGACAATCACTAAGCAAATGGCCCTGTCTTAAACACAATTTGTACCTTTTGACGTCACAAAGTTTTTTCTGAACGCTTTTAGCCTTAAAAACAGAACAATTGTAGATCTTATGATTACCCCCAAATACTATGCACACAAAATTTTGCGATTCCTGTTCGTTGACACTAGAAAACGACTTGGTGTACATGGTACCTCTGTTATCGTTGCGCGCTTCGTTGCTGCGTGACGTTGGGAGCGCATTGCTATTATGATTTCCGCTGTCGTATTTGTTCGCTTTTATAGATTCCAATATGTCTGGGCATGTTAGTAACAGTATTGCGGTACTCTTCCCACTTAGTTAAAGTATGACTGTCTAATTTTGCTGGAAATATAAAAATAAGCAACATATCCCAATTGTCAGTGGGATGGCGTAGGCTGGACAAAGCACGCATATTTTTACTCATGTGGTCAACCATGAATCGTAATGACTTCTCTGCTTCACGCTGTAGTGGTTGAATATTATTTAGTAACGAGTTCAGGTGATGATTTGTCAATAGACGTTTGTTGTTGAATCGATCACAGAGAAGCTGCCAAGCTTGCTCATAGTTTACTGACGATATTTCAAGATTAGAGTTAATTCTAGCCGCTTCCCCTTCCTAGTAAGAAACAAGATAATGGAATTTATGTATGTTAGATATTTTATAGCTATATCAGACCTTCAAACGTATCATGGAATTCCAACCAACAGAAATAGCTACCGTCAAATTTAGAAATCTGTGTTTGTGGCAATTTAAATCCTACATCATTGGCATCCTTGATAATAGATTTTTTTTTTTTTATAATAAATAGGTTTGCTCTTGACTACATATTTAACTATACGGTTAAGAAGAAGCCTAAGTGCTCTTTCAGAGTAAAGGCGAGTGCGGGTGCGGGTGCGGGTACGGGTAGATCAAATGTATCTAGACGCCTCTCGCTTTCACAGTGTTCGCGCGTATGCACGTCTGCATCGGCACGGGCGCGGGCGCGGGTGGCGTGACTATCGTGCGGGTGATTCTATTGGCTCAGTCCGCCTGTGTCTTTCACAGTGCTCTGGCGTCTGTTAGTGTCTAGCGCGTCTGATTCTTAAACTTTTTGATCCACCCGCGCCATTATGGAAATTGATACCGAAGAATTTATATCCGCCGTGCAACGTCGCACTGCTATTTGGCAAAGCAAACATCCACAACACTTGAATAGAGCTGTAATAAGGAAATTATGGGATGAAATAAAAAACCTTTTTCTGGAAGTAACGTCAAGTTTATTTTATTGTAACTTTACATAAAAACTTATAATTTTAATGTGTGATAGCTTTATTATTTAGTTTTGTTCACAAAAATAATTCATAAATCTGTCACGAATGATTTTTGATCGTGTTAAAGGATTTCTGTCCGGGTTACCTATTACATGTTGTCTGTTACTATGGTTAATTTCTGATGAAACCCCAGCACGATAATCTAGGTCTAAGTTACTGTCTAAATCTAGTATAATATTATATAATAATAAGAATAAGAAATATAATAATCTTTATTAACTTAACAAAATTGCTATAACATGTTTACTTAAAGTAATCTCCTTTTAAACATGCATAATATGACTGTATCAGGAGGTTACGCTCTCCCATCTTTATATATAATATAATTCTTCTGTGAGTGTGTATGTCACTGAACTTCTCTCAAACGACTGGACCGATTTTGATGAAATTTTTTGTGTGTGTTTAAGGGGATCTGGGAATGGTTTAGATTCACAATTTTGTCGGGGATAATGTTAGGTGTAGTCCTACCCTAAATTTTTTATTTTATTTTTAGACAAAATTTTTAATTTCTATTTTTTTATAATACAACATACAAAAATACATACAATCCTAAATTTTTACCCTTCTATCACCAACCCCTATTTTTTAATAACCATTTTAGTAATTTAATCATTTTTCATCCCGCTCGATAACTGATCAATTATCGTCTTTTTTGTAAGGGTAGGGTAGGGGTAGGGAAGGGTTTAGGGTAGGGTAGGGGTAGGGTATGTGTAGGGTAGGGTAGGGGTAGGGTAGGGGTAGGGGTAGGGTGGCGATTAAAATCTCCTCCTCGTCGGGAGCGCGGAAGCTTCTCCGACGGCTTCTATGAAGGGCTCTGCGGGCGGCGGTACTGGCAGACCGGAGAACGGAGATCTCCTCGGTCCACCAGTATATCTCCCTGCGGGGGGGGCGCGGTCTCGCCCTGGGCATGGAGGCCTCACAAACCCGTCTTATGGCCTCATTAAAACGGCACGCTGCGACGTCGGCATTCGAGGGAGGGGGTGCCACAACCCACGTCTCGACCTCTACCGCGTCTTTTGCCATCTCAACGTCTAGCCGTGTTAAGGCCCATCGGGGAAGCAGACTGTGGCTGACGCGTGATGATGCTGGGCGGGAGGAACCTGACTCGAACCGGATGTACACGTGATCCGATAGGGTCTCCTCTCCCTCCAGCACGCGCCAGTCACCGATCCTGCGTGCAAGAGCAGGGGAGGCGAGCGAGACGTCCACCACGGACTCCCCCTGCTGTCGGACACAGGTCGGTGTGTTTCCCCTGTTTAAGAGGACCAGGTCGTGCTCCACAATCCACTCCTCTAGTACTGGACCGCGAGCGTTTGGGGAGGGGCTGCCCCAAGTCGCTGACTTGGCGTTCAGGTCGCCCATGAGGATGACCTGGAGTGGCAGCAGCCTCCTAACGGCAGGGCCAAGCAGCTCCAAGAAGGCCTCAAACTGGTGGAGGGGTCTGTTGGGGGAGAAATATACCCCGACGACTGCCAGGCCTTCTCCCCATCTCGCCGCCACATAGCCGAGGCCCCTCTCTAAAGTCCGGAGGGGGGGCGATTCGGGGCCGAAGCAGGTCAGTATCGAGACGTCCTCGTTGACCGAACTAGTCCAGTTCGAGGACGTTGGTCATCGGCGATGATCATCCGAGTCGGTAAAACCACCGCGCGCAAATAAGCTCTCGCGCTCCTCTCTCTTCCTTCGGCTAGATCGGCTGCGGCCCGACTCACCAGCTGATGTGGTCTGAGTGGGCGCGGCCGGGTTGCGGGAACTACCCGCACCATTAGTTAGATCGACGAAAGGCGACGACGACCTCCTCGCGGACCTCCCGCGGACTGGGGAATCTCGGTCCGAGTGGACCTCATCCCGATCTGAAACCTCCAACACTGCGTGCCCCCCTCCCACATTACGAGGGGACATGCCAGCTGAAGCTGGGGGGATTATCCGGTAAACGGGCTTTACCCCGTGGGTAGAAACTTTGCGTAGTGTAGACATTTTCATTTTTGTTTGCCTGCTATAACCCTGAGGGGACAGGCTTGAGCCCCAGGGTTTTGCCACTCACTGCTCGGACGACCGCCCCGTCGTCCTCCCTCCTGTACGGGAAGGTCCAGGCCGCCGTGGTCACCAACGGCCCAGTCTTAAGGGATTTTTATAGAGGTTTACTCCTCGCGCGCCCCTGGAAGGCACCCAGTCCATCCGCACAAACGGAGATGGGTCAAGCAACTTCCAGGAGGGGCCCGGTCTGCCCTAAGAAGGGCAGGTTACGGTGTACGGGGGTTTTTTAGGGAGGTTTTCCTTCCTCGCGGCTCGGACAAAAGCCCCGACAGCCCCCGGGCTGCCCTGAAAAGGGTAGGACGGTGTGCGGTTTTTTATTGAGGTGGCCTTCCTCGCAGCCCAGACAAATACGGCGGTATGAGACTGAGCCCCCGGCCCTTCCGTAGGGTAACGGTTGGCCCGGCGACCCGCCAGCCAGCGACGGCTGACTAAAGGCGGGCACTGCCGCGCGGTGATTTTTTATAGAGGTTTCTTCCTCGCGGCCCAGGTAAAACTGAGCCCCCGGTCCGCCCTGCAAAGGGTGGATTCCGGTCTGCCCCCCTGATCACATCATTACAATGCTAAGCAGGACATAGCAAGGTAAAGAGTGATCCCCCCGTTCGGAGACTTTGGCCGTCAGCTGATAATTCCTTTTCAGGGATTATCAACTGCCGTTGCCCTAGGTGAACCTGGACAGGATCCTACCAATTACGACATTGAAAGAACGCAACTGGTAACATTCCGCCGCACAAGGAGGTATCTCCGACTAATCGCCGCCCACAGAGATGCCAAGAAGGCACTCCAGACTGAAATTGGCCGGGCCAAGGAGCTGGCGTACAAGACCATGTTGGAGGACCTGGACAGGGACCCATGGGGGCGACCTTATAAAACGGTAAGACGAAAGTTTCGCGCGCCGTCCGCCCCCATCACCGAAATGATGGATCCTCCACAGAGGGAGAGAGTCTTGGGTGGCCTCTTCCCCGACAATGGGCCCCACACCCCACCCCGGACTAGACCACCCCGAGTGCCCATGGCCTCCCCCATCCCTCCCGTCTCTGACGGAGAGATGCTGGCCGCCATGGAGCGCCTCAAGGGCAAGACTACTGCCCCAGGCCCTGATGGTGTCCCAGGTCGAGTCCTCTTGGTAGCTTTGGAACCCTTAAAGCACCAATTGAAGGAACTCTTCGACCTGGCCCTCACCACGGGAAGTTTCCCCAGGGCATGGAAGACCGGCCGCCTCTGCCTGATCCCAAAGGAGGGAAAGCCCCCTGACTCCCCCTCGGCCTATAGGCCGATAGTGTTGCTCGACGAGGCGGGGAAGCTTCTGGAGAAGGTCATGGCCTCCCGCCTCGTTGACCACCTGGACCGGACTGGACCAAACCTGTTGGACGCTCAGTTCGGCTTTCGAGCTGGGCGCTCGACAATCGACGCCCTACAGTCCCTCAGGGAGTTTTCTGACGCGGCAGAGGGGCATCGAGTGCTGGCTGTCTCGGTCGACGTGCAGAATGCATTCAACAGCCTCCCACACTCCACCATCGTTGAGGCGCTCCGGTTCCATGGAGTGCCTCCGTACCTGGTGAGGCTGCTGGAGGACTACCTCCGCGACCGAGAAGTCGTCTACACGATTGGGGGGGGGACGCTGGAGCGGCGGGCGATTCGGTGCGGTGTTCCACAGAGATCGGTCTTAGGCCCGACTCTGTGGAATATCGGATTCGACTTCGTCCTCCGGAACCGGCTTATCCCCCGCACTCGTGTCATCTGCTACGCGGACGACACTCTCGTCGTGGCTCATGGGGGGAGCCTCGACGAGACTTGCCGTCTCGGCGAAGTAGCTGTCGGCGCAGTACTGGACGCGACACGAAGACTGGGCCTACAAGTGGCTCTCGAAAAAACCCAGGCCATGGTTTTTCACGGGCCTCGGCAGGGTCCACCACCAGGTGCCCACTTAATGGTTGAAGGCACGGCTGTCGAGATCAAGACCGAGATAAAATATCTGGGTCTTGTCCTCGACAGCAGATGGACATTTGCGGATCACTTCCGCCGTTTACAGCCGCAGTTAGTCTAAACCGCCGCAGCCTTAGGCAGACTCCTGCCCAACGTTGGAGGCCCCGATGTCAGTTGCCGTAAGCTGTACGCTGTACGTAACAAAGAGTATGGCCCTATATGGGGCGCCGAGTTGGAGCCCTCTAAGCAGAGACGCAGCACGCCTTCTCCGGAGCCCACAGCGCATTCTGGCAAATCGAGCCATACGTGCATACAGAACCGTGGCTCTGGATGCGGCATTGGTACTCGCGGGGATGCCCCCGTGGGACCTGAACGCGGAGGTACTAAGTGCCGTGTACCACTGGCGCAAAGAGAGACGGGAGATGGGCAACAGCCCAACATTGGAGGAGACCATTCTTGTCAGAGAACGTGCAGAGCAGGCCCTACTTGAGAGATGGTCTCGTAGACTGGAGTCCAGTAGTTACGGGAGCCCGGCGTCTCGCACTATAAGTGCGCTTCGCCCGGTCCTCGGCGACTGGATCTCACGGAAACACGGCTCCTTGACCTTCCGCATGGTGCAGGTGCTAACCGGGCATGGCTGCTTCGGTTCGTAAGTCGTATATTCATACAAGCGATGTTACTCAGAGGAAAACATCGATAAATTTAAGCACCATTTGAAATGTATTTCTTTAACAAAAATATTTGAACATAGCAACGCTAATCAAGCTTTTCATGAGTTTCATGATGTGTTCTGCTTATTGTATAAACTTTGCTTTCCGGTAACTAAATTCAGAAGATATGTGTCAAATAAACCTCGTTGGATAACGAAAGGATTACAAAAATGTTGCGCCAAAAAAAGAATCCTAAGACACTTATATTACAAAAAAAAAACCGACGTTGACCGTAAAAAATACCTACAATATAACAACTTATTAAAAAAATGTATCAAAAATTCAAAATGGATAACAAATAAAGCATACATAGCAAATAGCAAAAACATAGGTAAAGCGACATGGACAGTAATAAAAAATGAAACAAACAAAACTGAGTCAAGGAAATACATTAATAAAATAGTCACCAAGGAAGAAGAGGTTCAAGAACCCACGGAAATAGCGTCTATATTTAACAAATACTTTATCGATACAATTATAATTAATAAAAATACAATAAACACATGCAATGACAATAGTTTTAGTAAATAAATTTTTATTAATCCTGCTATATTAAATGACATTAATAGAATAATTTTGACATTAAAGAACACTCAATCGGAAGGATATGATTCTGTTTCTACAAAAATCATAAAAGCTTGTAGAGAGGAATTGAACCCTGTTCTAACACATTTGGTGAACCTATCAATAGAGTCTGGAGTGTTTCCAGATAAACTAAAGATAGCAATAGTCAAACCTTTATAAAAAAAAGGAGACAAGACTAAACTTGACAGTTACAGACCTGTGGCATTGAACTCTGTATTTTCTAAGATTTTTGAAAAGTTCATGCATGACCAAATTTCTTGCTTTTTTAATAATTATAAGATCATTTCTGAAAATCAATTTGGCTTCCAAAGGAACAAATCAACATCACAAGCAGTCTTTGGTCTAGTTAATGATGTTTTACAGAGCGTGAATGAAAAGAAATATACATCGGTAATCTTTCTGGATATGACTAAAGCCTTTGATCGAGTATCGCATAAACAACTGCTTACTAAACTGGAGATTCATGGAATAAGAGGACTTGCTCAAAGCTGGTTAAAGTCGTATTTAGAAAAAAGGTTACAATGTGTTGAAATAGAACAGATGGACGCGACACATACTATACATAAATACAGCTCTAGCCTTGAATTTAATGAAAACGGGGTTCCTCAAGGTAGTATTCTCGGTCTTTTACTATTCCTTATATATATTGATGATATAATACATGACGTGTCAAAAAATAAATTCACTTTATTTGCTGACGATGTATCAATCCTAGTTTCCAGTAATATTGATTGTACAATAGAACAACACAAAAAGGACATTATTGACACGATGACATCTATAATTGAATGGCTCGATAAAAATATTCTACAAATTAATTTAAATAAAACACATATAATCAATTTTAATAATTTTAAAAATCAGTCTACAATCAACAATATTAATTTAAACGGAGAAATAATACATCTTGCTACCAGTGTGAAGTTTCTTGGTATCTTTTTAGATACCAAATTCACATGGAAAGAACAAATAGAAAAAGTGTTTGTAAAGATAAATGGATTTGCGTTTGCATTATATAGACTGATAAAAGTGTCAAATAAAAAAACAGCTATAATGGCCTATTATGCTTACGTCGAGTCTATTATTAGATACGGACTTACAGCATGGGGTAATGGCACTAATATTAATAGAGTTTTTATCGCTCAAAAGAGATGCATTCGAGCAATATCCAGCATCGCCCCAGATGTTTCATGTAGACCTTATTTCAAGGCACTAAACATCCTGCCACTTCCATGTTTATATATTTTGGAAATGGCAATGTTTGTAAAGTCAAACCAACATCTCTACCTGCAATTAAAAGAAAAAAGCAGCAAAAGTATGAGAAATCCAAACAGGCTTATCTTAGACACCCTACCACACACAAAACGTTTTAACAAGAATGGTTATGCGATGTCTATGAAGATATTTAATAAATTACCCGACGAAATAAAACTATTACCATTTAACAAATTTAGAATAGTATTAAGAAAATGGTTAATGGAAAAGAGTTTTTATTCAATTGACGAGTTCTTTAAATTTAAGATTATAAGATTAATTGATGACTTGACGACTAATTTGTATTAATTATGTAATGAATGTAAAATGACATCAAGAATCAATTATTGTTATTATTATTATTATTTAATTCGAAATTCAATTTTAATTCTTTAATTTAATGTTATTTAATTTATTTTGTGTTAATTTGCATGCTATAAATGGAAATAGCTAAATAGTGCAACGTTTAGGGGTTTGGAGAGGGTGTTGGGGTTGAGGGTGATGAACAGGTTGAGGTGGTAAATAAAGAGACGAGCATGAATTAACAGAATATATTTATTTGCTCCGGCTAAGCTTACCACCTCTTAAAAGCTACACAGAAATCTCAGGCGTGAGTCCTTTGTAAGGCTCTGAATTACCCCTACTTCTGAGCGAGTTGTACCACCAAACTTATCATGTCATATACTAAACGGAATAATCTGAATTTAATTATGAACGGAATACTAATAAACGGCAACCGGAATTGTAGACTGCTAACTGGATTAAGAAGATGTTTCCACTTACTTCAACAAAGATAGGGTAGGGTAACCTTATGCATCCACGTGGCGTGGTACCAACCCGAATCTCATCGAGACAAGCTTCTTGCGTCGTTCATTAGATCAGCGGAAAGTCAGCGTAAAACGGAAGGTAATGTGCTAAGCCTGGTAGCCAAACCAAGCGGCCATCAAAAGATCTGAAAGATCTGAACCACTTATGTTACAGAACTGCATGAAGCAACCAAATGAACGAAATCCTTCGAGATCAGCAAATATACTTACGGCACTTAGACCGGAACAAAATTCAAAATATTAAACACGGCGACTATAAGCCGGAAACAAAATTGAGGTGTCGGCCTCCATCCTTCTCTTTAGGTTTCCTGGCCGACAGCCAGAGCGAAGTTGTCCTCCTCGACATCTTCACAACACCAAGCCGAATACCAGAATGAAATCAATCAAATGAAATCCTCGAACGAAACCTCCAAATTGCAAAAATGCAAATCATTGTCACGAAGGAATTTCCGAGTGCCCAGTTCACTAACTCAAATCTCCCCAAAACAATCGAAACAACACAAAGAACTATTTCTTTGTAAAACACATATTAAACTAACAAGAAAACATTCAAACTTTTTAGGTTATTGATTTACATTATTTTAATATTCCAATTACTATTATTAACTAAAGGCTGGTCGTTTATTTAAATTGTTTCTTTACCAACCAGTCCTCAAGACAACGTATTTTTCCCTAATCAATTCCCAATGTTTATAAACCTGCCATACTACTATTGTTTATTACCTTTTTTAAACATCTGTCTAAGGTCATAAACGTCATTCTGCCAGGCTCATGAAAATTACTTCGGCTGCGTGAAGTTTCATAAAATAATTTAATGTCAACACACAATCTTAAAAATATTGAAAACAAGTATTGTTATATTTATTAAAATAAATCATTCACGACATTTGTGAAATGAGTAAGTGTTCCGTGCGTTTGCTAAACGTAGACAGACGAACGTAACGTTATTATAGTCATTCGGAGCATACGGACAGTCGCATGCGCATCTGACAGCTCCTTGTCATTGACAGATCAATAACCAAAACAACAAAACTCGATTATTATTGAAGTGAAATTAAATGTGTTTTAATAATGAAACAAAGAATGTATTAACTAAATGTGAGTATTTAG
Organism: Anania crocealis; assembly: GCA_949315895.1. Lineage (NCBI taxonomy): Eukaryota > Metazoa > Arthropoda > Insecta > Lepidoptera > Crambidae > Anania > Anania crocealis. The sequence goes on from OX438880.1 coordinate 5,148,679, forward strand.
AGATTAGTGCGCAGCTCAGAAATCACAACGTGACAATACACCCCCCCCAACGAAAAATCGCTGCCCTCAGCGATGCTAAGGCAACACAGAAAATACCGGAATAAAACGAAATATAGTGCAGGTGAACTACTCTTGGCATTTTGAATAAAAGCGTCAAAAGCCTTCGAGAAGACAACCTTTAAAACACCGAACTAAAACATAAATGCTGTTGGTAACTCTCTTGGCATCGTGTATCATGCATCTAGGCCTACGAGAAGCTAACCAAAACATCACTAGGAAAAATAACGGAAAACCAAAAAAATTACTCTTTTAGCATAATGCAAAAAACAGACACGCCCTTGAGAAGTTAATCTTACGGTTCATTCCAAATTAACGGAAAAAACTCTTGATCCATAACAAGGGATCAAAGAGTCGGAAAAACTGCACCAATGCAGCAACGGAAATAATCTAGAAATAAACCAGTACAAATGATTACTCTCTTAGTGTCGTGCAATAATTCAATTCAATTCAATTCAATTCAATTCAATATTTTTATTGCGTTCTATAATGTTACAAGGATGTTATAAAATATGATATAAACAGTTCATTATAGACCCTGTTCGGGCACAACAATACAATTAGTAGTAGACAGAGAGGATGACGCCATACTTACTTACATAATATTAATATTTCAGTACAAAAGATTAAATAATAAGAAGTGTAGGTACCTATATATACTTTCTAAAATTGACTTTATATTCAATTTATAGATATCGATGAAATTTGTGATATGTATTAATTTATATCAGCAGTCTCATATTTTTATTAGATTATATTATTAAACATTTTTATAAATTAGAATTTGAAAAATAAAATTAAAGTAATATTTCTTGTCATTGTATTAATTATTTTTGATTATATATTTTTTAATTTTATTAGATTTTTGTCATTTAGGTATTCATTTATTGTATAGTAGCAATTATTTAAAAGAATAGATTTAATTGATTGTAAATATTTAATTTTATTTGATTCCTCTTTTATAAATTCCGGTAGTTTATTATAAATTTTTATTGACATGATTAGTGGGCTTGATGAATGAAGCTTTAGATGGACAGGCGGTAACATTAATTTGTTCTTACGAACACTTCTCAATGAATGGTTCGAGGGTAAATCCGATCGCTTCGTATAAAATTCGGGGTGTTTTCGGACGAATTTACATATTTCCAAGATATACATACATGGAAGGGGAAGTATGTTAAGTTTTCTAAAATATGGTTTGCAACTTTCTGTCTGTTTTGTGTAGGCGAGAATTCTAATTAGCTTTTTTTGCAAAATAAAAAGGCTGGCTGCGTCGGTACTATTTCCCCATAGAATGATGCCATAGTTAAGCCACGCGTTTGCATAGGCGTAGTAGGTAGTTAGTGCCGCTTCAAGGTCAGTACTTTTTTTCACCTCGTAAAGTGCATACGCGTAGCTTGATAATTTAGATTTTATCTTTTGGATGTGCGCTTTCCAGTTTAAATGTGTATCTATTTCTATACCTAGTAACTTAAAAGTGCTAACGTGTTCTAATTTAGTGCCGTTGTGCGTGAAATCAATGTTAAGTGCTTGTTTTTGATAGGGATGAAAAGACATAATTTTCGTCTTTTGGAAGTTTATTTCTAAATTATGATCATCCATCCAGCTTGACACTTTCGAGAGAAGGAGGGTAAGCGTTTCGTTTAATTTTAAGGTATTGTTGTTTTTAACACGCAACTATGCCTTTGAAGAGTTAATTTTACGTTACTCTAGCTCATTCCAAACCAACGGAAAAAATCTCTCTATCCATAACAAAGGATCAAAGAGTCGGAATAAAACAAACGGAAATAATCTAGAATGAGCCAGAACAAACGGAAAACTTCAGAACACGGAAAATTAACGGAATATTTAAAAAACAATTATTTTCCTGGCATCATACAAAACACGCATTAAGGTCTTTGAGAAGTTAATTTTTCGCAACTCTAGTTCATTCCAAATTAACGGAAAAATCTCTCGATCCATAACAAACAAGGATCAAAGAGTAGGAAAAAACTGCGGAAAAGGCAGAAACGGAAATAATCCGGAATGAACCAGAACTCAGGAAAAAAAACTAGACTAATGAATACTCTCATCGCTTCAGCACTACCAAAATCGAACCAGAATTTCTAATTTCATACATCCACATTCATCCTTCTCATTCACGCAATCTTTCAGTACTCCAGTAACAAGTTTCATTTTACTGTTACTGTAGTCTTTCATTTAAATGTTTCAAACTATCAACGTTTTTAACACACCTAAACTGGTTTGTGCACTGGAAACGACTTAAGCTATCAAGTCCCTAATACCCAAAGCGAAAATGCTTAAAAAAATATCCAATAAAAAAATACGGAGTTTCAAAACGTAATTAAACTTCGTATGCCAGTTCGTTCTTAAAAAAAATGAAAATGTTTAAAAAAAAAAAACCGGAAAAAAAATTGTTTGGTGGTAGACCCACAAAACGTGCGAATTATTAATTCAAACCGAAATAAAAATAAAATAAAAATCCGCAACAAAATTAAAATTAAAATTACAATCCGCATTAAACAGAATAAAATATTTAAATACTATGACCGCACAATGTAAAACGCAATCCAGTTAGACAAAACTACCGTTAAAACAAAAAATATTCAAAAATATCAGGTACACAAAATATTAAATAACTATATTTTAGTTATTACCATAATATTTAAAATAAAATCCGTTAGTTCATTACTTCTGAGTATCAAAAGAACACAAAAAAAAATGGATGAAATAAAAATTTTTGTAACCCTGTATTACAAGTTTTACAAAACCACACTGTATATGTAGCAAAATATTTTAAATTTCAATTTATCTCAAAGGATAGTTAAAATTATCATCTATAGCTACGTACCAACTGTGCTAGACTAAGATTTAAATGTTAACAAAATGTCCATACATTTTTGTGTATGAATACACTCAAATTAAAAAAAATCTTAAATGTTAAATTTTACAAAATTAGGTTTATTTTTAGTATAGAAACCAAGAATAATACAAATTATGTGTTCATCGCTGATAATTGTCCAATAAAAATAAGAAATAAGATCACAATTTGAAGTATTTACTAAAATTGTACAATGTCCGAAATTTAATAAAATATTCTTAAAATTAAGGTAAATTGCAGCTAATTCATCTAAATTTCACTTTAATTATGCTAAGTTAACCCAATACATTAATTTAAATTAAGTTTTAATACTAAAATGAACACTTGTATGAAATAGTTAATCGTCGGAAACACAATATCAAAATTTTATTTCAGCGACACCATAATTGCAATTCTATTTAACAAAATACACTAAATTAAGACAAATGAGGGTGGTATGATGGTACAATGCTCAAAAGAAACCTCTCCAAACACCAAAGTTACAGAAATTTTAATCAGAAAAAAATTACAGAAACGAAACGGAATACAGAAAAATATTTAAATTCATCAAAATTGTACCGGAATCCTTAAAAAAGTGGGCGCCACTGCAACGTTTAGGGTTTTGGAGAGGGTGTTGGGGTTGAGGGTGATGAACAGGATGAGGTGGTAAATAAAGAGACGAGCATGAATAAACAGAATATTTTTATTTGCTCCGGCTAAGCTTACCACCTCTTAAAAGCTACACAGAAATCTCAGGCGTGAGTCCTTTGTAAGGCTCTGAATTACCCCTACTTCTGAGCGAGTTGTACCACCAAACTTATCATGTAAATTATACTAAACGGAATAATCTGAATTTAATTATGAACGGAATACTAATAAACGGCAACCGGAATTGTAGACTGCTAACTGGATTAAGAAGATGTTTCCACTTACTTCAACAAAGATAGGGTAGGGTAACCTTATGCATCCACGTGGCGTGGTACCAACCCGAATCTCATCGAGACAAGCTTCTTGCGTCGTTCATTAGATCAGCGGAAAGTCAGCGTAAAACGGAAGGTAATGTGCTAAGCCTGGTAGCCAAACCAAGCGGCCATCAAAAGATCTGAAAGATCTGAACCACTTATGTTACAGAACTGCATGAAGCAACCAAATGAACGAAATCTTTCGAGATCAGCAAATATACTTACGGCACTTAGACCGGAACAAAATTCAAAATATTAACCACGGCGACTATAAGCCGGAAACAAAACTGAGGTGTCGGCCTCCATCCTTCTCTTTAGGTTTCCTGGCCGACAGCCAGAGCGAAGTTGTCCTCCTCGACATCTTCACAACACCAAGCCGAATACCAGAATGAAATCAATCAAATGAAATCCTCGAACGAAACCTCCAAATTGCAAAAATGCAAATCATTGTCACGAAGGAATTTCCGAGTGCCCAGTTCACTAACTCAAATCTCCCCAAAACAATCGAAACAACACAAAGAACTATTTCTTTGTAAAACACATATTAAACTAACAAGAAAACATTCAAACTTTTTAGGTTATTGATTTACATTATTTTAATATTCCAATTACTATTATTAACTAAAGGCTGGTCGTTTATTTAAATTGTTTCTTTACCAACCAGTCCTCAAGACAACGTATTTTTCCCTAATCAATTCCCAATGTTTATAAACCTGCCATACTACTATTGTTTATTACCTTTTTTAAACATCTGTCTAAGGTCATAAACGTCATTCTGCCAGGCTCATGAAAATTACTTCGGCTGCGTGAAGTTTCATAAAATAATTTAATGTCAACACACAATCTTAAAAATATTGAAAACAAGTATTGTTATATTTATTAAAATAAATCATTCACGACATTTGTGAAATGAGTAAGTGTTCCGTGCGTTTGCTAAACGTAGACAGACGAACGTAACGTTATTATAGTCATTCGGAGCATACGGACAGTCGCATGCGCATCTGACAGCTCCTTGTCATTGACAGATCAATAACCAAAACAACAAAACTCGATTATTATTGAAGTGAAATTAAATGTGTTTTAATAATGAAACAATGAATGTATTAACTAAATGTGAGTATTTAGAGATTAGTGCGCAGCTCAGAAATCACAACGTGACAATAGGTTTAAGGATCTTTGACATATTTTTAACATCTACATTATGTATATACCCTATTTAATGGCAAATAAAGTATTTTGTATTTGTACCTTTGCTATGTGGCGGGTCGGGAGCGCACCCCCGGGTGTTATGAGTGCGGCGCTGTGGAGGACACCGCGGATCACACCCTTTTGGTGTGCTCCGCGTGGTCCGACCAGCGACGGGCTCTGGCCTCGGTGGTGCCAGGTGTCCTCTCGCTCCCTACCATAGTGAAAGCTATGGTAGAGAGCGAGTTGGTGTGGGAGAGGATGGTCTCCTTTTGCGAGGTCGTGATGTCGCAAAAGGAGGCTGCGGAGAGGGCCAGAGAGGAGAACATCCACGCTGACCCGATCCGACGACGACGAGCGAGGTGGCGGAGAAGTTGCTTCGGCGTTCTCCACCGCTCCGCGGCGGGCTAGCGAGCTGAGGGCTGGGGACCCGAAGCTTGCATTGCACAGCCCACCTGACTGCTGGGTGATCTGAAGTGTACAGGATCACCCATAATATTTATGCCTGAGGCCCGGCATAGGCCGTACGTAGGCGGTGCATGGAAGGCATCCCAAGGGAAGCCCATACACTGTCGGCATACGTTGCGAGGTACACGGAGGGTGGTTTAGTGGGTAGTGTCCGCTAGAAAGGACGAGTCCCACACTCCCCTGCGACGGCCCCCCCGACGCAGGAAGTGCGCAAATACATTCCCCCGCCTAAAAAAAAAAAAAAAAAGCGGTAGTGGTAGGGTAGGGGTAGGGGTAGGGTAGGGGTAGGGTAGGGTAGGAGTAGGGTAGGGGTAGGGTGACATCCACAATGGAGTCCCCCTGTGGTCTGACGCAGGTCGGCACATTACCTCGATTCAGCAGAACCACCCCGGCTCCAGCAGCCCAGTCCTCCACTAACTCCCCACGAGCATCAGTGTCGGGTGAACCCCAAGCTTGAGACTTAGCATTGAGGTCACCCAAGACGACAACTGAGTGCGGTGCCGATCGGAGTACAACTTTCCCCCAACAGGTCCATAAACGGCTCGAACTCCGCTAATGTTCTATTAGGGGAAAAGTACGCTCCAACCAACACGATGCCGCCCCACTGAACAGCCACAAAACCTGGCCCACGCTCTTTCAATACAGGCGGCGGAGACATGAACGACGAGGAGAACACGATACTGTATAATTGTCGGGGAAGAATCACTTTCCGATCACCGATACATCCGGTTTGATCTTCGACATTCGTCGTCGTCTTCTGGAGGTATCGGTAGATCTCGGGGAGGCTCGGCGTTTCCTCGGTGGGCGCTAACTAGGCTGGATAAGGACCTGCTGATTGAAGCGGCCATTGTCCAGGCCTGGTTTTCAGATTCGTCAGTACCAACAGCGGATGTAGACAAACGGGCGGGCCAGCTTGCCGGTGCAATGACGGCTTCTTGTGATGCTGCCATGCCACGTGCGAAGCGAGCCCCACCAAGGAAGGCGGTGTATTGGTGGTCTCAGGAGTTGGCGGACCTTCGGGCTGCTAGCATTGCTGCGCAGCGGGCGGTAACTCGACATCGTAGGCGTCGCTATCGGGATGAAGGCTTTCTGGAGCGTGAAGAGATGTTGCGTGCAGCATATAGGGCTGCCAAGAAGGCGCTGCAGCTCGCCATATGCAGAGCCAAGGAGCGCGCCAGGGAAGAGATGCTGGCTGAACTGGACGGGGACCCTTGGGGGCGCCCGTATAAGGCAGTGCGCGGGAAACTCGGCTGTTCCGGCCCGCCGGTCACGGAGTCATTAGACCCACAGGTGCTGGAGGCCGTAGTAGCGGGCCTGTTCCCTTCACGGAGTGATCACCAGCCTCCACGGATGGCTCAGCGTGGCGATGAGGGTGCTTCTCAGACGTTGGTGCCACCAGTTACGTCGGGAGAACTAGGGGCGGCATTTTTGCAGTTGCGCGTAAGGAAGACGGCTCCGGGTCCGGATGAAGTTCCTGGTTTGGTCTGGGTGATGGTAGAGGATCTGGTCAAGGAGCGTTTTCGAGGTCTCCTAGATGCGTGTTTTGAGAGTGGGCGGTTCCCCGATAGGTGGAAGGTGGGCAGGCTGGTGCTCTTGAGGAAGCAGGGTCGTTCGGAGGATGCTCCTTCGTCTTTTAGGCCTATTGTGCTTTTGGATGAGGGGGGCAAGCTCTTCGAACGTATCCTGGCCTCTCGGATACTGGAGCACCTTTCTTCGGTGGGCCCGGATATATCAGAGTCCCAATTTGGATTCAGGCAGGGTCGTTCCACGATCGATGCGGTAAAACGGCTGAGAGGACTTACAGAGGGGGCGGTGGGTCGCGGTGAGGTGTTGTTGGCGGTATCTTTAGATATCGCCAATGCATTTAACACGCTTCCGCCGGATTGCGTTCGTGAGGCCCTGCGCTATCATGGCGTACCGCTGTACCTTCAGCGGGTTGTAGCTGACTACCTTCGCAATCGGTTTATTGTGTACCAAGATCGGCAGGGGTGCCTGGTGAGGCGAGCGGTGTCATGCGGTGTTCCGCAGGGGTCGGTTTTGGGCCCTCTTCTGTGGAACATTGGCTATGATTGGGTGCTGCGAGGTTCGTTGCTGCGAGGGCTCGACGTGATTTGTTACGCCGATGACACGCTGGTTACGGCGCGTGCGGGGACGTACCGTGAGGCGCTTACCTTAGGTACGGTCGGGGTAGGGCAGGTTGTCGGGCGGATCGAGGCTCTTGGTCTCAGGGTGTCTTTGGATAAGTCCGAAGCGCTTTGGTTCCATGGGCCTCGCAATAAACCTCCGTCTGGAACACGCCTGTGTATCGGTGACGTTCAGGTTGAGGTGGCAGACGACATGAAGTACCTGGGGCTTGTGCTGGATGGTAGGTGGAGCTTCCGAGAACACTTCAGGCGTCTGTCACCGAAACTTGTGGCGACTGCGGGGGCTTTGGCAGGGCTGTTGCCCAACCTGGGCGGGCCGAGCACTTTGGTGCGCAGGTTATACGCCGGGGTGGTGAGGTCCATGGCTTTATATGGTGCTCCGGTGTGGGTGGACTCACTGGGTACAGAAAACAGGGCCATGCTGCGGAGACCTCAGCGAGTGGTCGCGGTTAGGCTCATACGAGCCTACCGCACTGTCTCGTTTGACGCGGCATGTGCTTTGGCGGGTACACCTCCATGGGAGTTGGAAGCAGGGGTGTTAGCCACGGTATACGACCGTGGGGCACAGGTGCGGATGGCTGGAGGGCGTCCTATGCCTGAGCAGGTGGAGCGCTGGAGAGCACGGGCGAAGGAGTCCATGTACCGCCGGTAGCAGGAGCAACTTGAGCGTCCTGTGGCAGGTAGATGGACGGTGGCAGCAGTGCAGCCAGTGTTGCAGCAGTGGGTTAGTAGGAGGCAGGGTCTTCTCACTTTCCGCCTTGCGCAGGTTCTCTCGGGCCATTGCTTTGGGAGATATATGTGCAAGATTGCGGGAAGGGAGAGGACAATGCAGTGCCACCATTGTGGGGCAGCGGAGGATACGGCGATGCATACCCTAGCGCAGTGTCAGGAGTGGGATGAAGAGCGTGCACAACTGCGCTCTGTCATAGGGCAGGATCTCTCGCTGCCGGCCGTGGTGAAAGCTATGGCGGGTGACGGAAGAGCGTGGGTGCGGTGGCGTCTTTCTGTGAGCGGGTGATGCTACAGAAAGAGGCGGCAGAGCGTGTCCGGGAGGAAGATCCTCTGGCGGATGCGATTCGCCGCAAGCGTGGAGGCAGGAGGCGGAGGCGCTTCGAGCAGCAGCTTCCTTCTGCGATTTAGCCAGGCCGCGGCTGTGAAGGGCGGGAGACCTTTACAGCTGCATTGCACTGCCTGCGCTTGGCGGAAGCGGTCCTTATGCTCGGGACGCTTCAGCCCTTAGGGTAATTGGGGTGGGTCATTTGGGGCAGTCCTTTTCGGGGCTGTTGTGGTGGTGTCCATCTGGGCAACGCTGTGGGGGTAGTCTGCGGTAGAATGCATAGGCATTTACCCGGGGTCTACCCCCAATTACGTGGTGGAGCATCGTTGGTTTTTTACTGGGTATGCTGCCAGCTTCTGGCAGAGAGTCCTAGAAAAGCCCCGTTCTCCCGAGCGGGGGGGATGCGTAATGCATTTTTCCAACGTAAAAAAAAAAGGGTAGGGGTAGGGTAGTAAAATATTAAAATTTTATAAAATATATACAACCCTAAATTTTTACCCTTTTACCACCAACCCCTATTTTTTGTTAGCCATTTTAGTAATTTAATCATTTTTATGGCAAAACAACGTTTGCCGGGTCAGCTAGTATCTTATATGAAATGCAACTACAATATTTTACAATATTCTTACTTAATTTACTAACTACAATTATATTTGTGTGTGTGTGTGTGTGTGGTGTGTGTGTGTGTGTGTGTGTGCGTGTGTGTGGTGTGTGTGTGTGTGTGTGTGTTTGTTTCTATCTTACATATAGCAGGATGGTCTCTGTTTCCTCATAATTAAGCCCTTTCAAGTATCCGGTCAATGCTATTTTACAGTCACTTCATTATATGTCGTAGAATATAGATCTATCTTTTTATTTATTTTATTGTACTTTTGCAAAAGCGGTTTTTGTTAAAGGAACAGGTGCCACATTGTACACTCTCATCTTCAATTATACATCTGGATTTTAAGGTAAGGCCTTATGTATTTTCAACACAGTATTTGATATAAACAACTTTCGAACGGACATTAACTTACTGACTTTGTATAGGTTTTCTGTGGGAAAAGTTAGTTTTTTGAAGTACATGATTTTTATGAGAGTTCTTTGAGCTCTTTCTATTTCTAAAAATCGAATACAGGAATACAATACGTCTATATGGACTGCACGAGTTCTATATATATTTCATTAAGAGTGTTAGTTGCAGAGCCTTTTGATTTCTTTTTTTCTCACTGGAACCACGTATCTGAGGGTTTTAAACATCCAGTTAAATTTTCTGATCCTATTAGTAAGCTGTTCAATTTGTGAATACCACGATAGTCTTTGATCAACCATTACCCCTAAATACTTCACATGACTCACTCTATTTATCGATGGACAGTTACAGTCTCTATGTATATATTTACACGAGTGTATTTTTAAATTGAAATCTGAATTAGGCTGGGTGCGTTTATTAATATAAAAACAGACGTAGTTGGTTTTAGCAATGTTTAATGTTAGGAGGTTATTTTTAAGCCACTCTGAAACCTGTACCAAGCCCTGTTCAGTATTAGTCCTAACTTCGTCCCAGGAACCACCACTGAAGACTATAGCAGTATCGTCAGCATACGAGAATATTTTAGCATTTTTGTTGTTCATATTGCAGAGGTCGTTGATGTATATTAAAAATAAAGAAGGCCCAAGGACACTGCCTTGCAGAACGCCGTATGATACACCAATGTCATCACTGAAACACTGCTATAGTCTTACTCTTTGCTTTCTATTAGCCAGGTAATCCTTGAAAATGGACAGTTGGGTTCCTTTTAACCCAACTTTCTCCAGTTTGTGTTCAAGGATGGGTAGTGAGACAGCGTCGAAAGCTTTTTTCAAGTCTAGAAAGATAGTTAGGCACTTTCTCTCTTTATCAACTTCGTCCGTGATATATGAACTCAGAGATACCACAGCATCCTCAGTTGATATACCGTGTCTCAAGCCAAATTGAGATTTTGATATAATGTTATATTTATTAAGATATTTTAATAATCGAGTGTTCAGTATTTTTTCCAAAATTTTAGATAAAGCTGGCAGAACCGAAATCGGTCTATAGTTACTGATATTGTCTCTCTCCCCACCCTTGAAAACAGGTGTTATAATTGACTGCTTCATCAAGTTGGGAAATATTCCAGTTTTAAAACAAAGATTAGTCAGATGTGCGATAATTGGAGTTACTACTTGACTTACAAATTTATATATATATAACTCTAACATTCATATGCACCCTGACAGGCACAGCAACGTGGAAGAGAGAAAGGCAGATATTTTGTCACACAATAATATAATTATGTAATACACTTCGTAATTTGTTTTAAATCGCATTTGTTTAGTAAATTACGTAATTTTTTCTTATAAATATTTATTAATACGAGGGCGGGTCAATAAGTCCGTGACTTTTGGAATAAAACACAGATTTTTTGATAAACAAATCATTTTATTTTTCAACGTAGTCTCCCTTGAGCTCTATACACTTTGTCCAACGCTTCTCCAATTTTTTTATCCCTTCCAAAAAATATGATTTGTCGAGGTCCTCAAAATAGGCCTTTGTTTGCGAGATGACTTCATCATTGGAGTCAAATCTTTTTCCATCAAGCCATTTCTTCAGGTTTGGGAACAAAAAGTAGTCACTCGGAGCCAAATCTGGAGAATAGGGTGGATGAGAGAGCAATTCATAGCCCAATTCATGGATTTTTGCCATGGCAACTGCACATGTGTGCACCCTTGCATTGTCTTGGTGGAAAAGAACTTTTTCTTGGCCAAATGAGGTCGTTTTTTTTTCAAATCGTCATTGAAGCGGTCCAATAAGTTGGCATAATATTCCCCATTGATTGTTCTTCCCTTTTGAAGGTAGTCAATGTGGATTATCCCACGTGCATCCCAAAAAACAGTCGCCATAACTTTATTGGCTGACAAACCCACCTTGGCCTTCTTTGGCTCCGATTCACCCTTAGAAACCCACTGTTTTGACTGTTGTTTGGTCTCTGGTGTGTTGTGATGGATCCATGTTTCGTCCACGGTTACAAAACGGCGCAAAAACTCCTCCATATTGCGATTAAACAACGCCAAACCTTCCTGTGAAGTTGTTACACGATTGCGTTTGTGGTCGACTGTGAGCAAACGCGGCACCCATCTTGCGGAAAGCTTTCTCATGCCCAATTGATCTTTTAAAATTGAAACGACTGAGCCATGCGAGATCCCTACGGCTTCCACAATCTCTTGCACTTTCAATCTTCGGTCGGCCAACACCATATCGTGAATTTTTTCGATTGTTTCGGGTGTAGAGACCTCAACTGGGCGTCCAGGACGTTCGGCATCTTCAGTGCTTTTACGGCCACAACGAAATTCAGTAAACCACTTTTTTACCATTGAAATCGATGGTGCAGAGTCCCCATAGTATTTATCAAGCTTAGCCTTGGTCTCGGTAATGGTTTTTTTTCGCAAAAAATAATGCTTAATAAGCACACGAAATTCACCTTTTTCCATTTTTTCCTCAAATTACTGGGTAGTCTGATAAAAATAGCTGTCAAACACAAACTAACTGACGCAGCAAGTTCAAATTTTGATAGGAATCAACTGACAGATACCTGTTTACAGGAGTAGTGTTGCTTTTTCAGTAAAGAGGTCAGAAATTCAAAAAGTCACGGACTTATTGACCCGCCCTCGTAGTATAACATTCATTAAGGTACCTGGTGGATATATTGTCCCAACCCGAAGCACTATCAACTTTGAGACTGTTTAAAATGCTATTTATTTCGTTAAGATCTGTGTCCAGTAGTACAAAGGATTGTGCCTGAGTTGGTATCTTGCTTAGATAGTTTATTTGGTCATTAGATGTTACAGTGTGTTTTATTGCCTCAGCCAGCTGAACTCCCACGTTTGCGAAGTATTTGTTAATGAAGTTAGACGATCTATATTAACCTTGTTCAGTTTATTACTATAGGTTATATTTTTTCTATTTTTCCAAAGCAATTTGTTACTGTGTACAGAATTTTGTAGTAAGTTTCGTTCATATTGTCTTTTAAGCTTCTTTAAGAGGTTGTTGCAAAAGTTTCTATAGCGAGTGTAAGTGATTTTTTAAATTTCATTTAGAGGATCGAATTTACATTGTTGTTGAAGTTTATTACGAGTTTTGATGCATTTTAGTATACCAGTGGTAATCCACGGTTTGATAATGCGTTTAAATAAATAAATAAATATTTAAGACATGCCTCACTGGGCCACACAGAGCCATCTAGTCCCAAATTAAGCTACTATTAAGTACCCTGTCGTATGGGGTACTATACAACCGATAAACTTACTTAGATACTTTTTTTTGTTAATACACACTTATAACACATATATTTATATATTTATATTTATTCACTTCATAATATAATTTTGCAGACAATAAAGGCATGAAGATGTAATTAAATTATATTATGACCTCAACGAGGTATTCATGATTATACATTATTATCATTTTAAATTATCTTAATTTAACATTCAAAATTTCAATTACAAATAAAATAAAATAGTGTCAGCGCAGTAGTCGGTACAATTTTACAAAACGTCAATAAATTATAATTACAGATGTCAAATTAGATATAATGTCAAAATTAAAAATCAAGGAAAAATCAATATATTAAAGTAAAATAATTAAATTTTATCATTAAAATATTCATTTAAGTTATAATATGCTTTTGTCACTAATATTTTCTTTAACTCTATTTCAAATTTATTACCTTGGAGGGCCTTTACAAAGTTAGGCAAATGATTGAATACCTTTACAGCCATATAATGTGGACCGCGCTTGTATAATGCAAGTCGGGCTGCAGGCAGAACAAAATCATATAGAAAACACCCAGACCAGTACAAACAGACATGTTCAGGCACACAAATATTTGTACTGTGCGGGGATCGAACCCGCGACCCATGGCTCAGAAGCAGCGTTTACTACCGCTGATCCAAATGGTCGTCAAACTTTTCGAAACAAGGAATACTCGTTGTTGCAGCAGTTATGCGATAGATCGCATGTGAAAAGAAACGCAAGACCTATATCATGTCATGAAGCAGCAATACCATTAGGTGATTTAAAATTTCGTGCCATAGACATACGCGTCATGATAATATGTAACGTCAATTTATTAAAATACACAATTTTGGCAAATCATGCAACAAGCTTTTTACTCGCGCTCCTGAAATACTGAAATTTTGCAAGAACGCGCTTCATCGGCTGTAACATGGACCTTCGACCCTGACTACAAGAATCAGCAAGATTATTATTGGAGAAAATACGTGCAATCAAGGAATTACAAGATTGTGATTGGAGGCAAGCTATCGTCGTGACTAACAACATTTGCGCAAAGGTACGACCAGCCAACCTTTCTATTCCTATCCCATCTCCATTTCGTACTGTGTTAACGCTAGTGCTTTTCAGATTTCAGTGAGGTGGTACAAGTGTGAGTTACCCGCTTGTCAATTTATCTAATTAAGTGCAGCCGGAATCACCAACAATTTGTACGCCTTTCCGAACCTATACGTGAGTACTTAATCCTCTTTCATTTCTTGCCAAGATGAGCGTATCGGGGCCTAGTGATATCGTAGGCGCCTCAATATCTCGTGACAAGTCGCCTTGTAGGGTAAATAGCGACTGTGATATTAAATTAATTAGAGACTTAGTCAAAAAACGAGGCATTATTAAGGCGCGACTTACAAGGTTTACGAATTATCTAAAGGGGCTTCAGGGCGTAGATATTTTACCCAATCAAACCCTTATGGACCTTAAACTACGAATGCAAGGTGCTACTTGCATGTTTGGTGAGTTCAATTGCATACAAACAAAAATAGAAGAGGCCGTTCTGGATTGTGATCTAGACGAACAATTGAATCAGAGAGAGCTTTTTGAAGATTAAAATTACACAGTTTTAGCCAAAGCCGAATGCATGGTGGTTAAAAGCGATTCATCCGTAAACGGCAGTTCTACTAGTAATGGTAACTATAATCTTAAATCTGTGAAATTACCTACCATTACAATGCCCACCTTTGACGGTTCTTACGAGCACTGGCTAGAGTTTAAGGATACCTTTTTGTCTCTTGTACACACATCTGAAGATATTAGTAGCATACAGAAGTTTCATTATCTCAAGTCCTCGCTAAAGGGAAGCGCTGAGTTAGTGATAGACTCATTGGAATTTTCAAGTGATAATTATGAAATTGCCTGGGAGCTGCTTCTCAATAGGTACAACAATAGTAGGTTATTGGTGCATAATCACATTAAGTCACTGTTCAATTTGCAAATGCTTAGTAAAGTGTCACCAGTTTTAATTAGAAAGTTAATTGACACTGTTTTGAAAAATCTACGTGCACTAAAGGTCCTCGGGGAACCTACTGAATCGTGGGACACTCTAGTTATTTATATTATAGTACTAAATTAGATAATACTACAGAACGTGAATGGGAGGAACACAGAGGCACGTTATGTTCTAAAATTGGCGAATCTAGGCCTGGTATAAAGGTAGACCACTTGATTACATTCCTCAAAGACAGGGCTGATATGCTAGAAACATTATCTGTGTCCCATAGTAAGTCTAACTATCACAAACAAAATATTCACACCAACACACGGGTTCACTGCAATGTTTCTACAGATCTACCACCAGAACGCAGAGTTAAAATGAATAATTCTAAGCGGTTTTCTTTGATTTGTAACAAGGCTCATCTACTATATTCCTGTCAACAATTTTTAGACTCTGATGTTAAACTCAGGCTTAAATTTGTCAAAGAAAATAACCTTTGCTTAAATTGTTTACGTCAAGGCCACACGGTAGAAAACTGCAGGTTTGGACCTTGTAGATTATGCACACATAAACATAATACACTTATTCATAGTGACGACCTAATCACAACAAAGCTGTCGTTCCGCGGCACGAAAGAACCGGCATTACAAACAACGGCGCCTGCAGTCCTACAACGGGCCGCCCCCTCCGCGTCCCTCGCTACCTCATCACATTCGGCTATTGTCAAACCACCTGATTCGATTTACGTAAACAAGGCACACATTAACAACTTACAATGCGATTTAAATAGCGTTTATCAACCCGTTTTGTTATCAACTGCGTTAATAGAAATAGTAGATATACACAAAAACTATCATATTGCGCGCGCGCTGATCGACAATGGCAGTCAACGCAGTTTTATAACAAAGAAATTATGCGATTCGTTAAAATTACCATTAATACAGTCCACTCAAGAAATACGTAGTGTTGGAAACTCAGTGACACATACGAGTACTATGCAACTATTTGACATTGAAATAAATCTGAACCAACGACCTCAGCGACACACCGGACTACGATTCTTGTGACTTGGCTTTTGTGATAGTGTTTGCGACCTGTTCATCGCCAAATAAATTCTTCTAATAAGTCAACGGTGTTTTATACAAATCCCGAACTCCACGTTCGTAACAATAGCTTAGAATAAAATTATCAAAACTCTTTATTCAATTTATTTACTTTGTTTTTCGACGAGTTCAACCAAAAAACAAAACGGTTTGAAGAAAACAAACACAATGATTGATATGAATGACAGACAGAAGAAACGAAATGTCAACTGTTCTAAACTATATTGTGTTAGATACAGGGCCCTTTATGGTCCACGTTTCGCGCATTCTTGGTGACCAACAAAATATTGGACGTAGTCTTGGATGGCGTTAACAAGATAGGCAGAAATAGGATCTCTGTTGAGTTTAGTACCCCGGCTGCGGCCAATAGCTTCATCAATAATGAACTTTTGCCCCTATATAAATATGTTGCCTTGATTTCAACCTATAATGTGACCCGCATAGGTCTCATTATACGTATTCCTTCTGACTGGACCATGGATGAGTTAGTAGAATCTCTAACTGTTCCAGCTAGCTGTGGCATTCTTTTGAAGGCCAGACGTCATAACAGAAAACAAGTGGTTGATCACAAGACGTCATGGATTCCCACCCAGTCTGTTGTAGTTGCTTTTAAGGGTCAGGTCCTGCCTGAAAGAGTGTTTGTTTACCATACCTCTATACAGGTTTCAAAGCTACCAATTACCTAACAAATCAGAGTATAAACTGCTGCAGATTTGGCCATGTGAAAGCCCAATGCCGTTCCAAACTAAGGTGCTATCGCTGTGCTTAACCTCATTCAGCGGAGAACTGTTCCATTCAAGAAGATAATGCAATGCAACTGGTCTCCATTGTTCTGGCCCGCACTACGCCATGAGTAAGTCATGCCCTGCACTCAAGGCAAAAATCCATTAAACTAGTTATGTCACAAGACAATGTTTCAAACGAGCAAGCTTCCTCCCTCTGCCCTACAGTTTGCAGGTCCTATGCTGACATAGCAAAATCTCCCTCTTCTCAACCCTCCAGCTCATCTCCCTACTCCTAAGCTCTTTCCCAACAAACTACAACTTCCTATAGGAAAACCATCACCCGTGCCCCTCGCCAACAAGCCCACCAAGTTATAATGTTTCTGAGGATAATAATAAGCTCGTATTTCCTTAACTTCAGGATTACGCCAGCGCTTAATTTTAAGTAACATTAAAAAACGCATTAATTAAAAAGAAAATTGAACGAATATTGATTGAGAAATATTATTTTAAAAAGCGAATTTTATTAAGAAACTGTGTTCGACAATCCCAAAAATGATAGTCGGATACTCTTTCAACCCTTATTTTATTATTGTGTGTGAATTTTACTAAGAAGTTGTATTGACCATCCCAAAATCGATAGTCATATACTCTTTCAAACGTTATTTTAATTGTGTGTGTTTATAATTTTAGTTAGAAACTGTAGACAATAGTCCCCAAATCGACAATCGAATATTTTTTCAACTTTATTTTAGAATTTGTGTGTATAGCTTTGTGTATAATTAAAATGGAACAAATCACAGCAATTCCTAATGAAATGCTTAGTATCATCCCTACATTCGAAGGAGACGGCAAAACTCTAAATTTATTTATTAAGAAATGCCAATATATTATAGACATATACCGAGGCACGGATAGGAGCCCGGCACAAAATAATTATGATTTACATACTATTACTAGCAAACTAACTGGTCGAGCAGCCGCTTTAATTAGCGAAGATATCAATACGTGGTTAGGATTAAAAGAAATATTAACCCAACATTTCGGTGACCCTCGTTCAGAAGCTTGCATTGCAATAGAATTAGAACAAATTAAAATAAAACACAGCGAATCATTTACCGAGCTTTACCATAGAATACAAAACACTAAAAGCATTTTGATGTCAAAAGTAAATTTAATACAAGACGAAGGCATAAAGGCAGCCAAAATGATTATTTACGACAATACCGCTTTAAATGTTTTTCTGTTTAACCTACCGGAAGATATGATCCGTATTATTCGTTTAAGAGGTTGCAATACCTTAGAACAAGCCCTTAGCATAGTAACGGAAGAGGAAAACTTTCTATTTCAATACAACAGCAAAAATAAAAATAAAATAACACCTCCTCATAAACCTAACTTTGCACAAAACCCACCCCCAACATTTAAACAAAACTTTGTTTCACCTACAGAAGCCTTTAAATTTGGCATTCCAGTAAACAATAATTTTAGACCCAACTTTGTCCCAACTATACAATTTAACCATCCTGGACATAATTTCAAATTTGGTTTACAAAATGTTAATCAATCAAACTCTCAAAACCAATCTAATTTTAATCAACCAAACTTTAAAGCTAATTATAACCAAAACCCTAGACCAATTTATAAGGTCCCAAATAATTAACATTTTAGGCAACAGCCTTATACTATCTCCAATAACCCTAATCGATTTTTCAACTCTAATAATCAATTTAAATTCGGATTAAATAATCCCCCTCTAATGCAACGTCCTTCTTACAACTTAAACACCGATATACTTTATTTGATATTTTAGCAACTTAATTGCACTTATAATATCAGTATATAAATTTGAAAAAAATTTTTTTTTTCCCCGCCTGAGACTAAAATTTTTCAAGTTTATATACTTAAACACCGATGTATCGATGCGATCTGCCGCACCAATACGACAAAACATGCTAGTTAATCCAGACATGACAGAAGAGCCTTTTTATGAAGATTATTACCCTAACGATGAGTTTTATTACTCTGAGAATGACAATGAGGAACAATATTTTAACACAAGGGAGATGTCCCGTAATAGGCCCAGACACTGTACAGCATTTTAAAAAATCAAGAAATATCTACTGCCTTTGGGAAAAATACGAATAACTCTATATAACGTATAATTAAGCGGCTCAAAAATAAAAACAATCAAATTAATATCCCTCTCAATTAAGCATACAAGATGGCGTTTGACGAAAAAAAAAAGATAAACCATAAATTCTGAATGTCAGTAGCTGTCAGATTTCCTTTGTTATAAATTGACATAACCACTCGTCATAATCTCACATAAAAGGGTTATATTATATAATCGCAAATAATATGTCCTATAAGCATAAATTATGTTAAAACTCTTTGTTTTGTTTGTTATTATTACAACAAGCACAAGTCAGCAAACAATATCTCTTGTTTGAATCGAGTGGCAAAACTGACAGATGTCATCAAAGTGTCATATTCCGCCATGATAGTTTTTGTTGTTTAGTATTGCTATTCCAATAAGTTTATTTTTGTTTGAGCCATTAAACGAAGCCATTTTAAATATTTTTGATAGTAGCAAAGTGTTGTAGGTACGAGTATATTGCCCTAACTTTTGGTAATGTGTACAGGTTCTGGGCCTAGCCTCCATACAATTTGGGACATCTCCTTTAGAACAAGAAAACTTCCCGTCCGAAAGTGATAATGAAGTAACAAATAATAATAATTTTCAAATAGAGGCCTCCACCGACAAAGACCGGAAATAATCAATTTAAACTACGACGGTATTCTTAGATTACCTCACATAAAATTACCGGAGATAAAATCTAAATTCATGATAGACACTGGTAGTACTCGTTCATTCATAAACCCCAAAAAAGTAGATGAATATTTTAGCGCTTACAAATACGAAGAACCGTTTGATGTTATAAGCACCCATGCTCGTAGTAGCCACAACGAAGTAATTCATATTCCATTATTAAAATCATTTCAAACTTCAGAAAGTCACAAATTTTATGTATATAGCGTAGACGATCGTTTCGACTGCTTGATAGGAAGCGATCTATTGAAATAACTAGGTGCCACAATAGACATGAGTAGACAAGTATTGAAAATTAAAAATACTGAATTACCAATAATCTATAACACCCCTTATGAAATACGTATAGCACCGCGAACAGAAACTAGAGTTAAAATTCCGACTAATATCATAAACGGCGATGCCTTAATAGATTTTAAAGACTTCGGTCAAGGCGTTAGAATGCCTAGTGCAATTATAAAATGCAAAAAAAGGATACGCTTATACAGTTGTACAAAATAGTTCAGATACCTATATTACATTAACCATATCAAAGCCTTTTGTAGTACAACCCTTTGACAATACCGAAATTAAACTTAATAACCTATCAGACACATTACCAAACAATTAGGAAATAGATGAATTATTAAAACAAAACTTAGAAAAACTCAGATTAAACCACATGAATAATGAAGAAAAACAGGCTATTAAGAAATTGTGCTATGAATACAAAGATATTTTTTTTATGGTGATAAAATTCCCTTAACATTCACGAATAAAGTTAAACACAAGATAAGAACTAAAAACGAAGATCCCATTTACGTAAGACCATATAGGTTATCGCCTGGTCAAACGGAAGAAATTAACAAACAGGTTGCAAAATTATTAGAAGATAACGTAATTCAAGAATCCCATTCCCCGTGGAATGCTCCAGTACACTTAGTACCCAAAAAGATGGACGCATCTGGAGAAAGAAAATTCCGTATGGTAATAGATTATAGACGTCTAAACGAAATAACAACTGACGATAAATACCCTTAACCTAATATAGCCGACCTTTTCGATAAATTAGGAAAAACCATTTATTTTACTACCCTTGACTCAGCAAGTGGTTACCACCAAATTGAAATTGAAAACGAAGATCGTCAAAAGACAGCTTTTAGTACTCAAGCAGGACATTATGAATTTTTACGTATGCCGTTTGGATTAAAGACAGCACCTGCTACATTCCAAAGCACTATATATAATGTTCTACGTGGTCTACAAGGACTACACTGTTTAGTTTATTTAGATGACATAATTATTTACAACCCTAGTTTACAAGAACATATACAAAGCTTAAGAAAGATATTTGACATACTTAGAGAAACTAACTTAAAGGTACAACTAGGCAAGTCAGAATTTGTACGTAAAGAAGTTCTATATTTAGGACACACTATTGGGATTACGAAAGAAGGTCTTAAACCAAATAACTTTAAAATTAAAGCAATCTTAGATTTCCCCATCTCTAAAACAACAACCGAAATTAAAAGTTTCTTAGGATTAATAGGTTACTATCGAAAATTCGTCAAAGACTTCGCAAAAATAACGCAACCCCTAACAAATTGTCTTTAAAAGAAGAACAAAATAATAATAGACGAAAATATAGAACAGCATTTGAAAAATGTAAAGAACTATTAACAAACGCACCCCTACTTCAATATCCAGATTTTGAAAAACCTTTTGTTTTAACAACGGACGCTTCAAACTTCGCGATAGGAGCAGTATTATCTCAAGGCGTAGTAGGAAGTGATAAACCGATTGCTTTTAAGAGTCGTACGTTAAACGAAACGGAAACAAGATATAGTACCATAGAGAAAGAATTGTTAGCTATTATATGGGCAGTAAAACATTTTAGACCATATTTATACGAAGAAAATTCACAATCTATACAGATCATAGACCCTTAGCGTGGCTAAATTCCATAATGAACCCAATAGTAAGTTAACTCGTTGGAAGTTACGTTTAGCTGAATTGAGGAGCGTTTTTACAAAACGAAACATTATAAAAATGTGTTTTTTTCAATAAACGGTTTTATTTGTTTATCATTCTAATAATGGTTAAGGCGTTAAATTAAAAAATCGGTTAATTTATTAGTTATTTTACTTAGTAGTTATTATCTTGCACATCTTGCTATTTGATGAAACCCCATATAAATAGTGTAAATTGCGGGCCATATTATATAACAGGCTCATCATCGTCGTAGTTGCGTCGAATATTGTCATCGTCAGCTCCAGAACCCTGAAGCACATCTGCATAATACATCTGAGCATCAAGGTCATCAGAAATATCACAAAATTTAAGTAAATTTTCGACATCTTGTTTCTTTTTTGATGAAATCATATTACTTTTAGGTAGCAGGTCACAATCAAATCGCATAAATGATTTTACTCCCTTTTTCTTTATTTCAGTGGTCACTGGTGCTGCAGAATATGCACTTTGAACACTAACTTCAACATTTTTTGAACTTCGGAATGACTGACTACAGTAAAGTGAATTATTCGTGTTTGAGATATCTTAAATGGTAGTTTTGCCTTTATCATACGTTTTGCCGTCGTTTTCATGTCATAAGTGAACCAATCTTTTCCCCATTCATTAACTTGGCCATGTTTTCTTAAAATTGAATAGTACTCTTTTGGCGATACAATCTTTTCATGACGACGGTAGTCTTTTTCAACCCTTCCAAATACTCTATCAGGGGGCATAAAGCTATGGCCTCGAATAGGAAAAACGTGGCTCAGTTTATTAAAGACCTTGCTAGAAGCCATAAAATTTGCTAACATAATATCAGTATATAAACTTGAAAAATTTTGTCTCAGGCGGGAAAAAAAAATTTTTTTCAAAAAAAAAAATTTAAGTTTATATACTGAAATTATAAGTGCAATTAAGTTTCTAAAATATCAAATAAAGTTTGCGAACATAGTTAAAATTATAAAAAAAATATTTTGACTTCTGCAAGAATCAGAGTACAGTTCGAGTTTCAGATCTTTTTTATTTTCTCTTAGGCATATTTCTTCTACTTTTTTTAAATAATGTTGAAATGCCGAAGCTATTTCATTAGCTCCCCGGCCGCACTTATTTTCTAACCAAACATAAAACTCTATATCATCCTTAGTTTGTTTAGTTTTAGGTTTATGTTGCATTACACAAAAATTAAACAGCCAAGCTTGACGAGAGTAAAATACTTCTCCAACACTTAATTTTGGCAAAGGCCTTAACTTATGCAAGCGATGTTCAGTGCGAATGTTGTTTTTTTCCTCTAAATCCTTTTCATTTTTAATTTTAATTAAAACTCCTTGCAGGCTGAACCAGTATCTTCATGCGGATTTCCGAATCCTAGGTTAAAGTTTTTTTAGAATACTGACTTGTATTTAGATAAAGAGCATGTTCTACCAGTTACAGACTTATGTATTTCTATGAATCTTTCGTACATTACTTTTAAATTCAGTTCAGGAGGTAAGTAAGATCTCGCACACTTGTTTCTCGAATAGTGACTTTCCCTACATTTATATTTCATAATATATATATGCCGTGCAGTGCCGGCACATAAAAAGAATAGCACTACCCCCTCTCTTCCCGTGGGTGTCGTAAGAGCCGACAGAGGGAAAACTGGCATCAGGAGATGGGCAGCAGCGTCTCCTCACAACAGCAGGGCATACTGCGATCGCCAACCCGCCTGCTAAGCGTGGCGATTATGGCAAACCCCCCCCCCATATGAATACACCGCAGATAGAACGGCCCCCAGTCCCCGGCGGCCCCGCTAGTCCTAGCTATGGCAGCGGCTATGGTATCCGGCTACCAACAACGACGACTCGACCTGGCAACATATAACACGCGCACACTGAGGTTCGACGCGAAGCTCGTAGAGTTGGAAGAGGCAATTGGTAAGTTACATTGGGATATCATTGGGCTATCTGAAGTCCGAAGAGAGTGGGAGGACTCGATAACCCTGCAATCCGGTAACTTACTATACTACCGGGAGGGCGACCAACAGTCCCTAGGTGGTGTCGGGTTCATCGTCCACAAGTCCCTTGTCAACAACGTGATTACTATCGGAAGTTTCGGAAGTGTTTCGAGCAGGGTAGCGTACCTGATACTCAGAATATCGAAACGATATTCGCTGAATGTCATTCAGGTTTACTCTCCGACCTCGAAACACGACGATGTCGAAGTGGAGGCTATGTATGAGGAGATCTCTAAAGCCATGCATAGCTTTAAAACCCACTACACGGTTGTGATGGGGGATTTCAATGCGAAGTTGGGGCAACGTTGCGGTGATGAGTTGAGAATGGTGAAATTTGGATTTGGGCAACGGAACAAAAGGGGCCAGATGCTGGCAGACTTCATGGAGAAGGAGAACCTCTTTATGATGAACTCCTTCAAGAAGCCCGTAAGCCGCAAATATACCTGGATCAGCCCGGACGGTAAAGTCAAAAACGAGATCGATTTTATCATGTCAACGAAGAAGCACATATTCGATGATGTCGCTGTGATCAACGCTGTTAAGACAGGAAGCGATCACCGCATGGTCAGAGGCACTTTGAATATCGACGTAAAGCTTGAAAGAGCGCGACTGATAAAATCCACGCTCCGACCAATACCGGCTCAAATTCAAAACCCCGAGTGCTTTCAGCTCGAGCTTCAAAACCGTTTCGAAGCCCTTGAGAACAGCATCGATGTGGACGATCTATACAACATGGTGGTGGATACTGTCCGTACGGCAGGGTCTAAGTACTTTAAAACCCGCCGTCCCAAATCAAAGAAACTCTCCAGTCAGACTCTCCTACTCATGGATCAGAGAAACGAAATGAGGCTACAGAACTCAGCGGATGCCCATCGCTATCGGCAACTCAATAGACAGATATCTAAGTCTTTGAAGAGCGACCTTCGTCAATTTAATACCCGACGTATAAAAGAGGCCATTGAGTGGAACAAAGGCTCCAAAGTGTTCGCCAGAGATCTGTCTATTGGGCAAAGCCAATTGACGAAAACTGAGACAGGTAGCATCATTGCGTCAACACCTGAAATCCTGAGGGAGATTGAGAATTTCTATGGACAGTTATATTCCACGAAAACACCTGTTGAAAGCAAGGCTAAAGACCCTAGGAGCCAAGCTTACCCGACACTATTCTGAAGATATCCCGGACGTCAGCCTGTGCGAGATTAGAATGGCTCTCAAGCAACTTAAAAACAACAAGGCGGCGGGTGATGACGGAATCACAACAGAGCTCCTTAGAGCGGGCGGTAAGCCGATACTTAAGGTCCTCCAGAAGCTCTTTAATTCTGTCATCCTCGAGGGCAAAACGCCAAAGGCATGGGGCAGAGGCGATGTGATGCTGTTCTTCAAGAAGGGTGATAAAACTCTCTTGAAGAACTACAGACCCATCTCGCTTCTGAGCTATATCTATAAGTTTATAAATGTGGACAACATCACATACATTGTCCTGATCCCAATTTGAATAACTATTTAAAGCATTCGTATTTTGGAAACCAGAAACAACGAAGGTACCACAAACACCCAGACCCGAGAAAACGTAGAAAAACACATTTTATCTACATTGACCCGTCCGGGAATCGAACCCGGGACCTCGGAGCAAGTAGACTCACTTTCCGACATTGTATTCAAACCATCCATTAAAGTGCGGTTTACGCGTTCGACTTGGCCATTTGATCGAGGACTGGCAATTGCGTTCAACACGTGTCTAAACTGCATTTCATCTGCAAATTGCTTAAAATATCGGCTAGTAAAAGCCTTTCCCCGGTCTGTTATTATTCTTACAGGATTCCTAAACTGAGTAAAAATATCTTTAAGAAGTCTAATTGTTTCTATCGAACTACAATTTTTAGCAGCCATGGCAAAAACGAATTTTGTAAATGAATCAACAACAACTAAAACATACGTGTGACTTTTCCGTGATTTGACAAAAGGGCCCAAATGATCAGCATGTAATGTGTGCATGGGAACAGCAGCTTTCTCGATTGGATGTAATTCGCCTTCCAACCTTCCATACTCCATACCCTTACTAAATGCACACTGCAAGCAAGAGTTAATATATTTACGTATAAACCTAGTCATTTTGGGAAACCAAAACTGAGCTTTGATCGAGGCTTCACATCGGTCAAATTCTGGGTGTCCTATCTGATCATGCAATTTTTGTAACAGCCCATACTTTGCCAATTTAGGACTCACAAATCGTTCCCCTGCTAATGTTTTTCGATATAAAACCCCCTCTTTAACCGTATAATTATTCGTAATATCAGGGTTAGCATCAGGTTCTCTGAGCTGCGTCAAGATATTTTGGATACTTTCATCTTGCATTTGTAAAGTCAATAACCAATCGGCATCACCAATCATAAGGACTGTATGTGGCGAAGGATTCCTGCTTAAAGCATCCACATGCTTCATGCGCTCACCGGGTCTGTACTCTATTTCTAGATCGAAATCCTGAATTGTAAGCCACCATCGGGCTATGCGTGGTATTAAGTCCTTTTTAACAAGAGTGGCGCGCAAAGCTGCGCAATCAGTAACTACTTTTACAGGAATCCCCGTCAAATAAATTCGAAAACGCCGAAGAGATTCTACTACTGCAAGTGTCTCTAACTCATAGCTGTGATACATAGTTTCGTCCTTACTGGTAACTCTACTGAAAAACGCCACTGGCTTCAGGCAACCATCTGACTGTTCCTGCATAAGTATGCCACCTAACCCTAGCTTACTAGCATCAGTGTGGAGTTCTGTTCTAGCATCCTTGTTATAAATACATAGCACTGGGCGTTCAATTAAACGTTGTTTTAATGTTTGGAACGCTCGCTCCTGATTAGGGTCCCACTGCCAATCTACCCCCTTTTTAGTCAATTCAGTCAGAGGTCGCGCTATTTCTGCAAAATTCTGAATAAATTTACGAAAATATGAAGTTAAGCCGATAAACTGTCTAATTTCATGAATATTACGAGGCTGTTTATAATGCGCTACTGAATCAATTTTCGCTTGACCAGGTTGTATTGAACCTGCACTAACGTCGTAACCCAAATAGGTAGCAGTGCTTTTAAGAAAACTACACTTATTTATGTTTATTTTTAAGTTTGCATTTGCCAGTAGCTGTAAAACCTTTTCCAAAAGCTCCATCCCTTCTTTAACCGATAATGTGGGAATCATGACGTCATCCAAATATAGGGCAACCTTTCCACAAACGCTACCAAGAGTCATTTGTATCAACCGCGAGAAAACAGCTGGAGCATTCGCTAATCCAAAAGGCATTTTCAAATATTCATACTGTCCAAATGATGTTACAAATGCAGTCTTGCTTATGGACTCCTCATCAATGGGGACCTGATGATATGATTGGGCTAAATCTAGTGTGGTGAAGAGAGCTTTACCAGCCAATTTACAAACCTGGTCCTCGATATGTTGTAAGGGGTACCGGTCTTTGACAGTGCGAGCATTCAAAGCCCTATAATCTACACACATCCTATAATCGCCGCCTTTCTTTTTCACGAGGACAACAGGACTAGCGTAATCCGATACAGACTCCCTAATAATATCAGCATTTAATAAATCATTAATTTTTTCACGAACGATTTCATTTTCCTTATAAGAAAGTCTATATGGTTTGCAGTAGACAGATTGATCAGTAGTAGTCTGAATATGCATTTTGATTAGATTAGTACAACCTAAATCGGTGGTATTTTTGGCAAATAAATGAAAAAACCTATTATATTCCTATTAACCTATCATAATTAATGATTAAACGAACTTACCTGTACGTGAAGTTCTATCATAATTATACTCGCGCCTCGTCCTCGAGATTAGTAATTTACACTTGTAGACTTTGAGAGTATTTTGGGAATATCATCAATGAGTAACAATTTTTGTAAAGATTAACACAAACTTTATTTGTTTAGATAATAATCGAAAAACAGAAAGAACAACATTGAACTTCTAGGATTAACAACAATTAATTAAAAGATTTCTTTGAGTATTTGCTCAAAGGGTAACATTAATCAGAGACGATTGAAATTACTTAAATAACTAAGGAGTAACTATTCTTATAATAGCTATCGCAGTTAAATATTATAAATGTTTGTAATCTGCTCTGGTCTGATTATAGCTGATCGTAATCAAATAATTATATTGACTGTTGATTTATTATTGATTCTGCTAAGGTAGTACTATCATCATCGACAATAACTCTCTGATAGAATTTTGCAAAAGTTGTGGAATTTCGACTCCAGCCTGCCTCTCTACTCACTGAGTGTTTGCTTTATCCAGCGGCTAAGAGATTGTGTTCCAACTGGTTTATGTGGTTTTCTAATTCCAATAAATAAATCATCAGAAGTTCTTAGTGATGAGGTACGTTCTATATAACATAGTAATGTAGTGGCTGGGCAAATGGCTGTTTTTTCAAAAAAGAAGGGTAGGTGAATAGTTGGTTGTTGAAATCCCGGTCGAGAAGTCTTTACAATATCGGGAATTTTAATTGTGATGCGCTGGGAAAAGTTTTGAATATTGCTAATTTTAATCTTCGAGAGAGTTTGAACTCTGTGCGCAGTCGACAGGGCCAGTAAAGAAATAGTTTTATTTGTTAGCTTATCTAAAGTTAATTCCTCATTAGGATGCCATAAACATAATTTATCTAACACTAGGTTTGTGTCCCAGGTAACTTCATATTTAGGTCTAGGTGGCTTTAGTCTAAAAACCCCTTTGAGGAATCTTTTTATTCTGTCGTCATTCATTAGTACTGGGCTCAGCACCAAGGAAAGAGCAGATCTGCATGAATTGAGTGTACCATATTGGCAACCGTCGTTAAAGAGTTGGGTTAAAAAAGAAATTATTGTGGGAACAGAGGCGTCATAAACGTTTAAAGACTTAATTTTGCAGAAATTCCACCATTTCTTCAGGTAAACATCGTATTGTTTGATGGAGTTAGGCGCTAATGATGCTAATATTATATCTAGTGATGATTCTGGTATGTTTTGTCTTGAAAATGAGTCCCGGATAATATGCCTGCCACCAGGGTAATCGACTCGTGTATCCGACTGGAGCTAGAATGAGACAGTAAGGCATGGCTTTTAGGTGGAAATCTGACAGTTTTCGAAATAAGGAGGGATTTAAACAAGGGGTACCATGGCTGTGTTGGCCAAAAAGGTACAACCATGATACCCTGTGCCCTGTCGGTTATTATTTTTCTAAGAGTTTTAAGTATGACTGAAAATGGCGGGAATGCGTAGAAATCATAATTTGTCCATGAAACTGTAAATGAGTCTATTGCCAATGCGTCTGGGTCTCGGTGCCAGGATATGTATGTAGCACATTTGTTATTTATGCGACTGGCAAACAGATCGATTTTTGGATGACTGAATGTGTGGGTAAGAGTGTCTAACGCCCAATCAGACAGCTCCCATTCTATATCCGGGTGAGTTCTTCGTAATTCGTAATCTGCAATTGTATTATGACTAGATTTTATGTAAGAGGCAAAAACGAAAATCTTTTTGCTTTCACACCAGTTCCAAATATCGCGAGTTATTTGTGTTAGGTGAGGGTATTGTATATCCCCCATTTTATTTATATAAGCTACTGCGGTGGAATTGTCAACTCGTAGTAATATCTGGCAATTAGAAAGGTTTTTAGAAAAAACTTTTAAAGCAATAAATGCGGCCAGTAGTTCTAAATAATTTATGTGTCGTTCTCGTTCGGTATTCGACCATTGCCCGCTCGCGGACTTTCCATCACAGGCGGCCCCCCACCCCGTCGTTGAGGCATCAGAAAATATCTCAACTTGGTAAACATCGATTTTAATTCGATGGACAGAATGTTCTATTTTGTTTAGCCACCAGTCGAAATCAGGTTGTAGTGATTCAGGTAAATTCATAGATTTGTTATAATCATCATGAACTTTCAAGTTGAGATATTTGCATCTTTCCATTTCTTTTGTGTGCAGCCATCCGTATTCAATCGCTGGACATGAAGAAACTAATAAACCTAATAGCTGAGCAAAATTTCTTATTTTACAACTTTTTAATTTTGAAAATATTAAAAGTTGCTCTTTTATTCGTAGTCTTTTATCAGTTGGTAAACTAATCTGAAACTCGCGTGAATCTATAATCATGCCTAAGAATCTGCATTTGGTTGAAGGAAAAGGTGTGCTTTTTTCCACATTAATAATAAATCCGAGTGAAGTTAATAATCTCTTAGTTAGATCAATGTTAGTTAGGCATTCCAGACGGGAATATCCAAACAAAAGCCAATCGTCTAAATAAACTGTGGACAAAAGTTCTGCAGAGCGCAATAACTTAGCTATAGGTTTACATATTTTTGTGAAAACGTAGGGGGCTGTACTTAATCCAAACGGCAGAACATTAAATTCGAATAATTAATCCTCAAAACAAAACATTAGGTATTTTCGAGATTCTTTGTGCATTTTAATTAAAAAATATGCGTCTTTAAGATCAATTGTCGCCATTTTACAATTATAAGTTACCATTTTTAATGCAGTTCTTAAGTCCTCTAACTTAAAATGATCTATTTTCACAAATTTATTGAGGTTTTTTAAGTTTAAAATAAAGCGCACCTTGCCATTTGGCTTGGATAACAAAAAAATACTCGAGACAAATTGGTTTTCACACGGAGAACATTCTGAGACTGCGCCTATTTCGATTAGATTATTAATTGATTCTAAATAAAGCTGTCTTTCATTGGTCGAGTAAGTTGGTCTAGCAGGGGGTGTGTGTTGTACAACGGCTGATGCAAATGGTATTTTGTAACCTTTTATCCAAGATAGTATAGACTGATCGTTAGTGATTGCAGCCCATTGCTGATAGAATTTAGATAAGCGGCCTGCGTACTTAACTGCATCTAGAAACGGCGACGGGGGTACGTCGACTGATGGCCCCGCGATGACGTCTTCAATGCGTTTGCTTGCCGTGGCATGTACTGTGTCTGCGGCGGCGGGCGATACGGGCGCGACGCGGCAGGCTCGTGGCTCCTCGGCGCTTGCGCGGGCCCCGCAGGCGGCCTGCGCGCCTGGAGGGGAGCTCTGCGGTTTAAAGCTCTCGGTGTTGGTCCTTTATAGTTTGTATTTGCAGTTTTGTTGCTAGTTTCTGCTTTTAGGTCAATCCCTGATTTATTTACAGCCTTAGCTGATTTTAAGGTCTCTGCTAGATTTTCACCGAACAAGAACGTGTCTATCTTGGTGTTCTTAAGGTGTTCCTTCAAATCATTTTTGAGGGCAAATAAAATGAAATTTCTACGTGTGATGGAATCCGCATGTTGTAAATCGCATAAAATTCTGCTTATATCCATTAGTTTTTGCAACACATCGTTAGTTAATATTTTTGAATTTAATTGGGAATTTATGATGTCGGCCAAACAAGCAATTGCGCTAGACATTTGTTTCTGTTTGTTTTCTATGCCTTTATCGCGTTTAGCTGCAGTATCAGCAATTGCCGCTTTAATTTCTAAATTTATTTTAGGTGCATCTAGTTGGATACAATTTTTCGGTAATATATATTTTGAGATCAATTTTTTACGATTTTCCGTGGTCAGACCATTTTTAACAATATGTAACAATCGATTTGCGAGTTCGTTACGTACTTCAGGCCCGTATTTGTCGGTATTAGTCGGATCCTCGCCTAGAATTTCTAGAATTTCAGTATCCAGATCAGTTATATTAGCCTCATGAGTAATAGGCTCTTGGGTGGGTACATCCGTAGAAGTACTAGGGCCAGGCTGAGGTTCAGGCGTTTTATTGGAATTTTGAACTGTTTCCTCCTCAGGTGGCCATTCTAGTAACCAATCATCTGGTCGCAGTGCGGGGGTATCTGAAAATTATCATAGATATGATAAATTTTTCAAAAGTAAGTTAAATAACTTACTAAAGTGGACTTTAACAAGTCCATGACTATTTTTAATTAATATCGAAATCTTTAATCCATAATTATGAGTACAAAGAATAGAAATGTAAGATACATTATTGTTTGTACAATGGTCATAGTCATAATAATTAGGTTAGGTTACAATCCCCAGCGGAAGGAACGCCAACAAATTTTTAAATGCGTTGAAACAGCCCCAGTGACTGTTCAGGTTGCATTTTAGAAATATAGATACGTATTTACGTAAGCAAGGTAGTAAGAAAATAGTTATCACTTTAGAACAAGTAAGTAGGTAAATACCTGCACCAATTATTTCGTCGTGTAGAACAACCGCTTCCTCCAAGTCCGATACACTTTCCGAAGCACTCATTTGCCTATCGCGAATTTTACGTTCTAATTTTCTAATTTTGTGTTTGTAATGGTTAATGTCCTCTTCGCGGGACCTAGAATTCTTACGTTTCGGCATTTCTATAAAAAACTGTGCGAAGACGCTAAATAGGTGTTGAGTGGTTGAGCACTAAAATGCGAATGGTTGGCGATAGTTGTCCGAGAACGGAACTGGACGAAGTACCCACAAAAAGAAATAAAAATTATTAAGTTTTTGTGGGTATGTCAATTCGAATTGTCATAATAGAAAGAAAAAATTAATATGATATTTATTTTCTCAACTAAGTGCATGAGTGGTGACAACTAGCGTAACTACATGTGTAAATTACTAATCTCGAGGACGAGGCGCGAGTATAATAACTCTGCATTCTCATCATCGCTAAGCTCACCTACATTTATATCGGACTGTGTTATTTGAAAGCCACTACGATCGCATGATTCAACAGACAAAACATTACTTGCAAGATCGTGTCGACACGAGACAATTAATTCCGACCTGGCTATCAATCGATTAGCTGACCATACAATGTCCACTGAACCCAAATTAATCACTTTCAAAAAACAATGTTCCGGGTAAATAATTGCTTGTGGAATTAGATACGATACGGACCCAAGTTCAAAGCATACGGTGCGAGTTAGAAATGTGTGCTCACTCTTTTTAAAATCATCATTAATGTCTACAAATACCTCTACATACAGATAGCTTCGTTTTGAAATAACGGTATCACCTTTTGTATAAACGGAATGTTTAAGAATTAAATCTTTTCCTTCCAGATTAATATCTGTTAAAAAGTGAGTGTATAAAATTTACTGACGTCGCGGTCGTAACTAAACTGATGTTAGGTTGGTTTATCATCGGTTGACCAATTATTAGATCAATATTTTGCATGTAATTATTAGTTAGCTCTATGCTGCCTTTTAAAATCAGGTTATCTACTTCCACTATAATGTTACAAGTGCCAAGTGAAAGTGTACACAATCCTCCGAACCCTTTCATAATAACATCGGAAGGCTGAATTTGTAATTGCATTTTCTCCGCACTGACTGACGTAAGTACGTTAAGCTTGCTACCTGTATCTATATAAGCAATTAACGGATACCCATTAACTGTGACTAGTTTTTTATACAAGTCAGAATAGATACTCGTATCATAAGTTATGTGTAAAATTTGTCTGACCTTTTGTATTTGTTGTCGTGATGAACTGGCGCCGAACCAGCATGTAGCCGCCGTGTGTCCATTGCGCTGGTAGGACTCACAGCGTTGTTGACTTCTGCAGTCCTTGGCTTCGGGCCCCGGCCGACGACATGCGTAGCAAATCTTCGGTCGCAAGTGTTGAAGAGTGACCTACTATTCAACACTTGCGAACATGCTTGTATGCTGGTCGCCTCTTTTCCAGGTCGATTTTCTTGCAGCGTAGGTCGCCTCTAAGCGTTTGAAGTTCTCAAGGGATGATAGGTAGCCAAAGTACAAGTCCTCTGGCGTCTCGCACCTGTACGCTTTTGCGTTAGCTCGCAATTCCGGGGGTAATCCACGGATAATACAGGAGATCGCTTCCTCACCGTTGATCTTGCATTTTTTGAGCATCGAGAGCTTCTCGTGATAATATTTTGTCATAGTCTCAGATTCAGTCTTTGATCTAGCCAGCATCTCTTCCAATCGATTAACAAAATCAGTTGAGCGTGGAAACGCTGTTTGTAGGGCGTTTTTCCATCCAGTCCAGTCATAATCATAACTATCCAAATCATTGTACCAGTCTCTAGCCGACCCTCGCAGTCGCAGCTGCATAATATATTGACGGTCCTCGCTGCTCCATCCATATACGTCTCCAAGCTGGTCAATCTTGTGTAACCATCCAATCACGTGGCTATTCTTATCATCTGATCGATATTTGGGTATCAGTTCTGCGTCGATTGGTGAAACACGCCGCCGTTTACTTAGATTAAAAACAAAAAAATCTTCATTTTCGACCGGTTCTTCGTACGTTTCTTCGTCCAAATTGGAAGATTCACTGCACCGCCGTTTTTGTTTTCCCAAACCTCCAATATATGGGCCAGACATTTTGCCCTATCCCACTTCTGAAATGTTCCAGAAAGCAGGTCAGGGTGGCCAAATGATAGTCAGTATCTCCTGGTGACTCTTTATTCGGGCAGAGCTTCGCCTTACAATGTGCTCAGTAGAAAAATCTCAACATTAAAGAAGCGACATCTTGCTTTTATAGGTTAAAATCACACGAAGTATGAGAGTCAAAACAATGACTCGTTATTACTATTCAAATTAAGAAAAATTTAACAAATTAACTATTAAATTAGAATTAACTGAAATGATTATTAAATTTCTTCTATAAAACTATTTATAACAGATTATATAATGTAATATTTGGTAATAATTAATAAATATGGTGGCGCTAGTAGTTGATAGCTTTATTATATGGCGGCGCCGGAAGCGGATGCTAACACAATATACAGAAGTTTCATTATTTACGGTCCGTACTAACCGGTAACGCGTTGCAAGTGATAAAATCATTACAATTTTCATCAGATAATTATTTAACAGCCTGGGATTTACTCGAGAATAGGTAAAATAATAATCGTCTACTGGTTCACAATCATTGTAAGGCTTTGTTTTCTGCACAGTCGGTCAATAAAGAATCTGCATTTCAAATTTGCAAATTAATAGACACAATTTTGAGAAATATTCGTGTACTTAAAACTTTAGGCGAACCTACCGATACATGGGACACTTTAATTGTCTACATTATCGTCACAAAATTAGATTCGTCTACTTAACGAGTGTGGGAACTTCACAAAAGTACAATCACGCGTAACAATGAAAAGCTGTCACTATTTGAATTAATAAGATTTCTTAAGGATCGTGCTGATGTATTGGAAACAATTCAAGCGTCCCAGAATAAACACGTAGATAATAGCAATAAAAAAACGCCGGTGTCGAATCATACTAAATTCACGCATAGTCATGTTAGTACTCAAAAGTGTTCTAGTAAGTCGTCAAATTCGTCTATTAATTCATCTAAACGTCATTCTTGCATCATGTGCCAAGCCTTTACACATGTGAAGCATTTCATAAATTATCGATAAAAGATAGATATCAATTCGTTATCGATAAAAATATTTGCAGTAACTGCTTGGAAGGTGGCCATGCAATTAAAGATTGCTGGTTCGGGTCGTGCAAGCATTGTAATAGTAAACACAATACATTACTACACAAAGACTGTGCTGGCGCTGATACATCATCATCATCATCATCATCATCATCATCAACAACCGTCGCACAGGTCTCACATTCGCTTCATTTGGTGTCGTGTGGGGCCGGCACGCTAAAAGAATTGCACCACCCCCTTCTCTTCCTATGGGTGTCGTAAGAGGCGACTACAGGAGAACCACCAGGAGAAGCTTGTGTCCAGCAGTGGACCGATGCAGGCTGGTGATGCGATAGTCCATGAGCCACAGTTGTTAATCACAAACGAAAATAATTATATTAATCGCAATTCGAACACATTAACACAACATGTATTATTGTCAACCGCGTTAGTAGAAATCGCAGATAGAAATAACAAATATCACACATTCCGAGCACTTCTCGATAATGGAAGTCAGCATTGTTTTATTTCCGATTCATTGTGCAAAAAACTCAACATTCCACTGATACAGTCCACTGTTCAAATTTTAATCATGGGTGTAGGTAATTGCGTTACACAATCTACACAATCATGCGAAATTAAGATGCGTTCTAAAACAAGTTCATACAACACGCGCATTAGTTGTTTTGTTTTACCTAGCATCATGGCTCAGTTTCCGTCATTAGGAAATAATAAAAATATGCAAATTCCCGATAATATCCAACTGGCAGATCCGTACTATTATTCATCTAACGAAATAGATTTGCTGTTAGGCGCAGATATATTTTGGGGGCTCTTAAACGTTTAATTCGTTTGCCGAATGGTCCATACCTACAAAATACGAAATTAGGTTGGCTCATTTGAGGCTCAGTTCATACTAATCATAATTCGCGTATTAATAAAACACAATGCAATTTGACTTTTGATACGCAAATGCGACGTTTTTGGGAACTAGAGGAAATTATTCCATCACATAAATTGTCTAAGTCCGAAAGTTCATGTGAGCAATTATTCAAAGAAACAACTACGCGCGACGATACCGGCCGTTTTTCCGTTCGCATTCCATTGTCCGAGTCAGCTGACGCACTCGGTGATTCATTAACCATAGCCGAAAACAGGTTTCGTGCACTCGAGCGCAAGTTAGAAAGATGCACGCACTCCTGACTATAAACAACAGTTATCGCAAAACTTTATTACAGAAGCTATGGCTTTCTAAAATAGATTGGGATGATTCCGTACCTAGTATTATTTTAACTGATTGGAAAACATTTATCACTAACTTACATTACTTACCCAATTTACGTATTCCGCGTCATATTAAAAATACAGATACAGAACACATAGAACTACACATATTTACGGACGCATCACAGAGTGCCTATGGCGCCTGTGCCTTTGTACGAACCGTGTCAAGCGAATCCGTGATAACAGTTCATTTATTATGCGCGAAAAGTAAGGTTGCACCGATTAAACCGGTTAGCTTATCTCGTTTGGAACTTTGTGGCGCCTTAGTAGGTGCAAGACTATATGATAAAATTATAAAATCACTTAGATTAACATTCAATAACGTTTACTTACGTCAGATTCCACTAATAGTCCTCGGGTGGCTTCGCATGTCACCTACATTACTTAAAACATTTGTACAAAACAGAGTTGTTGAAATCAATGAATTAACGGGTGACTCATCATGGTCGCACGTAGCAGGTAAACAGAACCCGGCGGATCTGTTATCGCGCGGAATGCACCTCGATGCGCTGTCCTCTTTCCACTTGTGGTGGAGCGGTCCGTCATTCTTACACGAACCTAACGGTAACTGGGCGCATACAAACAGTTTTTGTGATAACAATTATAATGATCAGTTGCCAGAAGTAAACAAGAGTAGGGTGACCATGCTGGTTCAAAATTCGGACACATTTCCATTTAATAAATTTTCCTCATATAATCGTTTAATTCGTACAACTGCAAATATTCTGCGCTTTATTTATAACTGTCCTAACACAAATTTAAAACGTATTGGGCCATTATCCGTGGACGAATTGGATGATTCTACTCGAATTCTAACACGACTTTCACAGAGAGAATCTTTTTCTACAGTTTACGATGGTTTGAAAAATAAAAAGGTTAATAGTCTACCGCGTAATATATCGAGTTTGAATATTTTTTTTGGATGATCATGATTTGATACGGGTGGGCGGTCGATTGTCGAATTCTAAGTCTTTTTCATACGAGAAAAAACACTCATTGTTACTTGCAGTAAACATAGCTTCACTCGACTTCTGTTCAACTATCAACATTTAGTTCTACTTCATGCTGGGCCTCAAGCACTATTAGCTACAATCAGAGATAGTTGGTGGCTCAGAGGGCCCGATCTAGCTAGGCAAACTGTTCGATATTGTGTCAAATGTATTCGGATGAAGGCACAACCATTACAAGTGCAAATGGGTAACTTGCCTAATAAAAGAATTGAACAAGATTATCCATTCATACGTTGAGGTGTGGACTACGCAGGGCCGTTGTTCATATTAAATCGTAAAGGCAGAGGCGCAAAGTTCGAAAAATGTTACATTTGTTTATTCATATGCTTCACTACGCGTGCAATTCACTTAGAATTGGTTACAAGTTTATTCTCACAGGCATACATACTAATCATTGAAAAGGTTTATCTCTCGACGCGGTAAGCCTGCGGAAATTTTTTCAGATAATGGAAGGAACTTCGAAGGGGCCGCAAAGGAATTTTCTAAATTCCTAAATCACAACGGAAACGATATTATCGAATTTGCAAGTAACAATTCAATTCAATTCACATTTATTTGCCCGTATTCACCTCATCTAGCTGGTTATTGGGAAGCGGGAATAAAATCGTGTAAGTCCATTTTGCATCGGGTCGTAGGTAACGCTAACCTCACATATGAGGAGCTGAGCACAGTGTTAGCACAAATACTCGTAGAAGCTGTCCTTAAATCTCGACAATATCTCCCCTCTCAACTGACCCTAATGACCTACTCCCACTTAGTCCTGCTTATTTCCTGATTAGCCGAACCCTGACTGCACCACCCTGCCAGAACCTCACCGGGGCGACGACGCCACTCCTCACTCGCTACGATCGTGTGGAGCAGATGCGACAGCACTTCTGGGCAAGATGGTCAAAGGAATACATCTCCGAACTTCAGAAACGAACTAAGTGGCAAACGCAAAAGGACTAGGAGTGCGATAGCCACCTGCAGTCCACTCCGATGCTTGTTAGGTCAATTGTGTGTGATAACATTGTATGCAAGACGATATAAACAACCACAGACAATATTGGCGTTTCACTTCCAACCCTTCATATTGCCGCCCAACGTGGGGCTAATTCAGCGGCTGAATTAGCCCCACGTTGGACGTTGAATTTTACTTAATAGCTGGCTGAATTTCAGCCAGCTATTAAGTAAAATTCAAACAAGCACAATGCCGAACAAGAACTTTACTCAATGCAATTTGCGCTTTAATGGAGAACGGGAGCACGAAAAAGTGCAAGAATTTGTGACAGCCGTCGAAATCTACAAAAGCATAGAAAATATCCCCGACGCCGAAGCCTTGACTGGATTGCCATTGTTACTTAAATACAATGCGAGTACTTGGTGGCAAGGAGTACGAGCCGATATCAAAACTTAGCCATCAGCACTACAAAATTCGCAATCAGCCTTCGCCCCAGAGCGCCAGCCATACGAAATCTATATGGAACTGTTTGCCTCAACTCAAGGTAGAGACGAACCTATAATAGATGCGTTTCTTTGCCGCAAGCGGGCTTTGCGTGGTTTATTGCCTACTAAACGGCATAAATAGGAAGAACAGATTGATTTTATATATGGCTTACTGAAGTTAGAACTGAAGAAAAAAATTGGTTGGTCCTCTTTCAAAACTTTTGCCCAATTGCTAGAGCGTGCTCGTGAGTTGGAAACGTTAGAGAAAAACGAGCAGACGCTTGTTTTCACCGCAGCAGACGCGAAATTCAAAGTAAAGCGATGTATATATTGCAGCAGAAAAGGTCACTTAATAGAAGAATGTCGTAAGCGCTTGGCTAAATCGAATACTTCCACTGAGGAGAATACAATACCATCGCAAAATAAAAAGCCTCCCATTTCGTGTTACGGTTGTGTTGCATTAGGCGTTTTTCGCAGTAATTGTAGCACTTGTAAAGGTAAGGAGACCCCGCCAGGACCTGTAACTTTTTACACACTTAATGCAACACTAGAGGACCATGTAAAAATACCGACAATTGAAATAAATGTTCATGGTAAAAAAGGTTATGCTTATTTGGATACTGCTGCGCGTACAAGTATTGCTAGCGCTCAACTGTACAATATCCTACTGCAGACTGAAGCCAGATATACCGAACAACCAGCCGATATCGGCCTCGCAGATGGAATCGTCTCCCTCGTTCTTTAGGAAGACAACAACTGTCAATATCACCATAGGAGACCGAACAGTACCAATAGTATTGTCAGACATACCAGGTGATACTGACAACCAACCCTTCATATTGGCGCCCAACGTAAAAATGTCTGCCATGAGCAACACCGAAGAAGAATATTGTGACCCGAATTTATAAGAAGAAAAAGCAGTATTGTCAGAAACATCTTTACAATTATTATCAGACGCACAATTTAACCACATGTCACTTTCAACCCTTCATTGTGATTTGGCAGAAATAGCACGATATCTAATCAACTCAACAAAGATAATCGTAGTATGGAAATGGACTAACGAACATAGACAGTTATATAAGAAATTAAAAAAGGCGTTAACCACAGCACCCATTCTAAGACAAGCTGATTATGAAGCATCATTCACCATTAAGACCAGTAATAACGCTCTTGAGGCAGCTTTGCTGCAGGGGAAGGGTCCAGACGAACACCCTGTTGAATATGCCAACAGACTTTTTACACCATCGGAGAGTAACTACACAGTCACAGGGAAAGAAATTATCCCCCTATAAGATTTTCAATGACATCCGCAATAGTCAAGTTTGAGACGCGAAATGATGAAACACCTACTCATATTGTACCAACCACTTCGGCGACGAGGACGGCCAAGGAAAAATCCATCTTTATAAGATCTGGGGGGCTAAAAAGGCCACATTGAGCAATTGATCCGTTAGCAATTCATATACTGAATTCTGGGCAGATCTGTTGCAATTCCTCTATAATTCGTAAAATGGCCTAAGTTTGGGGAGAATCATTTACAATTAAATTCATATTATGATTCATATTTGACAAGAATGTTGCTGCACGTAAAAAAAATAGCACAAGTGAAAGAATGAAATAAAAAAATAATATATTTATTTACGTACTATATTGACTTTCGAAAGATTTTAATGATGAAATTCTTAAAAAAAAGTAATTTATTTGCTTAAAAGGATATTTATTGTTAAAAAAGGGACTATTTTACTTAATCTTTCATTAATTATTTTTAGTAATATGTTATCACACTGGCAATAAAAAGATGTCACTTCATCGGTCAAAAAAAAAGTTTTGTACAATAACAATAATCTAATAACCTGTAAAGTTTTTTAAAATTTTCTTCACAGACACACGATTGGCACTCGAAATAATTGGTTAAGTTACATGTGTGCCTGAACCACAAACAAAAAATACTTAGTCCTATATACGTATTAAGCATTTTGGCTGAAATGGAAAGATTTCATTGGATAACTTTATTGTTGTGGTTGACACTGTTTAGGACGTTAATTTTGATTCAAAATAAGTTAATTTGAACCGGGACGTTTATTTTGTTTCAAAGTAAGTATTTTTCTATCATTACACATAATTATTAGACATTTACAAAAAATACAATACTTAATTTTCTTATAATTATTTTTTAGTAAAAATGGCAAGGCGATGTTCAGCGAGGGTTTCTGAAGCCCAGTGGAACATACTGCTGGATTTCCTAGAAAGCCATCCTCATTTGGCAAGGGCCAGAGGCTACAATAACAGTTCTCAGAGTAGGGCAGCAACCCTGAGGCTGTGGAGGGAAGTGGCCGAAGCATTAAATGCAGAGGGTTCCGGCACCACTTAAAGTCCAAAAGAATGGTCCATTGTAAGTTATAAAATGTAATATATTTATTGGGCAGTTCTTATTTGAACTATTCTTTAATTTGTGATTTCAACATAATGATTGTTTTAGTATGTCAGCAATTACAAAAGCAAACTTTAAAAAGTTGTTGCTGACATAAATGCAGACTGTGTTGGTACTGGAGGAGGACCTCCTCGAGATAAGTCACTGTCTGATGTGGACGGAAGGTTCCTGGCCATTATGGGAGAAGGACTTGGCCAAAGCGCTCCTCAGGTGAGGGTTGAGCCCTTCCCCACTGAGGTAAATTTTATTCTCATTATAAATAACATGTTATTAAATTATCTATCCTGTGTATTGTTATAATAAATTGGTTAGTTTTAGGTACAGCAACCACTGTCCACAACAGGTACACAAATGCCTATAGAAAATATGATAGGGTGGGTAAGTATAAATATGTTTATTACTTTAAATACGAGTAGTATAGGGAGTCTGGAGCAGTGGTCATTATTGGTGTCATCAGTGTAGGCCTGAGTGGTTAGCCTGAATCACCTAAAAAATATCCAATTTGATAGAGAGATGGTATAATAGGTACCAACAATTAAAATGTTGGTATTTTGGTGCAGCTGAACATATTCACACATAATAATTTTAATAATATACATAAGGTGCAGCGGGGCAAACCCGACTATGGGAAATTACAACCAATCGAAATATCTTTCGTGGTTTTACATCTTTCACTAAAGTGCCATGTATGTTCCGACAGCGCAAAAGCGCTTTCACAATTTTCAACATAGATGGCGCCGGCTGGCTCTGGCTCTGATTGACACGGCCATTTTGTTTTCGACCAAATTCCTTGTGTGCACGTGCGAGTCAAATTTTATACATAAAAAAAGGTTTTTAATGTGTTCTTACAAGTTTTTTAAAGGTGAGTCGCATATTTATATCATGGTTCATGTTCATAGATTACTTACTCTTCTGTAGCTTGTGTTCTTGTAGTATTTTGGCCAACAGTTATAATAACCCCATTAAAATCAATTGTCGGCCAATCTCGACTTTTTGGCAGTTGAAATTACCCCGCCAGATTTTATATGAAAATAAAATAACACTAGTGATGTGCACGATTAGATATTTTTATCGATGTAAATATCAATTTCTATAAAAAATAATGTAAAAGGCAATTTTTTTTATTACATGTTACATGTACTTTTGTAATTATTTTTTGCTGTAGTAATTTCAATTCCTGCTTTGTGTTTTTTAAT
Organism: Anania crocealis; assembly: GCA_949315895.1. NCBI lineage: Eukaryota > Metazoa > Arthropoda > Insecta > Lepidoptera > Crambidae > Anania > Anania crocealis. The sequence continues at coordinate 5,191,074 of OX438880.1, forward strand.
TAGATGGTTCGGCATTATCAAAAAAAGACCAAGGAGTCATACACCATGGTGGAACTACAGCAAGCTGTGCAAGATGTAAAAAGCAAAAATATGACAAGTTATCAAGCAGAAGCAATATACGGAATACCCAGATTTACAATTGTAAGTAGAGTTTCCAATAGTAATATGAATAACAAGGTTAGGAGACCTACTGTCCTAGGAGAAGAAATAGAAAAGACTATCGCAGACAGCTTACACGTCATGGAAAAACATGGATTCCCGCTGACTCGAAAAGAAGAGGCAGTTTTGATGATATGAACAATGATATGCCAGGAAAGGATTGGCTGCAAGCATTCCAAAAAAGGAACAACTTATCAATTAAAAAGCCTCAGTCCGTTGAGATAGTTACACGAAAGGCGTGTGATCCTTATATTGTTTATAGTTATTTCGATTTATTAGAAAATGTGTTAGCACAACTAGGGTTAAGAGATAAACCAGAGCAGATTTATAACTTAGACGAAACTAGTATATGCAATGATCCTGTCAAAGGCAAAGTGATCGGTAAAAAAGGATACCGCTCGACTAGAACAATTAGTGGTCCCGGCAGAAATAATACGACGGTTTTATTGGCGACAAATGCTTGCGGGAAAAAGGTTCCACCGTTAATAATTTTTCAAGGTATCTTTGGACTGAATAGATGTTCAAAAATGAGAATATCGAAACCGCCTATGCGGTTAGCGAAAAAGGCTGAATGCAAACCAGTATATTTGAAAAATACCTGAAATTAGTTTTCGTTCCTGCGTTGGAAGATGAAAGGCCGGTATAGGATTTTAAACTTTCTTGTTGCATTTTTACACAAAACACTTAACACTTACGGGGTTTAATGCAACGAACCGTTATTTAAAGGTAAATAGTAATTTACCTTCCCGACGTTTCGATCCGGTTGCACGAATCATGGTCGCGGGCAGACTGGAGGCGCTCGGCGTCGTCTGGGCGGTTGAGACGAAATGTTTTCTTCTACCGGCACTTCTTTAACAATTTTGTCACTCGTACAGTCAGCTCGACAAACCACACTAACAGTGTCCGGGTTTCTCACTAACAGCATAGCACACGATTTACACTTCGTTAACACTGGGTTCCATGATGATGACAAATGAAATCCATCTTCTCTATTGAAATTCTTATGTTTCTTAATTTCAATAGCTTCACGTATTAATCTTGAGTAGTAATGACGATCGGTTGAGAGGATTTTAGGATCATGTAATTCCATCCAGTGGTTAACGCCTGAATTCAATAAATGTTCTGCTATCGCGGATTTGCTCGTCTGTCGATTCTTAACAGCCGCGATATGTTCTTTGACCCTTTCTGCGATTTTACGTTTTGTTTGTCCTATGTAGGAACTACCGCAGCTACAATCGAAAGGCCGGTATTGCTAATATACGATGCTCATTCTACGCATGTCGATTTGAATGTCATTCAATATGAGTCCTCTGAAGGCATCACCACACTCATCGAATGTTCTACGACCTTTAGATTGTAGTACAATGAAATCAATTTAAGACCGTTAGGAAGACGAAGTAATAAAATGGCAGACTTCATATCGGTGCAAAGTTACCAAAGTCTGAATTTGCCAGGATTATAACCAGAATATGGGATGATCTAGATCAGGTTATTTTACAAAATAGATTTCGAAAAACTGGCATTCATCCATATAATAGAAATGCCATCGGAGAGGATATTTTTGACCCTTTGAAATTGCAAAAATGGAAGAATTCTCAGGCCGATATCCAAGTTAACAACTTACCAGCCCAAGTGAACCACTTACCTGCACAACATACGGATGATAACCACATTTATTGATAGTGATTATCATCCGAATAAATGGATGGTACGACATGCACGATATTCCTCCTGCATCAAGAATGCAGGAGGAATATCGTGCATGTCGTACCATTCCTAATTTATCTACAATAGTAATAAGAAACATTAATGGGCAAATAACCAACGGCCAAATAATTCAGAAAATGAACGACAAGCCAAGTTTTTTAGGCTCTTGAAATATTAGAAATTTTAGATAACACTTCTAAGCTGCCTCAATACCTAAAAAAAAAAAATACGTAAATGAATCATCAACTGTAAAAGTTTTAGATTGCAAGATAGTCAAACCCGCAAACAACACAATTCATACTAGCCCAGTCATATTAGGTAAAAAAAGGGGTCAACCTCGGAATGAAAGATAATAAGCTGCAAATTGGTATGAACCTTTGTTTTGTCATTCTAAATGTTGTCTCAAAAGTCACAATCGTTATCGTGTCCGCGTCTTAAGATATTCAAGGTCAAAGGTCACAAAAATCGGTTTTTCGCGAATATCTGGCTTCCTATCGGTTGAATGAGATTTGCATTTATTATAAAAGTTGTAGGCTATAAAATTCCCTACAACTTTTGTTTAAACTTTTTTTTCATACGACCAACCGTTTTGAAGGTAGAGCGCGAAGTGCACATCGTACAGTCATATACGGCCTAATGCAAGGTCAAGCGTGAGTTATGGTTATCAGTACGTTATAAAGTCAATTATTTACTTGGAAATTATAATTATTAAACAATGCCTATTATTTATGTACTAACTATTAATTATTTATATTTAATTAAAGTAAGTAACTTGATTATTTATATATAATTATTCATATTTAACTATTTAAGTATAAAATATTATTAATTCTGGATTATATATTTTAGTTTTATTTTAAGTTAACACGACATTATATATCTTTTCTTTAAAACGCGTAAATTTCTCAATACTTATATACCTGGAAATACTTGTCCCTACCCTATGCCCTTTTCTATTCATTGCCGGGACAGATGTTCTATAGTATTCAAGGCCACTCTCTCCACTTTGTATGAGTCAAGATTATTCGTTAGTTTGAAATTGTACCGTTGCAACTACGGACGTACGGTTTTAAGAGCTATGGCTGATTTGTGTTTTATATGTGATAAGAAACTTTCAGAAGGTGTTTCTGTGAATGTCGTACGTGGTTTACAAACTTTAAAAACTGCAAGTATTGAAAGAAATGATGGACATATAGACTATTTAAATACTTTAAGTTCTGTAAATGTGCATTCCGAGTGTCGAAAAGTGTACACGAGTAAAAATGTTATTATTGCATCAAAACGACGCACAGATGAGAGTGAACCTTCAACGTCAAGTGCACCTCGTAAAAAACGAAATGAAGTCTTTGATTTTGGAAAGTTATGCTTATTTTGTGGCCAAGAAGCTGATGAAATAGCAGAAAAGAAAAAAAAATTAAAGTATAGACGGACAATAAGTAATGTAAGTACTCTTGCATTCAAAGACAACGTAATTAAGAGAGCAGAAGAACGAAACGATTCCTTAGGAGAATTAGTAAAGGAACGTATATATTACGAGTATGATTTGATCGCTGCTGAAGCAAAGTATCATACTATTTGCTATACCAACTTTTTAACCCGAGTACCATCTGCAGATAAAAAGCCTCGCCAAGATGATCAAGTCACTCAAGCAATGAAGGAGATTTTTTATTATATAGAAAATAATGAAGATTCTCAATTTACTTTGAAAGAACTTAAAGATGTCCCTACGGAATACATACCTGACGATAAGACAATTATTACAAAATTACAACAAAAGTATTTAACTGATATAATAATCACAAAAAAAATTGGATCATTTACAATTATATCTTTCCGTGATACACAGCTTAACGTATTATCAAAAGCTTGGTACGAAAATAAAAAAAGTACTCCTGTAGAAGAACGTCTACGGATTGTAGAAGCTGCTGCGGCTATTATTAGGGAAGACATCAGATCATCTGTAGTTGAAACAAAAACGTATCCACCTCCGAATAAAATGCTAGATTGTATTAATGAAGAAATACCAAAAACATTATCACATTTTTTGGAAGAAATGATATTAAAAAATAGAAAAGGACAAGTAGATCATTTAAAAACGAAATGCACATCTATTAGCCACGCAATATTGGCTTCGATACGAGAACGTTCATTTTCATCACAGCTACTGTTGGGCCTTTCCGTATTTCTTCACAGAAGATATGGGTCTAAAAAATTGTTGGATGTTTTATCATCTTTAGGATTTGCTGCATCATATAGTAATACCATACAGTATGAAGTTTCATCAGTTTACCATCCACAACCTCGTATTTTACCATCAGAGTCTGGTGCGTTGGTACAATATGTTGGAGACAATGCAGATATTAATGTCAGTACTCTTGACGGTAATAATACTCTTCACGTTATGGGAATGATAAAAATAATTACTCCGAAAGATGCTGTAATTTATGATGATCGCATAAATAAATGTACAACTAAACCGAGTGCAAAAGAGTTAGCAGCAATATCACATGTATCTCTTTTAGCATATGAAAAGCCAGTTGTACCTGGGTACAGCAAGATTCAAGTCCAAAATCTACATGATGATCAAGTACTGATTGAAAAAAAAATTAATGCAGTTGATTTGTTGTGGTTATACGGAAAATGGAAGAATCTTTCACCGTTGCCAGGGTGGAATGGCTATCTTCAACAACTTACGAAAAATAATCAAAATTTTTCAACTTCTCAGGTTATATTTCTACCTTTCATTGATCATCCTGCCAGTAATTTAGACACAATTTATACAACTTTACATAGTGCTATAAATATTGCCAAGTCAAATCAACAAAAAACGTGCATAATTACATTTGATCAGCCCCTGTACTCAAAAGCACGTGAAATGGTTGCTGCGTCAGATGCAAACTCAGACTTGTCTAAAACAGTTGTCAAACTTGGAGGATTTCATATGCTCATGTCTTTTCTTGGATGCATAGGACATGTAATGGACGGTAGTGGTCTCAAGGAAGCTTTAAGTAAAATATATGCTACAAATTCGGTCGACAAAATGTTGAATGGTCACGCTTATGCAAGAAGTATCAGAGGCCATATATTATTACGACTTGCATTATCAATAAAGATTTTTGAAGAGATGAAAATTGAAAATTGTGTGTTAGATGAGTTAATTGAACAGATAACTAGTCGCGATGTTTCCTACGAAGATGTTGAAGGATGTACGAGCAGCTCCAACTCGTTAATTGATCAATTTCAGGATAAACTAAAAGAATTAAAAGCTCGAGGTCCCACGGCACAGTTATGGGTGCAATATTTTGAAATGGTATCAATAGCCCTAGATTTCATTCGCGCTGAAAGGCTGGGACTTTTTCAAGAACATTTGGATGCAGTGCGAAAAATGCTGCCCTATTTTCATGCTGGTGGTCATTTCCTATATGCGAAATCAGCTCATTTGTATCTTCAAGATATGTTAAAACTTGAGGAGACAATGGATCAACAGGCTTTTGAGAACTTTAAAAACGGATTCTTTACTGTAAAACGAACAGAAAAATTCAATTCTGGTACATGGACAGACATGGTAATCGAGCAAAGTCTGATGAAATCTATGAAGACAGAAGGAGGAGTATCTCGAGGCCGAAGTACACAAGAAAGTGTTCTATGTAAGTGGGTATATGCTATGTATGCCACGAATACAATTTGTGAAGAAATTGAACGGTTTTGTAACATTTCTTTAGATTCTGTGGACCAACATGTTGATGCTAGAGATTCACGAATAAAAAGGGATGATACTGATGTAAATGAACTGGTTGGTTGGTTTACGCTTCATAATCCCTTTCCAAATACGAATCAGTTGGTATCCTTAGCTTCAGGAATCGTTGGAAATGACCAAATTAATTGTCACCGAGCCCATGAAATCGGATTGCAATCTATGGTAAAGATAACTGGTTTGAACTTCAACGAAATAAAGTTAAAACGCGTCGATAAGGTTTTACCGCTTTCAGCCATTAACAAATCTGTCAAAATTAATGATTGTAAAGTTTCTATAGATCCAATGTTACTTTTCCAGAGAATAACTGTAAGCAAAAAATTTGAAAGTAATTTACAAGAATATCTTCAGTATGAACTAAGCCCGTATCCGACATCTTTATTTGATAGTAATGGCATGAGAAAAACCACGAAAGCAACATTATATGACAATATGATGCCTGTCGTTATCGATCTTGATGAAAATAATGTAACATACATCATCGATGGTGGATTTCTTCTGCATCGCGTCGTATGGAGCAAAGACGATACTTTCTCTATTATTTTAAATAAGTACATTAAATATTTACAAACACATTATGGCTCAGCAATTGTTGTTGTATTTGACGGATATTCGGACTATAGTAAAAATATTAAAGCACTGGAACAACGAAGAAGAACTGCTGCACTTTCAAAATCATATGAAGTTTGTTTTGACGAAACAATGGTTGTGCCAATCAGTCAAGAAAAATTTTTATCAAATCGGTCTAATAAAAAAAAATTTATCGACATGCTTGTTGAAAAATTTAAAACTGTTAATATCACAACAAAACAAGCCAGAGATGATGCTGATGTTCTCATCATTGACACAGCTATTGCCTTATCAGAACATCAAAAGACTGCTGTCATCATAGGAGAAGATATCGATTTGCTCGTTATTTTAATTGGACGTACTCAGTCACATCATCAGGAAATTTTTTTGAAAAAAGTTGGCAAAGGCAATGTCAAAACACAAATATATTCTACTAAAAGTTTTGACCAATATCCTCGTACTAAAAAGCACATTTTATTTTTACACGCATTCAGTGGCTGTGACACGACTTCTGCGCTATTTAAAAAAGGAAAAAAACTGTTACTAGAGCATTGGAAAAAATTCCTGATTTAGATAAACTGGTGGAAGTATTTCAACAAGAAAACTGCCCAAAACAAACATTATTAGAAAATGGAGTGCGCATCTTGTTGGCATTATATAATGCTCCAAAATCTGAGGACAACATTGATCATTTCCGCTACACGCAATTCATCAAATTTACAAAACTAAATAAACCTGTACAACTGTCAACACTTCCACCAACAAGTGTAGCAGCTCATCAACACATAAAACGTGTCTACTACCAGATTCAAACGTGGTTAGGGAAGGACTTAGAACCTCAAGAATGGGGCTGGATGCTTGAAAATGAAATCCTGGAGCCCATACGAACGTTATTACCTCCAGCACCAGCCGAACTACTAAACGTAATATTTTGCAATTGCAAAAATGGTTGTGGTTCCCGCTGTGGATGCAGAAAATCAGGGCTACAATGTTCTTTAGCTTGCGGCCAGTGCAACGGACAAGCTTGCCTCAACGCTTCACTGTATCCAAGTAATCCCGATGAAGAAAATACATATGATCCCGATATTCTGGAAGGTTTGGAGATGAACATGACAGATAATGAGGATGATGACAATGAATCGAACATTTTTGAGCGACAAGAAGAAGAAGAAGACGAAGAAGAAGAAGATAATTAGCTTCCATTTCCAATTTCATTACAATTAAAATCAACAAAGATACTTTTGATATTTGAACTCACATTTTGATAAATGTATATTATGCCGTATTTAATAATAAATAAAAATATGTGTAAAATATATACTCTTACTATCATTTTAACTTAAAATAAAACTAAAATATATAATCCAGAATTAATAATATTTTATACTTAAATAGTTAAATATGAATAATTATATATAAATAATCAAGTTACTTACTTTAATTAAATATAAATAATTAATAGTTAGTACATAAATAATAGGCATTGTTTAATAATTATAATTTCCAAGTAAATAATTGACTTTATAACGTACTGATAACCATAACTCACGCTTGACCTTGCATTAGGCCGTATATGACTGTACGATGTGCACTTCGCGCTCTACCTTCAAAACGGTTGGTCGTATGAAAAAAAAGTTTAAACAAAAGTTGTAGGGAATTTTATAGCCTACAACTTTTATAATAAATGCAAATCTCATTTAACCGATAGGAAGCCAGATATTCGCGAAAAACCGATTTTTGTGACCTTTGACCTTGAATATCTTGAGACGCGGACACGATAACGATTGTGACTTTTGAGACAACATTTAGAATGACAAAACAAAGGTTCATACCAATTTGCAGCTTATTATCTTTCATTCCGAGGTGAAAGCCCTAATATGACTGGGCTATACCGTTGTTTCGTTTGAGGAACTATTGCTTAAAACTATATCTAATAACGATCTTCCTAAAACTCAAAAAAAGCGTATTACTAACAGCAACGCCGAAGTCCTAACATACAAAGACGCAATAGATCGAATGAAAAAAGAAAAAGATGAGAAAGAGAAAAAATTGTTAGATAAAGAAAAGAAAAAAAACTTATAGAGATTAAGAAAACTAAAAGCAAAACTATCTCAAACAACAAAAAACAAAATAAAAGAAAAGAACGGGCAGACAAAAAGTCAAAATCTATTAAAAAGTCTCGTCAAAAAAAGTTTTTAAGGTACAGAAGTACGACCTAGACAGTGATTATTCTTGTTCCTATGTGTCCCTTAGTGAGACAGAAACGGAAGATAATATGCAAAGTTTTTACGATCGCATGATGGAAGACCAGAATTCTAAATCGGAATATGAGGAGGTTGATGTTGATATTCGAAAAACCTGCAGTTTCTTCCAGTTCTACAGATTTTAGTGCTACTACATCTAGAAAAAATCTATCTGAACATCCTAAACAAACTCCAAAAGACGGGAAATTCATTTTGGCTAAATATTGTTCCTCTAAGGGAAAGAAAACATTTAAATATGTGTGCATGATAGAAAATGTAGCACAAGGGTAAATTGTGGTGCAAGGATTTCATTCTTATAAAAAAAGTAATAAGATTTTTCGTCTTATAGAAAATGACCACTTAATTGACGAAAACGAGATAATTGATTATCTTCCCGATCCTGAAGTGAACGGGGTCGATTACATACAGGAAGACTTTTTAAGTACTTTCGGAATTTTTTATAGGAGTTAAATATCGTGTTTAGAGCCCATTTCCGAAATAAAAAATGTAGGTCAAGTTTTCACCCTAAAATATTTTTCGCAAAAAATTTCCAATTAAAAGTGGTCGTCTTAGAACGTAAACATTGCATTGCACAATTCGTTTTAAAACGAATTCGTTTAAACATTTGAGCACTTTATTTGTCTTACCTCTTTTAATCCTCTCCTAGCTCCCTTAAGTAATTCATTCCTACTTATGTAGTAAAACTTTTGCCGAATTCACAATAAAATTGAAAAACGCACATTTTAGGTTAACAACATGTAGGAATCACCAAACTTGTCTTTAACGAGTTACACTCTTTGCTTCGTATTTGCCCATAAGCTTCCTAAAACTATCATTAGACGATTTTCACGTATTCACTATTAAAACTATGATTAAAATCCATATTAATAATAAATTAATTAGAAACAACAATAACACAAAACAGAATATCACAAAAGATATCCTCACAGGGCAGGATGTAGGAGAGGGCACCATCTTGGTCCTACTTAATTACTCCCGGGCATTTGACACATTAGACACATCATTACTTCTGGCTAAAATGTCGTACTATGGATTTGATCACGTTACTCTCAAGTGGTTTGCAAGCTATCTAACCGACCAATTTCAAAAAGTGGAAGTCGCTGCCACCAATGGCACAAAGGGATACTCAGCAAAATCATTGGTATATCAAGGAGTACCGCAGGGGTCTATACTACATACTCTTTATTCTGTATACTGCTGATTTGCCCAATTGTATTTTGAATTTTAATCATCACCTATATGCAGACGATTTACAAGTCTATACATCCTTCAAGCCTGGTGAGACGGAGACAGCTGTACTTAAAATAAATGATGATCTGGAGAATATAGCGGTTTGGTCAGAGAAAAACGGTTTGGTTTTGAATCCGGCTAAATCTAAATTTTTGGTGCTAGGAACTAAGACTCAAGTAGAGCGAATTGTTTTGTGTAAGCCGAATATCAAAATAAAAAATACTAGTATTGAACAGGTAGATGAAGCTCGTAATTTGGGTGTTCTCATTGACAGTAAATTGAGATTTGAAAAGCACATATTAAACACCGTCAAACAGTGCTACTTTAGGCTAAAAGTACTCTATCAAGTAAGGCAGTATTTAGACGTCGAACTGCGCATTAACCTGTGCGAGTCTTTTGGGTCGAACTAAGAAAATTATTCAACGGGTTTAAATAAAAACGGTAATGCGTGCTTAAGGAATCTGACTAGCCTCCTGGTCAAAAAGGAAATTAGAAAATACAGCAGATATTCCTATTCATGATTTCAAGGAAACCGTTCTCTCTGATTGGTCAGCATAAGACTATTTCAACCGTTATATCCCCGAAGATCTCACTGATGACATAACAAATCAGACTAATATCAGTATATAAACTTGAAAAATTAAAGGCGCTATAGCGCCCGCCCGGCATGCGAGGAGCTGCGGGTTCGAGTCCCGCCTGAGACATAATTTTTCAAGTTTATATACTGACTTTATTTGATATTTTAGCAACTTAATTGCACTTATAATATTTTATCAGTATATAAACTTGAAAAATTTTTGCGAGGAAATGCGGGTTTGAGTCCCGCCTGGGACAACATTTTTCAAGTTTATATACTGATATTATATTTGCAATTTAATTGCTAAAATATCAAATAAAGTAAATCAGACTAATTTATGTAGCGTTTTAGAGACCGGCAAATCATTAACTGTAATTACCGATGCGACTAAAGACTTTTTAACCATAAAAATATTGATTACTGGAAAGTCAGCTATAGATAGTAGACTCAGTAGTTTCTCGTACGCGCTGCGTGAGCTCCGCAAAAATACAAATGTGGAGTGTGCGCTCACTGCGTACCATAGCCATGCTGCCGCCTGGATACGCTACCGAATCATATTCTGGGGCAACTCTACTGATGTGTCCGCGGTATCTGTATTGCAAAAGAGATGCCTTAGGATAATTACGTTCACAGCGCCAAGAGACTCGTGCAGAATGTTGTTTGTCCAATATAAAATACTCACGGTTACTTGTGTTTATACTCGTATTTTCGAATTGTGTCGTTTTATACGGAAACACAGTAGCTATTTTCACCGTTTCGACAACACGTCAAGCCGTTATGCCTCGCGTCGTGCAAATGATTTTATTCTACCCACGGCTCGGCTTGCACTTTATAAGCGCGGTACATATTATATGGCTGTCAAGGTACATAATAGTTTGCCTAGCTGTATACAAGCCCTCCAAGGTACTCTATTATATACAGTATTGAGAAAATTTTTGATTCTGAAGGCATATTATAGTATTAATGATTTTTTTAATGATAAATTATAATTGAACATTAATGTATATTTTGACATCTTCTGACCATTATCACTTAATTTTTATTTTATTTTCTTGACATTATTGTACTTGACATCTTACTTAGCAATTGAAATCATTAATTTTCCTTTGATATTTTTAAATTTTATTTGACATTATATTTTTGTAATTTAATACATAGTGACTGACTTCGTTTTTAGATGATTTTTAATTTTATTATTGTTGTATTAATGTGATTTAATTACCTAATTGACATTTATTATATTTGATTTATGAATCACGAATACTTCGTCGAGGTCATAATGTAATTACTTTTACCATAATTTGTACCTAAATGTTTGATGCCGTTCTAATTATGTTATGAGTGAATAAATGAATATGAATATGATACCCTAGAATAGCAGACGTGATGCCATTAAAAAGGTTGGAACAAATAAGGCGCTTTATTCACTTTTCAGATAATACACAAGTTGACGAAACAGACTGTGCTACTACAAGATTTGGCCCCTTATTGACCGAGTGGGACACAAATGCATGACAATAGAAGAAGAGAAAGCCTTAAGCATCAAAGAGATGATCATACAGCATACCGTATAAGGGTAAAAAAGCCGGTTCGCGTCGACAATATAACCCAAACAAACCCTGTAAATGGGGATTCACAATTCTTGTGAGAGCAGGAGTCTTAGGAATCATTTATGATTTCTTATTATACGCAGACGAGGACACTTTTAGAGGCATTACATTTAGATCTGACGAAGAACATCTTGGGGTTGGGGCTAAAATGGTTCTAGCTTTATGCAAATCCACAAATGTCGTCAATTTTGTAGTCTATTTCAACAACTGGTTTACGTCTCTAGAGCTCATTCATATGCTAAGGAATAATTACGGGATATTGAGCATGGGAACTGCTAAAAAAAGACTGCAAGGTGCTGATAATTTATTACTTTCAGACAAAGCCCTTAAAAAATGGACTAGGAGAACAGTGCCAAGTGACCATTGAGGTGAGTTCATATGTCAATTCCTTCCCTATCGACAAAGTCAAAAGATGCAGCAAAGAGTCCAGAACACATGTCCTATTAGATCTGGCAGACATGCTCATAGTATTATATCACACGAGCATCAAAACTCATCGGTGGTATATGAATATATTTTCACACATCATTGATATCTGCATCAACAGCGGTTGGCTACTTCGCCGTCGGCATTACAATCATTGATATTTAAAAAAAGAAGACCATCTCAAGCAATTTACCACCATACCACCATCTTGAACAAATTGGCTGCTTTGCCCATTCTATTATTTTGAGTGTGCAAGCTTGTTTAAGAGATGTGGCAACAACGTTAACGAAAGTTAAACGTATTATGGATGATCTCAAAAGAAGCTCTTCCGCCTCAGCAAAACTAAAGACGATTCAAAAACAAATGGGCCTTAAGCTGAAGCAGGACGTGATTACCAGATGGCATTCGTCGTATGACATGCTTCTATGACTTCAAACATTAAAAGAAGCAGTCGTATGGATAGCCCGGGCAAAACGAATAACCCAGGTAAAGCGGATAAACGATGTTTCTGGAACACAATAAGAGATGACGTTTCAAGTTGCGGCTCAATAGGCGAGTGACCCCTTTGACTACGCCATGCCAGTTGATTCAAAGCAACTTTTTCTGTGACAAAACAATTGTTTTGAGTTTTTATGTTACGATTTTTGATCAGGTTTGTTCTCATTTCATTTGTTTTTAATGTTGGCTAACCCAGGAACGATTTAGTTTTGCAGATAAATTAAACCATAACCTAAATGTAACTTACCTTAATATGTTATATAATTAAACAAAAAAAAACTATTATCTATTAATCAATATTATCGACATTATTCGCATACGCAGCGCGGACCCCTAAAGTGATTTCTTTTCAATCCTTTTTACCCTACGTCTGCAAACATCGTATGATGGCATCGTATGATGTTTGCGGGGGAGGGACTTTCCCTTGCGACCAGACACGAGCTGCGCGAGCGCCGGCATTCGGCAGTCACCAGACTGATTCTGCAGCTTATGAGCACGAACGTGTTGCTCTCTCTGCGCATTTCGTACATCTTACGACCATCTAGTATTGATAATTTAATCGACTCATTCTGTATACAAGTATTTTAATATTATAAAGTGTAAGGAATCCATCCCCGATAGGGTAAGTGATGAACAGTTACTTTTTAACACTTAGTTAGTAATTACCTAGTTATAATTACTCGCTGGCAGATCGCTGATATTTGAATACGTATTATTTATCCTTTATCGATCTTGTTCCCTTCATCTGTCTTATCATAGTAATCTGCCCTGCTAATTGCACTTGCAGTAATCGACACTTTTGGGAATTTCACTTTTTTGCAAAGATGACATCTCATGTGCTTAAGCTATATACATAATATAAAAAAATATTTTCCGGGCTTTTTTTTAACTATAACTGTGCTTTTTATTTAACGCAAAACGCACTTCTTGACCTGTCATCTACACTAGAGTCTTCATTGTATCGTTTTATGGTACGATAAACGAATCTTTTGGTTATATTCAAATTTTTCAGTAAGTCGAAAATCTGAATTGGCGTGTAACCGCAACGATGCAACGCAATAACCGCGACAAGGTCTTCTTTAAGTGTCCACTCCATATTTAAAAATGAGGAAAATTCTAAAAAGTACACATTTTTTTTTAATGAAAAATTCGAAATTCGAATTCAATAAACTTTTTTGTGGCCAGCATTCTAAATTCAAAAGTTTTTATTGTGTGACAGAACTTATGACCTGACTATGTAGGATATTAAAAAGTTACACTTGCACTGCTAAGACTTAACGCAGTTTTCTACAGTACTGCGTTAAGTAGCAAGGTTATCTAACACTCACTATACTACCAAGTAATAAAAACTAACGCCAAACGCAGTATTCGCAAACGCATATTAGGAGTTACTACTTATATTTGAATAGTATACTATATATAGTATACTTATATTATGGTGCTTCTGAGTCTATCGGTCAGCTCGTTGAAGAGGATGCTGCGTATCTGCGAACAATACGTCTCTAATCATGGGCTAAGATACAAGTGTAAGCCCGAACCCTATTTATATTAATTAAATGTCTTGTTTTATTTTTAATTTTTAATGTAGATAGGTAATTGTCTTTTTACTGACCTAGTTGTAAGCTATAATGTTACTAACATTGTATGGACCAAAGTGAAGTCTGAATAAATGAAATTATTATTATGTTTGTCATTTCCAATCACGGGACTCCTTAGTCCAGTTAGTAACATTATAGCTTACAACTAGGTCAGTAAAAAGACAATTACCTATCTACATTAAAAATTAAAAATAAAACAAGACATTTAATTAATATAAATAGGGTTCGGGCTTACACTTGTATCTTAGCCCATGATTAGAGACGTATTGTTCGCAGATACGCAGCATCCTCTTCAACGAGCTGACCGATAGACTCAGAAGCACCATAATATAAGTATACTATATATAGTATACTATTCAAATATAAGTAGTAACTCCTAATATGCGTTTGCGAATACTGCGTTTGGCGTTAGTTTTTATTACTTGGTAGTATAGTGAGTGTTAGATAACCTTGCTACTTAACGCAGTACTGTAGAAAACTGCGTTAAGACCAGACACGAGCTGCGCGAGCGCCGGCATTCGGCAGTCACCAGACTGATTCTGCAGCTTATGAGCACGAACGTGTTGCTCTCTCTGCGCATTTCGTACATCTTACGACCATCTAGTATTGATAATTTAATCGACTCATTCTGTATACAAGTATTTTAATATTATAAAGTGTAAGGAATCCATCCCCGATAGGGTAAGTGATGAACAGTTACTTTTTAACACTTAGTTAGTAATTACCTAGTTATAATTACTCGCTGGCAGATCGCTGATATTTGAATACGTAAAAAACGCTTCTGTACAGACTCAAGTGCTACAATGTACTTGTTATAGAAGGGGTTCCACACAGGCACAGCATATTCAAGCTGCGAACGAATTAGAGATCTATAAAGACATAGATAGGTAGATGGTCGAGTAAAATCATTACTAGAACGCATTGTAAATCCATACATTTTTAAAGCTTTATTAATAATATTTTCCACGTGTGTGTCTAAATGTAGTTTCTGATCTAATGTTACTCCGAGGTCCCTTATTTGTTCAACATTCTCAATCTGCACACCACACAGTTTGTAGGGATAGTTACTGATTATCCTCTTTTTTGTAAAATTTATTGATTTACATTTATTTATGTTTAAGCTTAGTTTATTATTCCTACAATAATCAGAAAAGGTATCTAAATCACTTTGGACTTTTTTATGATCTTCTATATCGTTAATAGTATGATAAATCTTAAGGTCATCTGCGTATAATAAAATGTTACAAAATTTAAAACAGGAGCGAACGTCGTTAATAAAAATGATGAACAAAAGGGGACCCAATATCGAGCCTTGTGGAACGCCTGAAGTAACGGAAACAAAACCAGACTCATAGCCGTTGATTACAACCTTTTGGGTACGATTCGAGATGTAAGATTTAAACCAGCGCCACAGGTTGCCACGGATGCCGTTATAAGCGAGTTTTTCCAAAAGTATTCTATGATCAACCCTATCAAATGCTTTACAAAAATCAGTGTACACGCTGTCTGTTTGTTTATTTTTGTCTAAACCTTCAAATAAATAAGTTGAATAAATTAATAGATTAGTAGTTGTAGAACGCTTTTTAACAAACCCATGTTGTTGTTCAATAATAGTGTTATGTAATGCAGGATAAATAATATTGTGCACCAATCTTTCAAAGAGCTTCGACAAAACGGGTAGTATGGAAATGGGACGGTAATTTTCTACATCGACAACAGATCCCCCTTTATGAATTGGAACAATTCTTGCGGCTTTCCAAGTGGTTGGGAAAATACCTTCGCGTAAACAAGAATTAAAAACACACCGCAATGGATAGCCCAGAGAGTGAGCCGTTGATTTAAAAAATAGAGGTGGAATGTTGTCGACTCCTGTGCCCTTAGAAATATCAAGTGCGCACAACTCTTTTATAATCGCATTTTCAGTTATATATATGTCACTGAAATTTATATCATTGGACGTATTCATGTATGGTATATCCGATACATCCCATTTTTCATCTACATTAGAGGGCTCGTAAACTGAATGGAAAAATCTAGAAAATGTGTCACATACGCTAGTAGGGCTATTAGTAGGTGTATTTTTATAGAATACGCAACTAGGAATACCATTACTCTTTTTGCGGTTTTTAATATATGTCCAGAAATATTTAATGTTGTTGTTAATGCTATCTTCTACTGATCTCATATATTTATTGTAACATCTCTTAGACTCGGCTTTAAATCTATTTCGATAAATACTAAATATTTCATAATCACTCTGATTTCTGTATTTCTTCCATTTTATCCATGCTTGGGTTTTATTCTTAAATATGTGAATTAAACTTGGAGAAAACCAAATTGGAAAGCAAGAAGTTTTAACTATTTGTGTAGGAACATGATTTTTAATTATCGTAAAAATAACTTCATACAAAGCTGCGACGGCATCGTCAGCTGATTTATGATGGAACAGTTCATCCCATTCTATTTTATTTAGTTCCTCGCTAATTAAAATGTAGTCAGCCTTTTTAAAATTGTATTGCATGCGTGGTTTGCTACGGCTAGGCTTTACACATTTGTCTAAATTAACAAGAACATAAAAAGCTGGATGATGCTCATCGATTGGTACTAATGACAAAGGTGTAGAAAAAGCCTCACAGTCATTTTTATTACTAAAAAACAGATCAAGTATTCGGTCATTTTTATTTTTAAATTTATTAAATTGAAAACAGTTTAAAAGGGACATAAAATTAGTTAAATGCGTAATGGATATTGAGTTAGATGCGTTTATAACAGGATCTAAATACTCACCTTTATTTTGCCACTCCAAATCAGGTAGGTTATAATCTCCTGCCAGTATAAAGTCATTAACTTCGGGTAAAAGTAGTATGTCGGATAAGTATTCAAAATAGGATGCATAGTTTTCAGAGTTCAGATTAGGCGGTATGTAGGTAGCTCCTATAACACAGCAGTAGTTACGAGTACGCAGTTCTATAAGGACGTGATCGACAAGCGGCGCGAGGCGAGCCGCGGCGGCGGGCGGCACGGCGCACGGCGCGGGCCCTAGCTCGCGGCGCACCGCCACCAGCACCCCGCCGCCGTCACTCCGGCCGCTGGCGGCGCGGTCCCTGTCATGCCTAAATACGCAGTACCTACCATCTATGTACTCGCTATCCAATATTTCACCATGAAGCCACGTCTCTGACAAAATGATTACGTCATAATTATATGACAAAATGTTTGCATAAACAGTGTGCAACTTTGTTCTTAATCCCCTACAGTTTTGATAATAAACTGATAATGTTTGCTTATTCATTGTGGTACACAGAATAGTACATACATATTAAAATAAAATAATAGCAATAAAATGACATAAATTTTTTTTTAAAAATTATTAATCCATTAAACATTTTACCACGCCTGTATAGAAGCCCTTCAATTACAACGTTAGCCCTGTATATATTATTACATCGACAATAGCAGTTACTCGATTCTATTAATATTGTTATGTACGCATTGTTAACCCGTTTTTTACATCTATTTATTAATAGTACATCAATGAAGATAAAGGAGAATGACACTATGGTAGACGTCACATTGTACTTACGTGAAGGCATAAACAGTATCACATAAAAAAATACAAAACATATCATAATTAGTATTCGGTACACGTAAATTAGTTCTTCACTTAATTTTTGAGATATCCGGTGCCGATCGAACCGCAAATATTGCGGATGTTTCCGACTTGCGAATGAGAATGACTCCATGTTTAACCCATACAAATTTATATTGAAATTTTTTTGCCGCTTCCCTACACTGACGAAATAGCATTTTATTGTTGAGGGTCAAATGTTCGTTTAAATAAATGGTGCGTGGCGAACCAGCCAATGATAACTTATTAGAGTCCAGTCCCTCCTTAACAGAGCGGTATGCTGATAGTATATTGTCGCGTTGATATCTGGATGTAAACTTCACGACAATATTCTTGGGTCTGGAATTCTTTTGATCAGCGTGCGGAACTCGATGAACAGATACTATATCTGACCTACAAATAGGCTGCTTAATAACGTTACCTATTTGTTCCAATAACGCCATCAAATTTTCGCCACGACGTTCGGGAAGATTACAAATCTCAATATTGTTCTGCCTAGATTGCTGTTCCATTGCGTTTATTTTATTTTCTAGTATAATTATCTTGCTATTTAATTCTGAACCAACTTGGCTGTTATCTTTAATTGTTTTCATCTGTTGTTCAAATAAATCTTGCGTATTAGATAAGAATCCAATTGAGTTTTCCATGTCGGTCAGCCGAGAGGTAGTCTCCAGGAGTTTCTTATTAATGGATGCATTATCATCATTAAGCTTTTGTAAGCTAGAATTTATAAACGACAAACTCGATGTGATCTTCGACAATTCACTAGCCAAAGCCGAGTGCACGGCGGAAGCGATACTGCTGGTTAATTTTTCATTCCAAATATTCATCTGTTGCTCAAATTTTTGTTCCATAATTGCGAACGAGTTATTAAATTCATCACTGTCGGGCTGTTTGCGTTTACGTATGTTCACGTAATCAGCCGATTCTATAGATGTAGGTATGTCAGGATTTGACGAGAATCTATTAGGAGGTGTATGTTGCAGTTTGCTCATCTTGATACGTCACAAACGCAGTCTCCTTAAGTACGACAAGGAAGAAAAATAGCAACTGTCCTTTATCCGAGCGGTGAGGGCTGAGGTTACCCTTCACTTGCGACTGTAACCAGCGTAGCGAGAACGAGATAAAAGCACTTCAGATTGTTTATTTGTTATGATTCACTACTAAACTACTGAGCACTATAATGACACTTATTACTAAAGATTAGAGTTTTTTCTTCAATGATACTATTGGGATTTTAATTTAAAAATTCGTTAGCACCACCACTCTCAACAAAGTTCGAACGACGAGTGAATACATTCATGATCCCTTCAAGCATCTTACTGCAATATTTTCTTTCTCCAAGCATTTCTGCTCTAGCGACTCTCCACTCAAGCCGGCCAATGAAGGCAAGCAAGAGGTGTGAGATATGTTCCTCGTCAGTGTTCACTCCGGCCGACCATTAAAGGCAAGCCAGAGGTGAGGAACAGGGATACTTCCGGGAGCAATTAGGTCCGTGGTGTCGCTACTGCCCAACAGCTCGCCACAAGCTGCCCTGCGGTTTTATTATTATAATTATTATATCTGAAACCAATACTTTTGACTAGTACCATGCATGTATATACATAGTACCTACACTGCTAACAAAATGCAGTGTTGAACATGTGCTAGGTAATTTTGCAGTAATAAACACAAATACTGCATTTGGCCTTAGTGATATTGTAATTCCTACAATACCAAACTGGTAGCATTTTACTTAGATAACTCAATTAAAGTAAAAAAAAAAGTAACAATAGGAAGCTTGATTATTACTTTTAAGGTACACTTTTAATGTTATCACACCTTGACTTATTGTTTAGACAACAAAAAATATGTTATCTCCAAACAGCCATTTTGCAATTATTGCGTTTGCAATAAGGAGAACAGTAATGTATTATTTATAACTGATTCGTTACCTCTTAATAGTAAATTCACTTGTAATTAAATTAATTTAAATGCGACTGGCGTTTATCCAATTATTATTTAGCTGCATTTGGCGTATTACTTAGTTATTTCCTTACTTTACTGTTTTACTTTTACTGCCCTTGTGCTCCGTTCTGATTGCGATCTTTTCATCCCCCTTCTCTTCACTTTCTAACCCCTTACGTAATCCGACTTGCTTGGCTTGGCTGTAAAGGTGGTCGCACTCCGAGGAGACGCGGCTACAAATGTGGCTTAAGCTTGTGCTTTGATCCACAGGGATCGGACCTCGGATCGAACGTACTTCGGATTGTTAGCATCGGCGTATCCACTTACGGGCTCCCCCTGGACCGCTGTGTCACCGCACATCTACTGCTAGCTGCGTTCTCCATCCACCTTCGGCCGCCCCGTCAGGGAAGTTTGGAACCAAAAGCAATCTCTTAGTAGGGCCTTTACCCACACCCTTGTGTAATTGTGTAAATTAAATACATAAATACCTTTTATTTAACGTGTACGTTTGGTGTTGGTCATTTTACTTCCCCCACCGCGACAGCATGTCATAACAAAAAGAAGTCATCGTGGTGTGCGTACGCGTGGAGGTCTGGGTGGTGAGTCTGGTGTGTGAACACGAGGGGGCAGGGGCGGTGGGTCTGGTGTGCGAACACGAGGGGGTTAAAAGGAAGCAGAAGGGGCAGTAGAGGCCGTGAGGGCAGCAGGGACTGTGGGGGCTGTGAGGGTCGTGGAGCTTTCAGCAGAAGCCAAGGAAGACCGCATGCCGTTGATCAGTACGCCTAGCACGAGTATTTGTAGGTTTCTATCGAGTTGTCAATACGATAACGTGATACTCCGTAAGTCGGAAGCACGAAGCACTTTCGAAATAGTATCGAGACCTCGATACGTTAGTGACGTCACACTAACGTAAAAATGAGTAAGTAAAATAGAACGAATGGGCTTAAAATTAAATGAACGTCTCGTTCAAAAGATAGATACGTTTTTAATTAATCAAAAACTTTGCGATTTTAGGGCATTTAAAACATAAACGCTGTTCAAATTATGATGCAATATGATATAACTGCAGTAAAAGTATAATATATATATATATATAATTTATTTCTAAAACGATGTTTGGTGAGACTGTATTCCTAAACGAACGACGCGAAACACTTGACATTTTTGTTAACTCGAAGCTCATTCTCAACTTAGATTTAAAGAGGATTTGTGGTGTTGCTTTTTATGAAATGTTTTGGAATTATTTAATAAACTTATAAAATGAGAACCAGCCACCCGCAATACACCATTATGGTAG
Organism: Anania crocealis; assembly: GCA_949315895.1. Taxonomy (NCBI): domain Eukaryota; kingdom Metazoa; phylum Arthropoda; class Insecta; order Lepidoptera; family Crambidae; genus Anania; species Anania crocealis. The sequence continues at coordinate 5,212,339 of OX438880.1, forward strand.
AATTTATGGAAAAGTAAGTATATTTCCTTTAAAACCATAAAAAGTTTTACGCATAAAATGTTGATTTTAATAGTCTATCAATGGGATATTTGGGACATATTTCAGTAATGTTTATAAGAACTATAGTTTTTTAAATATAATACTCAAGTATTTACTCTTGAAAAATTATGTCTTAGACGGGACTCGAAACCGCATCTTTTCGCCTGAGACAAAGTTTTTCAGGTTAAAATATTGATATTATAATTTGAATTAAATTGCTTAAATATCATTTTAAGTATGTGTATAATACTCAAGTCAAATAAAATATTAGCCTTGCCATATTTCAAGCATATGGCAAGCCTTACGTTTCAAACAGTTGGGTGAAAAATAATAACTCATTTTAACAAAGGAAGGTAACATAATAATAAGAATGACTTTTAGGTATGGAGACTTATCCAAACCCAGCGGGGGCCCTCGTGGTAGACACTATGTTCAGCAAAATTGTAACGTATTTAGAGTAAGGGGCACGAGTAATAAGACCGGTAGCCAAATTCACACTGATTTATTTCTATAAGGGAGCGGTGGACGCAGCCACGCGCTTATCTTAATCTACCTACATAACAATCCTCCCTTCTAATTAGCAATAAAACCTTAAAAATACTTCTTATAATCTACTCTCGGCATTTCCCGTTATTGCATTCGCCTCGCCTGCGCGGGCGCTGGTGTGGCTGCCGCTGGCTGCGAGTGCGTCGAGCCCCCCTCCGGGAGTGCGGGGCTTGTTCTATTAGGAAATAAGATTGGCTGAAAAGTACACTTTCTTTCCTCACTTTTATCGCTCTCTTTAACAATCTCGGTATTAGTTGTTACTTTCTTGGTGTCCATGGTTCCTCCTGTAATTATCTGATTTTGATGTCTCTTGACGTTTACTTTAGAAAGACGATCTTCGATGAGGTAGAGAACATTGCCGAGTCTCTTAACGATGGTGCCATGGCACCAGTTAAATTTATTTTTATTAGTGTAATTTTTATATAAAATTAAATCTCCTAGATGAAAGACTTTTCTGTTGGTTCCACCAAAATAATTATTCTGCAAGAACTGTTTGTGTTTGACATTTTTAGCGAGTTGGGATAACGAGGGTGAGTTTTCTATTGGACTTAGTAAATCTAATCTAGATTTAAGTGCTCGACCGAAAACTAGTTCTGCCGGTGAGAGACCTGTTGTCAAATGTTTTGAGTTCCTATATTCAAAAAGATATTTATTGAAGTTTATATTAAAATTCTTAGAATTACCTGACATTAAACATGTCTTGATACCCTTTTTGATAATTTTGACATAGCACTCGGCTTGTCCGTTACTTGCTGGATGGTACACAGGACTGGTGAGATGATTAATGCCATTTAAGTGACAAAAATTTAGGAATTCTCCCGATACAAAAGATGTGCCATTATCAGTGACGATACTATCAGGAATACCAAACCTAGACATAAACTCGCTCATCTTTTCAATTAATTTTGCAGTCGTAATGTTGTTTTTCATATCGTAACACTCGAGCCATTTCGAATACGCATCTACAATTATCAAATACATATGATCATTAATTGGGCCGAGAAAATCCATATGTATCCTTTCGAAACAATTTTTAGGATATCTCCAGGAATTTAGTGGTACCCTAGGAGGGGAAGGACGTAATTTTGAGCATACGTTGCACTCAGAAATAAGCCTTACAATACACGCATCGATTCCGGGAAACCAAAACCGAGATCGTGCCTCCGCTTTACACTTAACTATACCTAAATGTGAGCTATGTAACTCAGATAAGATATTGTCAACTAATTTGGAAGGAATAACTACCTTAAAGCCCCTCATTAAACATCCCTTTTCATAGGCTAACTGTAATCTGCACTGATGATATGGTTTTAAACTTAAATCTGTAACTTTTCGTGGCCAACCCTTTGTTACGTAGTGGATTACTTTTATTAAAACATCGTCCTTTGCCGTTTCACGTTGTAAATCCAATAAGGTAACCGGCATGTTACCTTCTACTACGAAATTGACATAAGTGGCATTATCACTCGGCTTATAAATGCATTGATCGCAACCCGCTGAATGACTGTCGTCGTTGTGTGCGTGCACGCATACCTGCGAAAGGTCGGCTGAGTCGACCGGTTCTGCTAACGATGCGCGAGACAAAAAGTCGGCGCTATTGTTTGCGCTACGCACATATTCAATTACGTAATTATAAGCTGATAAAAATATTGCATATCTTTGTAACCTATTAGCGGTTATTTCAGGTATGCCTCGATGAGGCCCAAATATTGAGATTAGAGGCTTGTGGTCAGTTCTAAGTATAAAAGGATCTGATCGGCCGTATAAATAGGTGTGAAAACGCTTTACGCCGAAAATAATGGCAGTAGCCTCTTTTTGTATTTGAGCATACTTTTTCTCAGCCGCGTTTAAGGTACGGGACGCGAACGAAATCGGTTTTTCAACCCCGTCTGACCCGATTTGCGACAATATTGCTCCCAGACCTTGCGGTGAGGCATCGACTGTTAAAATAATTTTAGAATTCGGGTCATAATGTGCCAATACTTGGTCTGAAGCTAAACAATGTTTCATTTGATTAAATGCTTGTTCATGGGCCGAAGACCACGACCACTTAACTCCTTTTTTAAGTAGGTCGTATAGCGGACTTAAGATTGATGAGGCTCCTTGTACAAAATTTCTATAGTAGTTGACTAACCCTAAAAATTATTGTAACTGAGCTAAGTTATTAGGAACTGGTGCATTTAAAATAGCTTTTACCTTTTCTGGTGATTTCTTGAGGCCGTGTTTGGTTATAGTATATCCTAAATAATTTACCTCGTCTTGAAAGAATGAGCATTTATCCTTATGTAAAGTAAAACCAGCATCCTGTAGACGCTGTAAAACTAAATATAACTTTTCTATATGGCCCTCCCTTAATCTGTCGGTTATAATACACGTCGTCTAAGAATATTAAGACACCCTCTATATCACCTAAGATGCTGTTCAGAACTCGTTGGAAAATAGCTGGTGCACTAGCCAAACCAAAAACCAATCTGTTGTACTTATAAAGGCCACGGTTAGTATTAATGCAAGTAATATTGTCACTATCATCTATTATTAACTGATTGTATGCCATAGACATATCTAACTTAGTGAACTGTTGTCCGCCGTGTAACTTTGAAAATAAATCCTCGATAGTAGGCAGTGGATACTTTTCGACGATAAGTTGTTTATTAATAAGGTGGGTGGACCATGGAAGGCCACGCTCCTTTGAAGGCCAACTATCAAAAAGTCGTAGTTATTGGCATGTAAACACATATTCCTTCGGCTATACACTAAGATCCATCAAACTCAAGGCCACAGATGCGGCGGCGAGTCGCTCGCGTCGCTATTGTGGCAGTGCGATCTCACGCTTCGTAGACTTCGGTCGTCGACGTTACAATTGTTATTCGCGCGCACAGCAAAACATAAGTTTTTAGTTAGATAACCTATTATTATTTCATATTTTTTTACTGTGAATTGTCGTATAAGGATATGTTTATGGTACTAAAGAAAAAAAAAATAGTTTTGCCTCGATTTAAGTTAAAATATTGGTAGTGTTCCCAGGAAAGCCGGTGGTTCCTTATAAGGCCAATCAAAGAATTTGACAGTTGGCCTTGCTAGGGTACATGGGCCTTACAAAGAACATGTACAAACCATGATCATATGAACAGTTACTTTTTAGTTATAAATACGTACCGTTACAGTTAAAACAATGTTTTATATTTATAATATTTTTATTTATAAGGGTTATTAAACTTTTTAACTCATATTGAATAGACATTTTTTTAAAAATTATTTTATTATCAGTATATATTTAAATTTCTCTTATGGAAAGGTTATGTCTGAAAATAAACTAAACTAATTTACATGAAAAGCAACGAATATAAAAAATATTTACATGTTAAAAACGGTAAAGTACTTATGTGATAAAGTAAGTATGTGACAAGTTATATATAAGATTGTCATAAGATAGTCTGTCTATAATCATATTTTAAGCAAAAAAAACTTTATAAGAATAAGCCGGTAATTGAATAGATGATTAAATTTTATGCGTATAATTTCAGATTTCAAGAATGTCGGAGTCAAAACCCAGGAAAAGAGGTAGTACATGGGATGAAGACAGTTTAAGACGTGCCATGGAAGCAGTACAAAATAATCAACTTAATACAAATGCTGCAGCGTTGAAGTTCAATATTCCAAGACGCACCCTTAGAAACCATTTAGTAAGCGGTAACAGTACTAAAATAATTGGGAAGACAACTATTCTTACAAAACAATTAGAAGAAGATTTATCGCAGCGAATCAAACGTTTTGCAAAACTGGGTGTACCACTTACGCCTAAATTTATCAGGAAACAAGCCTTTTTATTTTGTGAGAGGTTTAAAATCAAGCACTCGTTCAATATGTCAACAAGAATGGCTGGACGCAAATGGCTCAAAATGTTTTTGGCTCGAAACCCATCAATATCAAAAAGAAAACCCCAGGTAATGAATCCAGCTAGAGCTCAAAAAATGAATAAGCCCATTGTGAAACACCATTTTGAAGAAGTGAAGAAACTCTATGAAGAGCTAGACATTATTGCACATCCAGAACGCTTGTATAACATGGATGAAAAAGGGTGTCGCATTACGGTCCATAAACAAGCTGTAGTTTTGGCTGAAAAAGGGAATACAAGAGTACATCTTGTTGCTCCGGAACACGCCGAGAACGTTACAATAGCGATGTGCGTAAATGCGGTGGGTATTGCTATACCGCCCATGATTATTTTTAAGGGGATTAGGCACAGATCAGAATTAGCATCAAATTTGCCACCTGGAACAAAAGTAAGCATGGCACCCAAAGGCAGCATGACCAGTAGCTTATTCGTAGAGTTCATACAACATTTAGCACAACATAAAGCACCCGGTAAGTGTCTGCTTATCTTTGATGGCGCAAAGTGTCATTTATCATATGAGTCTCTGGAAGAAGCAGATAAAAATAATATAGTACTATACTGCTTACCTTCGAACACCACGCACGAACTCCAACCTCTAGATAAATCAGTGAATCGGTCCTTCGAACATCACTGGGATGAAGAAGTTTTGAATTACCTGTGCAATTCTCAAGAGAGAACTTTAAACAAAGCTGCATTTAACAAAATTTTCTCCCGAACATGGCCAAAGTGTATGACTCAAACGAATATAACGAATGGATTCAAAGCCACTGGTTTATACCCCCTTGGTCCTGATGTAATACCCGAAGATGCTTATGCTCCTTCAATTGTAACTGAAAGACCTTTATCGGAAACGTTACAACACCAGATCGACCAACCACTTATATCTGTTCAAGTCTCGCCCCCTGTGTCTGAATTTAAAAAAGTGTCAGAATTGTCGTCTCAGTCTCTAATAGATGAAAGCAGGTCAGCTCATGTTTCTAACGTCTCTTCAATTTTTCCATCAACTTCCAAAGAGAAGATAGTATCGACATCGCCAAAATTTTCAGCTGCAACAGCAAAAAGAAAACCCGTTCTTGTTTCTTACAGTTCTTCAACTGATGCTTCAGACTTAGAAGTAGATATTACGGTCAATGATCAGTGCCGCCCCATGCTGCTAAGTTCAGTACATCGTCTCAACGTCGCAGATACGAAACATGACCCTCAACCATCTCTGTACGATTATCCTCTTCCGAGTACGTCCGGCCTACAAGAAAATATCGTCTGTTCTAGCTCGGAATCTGATCTTGATTTGAATCTTAGTGAATCATTTATCAAAGATAACTACATGACTAAACTTCAAGTCTCGGATTTATACACTTCTTCTTCGTCATTTGATGATGACCTAGAGCAGAAAAAAGAAATCACTCCGAAAAAACGATTAATACAAAACAAAAGCTCAATTAACACAAAAGCTCAACTGAAGAGTCATGAGACTAGATCTTCGGATGATGACGAACCGTTAATTAATCTAATAGAGGATAAAGAAAAATCGTTTCATGCTTTTTTGCCTACTCCAAACTACGCTACAATAAAGTCTTCACGTCCACGGCAAAAAGCTATTAATTATAAGGGACAAAGAATAGTTAAAGATTTATTCAAAACTGAAGAAAAAAAGAATGAGATGAAGCAAGCGACGAGTAAGAAAAAAGGAAAGTCTACAATTAAACAAGACCAAAAAAAGAAAACCAAAAATAAAAATGATTCCGTAAAACGGCAAAAAAGAACAGTACAACAAGAAAACAATAAAAGATCGAAAATAGAGATGAAGAAAAGTGCAGAAGGTGAAGAAAAGGAATGGTACTGTCACGCATGTGGCGAGGATAGAAAGGAAGACATGAGACAATGTACCGAATGTCAAAAGTGGTATCACGAGGAGTGTATGGGTCTCACTAAAAAAGATCTCAAATTTATATGCCCAGATTGTGATTAAAATATCCAAAATTATTATCCTTTTTAGTTTCTAAGTTTGTTTCCGAACTTAATTTTTATTTTGTTGCAATTATTTTCGTTTTTCAATCTTAAGAATCGTTGATTTTAAACATTCCTGACTTCAAGACTGACTATGTACCATAATAAGTTTGTAATAAGTACAGTACTTAGTCTGTAGTGTCTATTATTTTATTATAATTAATATAAGAAAGTCATTGATAATTTTTAGTTTGGCCTTCTTAGGAACATTTTGGCCTTACAAAGAACGGACCCATAAGAAGGCCATTTGAGATAAAAAAAAAAGTTTTTAATTTCATTATAATACGCGTTGGCAAGTTATTTGATGTCAATATAATACTCATTACTACTGTTTTTAAATAATTTCCATTAATATATTCTTAGTTATACGATGGTGTTCAAGTAATGTTCGTTGAGTTTTTTATAAATGATAAAAATATATTGAGCATTTAATGTTTTGCTTAAATGAAAGAGCTTATTATGTAGTTTTAGTAAAAGCGAATATATTAATTGTTACAACTCTATTTTTAAGTTGAACGACTGATGTATAATATTGGCCTTGTTTGGAGCCGTGTTCCTTGCAAGGCCATTTGGAAGAGCTTAACAAAACTTAAGTTTAATGAATACTGATTAAAGCTAGGTTAAAAAAAAGTGATTTATATGGTACAAAATAAAACAAAGTATTATTTGATAATTTGTTTTTTTCATTTATCCAGTCAATAAACGAATAAAAAGCGTTTACTCGTTAGAGTGGCCTTCCATGGTCCACCCACCTTAGTTTATGAATAATCGGCACAAATACGTACTGAGCCGTCGCGCTTTAAAACAGGTACGATTGGAGATGCGTATTCAGAGTAATGGATCGGTTCGAGTATACCTAACCCCACCAACCGATCGATTTCTTTATTTACTTTGTCTTTGAGAGCAAAAGCTATAGGTCGTGCTTTAAAAAAAACGGGTTTAGCGTCTGCTTTCAAAGGTAATTTTAATCTTAAAATTTTTGAAACATCCCAATTTACCGGAAAACAAGTTTGGATTATCGGACATTACTTTTTCGACTACCTTTTTATTGCTGGTCACTGAAAAATCGCAGAAATTAATAGGTTGTAGGTGCAACTCGAAAATGGAAATAAAATCTCGGCCGAGAATTGACGGCCCGCCATTTGGAATGACGTACACATCGAGTACTTCGGACCGGTTTCTATAGGTTATTGGTAATTTTACGGTACCTACACATTGTATGCGTGTTCCAGAATAACTTATTAGTTTTTTACGACAAGGTGACAAGAGCACATCTTTAAAATGGCGGTTATAGGTATACTCCGATACAGCTGTCACGGCCGAACCAATGTCGACTTCGAACTCCAAATCGAGATTATTTATTTTAACATGCACAAACATGGGCGAACCATCTATTGATCGAATGTTATAAAACTCACCGTCATCATCACTACCACTATCGCTCGCTTCCGCCGCTTGCATATATTTAACACTTTTACACATACGACGCAAGTGACCTTTCTTATTGCACTTTTTGCACTTATAATTGGAAAACCGGCATTCACTGGTTTTGTGATTAGAATAGCCGCACACAGAGCACTTTCCTCGATCCGAGCGTTTAACGTCGTCTATTTTGAAAATCGCTTCACGAGCAGCAACTGGTGATCCTGAAAGCGCGATGGCTGCCTCCCGCGAGCAGCGGGAGCTCTCGGCCAGTTCCACGGCTTTTGACAGCGAGAGTTCCGCGGCGTCTTTTGCGAAGAGCTTTTCTCGTTCGGGTCCTGGAGTCATTCAGCCTCCAGGGGCCTATTTGCAGAAATAAAACTGATTTTAACTGATTTTAACTGATTTTAATTCCCATTACGAATCTGTCAAGTAATGCATCTTCCAGGTGTTTAAAATTGCAATGTGCCGCCAAACCACGAATTCGAGCCGCCCATTGCGCGTGACTTTCACCGACGCGTTGTGTCGCTGAATAAAAATGCGATCGTTCCGCAAACACACATCGTTTCGGGGTAAAATGGTCGTCTAATAATTTGACCACTTCATCGTATCTCTTTGTTTCCAAATCTTCCGGCAAAGCTAAATTGCTTGCAAGTTGGTAAGTAGACTCGTTGAGTGCGCTGAGTAGAATGGCACGTCTTTTGGTACCCGCTTTATCAGACTCCGTCGTTACATCGTTTGCAATGAACCATTGATTTAACCTGTTCCTGTAGGTTCTCCAATCTTGAATTTGATGGTCAAATCCGGATATAAGACCAAAAGGACTCTGAGAACCCATTTTTATTTTATTTTATTATTTGTGGGTAGAAATCCGCTAGTCGCCACTGTAACGTATTTAGAGTAAGGGGCACGAGTAATAAGACCGGTAGCCAAATTCACACTGATTTATTTCTATAAGGGAGCGGTGGACGCAGCCACGCGCCTATCTTAATCTACCTACATAACAAAAATGGAAGGAGCTAACAGATATGCTCAACAGTGATGGCACTGGAGACCCTCGAACAAAGGAGAAGTGGCGGAAGGTAAGTTTTTTAAATACTAATAAGGCACATGTAAGGAAAAGACAATAGACTATCACTTCACACAAGTAGAAGTACATGCATGCATTTTTATTGGTGCTGGCCATTCTGGTCTTTTTAATGGTGTGGTGTTCATTTAGGTTTCTTAAGGTTTGGAGTGATTTCAAAATTAATATAAAGAAAAAGTCAGCCAAAATAAATAGGGGTGCAGGCGGTGGGCCAACACCTCCATTAACATAAACAGACCTTGAAAACAGGGTTTTGAATTGTGTGTTTTGAAATAAGGTGATGGCAGCTACCGGGTAGCCCATATAAGAAGGTGCATTTGTGCAGGTGTGATATTTTTGCTTAGTGTAGGTATGCAGTATAAAGAAATATTTTATGTCTATTTTTGTAGCTATCAGTTAAATCTCTCAATGTTTTATTTCTTAACGGGGCAGAATATGGTCATAAAAAGTTTTCCTAGTTTACAACTTAACCTACCTAGTAGTAAAGTAACAGCCTATAATCATCCCTCTGCATGGCAAAGGCCTCCATCATTGAATTCAAGTTACCACAGTAATGAAGGGTTACAGGCATAATCACCCCCAAATATGGGTTGGTGATCACAAACCTGAGCAATGTCCGAAAATTCGAAACTTTTGGTTGCCCGACCCGGGGATCGAACCCGGGACCCCGAGATCTTGGTTCGGTATTTAAAACACTAGACCAACCTACCTACCTACTGCTTATCCTGTAAGTAATAAAAAAGGGTCACCACTCTCAATTCTTGTGTAGATGACTGGATGGTGATTGAGTACCTTTTTTGCTTTTTATTTTAGTCATCATTAATAATTTTGCCACGACATAATAAATTTCAATTATGATTTTTGTATGTATTCTCTAGAGTAGGGAGTATTTTGATACTAAACAAATATAGTATATACTTTATTGTCTCAGGCGGGACACGAACCCGCATCTCCACGCACTTCGGGCGCGGCGCGATACCATTAAGCCACCGAGACACTGCGTCACAGCGCAAATTATTCAAGCATATTCTTATCCCTGTATGCCAGCGTTGTTTCATCAAATATTTGGAGTTTACACCCTTAACATCCGAAATGCGAGGAGATGTGGGTTCAAGTCTTGCCTTAAAAAAATTTTAAGTTTCAATACAAATAAATGTATAGTATACTTAACAGTAGTAAACATGGTATTCACTCACACATTTAGAGTAGGTAAGCACTAATATTTAATTATTGTTTTCATTGAAAAAGGTTGTTGGTGGGGAAGAAGATAGCTTGTCGGGTACACATCTGCAAGTTCCAGCCACCGAAACTGTAGATGAATTGACTGTCGACGATATTCCCTATGAATATACTCCAATTCATGAAGGTTGTTACTTTTTAAATTTATCTTTCATTATCTTTAGATACTCAATTTTATAACAAATTACTCTTTAGTTTGAAATAACTACTAGTTTTAATATAGTGAAATATTCAAAAATAAGATCCTGACAACTAAACCTAACAGAATAGTATTAACATTGAATCCCATTTTTTACAGATATATAGAATACTCCAGGAACAAGTAGTCAGCCTACAGTCACTTCACCTCGTCCACTTTCACAGCCATGAGCACCCACACAACCTGCAGCTCCAGGGGAAACCCAGTAGCAACCACCGAATAAGAAGAAACAGTCCGAAGACCCAGTTTTCAAAATATTTAAGGAGTGTTAGAAGACTGCAAGAGGGCGTGACCGAATTATGCAGTAATTAGAACGAGAGAGGATTCGACAGCGTGATGAAGAGCTTCAGTTGCAAGCTCAGTGGTTAGAATTTATGAAAGATGCTTTGAAAGTATTAGGAAAGAAGAAGTACGATTGTATGACATAGTAACTGTAATCTTAATTAATTGTTAGGTCATAAGTATGTTTTAGGGTAGGTAGGATGTTAGTAGGACCCGGATTAATATTATATAGTAATATTATATATTATGTATTTACATATTAAAATTTAAAGTTGCTGAAATTTTAATACATTATATTTATCCGGGCCATATAAATTTGTAAAGCAATATCTCACCTTTTGAACATTCAGAGAGTAGAAATGCTTCCTGCAATAAAATAAAGGTTATATCCCTCTTTTTAGGGTTAATATATGAAAATAAGACCCATCAATTCACCCTATTACTCCAGGAATGGCAAATATGGTGTAAAATCTGAAAAAGAAGGATCGTTTGTATTGTTTTCTAGTTTAAATCTTATACTTATATTACTTATTTTCCACAAAATTTATCTGCTCTCGTGTTGCTGGAAATTTTATAAAAGTATTAAATATTGCAGGGGTAACAAGAGCATCAGTAACCTGCCTCACATATTTGCTCACTGTAGTTTGCCCTAATAATTTAGCCATTCCTACTATACTTTGGTAGGAGCCTGTAGCATAAAATGATAAAGCACACAGCACATAGAAATCAAAATAATAAAGAGTTAATAGTTTCACTGTAGCTGTATATTATGCTCACATATAATTATGTAACCAATTAAGGTACGAGGGCGGGTCAATAAGTTTTGGAATAAAACACAGATTTTTTGATAAATAAATCATTTTAATTTTTAACGTAGTCTCCCTTGAGCTCTATACACTTTGTCCAACGCTTCTCCAATTTTTTTATCCCTTCCAAAAAATATGATTTGTCGAGGTCCTCAAAATAGACCTTTGTTTGCGAGATGACTTTATCATTGGAGTCAAATCTTTTTCCACCAAGCCATTTCTTCAGGTTTGGGAACAAGAAGTAGTCACTCGGAGCTAGATCTGGAGAATAGGGCGGATGAGGGAGCAATTCATAGCCCAATTCATGGATTTTTGCCATGGCAACTGCACATGTGTGCACCCTTGCATTGTCTTGGTGGAAAAGAACTTTTTTTTTGGCCAAATGAGGTCGGTTTTTTTTTCAAATCGTCATTGAAGCGGTCCAATAAGTTGGCATAATATTTCCCATTGATTGTTCTTCCCTTTTGAAGGTAGTCAATGTAGATTATCCCACGTGCATCCCAAAAAACAGTCGCCATAACTTTATTGGCTGACAAACCCACCTTGGCCTTCTTTGGCGCTGATTCACCCTTAGAAACCCACTGTTTTGACTGTTGTTTGGTCTCTGGTGTGTTGTGATGGATCCATGTTTCGTCCACGGTTACAAAACGGCGCAAAAACTCCTCCATATTGCGACTAAACAACGCCAAACCTTCCTGTGAAGTTGTTACACGATTGCGTTTGTGGTCGACTGTGAGCAAACGCGGCACCCATCTTGCGGAAAGCTTTCTCATACCCAAGTGATCTTTCAAAATTGAAACCACTGAGCCATGCGAGATCCCTACGGCTTCCACAATCTCTTGCACTTTCAATCTTCGGTCGGCCAACACCATATCGTGAATTTTTTTGATTGTTTCGGGTGTAGAGACCTCAACTGGGCGTCCAGGACGTTCGGCATCTTCAGTGCTTGTACGGCCACAATGAAATTCAGTAAACCACTTTTTTACCATTGAAATCGATGGTGCAGAGTCCCCATAGTATTTATCAAGCTTAGCCTTGGTCTCGGTAATGGTTTTTTTTAGCAAAAAATAATGCTTAATAAGCACACGAAATTAACTTTTTTCCATTTATTCCTCATATTACTGGGTAGTCTGATAAAGATAGCTGTCAGACACAAACTAACTGACGCAGCAAGTTCAAATTTTGGTAGGAGTCAACTGACAGATACCTGTTGCCAGGAGTAGTGTTGCTTTTTCGGTAAAGAGGTCAGAAATTCAAAAAGTCACGGACTTATTGACCCGCCCTCGTATAACACATAAAAACACATTTTTCTTAGAATGGTACGTAATAAGCTTACTTATTCAACTTACTTTATGTTTCAGGCTGATTCTTTTACTTGATCTCAGACTGGATTTTTCTTTTAATAAACGACATAAGTAAATTAATGCTTCCTTACTCAGACGAAATCTATTTTTAAATTCCGTGTCACTAAGGTTTTGAATATCAATATTTGCCATATTTTTTCTGAGGCTAGCATCACTTACCTTGTTTCTCTTAGTCTATAAAAAGAATTTACGCTTCTGATAAGTACGTAACTGAAGGGCTGAAATCCGTAATTACGTAACAGTAGATTATTTAAAATTAACAATATAAATGACTAAGTGAATCATTAAAACACAAATTAGCAGCTTATTGGTGGTAAGTTGGCAACATTTAACATTATTTTAAACAGTATGACATGGCAACTCAGTTAACAATGAAACTTAACAAGCGGGTATTCCCCCATAAACAATAAATTAAATCTAGTAGAAGTCTATGGTTCCGGGTATTTTTCTGCGCGGCTTATTTCAGCCTTGAATAACGTATGCAATAATCACCTTTGCTTCGGAAGTAATACAGTTTATTATTTTTAAATAATTGTCCACCTGGGAATCTCTTCTTCTTTCTATGTGTGTGTTCAACCTAGTGATTTGTTTTAGATGTAATTGTTTCCTACTTACGCGATACGCGTTAGTTAGTTTATTGTTACTCGTATCAGTCGTATCTAAGCTTCGTAAACGAACACTTTCTCTTCTGTTCCTTGCTGGAGTGTATGGAATCTTGTGACTAGTGATAGTGATCACATGGATAGAAATATGTAAGTATCTTTACTATTAATAAACATTTACTTCATTTCATAGCGAAAAAAACACGTATTAATGGTTAAAATATATAAATGACTGATGATTACTTAATTACTCTATCAGCTTTGTATGACTAACAGATAGTAATTCACTTGGCATAAGTATTTAACTACGCTCCCGTGATTTTCTTTCATGAAGTATTTTGAAATAAAATTAAGTGGCATTTTGTGTGATGTGCGAAAAATCATGCAGGTTTTACATATTATTATATACATATACAATCACACCTGCATCCTCAATTTGTCCTCCTTTTATGTTCAACAGTTCAATAAGATTTTTGAAAAAAAAAAATAGTTACTACCTGAAAAAAGGCTGAGCTAGTATTTTAATAAATTGTTGTAATTGTTTTAGGTCGTCAACGAAGAAGACAGTTTACAAGGAGTTTTTAAACAAACGAACAACATCTTTAATTTGGGAACATTTTTTAAGAGCCGATGATGGACAAAGCGTCGAGTGTAAGCATTGTAAAAAAGTTTTAAAAACGCCTGGTGGTGCGACTGGAGCGTTACATACTCACTTGCGGGCTAAACATATCACTAAGATGCAACGGGGCCCACAAGCGAGTAATGCTACATCAACGATCGATAATTCTCAAATTCAAAAAAAAAAGAGGGCGGCCCAAGACAAAGGACAAGAAGAACCATCACAAAAGAAAATTAAACTCACGGATTATTATGTGAGTGAATCTTCCATGGAGTTTAGAGTGACTAGAATGGCAGCATTGGATGGTATCCCGTTGAGCAAATTCTGTACTTCTGAAGACTTAAGGTATGTTTTCAAAAAATCTGGCTGTGATCTACCGAAATCACCAACAACTATAACTAAGATAGTTTTAGATCTATGTTATAACACAAAAAAAACGCTGATAAATCTATTAAAAGAGATGAAGTCAAAAAACGAAAGGTTCGCAATGACATTCGATGAATGGACCTCTACCAGAAATAAAAGGTATATGAATATTAATATCCACAATAAAAATTTAGAGCGAACAAAATACAAAAATTTAGGGCTGGTGAGGATACAAGGTTCAATGCTAGCAGATGTAGGAACTCTATTAATTAAACAACATTTGAGCAACTTTGATCTTAGCCTTGAAGACATAATTGCCTTCACAACAGACGGAGCCAGTGTGATGGTTAAGATAGGAAAAAATTTTGATGGTCACCATCAATTATGTTTTGCCCACGGCATACAACTTGCGGTGCTCTATAAGTCACAGAGCCAGTCAACTCCCGAACCACAAGATAATGAGCTGGATTATGATTCTGAAGATTGTGAGGAAAACTACGGAGGATTTGATTTCGAAGTACCGAGAATTCCAGAACCTGAATTTCTATACAAAGGGATTATACAAAAAGTACGAGATTTGGCTAAATCTTATAAAAAGTCTCCCTTGAAAAATGACTTGCTGCAAAAATACTCTACGGAAGAGCAAGGAAAGAGCCTAAATCTTATACTCGACTGCAAGACCCGTTGGAACAGCTTGTCGGATATGATTGGCCAGTTTTTAAAAATAAAATTTGTGTTGCGAAGGCACTATTAGATTTAAAATCAAATTTTAATTTTACCGAAAAAGAAATTCAAGATCTGCACGATATTTATCATAGTTTAGATGTTATAAAAACCACGGTGTTGGCTTTGTGTCGCCGCGATTTAAATTTATTAACGGCAGATGCTGCTCTTCAGTTTATGTTAAATAAACTTGATCGTCAGTCCAACGAGCTTAGTGAAAAGCTTGCTTCTTCTTTTAGAAACAGAATAAAAGAAAGACGAACGAGTGTATCTGGTATTTTACAGTACTTACATAACAATGAAGAGTTTTATGAAACCGAAGAAACAGAAACCTTCATTAAGCCGACTTCAGATTATATAAGGACATATATTACAGGATTATTAGAAAGGCTGAAATTTACAACTAACACAACATCTGCACAGACAAGTCAAAGTCCAGCACAACAATCAAGCATGGCACTTACAGACTCTAGTGACGAAGAGTTAACTGTGGCTAAGGAATTAGAAAAAGAGATCAGCAAAGCAAAGACACAAGTTAACACGACGAAAGCTACAGTTAACACAGATCTTGAGTCCATCGTTAGAGTGGAAATGTGCATTTATGACAGCACTGGCGGTGGTCGTGGAATTTACCTAACAGCAGCGTATAATTATTTATTATCAATTACACCAACAAGCATTGAAGCAGAGCGAGCTTTTTCTTCGGCTGTGTATTTGTGTAGTAATTTAAGAAGTTCATTAAGCGACAAAACATTAAATGCATTGTCGTTCATGCGATCTCATTTTCAAGAAGAAAAAAAAAGTAAAATTCGTTTGTTTTCTTATCATTTCGTTTCTGTTTTTTTTTTAATTGTAGTAGATTTGTCTAAAATAAAAGCTTTTTTTTAATTTTTTTTTGTCTTGCATATCTCATTGTCCTTTTCCTATCTAGGTACTACACAATAAATTTTAAAGAAATAATTCGATTTAAAAAAATCTCCGCAAATACGTAATTACGTAATTACGTAATTAGACCACTAAAATTCGTAACTAGTTACGTAATTAATATATCCATAATTTTGGAAGCCCTAGATACAATAAGTCATTTTATCCATCCAATGTTCCAAAATCCATGTTCCCTTAATCAATTTCGTCCGAATTCCATACTACCTTTCCTTTCAAAAATTCTCGAAGCTACGGCCCAGCATCAATTTTCGAAATTCATTCTTGATAATAATTCGTTATGTAAGTTCCATTCGTTATGTATGTTTTTCGCCCGGGACACAGCACTACCACTGCTCTTCTCAAAATCGTCGACGATGTAAGATCGGGCTTGGAGGATTCGCGTTTAACCGTGTTAGTTCTTGTTGATTTCTTCAACGCCTTTAATGCGGTTGATCATGATATTCTCTTGGCCGTTCTTTCAAGTCTTCGAGTGTCGTCAACGGCTGCAGACTGGTTCTCTTCTTATCTTCGTGGCCGTCAGCAGGCTGTTCGTCTTGGGCAAACCCTCTCTGACTGGAAAAGTCTGTCGTCCGGTGTACCGCAGGGAGGAATACTATCACCCCTTCTATTCTCAATTTTTATTAGCAATCTCGCTTCTCGCCTTTCCTCTTCTTACCATCTTTGTGCTGATGACCTACAGCTTTACTCACAAGGAAGTGCCTCGGAAATTGATGGTGTCATTTGTCGGCTCAATGATGATCTGCGTAGTATCAGTGATTGGTCTAGTAAGTTTGGAATCAGAGTGAACCCCAGTAAGTGTCAGGCAATCATTATTGGTAGCCCTAGACAACTGTGCAGGTTAGACGCGTCCTCAATTCCTCCAATTGTATTTGATGGTGTTTTTGTGAGCTATCCCCCCACGTTAAAAGCTTAGGACTTATCATTGACAACAACTTGAGCTGGTGCCAGCATGTCAAGGAAGTAAGCAGAAAGGTTACTGATACTTTAAGAGCACTATATCGTTTTAAACACTTTCTTCCTTCCTGTACGAAATCCTTGCTTGTGCAGTCTCTTATCTTGCCTATCATAGATTATGGTGATGTATGCTGCTCTAATATCTCTCAAGAATTTCTCAGTAAGTTGGATCGTATTCTCAATAACTGCATTCGCTTCATTTTTGGCCTTCGTAAATATGACCACATCTCCAAATTTCGCTCTCAGCTTCGTTGGCTCCCTATCAAACAACGCAGGGATATTCGTACTCTCTGCGTCTTATATTCCATTCTCTTTGACCCCAATTCTCCATCTTACCTCAAAGAAAAATTATCTTTCCTTCACACTTCTCATATTAGAAGTCTCCGTTCTGACATACTCTTTAGTTACTCACTCCACGACACACTTCTGGCTTTATGTCCAGCTCTTTCTCCGTGACAGCTGTACGACTTTGGAATGGACTGCCCTCCAAAATCAGAAAAGCCACCTCTAAATTGTCCCTCAAAATAGCTTTACGAAATCACTTCACCAACTAACTTTCTTTCTTTCCTCTCTCGATTCTCGCTGACATAATTTCTGTATATACTCATATTATGTGTATGTATTTATTGTTATTTTATGTATGTAACTAGTTCGTATGTATATAACCTCAAATATAAAATCTGTATATATGCCAGTGCTTGATTGTAAGCACTCTTATAATAATTAATATCTTACTTTATATTTGTTATTTTCACATTGTACTTCGCACCGCCTGTAACCTCTCCGCTTGGCCTTATACAGCCGTCACCAGCATATCCTCTATCACCCGCTTTGTGGGTTAATTATTTGCTAATTTTGGCTTCTATGGCTATTTTGGCTTATTTGACAATCTACTATCAGTGCACCGATAGTACTCGTATTTGCCTGCCCAGTTAATCAGTAAAACACCACTGAAGTAAGGTTCGGAGATAAAATATGTAGAAATGAATAAATTTGTAGATAAGAATAAAAAATCGGTAATCGCTTATAGCTCATAAGGGGCGCGAGTGGCGCACCATGTTTGTTTGAAGAAAATGTGGCAAATATATGTTTTGATACCATATAAAAAAATCAAGCTGAAACACGACGGAAATCGGAAGGTACATCATTTTTTATGCCATTTCCCATACAAATAAATCACGTTTGGTGCCATAGCTCTCAAGATAAGATTCCAATAAGAAAATGCTACGTATGTTTTTTAAAGCTAATAAGTAGGCGTATACGATAGAATGATTGGTTTCTCAATAACTGACACTTGTATAATTAAGTTGCCCAAGTCCCTTTGCTTGTATGGGATCGATCTACTGTGTGGCAGTTACCTCGGACAGCGGATAAGCATCGCTATCCAGAGAGGTAATGCTGCCAGCGTTTTGGGCACCATACCCGGAGGCATCGCTGGGGATGATATTTTTTATATTTTAGGATTTTAGTTTTGTTTTTTTTTTTTTTTTTCTGCTTTCTTTCATTTTATATTTTTGAAAAGTGAAATTTAAGTAATTTTTGAATTGTAAATACAGTAGGATAATTTGGGTGTTGTTAAGAAAGTTTCGTAGTTATTTTAAATTAATTATTAATATTTTGTGTATAATTTAGGCACTAAGAATCATCTTGTCACGTTGTGATTTCTGAGCTGCGCACTAATCTCTAAATAATCATTTAATACATACATTCATTGTTCCATTATTAAATCACATTTTATTTCACTTCAATAATAATCGAGTTTTGTTGTTTTGGTTATTGATCTGTCAATGACAAAGAGCTGTCAGATGCGCATGCGACTAACGTTTTACGCTGACTTTCCGCTAATCAAATGAACGACGCAAGAAGCTTGTCACGATGAGATTTGGATTGGTACCACGCCACGTGGATGCATAAGGTTACCCTACCCTATCTTTTCATGAAGTAAGTAGAAACATCTTCGTAATCCAGTTAGCAGTCTACAATTCCGGTTGCCGTTTATTAGTCTACCGTACACAATTAAATTTAGATTATTCCGTTTAGAAAAATTTACATGATAAGTTTGGTGGTACAACTCGCTCAGAAGTAGGGGTAATTCAGAGCATTACAAAGGACTCACGCCTGAGATTTCTGTGTAACTTTTTAAGAGGTGGTGAGCTTAGCCGGAGCAAATAAATATTCTGTTGATCCATGCTCGTCTCTTCATTTACCACCTTATTCTGTTCATCTTCATCACCCAAAACACCCCATCCAACCCCTAAACGTTGCAATCTCAATTCGATTTACTTTAAGCTAAATTTTAATAAATTGACGAATATAATTAATCTATTTTATTTTCCTTTTAGAATTACAAACCATCATTAACAGAGACCAAAAAATTATATAAACAATCTGGTACGAAGCGTAATGCCGTTTCGTAATTAATGGGCATAGGTGAACTTCTATGGTAAATTAAAGTTTTGTTGATAATATCTTATGTTCCATACACAGAAATAATTTTAATCTCTCAAAAGAGACGGCCGAAAATCGCCCTTAAGAGACTTGAATTAATATAATTTTTTTTTGTAAGTTCAAACTTTTATATTAATTTCTTAAAGTAAAAATGGCACTGCCAGCCTAATGAATACACTAGCTAAATATAAAACGGCACTGGCCATGTACATATTTGGCTAAATAGAGAACAGGAGATTCTGATGCACGACTCGCAACAATTTTTAGTGTTACAAAAAGCACTTTCCAGAGATATATTACTGAGGGATTTAGTGAGGGATTGTTGCAAGTCGGGATAATGTTCCCAATCATTGGGTTTAAATTACATGTCAGCTCAGCAAGCTTATCATCTATCAAGCTAATAATCATAAAATAACAATACCCAGGGAATTATTTGGGAGACATTTAACAATTACAGGTGAAGAACCAATCACTATAATGTGATACAACATAGACATAAAAATAGTAATTATATGTTCCAAATAGACACCTACGGTGTACAAAATACAGAAACCTTGTAAACATTTCTGTTTGTGTGTTCTTATGATTCTATTTTAGACGTTTTAGGGCCATACTCGGCCAAAGAATCGGATGCTACGATAATGAGAAATGCTTTGCTGGATGGTACAGGGACAATGCGATCATATTTTGGACTGAGGATGTTTTTATTGTAGATAGAGGATTTCTTGATGCTGTGGAAGAAATTCAAACATAAGGGTATAATGTTAATATGCCTGAATCAATCAATGAAGGCAACTTCCAACTAACTACTTTGCAGGCTAACAAATCTAGACTTATTACGTTAGTACGATGGGTGGTGGAAGTAAGCGAGATTTCCGATTATTAAGGCATGATTTTTTTAAAGTTGCAGCACCCCATATATTTGTCGATTTTTCCATAGCTGGTACATTAATCAATCATTGTCATACACTCCTAGAGGATAGGCTGAACGCTGCTCAAATTGTAGAAAGAACACTAAGCCGATTCAACGAGGCCAATCATTTGGGTAATTACGTATTAGAAAATAACTTGAATCGACAACGAGTCAATTCCCGAAGCATAAGTGCCCATTTACTACACTTAAACACTTTTACCTCGTTTGAAAATAAGTCAGTTGGAGATGATAGCTCTAGGAACATACCAAATAAAACAGGCGCGATCCTATTATAGCGAGCATGTAAGAGAAGGTGCTATGTATAGCACAGAAATTAAATCAGAATGAGAAGTACTTGAGAGCAATGACGTATCTGGTCCTTTACTTCGTGGTCGTATTCTCGCCATTCCAATAAAGTATATTATACATATGTGGTATACAATTCAATAAGCACGGAACATACAGAAGACAGCATCAAAGGATATTATTGTAACTGTAAATCAGGTAGTAGGACTGTTGGATGCTGTTCACACGTTATGGTCGTCATATGGTTTTTATCTTGAGGGAGATACAATCCAGACGCATTGAATCCTCCAGAGCCATTTTTGGCGATTTATTAATTCACGATAATTAATGAAACAAATGTTTTTCGGAAAACGGCATTTTATTTAATATCTCTAATCCATTGTTTATTAATTTAAAATTATTCTTGATCGATCGTTATCTATACTATACTAATATATAAAGCTGAAGAGTTTGTTTGTTTGTTTGAACGCGCTAATCTCAGGAAGTACTGGTCCAAATTGAAAAAATCTTTTTGTGTTGGATAGTCCATTTATTGAGGAAGGCTTTAGGCTATATAACATCACGCTGCGACCAATAGGAGCGAAGCATCAGTGAAAAATGTTGCAAAAATAATCACTATTTCGTTGTGACGCATGAATTTTTACTTTTGGGGCAAACAATGAATTGCGGCTCGACCGTCTCCTTAAGATATTTTACCTACCTGACCTCTACCTATTTATCATTCATGAAACAATGATTATGTTGTATACTTGTAGGGAGATGAAGCAAAGGCGAGAGTACAAGTAGTAATGAATATTTATGGTCAAACCTTACCTATGTACTTAAATAGTTATCACCGGATTAGTGGGTCGCCGCAATTAGCTAAGACCGTGCTTACATAGTCAGGTCATAAGTTCTGTCACACAATAAAAACTTTTGAATTTAGAATGCTGGCCACAAAAAAGTTTCGAATTTAGAATTTTTCATGAAAATGAAAATGTGTACTTTTTTGAAATTTCCTCATTTTTAAATATGGAGTGGACACTTAAAGAAGACCGTGTCGTGGTTATTGCGTTGCATCGTTGCGGTTACTAGCCAATTCGATTTTCGACTTTGTGAAAAATGTAAATATAAAAAATGTGCTTTCAAAGTGAGCGCATCGGAAAACGTAAACAGTGGTATCAATGCCTAATCAAAACAAGTGACGTCATTTGTTGTTATTGTTCGACTATTTTGTGTTGTGAGTTGTTTTTCTGCAATGGATATTCAAGAAGAGGGTATGTACTCGTTATTTTGATATTTTTATTTTATATAAATATTCAATATTTTTTGTAAGCACTTGCTACGAAGCGGTATTTTAGCTAGTCTTTTTTTACATATGCAAAGTTTGGCTAAACTTTTAAATATGTTCCTACTCGAAGCCACGTTTGAGGTATACCTTAATAAAATCGTTAGACTTTCTACTTTTTTGACTAATAAAATTGTCTGCCTTTGTCTGCCTATGCGCCTTCTAGGAGGCTACTACGGTTGACAGAAATTTTCGTAGCATTTGCTACGAAATTAGTTTTGTGTTTCTGATTGCATATTAACTTTATTATTTCATTTCAGGTAATTTATTTGTATGCTCGTTTTCGAGGATGCATATTTTTGATATTTGGCTATCGGCTAATTCGAGTTATGACAACGAAAAGTGTCGTCATGTTATAGAAACTTTGTTGTCAACTCTGAACGACGCTGAAAATATTAACCAATGTAATTTAGTAAATATTGTTAATAGTATATGTAAATCTATTGTTAGGCTTTGGAAAAAATGTAATAGGACCAAAACTAGGCTTATAAGTACTTATTCCGACTGGCTTAATGTCATAGAAAGAGTTGAATTGTCAAGAAACCAAGAGCAATGCATTCCGTAGGAAAACCAATCTTCTGATCATTCGCGTGGCCGCCCACGAAAATCATTTTCAAAATGTAGTAAAAGGAGTCAACGTAGAAGATTGGCTGAGTTATCTAAATCCGATGATTCTACAGTGAATGCATTGCTTGACGTTTCTAACTCTTCTGATGTATCTCAAGTAAGCACTGCTGATGTATTGTCACTTATAATGGATGCTAAGCTGCCAAAACATCAGTATTTATTAGTTAAAGACTTTGTAAATACTAAAATTTCATGTAATGTTATACCATGTTATCAGCAGATTACTGAAGCGAAGAAAAGATGTAACCATCCCAACATAACTGTTACCGCGTCTTCAGCAGAAGTTGAATTGCAAAGCCTTGTTGATCACACTAACTCTCGTATCCTTGAATCTCAAGAGGTCTTAGATCAGATTACTCACAAATGTGTATCTGATATCAGTTTACTTGGGAAATGGGGATTCGATGGCAGTACTGGACATAGTGAATATAAACAAAGTTTTGAAGATTCATCTTTGGAAGACAGTTAGTATGTTTGTAACATCTTTTGTACCGCTTCAAATAGTTGTGAAATTGACAGATTATAATTGTAAAATTTTGTGTAAAAATCCTCGTCCCTCTTCCACGAGATACTGCCGTCCTATTCGATTTCAATTTGTGAAAGAAAATGTTGCAGTATCTTTGGAAGAGGAGGCGTATTTTAAACCTAGAATTCAAAACTTGCAACCAACGATTTTCAGAAAAGACACTCGCGAATTTGTAATTACTCGTAACTTGCAGCTTTCCATGGTAGATGGTAAAATTTGTAGTGCTCTAAGTGAAACATCTAGTAGTAGATGTTATATTTGTAATGCTACCTCAAAAGAGATGAATAAAATAGACGAATGTTTACAGAAACCAGTAACCGAAAGTAGATACGAATTCGGATAATCACCTTTACATGCTTGGATTCGATTTTTCGAATATTTTATTCATCTTTCATTCAGATTAGACATTAAGAAATGGCAAATTAGGTTAGATAGTGATAAACAATTGTTAATTAATAAAAAACAACATGTGCGATCCCAGTTTAGGGAACGATTAGGTTTAATTGTAGATAAACCGCGAAGTGGCGGAAGCGGGACATCGAACGACGGAAACACGGCCAGGAACTTTTTTATGAATTCAAGTATATCAGCTGAAATAACGGGTTTAAAAAAAGATCTCATAGATCGTTGTTGTGTTATTCTACAAACTTTGTCTTCGGGATATAAAATCAATGAAAGCATGTTTAAGAAATATGCTTTGCAAACAGCGTACAACCTGGTCGAGGAATATCCGTGGTACAATCTCCCTGCTTCCGTCCACAAAGTGCTTGTACAAGGATCAGATATTATAAGTTCTGCTTTATTATCTATCGGGGAACTTTCCAAAGAAGCTGCTGAAGCCACAAATAAATACATCAAAATGTACAGACGAAGTCATACTCGCAAAATGTCACGGGAAATTACCAATCAAGACTTATTACAGCGATTGTTATTACATTCAGATCCTTTTATTACCAGTCTTCGGAAGCATCCCCCAAGAAAAAAATCCATGATATCAAAAAGTGTCTTAGAATTATTACAGGTATAATAATAGTATTTTCACAATTTTTTTTTATATTAAGTCGCTGTTTTAATTAATTTATTCATTATTTCAGTATAAAATGTACTAAATAATAACAGATTTGAATTTAAATTAAAGTTAATCTAGTGTCACGTTGTGATTTCTGAGCTGCGCACTAATCTCTAAATACTCACGTTTAGTTAATACATTCATTGTTTCATTATTAAAACACATTTAATTTCACTTCAATAATAATCGAGTTTTGTTGTTTTGGTTATTGATCTGTCAATGACAAGGAGCTGTTAGATGCGCATGCGACTGTTCGTATGCTCCGAATGACTAAAATAACGTTACGTTCGTTCGTCTACGTTTAGCAAACGCACGGAAAACTTACTCATTTCACAAATGTCGTGAATGATTTATTTTAATAAATATAACAATATTTTGTTTTCTATATTTTAAGATTGTGTGTTAACATTAAATTAGTTTATGAAACTTCACGCAGCCGATGTAATTTTCATGAGCCTGGCAGAATGACGTTTTTGACCTTAGACAGATGTTTGAAAAAGTTAATAAAAATAGTAGTGTTGCAGGTTTACAAACATTGGGAATTTATTTGGGAAAAATACTTGTCTTAAGGACTGGTTGGTAAAGAAAACAAATTAATTTAACGACCAGTCTGTAGTTTATAATTATAGTTCGAATATTAAAATAATCTAAATTAATAACCTAAAAAGTTTGAATGTTTTCTTGTTAGTTTAATATGTGTGTTACAAAGAAATATTTCCGTGTGATATTTCGATGGTTTTGGGGAGATTTGAGTTGGTGTGTAGAGCACTCAGAAATTCCTTCTTGACAATGATTTCCAAATTCGATTTGATATCGAGATCCATGATATCAAAAAGTGTCTTAGAATTATTACAGGTATAATAATAGTATTTTCACAATTTTTTTTTATATTAAGTCGCTGTTTTAATTAATTTATCAATTATTTCAGTATAAAATGTACTAAATAATAACAGATTTGAATTTAAATTAAAGTTAATCTAGTGTCACGTTGTGATTTCTGAGCTGCGCACTAATCTCTAAATACTCACGTTTAGTTAATACATTCATTGTTTCATTATTAAAACACATTTAATTTCACTTCAATAATAATCGAGTTTTGTTGTTTTGGTTATTGATCTGTCAATGACAAGGAGCTGTTAGATGCGCATGCGACTGTTCGTATGCTCCGAATGACTAAAATAACGTTACGTTCGTTCGTCTACGTTTAGCAAACGCACGGAAAACTTACTCATTTCACAAATGTCGTGAATGATTTATTTTAATAAATATAACAATATTTTGTTTTCTATATTTTAAGATTGTGTGTTAACATTAAATTAGTTTATGAAACTTCACGCAGCCGATGTAATTTTCATGAGCCTGGCAGAATGACGTTTTTGACCGTAGACAGATGTTTGAAAAAGTTAATAAAAATAGTAGTGTTGCAGGTTTACAAACATTGGGAATTTATTTGGGAAAAATACTTGTCTTAAGGACTGGTTGGTAAAGAAAACAAATTAATTTAACGACCAGTCTGTAGTTTATAATTATAGTTCGAATATTAAAATAATCTAAATTAATAACCTAAAAAGTTTGAATGTTTTCTTGTTAGTTTAATATGTGTGTTACAAAGAAATATTTCCGTGTGATATTTCGATGGTTTTGGGGAGATTTGAGTTGGTGTGTAGAGCACTCAGAAATTCCTTCTTGACAATGATTTCCAAATTCGATTTGATATCGAGATCCATGATATCAAAAAGTGTCTTAGAATTATTACAGGTATAATAATAGTATTTTGACAATTTTTTTTTATATTAAGTCGCTGTTTTAATTAATTTATCAATTATTTCAGTATAAAATGTACTAAATAATAACAGATTTGAATTTAAATTAAAGTTAATCTAGTGTCACGTTGTGATTTCTGAGCTGCGCACTAATCTCTAAATACTCACGTTTAGTTAATACATTCATTGTTTCATTATTAAAACACATTTAATTTCACTTCAATAATAATCGAGTTTTGTTGTTTTGGTTATTGATCTGTCAATGACAAGGAGCTGTTAGATGCGCATGCGACTGTTCGTATGCTCCGAATGACTAAAATAACGTTACGTTCGTTCGTCTACGTTTAGCAAACGCACGGAAAACTTACTCATTTCACAAATGTCGTGAATGATTTATTTTAATAAATATAACAATATTTTGTTTTCTATATTTTAAGATTGTGTGTTAACATTAAATTAGTTTATGAAACTTCACGCAGCCGATGTAATTTTCATGAGCCTGGCAGAATGACGTTTTTGACCTTAGACAGATGTTTAAAAAAGTTAATAAAAATAGTAGTGTTGCAGGTTTACAAACATTGGGAATTTATTTGGGAAAAATACTTGTCTTAAGGACTGGTTGGTAAAGAAAACAAATTAATTTAACGACCAGTCTGTAGTTTATAATTATAGTTCGAATATTAAAATAATCTAAATTAATAACCTAAAAAGTTTGAATGTTTTCTTGTTAGTTTAATATGTGTGTTACAAAGAAATATTTCCTTGTGATATTTCGATGGTTTTGGGGAGATTTGAGTTGGTGTGTAGAGCACTCAGAAATTCCTTCTTGACAATGATTTCCAAATTCGATTTGATTTCCTTCGACTTTGCAAGGATGTCGAGGAGGAAGACACTTTCGTTCTTGCTGTTGAAGAGGTCGGCCAGGAAGCCGAAGGAGAAGACGGTGGCCGTTACCTCGCCTTTTTGATACCGGCTTATAGTCGCCGTGTAAAATATTTTTGAATTTTGTTCCGGTTAAGTGCCATCTTTTGATAGCCACTTGGTTTGGCTACCAGGCTTAGCACATTACCTTCCGTTTTACGCTGACTTTCCGCTGATCTAATGAACGATGCAAGAAGCTTGTCTCAATGAGATTCGGGTTGGTACCACGCCACGTGGATGCATAAGGTTACCCTACCCTATCTTTGTTGAAGTAAGTGGAAACATCTTCTTAATCCAGTTAGCAGTCTACATTCCGGTAGCCGTTTATTAGTATTCCGTTCATAATTAAATTCAGATTATTCCGTTTAGTATAATTTACATGATAAGTTTGGTGGTACAACTCGCTCAGAAGTAATTCAGAGCCTTACAAAGGACTCACGCCTGAGATTTCTGTGTAGCTTTTTAAGAGGTGGTAAGCTTGGCCGGAGCTAGTAAATATATTCTGTTAATTCATGCTCGTTTCTTCATTTACCACCTCATCCTGTTCATCCACATCACCCCCAACACCCTCTCCAACCCCTAAACGTTGCAGTGGCGCCCAACGTGGGGCACAACTATCGGTTGTTAGGAGAGATCCGTGCACGCACTCAAGGGAGTGATGAGCCCGTGCATATTTATTTTTCTATTATGTGTTGCATGTTCGCTAGGTTAAAGACCCCCTTATCGGAAGAGGAACAACTCGAGATCTTGTTGCACAACAATCGGCCAACTTTTTCACAGCAGCTGGCATTAGTTCCGGTCTCTTCGGTGGCTGAACTTAAAACTAAATGCAGTTGGAGGCGGCAAGCCAGAGAGCAGCATTATTCACAGAACCGTCGAAGACAGCGTCCAGCGTGCTAGGTTCCGAGTTTGCTTATAACGGAAGGGTTAAGCAGGTGTCTGCGGTTGCACACAATTTTGATCAATCCAGAAAGGGTTCCGGTCCCAAAAATTTTTCGGGTAATTTTCAGAAAAATAAATATTCGGGTAGAAATACGGTTCAGTCCTCTAAAAATAGTAAAGGTTCTGATGTGTGTTACAAATGCGGTAAAGTTAACCACGATTTCGCCACATGCAAGGAAACACCTGACGTAATCCGTTGCTTTACTTGTGGCCAAGTAGGATATTTATCCCGAACTTGTCCCAGATGTTAATTAAATAAGTCAAAAAACTAAATTCAGACTGTAGTAATTTATTAAATAAAAATAATTGTAATTCAGTTTCTAAACAAAAATTTTATGGTTTCGGTTCAATTGCTACAGTCTTATTTTCTACTCAAATTGATGATATTCGGCCTTATTTAAAAGTTCAAGTAAATAATATAGAAGTAATCGGATTACTGGATTCTGGTGCTTGTGTTTCCATTCTAGGCAACAATTCGCACAAACATTTTGAAAGTTTAGGTTACACGCTCCAAGAAGATAAAAATAATTCTTGCAGCGTGGCTAATGGCATTCATTTGGAATCCATTGGTTACATGTTTATTCCGGTAACATTTAAAGATAAGACTCATGTTGTCAAATTTTTCGTTATTCCGAGCATCGTTACAGATGTTATTTTTGGTTGTGACTTCATGAGGATTTTCGAGTTGGCTTTGGAGATTTTTGATAGCATCGACTATCGCAAACCTCCAGAACAATTTTATTCCGTTCATTCAGTTGATAATAAACAATTAGGTTCTACTACATCTTTTGATAATTTAACTTCCGATCAGCGAGAATTAGCAAATACTATTGTCGACAAATTTCATGAGATTTCGTTTGAAAGAGTAGGTTTAGGAAGGACCACTCTTATCAGTCACGCCATTGATACTGGTGATTCACCCCCTATCAAAGCTAGGCAGTATCCCCTATCTCCCGAGAAGAAACAAGCCTTGAACACAGAGTTAGACAAGATGCTTAAGCTTGACGTGGTCAAGCCAAGTGAGAGCCCTTGGAATAATACTGTCTTGCTCGTGGAGAAACCAAACGGAGATTGGAGATTTTGTCTGGATTGTAGGAAACTGAACTCGGTTACAGTGGGTGACTCTTATTCGATTCCTTATATTCCGCAAATTTTAGATAGCCTTGAGGAGGCAAAGTATTTGACATCGATTGATTTGTCGTCTTCGTTTTGGCAAATTCCGCTTAATTCTGAGGATAGTTCGCAAGATAAGACCACTTTCACCGTTCCGGGACGTGGTTCTTACAAATTTAAGGTAATGCCATTTGGACTTTGCGGAGCACCCGCAAGGCAACAGCGTCTTATGGACATGCTCTTCCACCAAAATTTCAGTAGCGATGTGGAGGGGGGGACTAGTTTTTTGTTATATTGACGATATTGTCGTGGTTTCAAATGACTTCAGTAGCCATCTATTGCTTTTAAACAGAGTGCTTGATAAGCTACGCTCAGCAAACTTAACAGTCAATATAATAAATAATAATAATAAATAAAAATGTAAGTTTTTCCGAAGTTCCCTCAAATATTTAGGTTATGTGGTGGACGAGTATGGCCTGAGATCTGATCCAGAAAAGGTGCAAGCAATTCTGAATTTCCGTACACCTACATCAGCACGTGATGTTAAGGTATTTTTAGGTACTTGTTCCTGGTATAGGCGTTTTATTAGAAGCTTTTCAACTATTGCGGCACCGCTCAATAAGTTGACCAGTAAAGGTAAAGACAATAACAAATTCGAATGGTCTGTTGAAGCGGAGGACGCTTTTAATAATTTGAAAAACGCTTAGTTTCCGCTCCAATTTTAGCCTTACCTGATTTTTCAAAACCATTTACAGTTCACTGTGATGCCTCAGCTTACGGTTTAGGTGGAACGCTCACTCAGGAGATCGACGGAAGCGATCATCCTATAGCGTACGTTAGCCGTACTTTAAGCAAGAATGAACGCAATTACAGTGTGACTGAGCGAGAAGCTCTTGCGGTAATTTTTTCGGTCGACAAGTTTCAGGCTTATTTAGGTTCTAGACATTTCACAGTCGTCACAGACCATGCATCTTTAAAGTGGTTCTTGAACCTTGAAAATCCTACCGGTAGACTGGCAAGATGGGGTTGCATTCTCTCCCAATATAACTTTACAGTTGAACATAGAAAGGGCACAGACAATGTGGTACCGGATTCCTTGTCCAGGCTACTGAAGGTAGAGGTTATTAACATCGCAAGCAATGGTGAAAAAGATGAATGGTATGATACGATTTTCAGTAAAATTCAGAAATTTCCAAAGAATTATCCAAATTTTTGTTTAAAAGATAATAAATTATTCCGGTTCAGCAAAAGTAAATACAGTTTCATTAGTGAATTTGAGTGGAAGGAAGTGGTTCACAAAAGTAAGAGGCTAAATCTGATTAGGGAATACCATGCTGAACCCACAGCTGGACATTTCGGTAAGTTCAAAACGCACAGACGTATGTGTCTGAGATACTTTTGGCCTGGAATGTTTTCGGACATCCAAAAGTTCATCAAGGACTGCGACATTTGCGCAGCATACAAACATTCCACCAAAGGTACTCCTGGACTCATGGGACGTCCGAAGCAGTACAATAGGCCTTTTCAGGCGCTTTCAGCAGATTTAGTTGGACCACTACCGCGTTCACGTTCTGGTTATACTTTTCTTTTGGTTGTTACTTGTTGTTTTTCGAAGTACACACTTTTGTTTCCTCTTCGTCGTGCTACAAGTGCGGCAGTGGCTAAAAATTTCGAGAATGTTATTCTTGTTCATGGTGTTCCGGAAACAGTGATTGTAGATAATGGAGTACAATTCACTGGATCTGAATTCCGTCAACTACTTAAGAAGTACAACACTCCGAAGCAGCATTACGGTCCGAGGTATACACCGCAGGTGAACTTGGTAGAACGCTACAACAAAACCGTGATGACGGCAGTCGCGTCTTATGTACAGGACAATCACAGAGCGTGGGATGAACACCTGCCTAAGATTCAGTTTGCGGTTAACAGTGCAGTTAATGAATCCACAGGTTTCTCTCCGTTCTTCCTGGTGCATGCTAGAGAGCCCGTCATAAATGGTGACTTCTACCAAGATCCACGAGACTACGAAGCAGGTGTACCACGTGAAGATTATGCGGGGGAATTCGGCTGTTTAAGAGAAATCTTCGATCAGGTTCGTGAACAGTTGCAAAAGGCCCATGCGAAGAATGCCACGCACTATAACCTACGACGTAGAGATGCGAAGTTTTCCGTAGGAGATGTAGTTTGGAAAGCTACCTACACACAGAGTGACGCTGAGAAGTTTAAAATGGCGAAGCTAGCTCCAAAATATGTAAAGTGTAGAGTAACTAAAGTTCTGTCTCCCTTAGTTTACGAGTTAGAAAGACTCGATGGCCATCCTTTGGGTAAATGGCATATTAAAGACTTAAAGGCGTAACTGAGTGTTATTGCACGATACTAAGAGAGTAATCATATGTACTGGTTTATTTCTAGATTATTTCCGTTGCTGCATGGGTGCAGTTTTTCCGACTCTTTGATCCCTTGTTATGGATCAAGAGTTTTTCCGTTAATTTAGAATGAACTAGAGTTACGTAAGATTAACTTCTCAAGGACGTGTCAGTTTTTAGCATTATGCCAAGAGAGTAATATTTTTTTGGTTTTCCGTTAATTTTCCGAGTGATGTTTTGGTTAGCTTCTCGTAGGCCTAGATGCGTGATATACGATGCCAAGAGAGTTACCAACAGCATTTATGTTTTAGTTTCGGTGTTTCAATAGGTTGTCTTCTCGAAGGCTTTTGACGCATTTTTCAAAATGTCAAGAGTAGTTCACCTGACTAGGTATTTAGTTTTATTCCGGTATTTTCTGTGGGGGTGTATTGTCACGTTGTGATTTCTGAGCTGCGCACTAATCTTTAAATACTCACGTTTAGTTAATACATTCATTGTTTCATTATTAAAACACATTTAATTTCACTTCAATAATCGAGTTTTGTTTATTGATCTGTCAATGACAAGGAGCTGTCAGATGCGCATGCGACTGTCCGTATGCTCCGAATGACTAAAATAACGTTACGTTCGTTCGTCTACGTTTAGCAAACGCACGGAATACTTACTCATTTAACAAATGTCGTGAATGATTTATTTTAATAAATATAACAATATTTTGTTTTCTATATTTTAAGATTGTGTGTTAACATTAAATTAGTTTATGAAACTTCACGCAGCCGATGTAATTTTCATGAGCCTGGCAGAATGACGTTTTTGACCTTAGACAGATGTTTAAAAAAGTTAATAAAAATAGTAGTGTTGCAGGTTTACAAACATTGGGAATTTATTTGGGAAAAATACTTGTCTTAAGGACTGGTTGGTAAAGAAAACAAATTAATTCAACGACCAGTCTGTAGTTTATAATTATAGTTCGAATATTAAAATAATGTAAATTAATAACCTAAAAAGTTTGAATGTTTTCTTGTTAGTTTAATATGTGTGTTACAAAGAAATATTTCCTTGTGATATTTCGATGGTTTTGGGGAGATTTGAGTTGGTGTGTAGAGCAATCAGAAATTCCTTCTTGACAATGATTTGCAAATTCGATTTGATTTCCTTCGATTTTGCAAGGATGTCGAGGAGGAAGACACTTTCGTTCTTGCTGTTGAAGAGGTCGGCCAGGAAGCCGAAGGAGAAGACGGTGGCCGTTACCTCGCCTTTTTGATACCGGCTTATAGTCGCCGTGTAAAATGTTTTTGAATTTTGTTCCGGTTAAGTGCCATCTTTTGATGGCCGCTTGGTTTGGCTACCAGGCTTAGCACATTACCTTCCGTTTTACGCTGACTTTCCGCTGATCTAATGAACGACGCAAGAAGCTTGTCTCAATGAGATTCGGGTTGGTACCACGCCACGTGGATGCATAAGGTTACCCTACCCTATCTTTGTTGAAGTAAGTGGAAACATCTTCTTAATCCAGTTAGCAGTCTACATTCCGGTTGCCGTTTATTAGTATTCCGTTCATAATTAAATTCAGATTATTCCGTTTAGTATAATTTACATGATAAGTTTGGTGGTACAACTCGCTCAGAAGTAGGGGTAATTCAGAGCCTTACAAAGGACTCACGCCTGAGATTTCTGTGTAGCTTTTTAAGAGGTGGTAAGCTTGGCCGGAGCTAGTAAATATATTCTGTTAATTCATGCTCGTTTCTTCATTTACCACGTCATCCTGTTCATCCACATCACCCCCAACACCCTCTCCAACCCCTAAACGTTGCACTAGATATAAGTATGTAACGACTTTTTTATTGCATTTGGGTAAATGCAATAAAAAAGTCAGTTACTTTTTTTAATAAATATTTTGTTCGTCAATATTTTTTTTTCAATAAATGCTTTTTTTATTTTATTCATATCATTATCATATCATTGAAGTCGTATAATATCTATACTAATATATAAAGCTGAAGAGTTTGTTTGTTTGAACGCGCTAATCTCATGAAGTACTGGTCCGATTGGAAAAATTCTTTTTGTGTTGGATAGTCCATTTATCAAGGAAGGCTTTAGGCTAAAGAACATCACGCTGCGACCAATAGGAGCGAAGCATGAGTGAAAAATGTTGCAAAAATAGTCACGATCATAATAACAGAAATTGACGCGAACGAAGTCGCGGGAAACAGCTAGTTACTAAATATGCAAATAACAAATTTAACACGATAAACATGTTGTAATAAGACTTTATCTATTTATGACCGCCCTTGTATGGAGCGTGTCCCACCGTGCAGTGGCGGTATAACTTTTTCTCTGTATGAATTTACTTACAAATCTCATTTTAAAACTTATCACTGAACCGGGATTTACAATGCAATGTTATAATTTATAGTGTAACGCGACGCCGCATCGTGCGCGCTCGGGAGCCCGATGAATCGTCAAGAAGCGCGCCCCTGCCCCGCTGCCGCAAGCCCCGCCAGGCCACGGCGGCCTTATAAGGCATTCGCGAGCCTCTGGTCGCCAGTCTGCGCTCGGAGCTCCCTGAGTCCACTCCTCTGCATCGACTTAGGTCGGTCGTTGAGTTCGCTCAGGTCGCTTCGAACATAGGCTATCAGCGTAACATATAGCGCGTTAGCGTCGTTAGCGAACTGCGCGTCGGCTTGTATTATACGATACGTAGTAGGGACTTCTCTTCGCTAACCCTCCCGTATCTCATTATTCTATTATTTTGTTATATAAGGCCCATAACCACGTTCCTATAGTTTGTTAATTTTGATTTAAGTATATTATAAATAAATTAGTTGTTTACTTTGATTTGAGTTCATATTTATCTCTGCATAAATAAAACCCCGCCACAATTCTGGCAGCCCAACGCGAGGCTTATTGTATTTAATTTTGTGTATTTATATAATTATTAGTTTTTTTTGTTTCCCATTCGTTAGTGATAGATCCCTAGTTAATAGTTATTATTTGTTTATTTATGCCCAATAGCATCAATACATTGGTCTATTAGTTTATCTTGCCGCCAAGATTGATTTGTATAATATCTTGCCAAGACGCAGTAGGCGTAATAAAGAGAATATGTCAAACGTAAGCTTTACAGATGAACAGTTTCGGGACCTCCTAGGAGTTTTAGTGAGTAGGCAATCCACTCCACCCCCTTCTCCGAAATCTGGTAGTTTCGCGTCGTGTACGGCCCGTTATGATGGGACTCGCGACCACTCCTTAGTAGAAGCTTTCATATCGGCCATGACGACGTACAAAAATATAAAAAATATCACAGACAGTAACGCCATAGAAGGGCTCACACTTCTGTTGACTGGCGAAGCTGCGATATGGTGGCTTGGTGTTAAGACAGACACGAAAGAATGGTTGGATGTCATTTCACTCATCCGCACCACATTCGCGCCTAAAAGGCCTGCATATAAAATTTATGAAGAAATCGTGACTATTAAACAGTCAGAAGCAAAGGGCACAGAACTTTTCGTTGCAAAGAAACGCGCGCTTATGGCTGAATTGCCTAAACCTAGTCCCCTTACCAGCCAATGCTTAGACTTATTGTATACTTCATTACACGTGGATATAAGGGACAGAATACCCCGAGATACAATTTCAAATTTTGATGAATTCCTGCGTAAGGCCCGTCAAATTGAGGAAGTGATTGCTGAACGCACACTCACAAATAACGAATCCAGTTCACACATAGGGAAGAGAGAGCGATGTTTATATTGTCGCGCATTTGGACACACAGAGGACAAATGCCGGAAAAAGGAAGCCAATACTCAGAAACCGGAGACATCGACGCATAACACTAGCCAATACAAACCAGTGCCGATTTCAAAGATCACATGTTACGGTTGCGGAGAGCCTGGTGTGGTAAGAAGCAAATGTACAAAATGTAACGCAGGCATGAAGATAGGTTCTGTGGAAGTGGGCTTCTATGCACTTGATCCCAGCCTGTCTGTCGTATCTCGACTACGACCAACGGTCGATATCCAAATTAGTGGTGTCAAAGGACGAGCACACCTTGACACCGGAGCTAAGTTAAGCGTAGCATCTTACGCTCTTTATAATATACTGGAACAAAAGGGAACAAAGTTCAATACTGAGACGGCAACCATTACATTGGCCGATGGACTGCGACGTAGACAACTCATAAAAAGATGTACAATGCCAGTCACCATCAGCGGAAGGACAGTCATGACCAATTTCATAGTCTTGCCCGAGTCTCACGATAATAGAACTCTTCTGGGAGTAGACTTCATCCAGGATGCCAACATCATCCTTAACTACTATATAACAACTACTATACCACTTCCTAGATAAGCCTGGGACCAAGTTTGAACTTATCAACGAAGTCGAAGAGGTCACTTCTGTGGCCTCACTTCAAACAAATACTAGAAGGAGTTCTACGATGGAGAGTACGATCTCGAAGTTAGTTAAGATGACAGCATTGGAGCCGATGGTAAGTCCAATGCACTTGACTCCTTCTCCAGACCAAACTATCACAGAGGAAGACTCAGAAAGAGCCTATGGACCTCCTGCACTGATAGGATTCGTGACGCCTCCAGCTTCACCAACACGTGAAAGTCCGAAACTGAATGGTTACTCACCCAGATTCGTGGGTTCCCTTTTCCGAGATGCCCAGATGGCGGTTAATATGACTGACGTGGAGCTCTCGCCACACAGCAACAATATGTTTGGCCTGAGTTCGGATATCGCCACAATGAGCTGTTCCGGTCTAGGGGGAGGAGTCTGATGAGCATCGGCGACGTCTCATGCATATCAAACCTAGAGACCTCATGCTAGTGGCAACCTACTAATACCAACTAATGTTCTGAGCAGTTCAGCCAGATATCAAACAGCCAAACTGCATCCCCGTCGTCATGGTCCTTGTGTCATTCTTCGCAAACATGGGCTCTGCTCCTATGAAATAGCAAGTACATCTGACCCAAATACTCCCTTAAGTATGTACCATTCCTCAGCGCTTACCCCTTACCGAGAACTAGGCCCTTCTTTGCCTAACCCTGAACCACCACTGCGCAGACGAGGACGACCAAAGAAGCAGATGACCACAATCAACTGGACTTCTCGCCGGGGCGTCTTCGAGTCCAGAGGGGGAGCCTGTAACGCGACGCCGCATCGTGCGCGCTCGGGAGCCCGATGAATCGTCAAGAAGCGCGCCCCTGCCCCGCTGCCGCAAGCCCCGCCAGGCCACGGCAGCCTTATAAGGCATTCGCGAGCCTCTGGTCGCCAGTCTGCGCTCGGAGCTCCCTGAGTACACTCCTCTGCATCGACTTAGGTCGGTCGTTGAGTTCGCTCAGGTCGCTTCGAACATAGGCTATCAGCGTAGCATATAATCACAAGTCCCGCGTTAGCGTCGTTAGCGAACTGCGCGTCGGCTTGTATTATACGATACGTAGTAGGGACTTCTCTTCGCTAACCCTCCCGTATCTCATTATTCTATTATTTTGTTATATAAGGCCCATAACCACGTTCCTATAGTTTGTTAATTTTCCCGACGTTTCGATCCGATTGCACGAATCATGGTCGCGGGCAGACTCTCGGTAAATACGATTTTACCTATAATTTATAACATTGCATTGTAAATCCCGGTTCAGTGATAAGTTTTATGTGTAACAATGCATCAAGAAAGTTTAAAAATCTCATTTTCTTAGCATTCATTGCATAGCATATCTCATTTGCTTTTTGGTGTTTTGGATGGGTTAGCATGGTTTTTTATGGTTTTAGGTTCTCAAAAGTGAATCATGAATGAGGAGCGGATCGAGCGCCTGTTATGGCAGTTGGAAATTGAAGAGATATCAGAAGATGAAGGTGACATAGATGAAGATACATTAGACTACTACAATAATGTGGGTGAGTTTCAAGCAGTTCTTGAGGATGAGCAGCAGGATGTAGAGGGACAAGGAGAAGAGGAACCAGCAGACGACAATGATGTAACAGTTTCTGATCCTCCACTAATATTAGGGGTTAAAATATGAAATTGCCGTTTTATTGTAATAGGTTCTTTGAATTGACATAGAATCTTCATGGTTTGAGGTTTTCGAATGAAACTTTTTTCACATGGTTTCTATGATGTTCTTTTGAAAAATGTGAAACATTTGAATATCGACTTTCAATTGTTTTTGTTATTTAACAGATGGATACTGCGAAAATTCGAGTGCTTTTTTAATATGTGTTCCGACGTGGAAGTAACGCGGCAGAAACAGCCCGCAATATCAATGTTGCGTTTGGAGAGGGATCTGCTAATGAACGCACCGTGCGATTTTGGTTTAAACGCTTTCGTGATTGAAACTTCGACTTGAAGAACGAGCCACGAGGAAGACCGCCCACACAGGTGATTAACGATGAATTAAGAGAGAATCTCTGTCAAAATTCGAAAATACTAAAGGAGAGGAAAACGAAAAATCCGATGATAGTGATGATGATCTTAATATATTTTAGATCATATATTCTTGTGATATCGTTAAAAGAATTCAGTTACCAAATGTGCATAACACTAATTATTATAATTATAAGTAAACCATTAAAATTATGAGACTGAGCAATTAAGCTTAAGGAGTTATTATGAATATTGTTCTCTTGCTACCTGTGTAAGATTTAAATATATTATTTTGTTGTAGACTTGTTTTTTGATTACATTAGAAGCCTATTTTAGTTCATTTGTTTCTGTTGATTGAATACATTGTATTCGTAATAATAATATTACTGCTTGTTATACCTAGTAAATAAGTATATTGGACAGTCTTGTTTAATTCATTGGTATTTTTGGACTAAACGCATTGTTCCTCATTATAAAGATAATAATAAATAAATATAATACTGCTTGTTATAGCTAGTAAATAAGTATCTTGGACCTTGTTTAATTCATTTGTATTTTGACTGAAAACATTATGTTCCTAATAATTAATAAATATAAAATACTGCTTGTTTTACCTAAATGAGTATCTTGGTACTGTTGTGTTGATTAAATAAATATTTGTAAAACAATTTGTTATTAAATAAATATTTATAAAACTGCGGCAACCGGTCTCAATGGAATTTTAAGTCATTTTAAGTCTCAAGTCTTTCAGTTTTTGGATTGTCGCCACTCAGTCCAGAATTATAGATCCTATAGAATAAGTCTCTGGAGCATGTCCCATGCGTGCTCGATTGATACAACACGAGCTCCGTTCGTCTGTTATTCATAATACCCGCCCATACCTTCACTGTGGAGCCACTGTAAGAGGGCACTTCCTGGACGCACCTCAGACGTTTAACATTTCCAGGACTGTCAGTTTTTGAAACATCTGGATGATTATGAAGAAAACAAATTAATGTTATCATTGCACTCTTTAATGAATATGTTTAAAGATTCGTATTGTGATAGTTTTTTGCGAAAAATTCATAAATACGAGTATTTCAATAATGATAATTTGATGAATGCTGAAATGCAAGACAAGCAACCAGCACAAAAGTGGCCTTTGGTTCGAGCTGCGCTATGGGAGAGTTAAATCATCAAAGTGCTATGAAGTTTTCCGATGTAAGACAGATGATGGTTCGCTGGTGGCAGTGATATGCGGTGCGAGATCTGGGGTGTGTAATATATAGTACAACAACATTTCGTATAAATATCAAAACACATACAATCAAATAATATAATTTTGTTTCATATAACACTTTTTTAATATATTGATGAAAAGATATAAATTTAAATTACATAATTTTAAAACGTATAAGTAACAGTTATTATAAAATCATATAGCATAATAACCGTTAAATATAACATTCAAATCATATAATGCTAAAAACAAATGATTTTATTTAGTATGATAACATTTAGTATAACGTTCATTTACGATAACACTCTTTTTATATAACATTTAAAACAGATAATGATTTCTTGATACAAGGGCGTCAGAATGCAGAATTTAAAGATACCAAATAGGGTATATTCCAAAACTTTAATAGTACGAAATGCCATAAATACGCAGGCAAGGAGATATGCATGCACGTAAGCAGGCAAGCAAGCATGTGACAGGGAATATAAAATAATACAAAACTAACCTTCATAGTTTGTCCTTTTGTATTGCCTGTTGAACTGCTGTCACGTTGTGATTTCTGAGCTGCGCACTAATCTCTAAATACTCACGTTTAGTTAATACATTCATTGTTTCATTATTAAAACACATTTAATTTCACTTCAACAATAATCGAGTTTTGTTGTTTTGGTTATTGATCTGTCAATGACAAAGAGCTGTCAGATGCGCATGCGACTGTCCGTATGCTCTGAACGACTAAAATAACGTTACATTCGTTTGTCTACGTTTAGCAAACGCACGGAACACATACTCTTTTCACAAAGGTGAATGATTTATTTCAATAAATATAACAATATTTTGTTTTCTATTTTTTAAGATTGTGTATTAAGACGCTGACTGCAGCCGATGACCTTGAGCAATGAACACGCCCACAAATTTATTCGTCTTTGAATTTCTTTGGAACGCGCCACAGCTATCACTGTCGATTCTCGTAGGAGTGACAGAGAAAAGCGCATGGAATAGAAGGGCCTAAGTGCCAAACAACAAAATTCGTTGTGCAATTTAAAATTGTCATTTTATTAAAAATCTAAATCAGCCATTTGCTTAAGCAACATGTAATATACAATATAACAAAATTTTATTATCATTGTTATACGGACTGCTGAGAAAAATGGTAATTTATGTATTTTCAGAGGCTACTTTGAGATTTTTTTCTATCGAGAAAAGTTTTTAGAATCGTGTTTTGGAAACAGCCACCTGGTCGAAAATATGATCAATTACAACTACATA
Source organism: Anania crocealis (assembly GCA_949315895.1). NCBI lineage: Eukaryota > Metazoa > Arthropoda > Insecta > Lepidoptera > Crambidae > Anania > Anania crocealis. The sequence continues at coordinate 5,252,610 of OX438880.1, forward strand.
GAATTTGGCAACAATACGAGCCATAGGCTTAAAGCAAAACAATCTTCATTGAGCTCAATTTGGCTCATGTCAGCGTCTTAACATTAAATTAGTTTATGAAACTTCACGCAACCGAAGTAATTTTCATGAGCCTGGCAGAATGACGTTTTTGACCTTAGACAGATATTTAAAAAAGTTAATAAACAATAGTAGTATGGCAGGTTTATAAACATTGGGAATTTTTTAGGGAAAAATACGTAGTCTTGAGGACTAGTTGCTAAAGAAAACAATTTAAATAAACGACCAGCCTTTAGTTAATAATAGTAATTGGAATATTAAAATAATGTAAATTAATAACATAAAAAGTTTGAATGTTTTCTTGTTAGTTTGATATGTGTTTTACAAAGAAATAGTTCTTGGTGATGTTTCGATGGTTTTGGGGAGATTTGAGTTAGTAAACTTAGCACTCGGAAATTCCTTCGTGACAATGATTTGCATTTTTGCAATTTGGAGGTTTCGTTCGAGGATTTCATTTGATTGATTTCATTCTGGTATTCGACTTGGTGTTGTGAAGATGTCGAGGAGGACACTTTATTTATTGCTGTTAAAGAGGTCGGCCAGGAAGTCGAAGGAGAAGACGGTGGCCGTTACCTCGCCTTTTGATACCGGCTTATAGTCGCCGTTTATAATTAAACCAGGCTAAGCACATTACCTTCCGTTTTACGCTGATTTTCCGCTGATCAAATGAAAGACGCAAGAAGCTTGATCTCGATGAAATTCGGGTTGGTACCACGCCACGTGGATGCATAAGGTTACCCTACCCTATCTTTGTTGAAGTAAGTGAAAATATCTTCTTAATCCAGTTAACAGTCTACAATTCCGGTTGCCGTTTATTAGTATTCTGTTCATAATTAAATTCAGATTATTCCGTTTAGTATAATTTACATGATAAGTTTGGTGGTACAACTCGCTCAGAAGTAGGGGTAATTCAGAGCCTTACAAAGGACTCACGCCTGAGATTTCTGTGTAGCTTTTGAGAGGTGGTAAGCTTGGCCGGAGCAAATAAATATATTCTGTTAATTCATGCTCGTCTCTTCATTTGCCACCTCATCCTGTCCATCCACATCACCCCCACACCCTCTCCAACCCCGAAACGTTGCACTGCAAACGTTCGAACACAAAGTACTTTTACCACTACACATGTTGTTTGTCAAACTACTACCGCTGAACTAAAATTCAAACGCCATCCCCACTGGCAAGGTTGACTCGATTCGTAATTTGTCAATCAAAATACTTATTTCCCAGAAATTCTATTGCCTAAATTACTACGACTACTGTGATTGGTCGATCATAATTCCTCCAATTTAAGTCTAGTTCAAGCTATTTAAATACAATGTTAACACTTAAGAATCTTCTTTATGTGTTTCAAAAGGATTTCCATACAATGTTAAACATTTTTAGGTATTATTCAATAAGTTATTGTAAAGATTATTCCTATTGGTCGATGCTACTGCTACGTAGACAATATTTTTTAGTTTGGTCAGCATTTTTAGTTTGTCTTAAAGTAATAAATAAATGTAATATTGGGGTATAAAATCAGGAATAATTGCTTGGATAAACCAGTTTACTTCGATATCTTACTCAAGATAATAGTTGCTACAGTTCAATCAAGGAGTCTATTTATCAAGCTGTCAAATTCTTCTCGTCAAACGATAAAGCATCAACTTCAGAATCTTCACGAGAGTTAAGTACTTACTACCTATTAAATATGCATAATAATATTCTATAAGAATTTTATAATTGAATAATTAACTTGTGTAAATAATGTTATTAACCCATCGGCTGTCCTATGCACCAAATTTGGTACAAAACAATTATTGTTTGATATTGTTTGAATAATTCTATTAACCCATCGTCTGTACCATAAATCAAATTTGATACTAAATAATTGTTTCTTTTATAATGTTTCATTTGCTTTTCTGCTGTCTTGTGAATAAATAATTTAATGTTATACTTTTGAAAAAGTTTTTATATATTCTTAATTTCCCTAAATATTATATTTATATACCTATATTCTAACACATGCATCCAGGCAAGCAGCATGCTTGCAGGCAATCATCATGTATGCAAGCTGGCATGTATGCAAGCTGGCATGCATGCAATCATGCAGGCAAGCAAGCATGCATATAGGCAAGCAGGCAAGCATGCATGCATTTGTTTTGCTCTTCTCCGGCGCTGCGGGAAGTGCAGTCCTTCCGCCCTTGCGTAACAAATCTCTGGCACCCACACTCGCTTCCGTAGCTTCGGCTTGCTGGTCGCCCTTGGCGACCAGACAGACAGCTCGCCCGGGCGCCCGCGCTACGTTACTGCGAGGGAGTACTGCACTCCCTTCGCGCCTCCGGCTTTTAAATTGCACTCTAGTGTAGGGCAGACAAGTACCACGGCGGAAAGACCACGGTGAGTCAGGAGTCAACCAAATTCTTAATTTTAGCAATGTATGTCAGTTAGTACGGTTATTTCTTTTAATCAATATTTCAAACGTTTTTATCTCAAATAATAGATATACGAAATGATGCGAATAACAAACAAATTTATAACAAATGAACGATATATAAAATGAGTTTTATTTCAAAATATTTTATTTGTTATGAATGTTATACTAAAAAGTATTAAATAAACTGTATGTTATGTAAATTAATCGTTATGTCAAACAAAAGTATATCATGTGTTGTTGTAACAAATGAATATTATGTAAAGTGATCGTTATTAAAGTTTGATTATATCCAATGATTGTATATCACATGAGACGCACCCCGAGATCTGTGCAGACACCAGCAATTAAACGCGGATAGATTTTAGAAGAACAGGTCAGACAGGTCGTAGAAACAAAATAAGGCATCAGATTTTCTAAATGCGGTCTATTTATTGCTTTGCTTTGCTCAAGTGCAAATTCAATTGTATTGTGCTATAGTAAAACGAAGTTATTTTTGTGTAGCCAGCAGTGACTTCGAAAAAACTAAGAGTATAACTATTTTAACTGTTGCATACAATGAAAAATATGTAAGAAATATGAATGAAGAGGTTGTTCTGTTTTGGAAAACAACCATATTCCCTGAGTTATATGAGACTATGATATTAAGATCTCTAAGTAATGAGAGCCAAGGTCAATAATATCAGTCATAAAACAAAGCTCTTATGGTAGGTACTCCAATATACAATCTAGTCATTTTATATAATTATTTGATGTTATTTTATTTTAAAACTTAATGAATAATCCACCAAAGTAGAAAATTCCCCAAGAGGGATAAAAAAAAATCAAAAAAGGACGAGATTATTAATAAGCTAGTCAGACTTATGCCCTCTAACAGGGAGAAGTTCTGGCGTGATCTACCAGAAGAAGAAAACCTGGCAGATCTAGTATCCGAAGGACAATTTGTGGAGGAAAATGAGTAAGCAATTACAATTTTTTTTCCACAAATTTTCCTTTAGATACTTTTTTCATGTGTTCTTTATATTTTTTGTTAATTTTACTTTAAATAAAAACTACTTTCATAACAAATAGAAAATTTTTGTTTTGTGCCCTATTATGAAACTACTATCTTTCAACATCGGTTATATCAATAGTCATTAATCGCTACAAGCATCCATCAAAGTATTTTTATAAATTTATAATATAATATAAATAAAACATGCCTTGATATTCTGTGATAAAATTTGGAAACTAGGTGTCATTTGGAAATTAAAAATAAATATTTACATAATATCCAACAATATTAAATAAATAATATACAGAAAGATAATCAAACAAAACAACTTATTCGGATAATTTATTACATATTATGTGAATAAGTTGTTTTGTTTAAGGCTGGTTTTAGAGTCGCGCTGACCGGACGCTGACGGTCGGCGCTGACAGCCAAACTGTATGCCCGTCTAGGAAGCGTTTTAGACTAACGCGTAGCTATGAGCGCGGACAAAGGTGCGCGCTGACCGCTCAGCGTACGCGGCGCCGACCGTCACACGCGGCCCTCTGGCTTGATTTCCTCCTACGCTGACGTCGGTCGCGTACATCGGTCGAGCGTACGAATAAACACAATTTTCTATGAAACACCGCACTGCAACGCTGTCGTCAGCGGCAGATAATTCAGTACGCGCCGCGTACGACGCGCGTCGGTCTCGCTCGTCAGCGGCGCGTACGTCGGTCGACTGACGCGCTACGGAACAATAGGAGCGCGCTCAGTGCGCCGCTGACCGCTCTGCCGTACGGATGTATGCGCGTAAGCCAAAATCAAAATAAAATACAGCCAAAATAAAATAGGTTAATTAAATACGTTGCCATGAACGTCGATACCGAACGAGTCATTTATGAGGTGCGTGAACGACCTAATCTATGGGATTTATCCCATAGTTTATACAAAGATCGGTATGCGAGGATACAATCTTGGAATGAAGTTTTTGAAACGCTATACCCAGGTTACAATAATATGGAAGATAAAAGAAAAAAGGAGATCGGTAAGTAAGACAGTGTATTGAACTAAATTATGATTTACTATTTATTTATATATACAATGATATTTAATAAATGTATTCATTTTGCCATGGTACAGAGCCTTTTGGAGAAATAAAATAGTTGGCCAAAGCGTCCCTTAAACTATCGCCGGAACGATCTAAAATGTTATTGCGACTCTGTGAATTTTCTGAACCCTCAATTGTCATAGTATCCTCAACATTATACCTATCACGTACTCTTACAAAATTATGCAATACACAACATGCTTTGATTATTTTAATGCTGTTAACCAATGAAGTCTTCAGAGGTTTATGAAATACTTGAAATTTATTTGACATTATACCGAAGGTAGATTCGATGTAGCGTCTCGCCCTACTAAGGCGGTAGTTAGATATATTTTTTTTGTGAGTCATATTACTTCGAGCATATGGTCTTAATCCCTCAACCCCCAGGAGGCATGCGCGTGCCGCGATAACAATTGATTTCAATTGTGTCTGGAATAACTCACGATCGAGGGATTAAAACGTGGCGTAATATCCTAAAGGCTGCATCTCCGACAATCATGTACGGAAATGTTGTTTCCCTGGTATTCGGTAAATGTCTCGGTTCCGGTAGGTTAATATCGCCATTTTGCAATTTAGAAAACAAATTACTGCCCCTGAAAATTGTCGAATCAGAATCTGTTCCACAAGCACCAACATAGTAGTAAAGCAGTAATTGGCGTCACACATCGCAAGCAGAACAATAGAATAATATTTTTTGTAATTACTAAACTTCCACTGTGTACTGGACAAATAATACGGATGTGCTTGCCATCTATCGCTCCGACACAATTTGGAAAATTTGCTTGTGATTCAAAACCTTCTGCGATTCTCAACCAGTCTTCACGTGATGAGGGTAACTTTAAAGCTTCGTCGTGGAGGACATCCCAAATTTTTGTACACACTTCTGTTATGATTTTGCTGATAGTTGAATGTCCAAACCGATAGTGGTAGTGCAAATCTACGTAGGAATTGCCAGTTGCCAAAAAAATGAAAAAAAACTTATTTGCTTTGGTTATTTTTTCCAGAAAAATTGGTGCAGCAGCGTTGGAAGACAGCGAGAGATGCTTACATGCGCTGTAAAAATAATCAAAAAAATACTCCTTCAGGTTCTAGAAGCATTAAGAAAAAGATGTACGTGTACTTTGATGAATTGACTTTTTTGGATAAAAAACATCAAATTGAAGCGGAGGACTCAATTGATCCCGTAGTTCCACCAAACTCAACAAAAGAAAATTCCATCACAACCATCTTGGATATACCAAATACATCCTTGGATATACCAAATCAGGAAGCAAATTTAGAACCTCAAGTTAGTAATCCAACACCAGAGAAAAGTGTTCCTAATTTAGCTAATAAGCCGAAAAATCTGCGCAAAAGAAAAAACTCTGACAATCATAATGATGATTTTGACAAAGAAATGATGCTAATGTTTAAAGAAAATGCAAAATTATTGAAAAATGACGACGTAGCTTTTTTATGTCTCTTTTGCCCACAATGGAAAAGTTTTCGGTACATCAAAAATTGCTTTTCCGCACAGAAGTCTTGAAAAAAGCTATGGAAATTGGAAATATGTCAAATCCATATGAAACAAATAGATCAGATTCTGCACGTTCGTTCTATTCTGTATCAGATTTAACATATCCACAAGGATTTCAAAGTGTTCCCGTAATTTCAGGAGAGGGCGACGATACACAGCACACTTTTACTGTATACGATGTGCGTCCCACTACTTCTACACAGGACTCTGAAACTATGGTTAGTCAAGGATACTAAACTGTTTCTACAGAAATAAACAAAGGAAATTAAATTTGCTAATATTAACATTCTTTTTCAAAAAACTGATTATTATATCCACAAAAAATAATAAACAGATATTTAAATCATTAATTACCAAAAGATTCTAGCCATATCATTGCTATTTTATGAAATTAGGTTCAGCTCTTTAAAGCCGCTAAGCGCTGCCGCGCGGCACTGTACGGCAAATTATAAGGCGCTCTTAGGCGTGAAAACATAACATAGGTACCTGTAAAAAGTTAGCTTTTGCTGTTCTTTTACTATCTAGGCAATGATTGATACAACTTTATATTTAATTATTTGCAAGAAAACTATTGTTCTTATTTGTAACCTTCATAATTTAAAACATAAAACAAGTATAACTTACCTCAAACAAACAGCAAGGCGCTCGTTGGGAGATATAACTTCCCGATATATTGAGCAGTGTTTCAAAACTTTGATAACAGTTCATCATAAGTTTCAACTGACATTCTAAAATAATTGAAGAATTTTTCTTCGTCCATACGTAGCATTCCAAATAAAGTAGAAAATTAACCATATACTGCTCTTTGTGCAACAAGTGGGTGAATGTGATACCTTTTTCTATTACGTCTCCTTCGCTTACGTAAGTATATTGCAGCAACTAAACAATTTATAAATGGATTCATTATTAAAAATCACAATTTAATTTAGTACACGACTGTTCCGTACAGTGATCGGTTTCGCAGTGCGGGGCTTTTCTGTGTTCATACGTGACCGACGGTACGCGCCGCCGACGTCGGTCACCGACGTCAGCTTAGGAGGAAATCAAGCCTCTGACTTCAGTGAGCGTTCTACTGTCAGTTATGGCGAATCGCGATATAGACACAGGTCGAGTAATCGACGAAGTACGCCTGCGAAAGCATTTGTGGGATGCATCAGATCCACTGTACAGAAATAAAGACGCACGAAATAAAGGATGGGAGGATATTGTTGTCGTCCTCTTCGAAAATGTTTCAGAGGAAGAAAAACAACAACTTGGTGAGTGTTTATTTCGTTTTATTAAAATATAGGTAAAGGTGTCCAGAAAGGGTATCGGGTATTTGTTTTCGCGCCATATTCGAAACGGGGCGTCTAAAGGGAGCGGGGAGGGGTTCGTGGCGTCCGCCAATTTGTGGAGTTTTAGTCGCGATGGAATAGTACTCGGAGACGCATCGCGCATTTTGCGTACGAGCGTATTATCGTAATGGTGATTCAATAGTGACTGCTCAACGTCTCTATAGTACACGCCACGCGCCAAGTGACGATAGCATTAGGAAATGGATCAGGATGTTCGAGAATACAGGTGCGACAGTTTAAATTCAAAACTCTGGTCGTCCTCGTTCAGTTCGCGATGAAGAAACAATTGAAGAAGTTGAGGCGTCAGTTCGTCAAAATCCGTCTATATCCACCCGAAAGCAAAGCCAAGCGTTGAACATCAAAAAATCGTCTTTACATTCGATTTTAAAGAAAGACTTACATCTAAAAGCCTATAAAATTCAATTGGTTCAAGAATTGAAGGATACGGACGGACTATGCTAATCGACTGAATTTTGCGAACGAAATGCTGCAGCGATTTAACAACTTTAACAACATACTGTTCAGTGACGAAGAAAATTTTCACCTGAATGGTCATGTTAATTTGCCAATCTGTGGGGAATTCCCCAAACTGCGGGGAATCTCAAGTTGGTTGGGGATTTATTGGGGATTGGCATTATGTGTGTCAGTTGTCTGTCTTGTCTATGATCAGGGGATTCCCTTTTTCTCCTTTAATAAATGTTTTGTTTTGTGACTGATAAACGGATGATTGAACATGTAATGCATGCATTGGCTTCGTTCGTTGTTGTTCAAAGTTAATTAGTAGATCCAAGTTTAAAAAGTTGTGTTTGTTTCTGTCGCAAAGTAACGATACGAGTTTGTGCAAATTTATTTTATTTATTGTAGGGAAACAAACAGTACATAGTTACATATCAATTAGAACATAAATTTAGATCATAAACCAATAAAGTCTCCACTGATGACAATATCATATTAAATACAGTACGAGCAGCTAATATGTTTAAAATTTAAATATACAAAAAATTAAAAAAAAGAAATTTTATAATACCTAATACAAAAACTTACAAAAGAAACAAAAACTAAAACCAATTTTAACAATAATGCCTTAAGGGCGACTCCTAGTTTCAACACCTCTGATATATTTTTTGTAGCTTTTGAGAGATCCATCAAACAAATCAAATTCAAGAAATTGTTGATTGTAAACTCTGCAAGAGCGGCTAATAAACATATTCTTAGCGTAATTTGTCGAAACCAGAGGCAAATCAAACAATCTACGGTTGCGTGCACTTAGACGGGGGCATCTGAGCGTTATATGACTAAGAAGATATGGGGAATCGACATAATTATTCAGTATCTTAAAAAGGAAAAATTGGTTACTTTCCATTCGGCGCAATGACAACGAAGGAATATCCAAAGGCGAATTGGGGTTCTCCCTGCGGAACTTATAGTGTAAATGCTTTAAGAATTTATTTTGAATTTTTTCAATTTCGTTAACATATTTTGCATACATGGGGTTCCAGATTGTGGATCCATACTCTAAAATAGAACGAACATAAGAGTTGTACAAAAGAAGCGTCGTAGATCCACGTTTAAAATCTTTTGAAGTTCTAAGAACAAAACCGAGCATTTTGAACGCTTTTGCAGTAACAATATTAACGTGAGAGTTGAAAGACAATTTACTATCCAAGTAAATACCGAGATCCCTGATAACAAAAACTCGCTTCAGAGCAACATCATCCAGTGTATAGTTATGAACAATAGGGTTGGGTTTCCTGGTGAAGGTTATTATATTACATTTCTTTACATTAAGATTAAGCCCGTTAATTGAGCAATATAAACAGAGGCGGTCAAGGTCCTGTTGCAAACCGACGCAATCTGAGGCAGACTTAATAATTCTAAAAAATTTCATGTCGTCAGCATATAGAAGTACATCAGAATTAATAAATGTAGAGAGGATATCATTGATAAACAAATTAAATAATTAAATAATCAAATATGGATAAATGGTTATTAAAAGGTCAAAACAAAAATGAAGAAGATAATCCTAAGGTAAGGTAATTAAACCTAATACAATATATGTTTTTGCTGCGCACAAACTTTGTTATTAATCCGGTTATTTTACCTAGTTTTTTTTTAGCTTAAACGTAAAAAAGAGAATCTGAACTCGAGTTATCGGAGGCGTCAACTTCTAGTACAGAATTAAATGCCGCTCCAAGTTCAAGTTTGACTTCAGTAGATTTGACGACAAGTGAGTCAAATAGTACACAGATCCTAAAAATAAAACGCTTGAATAAATTAAATGATTTGTGGCTTACAGAACCAAACTTCTCAAGTTGGTTATGCAAAGATATACAGAATATGAGAGATTGAAATGATTTAGCAAATTGTAAACTCTGTTCGGTGTCGATCCTAGCGCATAAAAATGACCTAATTCGACATATGAATTCAGAACGCCACAAGAAAAAAGTATCAGAAATAAAGAACGTTCCCAAACTTTCAACGTACTTGCCAGTGACGGATTTAGACATAAATGTTCGAAAAGCTGAATTAAAACTAGCCGGAGCGTTGGCTGGAAATAATATACCAATATCATTAATGGGATGATTAAACCTTGGGACCGCTCTGTAAAGATATTTTTCAGATTCAGCTATAGCTAAGAACACAAATTTACACAGAACCAAAGCAACAGCTATACTTAACAATGTTTTAGAAAACACATTTTTAGAAGATATAAATCAAAAATTACGTACAGAAAATATTTCTTCTCATTAATTATGGATGAAACGACGGATCAGAGCTCTTTAAAACAATGCTGTTTTACTGCTGTAATCTATGATGAAAACACCAATCGGGTAGAACATTTGTTTTTGGATATGGTGGAAGTGTCATCAGGAACTGCTGCGGGACTGTATGACTGTTTAAAACAAATGCTTCTAAATAAAAACATACCCATAGAAAACATGGTTGGATTTAGTTCAGATACCACAAACGTAATGGTTGGGGAACATAGTTCCGTTTTTGCTCTTCTTAAGAACGTTTTACCTTACATTGCTCTAGTGAAATGCTCCTGTCACATGATACACTTATCATCATCGAAAGTTTGCCTAAAATTACCCCGAAATGTTGAAGATTTCTTGCGTTCTGTTGAAGCGCACTTCAGTAGAAGTTCAAAAAGGCAAATGAAATTGAAGGTAATTCAGGAATTCTTTCAAGTGGAAATACACAAAATTCTCGCGCCAGCTCAGACTCGCTGGCTGTCCCTGAAAGCGTGTGTAGACCGTGTGTTAGAGCAATATATTCCATTTAAAGTCTACTTGACAGAAACAGTGTTCACTGATCCTTTGAAGACTACCGAAGAAATGCTCATTACAATGAACAACCAATTCACTGTCGTATATTTAGAATTCATGTCTTATGTACTTTCACTGGCAACAAACTTCAACACCTTGTTTCAATCAGAAACATCCCTTCTTTACAAATTGAAACCAGAAGTAGAAAATCTTTTGAAAACACTGTCTGCTAATTTCATGAAAATGAGCTACGTAAAGTCCTGTGATAATATTTTAAATGCTGACTTCAGAAATTCAACACACTTGCTAGGTTTAGACGAAATATATATTGGAATACAGGCTGGAGAAAGTATGGAAGATTTGAAAAAAGATGAAAATGTACCTCGTGCAGCTATTGCAGATTTCTATAAGACATGCCAAGAATTTTATATGGAATTCACGTTGGACATTATTAAGCGATTTGATTTCGGAGATCCTTTATTTTCTATTATATCTGTTTTAAATCCATTAGAAGCTCAACAGTTTAAAATTAAATCACTGGTGCCTGTACTGAGGCGATTTCCAGTGCTTTATAAATTTGTGACAGCACAAAAATTGGACGATGAGTGGCGAGCTCACGCTATGATGGATTTTCATCAACATGGGCTTGAAGTTCATGGAGATAACATTGATGCTGAATGTTACTGAGGTAAAGTGTTTTGCATGAAAAACGCTGCGGGAGAATACCTGTTTTCAAACATAAAAATTGCTATTTCATTATTGCTGATATTGCCTTTTTTCAAATTCATCAGTCGAGCGCAAATTTAGCGTCCTTAAAAATTTAAAAACTGAAAACCGCAATAGATTGAATACAGATACTGTAGTATCATTAATGGCTACAAAGGAAGGGATTAAAAAACTGGGCGGCAGTGTCAAGTTTCGAAGAAAATGCTTTCGACTAATATATGGAAAAAAATATAAAAGATAAACAATAAATTATTTAAATAATTGATTATAAGTTTCATTTTATAAAAAACTTTTAAGGGGAATTTGTGGGGAATCAGCGGATCTTTATCCCCAAATTTGGGGATATAATTCGATCAGGAATTTCGGGGATTTGGATGAATTAGCTTTGGCAACCCTGGTTAATAAGCAGAATTGTCGGTACTGGGCAGTGGAGAATCCGAGACGAAAGCATGAACGACCCCCGCATAGCCCAAAGGTCGTTGTTTGGGCCGCTATGTCTGCTAAAGGCATAATTGGTCCTTATTTTCATGAAGATCAACGAGGCCGAGCAATTAATGTGAATAGTGACCGTTATTGCGATATGTTGCGAAATTTTTTGGTCCCAGAGTTGCAGGAGTTTGCAGGTTTCAACTCAAGAACGTGTTTCCAGCAAGATGGGGCCACTTGCCATACCTCAAATGACTCAATGGAAGTTGTTAACGAATTATTCCCTGATAAAGTCATTTCGCGAAGGGGTAACATCAACTGGCCTCCCAGAAGCCCTGACCTTAGCCCGCTTGACTATTTTGCATGGTGATACCTTAAAAGTAAGGTTTATCAAAATAATCCGAAGAATCTAACCCAGTTGAAGCAAAACATCAGGTCAGAAATGGCAGCAATATCGATAGCTATTTGTCAACGTGTTATCGCCAATCTTCGTTCCCGTTTAGAAGAGTGCCAGCAACGTAACGGTCATCATTGAACTTACAAATACCCGATACCCTTTCTGGACACCTTGTATTTTAGAACGAACAAGGCATTTTAGAGTTAAAATATACACGAGTCTTGCCAGGCCACCCTACCTATAGGGCTCAAAATGTTCTCGCAAATACGATAATCATCGCGAATTCTTATAAAATTATGTAATACACAGCATGCTTTGACTATATTCTTTGCAACATTAAAATCCACATTGACAGGTCTATGCTAATTACCACGTTTTTGAATCTGTTATGGATGAGGCTCTGAAAAAGCTCTCAAAATCGAATAAGAAAGTAGTGGTATGTGGGGATTTCAACGTTAATATATTAGAAGAAACGCAGTTGTCCACCCGATTTCTTAATCTCTTTAAGTCTTATAATCTAATTAATCTTTTTAATGAACCCACCAGGGTGACGCCCACGTCAGCTACTTGCTTAGATAATATTTTTTGTGATGGTAAAGTGTTAAAAAAAACGATTTTAAATTGTCTTATTTCGGACCACAGCGGACAAGAAGCATCGTTCGAGCACCATTATGTCTCTAACAAAGTAGATTCTGTGTATAGGCAATTCACTTTTAATAAAATAGAAAAGTTTAAGGAAAAAATTAAAGAGGGTGTGAATTTGCTAAAGCCTAATGATCAGAATGTTGATCAATTATATGAGAATCTTTTTGGTTTAGTTAAAAAGGAATTTGATAAACATTTTAAACAGAAAAAAGTAAAAATAAACAAACAGAAGTGTAAGTTTAATGAATGGGCTACACCTGGTATTTATAAAAGCAGAAAAACATTATATGATTTATATAGTTTAAAGGCAGATTCTCAAAACCCACATATTATAGAACATGTTAAAAAATACTCTAAATTATTTAAATTAGTATGTGCCAAAGCGAAGTCAATATATCTTTATAATTTAATTTCGGCTTCCAAAAATAAGGCAAAAACCACTTGGAATATTATTAATAAAGAGACATGTAGAGTAAAACCAAATAATCCTACTTACTCTCTCAAGTTAGGGGATAAGCTAATAAACACGAACACGGAGGTTGCAAACACATTTGAGACATTTTTTTCGAATATAGCTCCCTCTACTACTGAAGGGCTAGCTTCTTCTGCTGATCTAGCTGAATCCCTTCTCAAGTCTGTTGTCGAAGAGTGCAATTCTTCATTTAATTTTAGACATATAAACCCTGATATAATTACAAAAACTTTTAGAGAATTTAATATGAAAAAAACAGAGGATCTTTTGGGGAATTTCTGTCAATATTATCAATACAATCATAAGTTCATTAGCCCCTCAACTCGCTATTATTTTTAACAAATGTATTGATGATAGACAGTTTCCAACTTTAATGAAGTTTAGCAAAATCATTCCTTTGTTTAAGTCTGGCGAAAAATGTGACCCCTCTAATTTTCGACCTATATCTATATTGCCAGGGCTAAGTAAAATTTTCGAGAAAATAATGTTTAATCAGCTTTTATCTCACTTTAGTGTAAATAAATTATTAAATAGCAACCAATATGGCTTCAGAAAAGGTAGAAATACTACCGATGCTGGAGTTGCTCTCCTACAACATGTGTTTAAGGCTTGGGAGAGTAAGCTAGATGCCTTAGGTGTATTTTGTGACCTTTCAAAGGCCTTCGATTGTGTAGACCATGAAATATTACTTAAAAAACTTAAACATTATGGTGCATCGAATGATTCCTTGGATCTAATAAGTTCTTACCTTAAAGGCAGAATACAAAAGGTTTGCATAAATGGAGCTGAGTCTTCAGGGTCGGCCCTTGTTATGGGTGTCCCACAGGGATCAGTATTAGGACCCCTGCTATTTTTAGTTTATATAAATGACCTTCCCTGTTACTTACATAATCTTTGTGAGATGGTATTGTTTGCAGATGATACATCCATGATTTTTAAAACCAAGAGGGGCAAATCTTCATTTGACGATGTTAACAATACCCTCTCTAAATTATTGCATTGGTTTACAACAAATAATCTCTTACTGAATGCAAATAAAACAAAATGTGTTAAATTTACGATGCCAAACGTAAGGTTAGCTGCCCCTAATATAATTGTTAAAGATGAACCACTAAACTCTGTAGATTTTACTACCTTTTTGGGTATAACTGTAGACTCTCATTTGCAATGGGGTGCTCATATTAGGGGGCTGTCTGGAAGACTTAGTTCTGCTGCTTATGCTGTGAGAAAGATAAGGCAGTTGACTGATGTTGGAACGGCAAGATTAGTATATTTTAGCTACTTTCATAGCATAATGTCATACGGAATTCTGTTGTGGGGCTCAGCGGCAGATATTGAGTCAATTTTTATATTACAAAAACGTGCTGTACGGGCTATTTACGGCCTTCGACCCCGTGACTCGCTGAAAGAGCTCTTCAAAGAGATTAATATACTTACAGTGTCTTCTCAATACATTCTCGAGAATATTGTTTACGTTCGTAAGAACATACATTTATTTCTTAAGAAAAGTAACGTACACAATTTCAATACTAGAAATAAAGATAAACTTGCCGTTCCAGGCTTCAGACTGCGAAAAGTAGGAAAATCGTTTATGGGAAATTGTATCCGTATTTTCAACAAATTACCAAAGGATATTGCTGAACTCCCTGTACATAAACTTAAATCGTATGTTAAAGTTATTTTAATGAAAAAGGGCTATTACACTGTTAATGATTATTTAAATGATAGAAATGTATGGCATTAAGTTGTCCCAGCTCGTACTTGCTTAAACCTTGTAAAAATTACCTTACCTTGTAAAAATTTATTTAAAAAGAGGCTGACAATAGTGACCGAGTTTCTTGCGCTGCTTCTTCTCGGCACTAGCCCAGACTTGTCCCGAAGCAGTGGTAGGTTTAAATATTGGGACGTGTAAAAGCGCCTCCTGGGGCCTATTTGCAGAAATAAAACTGATTTTAACTGATTTTAACTGATTTTAACTCTAAACTTGTTTGACATTAAACCAAATGTTGATTCTATACAGTGTGTTAGGGATCGGACTTTCGATACTTTACGAACGTGTTGTATGTTATATTTTATCGACAAAAACCCATAAAAACCTCGGGGTCGCACCCCTCAACCCTCTGAATGAAAACTATTTTAAAATTTAATTTCTCGTATTTTTAAGAGTTTATTAAAACTTGTTGTTTTACGATTTTATTTGGTTTACATACACAAAAATGGCCTTATTTTAAAGTTGTTGAGCTGTGCTAGCATTTGAAATAAAATTTGTTAAAAAGTTCCTAGCAATAATAAACAAAAACCTTTGATTTAGACGAAACTAAAATTTTGGGCCCTTTACATATCATTTTTTTTGTTCTGATTTGTTCGCAATGAGTTGTGCTAATAAATAAACCTAAAAAAAGTACCGCTAACCACGCAAATAATTTAGAAACGGGGTCTAACAAAGACAAGTCAAAATTGACAAAAAAGCCCCTTCTCATAAGCAGGTAACATTCCATTAGTGTGTGAGAGAGAAAGCTATTTTTACGATTAGAAGGTGTAAGTGAGACAAAATACGACAGATGGTTCCTTTGTGTATTTGTTTTGATTGACAATCAGTTATCCCTCGCCCCGCGTTGTGACAACTACACCATCGCTCTATCACTCGTACAGCTTGAATTTGTATCGCGTGCTATGTCTTATTCAGCTGAAGAAATAGCAGACATACATTTTGTGTATGGTTTCTGCAATGGGAACGCAGCCGCAGCCACTGCCGTTGTGGAATATCAAAGAAGATTTCCAAGGCGACGCCCACCTACTGCTCGAACTTTTACAAGTACACATTTGAGACTTCGCGAGCATGGAATTGAAGCAGCTCCAAACGAAAGATTTCGCCTGTTAACGAAATTCTGCGTTTGAATGTGAACGAGCCGCGCCTAAGTACGAGACTAATAGGTAGAAGGCTTGGAATATCGCATTGGTCGGTGTGGAAAGTTTTAAAAAAGGAAGGTTATAGGCCTTCCATTTCTAAAAAGTGCAAAATTTGATCGAACCGGACTACGCCGCTCGTGTTGTGTTTTGTGCATGGATTAACCGAAGAACTTTTTTAGATATTCCAATGGCACCATCACCAACAATGACATGTTTAACTGGACTATTTGTTCCAGGCAGTGCCTTCGGTCCTGGTATATTTAGAGTGTTATTTTCTAGGCTCCTGTATAGTGCACTGTCTTGGAATATAGATGAGTCAGAGTTTTTTCCACATGATCTAATGTTTACATATGTAAAACAATAATCTGCATCGCACATAGCTAGGAGAACTATTGAGTAAAAATTATTTTAGTTGTAGAACATTGATCCACCACCGGCTGGATTTACGATTCGGATATGCTTGCATCGATAGCTCCGATGCAGTTTGGAAAGTTAGTCTTTTGTAGAAACCTGTTAGCAATTTCTTGCCACATACCAGAGGTCTTTGTTGGTATGCATTCATCGTGTAGTGTTTGCCATATTACCTCACACACTTCATCCACGATCAGACTGATTGCTGCAATACCAATTCTAAAAGAATAATGCAAATCTGTATATGTCCGACCTGTAGCCAAAAATCTGTAAATAAAAAAGAATTTATTATTTCAGGGAAACTAGTCCATCAAAGATGGAAAACAGCCAGAGACGCGTACTGCGGAACAAAAATGGCTATGAAAAATACACCTTCTGGAAATGCTGCATCAAAGTACAAAAAGTATATCTATTTTTATGAACTAAGCTTCCTAAGTCAGTTAAATGAGAATGAATGTGATGAATCATTGAACAAAACCATACCATCACCCTCAGAAAATATGGATAATATGGTACCGTCCGAAAATCGCAAGGTACTGATCTGTCGAGGCATCAAGCTTCCTCGAACACTATACAGGGAGAGCAGAATGACGATGCTCTCAATCCCGAATTATCACAAAGACCTTGGGCACAAAAAAGGAAAAAACGGCCGCAACAAACCCAGCAAAAAAATCAAGAAAGTTCACCTTTTGAAAGAGAGTTAATAACTGTTGAAGTTATATTGTTAAGTGTTTCCGAACACACCCTCATTATAAAAAAATAAAGTGTCAAAACTGACACTTCCTTCTTCCTGAATAAATGAAACGCAATGGACGTACGCAAAGGCTTTTATTATATATCGACCGATATCTTCTCCTCTGGACCTCTTTAAACCTGAAAAACCAACAGCAGAGCGTAGTTTCTTATTGGAGAAATGTCGGTCGGAGCGGCAGCGGCAGGGTGTGTGTACCCAAAACTAACGGAGGAAACAAGCTTCTCCAACTGGAAATTCAGAGTAAAATTTTGCTGCAAGAAAAAGGAATAAGCGACGCCTTGGATATAAAGAAGGAAGAAGCGGACGTGGAAAAGTGGAAAGAGCAAGATGCAAGAGCAAAAGCAGTCATCGTACAGTGTTTATCCGATAAACACTTGGATATCGTCAAAAAGTGCGACACGGCGGCGGCCATGTTGAGACAATTAGAAAAAATATTTGAGAGGACAAGTGTATTCAACAGATTATACCTGAAAAGAAAGCTTTTATCAATGAAAAAGGACAATAAGGAAGGACTGCAAGACCACTTTTTAAAATTCGACACATTGATTGCGCAGATTGAAGCGGCTTCAAGTGAAATGGAGGAAAATGACAAAGTTTGCCACTTACTGCTGACTTTGCCGAACGAATACGACAGCGTTATAACAGCGATGGAAACCATGACATTGAACAGCGAGCTAACCATGGAATTTGTCAAGTCAAGACTACTGGATGCTGAGATCAAATTAAAAGGAAGTGCTACCACCAGTACTGTAGAGAGAGAGAACACAAGTTTCCTTCTATGTTACAAATGTGGAAAAAAGGGCCACAAGGCATACCAATGTCGTTCAAATAACAATAGTAGAGGCAGAGGAAGGATGCAGAGTAACAGAGGGAATCGACAGACTATTCATGTCACAGAAAGTAATGAAAAAACAGAACAATTATTCACAGCAAATAATGGTGAGAAATATTCAGAAAAAATTACATTTGTTGTTGACTCGGGAGCAACTCAGCATTACATACAGAGTAAATATGAAAAGTTTATGAAAAATATAGATAAACTTAAGATACCTATAGAAATAACCTTAGCGAATGGGGATATATTAACTGCGGAAAAGAAGGGATACTTAAAGGTATACTATCGAGGAAAACCCATCACCATTGAAGGGATGATCGTTCCGGGAGTCACACACAACCTACTTTCAGTAAATACTTTGCTAGAGAAGGGTTATTCAGTATTGTTTAAAGATCAAGAAGTAAAAATACATGCAGGGAAAAATACGTACATAGGAGAAAAGAATGGCAGATTATATACATTGACAGTAAGCACATCTAAACAAGAAAGTTCTTATGTGACAACAGAAGCTAAAAATAAAAATCTATGGCATAGAAGATTGGGACATCTAAATAGGAAGAGCTTATCCATGATGAACTTACCATCTGATGACAAAGTATGTGACTTATGCATGAAAAATAAGAGTACAAGATTACCATTCAAACCAGTGAATCATCCACAATCAAAAGCAGTAGGTGAACTGATTCATTCCGATGTTGCTGGACCAGCGAGAGTTCCAACAAAAGAAGGTTATAGATATTTTCAGACTATCATAGATGATTTCTCACATTTCACACAAACATACCTACTGAAAAATAAAGCAGAAGCAGCAGAAAAAATAATAAACTACATCAATCTGATAGAGAATGAAAAAGACATAAAAATAAAAAGAATAAGATGTGACAATGGAGGAGAATATTCATCCAACTACTTCAGAAGATACTGTGAACAAAAAGGTATACAAATAGAATATACTATACCATATAGTCCACAAATGAATGGAAAAAGCGAGAGAATGAATAGAACTATCTATGATAAAGCAAGAACTATACTTGATGAATCTAACTTACCAAGATACTTGTGGGGCCATGCAGTATTGATAGCAACCTATCAGATAAATAGATGCCCATCTAAAGCTATAAAGTACAAGATACCAGCGAAGCTATTTGGAAGAGAATTCATATTAAATAAACTAGTCGCATTTGGAGCTAAAGGATGGATGGTTGTTTTACCTAGAAGAGACAAATTGGAACAAAGGGTAATACAAGTAAGAATGATTGGCTATTCTACAAATGGATACAAAGTGTGGATACCAGAGACAGATGAGATTGCTACTACCAGAGATGTTCGATTTGATGAAACAGACATAAAATACATGGAAGAAAATAAATACGAAAAAGAAAGAAATACAATAGAAGAAAATTACTATGAGGACTACAGGGAAATAAACAGACATAATGAGAAAGATGAAAATGATAAACATGAAAAGAAAAAGTTAGAAGAAAAGAATAAATACATTAATAAATATACACAAGGAAAAATAGAGACTGAAGAAATAGATACAGGAGAATATCCACAACGTAACGAAGAGGTAACTACTAGATCGGGAAGAAAAGTAAATAGACCACAGCATTTAAATGACTTTGAGCTACATCAAGCATACTGTCTACTGAGCACAGAAGAGGAGCCACAAACCTATGAAGAAGCAGTAAAGAAAGGATGGCAAGAAGCAATAGAGACTGAGTTAAACGCACATGCAAAAATGAATACATGGACTGTGACAGACTTACCTGAGAATAAGAAGGCTATTGATGCGAAGTGGATCTTCAAACTGAAAGAAAACAATTTAAAGAAGGCTAGATTAGTCGCTAGAGGCTTTCAAATAAAAGAACAAGAAGATTTTGGAAAGAACTATGCACCTGTTGCTAGAACAACAACAGTCAGAACTTTATTAGCACAAGATGTACAGAACAACTGGCCACTCAGGCAGCTAGACGTGCCTACAGCATTTCTCAATGGAAATTTAGAGTCAGATGTTTATATTAAACCACCAGAAGGAGTAAAAATTGGACAAGATAAAGTATTAAAATTAAACAGAGGCTTATACGGGCTTCGAGAAAGTCCAAAATGTTGGAATCAAAGATTTGACACTTACATGCAGAAAATTGGATTCAAAAGATCTTTACATGACTTTTGTTTATACAGTGGAAAAGAAGAAAATGTATTTTTACTGATTTATGTCGATGACATAATTCTAACAGGATATGAAAAAGAAATAGAAGTAGTTGTCGAACACCTAAAAAGAGAATTTCAAGTCAAAGACTTTGGAGAACTTAAATTATTCCTTGGAATGGAGATAGAGAGAACAGAAAATTTATTGAAAATTTCTCAGAAAAGACAAATAAACAAGATGTTACAGAAGTTTGGAATGAAAGACTGCAAAGGTACAAAAACACCTATAACAAAAGGATTTCAAGTTGACCCAAATGAAGAAATATCAGAAGACCTACCATACAGACAAATCATTGGCAGTTTGATGTTTGTTGCAACTGTTTCAAGACCAGACATTGCTTATGCAACATCATATTTAAGTCAATACTTAGACAAGCCTACGAAGAGCCTATGGATTCAAGCAAAGAGAACACTTCGATACCTTAAGGAAACTATAGACCTTGGATTAGTGTACACAAAACATGGAGAAGACCAGAATGTCAAAACCTTTTCAGATGCAGACTGGGCTGGAAACTCTACAGATCGAAAAAGTGTGACAGGATCAGTTTCTCAGTACAACGGAAACACTGTCGCATGGTTATCAAGAAAACAAACCTGCGTTGCACTATCTACTGTTGAAGCTGAGTATGTGGCAGCAGCTACCAGTGCCTGTGAGTTACTATACCTAAAAGGACTGTATTGTGATTTTAATGGATTGAAAAGTGAAGTGAAGTGTATGTTATTCATGGACAATATTGGTGCAATTCAATTATCTAAATCTTTTGAAAACAGTAAACGTGCTAAACATATTGATACTAAAAATCATTTTGTGAAAGACTTAATTTTATCAAAGAAAATAGATGTTCAGTATATTCCTAGTGAAAGTAATTTGGCTGACTTGTGTACTAAGTCATTGTGTAATGACAAACTTAGTTATTTGAGAAAGTGTTTAAATATTAAGTAATTCAACTAAAGTTTCATTTTAACTATTAAATGTGTTAAGTGTTATCAATGTTTAAGTTTCTAAAACTTAAGAATTCATTTAACTTAAATTAAAATTCCATTTTTAAGTTGGTGTAAAATTGTATAAGATATTTGTAGAAGTAAAATATATTAATAAATATAATATGTGATTGTATTAAAAAAAAAAATACAAAATGTGAAAATGTCAATTAACAGGTAAAAGTGCCAAAGTGTAAAATTTAAATTTTTGTCAACGATTGTAAAGTTAGTCAAGGGGATAGCTTTAAATCGAGGGGGGGTGTTGAAGTTATATTGTTAAGTGTTTCCGAACACACCCTCATTATAAAAAAATAAAGTGTCAAAACTGACACTTCCTTCTTCCTGAATAAATGAAACGCAATGGACGTACGCAAAGGCTTTTATTATATATCGACCGATATCTTCTCCTCTGGACCTCTTTAAACCTGAAAAACCAACAATAACTTTACTAAGTAATCAAACACCAGATATCGCCGCTGCCGACACGGCTTTTTACTATTAGTCGTTTAATCTACCATTAGTCGTTCAATTGGTGGTATAGGCACACGCCGTAAGCTGCAATGGACCAGTTTATCTTGTGTTTTTGCTAGTTATTCGTCGAAAGTTCTAGTCGACAATCGAAAGTAATTAAAGAATTTTGTTTCGTCATCCCTTAAAGAGCCGTAAAATGTGACAAACTCTCCTGCAGTAGTAATGGATGAACAATGAAGTCTTCGTTGCAGTTTTTTCTTTCTTTTCGATTTTGGTAGTACAAAGCAAAAATAATTACGGCTCTCCGCATTTTCGTGCGTCTGTCTGTACTCCGCGGCGATCGGCACGATACTAAAACGTTTCGCGCTGACATGCTACGCGCTGAGCTGTCAGCACCGATGATCAACGTGACTCTAAAACCAGCCTAATTACCTATATTATCACCTTGTTGGTCTAGTAATTTAAATACCGTGCCAAGATTTCAGGGTCCCAGGTTCGATTCCCGGGTCGGGCAACAAAAAGTTTCGAAATTTCGAACGTTGCTCGGGTTTGTGATCACCAACACGCATTTGGCAAGCGTGGTGATTATGCCAGTTCCCATCATTGCAGTGGTAACTTGAATTCAATGATGGAGGCCTTTTCCCTGCAGTGGGATGATCATAGGCTGTTACTTTTTATCACCTTCCAGAAAAACTAAATATAACAAGTCTATGAAACCAATAGAACCTTTGTACAATATGTTTCTTAAAAGTGTCTCTGGTGTAAAGTTAGTAGCATGGCGCATTCAGTGTTTTATTTTGGTCCAGTCGTCTGCAATTGTGTGACGGCACAAGCTCGCAATGAGTACATAGCACGCTATCCCGGCCGTCGAGTGCCGGATGTGAGCGTGTTCGACGGAGTTTATCGAAGACTTCGAGAAACTGGCTCCGGTCCAAGACGACGTACAGACTTGGGAAGACCACGTGTAATTGTTGATGACAAAGAACACAACAATATAATAGTGGAACCATTTCGATTGGATCCAACCACCATCACTAATATTGTTGCCCGTGAGCTGGCACTCTCTCAATATTATTACACGCCAGTACCTGCTATCGAAGAAGGAGATCCCGCGAAAAGATTTGATTTCTGCAGATTTATGCTAAATGCAGATGTAGAAGACCCGACTTTTCTTAAAAAAATATTGTAGACAGGAGAGTCAAAATTTGATAAAGATGGGATTACTAATTATCATAACACTCATTATTGGGCCCCGAAAGAAATTAGATATCCTAACAAGAAAAGAGTAAAAGGGTCACAACGAAGATTTAGCGTGAATGTGTGGATGGGCATAATTTCTCATCATTTGATTGGGCCTTACTTTCTCCCAGATAATTTAAATGGGGAACATTATGAAAACTTCCTGAGAGAAACCCTAAGTGACTTACTAAATGTTTTGCCTCTCAATTTGATTACAGACGTGAGGTTAAAGCACGATGGCTGCCCTGCACATTTCAGAGATGTGTCAGAGAATGGCTGGACACAAATTACCCTAACAAATGGATTGGACGAGGTGGGCCTTTAAAATGGCCAGCCTGAAATCCGGAGCTAACCCACATGGATATTAATGTGTGGGTTTCATGAAGAGCCTCGTTTACGGTAAGCCCAACCCAATTTCATCAATGGAAGATTTAAGAGACAGCATAATGAATGCGGCTAATGAAATGAGAACTACTAATGGTGTGGTAAAAAGTGGACTTAGTAAAATAATGTGCACATGTTTGCAAAACAGAGGCGAACATGTTGAGCATGAAATTTAGACGTTAAGATGTTTTGTGTAAACTTTGTCAAAATAATTTTGAACCCCCTATTGTTTTATTTTGCTTTCTAGATCAAGGGATTATTTTTTACCTCCCCTGTTGCCTAATAAAACTTTAAAGATTTTTTTTAATTAAACCCTAGATTGTTCTATTTCGTTGAATAGCTGATGTAACGTAGATATTTTTAAGCACATCTGCAAAATTAGCGTTATTATATATTTTATAAATATCCTTTATAAAAATTATACTTTCCAATTTTTAATTTTTTTTTTAGTTTTTTTAAACGGACATTTAAAAAAAAAACAATTAAATTCGAATATCTCGAAAACGGTTAGATTAAGAATAGGGTGCTTCTTATTGAAATTAGTCAGAAACGATGTAAACTACACGCTCTTAACGGGTCTATGTCGACTTAACCTTAAACCCTGTATGATCATTAATAGTGTAATGCCTTTTTTCATTATTTCGAAAATGTATTGAGATGCAACTGTTAGTATGTTGATCTCTTTGAATAGCTCTCTTAGAGAGTCAGGGGTCGAAGGCCGTAGATAAACACTATTTTATGTCCTTTGCCGGGACTAAAACTATCTTATGCCATGTCTTAATTGGTTCAGCAGTTTAAGCCTGAAGAGCTAAGAGACAGACGGACACACTGTCGTAATAATAATCTAAGTATTTATAAAATTTGCATGTCAGTTCATGTACTGATTTATTCATTATTTGAATTATTGTACGCCAATAAACTGTTCTTATTACAGGTACAACACAAAAAATTTCAAATTTGTCATACTATATGGAAGTGAAAAGGTAAACGAGGAACTGTTGCTGATATGAACGACGACGACCGTCTTTGCGTAATAATGTTTGACGACAGGTGCATCACGATCTAAATAATGATGAGTTAAAGGGATTTGCCACAATTAGTTATATAAATAAAATAACCGATCACGCACTCACGTTTATGGTGAGGGGTATTAAAAAAAATATTAGCAGCGTACTGCAACTACTACTACGCAAAATTTAAACAAAATCGAATTTAAAAAATGCATAAAAGAAGTATTATGTCACGTTCAAAGCACTGACCTAAAAGTAGTGGCGACAGTGTGCGACCAAAGTAAAATAAATGTTAGGGCCATTTAAAAGTCTTATACAAGACACAAAAACCATTCACCTAAAAAAATGACTAAAGCAATGATATTTTCAAGGTGGATAATTGTAAAGTGATCCCTATTTACGATGTTCCTCATTTTATTAAAGGCAAACGAAATAATTTTACTACTAAGGATTTAAACTATATAGACTTTAAAAATAAACAAAAAAATTTGAAGTAGGAGTACTTCCAGCAGTTGTATGTAGCTGATAAGTCTTAAGGTGGACGAAAAAAATATCTTCTTAAGAGCGCTAATAGAAGTTGACAGAAGAACATGTAATCCCCGAGAAAATCAATACGATGAAGGTGAAGACTGCAAATCATTTAACCGCTACAGGACAACTGGATACAGCCTGTCTCAAAATGTCGCCAAATTACGCCGATTGTGTCGTTTTGATAATTTATTTGATAGCCTTAACTGTAACACATTTGGTGTTGTTAAAAAGTCGTATCATCTATTAATTATTTATTAAACCATAGTAGGAATACAAGCCATTTGGTAAGTTTTACATGAGAAACATGATGGTTTTAGCACGATGTTGTGTATAAATTTCAATCAAAACTTAGTTGACAACTTTTTTGGAAGTGTAATATTTCTCCTAATACAATTAGTTTCCAAGGTGATTTGAATTCTTTATAACTAAATAATTTCAGTTCTTCACATTCGATTAAATCTGATTGTAAAAAAGACGTTTTGTACTTTTTTGCAATCTAAAGATTTTTTTCCTAAAGGAATATGCTGGTACTACTACTGCTGATATTTTCGTAGATGTGTAATAAAAAGAAATAATAATAAATGAGGATAATAATGAAATAGAAGGTCTTGGCCAAAATTTGGTTCTTAAAAATGCGCAAAAATTATAAACAACTGTAGAAACTGTAAATCTAAATTGCTCATGTGAGTGAGATCATATACCGGCTGATGCATATATTGTAGAATATAATATTGTAATAAAAGTTGGCTGTGCTATCCTTCCATGGTTAATATAAAGTGTTTCGACGAAATTTCAAATATAATGTACAAGAAATTTAAAAAAATAAAAAGGCAAACAAAACATTAAAATGTTTACTTATATTTTTGTTAATTATGAATTATTCGACTGTCATGTATTCACAAAAACGAAAATCTTATAAAATTTCATGTAGAAAAATATCTTATGATGGGGATGATGAAACTAAAATGTGTGCACAAATGTACTATACGAAACATAAACATTATAAAAATAAGAAGCAAATTATCTTCTTGTGTTACATTCAGTCAAAAAAGATTTGGGAATCGATGATTTTGTTTATGGTCCCAAATTCTAATTTTTTTTTTTTTTTGTTGTTAGATTGACACATCTGTTTTCTATTTTGGCGCGGAGTTTGAGTTGCATCTGTTATTTATGTTAAATACAGTGCTGTTTTTGGTCATATCATATCTAGTATATTAGGGGTTAAAAATATGAAATTGCCGTTTTATTGTAATAGGTTCTTTGAATTGACATAGAATCTTCATGGTTTGAGGTTTTCGAATGAAACTTTTTCACATGATTTCTATGATGTTCTTCTATTAAAAAATGTGAAACATTTGAATATCGACTTTCAATTGTTTTTGTTATTTAGCTTAGACAAGAAAGATGGATACTGCGAAAATTCGAGTGATTTTTGAATACTAGTTCCGACGCGGAAGTAACTCGGCAGAAACAGCCCGCAATATCAATGTTGCGTTTGGAGAGGGATCTGCTAATGAACGCACCGTGCGATTTTGGTTTAAACGCTTTCGTGATGGAAACTTCGACTTGAAGAACGAGCCACGAGGAAGACCGCCCACACAGGTGATTAAAGATGAATTAAGAGAGATGGTGGAAGCCGATCCTAGTCAAACTACCCAGGAATTAACGGCATGGTTTAACGTAACCTTACCCACAATATTGACTCATTTGCGTCAAATCAATAAAATAAAAAAATACGAAAAATGGGTGCCACATGATTTGACTGATGTGCAGAAAGAAACGCGTGTTGAAAGTTGTGTTGCCTTGTTGAATCGGTACAGAAATGAAGGAATATTAAATCGAATTGTGACATGTGATGAAGAGTGGATTCTTTATGATAACCGTAAAAGAAAAATGCAATGGCTGACCCCAGGTCAAACGCCACAACAGTGTCTTAAAGCAAAACTTATCAATAAAAAGGTAATGGTAACTGTTTGGTGGTCTCAGCATGGTGTTATTTACTATAGTTTTCTCCGATCTGGTCAATCAATAACGGCAGATGTCTATTGTGTCGAAATCCAAACAATGTTGGCAAAGCTATGGTACTTGATGTGTTCTCTGATCCAAAACCTATGAGTTCTCTTAGAAAAGAACAAATTATTTGCTATCAATGCTTCTTCTTCTGCTTCAATCACTTCATCATCAAGAAGAGAAAGACATAATAGGGATTTCTTTTTGTTTAGAGACCACATTGCGTCCTCACTGTCTGACGGACACCGTACTGACTGAAAACAAAATGCATTCACAGCCCCGTACAGCTCATCTCCACTTCTTAGCTCCGCTCCGCTAGTCTCAGCTCTGGTCCCCTCCGGTCGTCTCAGCTCCGCTCGGCTCCACTTCACCCAGCTACGCAACTCAGCCCTGCGCCGCTCATTTCTGCGCAGCTTTAGTGTAAACACCTACCTTTTTACACGGCTCTGCTCCGCCCAACTCCGCGCAGCTCCGCTTCTGTCGAAACGCACCCTTACTTCTCTTCCCACGCTTCGCGCACCGCGGCACTAGCGCAGAATGCCTATGAATGAGGTGTGGGAAGAGTGGGGCATTGGAATGAGTGAGACGGAGCCGATTACGTAGGGATCGTTGAGAGTTAGACAGGATGCTTTTTAAAATAATTATTTCGTTAAATAGAAAAAATTAAAATGATAACTAGCCATATTTTGTTTGGAAAAATTATAGGGATATTTTTATTTTATATAAACAGAGACTCTGTGTAAGTCATGTCATCTGAAAGAAGGTGACCTTATACAGGGTGAAATTTTAACCACTTTCCAAAATTTTTATAGGCGTTCGGTATCGTATTTAGAGCCCATTTATGAAGTAAAAACTGTAAATCAAGCTTTCACCCGAAAATATTTTTCGCAATATAGTATTCAATTTTTACGGTCCTAGGCCTGATAAGGTAAAAAGCGATAATCAAAAACGTATGAATAGTATTGCAATGAATAAATGAGATGCAAATCGCGTAAAAAAAGTATTGCTAAGCGGCCGTATCAAAAATTATCGATTTTTAGCGGACATTTTCTAAGTGCTTTATCTTGACATTTTTGTACTGGGCTATACCAAAAGAAAAAATACGTTATTTGTGTTTTGTCTCGTAGATTGATATATTAAAATTTGGAAAGTGGTTAAAATTTCACCCTGTATAAGGTATTATACCTATGTTGATGTTGATATACTTACTTACATCCAGGATATGATATATGTAAACCGTTTAGGATTGTAGCACTGATTGATTTTTGTATTATTAATACTCCCAAATATATTAAAAAACTTTTACAGACTCTTGCGAGAATGGGTCCATTTTCCTGCAAATGAACATGCCCGGAGGAGTATTGTCACGGGTTTTGTACAAAAACATAGGGTGCCTGGAATTCTGGGGCTCATTGACTGCACCCATGTCAAAATTTTTCCTTCACCTGGGCCAGAGGTAACACAGTATAAAAACCTCGGAAAGAGCGCGCACACACTTAATGTGCAACTAGTAAGAGAAACTAATTCATAAATCTTGATGTATGTACGAGTAAGTTGTAGCTTATCATAACATAATAATTTTGACCTTTTTCCAGATAGCGGATTTAGAGTGCCGAATTTTAAGTGTCAATGCTCGATACCCAGACCGGGTACATGACTCTTTTATTTGGGCTCACTGTGCTGTAAAAGACGAAATGAAGAGGCTTTACAGTACAGGAATAGGAAATTACTTTCTTTTGGGTAAGCCTGATTTTAGTTTAATTCAACTATCTTATATTAATTTGAAGTTTGGGAAAATATAGGAATAAAAGTACACATTAAAGATGTAATAATAATTTGCAATAATAACAGTTAGTTTAAATATGGAATCAAAATCAAGAGAAAGTCAAGTAGCTACAGCTTTTATTCAAGGTGTATCTTTGTAATTGAAAAAACATGAAAGTATTATTCAGCACATGTAATTTTATGAAACATTTTAATTTTAAATTATTCAAATCGAAATCTTGCTAACCATATAGTCATAAGTTTTACACTAACTTGTCAATCTTATCTCAAGCCATAGAACTTAAGGTCTCATGTAAAAGATAAAATTACAAAAGTTAAATTGTTTACTTAATTTATTTAACATGTTGTACATCTGTTCAACGTCGACTGCGACTGCGACGAAGTTTCCTGAAATTAATAATTCCTAATTAATAATATTTAATTTTTTATTCAAAATTCCTTGTTACAGGTGACTCAGGTTTATTTAGAGCCTTGGCTCACGACGCCTGTACTGTATGCTGAACCTGGGTCGCCCGAGCAGCGATACACTGACTGGCACTGCCAGGTTCGCAACGCAGTAGAGCGGACCGATGACTACCTAAAAGGGAGTCTCCGGTGCTTAGGCATTGACCGAGTGCTACACTATGCACCGGAGAATGCGGCTGAAATTGTATATGCTAGTTGCATCATATACAACATGATGAAACATTGCAGGTAAATTGACACATTATATGTTGTTATTATTATGATCAAACCATAACATAATTATTTATTGATCATGGTGGATTTAATTTTATATTTTTATTATTTACAGAGTACCACGAGAGGAAGTGGAGAAGAATAATCGTCCCCATCCTAATTCACAAGTGGAACCCGCACGCCTACTCAGAGTCGCCCGAGCTCGTAGGGAGCAATTAATTAATACATATTTCAATTAAAATAGGAAAAATAAATATTTACATTTTAAGCTCAAACTTTTTCGACTGGTTGCTCCGGCGTACCTCGGCAACCAATTCCTGAGATTAACATAATAATATTATTATTATGTACTTTAAATCAGTGGGAGTCCTTGTGCAAACAAAAAATATTTTTCAGGTCCTATCCAGAAGAAAGAATGTAGAGTTCATACATGTGTTTTAATGTCAATATGGAAACACGCTGATAAATAATTGCTTCGCCCCTCCTTTATCATAATTATGTATAATGGCTGTATTAAAAACAATAATTATCATAACA
Organism: Anania crocealis; assembly: GCA_949315895.1. Taxonomy (NCBI): domain Eukaryota; kingdom Metazoa; phylum Arthropoda; class Insecta; order Lepidoptera; family Crambidae; genus Anania; species Anania crocealis. Next base: position 5,282,693 of record OX438880.1, read on the forward strand.
CTATACATTTAGTATCGGTTTGTAGTTAAAGGCCAATGCTCAAAAAAAACCCAGGATAGGCGCAAAAGAAAAAGTAACTCAAATTATAGGTAATAATAAGTAATGAAATACTGCATAGGAGGCATCATCGAAATCAATAGCTATATGTGTGAAATTGGCATTTGAATTTTTACAGGGGTAACATGAGCTGCTGAGACTTATAGTTTATTTAAAGTGCTATCTGAAACAACAAACAAGTAATATGGCAAGTAATAAGCTTCTCCAAAAAGATAAATCAATACCGAAGTACAGCTCGGGACTTTGGGATGCGACGCAAGCCTTATCCCAACCGGGTTAACTACACTTTAGCAGTGTAAATTGTTAATATTATAACAATCATAAAGTAGCTCCATCGGTCGTCGGTCGAGAGCGCGGCTTCTCTGTCTCATTCACACGTTGTCGGAGCCGGTTATAGGCTTTTCACTTCGTGCGCGAGTTATTACGACTTGCGTATGGCCCCACTTGCACGGATATGTCAAAATCATTTGACTAACATATCTTTGGAAGACATATCTAATAGAGTGACACGGCGTCATTTCGATTTCAGTGCTGACAATTATCTGGTTATTAGAAATATGTATGTTCAGGCATCAGAACAAAGAACTCTAATAGATTTTGAAAATATTGACGAAATAACAGTGGAAGATCTTCATTTCTGGACTGGTTAAAATCACAATCAGTTCAATGAACTGCTTGATCAAGTACCGAGCCTGCGTAGAGGTTCAAATACACCACGTACAGACTTAGGTATTGTAAAATAAGGACTGGTGAACCGAGCATACGTCTGAGTACAGTTTTTAACAAGTCAAGACAAACTATTGACAGAAAAATCAATTTTACAAGAAGATATCTGTTCAATGATTTTGTTCCCCTGCATTTAGGACTCGATCACATTACACGGAGCGAAGTCATCGAACGAAATAGAGTTTTACCAAATCATATTTTTGGGAGTGGTGAAACACCTAAAGCTATTTTAATATGTGATGGTTCATACATTTTTATCCAAAAGAGTTCGAACTTCCTCTTTCAAAGAAACAGTTACAGCTTGCATAAATATCAAAACTTGATAAAACCGTTTACATTATAGACGTTACAGGACCATACGATGGAACAACCTCAGGTAGTGGAGTGGTAGCAAGTCAGTTGTACTGCCTTTTCAACTTGTGCTGGAGGAACGGTCGGGTACCGGGAGACTGGTGCAAGGCTGTGATCGTGCCGTTGTACAAAGGAAAAGGGTCACAACAAGACTGTGTAAGTTACCGTGGAATAAGCGTCCTCAGTGTTGTCGGCAAACTGTATGCTAAAGTGATGATTGAAAGAGTAATGTTAGAAACAGATGACAATATGGGATGTACAAGCGGGATTTAGGAAGGGAATGGGATGTACGGATCAGGTCTTTTCCCTACGATGCATTACGGAAAGATATTTGGCAACAAACCAAAAAGTCTTTTGTGCATTCGTAGATTTGGAAAAGGCCTATGATAAAGTGGTGAGGAATGAGTTGTGGTCGGCACTAGCTGTGCATGGGGTGAGCAGTAAGCTGATACGGGCATTGAATTCCCTCTATAAGGATTCTAGTGCTTGTGTCAGGATAAACGGAGCGTACACTGATTGGTTTTATATCCAAAAGGCAGTAAGACAGGGATGTGTAGTGTTGCAACGTTTAGGGGTTGGAGAGGGTGTTGGGGGTGATGCGGATGATCAGGATGAGGTGGTAAATGAAGAGACGAGCATGAATTAACAGAATATATTTATTTGCTCCGGCTAAGCTTACCACCTCTTAAAAAGCTACACAGATATCTCAGGCGTGAGTCCTTTGTAAGGCTCTGAATTACCCCTACTTCTGAGCGAGTTGTACCACCAAACTTATCATGTAAATTATACTAAACGGATAATCTGAATTTAATTATGAACGGAATACTAATAAACGGCAACCGGAATTGTAGACTGCTAACTGGATTAATCCCTCGATCGTGAGTTATTCCAGACACAATTGAAATCAATTGTTATCGCGGCACGCGCGTGCCTCCTGGGGGTTGAGGGAATAAGAAGATGTTTCCACTTACTTCATCAAAGATAGGGTAGGGTAACCTTATGCATCCACGTGGCGTGGTACCAACCCGAATCTCATCGAGACAAGCTTCTTGCGTCTTTCATTTGATCAGCGGAAAGTCAGCGTAAAACGGAAGGTAATGTGCTAAGCCTGGTAGCCAAACCAAGCGGCCATCAAAAGATCTGAAAGAAACCACTTCTGTTACAGAACTGCATGAAGCAACCAAATGAACAAAATCCTACGAAATCAGCAAGTATACTTACGGCACTTAGACCGAAACAAAATCAAAATATTAAACACGGCTATTATAAGCCGGAAACAAAATTGTGTGTGTCGGCCTCCATCCTTCTCTTTAGGTTTCCTGGCCGACAGCCAGAGCGAAGGTGTCCTCCTCGACATCTTCACAACACCAAGCCGAATACCAGAATGAAATCAATCAAATGAAATCCTCGAACGAAACCTCGAAATTGCAAAAATGCAAATCATTGTCACGAAGGAATTTCCGAGTGCCCAGTTCACTAACTCAAATCTCCCCAAAACAATCGAAACAACACAAAGAACTATTTCTTTGTAAAACACATATTAAACTAACAAGAAAACATTCAAACTTTTCGGTTATTGATTTACATTATTTTAATATTCCAATTACTATTATTAACTAAAGGCTGGTCGTTTATTTAAATTGTTTCTTTACCAACCAGTCCTCAAGACAACGTATTCTTCCCTAATCAATTCCCAATGTTTATAAACCTGCCATACTACTATTTTTTATTACCTTTTTTAAACATCTGTCTAAGGTCATAAACGTCATTCTGCTAGGCTCATGAAAATTACTTCGGCTGCGTGAAGTTTCATTAAATAATTTAATGTCAACACACAATCTTAAAATATAGAAAACAAAATATTGTTATATTTATTAAAATAAATCATTCACGACATTTGTGAAATGAGTAAGTGTTCCGTGCGTTTGCTAAACGTAGACAGACGAACGTAACGTTATTATAGTCATTCGGAGCATACGGACAGTCGCATGCGCATCTGACAGCTCCTTGTCATTGACAGATCAATAACCAAAACAACAAAACTCGATTATTATTGAAGTGAAATAAAATGTGTTTTAATAATGAAACAATGAATGTATTAACTATACGTGAGTATTTAGAGATTAGTGCGCAGCTCAGAAATCACAACGTGACAGTGTCTCCGTGGCTGTTCAACCTTTTCATGGATAATTGTCTGACAGATCTGAAAGAGAGTGATTTTGGCCTGAGAATGAATGAGTTACGCGTCAAATGTCTTCTTTACGCCGATGATCAAGTATTACTTGCATCGACCGCTAAGGATTTGCAAGCGATGGTGACTATTATGAATAAAGCTTTGGAAAGAAAGGGAATGAAAGTGAACAAAAAAAAGACAAAAGTTATGGTGTTTGAAACGGAAGAGAGCATGACAGAAGTATGTATTCGGATTGGTGGTGATGAACTGGAGCAAGTGAATGAGTTTGTATACTTGGGGTCGATGTTTACTAGGGACGGAAAGTATGAAAGTGATATTGAAAGGAGAGTAAATGCTGGTAACAGAGTGAATGGTGCACTGCACGCCTTTGTGAATAGCCAGAAGATTTCTATGAAAGCTCGTCTGGCTGTGCATAGAGGGGTGTTGGTTCCAACACTCATGTACGGAAGTGAAAGTTGGGTATGGCAGAAAAAGCATGAAAGTAGAATAAATGCAGTAGAAATGAGAGCGCTTAGAAGTATGTTAGGAGTGAAATTGAGTGACAGGATAAGAAATAGTGTGATAAGAGAACGTTGTGGTGTAAAAGAAGATATTGTCACACGGATTGAGAAAGGGATGCTTAGATGGTTTGGGCATGTAGAGAGGATGAATGACAGAAGAATGACTAGACTGATCTACAAGACGAGTGTGAAAGGGAACGTTGGAAGAGGAAGGCCTAGACGAACTTATCACGATCAAATCGGGGATGTTCTGAAGAAAGGTCAGGTCAAGAGTACTCTAAACCGACGAGCATGCATGAAAAGATTGATGAATGTGGAAGAAGCGAAAGATGTATGCCAGGATCGTAGTAAGTGGAAGGCCTTGGTCTCTGCCTACCCCGTTGGGAAGGAGGCGTGATAATATGTATACTCGTATGTATCTGAAGAAAAAATCAAGTTGGCAGTCGGACTTGGCCTAGCAGTCGATGGGTGGACCAATGTTAATGGAGAAGGTGTACTGAATTTTATGATAACTACACCAGATCCACTTTATTACAAATGTATTGTACCTGGGACTGAAAAGGAAAGCGGGCGTTACATAGCTGAGAAGATCATTGATGTACTGGAGGATATTGGACCTACTAAATTTACACTTCTGGTAACGGACAATGCCAGTAAGATGAAGTTTGCTTGGAGAGAAGTTCAATTGAAATACCCTCATATTTTTTGTGTTGGATTGCACATCACATTCCTTAAATTAAATTTTTAAAGATATTAAAAATATCACAATATTTGGGATACTCACAGACAAGAAAATCATATCGTTAACACCATAAGGAAAAAACACAAACTTCTGGCGTTATTTCGGCAAATTCAGCAATCAAAATATGGAAAGATTAGCTGCTCGCTAAAGTAACCGTGTAATACGAGGTGGGGAGCAGTAATCCTACAATTGGAGTCACTGTTAAAAAACAGAGAAGCTTTGGAGGCATTAGCAATAGCTCACAATACTGATGGCAGTGACATTCGTAGCACTTTGTTAATATCACTTTTTGGGAAGCAATCGAACAGGTGACGCGAATGCTAAAGCCGCTGCTTATCGCCATTACAAAATCGGAGGCAAATACAGCTCTACTCTCAGATATTAAGATATAAGTTGTTTAAAATTGCATATGAAGAAGTAGATAGAGAACTAAATGAGAGCAATTTAATTACCGACCAAGACAAACACGTCATAAGGACAGCTATCACAGACCGGCGTAACTTTTACCTAAAAGCAGTTCATTATGCAGCAAATATCATCACATGTCACAATTTGATTTAATATTCCTTCATTTCTATACCGATTTAACAAGGAAACACAAGTTTCAACACGCTTTTCTTTCTGCACATCAGTCAAATCATGAGGCAGCCATTTTTCGTATTTTTTTATTTTATTGATTTGACGCAAATGAGTCAATATTGTGGGTAAGGTTACGTTAAACCATGCCGCTAATTCCTGGGTAGTTTTTCTAGGATCTTTCACCATCTCTCTTAATTCATCTTTAATCACCTGTGTGGGCGGTCTTTCTCGTTGCTCGTTCTTCAAGTCGAAGTTTCCATCACGAAAGCGTTTAAACCAAAATCGCACGATGCGTTCATTAGCAGATCCCTCTCCAAACGCAACATTGATATTGCGGGCTGCTTCTGCCGCGTTACTTCCGCGTCGGAACTCGTATTCAAAAATCACTCGAATTTTCGCAGTATCCATCTTTCTTGTCTAAGTTAAATAACAAAAACAATTGAAAGTCGATATTCAAATGTTTCACATTTTTTAATAGAAGAACATTATAGAAAACCATGTGAAAAAAGTTTCATTCGAAAACCTCAAACCATGAAGATTCTATGTCAATTCAAAGAACCTATTACAATAAAACGGCAATTTCATATTTTAACCCCTAATAATATTTTACGTAAAATATGGTAAATTACTGAATTTTACGAAAGTAATATTACCGCTTTACATCCCTATTCACATCTGAATAGAAGCACATATATGAAAGTTATGACCATGCCATGTTCCATTCTTTGTTACAGACCCTAAGACCCTATCATTGCAATATGAAGATTAGATAATAGCAACGCAACACTTAAAAATTTCAACAGGCTTTGGCAACTTCTGTTTAGCCAGCCAAGTGGCTAGGTAATCGCCCGGTATGTGAGGAATACGGGTTCGATTCCCGCCTCAGGTGGTATTACTTACATACATACAAACATACATACACTCACGCCTTTTTCCCGGAGGGGTAGACAGAGACCACATCTTTCCACTTGCTACGATCCTTACAGACTACTTTCGCTTCATCCAATTACTTTATCAAATTACTTTATGTAATAAAATAATGTTTATGTTGATAAAAAAATGTAGCTACGGAGTCAATAGGTACATACATTTTTTAACATTCTTGTTGCACTGTTCATTATTATTTTAACTGTATCATTATAATCAAAACATTCAAAAAGGTATGTTGCACGAAGTCCCATACATTATAATGATACCAAGTCCGTTATCTAAATATATAAAAGTGAAAACTGATTTAATGACTGACTGACTGACTGACCGACATATCTACGTACAGCCCAAACTACTGGGATTTAAAATCTGAAAATTTTCACCGCGCTTCCTTTTATAGTGTAGGTGAGCACTAAGAAAGGGATTTTGGAAATTCCGCCTCTAAGGGGGTAAAAAGGGTACAACCTTCGATCATATATTTTTGTAGATGCACAGTTGCCGTCTAAAAAGTGTCAACGGCGAAACAAGGCATAAATCAACAATATGCCTTGTTTCGCTCTCATTAGCTCTATGACCGCGTGAGAGCTATTACGTTAACAATGCCAAAGTGCGTAGTGCAAAATTGTAAAAATTACAAAATGTGTTCAAAAAATGATTTGATACGAGTATTATGTATGTCATCGATTTTACATCCTAATAATTTCATGGTGAGTAGATTATTCTTACAACCATCAAATGTTAAAGAAACTACTTTCGCTCCTGCTGAATGACATTTTTGAAGTGCCATATTAATTATGTGAGCCTTCATTTCAGCCTTCAGCCCTGTGATGAAAAAATAAGCAAGAGGTATTTTCCAGCTTTCAGTTAGCGACACAAGAATTAATACGTAAGCTTGCTGAGCAATAGGATCATTGTCGTTTGCTTCACCTAATCCCATATCAACTACGCCTATGTAACGACCTCCACACCATATTTTTTGTTGTCGAATGGCCATTTCGTCAGCAATGAGGGCGCATAAACTTTCTTTATTAGTAGTGAGAAACTTTTGTTTGAGCCTGTCAAGGGTTTCGGCAGTAAATCCAGGTTTGGCATCGATACTTCTGTACCAATTTAATAAAGTATTGGGATGTGGCAAACAATTGTGAATTTTTTTTCTGAGATATCGGTAAGCTGCTGGTGAATAGAAATGAACCGTTAATGAAAATTTTAGTGCTCCTGGTGGGTATTTAGAAAAGGGTTTCTTTCGTTTTTTAATATTTTTAAGGAACAAAGCGTTAAAAGTGTTGTGGGCTTCTCCCACATAATATTTTTTACAAATACATATCACATAAATATCGTATACAAGTACATATAATTTATTACACCACTTTATATTAATAATAATATGTATGATAAAAACACACATAGGTACATCATTTACAGAATTACATTCACACATCACCTTACACGTCAAACAAATCGTGCCGCTAATGCCGTGAGTCGGCTGGCCGCCGAGCCTTACGTAGTGTGGAAACGCGATGAACGCGTAGGCGCAGTGGCGACCACCTGCTCGCCGCGAATCGCCAGTCAGAATCACTGCCCTACACTGAACGCACGTCGCTTGCGCCCGCTTTGGTTCTTGATATCCACCCACATTGTTACGCGTTAAATTTATTGTAGTTTCCCTTTGATCTGTTTGTATAAGAACTAAATTTCTTAGTCGCTGTGAACTGTTGCTTTTTCTTCTGCTTGTGATTGTGCTTGTGTTGACTGTTTCCTGTACTGTGTGTGTGAAAATAAACCCTGGAACCGCAAACTGAACTTGTTCCCGTTATTCTCCACTACCTACAGCTAAGTGCCTACACCTATACACAAACTGTTTGGAAAAACCCCTAAACTGGTGACCCCGTTATTTACACGATGAGTGACAGCAGCGAATCTGTACATTCCGACGCAACGCAAAAAGGGGGTATTACGGAGCGTAAGAAAAAAGTGCGCGTTTCCATGGACTCATCCGAGAAAAAGCCGGACTATCTAAATACAACCTGAAGGGGTTCCGGCGTTCAGCCCAGATGATCCGGAAATATGGTTCGCGCTTTTAGAAGGGCAATTTAACATATTTGGCATCACGGACGACATGGCAAAATTCAACAACGTCATAACAAATCTAGATATGCACCATGCCAAAGCAGTCAAAGACATTATTGTCAACCCTCCCACCGAGAGACGCTACCAGAAAATAAAATCGGAGCTAATCAAACGGCTCACTGCTTCGCAGGAAAAGAAACCTGGCACCGAAAAAGGACAACGGCTGGCGCCCCAGTGGTGACTACAGGCAGCTCAACGCCCGTACAGTCCCAGACAGGTACCCCATACGCCACATACACGATTTTTCCCACAACATCTCAGGTTGCAGCATTTTCAGCACCCTGGATCTGGTTAAAGCGTATAATCAGATCCCGGTCTGCAAAGAGGATATACCGAAGACGGCGATCACCACGCCCTTCGGTATGTTCGAATTTCCCTATATGACGTTTGGTTTGCGTAACGCTGGCCAAACGTTCCAAAGATTCGTGGACGAGATGATGAGGGGACTAGACTTCGTCTACTGCTACTTAGATGACTTTCTGGTGTTTAGCAGAGACCAGGCCCAGCACGAAGACCACCTCCGCCAGGTATTTTCACGGTTGCAGAAGTATGGCATGGTCATAAATGTTTCCAAGTGCGTTTTCGGGGCTCCCGAGGTAACTTTTCTAGGTTATCGTATATCGGAGAGAGGAACCAAGGCACTGGACGAAAAAGTGCAAGCCATACGAAACTTTCCCCCGCCTAAGGATGTGAGGTCGCTTAGGAGATTTTTAGGTATGGCCAATTTTTATAGGCGCTTCTTGCCAAATGCCGCTCAAACTCAAGCTCCTCTTAATGCCCTTCTTATGGGAGCGGTCAAAGGCGCCACGCCCATTACCCTACAAGGCGATGCGCTGAAGGCTTTCTTGGAGACCAAAGAAAGCCTCTCTAGCGCAGCTCTTCTGGCACATCCAGACTGCCAGGCTAAGCTCGCGTTGGTCACAGATGCATCAGATGTTGCAATCGGAGCCGTCTTGCAACAATCGCAGGGCGCCGCCTGGGAACCTTTAGCGTACTTCTCCCGCAAGCTAAGTCCATGCCAACGGAAGTACTCCCCGTACGACCGCGAGCTCCTCGCGATTTATGAGGCCATCAAGTACTTCCGGCATATGCTGGAAGCGAAACATTTTTCGGTGTACACAGATCACAAACCGATCTGTTACGCATTCCAGGAACGAAAGCAAAACTGTTCACCCAGGCAATTTCGACACTTGGACTACATTTCCCAATTCACGACCGATATAAGGCATATTTCCGGCAAAAACAACGTCGTGGCCGACACCTTATCTCGTGTCGATGAACTAGTAGCTCCAATTTGTCTCGATGATCTCGCGCAAGCCCAACTAGCCGACCCAGAACTGGCCAAATACCTGTCGGATCCCTCATCTCTCCGTTTTAAAAAGATGGATTACCCTGGGAGTCGAGTCCCATTGTACTGTGATATCAGCACACCGGCACCCAGGCCATTCGTTACCATAGATTTTAGGAAACAGGTTTTCCGGAGTCTACATTCGTTGAGTCATCCAGGCGCGACCGCGACTGCCAAACTGGTAGCCAACAGATTTGTGTGGCCAGGCATTCCACATCCTTTAAATTTTTCCACCAGGTATCAAACATCCCTTTAAATTTTTGCTAATGTAAAATTAGTATGATTATTTTGATTATACTTTAGAATCGTACTCAGTAAAGTATCGAGACAAAAGTATCGATACTTCCAAATATCGAGTACTTTTCTAAGGATCTTACTTTCTCATAGTAAATTTTAATAAAGTTATTTCAGTTTGATAATGATTTTGATCATTACATTTAAAATACTGTTAGTTGTTAAGCTGTAAGATTTTATTTCAATTAAGGAAAGTAAATTTTTCATACTGTTTTATTGTACGTAGGTACTTGTACTTATTTAGTACTGATCTCTTTTACAAAGTATGTGGTGGTTGAAAAATAGTATCATAATTTCGTTATTACATAATTTAAGTATCTTTACTTTTTATTAATTAATAACATTTAAACCAGAGTCGCCTCATCGTAAAAACTTTACTGTAGGTTAAGTTATTATATTTAAGTAAGTATTTATGATATTTAATGAATTTACTGAGACTGATTAAATTCGCACTAATGACATGGCAGTATGGTCTCAGACCTTAGCCGGTTCCAAGGAACAACAAAAAAGGAAAGAATAGACAAGTGCCTTAGTAGTCTGTGGACAAGTGTTATGGCTGCATTTGGTTATGTGATATTTTGTTTTGTGTTATTGTTGTTTCTAATACAAAATACCTAATATGGGTTTTAATCATAGTTTTAATAGTAAATACGTGAAAATCGTTTAATGATAGTTGTAGGAAGCTTATGGGCAAATACGAAGCAAAGAGTGTAACTCGTTAAAGACAAGTTTGGTGATTCCTACATGTTGTTAACCTAAAATGTGCGTGTTTGAATTTTATTGTTAATTCGGCAAAAGTTTTACTACATAAGTAGGAATGGATTACTTAGGGCAGCTACGAGAGGATTAAAAGAGGTAAGACAATAAAGTACTCAAGTGTTTAAACGAATTCGTTTTAAAACAAATGGTGCAATGCAATGTTTACGTTCAAGGTTGTAGGACGACCACTTTTAATTAGATTTTTTTTTGCGAAAAATATTTCAAGGTGTAAACTTGACCTAGATTTTTTATTTCGGAAATGGGCTCTAAACACGATATTTAACTCCTATAAAAAATTCCGAAAGTACATAAAATGTCATCCTGTATAATGAAAAGATGGAAGTAGTGGACATGCTACATAGAGTGATTAGCTTCTACAGAAAAAGCGCTCGCTCTAAAATGGGAATGTTCGATTGATATTTCATTAATTTGATTTTCGGCGGCTGCAGGATGTTTGGTGTATAGGTTAGAAGCCCAAATATGTAATATTGGAGACCGTCAAAAATACATTGTCGACTCTCTGGACTTTAAAATTGACATAGCAAATTCGTTACTCTACTTCACTCTAGCAAGAGAGCATCTGTTCGAGGAAGTAAATGATGAGCTAGCAGAAGCTAGTACATCTCGCAAAAGGAAATATATTAGTTTATAATATATTTAATATAATTAATTTATTAATTATGTAAGTTTTACTTAAATTTCCAAATCCAGAAAAAAATAAGGATCGTTTTAATACTTGGCTTTATGCTTTTGGTGTTGAAATTCTGGGACTCGAGTTTGATCACATTTTCAAGGACCGCCGAGTAAGCTAGATGCATTTTGATGAAAAGTACTAGCGTCGAAATAACAGTAAACCCTATGCCAGATTAGAATCATAAAAGTGATAGTAATCTTTAAAATCTTAAATCCATTTCATAGTGTCTTGAATCCTTTAAAAGAAAGTAATATTTTACCCATAGACATAGTCAAATTTAATAAAACTCGATAACTATTTAATATTTCAACAATGTTTAAATGCTGATTTAATTTGAAGTTTAATTAGTTCAGTAATTAAAGTCAGGTCATAAGTTCTGTCACACAATAAAAACTTTTGAATTTGGAATGCTGGCCACAAAAAAGTTTATTGAATTCGAATTCCGAATTTTTCAAGAAAATAAAAATTTGTACTTTTTAGATTTTTTCTCATTTTTAAATATGGAGTGGACACTTTAAGAAGACCGTGTCGCGGTTATTGCGTTGCATCGTTGCGGTTACGCGCCAATTCAGATTTTCGACTTACTGAAAAATTTTAATATAACCAAAAGATTCGTTTATCGTACCATAAAACGATACAATGAAGACTCTAGTGTAGATGACAGGTCAAGAAGTGGTCGCCCTCGCTCTGTTAGGACTCCAGCAGTGATAAAAGGTGTGAAGGCGCGAATCCAAAGAAATCCCATACGTAAGCAGAAACTGTTGGCCCTTCAGATGGGGTTAAGCAGGACCACAGTCAAAAGGGTGTTAAATGAAGACTTAGGGCTCAGGGCATATCGAAGAAAAACAAGACATCGTTTGGACGCTCGTTTAATGGACCTGAGACTGAAGAGATGCCGCGATTGTTGAAGCGGTACGCGGGAATAAAGCATCGAGAATTTTTTTTTAGGATGAAAAAATTTTCTCCGTGGAAGAGAGCTACAACAAACAAAATGATAAGGTGTACGCACACAGCAGTGAAGAAGCGAGCAACCGTATTCCGCGTGTCCAACAAGGTCATTTTCCATCCTCGCTCATGGGTTGGTTGGGAGTCTCATATTGGGGCTTGTACATTTTTGTGAGAAAGGCGTAAAAATGAATGCAGTTGTGTATCAAAATACAGTCCTCAAGAACCTTGCGGAACCTGTTTCTCATACCATGTTTAATAAAAGGCACTGGGTATTCCAACAAGATTCTGCGCCAGCTTAGAGCGAAAAGCACAAGACTGGCTGGCAGCGCGTGAAATCGACTTCATCCGGCACGAAGACTGACCCTCCTCCAGTCCAGTTTTGAGTCCGTTAGATTACAAGATATGGCAACACTTGGAGGAAAAGGCCTGCTCAAAGCCTCATCCTGATTTAGAGTCACTCAAGGCATCCTTGATTAAGGCAGCCGCCTATATTGGCATGGACCTCTTTCGTGCTGCGATAGACGACTGGCCGCGCAGATTGAAGGCCTGTATTCAAAATCGCGGGGGTCATTTTGAATAAACTTTATCACCATATGAATCTATGTTTTAATAAGTTCATTGTGCTATATAAATGTTTACATAAATAATAAACATGTCTAAATTATTTCATATTACACATGTGACAGAACTTATGACCTGACTAGGTATAGTTATTATTTACTTTATTGACTGTCTGTGAGATTCCGTTGAGGTAGGGTTCCTTGCCTGACAATTAATTTGGACTAGGTATTGAAATTCTAATAACTTGCTGTCACAATGTAAAGTTGCAAGTTTAATAGCTCTGAACACAATGACGTAATGACATCTGAAGTTAAGGATGAGACACAGATAACGTTCAGAGTTAAAACGGTAACGGTATATCATTTTTTTTTAATAGTGCTCTCAAATATTTGTGCTAACTGGCGAGACAGTAGGTGTTACTTCAAATTAAAGTAGGTGCATAAAAATAAAAAGGAGCACGTTAAGGAGCTGTTTATCATAGAAGTCAGCAGCACCAGTAGAAAGACTTTATTCGTACGGTGGAATGATTATGAGACCTTACAGACGAAAAATGAGTGATTATGTATTCCAACAACTTGTATTGTTAAAAAGCGTCATAAATAAAAATTTATGTTTATTTTTTTCACTTTTTAACAATACCAGTCCAATTGTTATTAATAAAAGAAAAGTATAATAACAATAAGAAAATAAGAACTAGATGCACAATCGACCAAAATAAAGGGCCACACAATTGTCAAAATGGAGCCATGGTTATCTTTTCGTTAGTCTAGTTTTTTACACTATTTTAAGTGAGTATTATTATTATTAATAACATAACAGAATTTATTAATACGCGTACTGATAAATATGACCAAAATGTCATGCATAAGGTGCCATTTGGCTCGGCCTTGTATCTCTATTTATTTCTCATGATAAATACCTAAAATAAATAAAAATATTCGATTTGGTCCAAAGGTATTTTATTTTGAAAAAGTATTTTGAAAATATCTATTTTGCATTTAGCATTCGAAATACAAAACGCAATACTATTTCGTATTGTGCATTTGTAATAGTAAATCTAAAAAGTTTAACTAAACTTCTAAACTACTCGTATTTCACTGGAAGACGAATTCCATAATTGACGCAATGTGCGAACACTCAGACACTGAAACTGAGGTAGAAATAGGTCGACGAATGCACAAATAAAAAAACAGCACATAAATAAACTTAAATGACATGGCCGAAGAATGTTCTAAGGTTGGTTGGCAAGTAAGTATGTATGTTACGTATAAACTGTTATTTTTTGAGATTTTTCCTTATATTTCTAAGGGAAAGTGTTGATTTTGGATTTAAAATTGAATTTTGCTTTAAGTTAATTTATAAATTATTATGCATTTGTTTCAAAAGCACCATAACATTTTTTTAAATACTGCTGATTTAATAGAAAAGACTACGTCTCATGTATATTTTGACACACAAGAAACGTCTATTATCACTCAAGAAGCCATACCAAAAGTTGTGAATTTGCCTGTCTCTGAAGAACCACAAACTTCCATTTTATTACAAAAGATTGAAGATTTACGTGTTTTAACAACCCAGCTTTTCTAATATGAAAAAAGTGATGTAACGAAAAAAAATATATAACTGTAGATATTTTCTTTTATAAATGAGGTAATAAGTAAATGCATCTCTATCTAGTACATTTGCCACAGTTCACTCATAGACCCCGTTATTTATAGTGTTTTGCAATCAAATATAAATTGAATAATTAGGCATTTAAACTTTTAATTATACTATTTTAAAAAATAATATTGAAATGAAACAACTTAAAAATTATTAATAATAAATAAAAGGCAGTAAATTAAGAAATAGTTTTCCGAATGTGTATTAACTTTGGTTTGACACACGGGTCGCGCTGGGATAGGAAGAAATCGCGCCAAAAGTGGCTAGGTGGAAGTTTGTGAGAAAACTATGTGATTGTGGAGTCGGGATGAAGTTTTCGAGATATTTTAATAAGTGCAATAGGATTTTTGATCAATTACGCGGCTAATTGAAAGTTTTCCACAACCTTGAGTCATAATTTCATAGTTGTTATATGCTAAGCTAGCATAGAATTTGAAGAGCCAAGCGTTCTTTCATACTTTAAGAAATTAAAAGAAGTCTTGATCAGAAAGAAAACGAGAGACAGCGACACTTAGGGAAGAGGTTTGCCAGGATCAGGGTTGCAAAAAATCATAATTTAAAAAAAATCGAATAAAGCACGATTTTTTGAAAAAATCTTAATAAATGACGATTTTTTTGATTTTATTAATTTAACTATATTTCTGCGCAAAACGGGACGCGCCCTCAAAGGATTGCGCGGACACAGCGCGGGGATTTCCCTTTTGTCTGACATGTGAAAGTCAAGCAAAAGGAAAACCCCGCGTAGTGTTTTGTACATTTCGCTTGCAATTACGATCTTACTTTCGTTCTAACAAGCATTCATTCCTTCAGTTTAGTTTACTTTTGTTATTGCTGTACTGTGGTGCGTGCGTAACCAATTTATTATAAATAAAATGCCTCGCCAAAGAGATGGGATTTGGGAACATTTCACTGACAAAAGCACTACCAAAACTGGCTGTCGGGCTATATGCCACAAATGTAAAAACGAAATTCAAGGTCTGGTTGCGAGAATGAAAATACATTACGAAAAGTGCAAAAATAATATTCCAGAATCTAGTGACGATGTTGAAGTTGTAGGTAAGTAATTAAAGTTATTATTTATAAAGCAAATTAAAAATACTAACTAGTTTTCTATATGGTTTTAGTGATCGTAATCTGCGATGCGTCGCTGGCCTATTCTGTCCAGAAGTGGACAACAGTAGGTTTAGTGGAAAATTTTAACTGCTCGATGTCTGTAGATATGAAAGACTGTAGACTGTAGACATGAATGTTATAAACTTTTAATGGTACTAACTGTGTAACAAATAACAACATCATAAGTAAATTTTTTTTTTAATTTCAGAATTGGCTTCACTTTCCGAACCTAGCTCATCTGCAAGTTCTTCGGCAAAAGGCGACGATTACGCGGAACCGTCTCTTAAAAAAAAGAAACTATCTGGAAACTTAAGCTCCTTTGTAGTAACAAGGCCAAAATCTACAAAAGAAACAATATACCGACAAATAGCAAAGGCCATATTTGCTACAAACTGTAGCTTCAGAAGTACTGAACATCGAGAAGTAAAAAAAGCCATTTCATTATTGCGCCCAGGGTATATCCCACCATATCGGAAGGATGTATCAGGCAAATTATTGGAATAAATATAACTTGAAGAAAAAGAACGGTGTTTCTCTAATTTATCTGGCAGTTATGTGAATGAGTCGATGCTGATAACGTCATAAACCGGAAATGTTTAACTCGTAGTGGCATTGAACGTGTTAAATCCCTAAAAGTCATAAAATATATACGACTCTGTTTTCTAAAACCCTCCACACCTGATAAGTACACATTTCTTCGTTTGTGAAATTTCGCCTTGTAAAACAGTATAAAAGATGGAAATTTTGAGCTACGAACTCATTCCCATCGACGCAGTCTATACAGTCTACACAGTGATTATTGTATTCCTTTTTTTGTAAAAGTTGTTAAAATATAAATTAATTAGAGTCACCCAAACTCTGTTGTTTTACTACGAGCAATCGTCATCATCCGAGCATCTGCCAACTCCGAAGAAAGTTCCTGAACGATTCACCAACCCTACCACGACGGCGAATCGCTTACTGGCGCAGCCGGTAGAATTTCTGCTCTTCAGCAGGTGAAGTCAACCAAGGTTTGAATGACGGATCAAGTAAGTCTGCACAATTTCATCTTTGCTGCAATCGCCAAGTGCTGGAAGTTTCTTTTTAAGGATATAAAGGAGAACCTACCATCCAAACAAATTTTGTAAGAAGAGGAACTAACTACATTCAGAGCCAGATATCTCGGAAGATTCTATTCGCGTTCGATGTGGGATCGGGAGGATCCATAGACTCTCAAAGTGTCATGCTTCCTCAACAAATCCAGAATCTAGTGATTCTATTTTATGTGTACATGATTTTTCTTGTTATATAATATGCACGTGTACTATTTGCAAGCGAATGTCTAAAAGGCATAGCGAAAAGAACAAAGCATTTATTTTGTAATTTTATGGTCCCATAGTGAGGCACCAGCAGTGTCAAACATTACTAAGATCCTAAAGTAACTTAGATAAGGTGGGAAATACTTCATTCTTGGCTGGCCTTCATGTTTTGAAACCACCGTATCATTTAATTGCTAGGGATACTTATTTTTCTAGGGCTTGATCAACCCGTAAAATAATAAGCTTTAATAAAAGGCAATTATAATAAAATTTTATGAATAACTCAAGTTGCCAGCACGTTCATCAAGGAAACGGAGGTAACAATAGTAACGGGGATAGTAATAATAATAATACTAATAGTACGTCCCCGCAGAGCAGCTTGTGGCGAGCTGTTGGGCAGTAGCGACCCCACGAACCTGATTGCTACCGGGAGTATCCCTGTTCCTCACCTCTGGCTCGCCTTCATTGGTTGGCCGGAGTGAACACTGACGAGGAACATATCTCCCACCTCTTGCTTGCCTTCATTGGCCGGCTTGAGTGGAGAGTCGCTAGAGAAGAAATGCTCGGAGGAAGGAAGTATTGCAGTAAGATGCTTGTAGGGATCTTGAACGGATTACCGGGATTGTCCTGAGATCCGTGTAATACCTCTCCACTCCTCAAGCACCTCAGGCTATGTTGCTCCCTTGTCGCTACGTCACTTTGTGCTAGCGGCTTATTTCGGGGGCCCATTAAACGAGTGTGCGAGTCACCCCCTGCCATTTTATCCGTGTGAGTAACATAGGTCAGGCAGGGGCCATAGTCCTTCCATAGTCCCAGTTACCCAGTCTACTAGCACTCAAACCCATAGCCCAGTATCCTTTGTATCCACTTTCTGCAATAGTCCTGCACTAACCGGGGGTTATCCTTGGGTGTACTTGTATAGTGCGCACAGGGATAATCGTCGGTTGGTGTCACATCACTTATTTTAGATAAATGTTGTCTAACGGGCCTCTGCGAGTTGGCTTCGGCCCCTCATACGCCTTCCAAAGGTCCGGGACTCCATAGTCCCGTGATTGGAAAATGACCAACATAATAATAGTAATATCCACAATAATAACACATTTTTGAATGAAGGGGTCAAGTATATGCTACGCACTATTTTAAATTTAATTAATCAAATCATAGAAAAAGTAGCAGAACTTTTTTCTTATTGTGCAAGATTTTTAATGCACGCAGAATATTTTAATATATGAGTCCCATAATAAGACTTGAGCCGCCAAAATTAGGAGGGTTTTTTTCTGAAAAGGGAACCAGAAGTGTTGTAAGAGTTTTCGAAAAAAGTAACAATTGGATGTATATTGAAATTGTTTCTTGCATTAATTGTACAACATCTGATAGGTGTAAGCCTAGCCTAAAACTCGATTTTAAAGTTAAACATATAGCCTTCTGTATAACAGAGAGACTAAATTTTACGTCCATAGTGAAAGAACGTGGAAATTAAAATGATCCGGAGAAGACGAAGTAGGTCCAAGCGGTATCGCGAACGCCGGACAGTCCGATGATATAGAAATTAATCGTGTTTCATTTATGGAGAGGGCAACTCCGCATATAAATACCATACCGTCTGAAATCTTAAATATCATCCCAATCTTTAATGGAGACAGTCATCTCTTACATTTATTTATTAAAAAATGTGAGTATATTATACTCGTAACTAACTTTACGTACACACCGAGTGTGGAGCAAGACGCGTATATCTTACACGTTATAACTTCGCGTTTAACAGGTAAAGCAGCTTCGTTAGCAAGTGAAAACGATAATCTGATTAATAATTGGGAGCAACTTAAAAAAAATACTTAACCAACACTCTGGGGACCAACGATACAAAGAGTGTTTGTTAATGGAATTAGAGTCTATTGCTATTAAACCGGGTGAAATTTATTCAGAGTTATGCAACCGCATCCAACTAAAACGCAGTAATTTTTTCGCCCGAATAACTGGGGACATAAAACGTGACAGTAAGATAGAAATTTATAACCATATCTGACTAAACGTCTTTCTTTATAACTTGCCTAAAGGATTAATGAGGGTTACTCGATTGAAAAACCCACAAACTCTAGAGGACGCATTACAAGTAGTAATGGAGGAAATTAATTTTAATGAACAGTACAAATTAGAAATCATTTTGTTAATAAAAGTAGTGCTCAGAAAAAGCCCGTACAAAAAATACAACCTAAAAATCTACCTTAAAATCATAAAAACGGTAATTATGGGCACCAAAATCGATTTTATCAACCACTGCGTCCTCAACTTTTACTCAAAATTATAATAAAACGAATAGTAGATTCAACCCGAGTAGCTCGCGTACCACGCATGAGTCATTCAATAACTCTCGTCCGCCGTATGATACATTTAATAGCTCTCGTACGACGCGTGAGTCATTCCACAATAGGAGTATCACTTCAAGACCGAACCAAGGCCCACACCAACGATCGGAATTGAACTATCACGAAGATTTACCGGTGACCATAAATTCAGAAACTAATGAACCCGTATCTAGTACGTCGAGAAATGATACTGTGACCGGAAGTAATTTAAATTTTCAAACAAAAGCCTTAAAATCAAAGAAAAATAAACACCCTACCTTATATAATTATACCAGAGATAAACTGTGCCAAGTTCATGTTGGACACTGGAAGCACGTGTTCATTCATATGCAACAAACTTGCAAACCAATACCTTAGACACTACAAATACAATGAGCCATTCGAACTGATAATCACGCACGGCGTGAGTCAACACAGTGAAGCGATTTCAATGCCTACTTTTGAAATATTTCGACAAAACTCACAAAGAACGTTTTACGTATACGACATTGATGACTTTTATGACGGATTAGTTGGTATAAATCTTTTAAAACAATTAGACGCGACAATTGATTTTAAAAATAACGTTTTATTAACTTTGGACTTTAGTATTCCAATATTTTATCGGAAACGCAATCTTTTCAATTCTATGATTGACTTATCTCCTCGATCAGATAACAAAGTCTCCTTACCAACTACTTTACAAGAAGGAAAAGGGCTCTTATGGCGGCTGTACACATGGGGCCAAGGTGTTGAGACAACGTATAGAGAGCTACTTGGCGGTATGTTGGCTTAATTGGTCTAGTTGGCGCCAACATTGGCAGGCCATCCGAATAGTGTCGGTTTTTAGTGCACACATCAAAGGATCTTGGCGCGCTCCGCAAACAGCGTTCACACGTTGGTGTCTTGTTCAGTTAGTTGTTACTCGTCAGCGGAGACAGTATCGTTGCGCATGAGTGAAATTTACGTTCCCATGTTCCGATAGCGATGGCGGCGCCGGTGTGGACAAGCAATGAGGTTTTACAATACATTGAATTGTATCGACATGAAGGAATAATTTGGAATCCACGGCATGAACTACATAAAAATAAAACCAAAGTAAGTTATTAAACACATTTTTTATTAAAACATTTCCATTACCAGTTACCTACTATTTGTTTGACATTGTATTGTGTACAATGTAATCTGCTTGTTGTGGTGTTTCCAAAAATGTTTTATACTTATTCTATAATGTAGGTATATATATATGTAAAAGTTGTGTGGTTAACTAGCAACTTGTCAATATCGGCTGAATTAGTTCTAAATTATTTTACTAATTGCGAACTGAAGGCTCTTCCAGAGGATACAATTATAAAGCCTGTTTTTTTTGTAGGCAATTTCTTGCATTTGTATCTCGACTCGCTTCTGGAAGGGCCCCAGGGGCAGGTCATTTAAACAATTTCTATTATTCATAATGAACTATTTTATATTTCAGGTTAATGATGCGTGGATTCGCATAGCGGATAAAATTAATATTTCTATTAATGAATTGAAAAGAAAAAAAGAGTCATTAATGACAACATTCAGAATGCATTACAAAAAGAAAACTCAATCAATAAAATCAGGAATGGGTGAAGATGAACGATATAATCCTATTTGGCCGTATTACGAGCCTCTCGAAGTTTTTTTAAAGGATATCTATGTATGCTCCAGTGTGATTAACACTGAGGAAAAGATTATACAGGTAAACAATATTTTAATTTCACAAAGTCTTAGTGGTTTCTTTTCTAAAAAAGTAATTCATTAAATCCAATCTTATTTGTGTCGCAGTATGCGGCGGTCTACGCGGTACACTTAATAATGGCAAAAACGAACTATCTCCATTATTTCTCCATGAACCTGGCCGCACTAGATCTTCATTTTGATAAATATCGAATGAACCTGGAGGTAAATAAATATTCTGTGAAGAAGTACTTTTTCTCAAAAAATTATGTAGTTATAGACATGTCATTGTAACAATAGAAGCTTTGGTAGGTTCCAAAGGTATATATTTTTTTAAAGATCCTGAACCTGGCGGTTAGTATTCCGAAAGTTACTTTTACTCGAGAACGGGATAATTCTTGATTGAATACTCTTTCTGGGGACCCTAGTGCGTGATGACCGGGAAACGGTTTCATTAAATGGGTACTGAGAGCAAATGCACCATCGCCTAAAAATACGTAAGGCATGACTATGTCACTATTAGGAAGT
Source organism: Anania crocealis (assembly GCA_949315895.1). Classification (NCBI taxonomy): domain Eukaryota; kingdom Metazoa; phylum Arthropoda; class Insecta; order Lepidoptera; family Crambidae; genus Anania; species Anania crocealis. The sequence continues at coordinate 5,304,150 of OX438880.1, forward strand.
GGAATAGGACGGGGTAAATTCATACTGTTAGACGATAGTTTTTGATATAAGATACTTTGATTGAAAACTCCTCCATCACTAATCAGTCCTTGAGAACCTACATCGGCAAACAAAAAACAATAATTACTATCTATTAGTGCTAGTAAAACAATGCTAAAGTTGCCTTTATACGAGTAGTTAAAGTATTCAGTTCCCGAGTGTAAAGGTGGTTGTATCAATATACATGGGAAGCATATCAATATATGCTTCCCATCTATAGCGCCCAAACAATGCGGGAAGCTGAATACTTCTGAAACGGACATCCATTCGCTCGCAGATTCAGGCATCTGAAATAAATGAAAAATAAACTGATATTACTTTTTTACTACAGGATTCGTCATCGACACGTGACTACGAAACAGAGGCAGAAACCGACTTAAATCGTCCCGTTATTGAATGTGACACATCTCAAGATGGGAATACGAGTACTAAGTCAAAAGTTACTGCTCCTCCAACTCAAAAGCGCCGTTCGAAAAATCCACCAGAGTTATCAGAGGCCAGCAAGGAGGTGGCAAATGCTTTTGGCACATTAAACAGAGTGCTTGATAATAAAACTGCAAGACATGATGATGATTGTGATCTATATGCTAAACTTCTTGCCTCAAAATTAAGAAAATTTCCAGAATATGAAAGAGAAGAAATTATGTTGGAGATTGATAGCATGTTGATAAAAAGACGTCGAGGTAGCCAAAATACTATTACTGATTCCACTAATATGAATCGTTCATCCTCCTCACAAAGTTCTTATCGCTCAAACTGGTCTCGCTCATCTCCTTTACCACACTACCGACCCAACTCAGCACAGTCCATCCCTCCAACTTACGTTACTATTCCCAATCAATCTCCGCATAACCCACCCCATTCACCGCAGTATGTTTTTAATGAACCCCAAACTCAACATATTCGGATATTGTCTAATGATAAAATATATTCACAATCACAATTAATGCAGTCTTCATCTACTCAAAGGTTACAAACATCATCTCCAGAACTACCTGTTGAACTTCATTTACCAGAATTATCTGATAGAATGTACGACCAATTTCAGTCTTAAGAGACTCAAAATATAATATATCAGGCATATGAAGACGCATAAAACACACAAATGAAAAGTTCATGTGATGCTAAACATTGTTTCATGATGATTCAAGTAATTGATCTATCCATGGTAAAATAAAGACAAAGGCGTCGGCTGCACGGATCACAGCCCCTCACCAGCAGACCCGACGGAACTCTCGGAACCGTCACCGGAAGCCTACTCTGTGCCCCTAGAAGAGATAGAGATGGGGGAGATCATTAACGATGTCCAGAACCTCCATCTCCCTCCTACAGGCGAATCTGAACCATGCCACCAGGGCTCAGGACTTATTCCTGGCGAACTTGGTGGCATGGAACATAGATTTGGCCGTCGCAGCGGGACCATACTTCATACCGGAAAACCGGTTTAACTGTTCCGGCGGCCAGTTCCGTGGAAGAAGACGTGGCCATCATAAACCGCTCCGGCCCACAGTACCCACCTCTCCAAACTCTCGAGAGAGGACCGAGCTAAGTGTCGGCAAAGTGGGGTGAAGTGGCAATACTGGGGGAATATTGGTTCTCCCCGTTGTCAGGCGTTTGGCTCCACTCCAGGTCGTGCTCCTTGGCGACTTTAATACCAAATATTTAACCTGGGGGAGTCCTAACCCAAATGCCCGTGGCCCAATCCTTGAAGAATGGGCCGCTGAACACGGCCTGGTCCTACTAAATAGTTATAAAGTAGCTGCTATTTTTGAGCGACCAGGGTTAGCTAACATGGCCTTGAACAATGTAAAATCTCAAGCACAACTTCAAGTTAAATGTACCATTCTAGCCACACTTACCGAAACAACAGGCGTAATCAGAGGCGTTCCAACTTATATGTCCAATTACAATATTTATAACGGAATTTTCAGCTCTAAGGAAGTCTTGTCTGTGCATCACCTGATGCGGCGTGGACGCGACGAAGACGAGAATCCCATCCTCATCCCGACACAGACAGTTGCCATCACCTTTTCCTGCCCGACTCTTCCAGACAGTGTCGACATTAATAGCAAGTTCTTTGAGGTAAGCCCGTACGTTCCTCCCATAGGTCAATGTCTACGATGCCTTCGCTATGGACATACCGAAAAAACTGCAAAATGCAAATTTATGCTGCAAAATTATTTTATTTTATTCATAGTTTTAATTATATAATAAGGTATCGTGAAAGTCAAAAACATTTAATGTAAGTTTTAGATAGCTTATAGGCACAAAAATGGCGATTCGTTCCCTATTATTCGGCGTTTATTTCGGCGTGAGTTTGGATTACATGACCTAAATCAGTGTCCGAAGGAAGTGTGATTCGATCGTGGGTCAGAAAGTTCGAAGCTACTGGTTCGACTCTTAAACAGAAGCCAGCGGGACGCCCAAGGTCAACAAGAACGGAAGACACAATTGAACAAGTTAGACCTTCAGTTCAACGTAATCCTGGTCTATCGACTCGAAAGTGATCAGCTGAACTTGTGGTATCCAGAACATTTTATCGAAAGATCTGAAATTGCACCCGTATAAAATTCAACTAGTGCAGGAATTAACACCTTAACAGATGTCACTACATTAGCATGATTTCACCCGTCTGACGCTAGATGGCGCACAAATCGACTGGGTTTTATTACCAGCGTTTATTATTCAATATTGTTTAGAATAAAACTAAATTAAGGTCACTCATATATTTATGACAAATATCATAATATGTTCTTATTTTTCCTCATATTTTTTTAGAACTTTTTTTAAAACTAATTTCAAAATATTAGTGGATTTATGTATTCTCAACATAGCAACACTACATGCGAATGGCCGTATGTGCTAGGTGCATGTGCTCTCGGTTTTTGTGTGCTATCTTTAGCTTATATCACTTTTAAAAAGTGCTTTTCCATTTAAGTCCGTTGAGTCGAGCTTTGTCTCCTCCGGCCGTGTTGTGTTTTGTGCTTATGCCGATCGTAAGCAAAGAAAAAAGTGAGACAGGACTCTATCTATTCTAACCTCTCTTGGTTGAATAATGTCTAACAAGTTTGTTGTGTTCTGGGATGTGCCAACAATGCAGGTAACACTTTTTGTTTATGCCTTATCCATACATGCCATTCTTGAACTGACATAGCATCAGCTCATCGATATGCTTGCTCTTATTACATAATCCAAGGATGTTTTACATCGATTCCCTAATCCTGAAAAGGACAAGGAGATACGATATATATATAGAGATAAGATACGATTGAATGCCGAAAGCTTGCTTATGAGATGGCTGTTTACTATAATTTGAATATGCCTAAAAACTGGGAGGATAAGAAGATGGCAGGAATTGATTGGCTCTATGGGTTTAGAAAACGGCATACTGATTTAACATTAAGAAAACCAGAACCTTGTAGCTTGACACGGGCAACATCATTCAATCGTCACAATGTGAATGTATTCTTGACGACCTCCGTGGTGGAGTGGCGTACACACCGGTTTTCAAGGTGTCGCCTGCTCCGAGGTCCCGGGTTCGATTCCCGGACGGGTCAATGTAGAAAAAATGCATTTTTCTACATTTTCTCGGGTCTGGGTGTTTGTGGTACCTTCGTTGTTTCTGGTTTCCAAAATACGAATGCTTTAAATAGTTATTCAAATTGGGATCAGAACAATGTATGTGATGTTGTCCACATTTATTTATTTATTTATTTATTTATTCTTTGATAATTTGCATAATGTTATGCAGCGATGTCCTAGTTTTGCGGATGGTAGTAGAGTATATTGTCTCGATGAAACTGGAACCACTACAGTCCAAAAACCCAAAAGAATCATTGCAGCAAAGGGAGCTAGACAGCTAAATAAAGTAACAAGTGCCGAGAGAGGAACACTAGTTACCACGTGTTGTATAGTATCTGCAACAGGATGTTCACTACCTCCAGCAATGGTGTTCCCTAGAAAGCAGTTCAAGTCATTTATGCTAAATGGTGCACCAGTAGGAACCCTAGGTCTAGCTCAACCCACTGGATGGATGAACAGTGAATTGTTTCCTGAAGTCATGAAACACTTCGTAAAGTTAACAGCCTCTTCAAAAGAAAATCCGTCCTTACTGATAGTTGACAATCATGATAGCCACTTAGCACCTGCAGTGTTAAATATAGCAAAAGATAACGGAGTTACCCTACTAACTATACCACCACACTCAAGTCACAGATTGCAGCCACTTGATGTGTCAGTATTTGGCCCTCTGCAAACATATTACAACGCAGCAATGGATTCCTTGTTGATGCGTAACCCTGGAAAGACCATCTCCATCTACAATGTTGCTGAGTTGTTAGGACAAGCTTTTGATAGAGCCATGACACCCTCAAACATCAAATCATGATTCCGAAAAACTGGAATTTTTCCGTTTGACAAACACATTTTTACTGACAATGATTACATGCCAAGTGAAGTTACAAATCGGCCACTCGACGGCCTTTATAATGTTCCCGGTCCCAGTCAATGTTATGCTTCTACTGGTGGCTCCAGTTCAAGTCAATCTTTTCAGCAAGATGATATTACCGATCCGATACCAAATCCATCTTGGATAGTTCAGTCGCCATCTCCTAATCGGCAAGTGATGCAGAGACGTTCTGAATCCGTGATCCCAAGTTTGCTAAGTCAACTTGTGGAAGTGCCATCCGCAACGACTATAGATAAAACACTAGTTTCTCCTATAGGATGTCGAGCTTATCCAAAAGCGCAACCGAGACTACAATCAAACCGTGGTAGAAAGAGAGGAAAAAGCTGCATCCCAACTGACACACGTATGAAGAATGAAATTGAAAAAGATTTCTTGGAAAGAGAACGCAAGAAGTTAAGTGATGATGAGAGTGATGTAGAAAACATCCTAATATCTTCCTCAGATAGTTTAACATCTGAGGACGAACTGCCATTTAATGACTTCGTGAAACCGAAAAAAGACGATTTTGTAGTCGTCCAATTTGTTGGAAAACAACTAACAAAGCATTATGTTGGAAAATTACTGACAGATATTGAGGATAATGAATATAACGTTAGCTACTTACGTAGAAATGGTAAAATTGACAATCATTTCTTTTTTCCACTCGAACCGGATACGGCAACAGTACCGTTAGAGGATATTAAAATTGTGCTTCCTCTTGTAAATGTTGGCGAAAGAAAGACCAAACGTCAGACTAATGTCTATACTTTCCCAAAAAATATTTTCAAGAAGTTTAATATTTATTAGAAGTTAAATCCTTTATCTCATTTTGTTAATTTCCTATTATTTTATGTTGTAACATTGCGCCCCTTAGACTACCCCAGGTACGGGGCTCAGTGTTACAATCGACTGATTTAATTAAAGTATAGTTTATATTAAGTAGTTCCTAATAATGTTAATGTTTGAGCAATTGTAATTAAAGGAAGATTATTAAAGTTAATTTTCATACCAAAAACTAGCTGAATAAAACAATGTTTTTGTCATTATATTCCAGTATACTTTTTTGTAACACTGTACCCCACCTTACCCTACCTATTGTCATGAAACTCCCAAGTCCTTTTCTACCTTATCGCTGCACTGTGCAAATAAATAACTTACCGTTTTTTTTTCCAGTGTGAAACTGTTAAACATTCATTTTAGTATCACTATATAAACTTGAAAAATTTTGTCTCTGACGGGACTCGAACCCGCATCTCCTAGCATGCCGGGCGGGCGCCATACCATTAGGCCACCGAGACATTGCGACACGGCGCGAATTTTTCAAGCATATTCTTACGCTGTAAGCCAGCGTTGTTTCATCAAATGTTAGGAGTTTGCACCCTTAACACCCGAAAGAAACAGCTATTTATATACTTTATTTGATATTTTAGCAACTTAATTGCACTTATAATATCAGTACATACACTTGAAAAATTTTGTCTCAGGCGGGACTCGAACCCGCATCTCCTCGCATGCCGGGCGGGTGCCATACCATTAGGCCACCGAGACACTGAGACACAGCGCGAATTTTTCAAGCATATTCTTACGCTGTAAGCCAGCGATGTTTCATCAAATATAAGGAGTTTGCACCCTTAACACCCTTAACAACTTATATGTTGTAATTAATTATTTTAAACTTGTCCTAATAAACAGTTCCTATTTCAAATTCCAGTTTTTGTTACCCTGTTTCTGGAAAATATCAGTATCGTTTTAGTAGAATCGTCTCGATAATGTTGGCAACACAAGCAAGCCATCGTGTCCATCTTTTTTAATTTGACAGTTCTTTTCTCTGCCGAGAGCGAACATTCAAAGATGTTAGCGACGGTTACCGGTCAGAAAAAAATCCCAACTTTGTTACTTAGAAAACCCAGGTAAGTTTACATTTTATATTTTATTTACTTACTTTAGAATCAGAACAATATATATATGTGATGTTGTCGAATAATTTTTTTTATCTTAATGTCAATTAATAAAAATACTATGTAAATTACCCTAATGTTACTTAAACGTACAAACGTGTTGTCGTAGCTAAGATTAAGCAAGTATTGCATGATATTTCTTTTACTGGGTTCCTTAACGCATTTTACATTATTTTCGTTGCTGCTCAAAGTTACCTGCTACTGCTGCGGCAAAAATACCTTAATTTTACAAAATTATAACATTTATAACCTGCACCAGTGCTACTGCTTGCGGATCTTGGTTTCGGACTAACAATTTGCATGGTAGTACTTTGTTATTGCATTTCAGTTGTTGAAATGCCTCTAACCCCAGCTGAAAAAATGCGGCGGTACCAGGACAGACTTAAAGCAAACCCTGAGAAAATGGAAGAAGTAAGAAAGAAGAATCTTGATAGAATTAAATCTAAGTATTCTTACAAAAAAGTCGAATTAATGTCTGAACAGGAAAAGCAGAAACAAAGAAAAAAGTGGCGGGAGCAAAAAAGAAAAGAAAATAAGAAAAAGAAAAGCAATGATTCAAAAAATACAAATATAACCGATACAAATCCGGTTCCAGAATCAATCACCCAAGAAAAGTACAAACGAATAGATAGAAGCAGAAATATGTATAGAAAATTATGGAACAACGCTCATAGCCGCATAGAGTATTTAAAACGGCTCACAGAAAATTTAAGAAAAAAAAATGTACCGTGCAAATCAAAAATATATGAAGATAGAAGAAGATTTGAAGAAACAAATAAATAATTTAAAAGCAAGAAATGAATTATTAGAATTATCATTGAAGAACGCCTACAAAAGCTGTCGAAGCAATAAAGAAAAAGACATTTTCAAGTCTATTGCCAACAATGATACTCGTATAGTAAAAGAAAAGAGAGCATCATCATACATTGGCAAAGCTCTTGGCTTGAAGGGTAAAATCCGAAGAAAACATAAAGCAGGGAGAATACTTTTAACTAAACAAAGTATTATAAACTTCTTTTTAAGAGACGATGTAAGCCGAGCTACTGCTGACAAAAGAGAATGTAGGACCTTAAAAAAAAAAGAACAAACAAGTTACCTTAACAATTCATTACAATCTCTTTATGATAAATATAAACGGGAAGAAAACTTGGCATCTTTTGCAACTTTTTGTCGATATAAGCCATTTTTCGTGCTTTCTCCAACAATTAAAAATAGGAACACATGTTTGTGTGAAAAGCACAGTAATATTAACTTTCAATTCTCAGCGTTAAAAAGGGCAAATGTATTTAACTACATTTATATGACAGATCTTTTAAAATCACTTGTTTGTGATACTCATTGTTACGACTGTATGTATAACAAGTGTTATAACTGTGAAAATAAGTCGCTAATATACAACTTTGAAAATTTTAACCCCTTACAACAAATCAGTTGGCAAATTTGGGAAATGGTTGACCATACATATAAAAAATCAAATACAGATGGCAAGGAAAATATAGTAAACACAAAAAAGACAGCTAAATCCGTTAGAACAAATACTATTGCAGAACTTATTAATATATTTAAGAATGAACTTAAAAATTTTAAAATACATCATTACAATATGTGGCATCAAACAAACGAATATAATAAATGTATTTCCAATTTGAAATTAGGCGAAGCCGCTATTCACTGCGACTTTTCGCAAAACTTTGAATGTAAGATGGGCTCAGAAGTACAGAGTATGCATTTTGGTGCTTCTAAAAGCCAAGTAACCCTGCACACAGGTATGCTTTATTTGAATGGCAGTAAACAGTCTTTTTGTACTGTTTCACCTTCAAATAATCACCAACCTGGTGCTATCTGGGCTCATCTTATGCCAATATTAGAGTTGGCTAAATTTCGAGAACCAAATTTGACCACCATTCACGTTTTTTCAGACGGTCCAAGTTCCCACTATCGTCAAAAAAATAACTTTTTTATAATAAGTCACTTCGCAGCAAAAAAAAATCATAATTACATGGTCGTTTTTTGAGAGTGGTCATGGGAAAGGCGTCGGTGATGCGATCGGAGGTATTGTCAAAAGAGCGTTGGACAGAAAAATTGCTTGTGGTGAAGACGTAACTAATGCAGATGATGCATTTAATGTAATCCAAGAATCCGTAAAATCTGTTCAATGTTTCTATATTACAGAAGACAATATTGATAAAATCACAAAATTACTTTCACCGACACTTAAAACTATTCAGGGTACAAGGTCAATTCATCAAATTGTTACTTTAGAACACAATAAAATTAAACATCGAGTTCTCAGTTGTTTTTGCAGTATAGATTGTCCTTGTTTTATTCCAAAACTACATACAATTATACTTTATATAATGAATTTGATGAAACTTACCTTAAAATTGAGACTGGCCTTACACGTTCCGTCAATTTAAATGAAAACACCGTACTCACACATGAACTATGTGGGACTGACCCACTGTCTGATGAAAGCATTCTAGAGAATAATATGACTACCATGGCAGGGCTTACTGATGTAAGCCCTGCCATGGCCCCAGTGAAACCATCCACTGGGGCTGAAGATACATTAACTCCTGCCTGTTCCGAGATTTTGTGAACTTCTGCTTTTCCGGAATCTTCTTCTTTTGATGATTTGATGTTGCGCGAAAGAATATCCCCGATTGATGATTCTGCCCGATCACTAAATGTTAAAGCTAATGATTCGAAGACAGTAGAAGATATTATAACCATTGATAGTCATCCAGCTAAAGAAAATATTAGTGCATGTAACGCATTCAAATTAGAGCATCGAATGCCACAAATAACCCCTTCAAAAAGTTTGACGGGAATAAGAATCGTTTCTAATATAGTTTTGAAACCACCGAAAGTTGTTGTTACCCAAAAAAATATATCTGATACAAAACTAAAAGCATTACGAACTATTGTAAACCGTCGAATCACATGTAACCAATGTAAGCAGTCGATGTTGATGCATGAAGTTACCAAATGTATGATATGCAATTTTCACTACTGTCAAGCTTGTGGTGTTGGTACAAATTTTAAGGATATGATCATTTGTTCATTTTGTTTTCAACTCTAATTTTGAGCAGCATCGATATTTTCATAGACTAATTTTATCTTATTGATTGTCATTTTTTGTTTCAGATATATTTTCGAAAAATTTAAGGAATTTATGTCGAAATATTATTTTAAATGATGATACAGTTTGATGTAACAAATTTTCTGTGTAAACACGATTTCATTCTGTGTTTATACCTTGGTTTATCATGGCCATGGTCGTCAACGCATTTTATCGCGGCACCGATGTGTTATAGATGCGGACTTATTCTAAATACATCTATTAATCAGCATCATTTTGTGTCCACTATGACTACTGAACAAATAAAAATATTATTGCAGAGTCCATTTTTTTGGTGTCAACGATGTAACTTCGCAATATATGACCACTATCCAGCAGATGAGTGTGATATTTGCAATTAATGACGTGCAGCGGACTGTAGTACCACCGATTGATTTATTTTTATTACCTTAATAAATCTAAAATCAGAGGCTGCTATGACGTAGAAAATCACTAATTCTAAACTAAGTAAAGAGTCCATAATACTGCTAAAACATCGTCGACTTACACAATAATGTACCAAAGTGATAAACTAATATGGTGCACTATTCTGTTATTTGGCAATGTTTTTTATATGTCATTATATCTAAAATTAGTGATTTCCTGCGGAGATATACCGGCCTCTGATTTTAAATTTAAAGATTTAATTCCAAGAATTGTCAAAAAAAATTAACAGTTACATGTTAAAATTTTGTAACAGCCTACTTATTTTAAGAAGCTATTTCAATGTACCTTCAATAAATGTAAGAATATGATTTAATGTTGTCAACATAATTTAAATAATAATTAAATAATAATTTTACTTAGTACAGTGAACACTACTCTTAAAAGATTCCAGATAATTACCAGGATTCCATTTTTGTTACTGTCCCATAAAAACCGACCAGTTTATTTATTTTAATATTCTTAAGAAGTTAATTAAATTTGTTTTTTTTTAAGTATAAAATATATTCGTCTCCTATTCTTAAATGTGAATTTATAATAAGTAAACACAAACATCGTAGCTGTTTTACAGTAAAAATAAAACTTAATTGTAGCCAAACGGTACTGTAAAGGATTTATTTCTGCCTGTAATTTTAACATTTGTCGATAAATATACACAGATATTTTATAAAATAGGTGAAGAAGTGTCATGTGAACCTATAAATTTAATAAAACATTTCAAAATTTATTTGATATTTTAATTTGCGCACTAGATTGTAGGTAACAAAATAAGAACATCTTATCCTCCCCGGGCTCCTTTTTATACGTTTTACAGCTTTTTAACAATTTGTATCTATTAGATACAAATTGTATAGTATTTTACGATGTTAATACATAACTCAAGATATAAAAGATTAAATTATTTCACACTTTCTAATTTAGTAAAATTTTTGACATAGCGTACACTTTTTTTGAGAAATGCTCATTATAAAATTCTTATACATAGTCAGGTCATAAGTTCTGTCACACAAAAAAACTTTTGAATTATTATATTAACTTAATTATATCTAAGTATTGTCCATGGGAACTATATTAACAAAATCATATAAAACTACAATATGTACAACTTATAAATAAAAAGTAACATAAAAAGAAACAAATACTTAGATAGACTAGATAAAAAGGGAAAAAACTATAAAAATGGTCCTCGTGGTAAGCTGCCCAAGATACTGGCAGCATTACCTCGCTGGATTGCGATGCTCAGTCGCTGTGCGAGGTAGCTGCCAACTCTTGGGTCACCGCTGACGTCAGATAAACGTTTAGCAATCTCTTTAAATAAAGAGAGTGCATTAGGACCCCACGGACCTAGGGTTTCCACACCAAAAGGTACGAAACAGTGCTGGGTGCCTATTTGGCTATACTTGGTTATCTTAATGTTTTCGGCTTTAATCGCCGCCGCACCTGCACATTGGCTAGTTCCGGGCAGATGGGAGGCCGCCAGTGTGTCGACACAGGTAGCGTCCCACACTAGAGTCCGACCCATCCGCCAGGGAATAAGCGACATACCGTCAGGTCTCTTGCCATCATCACGCACGATACCATTCGGCTCAAGTATAGCCGACACGTTTATGGTGGCAAGAGAACGTCGGAGTATATCGTTAATGCAGGCATGGCGCGATAACCGCCCAGCGCTCTTTGCACAAGACAGCCCGTGGTGTCCCAACGAGTTGACATCAGCACCACAAGGACATTTGTGTGGACTGCAAACCTCTGCACCAACACGCAGACCAATCGCCACACGGAGAGTTTCTGTGTCTAATAGGGTTCCAACATTGGCTGGGGGATACGCCTGTAGCCAATAACCGGATTCTCTAGTAGACACAGCCCTCAGCCTGGCGAGATGAGCGTTGTTGATGCTAGTTTGTATAAGTGTCTCTAAAAGAAAATCACAAGAAATTTTGTAACAGCTCTGCTGATTTTTTAAATCTGAAGGGAATTTAGAGGGAACATCCTTTATCCAAGCATCTCTAGCTTCATCCAAGCACGCCACCTCGAAAGTTGCGGTGATTGGCCGCAGGATATTGGCAACGAGAGAAGATGTGCTGTAGGCTGAAGATAGAAAAGCTGGTAAGGAAATACTCGAAATTTTGCGGGAATTTAGAATGCTGGCCACAAAAAAGTTAGTTGAATTCGAAATTCGAATTATCAATTCATAATTTAAAATGTCGCAGCAACAGCCGCAAACGTGGAGCAAATTATACACAAGAAGAAAAATCATTACTGCTAGATCTTGTCATGCAGTAAGTGTTAAATTACCACGTGTATTATTATTGTTTTTATCCTGCTTTAAATACTTTAAACTGTTGATCTTTAACATTATTATTTTACAGATTTAAGCACATAGTATAATGTAAAAGAACTGGTGGCAAGTTTATTGAGAAGAAGAGGGAAGCATGGAATGCTATTACAATAAAATACAATAGTAATTGTACTAGTGGTTCAAGAGATATGGACCAATTAAAATCATTGTACGACAATATGAAGCAAAAATCTCGTAAAGATGTAGGAGAAAGTAATGTAAGTAACCTATATTTAAACAGTCATAATGCCAAATGCGGGATAAAATAGGCACACTATTGAGTGTGCTGTGCAGTGTCTAGACACTGCACAGCACACTTTAGAAGAATGTCCAGCATGGACAAGCCAGAGAACGATGCTGATTGCTAAGATTGGAGGAGACCTATCGTTGCAGGCAGTCGCTAAAGCAATGGTAGTTAACGAGGCAGGCTGGGACGCGGTCCGAGCATTCTGCGAAGAAGTTCTGATCACCAAAGAAACAGCAGAAAGGGAGAGGGAGGAAGACCCTCTCGCTGATGTGCTTCGCCGGAGAAGACTGGGTCGAAGGCGTCGAGCCTTTGCGCGGCACCTTCAAATCTAGTCATGCAATCTAGTCTTAGAGTAGGAAAGGGGTGATAGCGGGTAGGCATCCTACACCTTCTCGTTGTCACTTCCTGCTATAATTATTATATTAGTTGATTAATTTATTTTATTAAATTTATACACTTGGGCATTTATTGTGTCCAAGAACTTGTAAATGTAATAAATTTTGGCGGAAGGATGCGCATATTCTACATTGTGCCATTCTATCTTGGGAAGGAGAGGTCCTGCGATGGGTTTGCTCAAAAAAGAGCGAACAAAATTGTGCAACGGGTATTCGGGAAAGGGTTTGCTACACCGTACTAGCCCCAAGTGCAAAGAGCTGGCAATGGTGGTCTTTTTAGTGGGTAGGCTACTCCCTTCTGGAGTAGAGAGCCCCACATAACCCGCCGCCCGACCCAGCGGCGGGTATGCAATTTTATGCATTTTTTTCCACCTTAAAAAAAAAAAAGGCACACTATTGAGTGAGTATTTTAGTCCTTTCAATAGGTATTAATAAGGGTATTATGATAAGCATTTTCAATAGGTAAAGCTTTTTTTCTAATTTTTGCAGAAATTAGCATACATCAATGCTGAACTAAACTGTATGGTGACACAGGAAGACGTTGCACATGCAATTCAAACTATTAAAGAAGACAAGGTAGTAAGTAATTTTAGTAATTTTATGTTATTGATTAATATACCTAATATCAAGTTCTTTTCTTCCTTCACAAGCAAAACTGAATGTTACAACTTGGTTTCTATAAACTAAAGGTTAATTTCAATGTTGTTAGATTGAAATGAACAAGACCGGTGTTGGTTTTTGGAAACCAAAAATGAATGAAAATGATGCGAAAGTCCTGGCAATTATACAGGACCAGGTAGAACCACTCTACAATCCATACGATAGTGCATCAGGTTTCTTTAAAGGTATACAATTTTCAAGAATGTTCATGTTTTTTTATGTATATTTGAGCTTTATAAAGGCAACAATATCAAAAAAGTTATTTTTAACTTCTGTCACTTACAATAAACTCACTTTTCAGAAACTGATGCCTTTACTACCAATGAATTAAATATGACGATTATTACACCGGCTTATGCTTCTCCGTCATGTCCACCATCACAGGAGATTATAGTTATAGGTAGGTAAAAGTGTGTACAGTTATAAAACTAATGCAAAATGACAATGAACTTGAATACTACATTAGTTATTCTGATTTTTTTTACATTTGTGTATGTGTTACGGTAAGAGTGAATAATTGAAGATTATTAATAATTATCTATTATTATTAATAATTACCGAAAGTCGAGGTTAAAGTGATAAATTAATCACATTTGTCGGTTTTTATTAAAAATTTAACCCTAGTAGTGATTAATGTAATAAGTGGCCAAGGGTTGCGGGGCGAGGGGCGGTTCTAAGTGCCATAAAAGTCTTTCTTGCAAAAACAATTTTTTTATTTTTTTTTATGTGTCTTTAACTGTTTTATTTTGATGTTATTTTTATTGCAATTTAAATGGCAATATATTTTACTTGCATAACAAATATTTGTTGAATTCTATGATAATATTTTTAAAAATTTAATTTGTTGCATTTATAGGTGCTACAGAAGATTTACAGGCAAACCAAATATGATTGTTAATGATTGCTTTTAGGATTCGAGTTGATTTTGTTAATGAAACAATAATTGTTTAATTTTATTTTTGTTACAATTTTATGTACCACGAAAAACTTTCTTGCATAAGTTTGATGGTAGATTAAATTTTATTGTTCATTTTGCGATAAATGTGGGCACATTATAGTTAGATTTATTTAATATTATAGTTCAGAACATATGTGAATTTGTTGTCCTTTCGTTTCAAAGCAAGTACAAGTAACCTTGTTTGTGTGATCTCTAATTAATATTATTGTAAGACTGTGTTTAATATTATAAATAAATACCTGCTGGTCAAAAAACATTGGGTTTTTATTTATTTTATAACTTTTACCAATATGTGTCGTGAATTATTAATAATTACTACTAAAAGTAATAAATTTCGATCGTTTATTCACATTTACCTAAACATGTGGTTATTATTAATAATTTTGTAAAAATATTAATAATTTTTAATTAATCAGATTTACCGTAACATATGCACTAAGAACAGTATTTAATATAATTAAGGATGTGTGTATTTTGTTTCAGCTGAGGAACCACAGGCGTCTGGTAGTATGACAGTAGAGGTACATCGTACTCCCAAAATAATGGCAACGCCAAAGCATGCTAATGTTTCCAACAAGAAAAAGGGTAAATGAAAAGTGATATTATGTAATTTATTTTCTATGTAGTATAATATAAATAAATCTTT
This sequence comes from Anania crocealis, assembly GCA_949315895.1. Classification (NCBI taxonomy): domain Eukaryota; kingdom Metazoa; phylum Arthropoda; class Insecta; order Lepidoptera; family Crambidae; genus Anania; species Anania crocealis. The sequence continues at coordinate 5,319,403 of OX438880.1, forward strand.
ATGTACTTAAATGTTAATTATTTCAGCATTCAAGCAAAGAAAAATTTTAAAAACCACATCAGCTGAAACAATTAAGAAATTGTATTTTAAGAAAAAATGCCAGAATGCAGATTTGGAAAGAAAGAAATTGATGATGGAAGTTTTGCATATGAAGAGAGAACATAATTTAAGAATGGAAATTTTGAAGCAAAAAATAAAAAATGTAGAATTAAATATACAATTATAATATTACGTATTTAAGTTCATTAATTGCAACTGCCGAGCCCTCAATATCCTCATTAATAAAGAAGACAGGAAATTTTGTTATAATTTTATTAATAAATAAAATTACAGAGAATTTAAATTTAAAAATTATGTCTCAGGCGGGACTTGAACCGGGATATTATAATTGGAATTGAGTTTCTAAAATATCAAATAAAGTATATAAATAGCTGTTTTATCTTAACTGACTGTCAAACATTTGCAAAGATGTTTTTTTCGGGTGTTAAAGGTGCAAACTCCTAACATTTGATAAACATAGCTGGCTTACAGCGATAAGAATATGCTTAAAAAATTCGCGCTGCGTCGCAGTGTCTCGGTAGCTTAATGGTGTAGCGCCCACCCGGCATGCGAGGAGATGCGGGTTCGGGACCCGCCTGAGACATAATTATTCAAGTATACTGATCTTTAGATAGTAATTGAAGGGTCTTTTTCAAGAGTTAAGACTATTTCTATTAAAACAAAATGAATTCTCAAAAAACTAGAACAGTATCATTTGAGCAAATTACCTCTAGTATTTACTGAATCACTGTTAACTATGACAACTAACTGCTTTTCATTCTGACATGCATTCTTTCGTACATTATTGCTAAAATCGGCCGCTTTTAGCGTTAGCGACAATTCGACTTTATAAACAACTCAACGAAAAGTTTACTGTGATTCAATAAATACTAGAGGTAATTTGCTAAAATGATCCTGTTCTAGTTTTTTGAAATTCATTTTGTTTAGAAGTAATAAAAGTAAGTCAATTGGGGGCAGCACTTAGCTCCAGTAGTTTCCTTAAGGTTTTTTAAAAAATAAATGAATCCACAATAATACATTTAGATTTTTTATTTAAAACAAAATAATTACTTATGAGAAAACACTATTTACTATTGCAGTTCGGACAGATGACTGAACAGCCTGTGAACTAGGATGGAGGAAATGATTATCATCTCCATCACAATCTATTTTTATGTCATTAGGCGGTTCCACCTTATCTAGTTCTACACACATATTATGCAACACCACACATGCAACTATAACTTGCAGGACTGTTGATGTTTTGTTGAGTTTAATACCTTTTTCAAGGCATGGGCATCGGCGTTTTAGCACACCAAAACGTATTTCGGGTCGCAATGTGACTTTTGTTATATGCTTCTTCTGAACTGTTTTGAGGACGCAGAAAGGGTGTCAGTAGATAATTTTTATTGAAATATCCGCTGTCTCCCAATAAACAGTAAGTGCCATATTTCCCCCTTTCAAAATCTGCACATATGTGCGAGTTGTTAAAAATTGTTGAGTCATGAACTGACCCAGGCCAACGAGCTATGAGGTCTCTTATTTTAAGAGTGGAATCACAAACAGCTTGCACATTAATGGAAAAGAATCCCTTCCTACAACGATACAGTTCAGGTAATGGCCCCCCTCTGCTAACCATTTTCACATGGGTGCAATCAAGGGCTCCTGCCACCCGAGGAAAGCCATCAATTTGAAAAAATCCTTCAGCAACTTTACGTAGTTCATTCCTGTCTGATGGTATTTTAATATATGCTGAGCTTATACTTGCCAGCTTGCGGGTTACTTTTTGTACAATCCAACATACTGTAGACTTGTGCATATTTACCAAATCGCCTAATACTTGCTGGAAAGTTCCCGTAGCGAAGAACCTCAGACAAATCAGCAACTGTGTAAGGCCATCTATGGCTTTATTCCTTCGAGTTTCAGGTTCTAAATTGAGAATCTCGCAAATTCGTAAAGCTACCTTTTTAGAAATTCTGTATCTCACACGAAATTCTTCTCCGTCATGTTTTTCAAATAAATTTACCCTGTCTGGAATTACACGACGTCTTTGGGGAACATATTGCTCCTCGGGATCGGATAAAGACGAAAGACTTGAGAGAGACATTGTAATGTATCTCTAAAATACACACTTGTAGGTTTGAAATCAATGTTTACACAATAGTTATCAGCACGCATATATATAATGATAAATTTAATGGACGCTAAACCAGGCATTAAAAATTATAACCTCAAACTGTCAAATTAATGGCCCTTTAGCGCTAATGACGTTTTGTGCAACGTGAAAGTAAGCTAAAGTCCCGATCTGACATTAGGATAATTAAACTTAATGGAACATTAAAATTACGGAAATATGCTATTTTGTGCAACACTTTAAAGATTCATTAATGTTTAAGGTCACTTTAAAAGTTTAATGAGCGTTTCTGCAACTGGGTGTTACACAAATGTTATCTGGCTCTAAATAATATGGAATTGTCTTACCATTCCTGTTTAGTTAGAAAGACTATTATTTTAAGTTTATCTATTTACTTCAACATTCTATTTATTTTGTAATAGCCGGAATCAAGAAGACAGAAAAAGTTTGATCTTATAAGTTATGGCTTAAGTTATAGTTATTATCCTGTGTTTTATACTACAGGTAAAAAAAAACATAGTCTTATTCACTAACTGTCACAAAATTTAAAGCAACTATCTTTGAACATACTTACAAATTAAAGCATCTCTAATTGCAAAACAATAAGTGAGTTTTAAGAATTTTGAGTTATTTTCTGATAATAGGCAATTAGCAGTTTGACTGAGATGTATAATAGATTACATATATATTTGTTTTAGACTTGGGAAAATACAAATAAAGTTATCTTAACCGCTACTCATATCTTATATGAGAACATAATTGATCGTTAATTTATTGGGAAGTAGGTCATTATCTGATAAAATTGATATTGATATTTTTGAAACAAATCAAATATTATGATAATCTTCTCAATGAGTTACCATAAAATAGTTATGTAGTTAGTCATTAAGCTGTAAGAGTGGGAGTGAAAAGTATACCAGCAGAATTAATCTATAACTTGTTGAAAGGATTTGGTCTGAAAGTTGTGTACCTAATCTCATCAAATACCTAAATCTGCATTTGCAGATTCATACCAGATTTGATTGGGAAGAGAGAGAAACACGGTACGAGTAGTGAAGGTGAGTGTTGTTAACGTAAATAGCTCTAAAACCTACACCCGAGTCACAAGTCTCGGGGCTACTCGGAGTTTCTCTTTCTGTCACACTACAGACCCGGCATTCACATGGTGAATCCATGGAATGTTAATAATTTGCCTCTTCCTTATAATATCTATATAATTCATTAATTACATAGCATATAATATAACAGATTAGATAGATGCCAGTTTTAGACTTAACAAAATACAAATAAAGTTATTTTATCCGCTATTCAGATTTTATGTGAAATATAGTAATTTGATTTCAATTGTTAATTAGTTGTAAATTATTCAACATTTCCAAGAATTTTATTTCAGATTAAATACCTTCTTGTTTTAGCTTAATCAGAATACAAATAAAGCACATATAGCTTGACTGCTAATCATATTTTGTATGAATTATATAGTTAAATTCAATGATTCCAATTTGTACTACATAAACCTATTTCAAATGATTTCTTATATTTTTTTTTATGAGTAGTATGTAATTTGTAGATTGACAGTCTAATAACAGGTTACATTCTCATCTAAGATTGTCTGTAATTTCTGGTAAATTATAATTATATGAGTAGTCAAGGGAGCCAAACGGCAACATAAGATGGAGAACCATGCTCATAGAATCCTAGAAGTATATAGATTCCCTCACTCTGAAAGTTATTTCATTAATTTAAATTTGTCAAATTGGCCTAATTAAAGGTAACTAATTGAGCTATTTTTAGACATCTATCATTAGGTTATTAGATCTTATTATACCATTTAATCAAAAGACTGAGACTGGAATTTAGTGTGATTTTGTTTATTAATTATGTTAATATTTTATAAAATACTTATTAAATTTCATGCCGGATAATTTTGAATAGACTACCAAAGTATATTTTATTGTTAATTTTGTTATTTGAATAAATTCCTCCTAATCCGAGCTGATGTGATAATGCCGAGGGCTTTTAAGGTCGACCACTGATTTCATTATGGACCTTTAAAGGAGTGTTCGGTATTTTCGGATTAGTTTGAATCAATACAGGGTTTGAATTAGAAACAATATTCAATTAATTCTGTCCGGTTCGTTCAGACTGAATTAATTTAAATTAATTGAAACCCATCTGATTAGGTTGATTTAAAGGAGTGATCGGTATTTTCGGATTAGGTTTGTTTTACTGTTGGAGTATGGTTTAAAACACTTTTAAAGGAGCCCAACGCAAGGATTTTAGCTTAATCTAGTAGTTTTCTACTTTGGTGGATTATTCATTAAGTTGTAAAATTAAATAACATCAAATAATTATATTAGGTAAATGTCTGTAGGTTCAGTCGATGCCGGGTTGCATAACAATTCAGATTTAACTTTTGAAGGATATCTAATTAAACATCTACGTACCTCTAAAAGAATCAGGTTTACTACTCTCAACACAACGTACGGTCCTACTACTATATTTAGACGTTCACAATGACAAATTATTTAATTGTTTATTCAATGGGGTTTATTTTTAAGGTTCAACACTTTAAAAAGGGAGGTTTGTTACAACATGTATCGAACATATAAGGTTATACAACTGGGATGAAGTTGTACAGGAAAATGCATTTATCAATACATTTACTACAGAACAACTTGAAGATATGTTAATGCTAAAAGTGTTAAAAGTTGTTCATTAAAATTCGATTTTGAAAATATTGAAGCGTTGAGCCCACATATATGCCATTTTAGGCTTGGTCACAGTCCTGAGCAGATACTACATATAATAAACGAAAGAACGAACAGTAATGCGAAAACAATAATTGGTATGTATTTACTAAAATAAGAACAGGGGACTCAAATGATAGACAAGGCACTTTGCTGCATATGCCAGTTACAACTGTTGCTCGACACATGAGAAAAGCTTGTGAGGCTTTATCTCAAGAATTTGTGTTGCAACATTTGGGATTAGATTGTTTGACAAGAGAAAATCTTCTTGCCAAGAACCTTTTAATTCCCAAAGGTTTGTTCGGCAATGATGCCAATGATAAAGCAATTGTGATGATGCTACGTATACGTATACGTATATGTATACATACAAAAGACTATTATTTTCAAAAGAAAACTTACAGCCTTCACAAGTATCGAAACTTGCTGAAGCCATTTCTGCTTGTGGCTTCAAATGGCCATATTTTAGATGCGTGGGGTAACTTTTTCAGCTACAGTATCAGATGCAGTGATAATGAAAGATTTATTTGCCGGCGAAAATGGACCCCTTAGGAGGTATTTCAGAGAAGGTGACGTTTTTATTTTGGATCGTGGTTTTTGAGATGCCATAGATGATTTAAGATTATATAATTATGAACCACATAAGCCTGGATCATTAGAAGAAGGGGAAACGCAGTTGCCAACAATACGAGCAAACAAATCTCGATGCGTCACAATACGCAGATGGGTCATTGAGGTAATAAATAGCAAATTCAAAAGGGATTGCAAATTATTAAGACAAACATATTTCAATACTACATGTATAAATCTTATGACTGATTTCAGGATTGCTGCTGCATTAATAAATGTATTTCACTCGTTAATTACAGATAGACCAGATGCAGCAGCAATCCTAAACCGCATTAGAATTAGAATGGATGTGCCCAATCAACTTGGAGACTTTGTTGAAGTGAACAATGTTATTAGGAGACGAGCTGCTTTTAGCCCAAATAATGGAGATTTGCCTCAGTTGAGTATGTTTCCAACGCTGACAAGGGAAGATCCTATATTGTTTGCGTTGGGAACATACCAAATAAAGCAAGCTCGCTCATACTATGGTGAGCATATTAGAAAAAATGGCACCTACAAAATTGATATTTGCGATAATATTGAGAGGATTGGGCACTTCACCGGAAACAATAGTTTTTTCAATGAAAATGATTTAGTCATTAGGCCTAAAATACAATCAAAGCAACATACAGGAAAAACATATTTTGTGTATATTTTATTAAGGCATGCCCCAGATACCCTTAATGACACCATCAATTTAATAAAAGACTATTATTGCAACTGCACTGTTGGTTAAAGAACCGTCGGATGCTGTGCCCACGTAATGACGGTAGTTTGGTATTTGGAATGGGCACGGCACCGAAATGTAAATGCACCAGCCACACACCTTGATAGTGTAACAACCCAACCTTTTCTGATATGAAAAATGGTGATATAAAAAAAAACTCTGTAAATGTTTTCTTTTATAACTAACGTAGTAAATAAATTCATCTACATCTAGTACATTTGCCACAGTTAACTCATAGATCCAATATTAAAAAATTATAATGCAGTAGAGTAACTAAACAATTACTAAACTAAACAAAAACCATTACATAAAAGGCAAAATAAAGATCAATAAAAAAATGTCTACTGAAGACTTGGCTGTATGGACATAGTTCCCTTTGCCTACCCAGAATGGGTGGAGTAAACAACAACAACAACAACGGTTTGACAGGTTTGATGTTTTGAAGTGACGCGCTGAGATTATAGAAATTGCGCCAAAAGTGTCTGGGTGAAAGTTTGTGAGAAAACTATGCGATTGTTGAGTTAGGATAAATTTTGTTTGAGATATTGTAATAATAAGTGCGATATCATTTTTGATCAAATACACGGCTAGTTAAAAGGTTTTCGCAACCTTGAATCATAATTTCATAGTTGTTATATGCAAGCTAGCATAGAATTTTAAGAGCCTCGCGTACTTTCCTAGTTTAAGAAGTGTAAAAGAAGTCCTGGTAAGAAAGTACATAAGAGAAAGCGATGCTTAGGGAAAAGGTATGCCAGGATATTAATGGTGAGTGATTTTAGTACAATTTTAAGAATATCAATTCAAAGCCAAAAGTTGATACAAGGTTTCTATGAAACTTTTGCAAAGTTTCTCTCAATCAAAACCTCCTCAAAGGTTTTGATTGAGAGCAACTTTGATCTTATTTCTATTAAAATCCAAAGAACCCATTACATATTCACACAAATGTCAATGACCTTAACCTTTTTTAGACAATATATAACAATTAAACCACTTACACAAATGTTATCTGGCTCTAAATAATATGCAATTGTCTTACCATTCCTGTTTAGTTAGAAAGACTATTATTTAAAATTTATCTATTTAATTAAACATTCTGGTTATTTTGAAATAGCTGGAGCCAAGAAGACAGATAAAGTTTGATCTTATTATATTTTAAGTTATGGTCTTAATTTAAAGTTATTATCCTGTGTTTTATAATATAGCAAAAAACCATAATCTTATTTATTAACTTTCACAAACTTTAAAGTAACTAACTATCTTTGAACATACTTAATAATTGAAGCATCTCTAATAGCAAAACAATAACAGATTTTTAATAACTTTGAGTTATTTTCTGATAATAGGCAATTAGCAGTTTGACTGAGATGTATAATAGGTTACATACATATTTGGTTTAAACTTGGAAAATACAAACTACAAATTAAGTAACCCCTACTCATATCTTATACTAGCTGTTGCCCGCGACTTCGTCCGCGTCAATTTCTGTTATTATGAACGCGATTATTTTTGCAACATTTTTCACCGATGCTTCGCTCCTATTGATCGCAGCGTGATGTTATATAGCCTAAAGCCTTCCTCGATAAATGGACTATCTAACACAAAAAGAATTTTTTAAATCGAACCAGTACTTCCGGAGATTAGCGCGTTCAAACAAACAAACAAACAAACAAACTCTTCAGCTTTATAATATTAGTATAGATGAAATATTAATTGATCTCAATCGTTAATTTATTGGGAAGTAGGTAATTTTCTGATAAAATTGATATTGATATTTTTGAAACAAATCAAATATTATGATAATCTTCTAAATGAATTAACATATAATAGTTATGTAGTTAGTCATTAAGCTGTAAGTGTGGGAGTGAAAAGTATACCAGCAGAATCAATCTACACCGTGAAATTTTAGTGGTTGTTTTCCCGCAGTAAAATGATTCTATCTTAGTAGTACAATATATTTGTGCAGTTTTTTTTTATTCAAATAAAAAAATAGCAGTTTCACGATTGTGATAAACGAAACTCGAAAGCAACATCGAACCAATGGTACCAGCCGCGCCGCAGCCGGTCACCGGCCGGGGTCATTGCTCCTCGCGCGGTACAGATTATGCTGTATTACTTAGTGCGTAGAGCTTCTTTTGCTTTGAACATTGATTTTTTGCGGCAAGCAGTACCCAAACACGTCACATTTTGTAAAGATACTATCGTATCTCACGCTTTTGAGTTGATGATTATTTTTTTGATTAGTTGAGACCAACGATATCTTTATTTTCAAAAAATAACTCGCACGATTCGATGGTGCTATTAGAGGTAAATCGTTCTGATGCGGGAAAACAACCACTAAAATTTCACGGTGTATAACTTTTTGAAAGAATTTGGCCTGCAAGTTGTGTGCTAGATCAAGTACCTAAATCTGCATTTGCAGATACATACCAGATTTGATTAGGAAGAGAGAGAAACAGGAGTAGTGAAGGTGAGTGTTGATGATCATCTCAAAGGGGCCCCTTAACCTACAACCGAGTCACAAGTCTCGGGAGCTACTCGGAGTTTCTCTTTCTGTCACACTCTAGACCGGGCATTCACATGGTGAATCCATGGAATGTTTCCTCTTCCTTATAATATCTTAATAATTCATGAATTACATAGCATATAATATAACAGATTAGATACATGCCTGTCTTAGACTTAACAAAATACAAGTAAAGTTATCTTCTTCGCTATTCAGATTTTATATGAAATATATTAATTTGATTTCAATTCTTAATTATTCAATATTTCCAAGAATTTTATTTCAGATTAAATACCTTCTTGTCTTAGCTTAACCAGAATACAAGTAAAGCAAACATAGCTTGACTGCTTATCATATTTTGTATGAATTATATATAGCTAGTTAAATTCAATGATTCCAATTTGTACTAGATGTAAACCTATTCCAAATGATTTATTTTATAATTATTTTGATAAATAAGTAATTTGTAGATTGATAGTCTAATAACAGGTTACATACTCATGTATGATTGTCTCCAATTTACTGTAAGTATTTATTGATTTTAATTACTTTTCAATGAATTTATTAGGCCATAAGATAGAGAACCAAGCTCATAGAATCCTAGAAGTATATAGATTTCCTCCCTCTGAAAGTTATTTCATTAATTTAAATTTGTCAAATTGGCCTAATTAAAGGTTATTAATTGATCTATTTTTAGACATCTATCATTAGGTTATTAGATCTTATTCCATTATAACATTTAATCAAAAGACTGGGACTGGAATTTAGTGTAATTTTGTTTATTAATTATGTTAACATTTTATAAAAAACTTATTCTAATTCATTCCAGATAATTTTGAATAGACTACCACAGTATATTTTATTATTAATTTTATCATTTTAATAAAATCCTCCTAATCCGAGCTGATGTGATAATGCCGAGGGCTTTTAAGGTCGTACCACTGATTTTATTGTGTACCTTTAAATGAGTGTTCGGTATTTTCGAATTACTTTGAATTACTGTAGGATCTAAGTTTGAAATATTACTTTTTTAAATTACTTCCGATGGGTTCCTTCGAAATTTTATTGTTTAATTAAAATCCTCCTAATCCGAGCTGATGTGATAATGCCGAGGGCTTTTAAGGTCGTACCACTGATTTCATTATGGCCTTTTAAAGGAGTGTTCGGTATTTTCAGATTAGTTTGAATTACTGCAGGATTTAAGTTTAAATAGTACTTCTTTAAATTACTTCCGATGGCTACCTTCTAAATTTTATTATTTAATTAAATTCCTCCTAATCCAAGCTAATGTGATAATGCCGAGGGCTTTTAAGGTCGTACCACTGATTTCATTATGGACCTTTTAAGGAGTGTTCGGTATTTTTGGATTAGTTTGAATCAATACAGGGTTTGAATTTGAAACAATGTTCAATTAATTCTTTCCGGTTCGTTCAGACTGAATTTATTTAAATTAATTGAAACCCATCTAATCCGGCTGATTTAAAGGAGTAATCGGTATTTTCGGATTAGTTTCGTTTTACTGTCGGAGTAAGATTTAAAACATTTTCAAAGGGGCCCAACGCAAGCATTTTAGCTTAATCTAGGTTTCTACTTTGGTGGATTATTCATTAAGTTGTAAAATTAAATAATATCAAATAAATATATTAAATGTCTATAGGCTCAGTCGATTCCGGGTTGCATAACTATTCAGATTAAACTTTTGAAGGATATCTAATTGAACATCTACGTACCTCTAAAAGAATCAGGGTTACTACTATCAACACAACGTACGGTCCTACTACATCTAGACGATCACACAGCCAAATTATTTAATTGAATTCAATGATTATTCAATGGGGTTATTTTGAAGTTCTAAATTCGTGATTCGGGGGTTTGCTACAATAGCATTTTTGTGAGGGAAGATATTAAAAACGAAGAATAAAGCAAATTAATTGATTTTTTTGTATTTTAATTCTATTATTTAAATTATTATTTAAACCTACCTCCATAATCTAGACATAGCCTAAACGAAAAAATCGTGTACGTACTGACTTTTGCCCGCGGAGCATTCAAAATTATTCGTTATGAGTGTTATGACTGACAATTATTATTATTCACATTAAAGTACGAGTAGTATCTAATCTCAGTGTAACCAGGTTTAAAATCGCGCACAGCTTTTTTATGGCGCAAGGTGATATTAGTATAACTAAGATATCTCGAAGTTCCCACTAGATATAAAAGTTAATATACTAGTATTATAAGGTTTATAATGGCACAAGTTTTGTTGATGTACAAAGAACTTCACATCAGTACCAAAGCTCCATAGAAGTGGTTGTTCTCCTTTAGTGGAATGGTTGAACAAAAATAACGTGGTCGCCGACATGAAAATGGACCAACGAAAAATTAATAAAACTAGTCAAAGAACATAAGCCACTGGCACCCACATATTATTTCGACGAGATGGCCAAGGCGCGTGGCCACCAGGTATTGCGATTGCCACCTTATCACTGCCAGTATAATGCAATTAACTGATTTGAGCACAAATTAAAGGTGAGTTTAACATTAACCTTTATGAAAACTAAAGTTTTATTATAATATACATAACTTAAAGTAAAGTAAAGTAATAGCCTATAATCATCCCACTGCAGGGAAAAGGCCTTTGACATTGAATTCAAGTTACCACTGCAATGATGGGAACTGGCATAATCATACATAACTAATTAATATTTAATGTTTTGTTGTGATTACTAAGCTTGTCTTAAGCGTTATAAATAATTAATTTAATTTGCTATTTTAAAATTTTTTGTTTACTTTAAGGTTTCCAGAACATGGGATCGTGATCAGTATTTATGACGAAAACGGAGCAGAAGTGGTAGACGATGAATTTTTGACCCGGACCTCCACGAAGTTAATGCAAGGCCAGAGTCTGATGTGAGTGACGTGTGTGCAAGGGAAAGAAAGACAAAATTGGAGTGGTCGTTAACACATTCTCTGCCGACGCGGTCAGTGCTGACCGACAGTCAACTTTCCCTTTGGGCCTAGCAAAAATCACAGATCTGTCTAAAATCAGTAATGATTTTTTATTGTTCATATGCTTTTATATAATGTCGAAATGTGTTGTTTTTAATAAAAGTACATTCGAGCTATTATTTATGTAAATAATAGGCTATTTGACTGGTTCTTAAAATCCATTTTACGAGTATACTATTAAGTAGAGGTTGAAGAACCCAGTAAAAGTAGTTTTTTAAAATTCTGGTACATATTTGCTGAAAAATACGATATGATTATATAAATGCGATATGATTTTTGATCAATTACACGGCTAGTAAAAGGTTTCTGCAACCTTGAATCATAATTTCATAGTTGTTATATGCAAGCTAGCATAGAATTGGAAGAGCCTCGCGTACTTTCCTAGTTTAGGAAGTGTAAAAGAAGTCCTGGTAAGAAAGTACATAAGAGTCAGCGATGCTTAGGGAAAAGGTATGCCAGGATGTTATTGGTGAGTGATTTTAGTACAATTTTAAGAACACCAATTCAATGCCAACAATCTTAACAATCTATAACAACTTCTATGAAACTTTTGCAAAGTTGTTCTCAATCAAGACTTGTGAGGTTTATCTTATTTCTATTAAAATCCATAGAACCCAACAAATGTCCATGACTTTAACCTTTTTTAGAAAATTAATAACAATTAAATCACTTACACAAATGTTATCTGGCTCTAAATAATATGCAATTGTTTGAACCATTTCTGTTGAGTTAGAAAGACTATTATTTAAATTTTATCTATTTACTTCAACATTATAATATTTATTTTGTAATAGCCGGAATCAAGAAGACAGATAAAGTTTGATCTTTGAATATTTTAAGTTATGGCTTAATTTATAGTTATTATCCTGTGTTTTATACTACAGGTAAAAAAAAACCAGTCTTATTCATTAACTTTCACAAACTTTAAAGCAAACTATCTTTGAACATACTTACAAATTAAAGCATCTCTAATTGCAAAACAATAAGTGAGTTTTAAGAATTCTGAGTTATTTTCTGATAATAGGCAATTAGCAGTTTGACTGAGATGTATAATAGATTACATACATATTTGTTTTAGACTTGGGAAAATACAAGTAAAGTTATCTTAACCGCTACTCATATCTTATATGAGAACATTAATTGATCACAGTCGTTAATTTATTGGGAAGTAGGTCATTTTCTGATAAAATTGATATTGATATTTTTGAAACAAATCAAATATTATGATAATCTTCTAAATGGATTAACATAAAATAGTTATGTAGTTAGTCATGATTTTGAACAAAAAAATGAGGAAAATTCTAAAAAGTACACGTTTTCATTTTCATGAAAAATTCGGAATTCGAATTCAATAAACTTTTTTGTAGCCAGCATTCTAAATTCAAAAGTTTTTATTGTGTGACAGAACTTATGACCTGAATACGTATTTGTTTCCTTTCATGGCGTGGTCTTTAGGTATGTTAGTTTCCCACGGCACGGTAAGCTTTACAAGTACAGTCCGTTTTGTAGCTGTATAAAATAGAAAAATGTCCGGTCTGGGTGATGAAACACAAACATCTTCTGGGATTTTATAGCGCTTTTTATACGTGTCAATTAAAATAGTCGAGTCAGGTGCTGTACCCAGGATTGAATAAGGCTTGTTCTTAGAATTTCCAGTGGAACTTTTTTTAATAATGTTTATTTGTCTTTTGTTTGTGGTCAATCCTTTTTGGGCCCTAGCTACTAAAAGGCTTATAGCTTCACATATGATTTGAAGTACTCTGTCATGGCGATGTGACTAGTGACCCCTATCCAAGAGCATCTTGCATCCCACCAATAGGTGTCTTGCTGTACATATCGCCTCTCCACAAGTATAACAAAAATTTTCAGAGGCTTTTCCCCACCTTACTAAGCAGATGATGTATATGATGTGTATAGTGTATGATGATGCTTGGTGTTTAAATAGACAATTGATTTTCTATTGTGTCTGAGAGCTGGTAGACGAAGTATTATATGGATAGTATAACCACTTAATATTAGGGGTTAAAATATGAAATTGCCGTTTTATTGTAATAGGTTCTTTGAATTGACATAGAATCTTCATGGTTTGAGGCTTTCGAATGAAACTTTTTTCACATGGTTTCTATGATGTTCTTCTTTTTAAAAATGTGAATCATTTGAATATCGACTTTCAATTGTTTTTGTTATTTAACTTAGACAAGAAAGATGGATACTGCGAAAATTCGAGTGATTTTTGAATACGAGTTCCGACGCGGAAGTAACGCGGCAGAAACAGCCCGCAATATCAATGTTGCGTTTGGAGAGGGATCTGCTAATGAACGCACTGTGCGATTTTGGTTTAAACGCTTTCGTGATGGAAACTTCGACTTGAAGAACGAGCCACGAGGCAGACCGCCTACTCAGGTGATTAACGATGAATTAAGAGAGATGGTCGAAGCCGATCCTAGTCAAACTACCCAGGAATTAGCGGCATGGTTTAACGTAACCTTACCCACAATATTGACTCATTTGCGTCAAAACAAAAAAATAAAAAAATACGAAAAATGGGTGCCTCATGATTTGACTGATGTGCAGAAAGAAACGCGAGTTGAAACTTGTGTTGCCTAGTTGAATCGGTACAGAAATGAAGGAATATTAAATCGATGATGAAAAGTGGATTCTTTATGATAACCGTAAAAGAAAAATGCAATGGCTTACCCCAGGTCAAACGCCACAACAGTGTCAGTACAAAAATATTTCACACAGTTTGTGCAGTCTAGATCCTCAGAGTTCTATCACAAAGGCATAAATGACCTTCCTATTAGATGGCAGCAATGTATAGATAATAATGGTAACTATTTTGATTAAATAAATTTGTTAAAAATTAAAAAATTAACAATTTTGATTTTTAGTACAAATCGGCAATTTCATACTTTAACCCCTATTATTTTTATACTATAAGTACCTACACAAAGTAAAACTATGGTTTATCAATTATAGACTTATTCGATTTTTTTTTTAGTATGTTTCTTTGCCGTTTCTTGCAGTAGATCATGTACAACCCAGAGCTGACCATCACAACATTATTAGATGTGACGAACTATCCTACAACATCATTAGTTGATTTACCTGGACCCTCAGGAGTAAATATAAATACTGAAGGAAAAATTTACAAAACGGAGGACCGAGCATACATAAAATGTAAAAGAGAATTTTAGAAAAATCTGCCTACCGAAAAAGCAATTAAAGTATGTCAAAAACAAAAAATATTTGCAAGAATTAAGCAACAGTGATGCTGTCAGTAAATAATAAAATAAGCCCAACTTTTGCACTGTTATTGTAAGGCCAATTAAAAAGTGGCGTGGGGCGCAGATGGACTTCTGAAGACAAAATTACAGCATCGAGACTTTTTAAAAGATCTCCCACATGCTATCGTCTATTAAGACGAATGATTGGTCTTCCTGCACCAACTACTTTAAAGGTTCTTTTAAAGAAATGTCCAGCGCTTCGTCTCACGTCCAACATACGTCCCGTGACCCTGAAGAATCAGTAGATACACAGGCTAATAACAAAGATGACTTGTTAAATCAGTTTTTTCGTACCTAATGATGATGTGAGGTAATTAAATATATACCGACTTTAATTAATGGGGATTGTGTTATTTTGTCTAGCGAAAGACAAAGTGGTATTTTCATTGCTGGATTAATCGCGAAACCAAGTCAGGGTAGTATTCCAATCAGGATATTTAATACTACGAATAAAGAAGTAAAGATTGATTTCTCGGGATTAAATATTAATTCCTTGTCAAGTTTCGATGTATGCAATTTTACGGCAGAAAATGTTTCGGCCGATCGTGTGAAATCTTTATTTAATTTACTTAATGTGTCTAATTTGAGCAAACAGGAAAGAGAAAGTATAGCTAGTATTTGCGCCAAATATGCAGATGTGTATAACGCCAAATATTCACTTGCCTGGCGATAAGTTAAGTGTCACTAATTTATTGTCACACAGTATTACTTTAAAAGATAATGTTGCGCCGGTGTACGTCAAGCCTTATAGGCTGCCGCATGCGCAACGAAAAGAAGTTCAGAAACAGATAGATGAAATGCTTGCGAATAATATCATTAAAGAGGCTTCGTCTGAGTGGTCAAGTCCAGTTTTACTTGTCCCGAAAAAATTAGACATGTCCAACGAGAAAAAATGGAGACTAGTTATAGATTACCGGCAGTTAAATAACAGCATTCAAGATGATAAATTCCCGTTACCTAATATCACGGATATCTTAGATTCTCTTTCTGGTAGCATTTATTTTTCAAAGTTAGACCTTACACAAAGTTATTATCAGATTAATTTAGATGAAAAATCAAGAAAATATACTGCATTTAGTGTTGACAAAATGTATCAACTTTCACTTGACGGACATTCGCGTAAGGTTAAAGCGTTCACAGCCAATAGTAAAATGTATCAAATGAAGCGGTGTCCTATGGGACTAAAGACATCACCTAGTGTGTTCTCGCGTTTAATGACTATAGCTATGTCAGGAATTAACTATAATCAAGCCTTTATTTATTTAGACGATTGTATTGTGCTCTGTTATTCTATCGATAACCACAATAAAAACCTTGTTGATGTGTTAGAACGATTAAGAAAAGTAAATCTGAAGCTAAATCCTCTAAAATGCGATTTTTTGCGCAAAGAGATAGTTTATTTAGGACATAAAATAACTCCGGACGGTATTTTCCCTGACGACAGTAAAATAAAGACATTGCAAAATTATCCGTCTCCAGTTAACAGCGATGACGTCAAACGCTTCGTCGCATTTGCTAATTATTATAGACGATTCATACCTAATTTTGCTAATATTGTTTTTCCTTTAAATAAATTATGTAAGAAAAATACACAATTTTCATGGACCACTGAGCATGAGTTCGCATTTCAAAAACTAAAATCAGCTCTAATTAACTCTCCAATTTTACAGTATCCACATTTTTCGGACGAAAATACTTTTAGATTACAAACAGATGCTAGTAAAACAGGCATAGGCGCGGTCTTATCAAATAAAAATGGCCAAGTTATCGCATATGCTAGTCGTAACTTAAAACCAGCAGAAACTAGATATCCTATTATTGAACTAGAACTTTTAGCAATTGTTTAGGGTGTGAGGCATTTTCGACCATATGTATATGGCAGGAAGTTCAAAATCATCACTGACCATAAACCTCTCATATATTTATTTAGTTTAAAAGATCCGTCAAGCCGTTTACCAAATTTAGGTTATATCTAGAAGAATATGATTTTGAAGTGGAATACGTCCCGGGTCGAGACAATGCAGCTGCAGACGCATTGAGTCGATTACCGATTACGTGTACTGATTTAAAATCTATTCAAGATAACGTAGTATCAGTTTTAACCCGCGCACAGAGTAGGAAGATTGACAGCCATTCTCTTATCTCAACTGATTCATCTGAGAACTCTATCGACCCCAGGCCTGATCAACCTGCAGTTGTACAGGTACTCAAAAAACCTAAAGATGTAGTAGAGTTATTATTAACAAGTGACTTGAATATGTTTAAATATGATGGAAATATAGTTTTCAATGCCGGTCATTGTGTATATGTGCCGACAAAGGCAGCGATCTATCTATGTTCCCGATCGTTATCGACCCCAGAGGTGTTAGCGAGGGACTTAGAAACCTTATGCTATAGGTTGCGTATGGCGGAAATAATAATAATTAAATCGAATAGTATTTTGAATAAAATAAAGAGATTACTAAAAGCTAAGCAAAGCTTAAAAATAAATTTTCCACGCTTTCTTATTATAAAGAATGTTAGAAAAATTACGGATCCAGATGAAAAAAAAGTGTTACTAAATGATTTTCACTTGTTGCCCACAAGTGGACACGCAGGCGCTAACAGAATGTTTAATAACATTAAAAAATATTATTACTGGCCAGGAATAAGTAATGACGTCATAGATTTTGTTAAGAAGTGTAAACAATGCCAAGTTTACAAACACACCAACAGGCAAATAAAGGAGCCGATGGTGATAACTAATACGGCCACTTCGGCTTTTGATAAAATTAGCTTAGATATTATGGGACCTTTAGATGTAGACGATTATTACGTGATCCTCTTTCGTTTAATGTATTTGGGTTTGTAGTTGTATGTGTATATGTTATGTATGTATATGTTATGTATGTTTAGTGTATAGTTTATGTAGTTTATTATGCATGTATGTAATACTGTATTTTAATGTTATTTATGTAGTTTACTATGCGTGTAATATTAGATATATTTCAGATTGTAATTTTACATCTCTTTTATTACTTTTCTTTACGTGTACTTTTGAATACTCTCCGCCGCCTTCCCCTTTCAAATCTGTTTCATCTTTCCTCTACCTGAAGGTTGTCTGGTAGAGATCGCTGCAAGCGATAAGACCGCCTAAATTGTACTAATCTAAATCTTACTCATGTGTTATTTTTCAATTTTATGGTGTGCAATAAAGTGTATCTATCTATCTATCTATCTACGTATTAACATTACAGTGCAATTTAAGTAAGATCGTAGAAGCTTACGCTTTGCCATCTAAGGATGCTGTAACGGTATCTCAAAGTTTTGTAAATAACTTTATTTTGCGATATCGCATTCGCAGTGAAATTCTAACTGATCAGGGTAGAGAATTTCTTTCGTCAGTTTTAACCGAAGTATGCAATTTACTAAAAATTTAAAAGTTACATTCAACCGCATATCACCACGAAACGTTAGGTGCTCTCGAAAACACTCACAAATCATTAGGTGATTTTCTTAGAATTCAATGACATGAAAATAGGTCAAATTGGAGTAGTTGGTTACCCTACCTGTTTCTCTTTCAATACAACAATTCATTCTGAGACGAAATACAGCCCATTTGAATTAGTTTTTGGGAAAAACTGCACTTTGCCTAGTAATTTACAAGGTAACGTAGTTGAACTACTTTATAACTACGATAGTTATCCTTCAGAATTAAAATATAGGTTACAAAGAGCTCAGGCTGATGCCAGAAATAATTTAATTAACAACAAGTATAAAAGAAAAGTTTTGTACGATACTAAAATAAATCCTATTGTATATCGAAAAGATTATCTATTACTTTTGAAAAACCAGTCAGGGAATAAATTAGATTGTATTTATCAAGGACCTTACCCACTAGTAGAAGATATTTCTACTAATGTTAAAATATTAAGAAATGGAAAAGAATATATTACACATAAAAATAATACTAAATTGTTTGTGAATTAATGTTTAATATTGTATACTGTTATTTTTTGTATTTCATACATAAATTTGTATTCTGTAATTCATTATACATACTTTGTAAGGAAAAAATATTGTTATACGTAAAAAAAAAACCTTACATGTATTTTTTTTTCAAATGGGGTTATGTAGTATTAAGATAGATATAAATCAATAATTTGATAATTTACTTTATAGTTGCATGTTGCTATGTGCATCGGAAGTGTAACTAGGTCGATGACATTCGTGACCGAGCGTGTGATGTAGTTTTAGTTAGAATATAATATTTGTAATGCTGTTTTTACATGGACTTATTACACGACCATTAACGAGACAACATCTTTTATTCGACCACCACAATCCTCATATGATAGTAGTATGGACGTGGGTATAAATAAGCCACTATTTAAAATAATAAAGAAATATTTATGCAATCTTCAACCAGTTGACAATGAATCTGTCATTAAAAAAACATCGTCAATACAATCCTAAATTAAAGGATTTCAAGACCATGGAGCACAAGGCAGATCAGCACAACTAGTCTCATATGCACTTGTATTTATGGTTGCTGGCAGTAGAAAAATAATTAAGCAACCTATAGATAAAATATTTACTGTATTTTAATGCTATTTTACGCATTACTCACTATTTCATATCTCATTAGCTTAAAACTAAATAGATAATGACGTAAATTTGTAGACTCCCTGCGGCGGTATATTTCAGGCCCCCAAACCACTGACCCTAATAATTGCTCTCCAGGTGTTAGCACCACTTCTTCGGTCTCCCCGGCGATCGATGTCATACGCCTCGCAGTTCGAGAAGAGCTTGCTAAGGTCGCAACACCGGACACTGACACCATCATTGTAGCCAAGGCTGGCGACCCATCGGCCGACAAGGAGGAATTAGATCACCTATGGAAGGCTAACATCAACTTCAAGACAACTACTTTTGCTCCCGCTAGGATTACAAGGTCTAATAAAAACCAGATCCGTGTTGAGTTCGATTCCCAAGATCAACGGGACTATACAGCCGAGCGCCTTGCGGGTAGCGCCTCATTAACCGTTAAGAAGGTTCAGGTGCTTCTTCAATGCCAAGAGCATGACATTAACATAGCGGTCACTATGTGTGATATGAATGCAGTTAATAGGAGGGCTTTAAATATTTTAGGAGCAACAACTAACAACCCATATTTTAATTTAAATACCAAAGAGGTAATTGCACTGTTTGATACGCCATACTTGATAAAATGCTTTAGAAATATGTTCATGAAAGATGACATACAGTACAATCCGGATATACCATCAGCTGAAGGAGAAAAAGCAGCAGGTAAAAATTGAATTATACATTTTTCGTGTATTAATAGTATTCTCCATAAATAAAATCCCATGTTAAGTACATAATGTGTTGTATTATTTACTTTATAATATATACTTTATTTGATATTTTAGCAACTTAATTGCACTTATAATATCAGTATATAAACTTGAAAAATTTTGTCCCGCCTGAGACAAAAAAAAATTTCAAGTTTATATACTGATTTCATAATATATGTTATTGTTTTAGGTGTTGCAAAATGGAATCACATTGTCCAGTTTTACGAATTAGACAATAGTAATAGCAATTTAGTATTTGCACCCTGCCTCAAGGAAGAACATCTCAACCCCAACACCAAACAAAAAATGAAGGTGAAACTAGCAGTCCAAGTTTTTAGTCACACGGTTGCAGCTGGCATATATGCTAAAGTGTCTCTAGGTAATTTAAAAGAAATCTATATTTTGATTTCATTTAAGATACTTTAAACATTATTTTCCAAATAGTAAAAGATCTATATGAAAGAGTCAAATGAGAATAACTAAAACTTAAAAATATGAGTAGTTACAAAGCTTCAAACATATTATTCTACTGCAATAGTAAGCCAGATTGGACTGTATTCCAGAACACCAAGCAAAGGATTATTGCAAATTCTATAATTTAATTCCTGTATCTTTACTGTATTAATATTTTAGTGCCTTTTTACAGGCGAATTAACTCCTGATGCTGTTGTGATTGCTGACATTATATCTAAAATGGATAAACTGTTCGACACACTAAATATTGGCTCAGCTGATATGCGGAGACTTGTTTGGCAATAGCAGTACAGCACTCGTGGTCAAGCTAGAATAGGAATAAGAGTAGGAAAAGAAGTTTGAATTTCCCGCTTTTTTCATGTTTTGCGGGGGCATCCGTGAGGTCGCGCTAATGTCGTCTATTTTATTGGCCAATATTTTTATATGGAGTTGTCATTCTTCTTCAGTAATTGTTTTCTATGGTTGTGATTCCACTTCTTGTTTTTAATTTTAAATCTACCACTTAGTTTTGTTAGATTTAGATTTATTATTAAATTGCATAAAACACGGTACATGATATAGATGTTATAGAAATTAAAGAACATTCATGTTTTGCCAAATTATTATGCAATAATTAAGGAATACAAGAACCATATTTTAACATTACTCTTTTAAGTCATAAAACTCCTTTACACTGTAGAAATTGTGCGTGCTAAGCCATTTAAATAATTTATTCTTAAATTTTTTCATTGTCAACGTCTTTCGGTATTTTAATAAATATGTTGATAGTCATAATCAAGCAACTTTTGCCGTATTTAGCCAGTCTGGGAGCACCTTCCAATACAAGTCTATTTGGGTTTCGTGTATTACGTGGATAAATCTCACAAGCCTTCTTAAACAGATTTGGGTGTCTACGTACAAATAGGCATACTTCGTAAATATACAGAGACGGCAGAGGTTGTAAACTAAGTACCATATTGCTCGTATACACCTTTTTTGTGCTACAAATGCTTTGTTCTGATCTGTGCAATTTCCATACATTATTAGGCCATAGCGTAATATAGACTCTACATAGGCATGGTAACACATAGTTGCAGTTTTTTTTGTTTATTATGTTCTTAATTTGCTTTAAGGCATTAACGAATTTATTTATTCTACTATTGTACTATACTATTTGCATTTTTAATGCAAAGCGGCAACGTTGCGTACTCCTCGCTGCAGACTTACTAACTCGTTCATTACGTTCGTCACCTCAAATGAGGGGTAGGAGTAAATAATGAGGCCTTCCCTCATGCTCAATAAAACAGTAGAATTACACCATGCTGCAGGCGTAAAGAAGCAGGAAAACTAATGCAGACACCGACTGCGGCGGACGTCGGTATCCCAACCACCAACAATCGCCTTTGTATTCA
Organism: Anania crocealis; assembly: GCA_949315895.1. Lineage (NCBI taxonomy): Eukaryota > Metazoa > Arthropoda > Insecta > Lepidoptera > Crambidae > Anania > Anania crocealis. The sequence continues at coordinate 5,341,662 of OX438880.1, forward strand.
CGACCGAGACACACATGAACGTTTCCTCGTGTACACAGGCGGCGCAGATATGTCAATTTCGGCCGCCACATACAAGAAAAAATCAGCAGCATTCCTTTGGACATTCGATGTCGCTGACGTGAATACATCTATAGTCGGAGCCGATTTTCTTCGCCACTTCAAGCTACTGGTGGACGTAGATAAAATGAAACTGGTAGATAAGACCACAAATCTCTCGATCGACGCGTTCGAAATTACAACTTATACGGAATCAGTCCACGTTGTAACCAGCAATCAAGCATACTGTGACATTCTTAAGCAATATCCCAATGTATGTAAGTAATTAGGTAACACAAATCTGTAGCAGATTGATGTGAGGTTAGTTAGAGCTGGTATGATGAAAGCATTTACGTTTTCCCCGCTGATGAACACTTAAACATACTAAATCCTTCATAATAGCCGATATTAATCGCTTCTGAATACGAATTTATAGAAAAATTACACCCAAATTCAAATGTAAGCAAACAAATATCTAAGTTGACATTTTAAGAATAGTTTTAATTTTTATTTTCTCCAATTAAGACGAGCAAAAGAATCTAAGCCTATACAGCCATAGCTTATATTATTTATAAGTTTTTAAAAGAGTTACGAAAAAGTTTGTTTGTTTATACATATTGTTGTGGTCATAAAAATATGACAAATACAAGCTTGAACTGTTGATGTTTCTTTTAGTGTTGCCAGAAAATCCAGAAATACTAAATAGGTTTGCGGAAATCAATTTCTATTTTTGGTAAAATAACCAGTTTTTTTTTATTGCCGTAGAACTTATGTGATGATACGAGTAATATTCAAGATATCAGCATATTTGGGAATAATGATGCACCAATGCAATCTCCAGCAACAGAAATTGAAGGTGGACCTTCAACTCCAAAGCGTGCCAGAACAAGTATCTTTGGATCTTCTTTTGCGAAAATTTTGGCATATGGCTTAGATGGATATAAAAATAAGGAAATAACTCAAAACAGCAGAAATGATATGCCGGGACAGTCTACCCTTTAGTATAGTAGAAGGATCAGGTTTCAAGAAATTAATGAAGTCTGTAGCTCCTTTGTACAAGGTTCCGTGCCATAAAACTATCACAGACCTCATAGATACTAAATACGAGTACACTGAGCGGCACGGAAACTTGGCCAAAGACTTATAGTTGCAGAACAAAGTTTTGAACGGTTGTTTTTGATTAATTTGAATGAGGGTAGGTTCCAAACATTGTTTTCTTAAATTTAAGTGGGTAGTTCGTTATGTTTATGCGTTTTTAGACATTTGTTTTAACATTTACTTGACAGTGGATCTCCTGCGCATTCGGCACACGTTTTTTGATTCTTATTTTTTTAAAGTTAACTGCTGTAGTTAAGCTCTTCTTGTTGTTGCTTGGTTTTAAGATTACTGTCAAGTGTGAAACTCCCATTGAAAATGCCATTAACACCAGAACAAGTTGCACAAGCTGTAGTTTTGATCGGCGAAGGGATGACCCAGCGTGAAGTTGCTGAAGTGCTCAATGTTCCGCGTTCATCAATGCAATATGCACTTAGGCGTTACCAGGAGACTGGCCGCTATTCTCGCAGACCAGGAAGTGGAGGAGTACGTTGCACATCAGCACGCGATGACAGATTTATCGTGTTGGAAATCTTAAGGAATCGGTGCCTTACAGCAGTTGAGATACGAGTAAGACAGCGGCCCCAACTCGCAAGAGGCATAAATGTAAGCGAGCGTACGATAAGAAGACGAATGGAGGAAGCAAATTTAAGAGCCCGTAGACCTGCACGAGGCCCTGAACTCCTCAGACAGCACCGAGTATCACGACTGCGATTCGCAAGAGAACACGCTAACTGGACCCATGAGCAATGGGCCAGGGTTTTGTTCTCTGATGAGTGTAGGATAGCATTGCGAGCTCCAGACGGCCGAGAACGAGTGTGGAGACGACAAGGAGAACGGTATTTACCCATAACCACAACACAGACTGTGAGTTTTCATGGAGGCTCCATAATGGTGTGGGGCGGAATAAGTTCTGATCCGCGTACGGAGTTGGTTATCATTGACAACCGCTTAACTGCTGCTCGATACGTTGAGGAGGTCCTTCAGAATCACGTTATGCCTTATTCGGAGTTTATCGGACGAGCAGAATTTTTGCTAATGCACGATAACGCGCGCCCGCACGTTGCCCGTTGTGTAAATGACTACCTACAGGAGGTCGGTATTCAGAAACTGGAGTGGCCAGCTCGATCACCGGATTTAAATCCGATCGAGCATATCTGGGACATGACAACCCTCCACAAACTCTTGCGGAGCTAAAAATCGCGGCACTGCAGGCGTGGGATGACCTTAGTCAAGTGGAGATCAAAAATCTATTTCAGAGTATGCCAGATCGAATGCAGGCTGTGATCAGAGCAAGAGGAGGTAATACTCGATATTAAAATTAAGAATCAATAAAAAATAAGCTCAAACTTTTTTATAATTAATTTAGAAGTAACAATTTTGCTGTAGTGAAAACTTGTCTTTTTGTCAAAAACAAATGCTTGTTCAATATTTGTCTCAAAATGCTTTATTAAATCGCATTGAACAATAATCTAACGTTTATTGAATAATTCAAATTCATTCAAAAAAATAATTTAATATTTACCAAATTCACGCAATCGTAAGTTTTGTGCTTGGCCAAGATTCCGTGCCGGTGAGTGTATGAAGAAGAAAAAACCCTTGTCATACAAAAATTACGATTAGTTAAAAACCTTTCCCTTACAATCGATGAATGGAAAGATTTGCAGTTAAGGAGTTTTTTGGGTGTAACAGTACACCATAGAAAATTGTGAAAAGATGTCAATTAACATTGCATGTGAACCACTTCACGATAATCATACAGGAGAGTATTTGTCAGAAATGATTATTAAAATTTGTGATGTTTGGGGTTAGTCCCACGACAAAATTGTAAGTATTACTACTGACAATGGTAGTAACATCGTTAAAGCCGTTGAGATACGTACTTTTAGTCGAGCTAAGCATGTTCGGTGTTTAGCTCATACCCTTAATTTAGTGGTAGAGCATTCAGTAAATATACCAGAAATTAAATTTTTTTTGGACAAGGTCCTAAAAATAGTAACTTGGTTCCACCAAAGCGGTGTTGGCGCTGAGAAATTGAGACAAACGCAAACCATTCAAAATGTTGCCGAGGGAAAATTAAAACATCTCGTAGGGGACGTCTCAACAAGGTGGAACTCGCAACTATACATGATTGAACGTTTCGTTTTAATGAGCAGCAACATAGGATCTGTTTTGATAAATCACCCAAATGCGCCCCCAATGCTTCAAGCAAATGAAATTGTGGTGCTCAAAGAAATTGGAAAAATTTTAAAGCCTTTGTATAGCGTCACTGAACAAATGAGTGCGGAAAAATACGTGACTTCCAGCAAAGCTATACCGATTAGCAAATGTTTGAGAGCTGCGTTAGACACAGTTACACCAACAAGTGATTTGGCAAACCAACTGAAACAATCCTTGCAATCAGAATTTAATAAAAGATTCGAAAACATCCAAAAAGTGCACCTTTTTTCGGTTGCAACGTTTTTGGATCCTAGATTCAAAAAAATTCATTTAGATGATGACCCTTTATCCTTATCGAGAACAATAAATTATATCAAGACATGTTTAAACAGTAATACTAAAAATGATGATACTCGTAATTCGGGAGCGGCTAGTTCTGAAACATTAGTTTCATCAAGAGCAGAGGTCGACGGACAAGATATCTGGCAGGCACATTATGAAAAAATAAAGGCCTTGGCATTTAACTCGTCAATGGTTAACAATACCGAATTAGTCTTATACTTTGCGGTATCGCTATCGGATCTTATGGTAGTTCCTCTCATTGTCTGGCAGAGCTCTGAAGGGACTACTCCTAAGTTAACCGAATTGGCGCTGAAGCATCTCTCTGTGATGGCCACTTCTACTCCATCCGAAAGATTTTTTTTAGAAAGCGGGAAATATGGTTAGAAAAACACGAAACCGTATTTTAGGAAAGAGATTATCAAAATTACTGTTTTTAAACTGCTTACCGGAAAAATTATGGGAATAATTAAGTGTATAATTTTTTAGCATCTTGTGACAACACGTTAACGTTGTCGTTTAGCTTTTTCACTTATCGTTTAATATTATTTTAATACTAGTCTTACATAAAACGAGACTGAAAATTACTGCCAATAACTATTGTTCGTCTTTTGATTGTTTAAACTTAAAGATTAATGAGAGAATGGTTTTATATTTTTGTTTTTTAAAACAATAACGTCGTCTTTTAGTTTTTTTAATTGTCATTTTAAGTATTTTATTTTAATGCTACTCAAATGTAAAATAGGGCGGGACACAGGTGACAACAACAATTTTTTAATTTGTTATTGTTTAAATTTAAAAATAAACGAAAGAAATGTTTTATATTTTTGTTTTAAAGACCATAACGTCGTCGTTTAGTTTTGTAATTGTCATTTTCAGTATTTTATTTCAATACTAGTCAAATGTAAAATAGGGCGGGAAATTTGTGACAATAATTATTTTAATTTTGTTATTAACAAAATTAACAAAACAATTATTTTATATTTTTATTTTTAAAACCATAACGTCGTCGTTTAGTTTTTTTTTAAGTGTCATTTTAAGTAATGATTTTATTTTAATATAACTCACATGTAAAATAGGACTGGACATTTGTGGCAATTTTTTTGGTTTTATTTCCATTTTAGTTTTTGCGACAATAAGGTTGTCATTTTGTTAACTGATAATACAGCATTAATTTGTGCGATTTCATAGTCAGATTTAAAATCAGTGATTTCGATACTCATTTTTGATTTAAAATACGAAATAGTCGTTGGTACGTTGCCTGTGTCGTATTCGGTAACAATGCATAGACAACAGGTATTATATTTGTTGATTTTAAATTGGAATTCAGATCATAATGCAAGGTATATAATTGGTAAAAAGGACGAGGGGTAACCTTAAATGTTCCATCTGCTTAATAAGACCCGGTCTTTTTAATAATTTTTCGGCTTAAGTTTGACGCAAATACTACAATTTTATCTATGTCACCATCTTCACATACTAAAAAGCTTTTGGCGAGGCCTTCGGGAATTTTAATGGTTGCAGGGGGAGTCATGACTCAAACTATACGCATTCAAAAAAATTTTACGCGCCCTATACAGGTAATACAGGGCATCTTTCAGCGACTTAAAGCTGGCATGTTTTTATTTTAAAACATAAGTACCACCATTATGAAAATGTTAAAAAACTTAATTTATCTGAGTGTGTGACCATTTGCGAACAAGACCAAATGCGAATGGGACAAAATGCGAATGGGACAAAATGCGAATGGGACCAAATGCGAATGGGACAGAATGCGAATGGGACCTTTTCTGAAATCGTGACGAAATGCGAATGGGACAAACTGCGTCAAACCCGATTTTGGGTTGTGTCTACATTAGTAATGATGTCGTTGAAGAAGCTCGGATTTTGGCAGAGTTTCCTCGTAGACGAGCGGTATTGCGCGAAGACCCGTTTGATATGCGTGATAAGGCTTTTAAAAAGAATTTGAGAATTTAATCAACACCGTCGAAACCGTCTTACGCCCAAAGACGCAGTATGATGTTAAAACAAAGGTAAGCTATAATAGGTAAGCTAAAAATTTTAAGGGCACTTAGACTGTATGGATTGAAGCTTAACCAACTAATGTAAGCATTAAGGCCAAAATTGCAGTTGCTAACTTTATAAAAAAATGGATAATAATTATCATTGGAGTGATTACTCAATAATTTATATTTCAGATTCTGTGCGCATTTAATTTCTTTGCCCAAGGGTCATATTAAACACCCGTTGGACAACAGTTGACAATTAATATGTCTCAACCGTCAGTGTCGAGATGCATAGCAGAAGTCGTGGAGGCATTGAACCATCCAGCTGTGTTTCGGAAATTCATTTCAAAGGCTATATGAAATAGCAAGAGAGTAAGTAAAGTAACATAAACTAGCTAAATGTAACCTGCCTATGGTTAATTTTTTGTATCAGTCAGTGATACATATCATGAAGAAAAACAGAAAAAGGTTCATATTCTAAAGAAAAGTTACAAGATGCCGTGCGTGCTGTAAGAAATGGCAAGTTAAGTGGATACAGGGCAGCCCGTATTTTTAACATACCCAGAATGACGATTATGGATCACGTAAATAAAAAAAGGTTCAAATCGACCACCCTAGGAAGATGCACAGCTCTTTCTCAAGAAATAGAACAAAACTTGCATCATATTTGCATACTCGTACCATGGAAAGATACGACTTTGGATTGAGCAGACAAGAGGTATTATAAGGTGTTATAAGTCCTGTACTCAGGGGTGATGATAAATGACTGATTTTAACAATTAAAATATATTAATTTTAGATATTGGTAAGGTATTGGTTGTTATATTATTTATTTTGTTTTTGTATGTGTTGATTCTGCCCACTAGTCGCTATTAAAATGCAAAGGCCGTTTTTTAAATATATTTTTGATCTTGTTGCTTAGCTATGTCATGTTTTTATGCTCAAAATGTCGACTTTTCCAATATAACTAGACATAACGAAACAATAGGATGAAACATTTAGAAGTTGCAGTTAAATTTTAGAAGTTATTTGCTGTTAGAGATGAGAAAGAAATATTATTTAAATAAAACTATTGAAACCTAACGGTTTATGTGTTTTCGCATTGTAGTCCGGTCAATTTAGACATTCGAAGTTACATAAAGTCCCAACAAGCTAAATTTCTGTGAAGTTGTTCAAAACATAATTATAAACAATGTCTAGAAGTTCCCCATCATTCCCCTGTAAGGAAAAAAAATAATTCAAGGTCAAAAGTCAAAAAAAATAGTTTTTCGCGATTTTCAGCAAAACGGTAAGTTTTATCATAAAAGTACCTCAGACAAAAATTGTAGATCATAAAATTATCTATAAAAAATGTATCAATACTTTTTTTCTTACGAGCCACCGTTTCTGCGATTCAAAAAGTTATAAAAGTTGTTATCGTCATTAATATGCATGAGTACGCCACGTATATTATCATATCATAAATATTGTTTTACTTGGTACATTTATTTGTGGATATTTATAAGTTGACAACCCCTGACCGACCATTCACCTATTACGGACTTGCCTCACTTTACAATTATAGCCATATAAAAAAACACGATTGCAGTCTTATATCTTAGACGTTAAGGTTCACATTTAAATGACATTCAAATTCAAATCGATTTCAAATACGCATATACATTAATCTTTAGAATCAAAGATTATAAAGGTAGTCGACGGACTTACCCCAAAAGCCTTGAAAAGTCCGTATACATGCCACGTTTTAAAAAATGCTTTTATTTTTAAAAATAAGAGGGGCTAATTTTATTACAACATAACAAATTATGTATTACATTATCTTCTCTATACTACTTTTAATCAGAATGAAATTAGAATTTAAATTAAGGTATAAATATGGTTGGTTTATTAATTCCTAGTAAAGTATGACGGACTTCCCCGCAATGAAGTAATAAATTATGTGTAAAACATGTACCTAATAAAGACTGTGTGTAACATTAATCGTAGAACAAAATAGCAAAGATTCCGCATAGTATTTTTTTTATGTTTGAGATCCACCTAATGCCAAAGCGGCGCGCATGGCCGCAATATATTATACCTATTAGGAATCGACTTTAGTAGGATAGGACAACACGCCATGCATGCGGCAAGGTAGCAGCTCCAAGCAGTTGCGAGAAAAAAATAATATTGGTTTTCCTCCATACAAAAAAAAATAAATATTTTTTTCTCCAGATCGACGATCCTTATTTTAATATATGCATAAAACGCAAAAAATATTTGCAAAAAACAATGGAAAACACTTGATAAGATAGTATGAAGTAACTGATGTGCCTTTCCAATGGCTTTGAAAACTGTATCTTTGTAAAATAATAGGGCATTTTAACTGGATGCTAGAACAAACACCAATTTACCCTAGGTGGCATGGTCAATACTGTAATTACTATGCTGACCACAACAAACAATGCAGTATGTGCTCACTATGTGCATTAGCATGGTCATAGAACAAGCATGGTTTCTTTTAACCCTTTTACAATACAATACACTTTATTGCACAAAACAAAATACAAAGAAAAATAACAATATGAAACAGAAAATTGGTACAATAAGGCGGTCTTATCGCTGAATAGCGATCTCTACCAGACAACCCTAGGGTAGAGGAAAACTAGCGCAGTGCAAGAATAAAAACATGATTACGACAATATTTATACACAATATACATACACACATTTTATAAATTAAAAAAAAAGAAATGCAAAATAAATAAATAAATAGAACAAACCTCACTAAAAATGAATAAGTAAATAAATAAAATCTACGCAAACCCGAACCGATACACAGCATCAGCGTGACAGGAATAGTGACTTACGCGTAACTCTATGCTTAAATATTGGAAGGGACTCTGATTCTCTAACAGCAAGGGGTAAAGAGTAAAAATTAAGAACTCTTGTAATACCAATGTCATACACATTTATTCATTATATACACAAAATTACAAACTCGTACATAAAACAAAACTTTTAACTTATCTATATATTACATCTACTCTCCATTATTCTTTACAGCATATCATGCACTATACGGTACTATTTAATTGCAATGTCGCAAATAAAAAACACAAGAAACCTTTATATATTAACTCTGTTGCTAACAAAACTTCTTGTTGTACTAAATATTTAAATGACTAATGTGCTTAACGATCTGAAAGTGATAGATTCTATTGAAACTGCCCACGCCATTAGGTGTGACTGCGCTAAACTCTCTACTCATATGTCAATAAAAAATAATGACCTGACAATTATTTCCCAGAACATACGCAGCATACGAGTATATTGCAATTTTGATGATTTTTTACTGATGCTTGCGACACTACCGTTCCGACCGGATGTTATTGTTTTGACTGAATGTAGACTTAGCACAACCAAAATAATACTAACACTTGATAACTATAACTCATTTTTTTCTCATATACAGCTAAATCAAAATGATGGAGTCGTAGTATATGTCAGAAAGTCATTACAACATAAAGTTCAGGAAATACCACTTCCTCAAGCTTCATGTCTTCAGCTAGAAGTATTTAATACCCTGATACTCTGTGTATACCGCTCTCCATCTAATAAAAATGCTGATAGCTTTGTTGATTCATTAGGACGACACTTGGAATCTCTTGCTTCTTATACATCAAAAAAGAGTATCGTAATAACAGGCGACATAAATATTAATATAGCACCTAAAATTGTTGAACCTAGCTTCGAATATAGCAACAGAATTAAATATTTAAACACTCTATCTGAATATGGTATTCTTGCCGGGCATACAATACCTACTAGAGAAAAAAACTGTCTTGACCATTTTATGCTAAAAATAAATACTACTAACTACTCAGCATCGATTGCAGTAATGCCTACGACCATCACAGATCACTCTACTGTTCTTTTGTCACTATCTAAATCTAAATTAGAATATCCCAAAAACAAAACAAAAACCACCATTGATTATAAAAATACTCTAAAAGATCTCAAACAAAGAAATTTTGATGATTTACTGACGTGGAATGATCCCACTGCTCTTGCAAATCGTATTATTTCTGTCATCCAAGACTGCTTAAAAGCTAACACTATGAATAAAACGATTCCCAATAGTAAACAAATAATAAAACCTTGGATTACACCTGGTATTCTCCGATGTATCCAAAATAGAAATAAACTCCAAGCCAAATTACGTATAGACAGACATAACGAGATATTAAAAATAACTTACACACGCTACAGAAATTACTGCAACAACCTAATTAAAAAACTGAAGCGACAATATGAAAAGAACTTGCTTGTTAAGTCAGTCAGTAATAATAAACAGTTATGGAAAAATATTAAACGAATTACTAACTGTAATAAAACTCACGACGACAATAAACAACTTTTTAGCATCAAACCAAATCCAAATGAAGCTATTAATTACGTAAATAACTATTTTGCTAACATAGGAAAAGACTTGGCATATCCCTTGATGTCCCATATTACAAAACGAAACAAATTAAAAAAACCCAAACCAGATTACCCATTGTCCCAACTGAACTCATTTGTCTTAATCGATACTGATTCACATGAAGTAGAAAAAACCCTAATGAGTCTTAGATCTGACAGTGCTCCTGGTTGGGATGATATTCCTATAACTTTTTTGAAAATGGCAAAGTTTGAACTTGTCCCTATCATCACACATTTAATGAACTTGTGTTTTCACCAAGGCGTATTTCCTAACTCATTAAAAAAATCCATTATAACTCCCATTTACAAGAATGGGGACAGAGAGGACGTGAGTAACTATAGACCAATTTCCGTACTAACATCCATTTCAAAAATCTTGGAAAAACTTCTAAACTCTCGGCTGATAAATTATCTTAACAAATATAACCTCCTCTCCCCCGCTCAGTACGGCTTCAGGCAAGGTAAATCAACTGAAGACGCAATAACTGAACTCAGCCAAGTTGTAACTGAACGGCTTGATAGGGGCTACAAATGTTTGTCTGTGTTTCTGGATCTAAAAAAAGCCTTCGATACCGTCTCTGTCCCTATCCTCATCAATAAACTAGAAAACATTGGCGTTAGAGATATTGCTCTCTCAATTTTCAAAGATTATCTTTCTGATAGGGTTCAATCAGTGAAATTGGGTCGTTTGGTCAGTGGGGATACTGGTGTATCATATGGCGTCCCACAGGGTAGTGTGCTGGGTCCCACACTGTTACTTGTTTATGTAAATGAGCTATGTAACATGAAAATTGAAAACGCAAACATATTTTCATACGCAGATGACACAGCTATCGTCTTCTCTGGAAAAGATTGGGCTGCTGTTAAGAATGGTGCAGAATATGGCTTAACATTGATATCGGAATGGCTGGCTAAAAACAGTCTTACTCTTAATACTGCCAAAACTCATTACATCTGTTACACCATTTAAAAGCAGTCACAACCTAGTCTTGACTTTAACCTCAAAATTCATTCGTGTAACTTAAACCCTGACAAAGATAACTGTAGTTGTCTTACTATTGGAAAACTTAGCCAAACAAAATACTTGGGTGTGGTTATTGACCAGCATCTGTCCTGGAACCCACATATTGAACAAGTAACATCAAGAATTCGTAAGCTCTTATGGATATTTAAGACTCTAAGATATGTGGTGCCGGGTGGGCTGCTGGAGGGTAGATACACTTCAAGGAATATCCTTAAAGAGATATATACTACCTTAGCTCAGTCTGGGGCCTAATTCGCGTAACTGAATCGCAGTTCGATCGTGATTGAATTGGACGATTTTGACATTTAGCCCATACTAGAACTGTCAAAAACCTGTCGTTCAATTACGATTGTGATACGATTCTGTTACGCGAATTAGGGGCCTGTTCTAACTTACTGCATCCCCATCTGGGGTGGAGCGGACAAGACCAAAATACTAGCAGTTGAACGTGCACAACGCGCCTTACTAAAGGTGATGTACTTAAGAAATGAAGATTCCCAACTGAAACTCTATACTTAGTTGCTAAGGTTTTGTCGGTGAGAAAATTATATATTTTACAAAGCATACTCAGAAATCACAAGCCACAAGCTATGACCCTAGTGCAATGAAGAAAAGAAAAAAGAAAGCAATAATAAACTATAGAGTAAAAACAACATTTGCTTCAAAGCAATTCACTAAACAGTCAGAATACCTATATAATAAAATTATTAATAAAGTAGATATTTACAACAAAAGTAAGCAAGAATGTAAAATCCTGGTTAGAAACTTTTTGCTACCATTAAACTATAATGACACGGAGGCACTTCTACAACGTATTAAATAACATATCATAAAGCCCATACACACAAACACTCGTACACGCACGCGCGCACACACACACACACACACACACACACACACACACACACACACACACACACACACACACACACACACACACACACACACACACCTTAATAAATAATTTCAGCTATGTAAGAGCGTTGTCACCTAATACAGGCAAATTTGATTTTTTGCTTAAAAGGTGACTTCGATCATCTTATTTTAAATGTAAACATGCTTTGATGAAATAAATAAATTTGAAATTTGAAATTTGAAAAAAGTGTTCCAAAGACGAACAGACTGAATAGTGAAAGATTGTGAATAGAACTGTGAAGAATGGTTTTTTTCGACGGTTTTTTTCGGCGGTAGGTGCTAAACACGTTAGCATCTTTCTGTAAACTTAATTTAGCTTAAAATACAATTAATGATAATTTTTACCTTTTAATTACAGTTTACAAGTGTTTGCACTGTCACTTTGTCACAATAGTGTTTGCAGCACTTTATAATATGGTGTAGCGCCTTTGCACTTCTGCACCTGAACCCGGCCTTCACTGTTATCCACTACTGAAGACTACTGTGTTGCCATCATGACTGTCTATTCGGACATCCATAACCTGCAGTCATCACTGGAAGAATCGCTGCATAAAAGGATGAGTGTCTTTGAAGCTCAATTGAAGGCTGCCACTGAGCCCACTTCTATCAGTCGCCTTAGTGAAGAGTTCCGTGCCTTTCGGGAGGATGTCTTCGGTGTCCTGCAGCTTTTCAGGCAGCAAATAAGTGAACTCTCAAGAGCCACAGATGCACTAGAAATGAGGCAACGGCAAAATTGCCTTTTATTTGTTGGGCTACCCTAAGCCGCTGAAGAGGATGTATCGGTTGTGGTTAGCAGGGTTCTTGGAGACAACTTTCATATTACAGAGATGACTCCGTCCTCCTTCACTAAATGTCACCGACTAGGCTCAACCAACAGTTCAGGCCAACCTCGTCCTATACTTGTTCACTTTAGTGATCATTCTCTTAAGTCACTGGTGTGGAAGAGGAAAACTGCACTTAAGGGTACGTCGATAGTCATATCAGAATTTCTTACAAGGAAGCGTCAAGAGCTATTCATGGAGGCACGCAAGCGTCTTGGCATCTCCTGTTGCTGGACATTGGATGGCAATATTTACATTAAGCCACCTGATGGAAAGCGGTATCATATTCTTTGTGTGGAAGATCTCAACAGGGCTTTATCGTCGTGTGAGTCTCGATCCCCTAATGTGCCCCATCGTGTGAGCCCTGGATTGACGGACTTTAGAGCTGTAACAAACCGTATGTATTCGGTACTGAGTAACGGGTACTCTGTGTAGTACCGAGTAACGAATCGTTACTCACGAATACATTTCGTTACTCGCATTTTCCGTATTAGGTCGCAAAAGTATCATTGATGCGTGTGTTGTAACGTTTGCTGATCGTATGTTTTATGAATTCGTGCCTTATTCGGTTATTTGAAAAAAAATGGTTGCCTGTAAAGTCGGTTTTACGGGCGAAGATTTTACGTGACAACGTCTTTTTCTCGGTAGAATATTTATTGATATGAATATAATTAAATTGCACAATAGGAACAAGGAATTGAATGAAAATAAGAATTGCACAAATTTTAAAATGCGCCTAATTCTCTAGTGCTGCGCGCGCGGCAGACCGATCATAGTTGAGTGGGAGAGAGACGCAAGGCATTCGGCGGGCCTCTCTCTCGTTCGGTGACTCATCGTAACGTTACCGAGCGTTACACTTTTTCATAAGTGACTCCCAGCCGCAACCTAATTTAAGACGTTGTCACGTCAAAAAAAACAAGACAAAATGCACCTTAATTTTGTAATTTAGATGTATTTTATCTACATATTACGATTGATGAGACTCCGAGATATCATACTTTATGTATGATATGAGATATCTCGTACGGAATACTACTCGATTTGTTGTTCCGCACTGTGTTATTAATGAGGTATCAAAAGTAACGAGTAACGTAACGATACGAAAGTAACGAGTACTCTTTGTCAAAGAACCAGTTCATACGGGTACGCAATATTTCGTTACTTTTACACCTCTGACGGACTTGCAACCCAAGCCAGGCCCATCTGGAGTGTCGCAGGCGCAACAACGACCCAAACGGGCGGTGGCAGCGAAAAAATTTAAGTAATCCGTTAACTTCCCACCTCCTTTTAATTTCACTATTTTACCCACTTTTGTTTGTAGATTTTATATTCCGTTTTACATTTGTTTAGATTGATTTTTCAACTTCCATTTCACAATCTACCTACATTTCTCTTTTGTTTTATTTTTTCATCTGCCATTGTCACAAGTAGTAATGGAATAATTAGCATTAGCATATTAATTAGCATGCGATTTCATGATTAGCAATAATTCAATTAATTGAAGTTGCGATATTTCGTGAATGCTTAAATTCACAAACATTGCACGAAACGCAGCAGCGACGCGCGAAGCATCGTACGGCCATCATATTACTTTCATAGATTCGCACGCACTGACTATTTAGCAAGATTAGCAGGCAGGTTTGCTAATCCACGTTCTGGTCCTGTCCGGCGACGATCGGCTTCCCCGACTGCCGCCGAACGTGGCTCGAGCGAAATACGAACAAATGAATGGGAAGAAAGTAACTGTATGCAATCGTTTATTTTTCAATGTTACGTAATGCTTGCATTTAGAGTCGTATTTTGCTTGCGTTAGGTGAACTGTTTATTAAAATAAAATTGTTGGTCTTTGTCGTTTGACTAGAGTGAAAATAATCTGTCAGTGGCAGTTTGTTTATGTTGTCAATTGAGTGTTATGCAAAGTTTTTGCTTAACGTTTGGCAATTATAATTGTTTAAAACTGTTTTGAAAGTAATTCGTGACCCTCTAGTATAAGGGATAAAGTGCAATGTTGATTAAATAGTGTAAATAGCTAAAAAACATAATACTTTTGTGAACCGATAAGTAACTTAATAGTGTTGTTTGTGTATATATTAAACTTCTATATTATGTTCATTGCGAACTTTTAATATTAGTGTTAGTGTTTAAAAACTTGTATGTAGGTATGTGAATATACGAGTATTAGTGAATGACTAATTCGTGGATAAATAGATAAAATAACAATCAGGACAATGGCTCACCAACCAAATAATTTAATATGGGAGTACTTTACGAAAGTGTTCGGGGAAGGTAAAAATGCGAACTGTAATCAGTGCTCTAAAAACTTCTCATATAAAACGTCCATTACGAACTTAAAACACATCTTAAGTTGAAACACATTGGACATTATCATTCGTTTTTAAGTGAAGCAAGTCCACTTTCCCATAATCGGGATCGAGTCTCGGCAAGAAAGGCAAAATCTGACAATCCCTCTTCCGTCAACATCATCGACATCATCAGCTTATGAGGCACCTCGACCAGTAACCAGGACCGAAACTCAACAAAATTCATAGAATACGCGAAAATTAAAAGACCACTACGCGCCGACGAAAAAAGAAACATTAATGCAATGCTTTTCAAATTAATTGCGAAAACATACTCGTATCAACCGTTCTCTATAGTTGACGAAATTGATTTCGTGGAGTTTGTCGAAGCACTAAATCCTAATTACATTTTGCCAGGGCGTAAAGTTATTTCAAAAAGGCTTATACCTTTTCTATATAATAAATGTTTAGACGAACAAAAAAAGATTATAAGTCAAGAAGCTACAACGGTATGCCTGACCAGGGATTGTTGGACATCTATAAAAATGGATGCCTTTATTGGAATCACGGCGCACTTCATAAACGCAGATTTTGAATTTAAATCTTTAGTTTTAAAGTGTAGTGAAGTAAAAGGGGCACATACTAGCCAAAATTTGGCATCTATATTGTCTCAGACTTGCACAGAATGGGAGATTTTTGATAAAATCAATCTCTGTGTGACAGATAATGCTGCCAACATTATTGGGGCCGTAAATATTTTAGAGTGGGCCCATTGTGGTTGCACAGCCCATAAACTAAACCTTGTCCTGCAAAATTTATTTGGGTCATTAAATACGACACTTATAAAAGTTAAAAAAATTGTCGCTCATTTTAGATCTAGCTATAAAGCAAAAGAAAAGTTAATCGAGTATCAGGCAAAAGTGCAATGTTGTAGGCAACCTTTAGTACTCATTAATTCGGTGCCAACGCGGTGGAACTCAACCTTTTATATGGTCGAACGTCTTGTCAAAATTCAAGATGCTGTCAGAGCTACCATCCCAAACTTGGATATTGACCTACCAATTATTACCGGCGAAGAATGGACCGCATTAAGGCAACTGTGCAAAGTTTTAAAACCATTTAATGAGGCTACAATTGAGTTAAGCGCTGACAAATATGTATGCGCTTCTAAAGCCATTGCGGTTATAAATGGATTGAAAGATGTTATGCTGGAATTGAAAAAAAGACCTGACTACTACGATGCTGTCAAAAACGTGGTAGAATGCATAGAGATTCAATTAAATGCCAGATTCCACGACCTGGAATATAAAGAATACTTGGCATTATGCACAATATTAGACCCTAGATATAAACTGTCAATGTTTATTGCTGAAGACGCTGCCGAAGAAGCGAAGATTAATCTTGTGGCAAAAGTCTTAAAACTTTTTAAAGAAGAGACAGAACCGACAGACAAAACAACAGAATCAGAAGAAACACCGTCAATCAGCAGCGATAGCGAGGAAGTGAGCCTTTGGAGACGGCGAAACGAGATTTTGCAGAAAAGAAGAACGAATCCCAATCAAAACTTTGCTACGCTAGCTTAGCAGGAAGTGGAATCATACTTGCTTGACGAATTTGATGACAGTGGCTGCAATCCCTGTCAGTGGTGGCGATCTGGAGGACAATACAAGTATCCCCACCTAGGAAAGATATTTAAAACATCTTGCAATGTAGTTGCGACGTCTGTGCCAAGCGAAAGGCTGTTTTCAAAGGCTGGATACACTTTATCCGAAAGGAGAACTCGATTATCAGTACGAAAGACTGAGCAGTTAGTTTTTTAAACGCTAATTTAAAAAACTGCGAATATAAAAAACTTATGCCTTAAAATTGCTGGAAGTTATGTAAAAAATGTATATAACCAATATAAATAAAATGAAAATTATGTAAATGTAAAAAAATAAAAATAAAATAAAAATAGTATTTGTATGGAACGACTTGTGAAGTAGATATAGTTTTGGGTTTTCAACGTTGGGTTGTTCTTGGGAACTGACATGGACTTCCATCCGGGAGCTTAGTAGCCACCAGAAGGCTCAGGACCTAACCAGGGATTCTAAGGGATGTTCTGAAGTGAGGCACTGACCCATCCGGATGAGTATTCAACGTCTAAAGGTACCATCTTCTTTCTTTTCCTGTGAGGGCAGCTACTTGAAACCATAGTTCTATTTTAATGTTAATATATTGTAAAGTCAAGTCTTTATATCTGAGCTATTTAGATTATGCAGAACGGATAACACTATTTTCAATCCCGAACCATTACACACACCCTGAATTAATTATGTTGAGAGTCATATCTCTAGTACTAATTGGTTAAAATATTATATCTTTAGCTACGTGGATTGTCTAGTTAATAGTAGTATATCTATTAAGATTAATTACTCATAATGTGGTAACAGTTGGCCATCAACTTAATAAATATATTTAGTAAATACTACTGATTATTCAACATCCTGTAGTTTAGTTCCATCTTGTCTTCTTATAACACCTAGAAGAATTCACACCTTGCAGTGGCGCCTACTTTGATTGAAATTAATGCTATTCGGTATTATTATAGAAAAGTTTAGGGGTGGAAGTAAATAAAAGAAGCATTTTTATATGCTGATCTTCTACTTTGTAGCTTTTATTTGTCTTTATGTTGATACTATAATGATCCCTCTCATGTTGTTATTGTGTTTTTGTGTTTATTTATTTTGAACAACGGTTATTAACCTCAACTGTATGTTAGTTGTTTTGTGTTATAGTTGTATTTGACTAGGGTTTCATTAATAGGTAACTACCTAAATGTCAGAACATAATATAGTGAACTTTTTAAATAAATAACTAACTGGTAGGTTTGAAACTATGTTTTAAAGTTCAAAATAGTAAGTTTATTTTGTAAAGGTTATTTTTCATAAATGTTATTGGTATACTGGATGACCAAAACAAATACCTTTCTTTTTTTAGTGTGACAAAATTTTAATAGTATTTATGTTGTTAGTGTGTAAGACTATTACTCACCTTTTCATTGTTTATTGGGTCAGAATAGCAGATAACCTTATTTTGTGTCACACTTATTATTATTGTTCAAGGTCAAGTCAATATTAAGGGAAAGTATATTATGTAGAACTTGTTGTAATTTATAGTCTTGGAGACCACAATCCAAGTTATTTTGTTTTGAGTATAAAGTTGTGGCCAACAACGCCTCAATGATGATGATATTTATTATTTACTAAATATTCATTTCTATATTTAATATTATTATAATACAACAATTTACATATTACATATACTTACCACTATAATAAAATATATATTACTTGTTTACAATTAATTAACCTTAATTACAATAATTATCTACCACACTTAAAACACCAATATTTACAATCATTTATTAAATAAGTATTTATCGACTCGATGTATATCGGCTTGTCGACATCGATAAATTTATCGATGTCGCCCTCACCCTAGTCGCAACGCAACGCTAGCGTACATAACCCTTTTGTTCTAGCTTCTTGTTATGTATCATGCAGCGGTCGCGTGGCGCGCGCGCAGTCACATCGCTAGTCCAGATTCGATCTCGACGCGGAGCGCACGCTTCTCTTGCTAACGCTTACTACTTACGCCGCTTATGTATCAGCTTTGTCATTGTTATATGTAATATCTGTGTTTTGTGGACTTTCTAGTATCTCCTATTTCTTTCGCTATTCTTGTTGTGCTTTGAACTATCGCTTGTGTATTCCGTTCGTGCCTTCTGTCTATTTACTTTAGTGTTATGTGATACTGTGTGGACTACCGAATATAGTACTATATACTGTAAGTTTCCTGGTTTTTATTAATAACCACACGTACCTACATAGCTACACTGGTGACCCCGACGTGAGTATGAACAGATCCTTAAAACATAGTTAATAATCATGGAAACTCAGGAGAGTAAACAACATAAGAAAAAACTACTAATTAGAGCCTCCGAAATGATACTTAAGTTGTCCCAAAGAAGCCTCAATATAATCAAAGAGAGGAAAATGTACCACACCAAACTTATAGAAAGGTCGTCAAGATGCACTAAGGACCCGAACCCGCTTGCAACAATAATGATTCTGCTCAATCAAAAATATCCAATAGCAATTTCTCGAAATGAGGCAAGAAAATATGGGATACCAAAGATTTTGCTTTGTCCCTCTCCAAATAACCAGTTTATTGAGGACTCACACAAGCACAGTAAGATATTGGCAAGGTTAAGCACTATAGATTGGTGGATATCACAGAGTCCTGAGCCCACAGCTGAATTGAATAAACTAACAGATGTACTCTTTCACCGGGCTGATGAAGAATGCAGGAAATATTACAAGGTAGAATGGGGAAAGACACGCTTGAAATGGGGTCCGCCAACATTACAAAGAAACCTAGTTAGGACAAACAATCCCATCGTCGACGTGCCTGCAAGTCTTAGGACTGCTGCTTCTCATAATCCCCAATCCAAGGATGCCCTCAGGTATAATACGAGGGCGGGTCAATAAGTCCGTGACTTTTTGAATTTCTGACCTCTTTACTGAAAAAGCAACACTACTCCTGTCAACAGGTATCTATCAGTTGATTCCTATCAAAATTTGAACTAGCTGCATCAGTTAGTTTGTGTTTGACAGCTATTTTTATCAGACTACCCAGTAATTTGAGGAAAAAATGGAAAAAGGTGAATTTCGTGTGCTTATTAAGCATTATTTTTTGCGAAAAAAAACCATTACCGAGACCAAGGCTAAGCTTGATAAATACTATGGGGACTCTGCACCATCGATTTCAATGGTAAAAAAGTGGTTTACTGAATTTCGTTGTGGCCGTAAAAGCACTGAAGATGCCGAACGTCCTGGACGCCCAGTTGAGGTCTCTACACCCGAAACAATCGAAAAAATTCACGATATGGTGTTGGCCGACCGAAGATTGAAAGTGCAAGAGATTGTGGAAGCCGTAGGGATCTCGCATAGCTCAGTGGTTTTAATTTTAAAAGATCAATTGGGCATGAGAAAGCTTTCCGCAAGATGGGTGCCGCGTTTGCTCACAGTCGACCACAAACGCAATCGTGTAACAACTTCACAGGAAGGTTTGGCGTTGTTTAATCGCAATATGGAGGAGTTTTTGCGCCGTTTTGTAACCGTGGACGAAACATGGATCCATCACAACACACCAGAGACCAAACAACAGTCAAAACAGTGGGTTTCTAAGGGTGAATCGGCGCCAAAGAAGGCCAAGGTGGGTTTGTCAGCCAATAAAGTTATGGCGACTGTTTTTTGGGATGCACGTGGGATAATCCACATTGACTACCTTCAAAAGGGAAGAACAATCAATGGGGAATATTATGCCAACTTATTGGACCGCTTCAATGACGATTTGAAAAAAAACCGACCTCATTTGGCCAAGAAAAAAGTTCTTTTCCACCAAGACAATGCAAGGGTGCACACATGTGCAGTTGCCATGGCAAAAATCCATGAATTGGGCTATGAATTGCTCCCTCATCCACCCTATTCTCCAGATTTGGCTCCGAGTGACTACTTTTTGTTCCCAAACCTGAAGAAATGGCTTGGTGGAAAAAGATTTGACTCCAATGATGAAGTCATCTCGCAAACAAAGGCCTATTTTGAGGACCTCGACAAATCGTATTTTTTGGAAGGGATAAAAAAATTGGAGAAGCGTTGGACAAAGTGTATAGAGCTCAAGGGAGACTACGTTGAAAAATAAAATGATTTGTTTATCAAAAAATCTGTGTTTTATTCCAAAAGTCACGGACTTATTGACCCGCCCTCGTATCAGAAATGAGAGACAAACTGGGTGTGTGTCAGAGGACAATCTTCCGCTTACAATACAACTCAGAATATTGATAAATGCCCTAGACCCAAGAGAAAGATATCTTCCAGTCTTGCCAACGTGTGGAGAAGATACTGTGCAGATAAAGCATGCTGTTGTTCATAACAATTTGGTAGTCACCAATTATGTGCAAGAGATTTCTCATGATTCCAATATGTGGACAGGAGCATTTAAAAACCTAATTGCCTCTATAATTTATGAGGGCAAAGTAGCCAATATACCGAAAGAGGAGCTCAAAGAAATATGTTTAGCTTCAAACATATCCGGACTTGACTTCTTAACAATGACGGAATCTGTGAGAGCGAATGATGCTTTGGAATTCTTATGGACAAAAGCATTGTTTGAGAAAAACACTACTTTAGAATACAGAATTGGTTCACTAACCCTATGTCCTGACCCACGAGAAGGAAGAGAAATCAGAATATATAACAAAAAGATGCTACCAAAAGTGGTTAAAATAGGAAACCAGGTAGTAAATTTCAAGTACATGGGAATGAGAGGAAAATTCACATACAATGGCCAAACATTGATAGAGATTGTTAGCAATTACATCACTACTCGAGACCTCATATCACTTCTCAAAGAGGTGGCTAAATACATAAGCTATAGATATCAAGACACTGCAAGCACTAGACCCCACTTGAATAATATGGCCATAGAAAAAATGGTAGACTATTCTCCTCACAAATTCCTAGAATGTAGTATCACATCTTTTTCAAAGATTGGAACCCTCAAATCAGGAGAAAATTGCGGAAAATTCCGATATCAGCCAAACTCCGAATACATGACAAGTGGCTGCTACAATTTGACCCTCGACGAAAGACTAGACATATTGTTGCCAGGAACACATCTAAAGATAGTAGTGGACCCATTAAAGGAGAGTTTAAAACCTTTCTCAGATGAAGTGATATGTAAGAACCACCGCATGCTCAGATGCTTCAACATAAAAGAGATGATAAAGGAAATGGACTATTTTTATCTGAGAAACTCCAATGAAATAGTAGAGAAGATTATTGACAGAAATTTCGTATGAAAGAACATGCACATAAGAAAGTTTCTAGGGGGTTCAGCTAGGCAGATTTCCTACATGGCAAGAAACATTGCTAGGAAATTAGTAGAAGATTCGGTGCCCAACAAACACTATCTGTGTTTTATATATTGTTTCTGTAATGCGGATCCAAAAAATGTTGGCCACGGTCCACTCAATTATGTTTTGCCTGATGGCACACAAATAGACATGGCGGCGGACAAAGACGTTTTTGTTTATAGTGAGCATCATAGTACTTACTTGTTATATGGTGTGAAAGTTGCTCGAGGATTAAAGAAAATTAGTAAAGCGGACCTACTTCGGGGGATTTTGGAAGGGTATAAAATAACTTATCCGGCATTGGAAAGTAGAAAAATCACAAGCGTCCGAAACCTTGAAACATCCTCTGACAAGATTGAGGAAGGTGAATCCATGAATGCATATGTAGGGGGTGTCCTATACACTTTCACAAAGGATTCTTCAGTTAACTACAGTGTGAAGTCCACTATAAACCGCCATATGGACGAGATTGTAAAACGGATAGAATCCCAAGGGAAAAGGATTATTCTGGGCAAAAGATGGTTAGACGGTGAAGATTCCGAATCTGATGATAGTGAGCCCGAAAGAAAAAGATCGAAAAGGCATAAAAAGAATATAATCCTAGATTATGGCGATGAAATCGTTGCTGGAAGTACACATGAAACAGATGTTGATGCGGATTATATCATTGACAGTGATAATAACATTTAAAATAGAAACAAGCTACACTGGTGACCCCGTATAAGAACTATAATTATGGAATACGAAGATGCACAAAATAGCGCCACGCGGTCTGGAAATACCGACAATAGTGATGGGCATAAAGATGTCGATATATTCAAAGTTGGCACTAGACTTCCACCGTTTTGGCCCGAGGAACCCGAACTATGGTTCGCTCAAGTTGAGGGACAGTTCGCCGTGTCTGGCATTACCACCGATGCCACAAAATTTTATTACGTGGTTGGTCAGCTGGACAATCAGTTCTCCAGGGAGGTGAAGGATATTATTATTAGCCCTCCTTCAAAGGATAAATATCCAAAGCTGAAGACGGAGCTAATTAAACGGCTAACCGCATCAAAAGAGAAGAAGATCAAGCAGCTTTTGATGCACGAAGAGCTCGGTGACCGTAAGCCTTCGCAGTTTTTGCGCCATTTAAAGAGTCTTGCTGGCGTAAATGTCCCGGATGATTTTCTCCGCACAATCTGGATAAGCAGGCTCTTCCACGGAATCCAGACTGTACTAGCAGGCCAACCTCCATCAGCCTGCGTTGATGACCTGGCGGACCTGGCCGATCGCATGTACGGATCGTCTAATTAACTACGGCATTCGCTTTATTTATTGTCTTCGGAAGTTTGAACATATCTCCGCGTATCGCTTGAAGCTTCAGTGGCTGCCTTTATCCTTTCGGCGCAACATTAGAATTCTATCTACTCTCTTCTCTATACTAAACGATCCTCATTCCCCTTGTTATCTTTGGAATTCCCTTCCAGAAAAACTTAAACAAGCACCCTGCAAACACTCATTTAAGAAACTTGCTCGGTCCCATTTCCGCAAATTGTTTTTGTCATCTTCTACTTAGTTTCACTTTTCATTGTAAGTCATCTTATTTATGTATTAATATCAGTATATAAACTTGAAAAATTTTGTCTCAGGCGGGACTCGAACCCGCATCTCCTCGCATCCCGCCCGGCATGCGAGGAGATGCGGGTTCGAGTCCCGCCTGAGACAAAATTTTTCAAGTTTATATACTGATATTATAAGTGCAATTAAATTGCTAAAATATCAAATAAAGTATATAAATAGCTGTTTCATCTTAACTGACTGTCAAACATCTGCAAAGATGTTTCTTTCGGGTGTTAAGGGTGCAAACTTCTAACATTTGATGAAACAACGCTGGCTCACAGCGTAAGAATATGCTTGAAAAATTCGCGCCGTGTCGCAGTGTCTCGGTGGCCTAATGGTATGGCGCCCGCCCGGCATGCGAGGAGATGCGGGTTCGAGTCCCGCCTGAGACAAAATTTTTCAAGTTTATATACTGATATTATAAGTGCAATTAAATTGCTAAAATATCAAATAAAGTATATTATTTATGTATTTATCATATTTTCATATATTTAAGTATGTATTGTATAATTGTATTTGTGTATAACCATTTACGTATGTTTATACTGTTATATATTAGTTTATTATTTATATGTATGCTATGTTAATTGTTTGTACCTAATTTTAAATAATTACTTGTAACTTTGCTTATACTTTGTCACACCGCCCACTTTACATTTCTGCTTAACTTAATGGTCGACTGACAGAGAATGCCATACGGTATTAAGTCCGCCATTTGTACTTTTTTTTGTTAAATCTGTGCAATAAAGATTAAATAAAAAAATAAATAAATGGGAAGGGAATGAGAGAAGTAGCTTACGAGACGACCGCAAATCATCCTGACTACCGGTGGATTGCAGAAATTGAAAACGTTCCTTGAGGTAAAGTGAAGCTTGAGGATTAAATAATACTGTGTACAGCAATTTGAGGACATGGAGATCACGACGAAGACAATAGGAAGCCACTTGAGTTGTGTTCGAAAGTTGGAAACATGATCATACTTCCGTAGCCCAAATATAATGCGGATATAAAAATTTTGAAGACGCTCAAGCTTATCAAGGAACTTTTCATTTCGAGATAGCAGCATTCAGCATAATCAAATATTGGTTGGAGTAAGGCTTGTACAAGCGCAATCTTGGTGGGTATCGGTAAAAAGTTACGAAGTCGATTTAGTGAACCTGCTGATGCAAACGCCCTCCTACTTACCTCACTGATTTGCTTGTTCCAGGTAAGTGAGTTATCCATAAGTTTTTAACATATTTACTAAATGGAATTAGAACATCGTCAAATACAACCGAAGGCAGTGAGCCCCAGTTAACCCTGGAGATCAGCCGGGGGCTGCCAACAATCATTGCCTGCGTTTTGACAGGATTCACTTTGAGCCCAAATGACTTAGTCCACTCCAAAATGCGGCAGAGGTCGGAGTTTACTGCGAAGATTACGTTAGCTAGGTCATCAAGGCTGCCGTGACGATAAAGTTGAAGATCGTCTGCATAGAGATGGGATGATCAAGATGAGAAGATGTTAAATTAAGGGTGATAGAATTTATAAAGACAGAAAAGAGGAGAGGAGACAAGACGCCACCCAGCGGTACCCCGGCCGCAACTTCGCACCACGCAGAGAAGGAATCCTCAGCAATGATGCGTTGTCGGCGCCCGTGAAGGTAACTATGAAACCAGTCAATCACCGTTGGAGATATGTTAAGGGAACACAATATGCCAGTCAAAATATCAAAGTCTACAGTGTCTTCCCTTTACTTCGCATATCTTACAAAGTATAATTTCATTATCTGTTTGTTTTTTTAAATTAAACCTAACTTCGTAAACGTTCATTTAAAAACGTCACATGACTATCTGTCATATCATTTTCAAACAGTATCCGTCAAAATTTGTAGGCGTCAAGAACGGAGCACGCGCATCAAGGTAAAATAATTTATATTTTTTAAATAAGTCCATTTTTGTTACAATACGAGTAAATAGCAGGCATTTATTTTTAAATAAACATTGCACAATAATATTGG
Organism: Anania crocealis; assembly: GCA_949315895.1. NCBI lineage: Eukaryota > Metazoa > Arthropoda > Insecta > Lepidoptera > Crambidae > Anania > Anania crocealis. The sequence continues at coordinate 5,367,377 of OX438880.1, forward strand.
TTTTTTTCACGAGATTTTGTCTTACTTTGTCAATAATTTAGCTTTAAAGTTAAGTGTACCCTTGTAGGGCACGCTGCTCACTTCGATGAAAAGTGATCACGTGCGCTATAGGGCACATTGCGAACTACGCTTAGTTTAATTTGTGTGACTTATAGGTAACTTGCTAACTTCATCGAGATCATTTCTTGAACTATATTTGAAATTAGGGTTATTATTATTATAATTTGTAACTCTTTATCAAATAAATTTATCTAAAATATAAAGTTGTAAGTAAATAAAATTAATAAACACAATTTAATGTTTAGTATATATTTTTTACTTTGATGTAGCGTATCATGGAGGCTATAATTCCCAAAAAAGATTCTGACACCGACTCTGATTTTTCCGATAGTGAAGACTATATTACAGAAGAAAAAAATAATGATGAACCAATATTGTCCGATACAATTTTTTACACGGTTTATGAATGATGAAATTATAGCAAAGATTGTTGAAGAAACCAATTTATACAGGGTGAATTTGAAGTCATTGGCATCAATTCGACCTCTTATTATACTTATTTTATGGAATGTTTTTATGGGATCCTAATACCTTATGGACTTATTAAAAAGTTTTACAAAATAAATGATAATTAGATAGAGTATCACGTTGAATTGAGCGAGTCTAGCCGTAGTAGGTACTACATTTACACGCGCGCCGCGCTGCCCGCCCCACCGCGCCTGCGCCGCTGTTTAAAGTGTTTAACATGATTTTTAGGGTTTAAAAATATTCAGTTTTTGTATTAATCGATTTGCCTCATATTTGGGGAAAGTACTATGAATCACGAGTAGGTTCTTATTTTAGAAGGATGCCAATGTTTTCCAATTCATCCTGTATATAACCTAAATCAATATTGCTAACTGCCCACTAGTAACACCATTAGAACTGCGTCAATTCTTTGGTATTCTGATTTTTACTACACTTTTCCACTACCCAAATGTCAGAGCCTACTGGGGGAAGTACGGTTTTCAACATATAATGGAGACAATGACTTCTAAAAGATTTGCTAAGTTGAGAACTGTAATTCATTTCAATGAAAACTATCTTCACAAACCAGTAACTCACCTAGAACACGATCGTCTCCACAAGGTAAGACCTATAATTGACCACCTCAACTATTGTTTTTCACACACAGTGTCCTTAGAACAAGCACATTTTTTGAAACAGTACCTCCCAAACAAACCACACAAAAGAGAGGGATACCATCAAGAGGCAGTCTAGAAAGAGAATTGGAGTTGAAGGCCAAGATGTTAGGACCGATGGCATTGCCCACCATGAAAGGCGCTGTGAGAAAAAAAATCGTTGCAATCTTCTAAATTATAAGGGTTTTACACGTGTCGAGTGCACAAAGTTTAATGTGGCTCTGTGCCTTACTAAAACCAGGAACTGCTTTGGTGAATTTTATGGTTTTTGATTCAACTTATTACATAAAAGCAATTTTTTCTTAATTTACTTTATATTCAGCTGTGGTAGGCCGAAACGCGCACTGTAGCCATTTGGCAACATACTGTTTTTTTCGTTTTAATAAATGAAATAATTTTCAAATATTTTTTTTATTATTTTTATTATTTTTCCCTTAATATATAGTCCCAAACGTTGTATTTTTTCCGTGTAAAATTAAAAAGTCGTGTCTTTAAGGGTTAACCTCGTAAGGCCTAGTGGCATCATATGATGACATAATCAGCTATGTCTTTACGCCCAAATGTTTATTTATGTATTTTCACCTCGCGCCCATCAACCTCATCCGATGACATATTCGAATTTACCGCGTAAAATATCAAAACTGCACCTTGTCACCTGATTTTTATTCTTGAACGCCATTGGCTCTCACAGAGGCGCCAATTTTAGAAGATGATTCCGACCGCCAATCACTGGTTAGTTCAATATTACTCCATAAGCTGTCAAGATGGCGAGTCGTCGCAATTGGGGTGAGTTAAATCTGCATTTATTCTCTTGATCGCTCATTCAAAACCATGACGTTAATACTTTTTAGATAGTTAAAATGGTGTAGCATTGTTTGTCATATTTCACTAAAAAAAAGTTCTTTGAGTAAGTAAAAATTAAAGAATATTTTTTTTGTGATCAGATGATGACATTGGATGTAACTTCAAATTGTATTCTTTTTTTATTTGGTATCATGTGATCACATTGGGTCGTTATGACTGATGGCGATATTAAAGTATTGCAAAACATTTATTTGGTGTTTTATTATTAAACAAAGTCAAAGAAGGGGGGAGTTCTATTTAAATATTATTTTCCTAATGAACACGTTTTTTATTTTATTTTATTTTCAAGTATAACTACAATAACAATGTCATTTTTTGAATTTAATGGTTTCAAATTTTATTTTTAGTCGCGCATGATATTGTAAGGTGCTTAGAGGACTCTGATGTCGACTTGGATCTTAGTGATGACGACGATCCAGCTTACAATCCAGAAGACGAACCTCTAATAAGTAGTGAGTCAGGATCAGAAAATTCAGACGGATCAGATGACTGCGAATTAGAAAATCTTAATCTAGATATTCGTGGCCGAACTCGCGGGAGGATATCAAGAGGTCGTGGCAGAGGCAGAGGCAGGGGAAATTTAGCGACTTTGCGGCCATCAACGAGTGGTTCTACATGGAATTCTGAATGGGTTGCAAAAGACTTTAGTGTAGACGAATTCGAAATGACCCAGCCCTCTTACATTCCAAACCACGACGAACATTTCAACAAAATTACATTTTTTCGGCGGGTCAATAAGTCCGTGACTTTTTGAATTTCTGACCTCTTTACTGAAAAAGCAACACTACTCCTGTCAACAGGTATCTGTCAGTTGATTCCTATCAAAATTTGAACTTGCTGCGTCAGTTTGTTTGTGTTTGACAGCTATTTTTATCAGACTACCCAGTAATTTGAGGAAAAAATGGAAAAAGGTGAATTTCGTGTGCTTATTTTTTGCGAAAAAAAACCATTACCGAGACCAAGGCTAAGCTTGATAAATACTATGGAGACTCTGCACCATCGATTACAATGGTAAAAAAGTGGTTTACTGAATTTCGTTGTGGCCGTTAAAGCACTGAAGATGCCGAACGTCCTGGACGCTCAGTTGAGGTCTCTACACCCGAAACAATCAAAAAAATTCACGATATGGTGTTGGCCGACCGAAGATTGAAAGTGCAAGAGATTGTGGAAGCCGTAGGGATCTCGCATGGCTCAGTGGTTTCAATTTTAAAAGATCAATTGGGCATGAGAAAGCTTTCCGCAAGATGGGTGCCGCGTTTGCTCACAGTCGACCACAAACGCAATCGTGTAACAACTTCACAGGAAGGTTTGGCGTTGTTTAATTGCAATATGGAGGAGTTTTTGCGCCGTTTTGTAACCGTGGACGAAACATGGATCCATCACAACACACCAGAGACCAAACAACAGTCAAAACAGTGGGTTTCTAAGGGTGAATCGGCGCCAAAGAAGGCCAAGGCGGGTTTGTCAGCCAATAAAGTTATGGCGACTGTTTTTTGGGATGCACGTGGGATAATCCACATTGACTACCTTCAAAAGGGAAGAACAATCAATGGGGAATATTATGCCAACTTATTGGACCGCTTCAATGACGATTTGAATAAAAACCGACCTCATTTGGCCAAGAAAAAAGTTCTTTTCCACCAAGACAATGCAAGGGTGCACACATGTGCAGTTGCCATGGCAAAAATCCATGAATTGGGCTATGAATTGCTCCCTCATCCACCCTATTCTCCAGATTTGGCTCCGAGTGACTACTTTTTGTTCCCAAACCTGAAGAAATGGCTTGGTGGAAAAAGATTTGACTTCAATGATGAAGTCATCTCGCAAACAAAGGCCTATTTTGAGGACCTCGACAAATCATATTTTTTGGAAGGGATAAAAAAATTGGAGAAGCGTTGGACAAAGTGTATAGAGCTCAAGGGAGACTACGTTAAAAAATAAAATGATTTGTTTATCAAAAAATCTGTGTTTTATTCCAAAAGTCACGGACTTATTGACCAGCCCTAGCCGACTAGTCGACCAAGCCGATTATTGCTTTAGGTTATATCAATTAGAGTAACATGCTCGCATAAGTTTTAAAACAATATTTTTTTGGACTTTAACGTTTCCCTTTAAGAGGGAAACTAATAATGTGTAGATGTATATCATGGACAATAAAATAATAGAAAAAATTGTGGAATCTACTAACCGAACGTCAGTTGCAATACATGGACGTTCACTGAATTTGGACAAGAAAGAATTATATACCTACATAGGTATTACATTTATTATGGCAACGCTGCACTATCCTTGGCTACGAATGTACTGGGAAGATAAATGGCGGGTACCTATAATAGCTGACAATATGTCACGCAACAGATTCTCAATTTTGAGGAATTCTATAAAATTAGTGTTTGACAATGATATTCCAGCAGACATTCGTAAAAATTATAAGTTGTGGAAAATGCGTCCATTAATAAACCGAATTCAGGAAGGATGCAGACGACAAGATAAAGAAAAGAGATTATCGATTGATGAGATGATTATTCCTTTTACCGGGTCATGTGGAATAAAACAATACTGCCCAGGGAAACCGAACCCTGTTGGATTAAAAGCGTTCGTATTAGCTAATCCAAATGGTCCTGTTACAGACTTTGACATTTACCAAGGCGACACACAGTGGTTTGATATTGAAAATAGGTGGACATTCGAGAGAAAGTCATAATTTCACCAAACAAAAAATTTATTCGGATAGCATTTTAAATGCTGATCAACATTTGTCATTATACATTTTCAATAAAAACGACTCTTTCATACTTAAAAAAAATATGTCCAAAAAAAATGTATGGAACAAAATCATTTTTATTTTTTTTCTGGCCACTTTAGCAAACTGTAGCAATGAAACCTTATGCAACCGTAAGTACATGTTGTGCCTAATATATCCACATAAAAATTTTTCGCGTGCAGGCGCGGCCACGCGTGCAATGGACATGGCGCAAGGTTTTATTTTTTTTAATTGTTCAGCGATGGAGTTATTTGGTTTTAACTTGGATGATATACATATTTCACTCGCAATTTCTCTCTTTCACACACTATATCTTTCTCTTTCACGCACTATATCTTTCTCTTTTACGCATTATATCTCTTACGAAAAATACTTAACGCTGATTGGCTGAAATTACTTGAGGTTATAGTAACTAAATGGACCCTAGTGAGAGCTTACAAAAAGGTGCAAGAAGATAGTAGCTTTTCAACTTTTGAAGACGCAACATACATTATTATCAGTGACGACATTTATATTAATTATTTGTTAATATAATGGCTGTGTTAGTGACAAATTTGGATATTTACATGTTTTTACGTAATATCGGAGATATGAAGAATTGGGATTCAATATACCAAGCTATTGTGAACCGCATCCCTAGTGATACCTGTGCTGAAGATTTGAAAATGATCAAATCATTTGCGATGTCATATTGTAGTAATTTACATCGTAGATGGATAAGTGCTGGAAGAAATCAAAAGACCTTTTTAACTAGATACACTGAGTGGTTACAAAATAATATCATATGGCCTAGTTGCACTTCTGTGAACTTAGAAGAAATTTTTCAAGATCAGGATGAAAACGTTGAAGACATTAATCTTCAAGAAGATACTCATTTTCAAGAACAGGAAGTCGCATCAACATCCAACCTGAGACCATCAACATCAACTTGTGTTAGAAAACCTTTCAGTGAGTTAGGCAACAAACAGAAGAAAAGACGTTCTGGATCTCTCTTGGAGTATTCAACAGAAGAACTTGCCTTTGCATTGGTCACGAAGTTACGATCTGACGAGAGAATTGACACAACCCGTGTTATTGACCACATTTTATCGAACCCAGAAAGTGTGGCAGTTATCAAAACTACTTTATTCGGGAAAAAAATAAAGGATAGTATTGACAACGATCACGCTTTGGCTCTTTATACGTCATTAAATTTGTCAAAATGGAAGTACATTTGTTTACGACAAGTGTTGTCAGATTATGCTGCTCCAGTTTTACCATCGTATTACAAACTTCTTCAAGCAAAAGAAAGATGCTATCCAAGTGATATAGAAATTAGTGAGAGTGGAGCTAGAATCAAGCTGCAGTCTCTTTTAGATTTGACAGTACAAAGAATACTAGAATTTGCGAAGAAAAAGTGCGATTCATCATCTGAGGGCTTAAAGTTGATAAGCAAATGGGGATTTGACGGAGCTTCGTCGCAGAGCACATACAAGCAAAGGAGTGAAGATATCAATTTCGATGATTCATCAATTTTTATGGCAAGCCTGGTCCCACTCAAGTTAGTGATGTCGAACGATATCATCATATGGGAAAATCCGAAACCATCTTCTACAAATTATTGCAGACCCATTATGTTCGAGTTCCAGAAAGAGACTGCTGACTTTATTAAAAAAGAAGAAGCTCGATTTGAAGAGGATATTAACAACCTAACTACTACAAAATGTGATGGCTTGGAAATTAGTCACGAACTTCATATGACTATGATTGATGGCAAAGTAGCATCAATTATTACAGACACTTCTGCTGCATCTATTTGCAATATATGCCTAGCTAAGCCGAGTGAGATGAACAATTTATCACAAATTGATTCAAGACCAGTGCGAAAAGATATTTACAAGTATGGCCTTTCTTCTCTTCATATGTGGATCCGTTGTATGGAATGCGTGCTACATATATCATATAATATAGACTTCCAAATGTGGAGCGCTCGAGGACCTAACAAAGAATTGAAAGCTGAAAAAAAACAATTGACACAAGATGAGTTTAAGAATCAGATGGGAATTCTCGTGGATTTGTTAAGCAGGGATATGGGACATCTAATGACGGAAATACCGCAAGGAGATTTTTTTCCAATTTTGAAAAGTCTGCCGAAATTACAAAAGTCGACAAAGGTCTTTTGAAACGTTTTGCAGTTATTCTTCAGACTATTCCATCTGGGAATACCGTCAACATCGACAACAAGCTACTGCAGAGAGACTGCTGATCTCTTCGTCCATCTTTACCTATGGTTTTATATGCCAGCTAGTGTACACAAACTGCTGGTACATGGTGCAGATATTTGCCAATACTTTGGTGTTCTGCCCATTGGCATTCTTTCGGAAGAAGCAGGCGAGTCTAAAAATAAGGATTTTAGAAATGTTCGAGAAAACCACACAAGAAAAGTGAATAGGATAAAAACTAATGAATATATACTACATAACTTTTTGATAAGTTCAGATCCTTATATATCTCAAATTAGACCAAAATACACTCAACATCACAATAAATTAAATCTTTTCCCTGAAGCAAAAGAACTGATAATAATGTCCGACTACCCAACAGAAGAAATAGAAATTACAGTTCAAGAAGCAAACCAAACTGAAACTGATCCACTATTGTAACCCGTTAAGGCAAATTTATTTGACATTTCACTCGCACACACCCACACACATACACACACTCACTTTCTCTCTTTCTCTCACACACACACACACCTTTTTATAAGTATTATTATTTAATTTTGTTTGTCATGTTATGATTTTAATTGTTTATGTAAAAAATTACACAATTAATTTATAATATATTAAAGCTTGAAAATAATAATAAATATTAATATTTACTTTTTAATTGTTCAGCGATACTGGGCTTTTTTAAGTCTTTAATTTTTATATTGTAATCTTTATGTCATATATGAATATTTCAAACTTTTTTATGTTCATTTTGTAAATAGTTTTATAACCATAGTATTAATTGAAATAAATAAATAAAATAAATAAATAAATTGTTTATCCTACATTATTTAATAATAATAGTATATGACTTGTAAACATGCACGTTGCTTATTATAATATAGTTAATAACTATTAGTTACTTTATGTGCATTAAAATAAAATAAAACTCTAGCATAGCTGTAATAATCAATACAAAAATATTTAAAACTTTGCATGTCCATTGCACGCTTGGCCGCGCGTGCACGCGAGAAATTTGTATGTGGATATGATAGGCATAACAGGTACTTACGGCTGCATGAGGTTTCATTGCTACAGTTTGCTACAGTGGCCAGAAAAAAAACAAAAATGATTTTATTCCATACATTTTTTTTGGACATATTTTTTTTAAGTATGAAAGAGTCGTTTTTATTGAAAATGTATAATGACAAATGTTGATCAGCATTTAAAATGCTATCCGAATCAATTTTTTGTTTGGTGAAATTATGACTTTCACTCGAATGTCCACCTATTTTCAATATCAAACCACTGTGCGACACCACCTATCCTAGATTACAGGATTCTAATTTTGGATTAGGTAAAAAAGCCGTGTTGACTTTGGCGGATTCCTTAGTGCCGGGTCATATCCTTTACTTTGACCGCTACTTCACATCTTTGAAATTAGCTAAAGAGCTCCTTATCAGAGGAATCATGTCTACTGGTACTATACAAAAAAATTGAGTCCCCGCTGCTGCAAAAAATATACTACTTGAGGATAAAGAGTTATCAAATCTTGTAGTGCGTCTAATAATTTGGCCAGGGACTGTATGTTTTTAATATTTTTGATCTCATTCTCTATTTATAAGACAATTTTTTCCTTTAATATTATAAGTTTTTGTAAGTTTTCTAACCAAAACTCAAAAAATGTTTTGTAATAAGGTTTTCAAAATAAAGATGATTATGATTGTAAAATAAAGGGTTTTATTTTTTGCACTTTAACTGATAAATATATCGCTGCTAGAAGCATTGACAAAGCTGCAGAATGACCCCCGATACGCTATTATATGGCAAGAGTTGTTTTATGGAAAGTGATCGACGTGCCTTATAGGGCATTACTGATATCTCTAAAACCGTAATAATAATATTATTCAAAATATATTTTTTACCAATTCCTAAGTGCCATGAAGCCATTTCTAGTAAAAAATTTGAGAATTTAAGATGTTTTACTTTGGTCATTTACCAAAGATTTTCTGCTCGGCGTTTTGCGAAGTAGTGGTTGAGGGTTAAATAGGGAGGGTTGGAGTAGAAGACGTTGACCACATACATAACCCAATTATAGAGAGGCTAAGGCCGGACAAAGACAGAATTAGACAACAAGACCAAACTTTTTCAATACAAACCAATTTCATAATAATTTTATCAATAAGTAATTTATTTGTACAACAATGATATACTAAGCAGGTTATGAGTGAATAGATCCTTAAATACGTACTTTATTCTTTACCTGTCGATAAAATCAATTTCCAAAGCAATAATACGACCATCCGAAGCGAACTAAACGTTTGCGTGGTAACCGTCTCATGCTCATTGAGGAGTTTGAGGACTTTGAAAAAGTCTAGAACATGATTGGTCAGCATGTATCACAGATTTTATCAGCACAAATAAACAATGAAAAAAAAACTAGCAAAAGTCAACCCCCAGGTGGTTACACAATTTAAAACGAAACAAAAATGGACAGCAACAACAACCAACCAAGCAATTAACTAAACCATAGATAATACATAAACTAAACCGACACTTTTTTTTTTCTTTAGTACCTTTAACGGCCTCGGATACTAGTCCATACAGCCAATTCTTAAGTAATATTGTCTTTATTTTTGCATTAAAACGTTGATGATAGACATTTTAATACTTCGATGGAGTTTTTGGAGACAGTCGAAAGATTGAAAGAATGTAGAGAAGTTCCCAAGAAAGAGGTGAACTGTTCGCGTTCCCGCGCAAAATTCACGGTCCACTTTTCTTGGTTACGACCATACACCATCTTATTTCACCGAAGTGTACATTGTTCACTCGCAGGACACTTTGTTTCGCAAAATAACACCACTTTTACGACCCAAAAATCACTACAAACAATAAAAATTCTATAAAATAAACGGACTCCAAACGTATCTCACGAACTCCAGCCAAAAACTCCCAACCGACACTCGACAGATTAAGGGATGCAACGATATATCGGGAAAAACGATAAAAATCAATATGTACATCGCAACGAAACATAAAAATATTTCAGACAGAAGTAGTAGTTGGTAAATCATCCTCTACACGAACGGGTCATCATCATGCCATGTTGATGATGACCATTCGCTGTACACTGTCGAATGAACAGTTGACTTTAGTAAGGCCGAACTTCTTTCTAAAATATCAGTATATAAAACTTTCTAAAACTTTATTTCTAAAGTTAACCACAGTAATGTACAGCGAATGGTCACCATTAGACATGGGTAGTTCCTGAATGAATGACACAATTGAAGTACTTCACATATCTAGTCCTTAAGTATCACTCACTCACTCTAGTCCAAAGCAGTTCATTTAGTTCAGTTACTCAGTGATATGAGAGTAAAACGTTTGGATATATTTGTCGTACCGTAAGAGCAAGACAGATGCACGGCCCGCCTCGCGTGACCCCGGTGAAAGTTCAAGCTAGTTTCGCGCCTAATCTGACTCCTTAATATTTGAGGCAGTGCACGCGAAAATATTCTTTATTCACTATGACTTAAGATTTAATATGGTTACAGTACCTGCTGGGTATAGATTACCGGCTAACCACTCAACCGTCCGTGGATGGTATACCATCCAAAAAAAAAACGTAAACTTACGTCCTGGATAGCAAACCATCCAAAGGTAAAATAATTCACTTGGTCTAAAAAAACTCCTTAAAAATGCCATCTGTTGGCCTGTGACGAAAAGAAGTGCTATTAGAACGAAACTTTACTAACTAATCCACATTAAAAACCATAGATGTCATCAAAGTATGCTTTCGTGACTGAAGAATATTTTTTTTGTTTAGTGCTATTGTGAGTTCTTGAGTGACTTGTGTGCGCGTGGAAATACGGCTCATTATGTCGTAAGTATTTGTTTTATTATATAATTCAATGGTTTTTATTAATCTTTATGATTGGAGAACCAGATATTTGCTGTGGTATTTCTTTCACGGCGATGAATATCGAGTAAACACATTATTACGAGTGGCTATAACTTTTGTGTACAAACAATGGCCGCCGATAAGGTTTTTTGCTATTAATTATAGAACTATTCCATAAAATATGTATTGTAGAAGATGCATTAGTTATTTATTAACATATTTTTAAACTTATTTAATAAAAATACATTTTGTCTGCTAAAGATTTCTTAGAATAACCTGAAACGTTTCTCAGGTTTCTTCTATGGATAGTTAAGTATCCAAGGACGTGCTGTGATACACGTGATATAAGGGTTTGTACAAACGGAAAAAGTGTACGTACGTATTTTAAAGATAATGCTTGGTTGTTGGTATGGTACTACTATATAATATTTGCATATATACAATATTCATGTTAATATGTTTTTATATGCACTTTTTTTGTTGGAGATACAGTTTTCAGGGTTTTGTTGGTAATTATTGCTTTATGTTTTGCAGAATGTTATTATTTCATCATTACATCTGAGACTTTTTTTTGAGTGGCACGATGGCGCATTTGGTAGTGATCCTGCCCTATGCGCCAGGGGTCGTGGGTCCATATTCCACCCAGGACAAAAATAAAAATCCTTCGTTGTTTCTGATACCCATAACACAAGTACTTACGCTACTTAATTTGGGGTCATAATATTATTATGTGATTTTGACCAATATTTATTTATTTATATTTAAGGCATAATGCTACTTTATTTTGTTTAATATGCCAATGGTATCTCGGTAAAGGCCATCGTCATAAAATAATTCTCAAGCAAGCTAGCATGTCTTGACACCTACTTAACCTATTCAGCTTTTTTATAAAGCATGCAAATATATTTATCCTATTTTAAGAATGTGTGTATCAGTATTTACATTTTTACATTTATAAATAAATAAAAATAATTATAAATTATAGTTTCATTTAAAAAATTCTAAATTCGTAACCATGTTCTAATCCAATAATAAATAGTTGCTGAGAAATCCGATTATAGCAAGCCTTATCCGGGCGGCCATCTTGCTTGAAATTTGTACCTAGTCGTAACGCGACTAGCGATGACCAATGTAAGGGAGTAGGTAATCTTTATGAATTTATTGTACCTCAACAACTGCATTACACAGAATTATTTTAGTATCATTTGAAAGGTAATTTAGCCTAGAATAATACTATATTTTTTAATTGTCACTGTCAAGTTTAATTATGCCAGAAACAATAAGTTGAAATATTTAAATAGGCATTTTTTCAAGATTTTGCATGTTTTTGGCCCAAATACAGTGTAATGTATTAAATTTTATACATTAAAATATATGTTGTGTGATAGTGTATATAATCAGCTTCAGCACAGTATTTTTTCCGTAGCTTTGGGTCGTTTAGGTCATGTGATAAGAAGCATTTTTTGTGCGTTCACGCGCCGCAATTTGCCCCTCGCGCGGGGCCGCGGGACTCGGGACGTATGCTCCTATATTCTTTTCGCACGCCGGACGGTTGAGTGGCTAAGGTCTGAGACCATACTGCCGTATATATATGTATTATCTATGCACACTGCCAAGTCATTAGTGGGAATTCTACAATTAATCGAACGCTTTATGTAGTCTTTAAAGGTATTTTAATATGTTAGCTGGTATCCCGTATATTTTTCGAAAGGAACAAAATAACAAAAAAAATAGGTAAAAAAACTTTTTAAGTTAAACGGTTTTATGTTAAACATACATTGCAATGTTTAAGATAAATGTACTAAAAACCAAAAAATAATAAAATAGATACAGTCGTGGGAATTATAAACATATGCATAGACTAGACTAAAATAAAACCGTGGGGCACGTCAATTGTCTACTAATTATCGACTTAATGTGCGATAGAAGAATCGTTTAATTCGTCGTTAAAATAGGCAGTTGGCCCGCAGACGGTGAGGAAATTACTTACTATTTTCTTGCTCATGGAAATTTCAATAGTTATACACTCCATGTAAACTTAGCCTTTCCGTTTTGCGATCGATAGTTGAATGCTATAATCATCTTTACGATCGATAGAACCCAAAATTCCGATTGCTACCAACTAGTGAGCTAAAAGCATCTTTTCCACGCCAGCAATCGACCTTGGGATATCGAACGATAATACTTTTTTTAGCTCAGGACCAGGGCCTTGTGCCGCTTTTTTTGCCGGTATTAATACGTTTTATTCGTTATAAGGCGTTACGTTCTCGTATTACGTTTGGAACGGGAACGAAATGAGAACGTTATCAAAATACCGGTTAAACCCGCCGCGCGAGATCACAAGGTGAGCTGAAGTGAAATCCGTATACTGTGTGTCATTCATTTCGTATGTATCAAAGCGAAGCGAAAGAACGAAATAAAACGTTTATTTTAACCTAAAACGAAATTAAAATGTTCTTCTTCAAAAACGTTTTTATTTCGTTCAGTTTCGAACAAAACCGAAATGAAGCCTTCTTAGGCATTTAAGACGATAACGTTTCGAAAAATAAACCGGTGAACAAGCTCTGCTCAGAACTCAGACGGAAGTCTCGAACGGGACACATAATGAATATGACGAAAGATAACAAATTCAATGACACGATTTCTAATTCTAAAGTATTGATATCAAAATCGGTACTTAATTGTGTTTACTCGTAATCGTTTATCGTAATTTTCAGCCAGCCATTATCCATCCCTAGTCTCGGACATACAACACTGAATAAAAATGCAGTTTTTAAAAATATCGATATTTTGATATCGATATATATCGATTTAAATTGACATTGATATATCGGTCTAGTACGCCGATATAATATATCGATATTTGACCTTTTTAAAAGCTTATCAAAATTAATTTACTTTTGTAGCCTCTCTACACAAAATGGGCTCTGATGGTGACCATTCGCTGTACATTACTGTGGTTTACTTTAGAAAGAAAGTTTTAGTAAGTTTTATATACTGATATTTTAGAAAGAAGTTCGGCCTTACTAAAGTCAACTGTTCACTCGACAGTGTACAGCGAATGGTCATCATCAACATGGCATGATGATGACCCATTCGTGTAGAGGATGATTTACCTACTACTACTTCTGTCTGAAATATTTTTATATTTCGTTACGATATACGAGTACATATTGATTTTTATCGTTTTTCCCGATATATCGTTGCACCCCTAATCTGTCGAGTGTCGGTTGGGAGTTTTTGGCTGGAGTTCGTGAGATACGTTTGGAGTCCGTTTATTTTATAGAATTTTTATTGTTTGTAGTGATTTTTGGGTCGTAAAAGTGGTGTTATTTTGCGAAACAAAGTGTCGTGCGAGTGAACAATATACACTTCGATGAAATAAGATGGTGTATGGTCGTAACCAAGAAAAGTGGACCGTGAATTTTGCGCGGGAACGCGAACAGTTCACCTCTTTCTTGGGGACTTCTCTACATTCCTTCAATCTTTCGACTGTCTCCAAAAACTCCATCAAAGCATTAAAACGTCTAACATCAACGTTTTAATGCAAAAATAAAGACAATATTACTTAAGAATTGGCTGTATGGACTAGTATCCGAGGCCGTTAAACATACTAAAGAAAAAAAAAGTGTCGGATATGTATTATCTATGTGGTTAACTGTGCAAAAATAGGGCTAGGAACGCTAGGAACGTCTATATTATTTAAGTAATGGAACTATAATAAATTTTCAAATACAATTTATATTTTGATACATTAAGCAATCATTGAGGCGGACGCAAACATTGTATCTATCAAAAACGGAATTCGACAGCTGGTGTGAAGTCTTTTGTTGTGCGAGTTTTTATGGTAGTTGAATTGCAGCACTCTGACGAGCCACCTTCCCTTTTTGGTGGAACGGAATCTCATTTCCTAGTACAGTCTAACCATGATAAATCTACCAACGTTGAACGTATATATAAACTTCACCCTTACTGTCAAATAAAACAAAAAAGTTTTATTTACAAAAATTTGGTTTTTTTTGCAAATAGTTTATGTATTATACAAAGATAAAGTTGAAAAAATACAAATATGCATTGCAATGTGACAAACTGATATTGACTGGTTGAGTTCATATACAAAACTTATGTTTTTTTAATAAATTTGAGATCCTAACATATTTTTTTAACTCGTTGTGTAGCACACCATCGTTTTTCAGCTCCCAATGGTTCAATTGCATCACAATTTGTTTCTATAGTACTTACACAGTTGCCAATCTTACAATAAGTATTTTATTAGGCTTACGAAATCTTTGATCATAATATGAATCTGTTTTTCTTCTTGCCTATAGTGCTTTTAAGTGGACAATTTTAAGTTCTGTTATCCCATAATAATTTATTTCGTTCTATTATCTCTCTTTAGATGTTTATCTAAAGAATCAATGATTTATCGGGTAAGTTGCTCGGATCGGAAGATATATTTTGGCTACTCGGTAGATATATTTTGGCTACTCGGTAGAAGTTTCAATTAAAGCATGTCATTCCATTGTTCTTGCTGCTACCCAGTTCTTGTATAGCCAAACTTAATTGGCTTTCCATAAATGAACTGCTTCACAGGTGATGGCAGTAATATTTTACCATGGATTCACCAATCTGTAGACTATGTAACAATCTGTCAATGTTCTGCATACACTTTTTTTCAATTCTTTGACATAAGTTTTTGTAAGTCAGTATCCTATATCATATATTGCAGTCGAATACTATGTAATAATGTAGTAAATAAATAAAATAATATGGTTAGGTAAATCAATTATGTAATACAAAAACAAAGGCAAAGTTTTAAGGAAATAATCGAATAAGTTTTTCAAAATAATTATCTTGTTTGAGTTTTAATATTAAAGGAATACATCACAGTATGATAATTAAAAATATCACTTCAACCCTGTTCTTAAAAATATTGTTCAGCACATGCATTTTAGTAATAAGTGTCGATGCACAGTGTCAGAATCATTTTCTTATTAATAAATTTCTCAATATCTGGCTTTTTGTTTTAAGCACCCAATAGAAATTTTTGCAAATACCCTTGTTTAAAACTCCAAAATTCTTGACACTGTGCTCGTATTATTCAATTTCTTGGCTACCCTTTCTAAAAAACTCTATGAAAAATTTTACTACTACCCAATCATTGGCTACAGATAGATATCAGGATTTCTATCCATGGGGTCATCGTTATTCATTATTTGTGTCATGTGGTCATAGTTGCTTGACGGACCGTCATTGGAGTCCCTTATGTTAGTGTGGCTTTTTTTTTATTAAATGTTATTTAAGTATCTACTAGACATTTAAAATTCAAATAAAATAGTATTTTTCATTACGAGTGCGGAAAGCCTGTCATTGCAAAATGCTAGTCATCCAGGTGCTAGCAATGATTAATGTTATTTTTATTATTGTTTTATCATCATTTGTGGTGTCACTTGAATGAACTAAACACTATAGAATCTCTATGGCTTTTAAGTAAACATACAATACACATTTTAGTTTAACTTTTAAAGATTTATCCTTTCCTTTTAATTAAGTAAAAGAAAAGATAAAGAAGTAGGTACCTAATGTTTTTTCAACAAAACATATTTTTCAGGTTAAAGCACCAAACCTTGTGTTATGAATATGTTGCTGATTTTGTTTTATTAAATATCACCTGGGTGTAGAAGACCACTGTAGACGGCGGGGCAGTGGACTGTAGTAGACATTAGGCTGCTGGTGCACAGCGATCTGAAAATCGAGCTCCCCTTTCATAGAAAGTCAATGTCGGATATTCATAAAACCAAAATATGGAACTGATATGTTCCATATTTTGGTTTTGGTATACATTCCGTTAATGCATATTGTAGTATGAATGATTTTAGTTACTCCACGCCTGAGAAAAAAAATATTTAGTTTATTGCGATTAAGTTGACAATTCTAGACTCGGAAGCCATAAGCACTAAAGTCAAATCTTGTCACATGCAAAAATTTTACAGGAGAAGGTTTTATTTGGTTTTTATAAAAAAAATGTACCACGGTTTTTGTTTTTATTATTTATTATTACACATCATTATACTATATTTAGGCTATACTTAATTAATATTTATTGAAATATGTGACTTAAGTTTCTTTGAACGTTAAAAAAAATTGACTTAAGTGTTTGTCACAACTAAACAAACTATGAACATTTTGAAATTAAAACTATGCTTATTAATTATTTTATAAATTTTATGATAAATCCATGCATTGAAACTATAAACTAAAAGTCACTCTCTTCGGAATCTAAATCGGGATCAATATTCTTGGTGTCGTCAGTGGTTATTAAATTATTGTAAAGCTATGGAAACATTCTGGTATCAGAGATAAAAGTGATATTATATCACGTTTTTTTTCGACACTTATTGGTACTGGCTTGTCAGTAATCTACATCAAATTAAATTCTTTACGTTGTCGCGTGTTTCGTTTAAAGTTGATCGTTTTAAATGGTTTATCCTTGGAAAGACATATTTTGTATTTTATGACGCCGTACTCAGAGTCATAACTCAACCACTTGACATCATGCCACTTGAAAATATTGCCGTCGTCATCTTTTTTTCGGGCTACTAACGGACCTTTTAACAAACTAAAAAAATCAAAGAAATAATTTTGTCGCATTTCTTTGACAGTAAATTTTTTGCTACTCGACCTTACTAACTGCATCCAATCGTGTGGGTGATAAATTTGGATATCGGTTTTTTTTCTTTTTTTCAATAATTGCATGGTCTAAGTCAACCTCCATATCGTTGTCGTCGTCGAACAAAGACGGATCTTCCAAATGTTAAGTTTTCAGGAGAGCGGTTTGAAATTCCGGAACACGTTTTTTGTAAGTACAAAAAAAACTACACTATCAATTGATTTAAAATTTGGGAATGTTATAGATATTTAAATGTTGTATTATATGAGTTATGAACCAGTCTACTGGATAGCTCAGTTTTTTGGAAAAATCACATGCGTCATTGTTATATAGACAATTTGAGGATGTATGTTACAATCTGTCTATGTTCTGCGTATACTTTTTACTAGTTTTTGACGTAAGTTAAAGAGAGTCAGTATTCTATGGAATTTCTTTGATAATTAAGCGTCGGATATTGAATAATGTTATAAGAAATAAATAAAAAATGTGATTGATTAAATCCAATTATTTATTAATACAAACCAGAGGCAAATTATTACTAAAACAATAAAAAAATCAACAAAGTTTTCTCAAAATAATACTGTCTGTCTTTTAACAGTAGGTAAAATAAAAACAAAATATTTTCTTCTCAATATAAAAATGACATAAAACACTTTAACAATAATAAAGTCTCATAAGTGGCATATCAAAAAACTAAAAAAAAACTTCATGTATCAAAATAACGAAATATGTAAAAAGCAGTCTTAAGCTTTGCTTAAACAATTATTATAACTAATTTTTAGGCAACAAATCAGTCTTAAGTTTTACTTATATTTTCCTTAGTTTAATACCAATAGTATTGTCACAAAAAGATGCTTAAACTTAGGCAACATTTGGAAGAATTTGTATGTAAATATGTGTAATAGCTTACATACAAATTAGATCACTCTCTTCATCAGGATCTGATTCTGTTTCTTCCACCCTACCATGCGGCAACCCTTTGAAAAAACTGTGGTATCTGCTAGGTATGATTCCTGCGTCTAGAAGGCTTTTAAGATCTCTAAACTTATCAGTCTGTACGAGTAGTACATTAGGTTTTTTGACCTAAGTTGACCTACATAAGTTGCTGACCGCGCGCAGTCAGTGTCGCGCGCTTACATTATAATTAAACTTATATTTTAGTGCAATAAAGACCTTCGGACAGTACGGTGTTTACATAAATTTACATTGACCTACCTCCGAACAGTTGCATTCCGGGAAACATACAAATCCCTACAACATTACATATACAACATTCATTTGTGGGATCGAGCCCGCACATTGGTCCTTCGAGGAACAGTAAAGTGAAGTGTGATTGTGATAAATATTCTACGGTTGCGAACCGGTCTCCTGGCCTCCCACAAGCGGGTCTCACCAGGTAGATTGAGGAGGCGCATATATCGTGGAGTACGTAAACAGTTGCACTGAACCACAACCTACGAAACACAGTTGACTTTCGAGTGTTTATTGACAATTTGTGTTATATTACAATACCTATAATATAATGGCTTCAACATCTACAACCGCAACCCTATTACATCGTCAAGAACTGATTGTCGATTGTATGCGCAAGATGGAAACCAACATCAAAAAGGATTCAGCTTCTCGTAAAACTTCTAAGTATGTAGAAAAGAGGATGGAGCTGATTGAAGTTTACATAAAGGAATTTGAGGACAATCACCAACAACTTCTGAAATTCGAAGACAAAACAGCTAATTATTTTACAACTGATGCATACAGTATGATAAAAAACTTGTATGAGAAGATACTTACATTGTTACGTAATATTGTGCCGTATTCAGCCGATATAACGTCAAGAAAAACAGAAGAGAGGGAAGGATTATCAAAAAGTGACGAATTAATTAAACAGCAACAAACTAATTTTCGTGCGTTTTTGGGAGTCATACGCAACATCGACATTGACAATATTACCGAGAAATGGGAAATATTGGACAAACTATAAGCCTTGCAATCACGTTGGAATGTGATTGACCAGGTACATTGGGAGATTGATAATTTGCTGATCGGGTCTGATTTAAACTACGATCAAGATTTCACGAAGTACGAACAGATCTACGAAGACTGTAAACGTGACCTGAATCGGAAATTAAACACCACAACAAGCCAACATCAAGCTACTCCTTCTATCGAGATTCCGACGTTTTCTGGGAGCTATACACAGTTGCCTACATTCATGGACTTGTACACTCAAGCAATCCACAAAAATAACATGCTAAATAAAGCCCAGAAAATGCAACATTTGAAGGGAAAGCTTCGAGGAGAAGCGGAGCGCCTGGTGCAACACCTCCATGTGTCAGCTGATAATTATGACACCTGCTGGGAGCTGCTCCTGACACATCGCTATAACAATCTACAACTTTTATTTACCAAACAAATCCAAGTTTTTATGGGACAACCATCGATAATGAAAGTGACGTCATACGAACTAAAACGTTTGCACGATACCAGTGTGGAAACAATTCACGCCATCCACAATCTGGGTGTAGACACATCAACATGGGATCCGATCTTGGTACACATCCTGACTGAGAAGATGGATCCTGACACATATGCATCTTACATGGAGTCAAGAAAGGAACCACGCAATCTGCCTTCCTTTGATGAACTGATTGGTTACTTGGAAAGTAAATTCACTGCTTTGGAACCAGTCAACTGGAAAAACAAGTCAGTGACGACAAAACAGGAGTCTGGACATAACAGGGATGCGACTAAACAACTCAAACCTAACGTCTACAATAGCAACAAGTCATCCTTGAGAACATACCATACATTCAAAAATACGGAAAGAACTTGTCCTTTGTGTAAATCAAATCATATATTGATTTACTGTCCAGAATATCAGAAGTTGTCACCGGAAGAAAGAATTCGGTCAATCAACCAGTTAAACATTTGCAAAAATTGCCTCTATTGCCACAATGCACAGAAATGCAATTCGAACAAAACATGTAAATTGTGTAATAAGTCACACCATACGACATTGCACGAGTTATTGGCTAATCAACAATTTAAACAATCAAAGTCCGTTTCGAATATTTCGCAACACGTGTCGGGTAACTTTGACGAGATACTTTTATCTACAATTGAGCTAAAAGTTAAAGCTGCAGATGGATCCTTCATTCAACTCAGATGCCTTCTCGATCAAGGATCACAAGTCAATTTGATCACGGAATCTGCTGCGCAACGCCTTGGTCTTCGAAGACGTGAACAAGATGCAACAATACCAGGCATCGAAATCACATCAAACAAATGCAAAGGAACTATACAATTAGTATGCCAGTCCTTATACAGCGACTACAAATTTACAGCCGAAGCTAAGGTGATGACAAAAATGTTAAACAACTTACCAAATAATACGTTTGACAGACAAGACTGGCCACACTTGCAAAACATACATTTGGCGGATCCTAGCTATAATATATCAAAACCGGTAGACATACTTTTAGACGCCGGTGTATACACAGATATAGTTATGGATGGAATACTACGCAGCCCTAACAGTACCGCTCCAATAGCTCAACAAACTAAGTTGGGGTGGGTACTCCTCGGCAACGTGAAAACCTTCCATTGCCACGCTATGTTAAACAACATAGATGAAATTTCGCAATTCTGGGAAGCTGAAGAAATTAATGACCACAGTGACACATTGGTTCCTGAAGAAGAGTACTGCGAAACTTTATACAAAAATTCAACAAGCAGAGGTTCAGATGGCCGATATGAGGTGAAAATTCTTATGAAACCGGAATTCGAAAAGCTCTTCGGTTCCTCAAAACCACAAGCAATAGCACAGTTTCGACAGCTTGAAAATCGCTTAGAGAAAGATGACACTTTAAGTGAAGCCTACAAAAACTTTATTCAAGAATACATACAACTCCAACATATGAAGAAATGTACAACATCTCGTGACCCCAGCTTCAGTTTTATTTCACCGTGATGTGGTAGAAACCACATCACGGTGAAATAAAACCTGACTCGACAACAACAAAATTACGAGCAGTGTTTAATGGCTCACAAAAGACAAGGTCCGGTTACAGTCTTAATGAACTAATGTTAAGCGGACCGAATCTACAACAAGATCTGCTCACCCTGATCATACGTTGGAGAAGCTTTCAATATGTCTATACAGCAGATATAGAAAAGTTTTACTGACAAATACGCATTGAAGAGGAAGACCAACACCTTCAAAAAATTGTATGGCGAGATGACATCAAACAGCCGATACAAGAATACCAGCTGTGTACAGTAACCTACGGCACAAAGGCGGCTCCCTACTTAGCGATGCGTACGGTTAAACAGCTTATATCAGACGATGGCCCTCAATATCCACTAGCTGCAGATATTTTAGACCGTCAATTGTACGTGGATGACTTATTGGGTGGACATAACAACCTATTACAAGCAATTGTAGCACAAAAACAGCTGATTGATATGTTACAAGGCGCTGGTTTTAGCCTTAGAAAATGGGCCAGCAATGATGACAGACTGTTACAACATTTGTCACAAGATCAAATAAACCAAAACATGTTGGATCTCAAATGTGCACAAAGTAACAAAACTTTAGGAGTAACTTGGAATCCACACACCGACAATTTCGCAATTCAAACAATAACCATCGTCACTACTACAAACAAAGATGACGTCATCACAAAGAGGTCCTTACTATCCGATTTATCGAAGTTATACGATCCACTGGGCTGGTTGTCACCCATAACAATGAAGGGAAAGATCATATTTCAACAAGTATAGGCGCTTGAAATCAGCTGGGATGACGTATTACCTCAACAGTTACAAGAACAGTGGCGAGCGTTTAGAAACGATATTACAGCTATAAAC
Source organism: Anania crocealis (assembly GCA_949315895.1). NCBI lineage: Eukaryota > Metazoa > Arthropoda > Insecta > Lepidoptera > Crambidae > Anania > Anania crocealis. Next base: position 5,389,815 of record OX438880.1, read on the forward strand.
GATATAGTAATACCACGATGGGTCGGAAACACACAAAACCCAATAGAATTACATGGATTTTGCGATGCGTCCGAACGAGGATATGCATGCGTCATCTACTGTAAAACTACAGACAGTCAAGGCAACGTAACAATTAGGCTTTTAGCCGGGAAGACAAAACTTGGACCCTTGAAGAAAAACATCACCTTGCCGCGCTTAGAACTGTGTGGCGCATGGCTCTTATCAAGACTTATGAGAACTGTCATAGAGTCACTAAAGTTACAGACAGTCACAATACAGGGTGTGTAATATATAGTATAACAACATATCGTATAAAGATCAAAACATATACAATCAAATGATATAATTTTGTTTAATATAACACTTTTTTAATATAATGATGGAAAGATATAATTTAAAATTACATAATTTTAAAACGTATAAGTAACAATTTGGATAAATCATTTAGTATAACAACCGTTTAATATAACATTCACATGATATAATGCTAAAAACAAATAAAATTTATTTACTATGATAACATTTAGTATAACGTTCATTTACGATAACACCCCTTTTATATAACATTTAAAACAGATAATGATTACTTGATACAAAATCATCAAAATGCAGAATTTAAAGATACCAAATAGTGTAAATTCCGAAACTTTAATAGTACAAAATGCCATAAATACGCAGGCAAGGAGTTATGCATGCCCGTAAGCAGGCAAATATGCATGCATGCAGGGTAGCATGCATGGATGCAGGCTAACAAGCAAACAAAACAAAACAAAATGCAGGCAAGCAAGCATGCATTTGTTTTGCTCTTCTCCGGCGCTGCGGGAAGTGCAGTCCTTCCGCCCTTGCGTAACAAATCTCTGGCACCCACACTCACTTCCGCAGCTCGCCCGGGCGCCCGAGCTTCGTTACTGCGAGCGAGGACTGCACTCCCTCCGCGCCTCCGGCTTTTAAATTGCACTCTAGTGTAGGGCAGACAAGTACCACGGCGGAAAGACCACGGCGAGTCGGGATTCAACCAAATTCTGAATTTTAGCAATGTATGTCAGTACGGTGATTTCTTTTAATTAATATTTAAAACGTTTTTATCTCAAATTATAGATATTTGAAATGATGCGTATAACAAACAAATTTATATCAAATGAACGATATATAAAATGAGTTTTATTCCAAAATGATTTATTTGTTTTGAATGTTATACTAAATTGTATTAAATAAACTGTATGTTATGTAAAGTAATCGTTATGTCAAACAAAATTATATCATGTGTTGTTGTAACAAATGGTCATTATGTAAAGTGATCGTTATTAAAGTTTGATTATATCAAATGATTTTATATCTCATGAGACGCACCCCACAATACACGGCTGGACGGATTCAACAGTAGTTCTTGGTTGGTTACAAGGTGAAGTTACAAGATGGAAAACATTTGTAGCCAACAAAGTTACTAAGGTGGTTGAAGTCATGCCAGCGTCTTGTTGGAAACATGTCCGATCTGACGACAATGCTGCTGACTGTGCATCCAGGGGTCTCCTACCATCTCTGTTGAAATCACACATTTTGTGGTGGGAAGGACCTGCGTGGCTGAAAAAAAAGATATTACGAGTACCATCTGAATTACAAACATACGAAACCCCAAGCGAAGAAACAAAAAGAAAACAAACTTATGCAATATAAACGTCGTCATCGGTCATCGATACACTTCTAAGTGAACATGGCTTCCAAAAATAAGGCAAAAACCACTTGGAATATTATTAATAAAGAGACATGTAGAGTAAAACCAAATAATCCTGCTTACTCTCTCAAGTTAGGGGATAAGCTAAAAAACACGAACACAGAGGTTGCAAACACATTTGAGACATTTTTTTCGAATATAGCTCCCTCTACTACTGAAGGGCTAGCTTCTTCTGCTGATCTAGCTGAATCCCTTCCCAAGTCTGTTGTCGAAGAGTGCAATTCTTCATTTAATTTTAGACATATAAACCCTGATATAATTACAAAAACTTTTAGAGAATTTAATATGAAAAAAACAGAGGATCTTTGGGGAATTTCTGTCAATATTATCAATACAATCATAAGTTCATAGCCCCTAAACTCGCTATTATTTTTAACAAATGTATTGATGATAGACAGTTTCCAACTTTAATGAAGTTTAGCAAAATCATTCCTTTGTTTAAGTCTGGCGAAAAATGTGACCCCTCCAATTTTCGACCTATATCTATATTGCCAGGGCTAAGTAAAATTTTTGAGAAAATAATGTTTAATCAGCTTTTATCTCACTTTAGTGTAAATAAATTATTAAATAGCAACCAATATGGCTTCAGAAAAGGTAGAAATACTACCGATGCTGGAGTTGCTCTCCTACAACATGTGTTTAAGGCTTGGGAGAGTAAGCTAGATGCCTTAGGTGTATTTTGTAACCTTTCAAAGGCCTTCGATTGTGTAGACCATGAAATATTACTTAAAAAACTTAAACATTATGGTGCATCGAATGATAAGGAATCATTCGATGCACCATAATGTTTAAGTTTTTTAATTTAATAAGTTCTTACCTTAAAGGCAGAATACAAAAGGTTTGCATAAATGGAGCTGAGTCTTCAGGGTCGGCCCTTGTTATGGGTGTCCCTTACAGTGTCTTCCCAATATATTCTCGAGAATATTATTTACGTTCGTAAGAACATACATTTATTTCTTAAGAAAAGTAACGTACACATTTTTAATACTAGAAATAAAGATAAACTCGCCGTTCCAGGCTTCAGACTGCAAAAAGTAGGAAAATCGTTTATGGAAAATTGTATCCGTATTTTCAACAAATTACCAAAGGATATTGCTGAACTCCCTGTACATAAACTTAAATCGTATGTTAAAGTTATTTTAATGAAAAAGGGCTATTACACTGTTAATGATTATTTAAATGATAGAAATGTATAGCATTAAGTTGTCCCAGCTCGTACTTGCTTAAACCTTGTAAAAATTACCTTATCTTGTAAAAATTATCTTACCTTGTAAAAATTTATTTAAAAAGAGGCTGACAATAGTGACCGAGTTTCTTGCGCTGCTTCTTCTCGGCACTAGCCCAGACTTGTCACGAAGCAGTGGTAGGTTTAAATATTGGGACGTGTAAAAGCGCCTCCTGGGGCCTATTTGCAGAAATAAAACTGATTTTAACTGATTTTGACAAAAATTTGTCTGTATCAATTAAATTTAATATTTTAAGCTTAATTACCTACTTAAAAAAAGTTTATTTTATTAAATAGATATCAACAAGAAGAAATATCTAATAATATTCTTGGTGTTATGTTAATGGTCGATACTTAGTTACGATAAAATTAATTCAAGTTAAACATATTTATATAAAAGTTATACATAGTCAGGTCATAAGTTCTGTCACAATAAAAACTTTTGAATTTAGAATGCTGGACAAAAAAAAGAAGACGCGCTCCGAGAAATTCCTAGTGGCAGGGTCGCCATATAGAATAACATCGATATCTACAAATACGCATTAACCATTATCATCAAAATCTTCTAAATCGGAATCCAGCATTGCAACACTAACATCAACAAATTCAATATTTTCTTTGTTCACACTTGTATTGTATTCATTAATAAGAAGTGTTTTCATGTCATCAGAGACAGCTGTTTTGATAGACTTTCTGTGTACAGGTCTTATACTGGATAGGTACGGATCTGACGATACAAGGAGTCCATTAAAGATATCTTCATTTGTTGCTGTACGACAAAATTTCCGCGAATGATGTTCTCGGATTTTCTTGAAGTCTTTATTCCTGGTTTCCGATGCCTCTTTTGATAATTTGCCAATGGGGGTAATGTTAAAATTCCTGATAATTTCAGCACCATGCACTAAAAGTTTGTGAACACTCGATGGCATATAATACCAACCATGGAGTTCCACATATCTTTCTGCAGTAAGGGGCGTAAAATTTTCAAACGCTTCAACATTTACGGGCTCTCCACATGCTATCACACCTAGAATTGTGACAAATCTTTGGATTATAGTGGAATCCAATCCAGTGATGGCTGCCGTTTTTACAGGATCACTAAAAATTGTTCGGGCTGTATTGCCATCATTTGTAGTGCCTGAAACTGAAACAAAAAAAAAACTTCTCCATTTTGAACAGAAACAAGGTATTCGGTAAGTAACGTTGTCAAAACCATTCAACACAACTTGTTGCACTTCAAGACTCACCTTGTTTGACGATATCTACTAAGAGGCCCATTTAATCACAAAACTTTTGCTGGATCATTTGCTTTCTTGCTTCCAATAACTCTTTGCTGTCTCCATCCCTAGCTTGCCATGTTTTGAAATCAAGTCTAGGAAATGAGAAGCAAACATTTCATGCACCTAATCCAAGCATGGAGAGTAGACAAACCATATTGATATATTTCCGTTGACATAGGTTTTCTAGAAAACAAAAAAGTAATTTATTTTAAAATAGATATAGCAGTACAGTAATATCAGCCTACAAAATTATATGAGTATTCAAAACTTACTCTGAGATCACATGTAACTTATTCATTTCAGATGGGGTTGCTTTACATATGTCACAAGTCTAGGTTGATGTTTCTGATAATTTAGAAACTATTTTACCATCTATCATTGTCATGAGTATTTTAACTTTAACTACATGATTTCCCATTATAGAAAGCACCAGTGCAGCAATTTCAGCTTCAATCGTGGCTTGTTCTCTCTTTATGTCCAATTTGTTAACTTGCAAAAAAAGCAACTTGAAAAAAGAGGTCTGCAAACATTGTCGAAGACGGTTTTGGATTCCCTCATACCTTTTCTTCATCACAATCTGGTCTTATAGGTACAAAAAACACATGAAGACGCTGGAAGCTGGAATCATCTTCCTCCACCATGCTTTGCTTTTGCGTACAAACTCTGCCCTGAAGCACCATCAAAGCCCCACTTACACAGAAGTGTTAGCTCTTTGCCATATAGAGAAGAGGGTATTGGTATTGGTAACGGGCTCCCTTTTCCGCATTTAGGCTCCACTTGGCCCATTATGCGTAGGGGGGATTGGGGTGGTTATTCCAACCACCCCAACTCCTTCCAGAAGCACAGAAGTCTTTTAGGACGTTCACAGGCTTCTGAAAGGGAACTCGGTGTGCCGAGGATAGATGCCCGGTGGGTGGCTACCCCTGTGCATTCCAAAATCACATGGGCAGCCGATTCTGCTTGTTCCAGGCAACCTCTACATAGGGGGCTGTCTGTGGCACCAATGGTGAAGAGATGTTTATTTAGGGGGATATGTCCAGTCAGTGATCCCACTACTCTTCGAAGGTCACTTCTGTTCAGGGTGATTAAGTTGCGAGTCAGACGCGGTGAAAGAGCCGGTACGGCCTCTCTGGACTGTCTGCAGTTGCTGATATTGGCCCAGCGGTCGTTGTGTTTGACTAGGGTTTGATGTCGCAGCCATGACCTGTATTGGTTGAAGGGGATAGGCAGGTGTGGCCTGGGGCCGAAAACCGTAAGATCCGATCCCCTTTTAGCGAGTTGGTCTGCGGCATCATTGCCCAGGGAGCCGCTGTGTCCTTTGATCCATTGTAAGGTGACACTGTTCCTTATGGCAATGTCCTCAAGGGCCAGGTGACACTCGTAAATAAGGCTGGATGTGATGATATTGCTCTCCAGGGACTTGAGAACCGCCATGCTATCAGAGAGTATGCGATTGCCGTAGTCAGCAACCTCTCTCTTCTTTATGGCAGTGGCAGCCTGGATTATGGCAATGCATTCGCATTGGAATATCGAGTTATCGTCACCCAGTGGTGTAGCGGTGATTTATGTTTAGGTCCATCGAGAAGACTCCGGCGCCTGTACCTGATTTTGTTTTGGAACCATCAGTGTAGATTTGGACCTCATGTATTCCCGATGAGTCTATAAGTGTTTTCTAATAAGTGAATCTTATATGATTTGTTGAACACATAGATTTTCGGTGTCTTGTCACAGGGTGCTTTGCAAGGTGATTTTCTTCTAAGTGTTATATGAAGACAAGATGGGACTAAAACGGCTAGGTTAAGTCTATGCCCGGCTTGCAGAAATTTATAAAGAACCTTGTCGACTGGCTACGGGATGTTGAATAATAACAATCAGTAGTATTTACTAAATATATTTATTAATTTGATGGCCAACTGTCATTACATTCTAGGAAATTAATCTTAATAGATATACTACTATTAACTAGACAATCCACGTAGCTAAAGATATAATATTTTAACCAATTAGTACTAGAGATATGACTCAACATAATTAATTCAGGGTGTGTGTATTGGTTCGGGATTGAAATCAGTGCTATCCGCTCTGTATAATCTAAATAGCTTAGATATAAAGACTCGACTTTACAATATATTAACATTAAAATAGAACTATGGTTTCAAGTAGCTGCCCTCACAGGAAAAGAAAGAAGATGGTACCTTTAGACGTTGAATACTCATCCGGATCGGTCAGTGCCTCGCTTCAGAACATCCCTTGGAATCCCTGGTTAGGTCCTGAGCCTTCTTGTGGCTACTAAGCTCCCGGATGGAAGTCCATGTCAGTTCCCAAGAACAACCCAACGTTGAAAACCCAAAACTATATAGACTTCACAAGTCGTTCCATACAAATATAAATAATAATGAACATAGGTTCATCATCAGGAATAGAACCTCAAGTTAAGTGTTGATAAGGAATAACAATCTAATCCAGATAGAATTAGAAGGATATAAAAATTAAATATTAAAAAATATAGAATTTAGAAATTTGGAATTGAAATATAAAAATAAAAAGAATTTATAAAGTATAAAATTTATAAAGTTTACTGAAGAATATTAAATCTAGAAATCTTTCAGAAACATATCCCTCGTCCACCAACTATAATTTGCTTAATTCCTCTGTAACAAAATATATACGATTTTACAACCACGCCATACGAGAAATTGGTCAACCAGTGAAAAATGAATCAATATTTCAATATATTTTACCTCATGTTGCTTTGCTATTACACTTTTAAATATAAGTTACATTAGATGCCCTTGACATCTTTGGATTGTTATTAACAACCACTATAAAAATATATCCGCCATTTGGGTCGGCGATCCCAGGTCAAGTGTCCCAAAGAAAACCTAATCTTTCCTGTTATGACGTTCCGTTACGCGTTTCAATTCACTAAAGTAATCGATCATACAAATGACACTTAAATGGAAGCAATCTCAATAAATTAAGAAATAGCCCTTATTTCCTTTATTAGGAACGAACCAGAAAGAAAATTATTATATTAAATAGATATTCCAAACTTGAAATTGGGAAAAAAGGAACAATATGACCTAAATCACAATACGGCGCCGTAGCGACGAATCCAAGAACCATCAATAGATGTCGCTAGGCGTTCGAAAAACCCAATCAATTACAATGTTATTAAAGCTGCAAAAAAAGTAGCTTGCGTAGAATTTGCGTCCTTACAGCTTCTAGTAGGGGAGTGGATTTTAGTCCTCTGTACCAGATGTCGCTGTGACTATTCGTAAGATTTTTCCACAGGACTAGGTGTTTCAGTCTTGTGGCCGCTATGGCTGCCTCCTGCTGCACGAAAAGGTCCAGCGGCGGCAAGCCAAGTAGTGCCTCAAGGGCCGCGGTGGGGGTAGTTTGCATGCATCCCGTGACTGCACAGCATACAAGTCTTTGGAATTTTTCAAATTTTTTCGCCCCTGTCATTAGTTTGGTTCTGGGCCACCAAACGATCGCGCTGTATGTGATGATGGATCTGATCATAGCTTTATAAAGCCATAGTGTGATCTTGGGAGATAGACCCCATGTTTTGCACATTAGACCTCTGCATTGCCAGAAGGTTATGGAGGCACATTTAATTTTCTGTTCGACATTTTTCCCCCACAGTAATTTATCGTCAAGTGTGACGCCCAAATATTTGACTTCATTTGAGAGGGACAGTTGTGTTCCGAACAGTTTTGGTAGTTTAAGTTTCGGTAACTTCATTTTTTTGGTGAATAGGATTAGCTCGGTTTTCGCTGGGTTAACCGAGAGATCATGATCTATACTCCAAAGTTCTACGATCCTGAGAGCGGAATCTATTAGGATACATATAATGTTCTCAAAGGGTCCGCTGATGAGTATAGTTAGGTCGTCAGCATATCCCACCGTGAAGTAGTGTTTGCTGTTGAGTTTCTCTATGAGTTCATCAACAACAAAGTTCCACAGGAGCGGCGACAAGACTCCCCCTTGCGGGCAGCCCTTCGCCACTATTCCTCTGGTAGTATTGTTCACGGTGAATCGTATGGCTCTGTTTCTTAGCATGCCGTCGATCCACCCCGCCATGGTTGGGTCGACGCCATGTCTACACAGTGCCCGTCCTATGCTGGTAAAGTTAGTTTTATCAAACACCTAGGGTCGATTGTTTGTGATTAAGAGCATACTCGATTTTATTTACTACAGTGTGTAGGGCCGATTCGGTGGATTTGGATGTAGGGCCTCGCTTACAAGCACGTTGGTCCTTATGTCCCTGTCACAGAGTCTTTCCAGCGTTTTGAGCAGGAAAGATGTGAGGCTGATCGGTCTGAAGGACTTCGGTTGTGTGTAATCGCTTTTTCCGGGTTTGGGGATGAATACGACCTTTACTTCTCTCCATTTATGTGGCGTATGTCGGAAAGCTAGGCATGCCCTGAATATGGTGACAAGGTGTGACACCAGCTCATCCGCACACCACTTCAGCATACCCGGGAAGATGCCGTCGAGGCCTGCTGATTTAAATGGGAGGAAGGTGTTGATTGCCCATCTTACCTTGTCGTGGTCGACAATTACCATGGCGGTTTTCCAGTCCGAGTCCTGCGGTCTGAAGTCCGTTTCCCCAAACCAGCCCGTGTCACTGGTGATCCGGCAGCCTGGAAAGTGGGTTTGGAGTAACAGTTCGCAGGTTTCATCGTCTGTGGTAAAGCTGCCGTCTGGTTTCTTGAGATTCCCTATGCTGCGTTCAGGTCCACGCGTCAGAATCTTTTTCACCTTGGCGGCTTGATTGTTGCTTACTATATCTTCGCAGAAGCGTCTCCAGTGTTCGGTTTTCCTGAACCTGATGCGATTCTTAAGTAAGCATTGTGATTCCTTGTATTTGTCCCAGTCTTCCTGCTGCCTGGTGTTTTTGGCTCTGTTGAACAATTTCCTTACCTTATGTCGAAGTCTTTCCAGTTCGGGCCCCTACCATTGGCATTTACCATTGGTTCTGGTCCGCGGTACCTCGAGAGGGCAGGTTTGCTTAAAGCAGTGGTTTAGGGATTGAGTTAAGTCGTTGACATGTGCATCGATGTCCGCGGTGGACTCGTACGTTGCAGGAATACCTACTAATTTCAGATTTTCCTTGGTCAGGATTTTATACCTGATACGGTCCATCTTCCGCGAATTGCGTCGCGGTATAGCAGGAGTGACGTACGTGTGCAGTTGATATTGGATCCACCTGTGGTCGGAACATGATAGTTCGTCGGATACGTGCCAGCCTGACAGGTATTGAGAAATATTCTCTGTTGCCAAGGTGAAATCTATGATGGTCTTTGCTTGTGCTGTAATAAACGTTGGCTTGGCGCCTTTGTTAAGTATTACAAGGTTGGTAGTGAAAAGATAGTTTAAGAGTTCCTCACCTCTATCGTTGGACTTATCCATGCCCCAGACACCGTGATGCGCGTTGCTGTCCATGGAGATGATGAGTTCCAGTCCTACCTTTTCGCAGTGGGTGACCAGTGCTTCCAATGCTGGAGTGGGTACGTTCTCATCGCCCGGCAGCTAGGCAGACGCTAGCACCACTGTGGGCAGGTTGTCAGAAGGGTCGGTAGGGAGCCTGACAGTTGTAAGGTCCCTAGAACAAAACTCATTCATGATTATAGCATTAAGGTTTATTGGTATAAGTATACAGGTACGGGGGTCACTTACGGTTGTATCCAGTATCGATCGGTATCCTATGTTTGAGAGACCACATATCCTGCTCCCCCTAATCCACGGCTCTTGGATAAGGGCTATGGTCTCGGTTTTACCCTCCAGATGCCTGCGAAGCATAGCCGTCGCGGTCTGGCTGTGCTGGAGGTTTGCCTGAAGGGCTTTAAAGACGTTTGGGTGGTGGGCTGGCAGAGCCATCACAACCCAACAGCTGCTCCTCCTTTTCGGCGTTGATATCCCCCAACTTCCACCACTCCACGAGTTCGGGACTGGATGTACGAAGCTGGGGTTCGCTGCTGGTGGTCGGTTTCTGTTCCGAGGACGGAACTGGGCGACCCAGGTCTTGATGTAATGGCGCGCCAGACAAGTCTCCTGTGGCCTCGTGCTGGACGGGGTTTGGAGTCTCGTTGACGGCCTCAACGGCGTGACTTTCCGTTGATGGGTTAGCGTCGTCAAAGAATTTGACATACACCGAACCCAACTTATACCTCAGGCGCCTCTCCCTCTGTTTCAGGGTTTTGGCTTCGTGCTCTGGGATTCCCAGCACTAGACAGATAGCGCCCTCTTTAACGGCCTCCTTCGCTTGGTACAAGTTCCACGAGGTCACGTTGTATAAGTCTGCGTTTGCCTTGTGGAGTCTCAAACGCAGACGCTCGACTGTGCCGTCGGTGAAGTCCGGCACGAGGATTGCTGCCGAAAAGGGTCAAACCTTTTCGGGATGTCCCTCTGCCGACATAAGGTCAGCTTGGTGTCAGGTCGGGGTGGTGTGATCTTGGTGATGGTGTGGCGGAGCCATTCCACCGAGTAGTCGTCCTCGCACCACATCTTGACGACTCCTTCGCTTAGGAAGGCCTTTCCTCGGAAGAATGGCGTACGAACGCTAGTGTCCTCTGAAAAGAGGGTAGCATCGTAGGCCTCCACGATGGACTTCTGTATGTGAGCCGAATCTTCTTCCGTGAGGAAGTAGAACGGCTCAGACGTGATGGCGACACAAAGGTCGTTGGTTTTTAGCGCGTCCGCGTATCTGATGGCGTTCGGCCCCAGAGACGAGCCACTCAGCTTGGCGCGTTTTCTCTCATCCCGGGGCGTAAGGGTGTCGTCAGGACGACTCCTCTTCCCCCCACTAGACGAAGTGGTCTTCGCAGCCGCTTTGCCGCTCGCCTCTCTGGCCGCTTGGCGCTGCAATTTTGGCTTGCCCGCCCTCTTACCGCGCGGAATGGGCTGTGCGCAGCGTGCAGCGTTCCCGCTTTCGGCTTTCGGGTCGCTTCGGGGAGCCTTTTCACTGAGTGCCTTACCAGCAGCAGGACTGGGTCCAGCGCTTCGGTTTGGCTCAGTTACACGGGCCGCGGATGCCTTTGCGGGTTCCGACGGGGTCGAATGCCTTTCGGCCGTCGACAAATCCGTCCCCTCAGCAGCCTTCTGGCTTAGGCGGTACTTGTTTAGACGCGCGCGGTCGCGTTTCTCCCTCCTTGACGATTGCTGAGCAGCAGGTCCTGTTTTGGAGGTGGATGGTTGTGGCCCTTGGGTTTGCTTGTCGGGCTGATTCCCCTTCTTCTTCCTCCTCCTCGGTTTAATGACGACCTTCCATACCGCCTCAGGTTGCTGAGTGCAGTTTGGCATGGCGTCTCTCAGCGTGCCGAGATCCAGAGGTTCGGACGAAGACGAAGAGATAGTAGTCCGCGCGCTACTAGGCGCAGCAGGACGATGGTGAGATGTGGGTTGCGCGCTGGATAGCGCAGCAACCTTTACCCGCGCGTTAGTCGCAGCTGGGTCGGTGGTGTTATTGTGGGCCCTTTTGGTATCCATAGGCTTGATGTAGAAGACTTCATCCCAACAGTTACCCACCCTCCTTGGAGCCCGCAAAAGGGGACGCTGAGCGCCGAGTGCACTCAGCGCCAGGTTTACTGCTGGGACATAGGTATCTTCCCACACAGTAGACGGAGCAGTCCCCCGTCGAGGTTTCGGCCGCGATTGTCTTCTGGCGGAGGGTATAACCACCTAAAGTCGCAAGCCAGCCACCGCCACGGAACCGCTCGCCTCCATGTGTTCGGAGACCTCGCCTGATAGCCCTCTGACGGGATATCTCAGCCGATTGAACGAAGGTGGCTAGTCTCCGTCCCCCCGTTTCAGCAGAAATCCAGACCAAAGAGGCGTGTTGCTTTGGAGTGACATCGCACACCGGCCATACCGCAGCTCAACCTCCAGGATTCCTTCATCCTCCCTTACGGGTCTCCACGCACGGCACAAATACGCGGGAGGCTAGCGCCCCTACTCGCTATCAGCGCAATTGAGCGATAGGCGAGCCTGCGCCCACACAGCCTCGAGTGGGACACAGTTCGGGTTATAGATATACATACATATATATTGTGTATAGGGAAGGATAAATTTACTTATACATATATAATATGGATTTTTCGGCCAGAGGTTTTTGTTACGGCAATTCTTAGGGAATTTGGCCATAAGCAGGCGGCAACCTCGTGCAGGATAGTCCACTGGCCTTGTTTAGAGGATCTTTACGACTGTAGCGCTACTCCCTAAACCATTTGCCAGACCCTGCATCGGACAGATGCTGAGAATAGGGGCATCTTCAAGTATATCGGCATAACGAGTAGTATGCTTGATTCTACCCCCGCCTCCGCGAGAAGAGGGTAAACGTAGATATTTTCCAAGTCTTGACACAGTTTTATCCAAAATTGCTTGAAGTTTAACTCCGCTTTCTCTACCCTCGTACACGAGTATATGTAAACTTAATCGCCTTAAGAGCGGCAATAGCTCGTATGAGCCCTTCAGTTTCATTTAATCGCAAGAAAATGTACCTACTTTTTGTAATTTCTCCCATACAAAAAAAACTAATTATTTTTTTCTCAGACGCGGAGTAACTAAAATCATTCATACTACAATATGCATTAAAGGAATGTATACCTGACATGTTCCATATTTTGGTTTTATGAATATCCCACATTGACTTTCTATGAAAGGGGAGCTCAATTTTCAGACCACTGTGCGGTGGGCCGTTTCCCATCAAAAGGCACTATTTGAAGTCACTTGTATATTCTTCTTATTATTGTACCTTATTCGGAGTACTGGAGCGAACTGAATTTGCCTAGTTTTTTTTTGCACACAGTTGACCGGTCGTTTCCTATTGAAAGGATCGTTCAACCGACAATCCTCCCACGGGGGAAGGAGGTGGTGAATCCTCATGGATACCTCACAGCTGGCTGTGAGGTTATGTGAGACTTCTACTCACTAAACACCACACCCCATGGGAGGAGTGTGGCGCAGGGCGTCACTCGCCTAGGCGAGGTGCGCACTGAAGGAGGCCGGCATTCGGGAGCAATGTCAGCCTAGAGTAAATGAATTTAAGGAGCCGTCGTCCAAAATAGACGCGCACCTAAATTAAATTTTAAATTTTGTTAATATCGACTGACTCCCAGAGGGGGTGACAGCCGATTGAAAGGGCTAGGGGTGACCTGAAGGGTCCAATGGGGGTGGGGCTTAAGGCTTTTTATTAGTCTTAGACACCGTTCGTGCTGACTGAGCGTCATTATGATGTCACGTGTGGAGCGGGCATTTCGCAGTTTGTTTGCGATTATTGATATTTCATCGATATCGATATTATCAATAAAATCGGACACTGCTGTATAATCGTCGTTACTGGGCTGAGAACGCGATTTTGGTGGCGTTTGGAACCGCTCATGCGGGGCGGAGGGGGGAGGTTTGGGTGACGTATGAAAGGTTACGCCCAGCTCCCTGCCGGCATAGTGGCCGGAGCTGCCTTCTGCCGCCCGATTTCGGGAAGGCAGGCAAGTTGGTGAATGTGTGGACGGGAGAGCCGGCCTGCGGCCTCTTGGGAGGTTGGGGTTACAGGCGCGGCGCGCGTGCACACCCCTGCTAGTTGGCGAGATGGCCGGTAAGGCCGCAGTTTACGCACGCCGGTTCCCCAGGGGTGTCGCGCGTGCGTTCGCACTCCCTAGTGGAGTGGGAGCCAAGGCACTTATCGCACCTTGGTGGGGCTATGCTATTGGCCGCCGCGTGCAAGTGGCAGCGCACAGTGGTCTGAGAATCGCATTCCATACACATAGACAAGAAAGTCGCATTTGTGTTGATTTTTTTACTCGATAATTTTCAGGACTGTTTTTTATATAGAATCATGCAGGTTTCGGTATTGTAGGAATCGTCGATCTAGAGAAAAAAAATATTTATTTATTTTTTGTATGGAGGAAAACACAAAATTAGTTTTATCTCGCAACTGCTTAGAGCTGCCACCTTGCCACTTGCATGGCGTGATGTCCTACTAAAGTCGATTCCTATAAGGTATAATATACGTGCCCGTGCGCGCCGCTTTGGCCGTAGGTGGATGTCAAACTTAAAAACAAATACTATGCTGAATCTTTGCTATTTTGTTCTACGATTAATGTTACACACAGTCTTTATTACATTTTGTACACATAATTTATTACTTCATTATTTACCTCTGTTATTTATGACGTGTTCTGTCGTATTTTCTAATAAAATACATTTCAAATGTCAAGAAATTAATAAAATATCATTTATAGTAACAATAAAAAAAAAAAAATGTGTTTAATAAATATTATTAAAGTGAAAAAAGTGGTATATTATAATTATATTAGAATTTCTTAACTTAAATGACTTATTCAAATGATGTCGCACAAAAGAAGCAAAGAAAAAAATTACAATTAAAGTCATACATAAAACTAAATATAAAACCTCTTGCTGAAATTGACCTCCGTGAAAAGAACTTCTGGCTCGTTGGAGTATTTGAAGAACATCGAGAATGGATGGCTTTTGTTGTACAAAATCCACTGTATTTTAAGCCATTCAACTTTACTTCGATCAACCCCGATCTTTCTGTTTGTGATATTAGTTTCCAAGGCTTTGGTGGATATAAAGTCGTCTCGTTTCATTTCCACAATTTTGAAAGGTTTCTTTTTTCTTGCTGCTAGTATCACATTGTTCCAATGTTCGGGAACGTATATGTCTGGGAAATACTTCTTTTGTTTTTCCACCAAACCAAAAGCCCGGTCGCAAGATGAAAAAGAATGCCCGCTGACTGTAAATTTGTGATCTATATTTTCCACTGTAAATTGAGGACTAGAAACAATGTGCATACATGAAGCTGCAACTTTTATGTTGCGGTTTTGCCCGCCACACTGGTCAGAGTACATGATAAGCCTCTTTGTATGTACATGTTCTCTGATAAATTTTAGAAGGCATGAACCATTTCTTGTGGTCCCCTGGATGCTGTCGATTCATCCCAGACATACATAAACATTTCGTCTGTACCAGCATTGCGAATGCCTTAACAGTAGGTCCACAACTGACGCTTGTAGTAGCAAATACCAGTTGAAATGACTGGTGTTGGGAGAGTCTTCATTAAGTCAAATATTATGACAGTAGTATCGTTATCCTGCTTCGCATTTTGCATGTCAAGTTTTAAATTTGTCATCGCAGATTCTGCTTTCCGCAAATGAAGTTCTTTGGCGATAGTAAGCTCATTTTTTTAGAAAGCTCGTTGGCATCGCAAGCGTCAATTTTAACTTTGAAATTGTCACAACGCTTACATGAGTCAGTTACTGGAGCATGAAATGTGAGGTTGAAATTTTCATTAAATATTTTTTCGAATATATATTTTGAAACTGGTCCTGCAACCTTACTTTTGTATTCTGATTACATTATTGACAAATTCAAGTGAGGAGGCAAGTACTGTCTCGTTTCACTTTTGTGTCTTGTGAAGTGAGAATCATATTTCGGAAAAGTATTGATGAAATATTTTACTTCGTTTACTTTTATTTCTGGAGTTTTATTCGACGGAAAGTGCTTACCTCTTTTATAAATGGGAGCGGGATCGCCAAGAGGCTTATTTTTCAGAACCCTTGTAAGGCGTCCGTCCGATACTTTAAAAACTTGCTTAAAAATGACTTACACACACGAAAATGTTTTCCATTCGCCTCTGGTAAGTGATACAATCGAGAAAACTCCTTGGGCTTCGATGAGGTGTTTCCAGCTACCCGTTCCGATGTGGTGTCTCTAACTCTCACATAAGACCTTGCTTTTATCACGACATGAATGAGATAATATAGATATGCACTTTGCAAATCAAAATTTGCAAGATCATAAAACTTTGTAAAAAGTTGTTTTTGTCTGTCATGTACAATTTTTTCGTGGCATTTTTGACTACAGGTGCATTGAAGACCTGTATCTATTTGTTTAGCGGGAATGAGAACGCCTTGAGTATTTACGTATACCTCACCTCTAGCTCATTTATTTTTCCTCACATTCTTTTTCCATAAATTTTCTTTGCGCATACGCTTTCTTGTATCTTTGCTTGTAGAAACAGATGACTGACCCTCTTCATTCCCTTCAGACCCAGACGAGTCCCCAAGAATGTCTTGTAAACTCCTTGATGAGCTCCTGCTACGTTGTTCTGGGACATACTCAGAACCAGAGTCTTCATAGGGCTCCACCGGACTTAATCCAAATATATCTACAAAATAAATGTAAATTATTAGCTAAACATACAAATAAGAAAAGTAAGTAACAACCTACCTAAAGAAAACTTAGCATTAAAACTTCTTATCATAAATACCCTATTTAAAAAAAACATCTATACAAGGACGCCTTCCTCAATAGACTAATACGCGAAAAAAAAATACATTATTTTACTACGGAACTCTAAAAACTTAAGCTTACCACGTAAGTCACTTTCAATATAGTCAGTAGCTGTATTTGCAGTTGCACTCACTGTAGCTTCTGCTGGATCTGTCCCAAACAAAAATTTACAATAAAAATACAGTAAAACCTAACAAACTCAACATTTTAAACTAAGGGTTACCTCGCATGTCATCTTTATTATTTTCAGTAGCTTCATTCTCAGTTTC
The DNA here is from genome assembly GCA_949315895.1 of Anania crocealis. Taxonomy (NCBI): domain Eukaryota; kingdom Metazoa; phylum Arthropoda; class Insecta; order Lepidoptera; family Crambidae; genus Anania; species Anania crocealis. Next base: position 5,406,639 of record OX438880.1, read on the forward strand.
ACTCATTTTAATTCCTACTAGATCTGTCCGAAACAAAAGTAGTAAATATAAAGTTAATTTAAAGGTTAGAATTTATTGACGACGATTAAAATATCTGACTAATAACATGTATTCTTAACTCTTAAGCTTATTGCTGTACCGCCAACATTTTCCCGCACGTTTAGGTAGAATAATAACTAATCTATACACACTTTTTGCGTAAAAACACCGGTATTGTAACCGCAAAAACAAAATTGTTTACACGTAAGTATCAAATACCAGAGTGGCCCAAGTCACATGAGCCGTAATGGCGGCAAATTCTATAGTGACCCAAGTAATCTGGGCCACTATGCTCTATTACTATTGGACTAAGTATCAAAACGCCACAACAATTTTTTTAACGCCATCTATAATTTTTTACTGATATTACATTTGAGCCACTCTGGTTATGAACCTAGGGGTTTGAAAAGGGGCTTTGCCGTGGTCAACTAATATATCAAAAAATTGTGGTTTGGGCCGCTGTGGTTCTGGTGGCCTCATATCTGAATATTTATTTAATTAATTGATTAAAAAAATAATTAATTAATGCCAACACTGCTAGAAACGCCCCTGGGCTAAGTAAACAAGAACCATCGATGCCTTGTTCGCTAAGGGCAGTATACGTTTGTTGATTGTTTCTGTAATTCGATAAAATACATCCCATACCTTATATGTTCACTGTAATAGCTTCTAGCTAGTTTTAAGTGATACCTGTCCAGTGCAAACACAATCAATTTGCTTTGGAATTTGCTGCGGAAAGGTATTTAGTGCTGGCAAGTCTCCTGACCTACTCTGAAATGCTAATTGTGGCAACAATATTTAAATTATTTGCAATCAAAAAATTCCCAAAGATATTCTTTAGATTCATCCCCTTATTTATTATTATGTCTAGAAGAAGGGACATGTAAAATTTGTCACTAATGGGTTCGTGAAAGGCGTTTATTAAAGCAGAAGCTATTCTAAAATCTTCAAACATATGTGACATAGCGCATTTAAAATATTGTTACGAACGTGGAGTTCGGGATTTGGATAAAAACACCGTCGACTTCTTGAGAGAATTTATTAGGCAATGAACAGGTCGCAAACACTATCAGACAAGCCAAATCACAAGAATCGTAGTCCGGTGGGTCGCTGAGGTCGTTGGTTCCAAAACACTATTAGCCAATCCGTAGAGCAGTCCTTATATCCGTTGGTATCGCTAAATTCGTCGTTATTTCGTCGCACTAGATCACTTTTCGCAGGTATCGCACCGAAAGCTCAGAATGAACTGACTGCGGCGTCTCAACTCCTGTTATTTATATCTCTCGACATCAACGCCGGTCGCAATACTAGATCGTTCGTTTTCCAGAAGAAATAACAAGGACGCTAAACGTAAACAACTCTAGTGGGTTAAGCCATTTTGCGCCTGGGTTTGGTATTTACTTGTTTGTACACAAAGCAACAAAAAACTGATCAAAAGTGGAATCTTCGAAACAAAAGGCAGGATTATCTCGAAAACGGTTAGACTTTTACTGGGGTAATTTTTTTTATCTGTTAGAGTACACCACAAACTATCTACCTTTTCAGTTTGTCGTGCTATTTACGGGACACCCTGTAAATAATAAGAACACCAAGAATATGTTTCTACAATGAAATTTATCTCACACATGTTTCTGTAAATAAATTTATCTTTATCTTTATCTTTATCTCAACTTTGGCACTTGCTGGTAAAAAAAAAAATTACTGTGCTGTCACTGCACATTTTACAGATAAATTACCTATTTAATGAAGATTTCATAAATTATAATACTGGCTATAATAATTTGGAGAATAAAAAGATATTGCCAGATTTATGCCAAAGGGGCAGATTATTAAATCAGATTTTTCAGTTACCTATTTTTACTGAACCCTGGTCATGCTAAATTGATAAATAACATGAAACTACCATGATCTTAATATTAATAAGAGCAATACTCTAAGTATGAGAGGACTGCGATATGCACTGGCCTTTCTTATGTATTAAAAAATATTTTTAAACAAATGAAAGATAAAATAAAACACATTTTTATGTTAAAACATTATTTATTTAAGAATAAGTCATTTAAAATAACCATTAAGTGCTCGAATTGTCGACCTTCTTGTCTGATATATGCACGGCACCTCTTAAGAAAATACCTTTTTAGGCTTCTTAAATTTAACTGTGATATTTCTAGGGCTCCTCTGTTAATTTGTTGTCGAAGGTGTTGTTCGCTTTGGATAGCCTCTGTGTACTTTATCCTTCATACAGCCCCAATAAAAGAAATCTAATGGCTTTAGATCTGGGGATCGAGCTGGCCAATTGATTGTATCTGTTCGTCCGATCCATCGACGAGGGAATCTATTATTTAAATGGGACCTAACTTGACGGCCGTAGTGCGCGGGGTACTCATCGTGTTGCAGCCACATTGTACGCCGCTTTGCTAGAGGAACATTTTTCAATAACAACGGCAACTGGTTTTCCAAAAACTCCAGGTAGTTGTCGGAATTGAGGGTAGGTGGCATGTCAACCGGTCCCAGTATCTGGCAATTGTAGATACCAGTCCACAAATTTATTTTGTATTGGTACTGTGACCGATCTTCCCGCATCTCATGCGGATTGGTTATCTGCCAGCTATGGATATTGTGCAGGTTAAAATAGCCATCTCGCTTGCATGATGATTCGTCGCTCCACAAGATTTTATTAAAACAATTGGGATCCGATGCATGCCGTCTTAGCATTTCTTGACAAAATCTAATTCGTGCCGGGTAATCTCTTGGTTGTAAACTTCGGACTCGTTGTATGTGTGGTATGGGTGAAACGAATGCCGTTGTAATGAAATGAAATGAAATGAAATGAAATGAATGAAATGAAATGAAATACATTTATTTGCTTAGAAACATGGTACAGATAAGGTGACTTATATATTTTAATGCTCAACATGTTTTGTCTGGGTAAGACATGCAAAATTTTAATTAAATTTAATTTACTACTGTCCACTACTACTACCACCTTTTTACTTATTATTACTACTACTACTACGATTAACTAATTACAAACATTAAATCATACACAATGAATAATTTCTATGAAACAATTAAATATCAGAGTCAATAATAAAATATTAAGTGTCAATTAAATTGAATAGTACCTATGCTAAAAAATATTATTAATAATTTAGAAATTCATTAACCGTATAAAAACATTTCTGTATGAGCCAAATATGCAGTTTTTCTTTAAATTAGTTCATGGGTAAATCTGTTATAATATCTGGGATTTTATTAAATATTTCCGGTGCGTAGTTCGATTTTGCGTACTGAAGTCGAAGGATCTTCTTCAACTTCGTTCAACACAATATCGTCATGTGCCGTTGCTGGTCGTCCTCTATTTGTACTTTGTCCAGGTGCACGTCCATCAGAAATGGCTCTATGAGTTCGAGTAAAAACCTCATGAGTTGGATGCCGGCGGTTAAGGTATCGCTCAGCATAAAGCGCAATGCACCGTTATGCGCGATCGGAAGCGGACGTGTCCGTTGCATAATAGAATTATTTTAATTCGCGACTAGCGCGGCCAGCCAGCGCGCGCCGTCTGTTAATAATGAGTTCGCAACAACTCATTGCTAATGAATTATTGGCGTTCACACAGCATGCCATCGATACCATGGACGAGGTCAGCATCATGCAGATCTGCAAATCTAATTTCAAAGAAGAAGAGATTTGCAGTGGCAAGGCGCTCCTGTTCCAGACGCTCGGGAAGAGTGCCCAGATGCCGTCTCGCCGGAGGGTCGGGGGTGAAAAAAGTGCGCAGGACATAATAACCCTGCTAAAGGAGACAGATCCTGACGAAGTGCCTGCGTTCGTGGCAAAGGAGCTACACAAACTGCTCCCTGTCACGTTCGATCACGTCGACGTCACCAGGCTGTTGAAGGACATCACGTTCCTGAAAACAAGTCTGGCCGAAGTGCACGCAAAGTTGGAGGCCTCAGAGAACGCCATAGGTGATTTACGTGCCAAAGTGTTGCTATTAAGCAACACCGCTCCGTTAAGTAGGTCACCTGAGGCCTGCAATGTCTACACACGTCGCGGGGCGCAAAATGCATCGGTCTGCAGTTTCGGGTCGGCGCGAACTGATGCGTCACCCGTCGCGGGCACCGACATCGGCGGCGCTACCGTGCGCCCCGCCGCGCTCCTCGCTGCACCGCAGGATTCTTCGTGCGTTGTGACGTCAACCCCGACGCGTGCAAATACTGCAGCTGCCGCTAGGAAAAGCGGGTAGGCGGTAGGCTAATTAATAAGTGTGATGAGGAGGGTTTTACGAAGGTTGAGAGGAAGAAAAAAAGGCCTCGCTCGCAACCAGCGCGGCAACGCACCGACCGGACCGAACTGTTAGGCCGGGCCCCATAGGAGGGTTTTTAAAAAAGGAAATAATAATTAATCTAGGGATAAATAGAAACACTTAATTAATTTTAAGGAAGAGGCAGCCGTCACGCGCGATGGGTAGGAATAGACTGGCGAGCCCGTGAAGCGGGCGAGCGGATTCGGGTCAAAATTGCTGATCCAGCACCAGCTGTTCAGCATTTACACTTACATTTAGAGGGTGTAACACCTCCCCCCATTAAGACTAAACTTACTGGTTTAATCCTCTAAGTTTATGGATGAAGAATTTATAAATTTCTACGGGTTTTAGGAACTGAAGTTTCCTTTAATATTGTTGTTGGTTGGTCTGTGTCTGTCTGTTCGGCATTTACTTCATTTACTTTAATTTTGGGAGTGATCACCGAGAGTTGGATTTGTTCGCCTTCGTGATTGCTGCTAGATTTATTTGATATTTTTTTATATAATATAGACAACGTTACAGTTATAACGGTAAGTATTACAAATAAAGTGATTGATGAATAATGTGCCCCATATTTTATGATATGTGGTTCTTGAATTATTTTGTCTAGTTCTGTAATCATTTTATTGTTAGTGGTTTTTGCAAAGTCTATTTTATCTAAATCTAAATTCTTTAAATTAACACTGGGAACATCATTCGCCAACTTATTAAACTTAGAAATACTACAACACGAATCGTTAATTAAATTAAAATCTAATCTTGTGGAAGGTAAACTAATATTTAAAACATTATGTTTAGGTAAAAGTAGGATTTCTCTACAATAAGCTTTACAAGATGCAGGAATTTCAATAATTTCTGTGCCTAAAATATTTGTTTCTAACAGTTCAGAGTTAAGGCAATCTATAGATAATTTACTTGAAGTGGATTGAACAAATATCCACTTGTTATTGCGGAGCGGTGTCCAAATATCTAAGTTACCGCGAATAAATTCCTTTTTACACTGATTTGGGAGATTTTTTATCACTTTTGATAAGAGTTCACTTTTACAGTTGGGGTTATCACTTGTGGGGAGCACATTCACAATTTCACAGATATAATTTTGGCCGTAAGTATTTTTACACTTTTGTAGAGAGTCCAGGTTGCTATAATACAATTTGTCTTTTGTTATCGCAATATATTTATAATTGGGGATTATAACGCTGAATACTTCCCCTTCACAAAAAGGGATCGGTGCGCGATTGCAACAATTATCGCACGATAGCCCTAATATCTCATGCCAGCAAAATAGTTGAAAAGTGCTACGAATTCAACACCCCAGTGTATATGTGCTTTGTCGACTATCAGAAAGCTTTCGACTGCGTTAGGTGGAACAAACTATGGGATGTCTTATCTGAAGTCGGAGTTCCATCCCACCTCATTACATTAATACAAGGTCTATACGAGTCTGGATATGGAACGGTAACAATAGGAGTTGTCACATCCAAGAACTTTAGCTTGCGGAAGGGCGTACGACAGGGATGCATCATATCTCCCATACTTTTTAATATATATGGGGAATATATAATGCGGCACACCCTTGAGGGTTGGGAAGGTGGCATTAAAATAGGAGGAGCACAGTTATCAAACCTTCGCTACGCAGATGATACCACCCTTCTAGCATCAACCGAAGCAGAGATGGCCGAACTTTTGGGAAGACTCAAAACAACCAGCCTTCAAATGGGACTCGAAATCAATAGAAAAAAGACAAAACTGATGATAGTCGACCGTTTTGGTACTGCACAGCGCACTGATATCCTTAAAGAGTTCGAAACCGTGGAACATTTCCAGTACCTCGGCTCGGTGATTACGAACAAGGGCACTTGCGAACCAGAAATACGCAGACGAATCGGCATGGCCAAGACAGCGATGACCCAGCTCGGCAAAATATGGAAAGACAGAAACATCTCAAACCGGACTAAAACTCGCCTCGTCCGCACTCTCGTCTTCTCCATATTACGGGGCTGAGACCTGGACGATCAAAGCTGCTGACAGGCAGAGGATCGACGCGTTCGAAATGTGGTGTTGGCGCCGCCTGCTAAGGATTCCTTGGACAGCCTTCCGTACAAACGTGTCAGTCCTCAAGGAACTGAAAATTGAAAATTCTCAACGTCTGTACTCGATTTGCCTGCACCGAGTTGTGAGCTATTTTGGCCATATCGCACGAAGAGAGGCCAACAACCTGGAAAAGCTGGTGGTGACAGGCAAAATTGAAGGCAAAAGACCCAGAGGCCGCTGCCCGAAGAGATGGTCGGACCAGATCTCCGAACAGCTGGAGCTACCAGTCAGCGCCGCCCTTCACCAGGCGACGGACCGTAGCAGTTGGCGGCGGACAATGAAGCGTCTAAGGAGTCACGATCCTCAGTAATGGGGGAACGATTGAGAAGAAAAGAGAACGCTGAATGAGTCTGGTCTTGTTGCGTTATGAGGAATAGGTAGCGGAACAATATTATAAAGGTAAACTTGGCGTGAACTTACTAAAGGTATCTGTAACACATACATAATCTTATCATTAATATAATAGCTAATTAACTTACTTACTCGTATATTCATTCTTTGCCGCGGTGGGTTTCGGGCTAGTGGTAAAATTAATCAAAGTTGATGTATGGTAGATCTGTTTTTATTTCTTTTCTTAAATTAGGTACTTTATTATTAAGAAGTTTGTTACATACTATAGTTGGACTGTGCAGGTATATCTGACTATATAGGTACTATTGCATGCATTATTAGTTTCCTTATTGATTTATTTATGGAATTCACATGATCACAGTCTGTCGCCTCTAACGCGTCCTGAGGCTTGTCATCGGGTGGTAGCTGAAAATCAGTGGTTTGCCCCAAGCAAACGAATCGCTGAGCTGCGGCCCATTTGCATCGCTGCGACACACATCATTTTTTTTTCTTTCTGTGTCCCTTTTGTTTTTGTATGTATTTTAAATTGATGTACTTTTTATTTATATGCAGCGTCAACTGTTTGTGTGTGTTGTAGTTGTATGAGATGCAAATAAATGAGTTATCTATCTATCTATCTATCTAATAACATGGATTAAACTTATATCTAAATCTACAGCGAGTTCTAAATCATTCGGTAAATGTCTGTAGCTATCGGCGAGCTCTCTGTAAAGCTGTTGTTGAGTTATTTTAAATGGGTGAATAACATTAACATTACTAAATAAAATTGAACTAATAATGCCTTCGATTTGAAAGGATAAAGTTAAAAGGGATGATTCTTAGTAAAAATAGTGTTTATCTCTGAAGTTACTTGTATGTTATTAGCAAGTTCTGATATGTTTATGAATTTGATTGAGAACTTGTTGATAACTGAGTTGAGTTTATCTTCGTTAATTTTGACTTTGTTGAAGGTTTCATTAAATCGTATTAACGTAGATTTAGTGACCAATATATGTTCCTTTATTAAGGAAGCTAATCTCTTTACGTCATTTTGTACATAATTGATAGCAGTTTCATATTTAATAGCTTCGTCTTCGTCTAAGGTGCCGAAGATTTGTTTCATGACAGAGCCCATACCACCAATCCATGCGCTTCGTTTAACTCTGCTGTCTATGAGGTGGGGTGGATGAATATTCCTTAATAATTTCCTTAAAACGGACAGAAAAGGGTTTAAGTGCATTATGACACTCTGAGTTATCTACTGGTTACAGTAGTAGTTCTAATATATTAACGGTATGTTGATAATTTATAATATTCATAGGATTAAGGTAGATGTAAGTTTTTGATCTGTGTGTCAGTCGACAATAAACCGTGGAATCGCAAGTACGCTGTTTCATTGTGGCTAAATCCCAAGATACCTCATTGGCGATCCAGGTAAAAAATTGTTTTAGAAGATGTCGGTGGGGAAAATATCAGAGTTTGATGTCAAGACTGGAAATTGGTCACTGTACATAGTTATGGAACCCCCTCGCCCTTCTGTACTAGATTAAGGGGCTGGCTCAACACTATTAAGGGCTAGCTCATCATTTTGTATTTTGACTAACGCATCCGTTTCAGAGTCAACGGGCACGCGAGTGCCTTAGTTTTAAGACAGTATTAATTCGTCTCCACATCGATGTACTAGTGCTCAATAAGTTAATTAAATTCAATTTCATTTAATTTGCTTTTTAAAAACATTCCACCCGGTTCTCGAGATTTAACTGGCGCAGCCGGATCGGATTTTTCGGTGCTTTCCGTGCTTTTCGCGGGCGTTCAAATTCGCCGTTTACGCAAACTCACGTGAAATAGAGAAATCTGTCGAACCAAACAAATACGTTAAAAAACGGGTGTGGAAAAGCTGGAATATGGGTGTAGCGGTAGCTGGTTGGTGAGTAAGACTTTTTGCCAATCCTTTCCCTCATCCTTCTTTATTTTAAATTTAGTTAAATATAATTTAGTTATTTTGAGATAAGACTTTTCTCATTGTAACGTTCATGGTGACTTTGTATGAACTTTTATCGAGCCACCTTAGTTTGTATCTAAAAATAGATTTTTACAGAGTAGTTTTGAACATAGAGTCTTATTTAAATGTCTTAAAAATACAATTTTCAAGTTAAGCAAAGTAAGTAAATCGATGCAACGTAATTCAATTATTATATAAAACGTTTTTGTGTTAAAACATTTTTTTATATACAACTTTAATTTTTTATGTCTAAACTTTTAACCTTTATGTAAATTACCCTTATTGTATTTCATTTTATGTGCTTTTATTCTGTGTTATGTGAAATTTGTGTGTGTGTATATTTAGAAAAAAAAAAAAAAACTGCTAGTGAAATAAATTGGCGAGTGTTGTTGCGTTCTCTGAATTTTTAAGCGGTCTACAATGGCTACAGCTAATTCAATAGTTCCGATCCCAAGTGAAATGCTTAAACTAATACCATTATTTAGCGGTGATAAAAAACAGTTAAATCTATTCATACGTAAATGTGAATATGTTATTACGAAATATAGAGGTGACGAAGAACAAAACTTATACGTGTATCATGCGATAACGAGTAGGCTTATTGAGAATGCAGCGTCGCTCTTATCGGAACAGGAGGATGTTATGGCTTGGTCCGATTTAAAGGAACTATTACAACGACATTTCGGAGACCCAAGGAGTGAAGCTTGTATAAGCATTGAATTAGAGTCCTTAAAAATTAAATCAGGAGAAAGTTATTTGGATTTTTGCAATAGGATACAGAGTGTTCGGTCTTTATTAATTTCAAAGGTGAATGCTATTCAGGACAAGGATATTAAGAGCGCAAAATTAACTATTTATAACAATACAGCTCTGAATGTGTTTCTATACAATCTCCCTGAAAATTTAGTTCGGTTAGTAAGGCTTAAGATGCCAGCGACTATAGAGGATGCCTTAAGTGTCGTGTTAGAGGAGATTAATTTCCTCGAACAATATAATATGCGTAATAGGATTCACGGTCAAAGTTCTAGGCCCATAGTAAACTCTAATGTAGGCCTGTCTCAAGGCCTGAAGTTCGGAGGGTCATTCTCTCAACCCACTGGGTTTAGGCCCGTATTTCAAGGTAATGCAACACCCCAATTTAAATTTGGCATTCCCCAAAATTCCCAATTTAAAATACCCCAAACACAAGGTCAACCACAACAATTCGGTTATAGGCCGCCACAACAGCTCGGCTACAGGCCGCCACAACATTTCGGTTATAGGCCGCCACAACAATTTGGTTATAGGCCGCCACAACAATTTGGCTACAGGCCGCCACAACAGTTTGGTTATAAACCACCGCAACAGTTTGGATACACTCCGCCGCAGGCACAGCCACCTCACATGCAAACTACGGACGTATCTATGAGGACAGCACCTCTTAGACCACAACCTGGATTTAAATTGAATGAGTTAACACTTAACGACTACGAAGACCAGGACTACTGTAATTATTATCAGGACAACTACAGTGACAATGAATTATACCCGGTAGAGGACGAACAAAACTTTGTATGGACAGAAGGACATGTTGACGAAACTGAACAGACTGACACACCTCAGACTCAGGATTTTTGCAAGGAAGCCTCGACTCAACAGACAAAAAAGTAGTACTTGAGATAAACTGTGACCCAAACCTAAAATTGCCCTATATTTATTTAAAAGAAATTGACGCAAAAATGATGATCGATACCGGAAGTATGAGGTCATTTTTCAGCCCTCGCATAGCACATCAATATTTTGAACATTTTATTGAAAAGGAACCGTTCCAAGTGGTTAGCACTCACGCGAGCAGTATGCATGATGAGACTATTACGATCCCTCTTTTACCTACATTCAACAGCCATAAATGTCACAAATTTTACATTTACGACGTCGATGCACGTTACGAAGGTTTAATTGGTAATGATTTATTACAACAGATGGGTGCAGTCATTGATCTTAAAAACCAAATTTTGCAAACCAATACAACTTGCATCCCCATAATTAATAATAACTTAAATTACGTACTTGATATAGCACCGCGAACGGAACAACGAGTTAAACTACCGGTTAACCAACACTCAGGAGAAGCTATCCTTGATTTTAAAGAATTCACAAGTGGGGTACGAATGCCCAGTGCGATAATTAATTGCTTTAATGGATATGCTTCTACCGTCATTCAAAACACCTCAGAGAAACCAATTACATTGACTATTACACAGCCTTTTTCCGTAACTGAAGTCAAAAATTTTGATTGTAACTTGAATTTTACCAAACCAGTACAGACATAGAAACCACGAAATTATTAGAGGAAAATTTATCAAAGTTAAGATTAGATCATACAAACGATGAGGAACATGAAAAAATTTACCAGCTTTGTAACGAATACAAAGACATATTTTATTAAGATCAGTTACCTTTGACGTTTACTAACCAAGTGAAGCATTACATACGCACAAAAAATGAAGACCCTATATATGTGAAGCCATACAGGCAGGGTCCAATTCAACAAAAGGAAATTAATGAACAGGTAGAAAAGCTATTACAAAATAATGTGATTCAAGAGTCTCATTCACCTTGGAGCGCACCGGTGCACCTAGTCCCCAAAAAGATGGATGCATCCGGTGAAGTTAAATACAGGATGGTAGTGGACTATAGACGACTAAATGACATAACCATTGACGACAAGTACCCCCTACCGAATATTACAGACTTATTCGACAAACTAGGTAAAAGCACCTACTTCAGCACTTTAGACCTTGCCAGTGGCTATCACCAAATTGAGATTCACGAAACAGACAGACAGAAAACTGCATTTAGCACACAGAATGGACACTACGAATTTTTGAGGATACCGTTTGGTCTAAAAACGGCACCAGCCACGTTTCAGAGGGCAATGGATAATGTCCTCCGGGGCCTACAAGGCTTGCATTGCATGGTTTACCTCGATGACATTATCATTTTCTCAAGCAGTTTAGACCAGCACTTACAAAACTTACGAACCGTTTTTGACAGACTTAGAGACACTAATTTAAAAGTACAACTTGACAAATGTGAATTCCTGAGGAAAGAAGTACTTTACCTGGGACACACGATTACCAAAGACGGACTGAAGCCAAACAATGACAAAATTCAAGCTGTTATAGACTTTCCATAACCAAAGACCACAACAGAAATCAAAAGCTTTCTTGGACTTGTCGGATATTATAGGCGATTCATTCAGGATTTTTCCAAAGTAACTCAACCATTAACTGCCTGTCTAAAAAAACGAAATAAAATAATTATTGATCAAAAGTACATTGACGCCTTTAATAAATGCAAAGAACTTTTAACACATGCGCCCTTACTACAGTATCCTGATTATAGTAAGCCATTCATCTTAACTACTGACGCGTCGAACGTAGCCCTCGGTGCAGTCCTATCCCAAGGTCAAATAGGTAGCGACAAACCAGTGGCATACGCTAGTCGTACTCTAAGTGAAACGGAATCACGATACAGTACAATTGAACGTGAATTACTTGCTATAATTTGGGCAACCAAACACTTTAGACCGTATCTATACGGACGAAAGTTTTACATATACACCGATCACAGACCCTTAGCTTGGCTAAACTCTTTAAAAGACCCTAGTAGCAAACTTACCAGATGGCGATTACGACTACAAGATTTTAATTTTGAAATCATATACAAAAACGGCAAGCAAAACACTAACGCGGATGCCTTATCTCGCATAAAAATAAATGCTATAGACTCAGATGATGAAGGCCACTCAATGCAAGTAAATTTAGACAAAAAGGAGGAGCAACTTAGACAGTATCTTGAGGAAGTAGTTAAGGACATAACAAATCTTGCGGCTAAGAAAACTCAACGTAAGGACTCTTCAACAGTATCCATATCAGACGCAAGTAGAAGAGCAACCTTAAGTCCGTTTACAGTGTCAGATCAATCAATCTCTAATGAACCTCAATACCCAGCAAGATCACCTTCAGAACATAGTAGTAAGTCACAGACAATCCATTCAGCGGTAGATATGGAATCATCCGGTGTAGTGGCATTCCTTAATCATATAAATACTTGTTGTCAAATGATGATTATATAGTAATAAACGAGCTTCGGTACAGTCAACAAGTTTCTCATTTTACATATCCCACCGCATGGCGACCCTGCTATCGCGTACGGTTGGGACGCGGTGTCAGCAATTTCGCGCTACAACAACGGAGTTCTAAGAATTAATAATGGCCGGGAACATTCTTCAACGCTACGACTTCATGTGTAGACGCATCTTTGAGTTTAAAACTCGCAAAAATGGGCAAATCCTATTCTAGACAAGAAGACAAAGAAGTCATAATAACGCAAAATGCTGTTGGCGATAATGGAGCTTCGGGAATCCAGTCTGAGCACACCCGAGCTAACAACATCTTACTGACCTTTCTTTTGGCACTAGTCGGCGTGGGAATTCTCTATGTGGCTTACAAAAACTACAAAAAGTGTCACCAAAAATGGATGAGACGAGAGATGAGACAAGAGTTCTATAGAAGGGTCCAGCTGAGACTCTCTGGTCGTCGCGACACGGAACCGAGGGCAGCGACAGCGCCTCAGGTTGGGGATGCAGCAGCAGTGATTTAGTGATAAAAATAAAGTGTTTGTGTGAAGTGCAAGTTCGTTCAGTGCCGCGCCGTAATCGTAAAAGCGTCAAAAAAATATATATTTAGACTGTAAGTGTTTAGATTATTATATGACCTTAATTAGTTCGAACTTCGAGTATGAATCAAAGTAATTTTGTTCATAGCGTTCAAAATAAATGTAGTTATGGATAAATAATAAATATGGTATGGAAAAAGAATTAAATAAAATATTTCAAAAGTTAGAAAATATAAGAGTGAGTTTAAGAAAATTAGGACCGGAAAGAAGAAAAGGAAACCTAGCGGTAAGAAAGTTCGATGATGCTAAGAACTTATTTTTAATATATAAACAACTGTTAAGAAGCTCTTCTTGTCCTTCCGAAGACTATTCGGACTATATTGTTAAAGTTTTAAGTGAAAAAATTTTAGATACATGTAATAAGATTATAGCATATAGTACTTCTAGCATAGAAACTCAAAAACAAGTTCCAATGGCGGATAAAGAGAAATTTAGTTTAAAGGAGGCTTCATGCCTAATTCCTGTATTAGATGGGAAACAAGACACGATTGAGAGAATGATAGAAGGCATCGAGATGATGAACAGCATGCTGGAAGATGAAAAAAACAAGAAATTGCTGATTTCATTTATTTTAAAAACGCGACTTGATAAAACTTCCAAAATGAAATTACAGTCAAATTATGAAACTGTAGAAACATTAATTAACGACATAAAAAAATATTTAATTTCAAAGAAATCGGCTAATTCCTTGTTATTGCAACTAAATAATATTACACAAAATGAAATGTCAATAACTGAATATGGAGAACAAATTGAAGATTTATTTATCGGTCTCACAATCGCGCAAGCCGATAACAACGCACAGGCCCGCGAGGTTTTGAAACCGATAAACGAAAGTTTAGCTATAAAAAAGTTTGCAGATGGATTGAGAAACAGGCGTTTGAGCACCATCATAGCAGCAAGGAACTACACCCAGCTGAATGAAGCCATTCAGGCCGCCAAAGACGAAGAGCTGAGCCAACCCTCATCGTCAGGAGTGGTAATGAATATGAGAGGTAAGTCTAGTTCTAGAGGACGACAAGGTACAACATACTACTATCGAAGGCCGCCGGCAACAGGACAACACTACCCTAGGAATAACTACCATGGTTATTCATCAGGTACCAATAACAACTTTAACAGGTCGTCAAAGGGAAACTACTTCCCTGATAACAGTTATCGTCATCCGTTTTCCAACGGCTACCGAGGGCGTCGTGGCCGTGGTGGACGCGGATATCGAGGTCAATATCAGCACCGAGGTAATGGTAAACGTAATAACGTGTACCAAAGTGCATACACTTGCACCGGTCAAACGGATCATCAAACAAGCGCGATAGAATCTGCTCATACAGAACAGGAAGGTACAAAAAGTCAGGAACCCGAATTGACTCAGTTTTTTCGAGCATAAAATTTTAACGTGTGACGGTCTTTATTACATTATTTTGTCAGTCAACGGGCATAACTATACATTTTTATTAGATACGGGAGCTAGCTTGTCAGTTTTTAAGAGAAATAAAATACCAGTAAATTCCAAATTAATAAAAAACAACACGGTAATTAACGGATTAGGAGGTAGCATTAATTCCAGTGAAATCATTTCATTACGTTTGAAACACAGGAGCTTACTGTTTTGTCATCAATTTCACGTGTTAGATTACATGCCTTGCGATACGGACGGTATCATCGGGCTAGATTTTCTGAGAAATTACAGCGCGAATATCAACTTACGACTAAGTCAATTGACGCTACTGATAAATCAGCAAAGCGTCATTATACCAATTCTCACGGGAAATAAAAGTAATATTCATCTTACTTTGGAAGCTAGAACGGAGTCTATACATTTCATTAAAGTAGATACGAATCCCAATTTAGAAAATGATTACGTCATTTTTCCTAAGCAATTGGCAGATAATGTGTTTTTGGCAGGTTGTTTAGTTAAATCAAATAATGGATATATACCTATACGTATATTAAATATCAATGAAAAACAAACAAAAATACCTTTATTTAAACCAGAATTAGAAACACTTGAAAATTATAATATTTGTAAATTTAATCAATCCCAAAACAGCGTAGAAAGAGTTAAAAAATTACTAAATACTTTAAAGTTAAATCACCTTAATGTCAATGAAAGAAAGCAAGTAGAAAGTATTTGCGCTAAGTATTCCGACATTTTTTATTTAGACGGAGATAAGCTAGGAACTACTTCCATTATGAAGCAATCTATCAATTTACTACCGGGCACGAAACCTGTTTATGTTAAGCCATATAGACTACCACAATCACTTAAACCAGAAATAAATAAACAAATCAAAAAAATGTTAGAAGATGATATTATTGAACCTAGTACTAGTGACTGGAATAGTCCTATTCTTTTAGTACCAAAAAATCTAATGATAACTCGAAGAAGTGGAGATTAGTAGTAGATTACAGAAAAATTAATAATGTCATACAAGACGATAAGTTCCCATTGCCCAATATTACGGACATTTTAGATGCATTATCAGGAGCTATATACTTTTCGCATTTAGATTTGCAACAATCATATTTTCAGACAGAATTAGATGAATCGAGCAGAAACATCACTTCTTTCACTACTGACACGGGTCAATACCAGATCTTACGAATTCAATGTGACGGACACTCAGAAACTTGGAGTCAATGGTTACAATTTTGGTGTTTCGCTTACAATACGACGGTTCATAGTTCGACAACATATTCCCCGTACGAACTTGTTTTTGGGAAACAGTGCAATTTACCTAACAATTTGAAAGAAACTGTTGATCCTTTATATTGTCCAGACAACTACGCATTAGAATTAAAGTATAGATTACAACTAGCGCATAATGACGCAAAACAACATTTGTTGGATAGTAAGTTGAATACGAAACTTTATTATGATAAAAACATTAACCCAATATCTTATAAGAAAAATGATTTAATCTTGTTAAAGAATGAAACAGCTAAGAAATTAGATAAGCTTTATTTAGGTCCTTTTACAGTAGTAGAAGATTTAGGTTCTAATGTTAAAATAAAATTGTTAAGTGGAAAATACGATATAGTCCATAAAAATAGGACTAAACCCTTTGTTAATTAGAATTATTTTAGGAAATAAGAAACAATGTATGTCTCTGTGTGTGTATGTGATAGTTTATAAGTATTCTGCTTAAGTTGTATTACTTTTTTATCATTACTTCATGAGCTTGACCCAGTGGTCAGGTCGCTCAAAAGTTGTATTACTTAGTTAAGAAATGTAACATAAGGATACATCTTAACAAAAAAAAAAAAACATTAATTGTTTTTTTTTTTAATTAGCTCCGGTGATGTAGTGGCATTCCTTAATCATATAAATACTTGTTGTCAAATGATGATTATATAGTAATAAACGAGCTTCGGTACAGTCAACAAGTTTCTCATTTTACATATCCCACCGCACCGGTATCCCCATTTTACGCGAAGCAATTGATACAAAGCCTAACCAAATTCTAGTATTTTATTGGCATAAAAATGACATGCAAGTTAGTAACATTTCTAAAGAAAAGCAAAAGGTTTTGGAAGTATTTTTACCAATTAATAATCCAGAACTAATTAAGGAATTTTTGAAAAAATACATTAGGCCAAAAATTAAGTATTTTATTTATTTTGAACACGATGAACATCGCAAGCAATTTAGTAACATAGTTATACAGTTATTCAAAAAAGATATGGTACAGCTGTATGAATGTACTGAGCGTGTAGTAAGCGTTGAGGATGAAACTGAACAGAAGGCTATTGTTTTAAAATACCACGAAGGCAAAACCTGCCATCGAGGCATTAAAGAAACACTCGTTAGGCTTCGTAGAAACTACTTTTGGAGTAATATGCAAGAAACCGTGTCAGCTATTATTAACGCATGTGAAGCATGTAGAAGGATGAAGTATGACAGAAAACCCATTAAACCCGTATTACAACTAAGTCAGACACAAGATGCCCCATTTCAAGAACTTTTCATTGACCTTTTCTCGATAGAAAGCAACACTTATTTAACTTTGATTGATTCATTTAGTAAATTAGGACAGTGCATAAAAATTTCGAATAAATCGACACCTGAGGTTGTCAGGGCTCTCATGAAATATTTTTCCTTCTACGGTATTCCAAAGCGAATTAGTTCCGATCCGGGAACTGAATTTAATAATGAGTTGTTAAAAGAATTCCTTTGCCTACACAATATCGAACTTCACATTGGCACGCCTAACAACCCCAATTCGATGGGCTTGATTGAACGCTTTCACTCAACCATAATTGAAATATATAGACTTGCAAAATATGAACGTAAATGTACTGATGCTGCATCCGTAATGACATACTCTGTAATGGCATACAACCACGCTATACACTCTGTTACGGGACTTACACCGTTTGAGGTAGTTTTCGGTCACACAGATGCGGATACTCCTTTTAATATAAATTTCGAGAAATCTTACATACAACAGTTAGTCAAAGATCATGCTAAGCGCACAAAATTCTAATATCAACATTTAGCAGAAAACATAGTGGCAAATAAAGAAAAAGTAAGGGAAAAACGAGGCGGTGAAGGTGAGATAGAGTTGGCAAAAGGCAAGACGGTTTTTGTCAAAGGAGTTAATAAAAGAAAGAGTAAGGACAAGCCAAGATATGATAAAGGTGAAGTTGTAGGTGAGGTAGAAAGGAATGTAGTTCCAATAAGGGTGGGCGAACGAATCACTAAAGCCCCTATTAAAAACATTAAACGCCCTCCACAGGTGGTGCATTCTGACCATGACGCCGGTGCTGGGCCTTCATCTTCAATCACTTGAAGGAAACCCAGGGATACTCCCGGTAAAAGAAGGGCAAGCTTTCTTCCAAATCGACCATTGGACTATTATTAAGGTCATTAACGTAGAGAATATTTGCAATGATTTAAACCATGTCAAAACGAGTTTCAAACAGTTTAACGATTTAATAGATTATAATAACCCCATTTATCATGAATATCTAAGTATTAAAACACATACAGAGTTTGTACGCGACATTACTATTGAAAAGTATCAGCAACTTGTTCCACAACGTCAAAGACGAGGCCTCATCAATCCATTAGGTTCTATAATAAAAATTATTACAGTAAACCTTGACCATGACGATGCGTTGCGGTATGATAAACTTATTTCTAAATTAAAAAATAACCAAATAATAATTTCAGATAAACTAACCTTGGTCTCCCAAATGTTCGATAGCTTTATTAATACTACGGAAACCGTTTATAATAATTCTGTTATTCTGGAGGAACGCCTAAAAACTGTTGAGACTATGTTAAATAATGTAACCATAAAACAAAATGAATGGATGTTTTCTACATATATGTTAGGATTATTTAATATATTCATAAGTAGCTTTCGTACCATTTTCATAAGACTAAGTGAGATTGAAACTGCTTTAGCTTTAAGTCGGTTATCTATTTTACATCAATCCATTGTTAATTCTAAAGAACTACTGCAACATTTAAAGTCTATTTCTAAATCTGCAAACCTAGTGTACTTACCCACTGAGCATAATTTGTTAAAATTAGAAGAATCCATTTTTGTAAAATCTTATGTGAAAAGGAACCAGGTAACATTCATTATGGAAGTTCCATTAACTGATAATTATACATATAACTATTATAAGATATATTCCCTACCGATTTTCCAACAACCAGAAAACGTCACAATATCCATTTTCCCTGAATTTCCTTACCTCCTGGCGAAAAAGTCTAATTACTTACCACTTGTAAAACCATGCCGCCCGCTTGCTGCTGGGGAACATTTCCTGTGTACTGCTGATAACCAAGCTCTCTACCATGAGCCAACCTGTGTGGAGCAACTTATGGAATTTGATAACACCCTTGACCGCTGCAAACAGCATCAGATTCATCTCGAAGAAATTAAGGTCCAACGGATTAACACTGACAGCTGGATCTTATATACCCGTCTCAAAACTACATTAACAAAACAGTGCGACAATGAAATAAGTAAGCAGCCTATTTTTGGAACATACTTGATAACTATTGATGAACCCTGTGATTTAGAGATCCATGGAATACACCTGAAACACCAAATCTACGTGTCCGCGGAAATAGTACAGCCAATTCCGCTTATCAAGTTACCGGAGATACGTGCCCATAGTAATCTATCAAGTGCACGTGTACTGAACATGAACGGAGTCATCTTTGATGAAATTAAGTACATGACCCACGCTCTGAAACACAGTGCAGAACTGGACAATATGTTAAGTGATAAAAGTGACTTTAGTGTTAACTTAGGTTACTTTACCTTTAGTTTACTTTTGATAGGTTTTCTTTTATTTTCATTATTTTTCTTTCGTAAAAAAATGTTTCAAATTTTAAGGCGAAATCATCGGAAAAATGAAGAAAATATTTCCGATAATTTCACTCTTAGGGAGGGAGGAGTTATGGAACCCCCTCGCCCTTCTGTACTAGATTAAGGGGCTGGCTCAACACTATTAAGGGCTAGCTCATCATTTTGTATTTTGACTAACGCATCCGTTTCAGAGTCAACGGGCACGCGAGTGCCTTAGTTTTAAGACAGTATTAATTCGTCTCCACATCGATGTACTAGTGCTCAATAAGTTAATTAAATTCAATTTCATTTAATTTGCTTTTTAAAAACATTCCACCCGGTTCCTGAGATTTAACTACATTGAGCGGTTGCAAATGTATTTTAAGGTCAACAAAGTAGTTCCAGAGTTGTGGTTACCAACTTTGATCACTGGTACGGGAGATGAAGCGTACGAACTATTAAGTAGTTTATCAAGCCCAAGTAAGGATGTAGTTACGCTTTTACGTGACCACCTTCAACCGAAACCATCCATAATGGCGGAACGGTACCGTTTTCGTCAAAGGCGGCAAGGTAGTGACGAAAATATAATCTTTATTTTGTTGTTGAAAATGTTTCGCAATATATCACAGAGTTGAAAAGGTTATCTAAAGACTGTGATTTCGGAAGCAATTTGGAAGAAAATCTACGGGATCAATTGGTTTGCGGTGTCAAAAGTGAGGTAATCAGGCAGCGTTTATTTGCGGAGGACGATTTAAAATGCACGGGGCAGTTAGAATTGTATGTGCATTAGAAGCTGCGGAGCGGGACGCGGCGATAGTGGAACCAGTTGTATCGGCGGTTGCTGCTACGACCGGAACGGTTCACACGGTAAAAACATGGCAAGGCGGCTGGCGGGAGCGACAAACGGTGTAGTGTGTGTGGTGCGACTGGTCATACTAGCGAGGACTGCCGCTATAAACATTACGTATGTAGTAAATGAAAACGAAGTTGACATTTACGCCGTATGTGTACTAGAATAAAAAAAGTGGAAAACCGGCGGCAGAGGGTCCATCGGGTGGATCCCAGCACGGAAAATTCCGACGAGGAGCAGTTTTCCGAAGAAATTGAAGAATTTCATCAACTGAGTTTGAACGGTTACAAACCGGTAAGCTTAACTGTTAAAATTGATGGTAGTTTAGTTAAAATGGAGATCGATACAGGGTCAGCTGTTTCTTGCATAAGTAGGACAACATACAATAAGTTTTTTAAAACAAGGCCTATTGAGAAAAACAACCTTATTTTTAAATTTTATGACTGTAGTGTTATAAAACCGTTAGGATTTATAAAACCAGGAGTTAGTTATGCTAATACAAGTAAATATTTAGAATTATTTGTAATAGATGGAGAAACCACTTCCTTGTTGGGCCGGCAATGGTTGTCAGAGTTAGGTATCAAGATCCCGGCCTTTCAGAGCAACCTTGTAATAATATATCAATGTTAATTAACAGGTATAAAGATTTGTTCAGCGGGGGCCTGGGGCGCTTCACCGGGGGCACGGCCCATCTGCGGGTGCGCGCGGGCGAGGCGCCGGTGTTCTGCCGCGCGCGGTTGCGCGCGGCCGCTACCCTACGCGCTGCGGGAGCATGTGGACAAGGAGCTGGACTCCATGCTGCGCGATGGGGTTATTGAGCCGGTGGCTAGCTCAGACTGGGCGACGCCGTTGGTACCGGTACGTAAACCAGACGGGGGACTTAGAATTTGCGCAGATTATAAAATTACTTTAAATCCCGTCTTAATAATCGATAGATATCCCTTACCTAAGATAGAGGACTTGTTAGTTAGTATGAATGGGGCTGACTTACTCGTATTTTCGAAAATACTCGTAGATTTATCTCAGGCGTACAATCTGGTGGAACTGGACGAATCGAAAGATCTCACGGTAATTAATACTCATAGAGGGCTATTCAAATATTTGGTTTATCCTCGAGTCCTGGTATTTTCTAACGCATTATGTCTCATCTACTCAGTGGTATCCAAGGTGTGGAAGTGTTTTTAGACGACATAATTATTGGAACACGAGGTGGAGTTGTGGAACACTTAGCGACTTTGGAAAAAGTCCTTCATAGATTGCATTCCCACGGCATGAAACTGAAAAAAAGTAAATGCTCGTTTTTGGCGGAAGAAGTTAGGTACGTAGGATATATCATTTCTAAGGACGGCATAAAGGTGGACCCGGATAAAGTCGCAGCAATAGTTAGGATTCCTCGTCCGGAAAATATAACAGAATTGAGATCATTTTTAGGATTGGTTAATTTTTATGCTAAGTTTGTAAATAATTTAAGCACTATATTATTCCCACTATACGACTTCTTGAAAAAAAGTGTTATATGGAAATGGACTAAATTATGTGAAGGAGCTTTTGTAAAAGTTAAAACAATTCTAACTAGTGCAAAGGTGTTAGCTCATTACGATCCGGATAAACCGTTAGTGTTAACGTGTGACGCCAGCGCGCGGGGCGTCGGCGGGGTGCTCACGCAGCCGGCGCGCGCGGGCGGCGTCTATGTGTCGCGCGCGCTCAACGAGGCCGAAATGCATTACTCGCAGATAGACAGGGAGGCGCTTGCAATTGTTTTCTGTTTGCAGAAACTGCATCAATATCTTTACGGCAGACGATTCACGTTAAGAACGGATCATAAACCGCTCGTTAGTATATTCGGCCCAAATCATGGAATTCCTGCGATGGCGGCCAGTCGTATGCAGCGTAGGGCTATAATATTATCGGCATATACATACGATATCGAGTATGTGAATACTAAAGACAACGGGGCGGATGGGCTGTCACGGCTACCGATACCTAGTGTCCCTAATAATGACTCATCAGCACTCGACGTGCCCGAACAAACATTTTTACATTTTGCACAAAATGAGTTATTATTAGATCATAATATTATTAAACGTCAAACTCAACGTGACCCAATTTTAGGTAGAATTTTTATGTTCATTCGAGATGTTTGGCCAGCGTTAAAGGAGATAAGGCAATTGCAGCCTAATTTTAATCGACTTAAGGAACTTTATGAGGAATTGGGATGCGTTATGTGGGGACACCGAGTTATAATACCGGAAAGTTGTAGGAGCCAAGTACTGAAGGAATTGCATGAGTCACACATGGGGGTCGTCAAAACTAAGCCTATGGCTCGTAGCTACGTGTGGTGGGCCGGCATCGACGAGGCGGTGGAGGCGCTGTGCCGTTCGTGCGCGGTGTGCGCGGAGGCGGCGGACGCGCCGCCGCGGCACGCCTCGGTGCCGTGGCCGTGGCCGGCGAAGCCTTGGTCACGGGTGCACTTAGACTTTTTAGGACCGATTTTTGGAAAAATGATTTTAATTATGGTAGATGCCAGGACTAAGTGGTTGGAAGTTTTTCCCGTGCCCAGTACGGCGGCAACTCATACGTTGTAAAAGCTTAGAGAGGTTTTTGCCCGCTGGGGTTTACCTAAACAAATTGTTACCGATAACGGGCCACCGTTTACAAGCAAAGATTTATCAGATTTTTTAGTAAAAAACGGCGTTAAACACGTTTTTTCTGCCCCGTACATCTAATGGAGCTGCAGAAAATGCCGTGCCCACGGTAAAAAGGGTGATTAAAAAAGCAGTACGACAACGGGAAGAAATTAATACTTTTATAAATACATTTCTCTCGTAGGAACACCGAACACTGTACTACTGGGGAAAGTACGGCTTTGTTGATGTTAGGGCGAAGGTTGCGTACGAAATTAGATATTCTAAGGCCAGGGAGGCGATTCTCGCGCAATAGACATAATGTAGAATTAGAGATATGTCGAAATAAAATGGCGGATGTAGATTGAAACAGAATTTTCGTATTCTCGAAATGTCACCATAGAGATATGTCTATGCCTAGCGCTCGACTTGCAACGAGTGGTAAATGTCACTCGAGATGAATGTCGCGCCCAAAGTCTATAGTCAGTGTATCGAGTCGAGATTCGAGTTGTCAAATTTTTTCTCTTAGTACTTATCTTAGAATTATCAACCATCAAAAACACTGTTTACTTATTTCATTACGCCTTTTATAAGAAAATATAGTGTAGTAGAAAATGATATCGAACGGTGACGAATTGATATCAGTTGACGATTTTGTGTCTACATTTAATAATGATGTCGTTGAAGAAGCTCGGATTTTGGCAGAGTTTCCTCGTAGACGAGCGGTATTGCGCGAAGACCCATTTGATATGCGGGATAAGGCTTTTAAAAAGAATTTTAGGCTATCAAAGGAGTTAGTTGAGAATTTAATCAACATCGTAGAACCCGTCTTACGCCCAAAGACGCAGTATGATGTTAAAACAAAGGTAAGCTATATTAAGTAAGCTACAAATTTTAAGGGCACTTAGACTGTATGGATTAAAGCTTAACTAATGTAAGCATTAAGACCAAAATTGCAGTTCCTAACTTTATAAAAACTTGGATAATTATCATTGGAGTGATTGCTCAATAATTTATATTTCAGGTTCTGTGCGCATTGAATTTCTTTGCCCAAGGGTCATACCAAACACCCGTTGGACGACAGTTGACAATTAATATGTCTCAACCATCAGTGTCGAGATGCATAGCAGAAGTCGTGGAGGCATTGAACCATCCATCTGTGTTTGGGAATTGGGTTAACTTTCCAAATTCATTTCAAAAGCTAAATGAAATAGCAAGAGAGTAAGTAAAGTAACATAAACCTACCTATGGTTAATTTTTTGTTTCAGTCAGTCATACTAATTATTTTTTTCAGTTTTTACAGTACATATGGTTTCCGAGGGGTCATAGGTTGCATCGACTGCACCCATGTTGCAATTGTGCCCCCACCTTCATCTTACTTTGATGAACGAAGTTATGTTAACAGAAAAAAATATCACTCAATTAACCAGCTGGTACATATAATAATTAATAAAAAATTTATATCAACACAATATAGTAATGTAATAAGTAGTACCTATATTCTGCCAAATTAATATATTCTTTGAAAAACTGGTTACAGATTTGCGATGCTAAACTTAGAATACTGAATGTGAATGCATTGTTCCCTGGTGCAACACATGATTGTCATATCTGGAACAATTCAAATGTCCACACACTTTTAGAGAGACTGCATGGCAGTGGTTATTCAAATTATAACCTCATTGGTAAGTCTAAAAACTGATAATAATATACTAAGTAATTATTTAATATAATAGTACATTTTGTATACATACAGGACCTACTAAGATACCTATTTAATTTTAGGTGACAGCGGGTACTCTTTACGAACATGGTGTCTTACACCATTACAAGATCCTCAAGAAGGCACTTATTAATAATCTTAATCTATAATATGTATACACAAAAATGAATCCCTCTTTCCCTTGGTCATCGCATCATGGCTGGACCGATTTCGCTAATTCTATTTTTTGTTTTGTTTGTTATTGTCAGGAGAATATTAAGAAAAATTAAGAAAATTGCGCAAATAATTAGAATTTTTAATTAGCGCTTTTGAAAATTTAACCTTTTGTAATGTATGCGTTTGACATAACATTAACAGGATGCGTGCTGCTAATATTGTCAAATAGGGGGTAAAAAAACTGAATTTTGCACATGGTCAGTAATAATTATGTCGCCTTTTACCGTGACGGTGTTATTTTAAATTAAACATTGTTCCAATTCAGACTACAGTCTATGGTAGTATAAAAATATTTTTTTACACTAGCGCCACCTGCCATTGTATGTGTCAACCTGAGTTTGAAATAATAAACGTACAGTCTGTGCATAACCGCCACACGAGTTTTATTAGGTTATGGGCCCAGTCCCGCGTAAAGTAAAAAATAGTTAGTGATCTTTGCACAGCACAGTGATAATGGCAGGAAATTATTCTATGAATGTCCCAAAGCTCAAGGGAAGAGACAATTACGATGATTGGGCGTTCGCAGTAGAAAATTTCCTCATCCTCGAAGGCATTGACATCAGCAACAGTGAAGGATTAAGCGTGCAAGATAATAAGAAGGCTAAAGCTAAGATGGTGATGACCATTGATCCATCACTATATGTACACATCAAGAGTGAAACTACGGTGCATAGCTTATGGAATAAGTTGAAGTCGTTATTCGACGATACTGGCTTCACCCGCCGCATCAGCCTACTCAGAAGCTTGATCTCCATTCGTCTTGAAAGTTGCGACTCAATGACCGCGTACGTGACACAGTTAGTGGATACGGCACAAAAGCTAAAGGGCACAGGCTTTGAAATCAACGATGAGTGGATAGGGTCCCTCCTGTTGGCCGGATTGCCAGAAAAGTACGCGCCTATGATTATGGCCATTGAGCACTCCGGGATGAACATTAGTGCAGACGTTATAAAGACGAAACTATTGGATATGAGTGCAGATTCTGAAATTACAAAGTCCGAGGGTGCTTTTATTGCCAAAAGTGCATATCATCAAAACGCGCGCCATAAAAGCAAAGAAAAAGCAAATGGCGGCGGTCAAGGTTACGTCAGTGAAACTAACAAGCCGGGAAAAAATGTCAAGTGTTATAAGTGCAAAAGAACTGGACACTATAAAAATCAGTGCCGATCTTATAATACGAATGCGAGTACACATAACGAAAAACAAATGAACGCATTCAGTGCAATGTTTTTGACGGGTGAATTTAGTGACAAAGACTGGTATGTGGACTCGGGCGCGAGCACTCATTTGATATCCGAATCAAACAAAAGTTTGTTGACAAATATTTCGTACAATACAGAAACTCGAGACATTGTAGTGGCAAATAAAGAAAGAGTGCCGGTTTTATGTTCTGGAGATCTGCAGATAACAACATGTGTTGGAGATTCAGAGTTTAACATAAAAGTAAACAATGTTTTGTGCATATATAACCTAACTACAAACCTGCTATCCGTGAGCAAGATCATAGCCAGTGGCAACAGTCATTTTCAACAAAAATGAGTGTCACATTTACAATCAGCAAAATGATTGTGTTGGAGAAGCAAACCAAGTGAATGGTGTGTACAAGTTAAACATTGTAAAGTCGGAAGAGCTTCTAGCAGCAATGGCAGTAACTTCCAGCAAGACTTGGCATCGGCGTCTTGGCCACATTAACAAAAGTGACCTGAACGCCATGAGAAATGGTGCTGTGGAGGGCTTAAATTTCCAAGATAAGGCAGAATTTGACAAAAGTAATTGCCCAGTTTGCTGCGAGGAAAAGCAAACTAGACTCCCCTTTCCCACCAGCTTGTCGAGAAGCAAGGAGGTTTTGAATCTGGTACATGCAGACCTGTGTGGGCCTATGGAAACTAAGTCGCTCGGTATGGCCAAATACTTTCTATTATTCGTGGATGATTACAGTCGAATGGCACATGTGTACTTTCTCAAATCTAAAGATGAGACATTCACCTACTTCAAGTAGTACAAAAACTTAGTGGAAAATCTGAAATCAACAAAAATAAAGATTTTAAGAACTGATAACGGAGGTGAATTTTGTTCAGCAGTTATGGAGAATTATATGAAGCAGTGTGGCATAGTACATCAGAAAACAAACCCATATACCCCTCAACAAAATGGGCTTTGTGAAAGATACAATAGATCTGTAGTAGAAAAAGCCAGATGCCTGCTATCAGATGCCCAATTTAAAAAAAAATTATGGGCAGAGGCAGTCCATACTGCAGTATACCTAAAAAACAGATCTCCTGCAGCAGGAATTCATCAGAAAACTCCATTTGAATTATGGATGGGATATAAGCCAGATGTGAGCCATATCCGAGTCTTTGGCAGCATAGCCATGACACACATCCCGAAGGAAAGACGTCTTAAATGGGATAAGAAGGCAAAGAAACTTTTTCTTGTTGGTTATGCTGACAACACTAAAGGCTATAGGCAAATATAGAAGCGACAGCAGGAGGTTCGAAAAAAACCGAAATTAATTTTTTAAACTAATTTATTAATAATTAAATTACAACTAGTTACAAATTGACCCGATCGAGGTTGGATACGAAGTGGCGGCGATGATGATGATCTCGGGGTTGGTGGCGCGATGGCGTGGTCACGTTGAATTTGCACGAGAGTTGCATCAGCGATTTCGTCATCTTGCAATATTCGGTTGTGTCCTCCTTAGAGGTTTAGGAGTCAGCGATATTCGTATAAGTAGGTAGAATACGTAATTCCTCCGCCCACAGATCAGCAACTATTTGAGAACTTTGAGAGGAAATGTTGCTGGTATGGTAATATGACTGCTTCCCGGTTTTCTTTCTCTTTCTATTACAGATTTATCCGGGCTCTCGTATTCGTGAGTTTCGGACTTCATATTTTCTTGATTACTGGTACGTTTGCAGGTAAGTATCTCGTAGCGTCGTAGCAAGACTACGAAGATGAGTACAGTTGCACTTAATAGTACGCAATAGAATGGTATGGTAGTGTGGTATAATATCTCGGCAGGCGGTGTGTCGATTTGTACAGGCGTTTGGAGCGCTATTTTATCTTGGATGCTGTGAAGGCTCGTTACTTGACTCTACGTTATTGTGACCAGTGGGCTCGTAATACTGAACTCTATTGGCATAGTCATAGTCATAAGATGCGTCGTAATTATTGCAATCAGTTAAGTCATTATAATATTCTGTGTCGTAGTAGTAATCTGAGTAGTATGGATCGTCGTATGCGCATTCATTTAAATTGACTTCGCGTGATTTGAAGTAATTATTTGGTGGGGGATTGCCGAATCTTTGCCAATCGTGTCCAAATGAAGTTGGTGGCAAAGGTCTGGGTGTGAATTGCTGTACTCCGCTCATAGGTTTAGGAGGCGGCTGGTACTGAGGCTTACGCCTAGGTGGTAACCTGAACATGTTACTTTGGGCATTATATTGCGGTGGTGGTGCACTAAACATTTGCTGTGTGCGGGTCATACGCGGCTGTTGAGACTGTGCGATACTAGGCGAGTTAAATTTAAAAGGTTGCGGTTGCACTGATAAGCGGAGCGGAGGCGGCGGCGGATTATATCTCGGCGCTGCCTGATTATTAAAATTAGATATACTATTAAAGTTATTAAATTTAGGCATTGAGGAGGCTATAGGTAAGGCAACTGGTGTGCGATGGGCTAGTTGGTGTCTAGGAATACTTTCGTTACGTTGCTGAAGATATTGAATATTTAATTCTTCTTGCACATACTCTAAAGCTTTTTCTATACTGTCTGGCCTCATAGACCTTATACGAGATCCAAGCGGTTCCTTTAAACCTCGTACAAAGGCTTGCATGGTCAACTTTTTATACAGAACCCTCTTAGCGTCTATAGTGGTTCCTAGTGTCTCATGTAATGTAATATAGGTCATTATCGTGCTAAAAAGAGTTTGACAATGGTCATAAAATTCTTGTGGGCTACTATTGCCTTGCATAGCTAGGGAGAGGTCGTTATAGAGTGCTGTCTCGTCCCGTTGATCAGCGAAGTTATGTACTAAGACATTTCTAATCCCTAACCAGTTATCTGGGATGCCATTTGAGTTAATAATGGTAGCGGCGGGTCCCGTGATTTTGTTCAGGATGCCGTTTAGGAGACACAAATTATTAAGTTGACTATTGGGATCATCTCGCAAATAGTCTGAACATAACCTATCACAAATATTAATAAATCTAGTTAAGACGTTGGGGTTCCCGTCAAAATCGGGAACAAGGCGTAAGGCCTTGTAAATACTATCGGGATCAATTTCCATTTCTTCTGATAAACTAAATAACCTATTTAAGTCTAGCAAATGTTCCCTGCGTTGCCTGCTAGATGCAGACCCACGGGATCCAGAATTGCTTGGATGAAAAATTGTGACTAAAATTAGGGACTAAAGATAGGATAGGATAGGAAACACGAGAATGATTCAAGTGCACTTACATGAACATATTTCGGCTTTTCTTGTGTATCGATGTCTGGATACCCTCTAGCTGGCTGGCTTCTGGTTCTGGATTCTCGAACGCGACTTGATAGCCACACGGGCGGCTCGTTATGACGGAAATCTTCGTGATGAAGCGCGAAACCGACCGCGAGAATCCTACCGACTGCGCCAAATATAGAAGCGACAGCAGGAGGTTCGAAAAAAACCGAAATTAATAAGGCTATATGATCCCATAACAAAAACAGTGACAGTTGCAAGGGACGTCATAATAATGGAAAAAGAGTGTGACAGTATGACATCTCAGATTACTATACAAGACAAGAGTGACATACAGGATTCAGTGGGGGAAAAACAGTCAGAAAATGTTCAGGATTTATCAAGTCAAGAAGCTGAAAGTGATGAGCATATTGACGAACATGACGAAACCTATATTTCAGTAGAAGAGTTGAGTGACTCCGAGGACAGCTACTATGAGTCAATGACATTGACGTCAGAAGACAGAGAGGTTAGTTCTCAGCAACAAAACACTGAAATGTCACAGAAACGTACTCGAAAGAAACCAGATTATTATGGCTATGCAAACTTGTGTGTTATGGAGGACTTCTCTGAAGAAGAAATAACCCTGAATGACGCCGTGAATGGACCAGAAAAGGAGCAGTGGCAGAAAGCAATCAGAGAAGAATTGCAATCATTCAGTGACCGAGATGCGTGGGAGTTAGCGGAGAGACCAGTGAATAAGACAGTTGTGAAGTGCAAGTGGGTATTTAAAAGAAAGCTCAATAGTGAAAGTGAAGTGCGGTACAGAGCGAGGCTAGTTGCGAAGGGATTCAGTCAGAAGAAAGGTACAGACTTTAAGGAAACCTTCTCACCAGTTCTCAGGTATTCCACTTTGAGGTTATTATTTGCACTAAGTGTCGACCAAAACTTAGATGTTGTTCATGGTCACGGGTAGACTAAGGTGTTATTCGTCTTTAAGATGGTAATTTGAAAAAATGTTTAACTACCGCCTCTAATTTTTATCGTCAGTTATGTTCCTTTTCACACAAAATGAGCTAACTGTGTCCGGAGTCTTCGCAGTGTTGCCATGGTTTGTGGACTTCAATGATGATAAGACAGGGTCCCAAGCAGCTGGTAAATTCCAACCATCTTCTCTATTGAAATTAGGATGTTTTTTAATTTCTATTGCTTCGCGTATCATTCTAGGTACATATCGGTTTTCCTTAGCAAGAACTTTAGGTTTATCAAATCTAATGAAATGGTTGGGCTTATCAAACGCATGACTACAGACTGCAGATTTCGTTATACGCATGTTTTTCATATCGGCTATGTGTTCTTTTACCCGAGTACCTATACTGCGTTTAGTTTGACCTATGTAAGAGAGCCCACATTCACAGTCGAGTTTGTATACGCCTGGTACTTGAAGGGGAATGTTACACTTGACTGGTCGTAAGAATTGGTTGATCTTCTTCGGCGGCTTGAAGTAGGTCTTGATAGAAGCGCGCTTCAAGATGTTCCCAATTTTGTCTGTGACACCCTTCATGTATGGGAGTACCGCTGGTAGACGCTCAACTGTGGATGGTTTTTGACGGTCCGTGAAGCGGAGACGCGGTACTTGGAGTTTATTGAATTTAAGTGCTCGCTTGACATGCTGGAGTTCAGCATGCCGGTGGTGGTCATCACAGATCCGCTGGGCTCTCTGAAACAAAGTTTTTCCAACAGTAGCTAACTGTGAAGGGGGATGGTGAGAGTCACCGTTTAGGTACCTATCAGTATGAGTTGCTTTACGATACACTGTGGTGCTCAAACTATGATCCGGATTCCTGATAATCAACACATCCAAAAAAGCTAACCTATTATTGGCCTCCAACTCCATTGTGAATTGAATCTTAGGATGAACAGAGTTGAGATGTTCTAAAAATGCAGAAACTTTATTAGATGGTAATATTGTGAAAGTATCGTCAACATACCTCTTGTAAAATCTAGGTATTACTGGGGCTGTGCGCAGGGCCCTGTCCTCGAAATCCTCCATGAAGATGTCAGCTATCACGGGGGACACAGGAGAACCCATAGCTACGCCATCCAGTTGTTGGTAGAAACAATCATTCCACAATAAATAATTACTTGTAAGACAATGTTCAAGTAGTTCTGCATATTCTAGAGGCATGTCATTTTCAGTTAACTTCTTTGTCATGATCTGAATGCAGTCTTGTACTGGTAGCGATGTAAACAAAGACTGGACATCAAAACTAACCATGGTTTCATTGTTAGATAGATTAAGGTTTTTAATCTCACTAACAAACTGGTAGGAATCCTTCACATAAGCTGTTGTTTGTCCGCGTAAGGAGGATAGGACTTTAGCTACGTGTTTAGCCAGAAGATAAGTTGGTGAGTCAATCTGGCTAACAATTGGTCGTAGTGGAGCATTCGGTTTGTGTATTTTCGGCAACCCATACATACGAGGAGCTTTCGCGCAGCTAGAAACCAATGAATTTACGTCTAGATTTAATTTTTCAGAATGCTTTTTGATCAAGTCGGTAGTATTCTTTAAAGCTTTAGTTGTTAGATCGGTTTTAACCGGCTTGTATGTGTTCTCGTCCGACAGTATTTGTGACATTTTAGCGTTATAATCTGACGTATCCATTACAACCGTCGCGTTTCCCTTATCAGCCCGGAGGATAGTCAGTTCAGGCCCATTACGCAAGTTCTTTAACGCATTATATTGTTGCAAAGGAAGATTTAATTTCGGCACTTTACCTCGACGTAAGACGGATGATATGTCTTGCCGTACTGCCTCCGCATCTTCCTTTGAGAGTTTATTTTTAAATAGGCAATCCTCGACGTTGCTAATAATTTCCTCATACGGTATTCTTTTCGGCGCTACCGCAAAATTAAGTCCTTTTTCTAATACCAACACGGTGTCGCGGTCTAACGTTTGTTTTGACAGATTGACAACTGCGCGTGAGTCTATGGTTTTTATTGTCTCGGCGGTAGACGGAGTTCCGAACGCGGTTGTGTTCCATTTGTTGTTTTCTTGAGTGTAAAGAAAACAGTATGTTAACCAGTACGGACTGGAAACAGCAAACAAGATCAGAAGCCTGGAAGATCTGAAGACCAAGCGCGCAAGAAAATTAACATCTTTAACTTTCTTGAAGAGATGCCGAGACCACAATCTCATCCCAACATGTATGCGGATTTCACCGAAGAATAACATACGTGGGAGCGCCAAGATCTTAAACCAGGCAAGCTTAAAATTACTCCGCCTCTCAATTTATGAACTTAGGTCTGAGTTAGTTAAAATCAATTTAAACATCGAGAAATTGTCTAACGAATTAAAAACAGTATTGCCGTGTTCCATTTATAATCAATGTTTATCACAACTAGATAATAGAGAAAAAGCTAAATATGAGAATTGTCGATTAAACCAGATACAAAAGTTCGAAAAGTTGCAATCTAAAAACAACAAATGGAACACAACCGCGTTCGGAACTCCGTCTACCGCCGAGACAATAAAAACCATAGACTCACGCGCAGTTGTCAATCTGTCAAAACAAACGTTAGACCGCGACACCGTGTTGGTATTAGAAAAAGGACTTAATTTTGCGGTAGCGCCGAAAAGAATACCGTATGAGGAAATTATTAGCAACGTCGAGGATTGCCTATTTAAAAATAAACTCTCAAAGGAAGACGCGGAGGCAGTACGGCAAGACATATCATCCGTCTTACGTCGAGGTAAAGTGCCGAAATTAAATCTTCCTTTGCAACAATATAATGCGTTAAAGAACTTGCGTAATGGGCCTGAACTGACTATCCTCCGGGCTGATAAGGGAAACGCGACGGTTGTAATGGATACGTCAGATTATAACGCTAAAATGTCACAAATACTGTCGGACGAGAACACATACAAGCCGGTTAAAACCGATCTAACAACTAAAGCTTTAAAGAATACTACCGACGTGATCAAAAAGCATTCTGAAAAATTAAATCTAGACGTAAATTCATTGGTTTCTAGCTGCGCGAAAGCTCCTCGTATGTATGGGTTGCCGAAAATACACAAACCGAATGCTCCACTACGACCAATTGTTAGCCAGATTGACTCACCAACTTATCTTCTGGCTAAACACGTAGCTAAAGTCCTATCCTCCTTACGCGGACAAACAACAGCTTATGTGAAGGATTCCTACCAGTTTGTTAGTGAGATTAAAAACCTTAATCTATCTAACAATGAAACCATGGTTAGTTTTGATGTCCAGTCTTTGTTTACATCGCTACCAGTACAAGACTGCATTCAGATCATGACAAAGAAGTTAACTGAAAATGACATGCCTCTAGAATATGCAGAACTACTTGAACATTGTCTTACAAGTAATTATTTATTGTGGAATGATTGTTTCTACCAACAACTGGATGGCGTAGCTATGGGTTCTCCTGTGTCCCCCGTGATAGCTGACATCTTCATGGAGGATTTCGAGGACAGGGCCCTGCGCACAGCCCCAGTAATACCTAGATTTTACAAGAGGTATGTTGACGATACTTTCACAATATTACCATATACCATTCGCGCCGTGTCGCAGTGTCTCGGTGGCCTAATGGTATGGCGCCCGCCCGGCATGCGAGGAGATGCGGGTTCGAGTCCCGTCTGAGACAAAATTTTTCAAGTTTATATACTGATATTATAAGTGCAATTAAGTTGCTAAAATATCAAATAAAGTATATAAATAGCTGTTTCATCTTAACTGACTGTCAAACATCTGCAAAGATGTTTCTTTCGGGTGTTAAGGGTGCAAACTCCTAACATTTGATGAAGCAACGCTGGCTCACAGCGTAAGAATATGCTTGAAAAATTCGCGCCGTGTCGCAGTGTCTCGGTGGCCTAATGGTATGGCGCCCGCCCGGCATGCGAGGAGATGCGGGTTCGAGTCCCGTCTGAGACAAAATTTTTCAAGTTTATATACTGATATTATAAGTGCAATTAAGTTGCTAAAATATCAAATAAAGAATATTACCATCTAATAAAGTTTCTGCATTTTTAGAACATCTCAACTCTGTTCATCCTAAGATTCAATTCACAATGGAGTTGGAGGCCAATAATAGGTTAGCTTTTTTGGATGTGTTGATTATCAGGAATCCGGATCATAGTTTGAGCACCACAGTGTATCGTAAAGCAACTCATACTGATAGGTACCTAAACGGTGACTCTCACCATCCCCCTTCACAGTTAGCTACTGTTGGAAAAACTTTGTTTCAGAGAGCCCAGCGGATCTGTGATGACCACCACCGGCATGCTGAACTCCAGCATGTCAAGCGAGCACTTAAATTCAATAAACTCCAAGTACCGCGTCTCCGCTTCACGGACCGTCAAAAACCATCCACAGTTGAGCGTCTACCAGCGGTACTCCCATACATGAAGGGTGTCACAGACAAAATTGGGAACATCTTGAAGCGCGCTTCTATCAAGACCTACTTCAAGCCGCCGAAGAAGATCAACCAATTCTTACGACCAGTCAAGTGTAACATTCCCCTTCAAGTACCAGGCGTATACAAACTCGACTGTGAATGTGGGCTCTCTTACATAGGTCAAACTAAACGCAGTATAGGTACTCGGGTAAAAGAACACATAGCCGATATGAAAAACATGCGTATAACGAAATCTGCAGTCTGTAGTCATGCGTTTGATAAGCCCAACCATTTCATTAGATTTGATAAACCTAAAGTTCTTGCTAAGGAAAACCGATATGTACCTAGAATGATACGCGAAGCAATAGAAATTAAAAAACATCCTAATTTCAATAGAGAAGATGGTTGGAATTTACCAGCTGCTTGGGACCCTGTCTTATCATCATTGAAGTCCACAAACCATGGCAACACTGCGAAGACTCCGGACACAGTTAGCTCATTTTGTGTGAAAAGGAACATAACTGACGATAAAAATTAGAGGCGGTAGTTAAACATTTTTTCAAATTACCATCTTAAAGACGAA
Source organism: Anania crocealis (assembly GCA_949315895.1). NCBI lineage: Eukaryota > Metazoa > Arthropoda > Insecta > Lepidoptera > Crambidae > Anania > Anania crocealis. The sequence continues at coordinate 5,442,296 of OX438880.1, forward strand.
TAACACCTTAGTCTACCCGTGACCATGAACGCTGTAAAGGGTTCGAAACGTCGGGTTAAATCAAAAATAAACGCGTTCTAAATCCGTAAACTATCTTTCATTTCAATGTATAGTGTTCGCGTAAACTCAAGAAAACAGTATATTGTTCACCTTGATGTCCCTACTGCATTTCTGAATGGTCTGTTAAATGAGAATATTTTCATGGAAATACCAGCTTGTTCAAACTTTGCAAATTGTGAGAATATAGTTTTGAAACTCAAAAGGGCAATATATGGACTAAAACAGTCTGCTAGAGCTTGGTACCAAAGAGTTGAGGAATTATTGCTAGAATTAGGGTATACCAAGTCTCAGTATGAACCGTGTTTATTTATGAAATGTGATGGAAATATCAAAATTTATATTGCTCTGTTTGTTGATGATTTTTTTGTCTTTTATAACAGTAAGGAAACTTGTGAGAACTTAAAAAGTGAATTAAAAGCAAAATTTAACATAAAAGATCTAGACCAAATAAAAAAATGTCTTGGTATGAATGTAACAGTGAATAATTTCTATTGATCAGAAGGACTTTGTTGATACAATTTTGAAAAGATTTAATATGTATAACAGTAAGAGTTCAGACACTCCGATGGAAAATAATTTAAAGTTAGAAAAGGCTACAACTACTTCTCAGCAATATCCTTACCAACAATTGTTAGGTGCTTTAATGTACTTATATATGTACTCACAAGACCAGATATTGCTTTTGCAGTTAGTTTTCTAAGTCAATATAATAATTGTTACAGTGAGATTCATTGGAAACATCTAAAACGGGTCTTGAAATATTTAAATAAAACTAAACATTATGGATTAAAATATGTCAAAAGTAATTGTAATTTAATAGGGTATGTTGATGCTGATTGGGCATCATGCTCAATTGACAGAAGGTCATATACAGGTTTTGTTTTTAAGATGTCTGGATGTGCAATATCATACGAGTGTAGGAAACAAAAAACAGTTGCCTTGTCCAGCACCGAGGCTGAGTACATGGCCCTGTCAGAAGCATGCAAGGAAGCAATTTACTTAAAAAATCTTGTTTGTGAAATAATGAAAACTAAAATTGACAATGTACCAATTACTTTATTAAGCGATAACCAAAGTTCACAAAAGTTAGCATCTAATCCTTTATACCATAGAAGAACAAAACACATTGATGTCCGGCATCATTTCATTAGAGAATGTGTCACTAATAATTTAATACAAATATCTTATTTGCCTACTAACGATATGCCAGCTGATGTGTTAACCAAAAGTCTTTGTCATGTAAAACATTATAAATTCATTAATGGTATAGGGTTGACACAAATAAAATAAGTATAAATATATGTTTATGAAAATAGTAAAATATAATTTTATGTATTGTTCTAAAACTGTGTAACTTTAATGTAGATATTATTTTTATAAGTGGGGGTGTTATTTTAAATTAAACATTGTTCCAATTCGGACTACAGTCTATGGTAGTATAAAAATAATTTGTTACACTAGCGCCACCTGTATGTGTCAACCTGAGTTTGAAATAATAAACGTACAGTCTGTGCATAACCGCCACACGAGTTTTATTAGACGGAATACCAAAAAAACTATTTATACACACGCATAACAAAAAAAAATAACAAAGAATGTTGTTATCATAAAGCATAATAATAATAAACAATGGGTAACATTTTTTTTATCAAACCATTTCTTAATCAATATTCATTGCTAAGACAGGACAACGTCTGTCGGGTCCGCTAGTGAATTAATAAATAACACGGTGAAAGAATCTTTCTTAAAACTTTGATCTCCAACAATTATTTAAAGTATTTAAATTACAATAACAAAACATTAAAACTAAAATTATTTGGTTCTCACTACTCATCACTTTGTAACAATCATAAAATAACAATAGTAAAATCTTAAGACCAATAATTTTTGGTTCTCATTATCCCTTGCCTTTGGCAGTCAAAAATCAAATCTTAAAACTAAAGCAAATAGGAACATCTTCATTAAATGATGTAAAATCTTGAAAACAATTATAATACAATCTTATGTAACATTAATGAGAGTTTTCAGTAGTTTTCAGAGTTCAAAAACATGGATAAATATAATAATATGGTATGGAGTATAATATGTTGTTGTATGTCAATCTTCATGTGACAAATTATTTGCTATTTGGTTGAGTGCATCGTCTTGTCTTTGCATTTGAATGATTTTTTGGGCATAATAATCCTTTTTTATTTTATTTTTTTCTTGAAGGACTTCCACTAGTGCAGCGGCTATGCCCATACTCTTTTGCAGTCGTTTCTGCGCCATTGTTTTTTTAGATTTGTTACTGCACTTAGGTTCTGAAAGTTAAAATTCAATTATAAAAATTACGGACATAATAATAATTATGTATACCTTCATTTGACAGCAGCTTACTGATAAACGGAAGACCAAGGTGATTAAATAATTGTAAATTTTTGCCAATATTGGCGTGGAACACTAAAAACCAAAAATAATTAAAAAATGGTAAAAACTAATAGCTAAAAACTCCAAATTTCCTAACTCCTCAATATCCAGAGCTGGTAATGGAGGTGCCACATTTTCAACATTTTCCACAGCCGCAGTTGACACTTCAGGTAAAAAAGATGCGGCAGCGGGAGCCTTTGGTTTAATGCTTTTGTTTATTGGAAAATCTCCTGGAATATCTGAAATAAATGATTTCCTATATTATTATTTCTTAAAAAGATAATTATTAAACAGTAAATAAATTTGGCAAAATTACCTTTAAAACACACCATTGACTCCTCAGAATCAGCGTGTCCTAATACTGACGCATCATTTATAATTTTTAACACTTGCGTGTCATGTTCAGTAAGGGGTGGTGCTGGAGGTCCTCCACCCGTCAAATTCAGCGTAAGCCGAATGAAGGCCTGTTTTTTTTTTGTTTTGGATTTCATGTCTTGCCATGTCTAAAAAAAAAATTATAATATAATTGTTATTATACACGTGTTACCAAAATAAAAAAATCCTAATCATCCAACACCTCGATATTGTAATCGTCCTCCTCGAAATCGATCAATGCAGCATCATCTTTGGAAAGCATTGTGTTTAGGATTGTTTCCTCTTCCTTCTCCATGCGCCTTCTTTTGCTCCCAAGCCTGTCACCATGTTCAGGATCAGCATCTTCTTCCGTGAAAGTCCTCTTCCTGCCTATGATGCCACCTTGAAGGGATACCCTAGTAACGAAGTCTTCCATGTGTCTGTGAATGGTATTGCTCATGTAGTATGTTATGGAAGGATCTTTCACTACTGTACACCTATTCCCACAGATGTATGTGGTGTAGGCCTCTCCAACCTTTATCTTATCATAGTTCCTTTCTAGATAAAAAGCACTCCGTGTAGGTTTGTCCTCCTTTAGATCATGGATGAACCTATATCCAGACAACATCCCGGAGAATATATTTACTGCACTCTTCGTTGTGGTTCTGGGGCCAACTCTTTCTCCAAATAGGTAATAAACTTTCTCCCCCTCATTGTATTGGAATATGCCTTCGGAACCAGTGAAATCTATGGTGTATCCTCTATACTGTATTTTGGTGTGGGAGAAAGAGGCTCCTAGTGGGTCATGATGGCACCACAAATATAGGAACCCTATCAAACATACGTTCCAGTGATCCTCTGAGAGCATTCTGACACACAGGTATCTACACATCTGTGAGATAGACCTTATGTTCTCAGAGTGGAATTTGTTCATTCTGGCGTTTCTCCACTTAAAATCTCCTTTTGAGATTTTGTTCCTTAGGTCTTGAGGGGAAGATATGTATTGTTGAAGCAGGCTCTTGATAGTATTTTCCATGTTAAAGTGGTTGATCATTAAGTGCGACTCGCAAAACACAATTTCGCCAAAAGGCCCGATATCCTTCTCACCGATGTTTACCATGATAATCTGGTCTCTGCCGGGAACTGCGATATTGTACCTCTTGTCAAGGGAAACGGGGTAGAGACCAGTGTAGTACTCGGAGTCGTTATTGATTGTTAGATAACCCAGGGACTCTCCTTGTTTCAGGGATCCAATGGAGCCAAATTCTTTGTTGGTCATACCCAAGACCCTGTTGGGATAGGTTTTCGCTTTTTCCTTTATCTCGGCCACTGCATTGAGAATATCGTTCGACTTAGTTTCCTCGAACCACATCATTATGTGCCCAGCCACTGCAGAGACAAGGTGTCTAAGGGAGAGTGTAGTGGTGAAGTTGGTAGTTAAATTCAATAGGACATTGCCAATATGAGTAAAGGTGCCTCTTAACTCTTTGTACTTAAAATGTATCACATTTATCGAATTGTTAGTATAAAAGTTCACCCCCCTTTGATTGGTGATGACCCTCGGTTCTGATGTGGAGGGGGAAACACAGGTCGTCAGGTTGCCTTCCGTAACCTAGTTTTGACTGAAGGTCAAACAATGCCCTTCCCCATAGGAACTCTCTAGAGCTTCCTCTCCCCTCCTCATTCAAGATGGTTAACAACCCAACGTTTCCAATTTTGCGTCTCTGACACGATGTCTCTGGCATTCTCTATTGATAAATCACTCAGCCTGCATTCAAATATCAGACACCTCATGAAATTTTTAGACTCCATGATCTTGTTCGTTGGGTCACTATCCCTTGTCTCAATAACTCCTTTATACTCGTAATATTGAGAGCCTGTGCACAGTTCACGTCAGCTTTTAGTTCTTGTAGTACCAGATCCTGCATTATGAGTGGCTTTTTCTGCAGTGCATGTGATTAATAAAAGGATGCCTAAGATGCACAGTGGTTAGATAAACAATTTAATGGTTATCTAACCACTGTGCACCCAAACATGACTGTGTGTGGTTAGGGATGGATGGGCTCTTTCCTTGAGCATTCTATACCTAATAACCACTTGCATTCGCATTGTGATTACAAATCGTGTTTTAGCATATTATATAAAAATTCATACCTTTCTTCAGTCACTCCAAGATTTATTTGCACCTCCCAAACTATTTAATTCTTAAGCTATGATGCTCCATCTTTCCTCTGAGACTTTTTTTGTAGAAGTTGATGAAAATTTTCCCTGGCGCAGTTCTTCGTCAGCTTCTAAAAACTCCACTAACCTCGACTTTGGTATTGAAGACGGGTATTGTTTTTTGTTAGACATATTTTTAATTTATTGTAGTTTTATCCTCTATTAATATTTACAACAAACAAACAACTGTTGACTGATACAATGTCAAAATTGACATAAGAAAAATTGCGTTACGGTTCATGCAAAATTTATAAAATAAAACGTTCCCTTAGGTACTTATAAACCCGTTTTAGGAGTTTTTTTTTTATAAAATCTTTACTGCCGTATTAAATTGTTGATTTATGGAGTAGTTTCATATTTTAGAAACCATAATAAATTGCAAATTATTTTATCCCGATTATGATTCAACACAATCGAGAAAACGGAACGCAGCCAGTGATTGAGATTCAAAAAACCTTCGACATTTATCTCTATTGATCCCGAGAATACGATTATAGAAGTTTTGTGTCATTTTTCAATAGACATTTAAAATTCGACATTATTCGAATTAGAGATATCTCGCAAGAACTGAGAATCGCCTTCCAGATCGCGGGGAAAAAGTAAAACAAGAACAAGAGCGTCAAAAGAGGTTAGGTACTGAGGTGGAACGTGATTTAGAACCAGGAGAGGACGTATGGCTGCGCCAGTATCAAGGTGGGCAAAAGTGGGTAGAGGGAAAAGTAGCGAAAAAGTTGGGTTCAACGGATTACCAAGTGTTAGATTCGATAGGTAGGGAGACTCATAGACATATCGATCAATTAAGATGGAGATCACGAAGTTCATTAGTCGCCCCCTCTAGTTTGTCTGATTCGGGTAAAAACGTTCCGGAACCTACCGGCGACCGCCCGGTGTTGATAGAATCGGAGACACCAGCGAATCGTCCACTTGCTACCGACAGTCGAGAGATGGTAGACAAATCTGGCGACACCATTCTGCCAGTACCGCCGGCGCTCGCGACGCCCGCACCCGCAGTGGAGTCGCCGAGTGTGTATGCCACCCCTCCCCAAACTAGACCAATACGCAAGTGTCGGCTAGAGAATCCTCCACGCAATAAATATTAAGTTATTTTTCATTGTTTACCTTTATCAATAAGAACCTAATTAGTATTAAGTTTTGATAATCATTTTATTTCTTATCATCAACAGTTCAGTTCGTGTTCGTAGAATAAGAAGGGAGGATTGTAATGTAGGTATATTGATAATTTATAATATTCATAGGATTAAGGTAGATGTAAGTTTTTGATCTGTGTGTCAGTCGACAATAAACCGTGGAATCGCAAGTACGCTGTTTCATTGTGGTTAAATTCCAAGATACTTCAACTTCAAAGCTAGTTTCACCTCATCATAGTGGTGTCTGACGTGGCGTCGGTTTATTAATAGAGTCAGTGTGTTATTACCGTGAATAGCGATGACCTTGTATGGTCCTTTCCATATGGGCGATAGAGCCTTGCGTAGCCTCAGATGGTTTTTTAAATATACAAAGTCTCCTACTTTGTATTGGACTTGGCGAGTCCTATTTTCGTAGTAGATTTTGGATCTTTCTTTCGACCTTTTAATTGTTTTCGACGGCCAGTTCCCATGACAATTTTAATCTATGTTGGAGCATTCTGACATAATCAGGGTAGGTAGTGAGGTCTTGGCTGTGAATGGAGTCAGGGATGCAAGTTTTATGCCCGAATAAAAGCTCGTAAGGAGTAAAGTTTGTGGTACTGTGAACGGCAGAATTGTAGGCCAAGATGGCAGTGTAAACATATCGAGGCCAGTCGTCCTGGTTCTCGTTGACGTAAGATTTTAAATACTCTTTAAGGGTTGAGTGGCTTCTTTCCAGAGCACCTTGTGTTTGAGGGTGATACGGAGTGGACCATATTTGCTTGATTTTCAAAAAATCGCATGTTTTCTTGAAGAGGTCAGCGGTGAAGTTTGTTCCCTGATCCGTAAGGATGGATTTGGGATTCCAAATAAAGAAATTAAATGAACGAGACAGTCGGTGGTTTCTTCCGACGTGACACTGCGCAGAAGGTAAGCTACGGAGAATTTAGTAAGATCGTCTTGTATCGTAACGCCGGCTCCACATGTGGGTCCCAACGCTCGTACCAACGTTGGACTGCAAACTCGGTGAGGCGTACACACGTTGGCTAATAAACTAGTTCTGTCCCGTCAGGGCCAATGTGAAGATGTCCGATACAGAAATCGAAACTGCTCTGAGCGCGTTTATAGTAATGATGAGTGCACATTTAAATTTGTTACTGAGAAAAAATAAAAAGCCACGTCAAAGAAGATGGTGGATGACGACACATCATAAAACACGGAATCAGTGAGTAAAGATCTCTTACGAGGGCGGGTCAATAAGTCCGTGACTTTTGGAATAAAACACAGATTTTTTGATAAAAAAATCATTTTATTTTTCAACGTAGTCTCCCTTGAGCTCTATACACTTTGTCCAACGCTTCTCCAATTTTTTTATCCCTTCCAAAAAATATGATTTGTCGAGGTCCTCAAAATAGGCCTTTGTTTGCGAGATGACTTCATCATTGGAGTCAAATCTTTTTCCACCAAGCCATTTCTTCAGGTTTGGGAACAAAAAGTAGTCACTCGGAGCCAAATCTGGAGAATAGGGTGGATGAGGGAGCAATTCATAGCCCAATTCATGGATTTTTGCCATGGCAACTGCACATGTGTGCACCCTTGCATTGTCTTGGTGGAAAGGAACTTTTTTCTTGGCCAAATGAGGTCGGTTTTTTTTCAAATCGTCATTGAAGCGGTCCAATAAGTTGGCATAATATTCCCCATTGATTGTTCTTCCCTTTAGAAGGTAGTCAATGTGGATTATCCCACGTGCATCTCAAAAAACAGTCGCCATAACTTTATTGGCTGACAAACCCACCTTGGCCTTCTTTGGCGTCGATTCACCCTTAGAAACCCACTGTTTTGACTGTTGTTTGGTCTCTGGTGTGTTGTGATGAATCCATGTTTCGTCCACGGTTACAAAACGGCGCAAAAACTCCTCCATATTGCAACTAAACAACGCCAAACCTTCCTGTGAAGTTGTTACACGATTGCGTTTTTGGTCGACTGTGAGCAAACGCGGCACCCATCTTGCGGAAAGCTTTCTCATGCCCAATTGATCTTTTAAAATTGAAACCACTGAGCCATGCGAGATCCCTACGGCTTCCACAATCTCTTGCACTTTCAATCTTCGGTCGGCCAACACCATATCGTGAATTTTTTCGATTGTTACGGGTGTAGAGACCTCAACTGGGCGTCCAGGACGTTCGGCATCTTCAGTGCTTTTACGGCCACAATGAAATTCAGTAAACCACTTTTTTACCATTGAAATCGATGGTGCAGAGTCCCCATAGTATTTATCAAGCTTAGCCTTGGTCTCCGTAATGGTTTTTTTTCGCAAAAAATAATGCTTAATAAGCACACGAAATTCACCTTTTTCCATTTTTTCCTCAAATTACTGGGTAGTCTGATAAAAATAGCTGTCAAACACAAACTAACTGACGCAGCAAGTTCAAATTTTGATAGGAATCAACTCACAGATACCTGTTGACAGGAGTAGTGTTTCTTTTTCAGTAAAGAGGTCAGAAATTCAAAAAGTCACGGACTTATTGACCCGCCCTCGTATATACTTTACCTACTACTACATTTATTACACACACCTATTCTAATAATATCAACAACAGACTACAATTGTATCAATAGTTGTTTACAGACGCTGTAATATTAAAGTACCTATTTATTCTATATTTACATTTTCTTTCTTTTTTAGGTATGATGGAACCCGATTATTGAGTAATTTGATTCAAGAGCCATCAGGACAGCTTGATAACTTTTGTCGTATGTCTTCGATAGATTTCGAATACCTTTTACAGTTGATTGGATCAAAAATAAAAAAAGCAAGATACAGTATTCAGAGACTCAATACCAAGCAAAGTACGCCTTGCTGTGACACTTAGATTTTTAGCGACTGGAGATTATTTCAAAAGTCTTCATTACCTATTTAAGATTTCTCCCCAAGTCATATCATTGATCGTGCCGGAAGTATGTAAAGCACTATGTGAAGCATTGCGTTCTTTTGTAAAAGTAAGTAGTTAAAATATATAAACATATTTTGTAAAATAAAACCATAATAATAGTAATCAAAAACACGTTTATTGAGAAAAATAATTAGACAAAGTAATTGAGTCCTTGCATTAGCATTCAATTGTTATTTTGTATCTGAGAAAGAGTAAATGCCTGAGAGATAATGTCATTTGATATAATTGTCACCTTTGGAGTAGATGTGGAGGTGGATGAACCTGTCACATATTCTGCTTGGCTATGATTTGGTGATACAACTGTATAATCACTATAATCATCAGCAACGTGATATGACGGGCTTGGCATCACTTGAGATGAAGGGGATGGTGTAGGTGCATAACGCACGGAATCTCGGGTAGACATATCGTACGACTGTGATGAAGGGGACGGTGTAGGTGTAAAACGCACGGAATCCGGAGTAGATCTTACATACGAGTAAGTGCTGCCAGGAGCAGGGCGGTAATTTCGCTTCTGATAAATAAGTTCGTCTATATCGTGCATTATATCCTCCCTTTGTTGCTCATAAAAATTTTAATTTTTTTCGCCAGTAGTTGACAGTGTAAGTTTACCTTGTCCACTTCAGTTCGTGGTCGGTCGGCAAGATTTTTTAGGACATTTACAGCTGTTTTCATCTGAGCTTGTACTTCCGTGACTTCTAATTCTCGCCGTTTTTTTGGCTGACGTGAAACTTCTATTTTGAATGCTGTCTTCGTTATAAAAGCTTCTATCTTGATCGCTGTCTTCATTAGGAAACTCCATAGTCTAAAAATTCAAACACAACAAATAAATTCCAACCCTTATTTAAATGATTAACTATTACCTACACTGATATATTTTTTCTGTTTTAGATGCCTCAAAATGAACACGAATGGCTTGAAATTGCTCGAGAATTTGAAATAAAATGGCAATTTCCACATTGTTTGGGCGCTATTGATGGGAAACACATTAAAATACAGTCACCCATTAATAGTGGATCAGAGTTCTATAACTATAAACACAATTTCAGTATAATATTACTAGCGGTAGCTGATAGTGACTACAACTTTATTTGCTGACGTAGGAACACATGGACGTATGAGTGACGGTGGAGTTTTTAATGATAGCATGCTTTATTACAAAATATATGGACCTGATTCCCATTTTCCGCAAGACGCTCCTTTACCTGGTCGACATCTTCCTGTGCCCTATGTGTTTGTGGCGGATGGAGCTTTTGCATTATCTAAAAGGACCATGAAACCTTTTCCTGGTACACCGCCAGTTGGCTCACAAAGTAGAAAATTCAACAGTCGACTATCAAGGGCTCGTGTTGTGATTGAATGTGCATTTGGAATAATGACATCGGTATTTGGAGTGTTAAAAACCAATATGTTACTACAACCCGAAAAAGCATCTATTATAACACTCACTTGCGTTGTACTTCATAATTTTTTGAAAAAGAGTCAGCACTCCTACCGTATGTATATGCCGAGAGGTAATATAGATAATGTTTTAGAAGAGCAACAATTAAGATCACTAGATCAAATACCAATAAGAACAACAGAAAATGCTAGAGAAATACGAAATGAGTATGCATCATACTTTTATTCACACTAAATAAAAAATCTACCGAACTACAAAATTTAAAAATTAAAAACACACAGCCACAGGTCACATGTATGTATGTAATGTAACAGTTGCACTACGAAAACACACTTATTTTAATACGTAGGGCACAAAGGCGCGCTCAAGGTTAAAATGTTAGGTACGTCTAGCCTGTGGTTGTTTTTTCATAAATTATGTAATTTGTCAGTTTGTGATTTTATCTATGTAAATAAATAAAGTAAATATTAATCAATGTTTATCTTACCTCTGTGTTAATAGTAACTGTATTTGATTTATCATAAATCGGAGAAAGAAAGCTATCCATGAGCTCTTAAGCGAACCAATTTGGTTTAAAAATATCATCTGTTGATGATCCAGATCGAGTAGAGTCACTAATTTTCTTTCTGTAAAGGCGATATGTGCTCATTAACGATTCTCGCTTTTTTTTTAAATCTTCAATTGAGAAAATCATTCCCAAGTTTTGTTGAATGGTGCGCCATGCATCAGCTATAAAAATTTTATTTTTATGATCCTTTCGAGTTGCGTCCCATATTATAGGATGTGCTTGATAAAGTTCAATAAATTCTATTACTTTTTCATTTGTCCATGCCGGTGGCGATTTTGTGGATGAGGAAGCCATTCTCGCTCGACGTACGCACTCGCTGCGTGTTGTAACAGAACTGAGCAAAGCGCCAACGTGTGGACAAATCGCGAGCATTGGCGCAGATTCCTTTGATGAAACCGACACGAGCCGGCCAACTACCAACACTCGCCCCAACGTTGGAACCAATGCCATTTTCTAGATCCACACGTTGGACGAATAGCGTTGGGGCCAATATTGGGGCCAACGTGTGGAGCCGGCCTGAGGATGTATTTGAGTTTGGCAGGATCCGATTCGGGTAGGACCTACGATGTCTAGTGCGATTCTTTGGAATGGACTGGTAGAAGTGGTAGTTATTTGCATAGGTGCTTTATTAATTCTTCTGAGGGCTTTATTTTCCTGACAGGAGGTACATTTTTTTTATATAAGTTTCGATATCGGTTTTCATACCTTTCCAGTAATAGCGTTCTTGGATTCTGCTTAGCATTCTGTTGCAGCCTAAATTACCTGTGATTGGGAGGAGGTCATGGTTTTCTTTGAGGATTTTCTTGATTTCGCTGAGGTTTGGATATGTAATATTATTATGATATATATTATATATATTCACTGTAATATTAGTGTCATAGAAAAGGTAGACTAAGATATTGTAAATTTTGGCAAAGTAGTGGTTTTGGAAGGGATTTCTGAAATCGGATATAGCGATTTCATTTACTTATTCTTCGATTAAAATGATGTGATTTCTAATAGTTTTTAAAGTTAAAAATATTTCGGGATAGGTACAATCTTCAAAGTGATGAACCTTTGTGAAAATGAAGTAAGTGGATTTATTATTGTTCTCTGGAACCTTGTCGAATGAATAAAGTTGTTTTTCTTTTTGAATTATTTCGTTGGGATTAGTGAGTTTTTCCAAGATTTCAGAAATATAAACGTTGGATTCGTCTAAATCCATGGATTTTGGTATAAGGATAGTTTTACAGTGGGTTTTCAAAAGAGATTGGTTCCGTTCGATGATTTTAGTATTGAAGTTCCTGTTTTTGTCGTTAATTTCCGTAAGGAATTTGGAGTATGCGTCGGTGAGAGATATATGATCAAAATCTTAAGTTGGAAATTGCGACGATGGATTAGATTCTTGATTCAGTGTTCCTCTTATTTCAGGGCTTTGCGCCAGCGGATCCAGTGGTGGATTTTGAACAGGTAAGGTTTCTTGTGTTTCTAAATTAGGAATAGGAGAAGTTAATGGATTTTGTATTTCAGTAGATTCAGTGGGTTGCAGTAAAGATAAGGGTTTATTAGATGTAGCAGGCATAGTATTAGTAGATTCCGTGGGTTGTATTGGAATGGTATGACAGTCATTATCGGCTTCCAGCAAATCGACGGGTGGTAAGCTGTTATCGTCGTTGTCAAACCCACCGGGAAAATGTACGTTAAGGTCCTCCGGTGTAATGGGGCTGAATGGTAGGTCGTTGTTACTAGGTGGGGTTCCTGGATTTAGACCTTGTAATGAACTAGCAGAGGGATTAATTTCTTCGGGTTGATCCTGTGGATTTGTAGGAATTAAGGGGTTAACTGGATGGCGAGAGAGAGCGTCAGCTGCGGAGTTGAGTTTACCTTTGCGGTAGACGATTTCGTACTCGAATTCCTCGAGTTTGAGGCGCCAGCGTTGCATTTTGCTGCTTGGGTCTTTATGATTAAATAGCCACCTGAGTGGTCTATGATCAGTGATTATTTGGAATTTCCTCTCATATAGATAGGGTCGGAATGTTTTGCAGCCGAAAAGTATGGCCAGAAGTTCTTTTTCGGTTGTGCTGTAATTGATTTCGCTTTTATTTAGGGTACGTGAGGCATATGCAACAGGTCGGTCTTTACCGACAGGACCCTGAGACAAAACAGCGCCTATGGCATGATTGGAAGCATCACATATAAGGATGAATGGTTGGGAAAAATCTGGATAGCAGAGCACTGGACGAGCAGTGGTAAGTTTTTGTTTCAGAAAATCAAAAGCCACTTGTTGTTGATTCTCCCAATAAAATGGAGTATCCTTTTTGAGCAAGGAGGTAAGAGGTTTGACTTTTTTAGAGAAATCTGTGATAAATCGGCTATAGTAAGAAACGAGGCCAAGGAATGATTTAATATCTTTAGGAGAAGTTGGTGTTGGAAAATTGATTACTGCTTTGATCTTGTCGGGATTTGGTTTGACTCCCTCGGTCGAAATTATGTGACCAAGGTAGGCGACTTCACACCTAAGGAATTCGCATTTGTCAGGCTGTAATTTGAGATTGAATTCTCTGAGTCTTTGGAATACTTCTGCCAGGTTCTTGATTTGGGAAGGTAGATCAAATGAATACGTGACAATATCGTCGAGATATACGAAACAGCGGATGCCTTGTAGGCCAGATAGGGCTGTATTCATCAGCCGTTGATATGTGGAAGGTGCGTTCTTTAATCCGAACAGCATTCGGGTAAATTGGAAGTGCCCTTGAGGCACGCTGAAAGCAGTTTTTTCAGGGTTATTAACTGGAATTTGGTGGAACCCGGAAGCTAAATCTAGCGTTGAGAAATATTTGATATTTCCGATTTGATCTAGGATTTCTGTGATTTGCGGGATAGGATAGGTATCTCCTGTGATGTCATTTAATTTCCGGTAGTCAATGACAATGCGTCATTTTTGTTCACCAGATGCATCGAGTTTCTTAGGCACCACCCAAATCGGTGAGGACCAAGGGGATACAGAGGGTTCTATGATGTCTTGTTGAAGTATTTGGTTCACTTGTTTTTCAACTTCCTTCTTATGTATTTCAGGAAATCTGTAGGACTTGGTATGAATACGAACTTCAGAAGTGGTTTTTATGTCATGTTTGATGGCGTTAGTAAAGGAGAGTTTCTCATTGGGGAGGTGGAAGATATCTGAGTAGTCGGAACAGAGTTGTAGGAGAGCGTCAGCTTCTTCCTTATTCAAGTGATTTATTCGTAACATGCTTAAGACTTGATGAGTTCGTTTGGCAGAATTGGTTTGATTATTAATATAATTAATAGGAACTGATTCGGAGTCACAATGTTGAGAACTGGCACTGATGGGGGTAAGTTTTAGGTTAAGATTTGTTTTGAGTGTTAGTGACGATTCAGAGGTGTTAACGACTGTAAGATTAACTCTTTTGTTTTCCTTGACTTGAACGAGACAATTAGCGATCAGAAGGTTATCGGACGGGTTTTGATCTAGGACAAGGCCTTCTTTGAGGTTAGGATTGGAAACCGAGCATTCTATTACCTTTTCGGTACGGGCTGGAATGATGTAGTAAGGGTCTGTAAAGAATAACTTCAAATTGTGTCTTCCGAGTTTTAGGGTTTCTTGCGTAAAGTTGATGCTGCCTTGGAATTTGCTGAGAAGATCGTTACCTACAATGGTTGCATCTAAGAAGTTAGTAATTTCACCATCTGTTAGTTTGTTCAATTTACCCCATGGGAAAGTGACGTACTTCATAATAGCACGGCCACATATCAAGAAGGATGTAAGACCAGACCCTGTGACTTGTTCAAGAGTCAATTGTAAACGGAGGACATGCTCAGGGATGTCTTCCAGCCATCTTGCAAATACAGCATGAGCATTCTCTGCAGTTATAAATCTGCCGAAGTTGGTATACGTAGAATGGATTACATCCGCATCCAGAACAACTTCTTCTCCTATGTCATCCTTGATGCCAGTAGTTATCTTGTCAACAAATCTTTCTGATACAGTTCCTCTTTTTGCTGATCCTACATAACATGTAACAAGCAACTGAAGGGCAGACATTTAGTGTGGTTTTACTGTCCACCGACGATTGCGGTGGACAGTAAAACCACACTATGATGCGGCGTTAACAGGCTGGCCCCCTTGGCTCAGGAGCATCCTGATCCAACGTTCTTGGTAGTGGGCAGAGCCTTTTGTAAGCTCTGCGCAGTGTTCCCGATGTGGTGAGGACGTCAGTGACGCGGTTGATGCCATCACTGCCTGGGTGGATAGCTGTGATTCTTCCCAGTAGCCATCGTTTTGGTGGCAAGCGGTCATCCTTCACAATGACCATTTCTCCCAACTGCGGATGCTCTCCCTGCGTGCGCCACTTGCTGCGGGACTGGAGCTCTGAAATATATTCCCTTGAGTATCGATTCCAAAAGTGAGCTTTTAGCTGCTGTATTCTCTCATATCTGGAGAGCACAATTAAAAAATGTGCTGGAGTAAGAGGGATTAGATCTGAGGGATCAGACGATAGAGGAGTGAGAGGTCTAGAGTTCAATTTCGCCTCTATCCGAGCCAAAACAGTATTCATTCCTTCGTAGTCGAGGCTAGCCATGGATAAGACTCGTTTTAAAATATTTTTGACCGATTTAACCGAACCTTTTGCCATCCCGTTAAAATTCGGACTATAAGCCGGGAAAAACCTGAAGTTTATTTCGTTTTCATGTGAATAATTAATTATATCCTTAGAACTTTCCTTTAAAAATCTAGCTAACTCATTACATGCTCCGATATAATTAGTTCCATTGTCTAAAAAATTATTGCCGGCTTACCTCTGCGGGCAATAAATCTATTTAAAGCGGCAATAAAACCTTGAGACGTCAGATCGGTGACGAGCTCCAGGTGTAATGCTCTCACTGCCAAACATACGAACACGACTATGTAAGACTTAATGAATTGAGCACCACGACCTTTTCTGTTCGCTATCAGGATAGGACCGGAGTAGTCAGTAGCTGTGTATGTGAAAGGGAACCCAGTATGCAACCTCTGCTCAGGAAGTGGACTCATAATGGGCTGGTAGGTACGGCCTGAGAAACGAAGACAAGTTACGCAATTATTTGTTATCTTCCGGCAAAGGTTGCGACCACTTATTATCCAAAATTTGTGACGTAGTGTGGTAGCAGCTGCGGTCCAGCGTGAATATACAACACTATCACTCAATTATTGAGTGATAGTGTTGTACAATTGATTTTGTGATGTGATGTGATGCGTGTAATAAAATAGGATGTTATTTTACTTAATATACTCAATTATTGAGTGATAGTGTTGTACAATTGATTTTGTGATGTGATGTGATGCGTGTAATAAAATAGGATGTTTTGTATTGTAATTATAGTTAGAGTTGGCTAACCGACCTCCAACTCTGATCAGATTTTCTTTATCTACAAAGGGGTTTAATTTATAGATATTTATCCTTTGAAGAAAGGGCACCTTTAAGGAGCATAGAGTGCTGTTTGCTAAATGTATCCATTTGCACTTTTTTGCATAATGAATTTATTGCTAGTCTTAGTTCTAAAATGCTTAATGGACCCAATCGTTTCATTGAATTTAAACAGTTATTTTTAAATCTTAGTAAATAAGCTACAATGCGTTGCAATTTGATAAAATTTGAAATTTTGACTGTACTCGTAAAATCATTTTCCTGTAGCTCTGCAACTGCAGAAATATGGCACTGAGACTTAATTTCAGGCAAATCAGAGATGTGAATGTTTTGAGGTTGTGTGGGCCATTGTATGTCGTGTTGATGTAGGAAGTATGGACCTTCCCACCACAACGTTGAAATTTTGAGTTGTGAGGCGTTGAGACCTCTAGACCCAATGTCAGAGGGGTTCATGTCTGTAGGAACATAATGCCATGCGTTTGGTTAAAAGTTTTGTGTGATTTAATTGTTTTTTGCATGTTTTGATCCAGCCCAGCACGATAGTAGAGTCACACCAGAAATATGTGGAGTCAAGCTTTAAACGCAATGAATTTAAAACCTTTTGAAGTGAAACTTCTTTATCGGCGTTGGAAAAAAAACGTTTTTGCGCGTCACAGCGTCACATTTTTCGGTTACGCGCCATCATTTTCTTGCCCCTACCTAGGTTGGTTCAGACGATAGCAAAAAGGTAAAGTGAAATAATTGAAGTGAAACTTCTTTATCGGCGTTGGAAAAAAAATTACCGTCACGTTTTCAGCGTCACATTTTTCGGTTATGCGCCATCTTTTTCTTGCCCCTACCACGGTTGGTTCAGACGATAGCAAAAAGGTAAAGTGAAATAATTTATTTATTTATTTATTTATTTATTGATTGATTGATTGATTGATTGATTGATTGATTGATTGAATTATTTATTTATTTGTTTGTTTGTTTGTTTGTTTATTTATTTATTTATTTATTTATTTATTTTATTTATTTATTTATTAGATCATTTTTCGAAAAATAAGGCCATAAAGAAGTTTCACTTCTTACGTGTGTACACTAGTACACGCACAACTTTTTTTTATTCTATGCTCAACTAGACCAAACCGGAGGAGTGTTAGATGGAAAGGCAGGAGCAAAATTCTCTGTCTGAAATAAATTTTAAATTTAATTATGAAAATAATAAAATAAAAGTCCTTATACTCGTATGTTTTAATTTCACTTACTTGTTGATCGTCATCGTCCTGATTTGCAACAGACGTAACTACATTGCTGTTGTGTGTGTTGGGTTGCTCATTCATTGTTATTTCCTTTAACATAAATAATTATTACTAAGTCTACTTACGGGTCAATATGGCGTATAATATTTATAAAGGTGTACATACCTATTTATTTACCCGACGGCTAGATTGCACCAAGCCGTGGTCACGGGCCGACTGATGACAGCTTAACGACGTCTTCGTGAAGAGCGGGGTTCAAACAATTGATCTTCATTATTTTTGTTTTTCGAATTAAGCTTTCCGCTAGTAGACTTAGTAACAATATTATTTGTTCAAATAGCGAGAGTTTAAAATCTTTTAAGCCACGCGTCCTTTATTTTAATGCAGATTTACTGAAAGATCATATTCAATACTAATTAAGTATAGTATAATTGACTTTATTAAATTCTGCCCATTTGCGTCCTTTTGTTGCCAGAGTTGGGTCATCTCGTTTTGTCTTTTTTTATTATAATATTCTCTGCTTTTATATTTTTAATTCCAGTTGGAACTATAGTTTCAGTATCAAGATCTTTATCAGTGACTTCCATTACTTCGTTCTCCTCCAAAATGATAAATTTGGCCCGTTTTTTTAGTAGATTTGCAAATTTGGATGGATTTCAAATTAGGGACACAATTAAAGATTTTTTTGTAGTGAATACGGTGCAGTATCATGACAAGAATCAGCTATCAGTGGAACATAACCTTTATACAATAACCTGTAGCTATATATTATACTAGCTGTTACCCGCGACTTCATCCGCGTCAATTTCCGTTATTATGATCGCGATTATTTTTGCGACATTTTCACTTAATTATACTTCGCTCCTAAATGTCGCAGCGCGATGTTATATAGCCTAAAACCTTCCTCGATAAATGGACTATCCAACACAAAAATATTTTTTCAAATCGGACCAGTACTTCCTGAGACCCTTTCAGCACGACAGAAAAAAAATATTAAAACTGACTAAACTCCTAATAATATGTGACCCATAGCAATCAAAGTCCCCAGCAAAAATGTTTAAAAAAAATCCCCCCCCCTCTAGTTTCCCCCCAATAAACATCGCACGTTCGTGCGTTCCAGGTTTAACCCTTCTGACGCAGGCTCGTGCGTTCCGTAGAAATGATACAAATTTTATTTATTTACTAATTGTTTTATTTATATTTACCTTATTTATCAGTGTCATCCTTTTAATTATTAAATCTTACATATTAATCAATCACATTTTTAATGATAAGAGTTTTTCATGAAAACCTTACATTCTTTATATTCTTAGACTTACGAACAGTATTAACTTATGATATCTGTTAGTAACATAATTATTGCAACTTTTTCGAGCAATAACATTCATAAAATAAACTAAAATATCTTCTACAGCATTAATTAACGAAACAAATCAGTCTTCTTACTTATAATATTCGTCAAATAGGAATTTAGGTGGTATGATATGTTAGGAAGCAATTTTTATTCCTAACAAGGCACAAATAAACGTAGCATTTCATACAACGAATATAAGTGGATACCTGTACTATCCAACCTGCATTTTCTTCCTCTTGCGAGATCATCAAAATGAGGAAAATAATTAAATTTGTCCAATCATTTATCTAACGATGGAGCTGGAGCTGGTCTATATCTCTTGTTTAATGGTTCAGGAATAGGATCTTCATCTTCTAAAACTTGTTCAGTTTGAGGAACAGAAGCAATTAAGGCGTCAGCAAGATCCAATGTAAACCACAACAAGTTCTTAGCCTTAATTCTCTTAATTTCACAATCAATCTTATATTGTCTCCATGAATTTGAAGCCGCTAGGTCCACAAAATGCATCAAAACCTTAACTGTCCATTTTTTGGTTTTTTTAATGATCAGTAATATTCCAAAAGCTGGTCCAGGACATCCACACCTCCCATATTTTGGTTGTAATTGAGAATTATTTTTGGTGCAGGGACAGGTACATATTTTTTTCCTTCTTATACCATCTAGAAACTTCCGTGGTTTCATCACCATCTGTGCAGTTGGAAGCAGCGAGGACACCTTTGTTGTCTTTCCACTTAAGGGGCTATCCTCTCTCAATGACCTTGAGCGTTTAGAGTTCCTGACACCCCACCGCCCTTCCCTTCCCCTTACAATTATTACGTCGATCAGTCAAAATTACGCCATCTAACGGATCGAGGCTGCACTATTAGAACACACGCAGAAGGTTCTAAGTTTTAGAACCTTTCTAAATAATCAAATCACGGGGCTATTGATATAGTAAATGGAATATTTAATTTTAATACCAGCAGGGAGATTCACGAACAAAAAAAATGTATGTTCTACGCGTTCAACTAAATAACTTACAAATATAGACACAAAGTAGCAAATTAAAATGAAATGGTTGTACCTACTATAAAAATGTATCGTTTAGCTGACAAATGTAGCTGGTATTTTTTCTAAGAAATTATGAATCGACATAATAAAAAAAATGATCAAATTCTTAGATTAAATTTTTTTTTTCCACTCAATTTATGATGACCTTATATTATAGTCCAAGAGCTCGTGTACATTTTAATAGTGATATTACTACAGTGCTGCCTTGGTTGTTAAAAATAATAATTGTACTATTTCTACTATTTAGAATAATTTTCAAGATATTCCACAATAATCCACTGAAAACAACTGTCAACTAAGAGAAACTACCAGCAGTTATTAGTTAGGTGAGGTAAAAGTGTGAAAAAAAAAAAATATTTGAAAAAGTATTGTTTTATTTGAAAAATTATTTACTGTTCAAAAACTGACTAAAAATAACGCATTTGTCTTCTATTTAGGAGAAACAAATTCTTCTGGAGTCAGTGCATGATATCAAGCTTACGTACACCAACAGTCTACACACATCGTACACCGAATCCAAAAGAAATTGCTTCTCCTAAATAGAAGACGAATGCGTTATTTTTAGTCAGTTTTTTAAGGCGGTTAAATTTTTTAAATTAATTTGTTTCTATTGTCGGTTTTGATTTTTATTTTCAATAGATTTTTTAATATAGTCCGGATCTCTAATCGGTAAATTTCGGGGATGGCGTGGGTCAATCAACTCGGGAAGCAAGCAGTCCATGTAAAAATTTGTCAATTTTACTTCCATTTTTTGTTTCCAAAAATTATCATCTCTTTTTAAAACTTCAACTTTCATACAATCGTGTTCATTTGTCCAACAAGCAAATAAACATTTTTTACGTTGGGTAATATGCAACTGCCCTTGAATTTGAAAGTACCAATTGTGGTTTTTGTTTACTTCTTCTGTACCTTTCTTTGTTTTTTTCCAAAAAGTAATCTTTTTTTTTGTTATGGCTTCCTCCAAACCCATTTTATATGCTGTTATAGGGCACTTTACTTCAACTACTGTGTCATCCCCACATAAGCCGTCAGGTGTGGCACCTAGAAATGGGAGACTCTTATCAATAAAAAGGCCGCATGGCTCAATAACTTTATTCAGTTGCGCACCTAATTGGATGATAGCCTTTTTTTCATTATCTCGGCCATGCTTTATTGCCTCTACATGACTCAAATTTGACTTATATAATAATTCCTTTACAATATTTCCACAGCTTGTGTCGCTTCGACGTTTCACAACCTTTCCGAAGTTAGAAGCTGTAAGCTGCGAGCGGCGAAGCTCAAGCCACTCACCACTGGCACTTTGCAGAATTGTGTTTTTCTGTATTTTTTCTTTTTCTGCGTCTGTCTTTTCAAGGTTTTTCAAAAAAGTTGACTTTACTTTACCGAAAATTTCATCATCTATATCAGGTTTGATGCACCCTTCACCATATTCTTTATTTTTTTCTGCAGTTTTAAATAAGCGTCTTCTTGGTTTTTTATAAATTTTATTATA
Organism: Anania crocealis; assembly: GCA_949315895.1. NCBI lineage: Eukaryota > Metazoa > Arthropoda > Insecta > Lepidoptera > Crambidae > Anania > Anania crocealis. The sequence goes on from OX438880.1 coordinate 5,463,929, forward strand.
CGCGTTTTTCTTTTCTCTCTTAGCTTCAAACCTCCTCAACTTTCCGGTAGGGCTCTTTCCGCCATTCAGTGATTTGTATAGCCGTGATATACATTTTTTGGTATTAAAAGCCACGGCAGCCGCATGCACTCTTAGCTGATAAGAGTTTTTTTTTGAAAAGTTTATTCTCTTTCCACCTACAAACTTAGCTACTACGCTGTGAAAATTTTCTACTCGGTTACTGTCAACGTCGTGTATTAAGCTGCGCGAATGCGCAGCCACATTTTGTATAATAAAATTTATACGCTGCCATAAAGAACTCGTAAAAAAACTATCAGAGACTTTATTTTTATTTACTTCTCCAACTTGTGTGCAAAAATATGCCTTGCATTTAGTATGATCACCAAAAGCATGTGTATGACACCGTAATATGTCGTCAAAAAGGAGTTGTACATCGGAATTATTTTTATGTGATTTTATTGCTTTAACTATTGTGCATCGGATAGCCATAATCGCCTTTTTTGACACACATTTTCGATGGTTCAACTGGTATTTAGTATCTGTTGTTAGTGCTTGCAATTTGTTGCCCAAGTTGCGCAAGACATGATTGCGACATTCGACCTTTTCAACAGTATTATTCGGGTATGGCCGTGCTTCTAAAATTTTTGAATAAGTGCTGGCATCTCCATCCGATATCAATCTGCCATATACAAGGCCATGTTGTTGTACAGATTTTTTAAATCCTTCAACGAGAATTGTGCTTTCCATTCCTGTAGATGGCCCATTGTAATTTTTAAAGCAAATGTGATCTTTTGGCTCTTTATTTTCTGATGTCATCGCACAGACCTGAAAAAATTTATTTTTAATGCCCAAATACAGAATCTCTCCTGTGTTTTTGCCTATTATGGCAGCCGCACCGGAAAGAGCCGAATAGTTTTTTTTGTAGGATCTTTTGCTCCAACACCCATCGACTATAACATCTATATCCCCATGTCCGTCTTTGGTTATTTTTCCTTCTGCTGTAGCGATCTCTTTTTCACGTAAGCCAGCTTCTTTCATGTTTTGAATTAATACTTTTTCCCAGTGTTCGCTTATTAGTGCATGATTTTTGTCATACACATGTTCGCTTATAGAAGGCATATCCATAGCCGAAAAAAGCTCTGCAAGTTGCGAACGTCCGCAACCTGTTGCAACAGTACCCGCGACTGCACACGCATTCACGTTTAAGCTGTTGTTTTCGCAATTGTCATTATTTATTATAAAATGTGTGTTACACATTTTACACATAAAAGAAAATTTTGACATTAGTCCATTTTGTTTCTCGCCTGTCAATATAATGTCATTTGCTGAGCACCCCAAAGGACCGTGGTTACAAATCTCAAGTAATTTATTTGTAAAGTAAGACACGTTTACAATTCTCCTTCCGATATGTTTTTCTTTAATATTCTTCTCTTCTTCTGTAGTTATCCATAACTGAAAAAAAAAAAAACATCTCGAATAAAACCCACACAATGAAAAAATCTCATAGACTAGAGCAGACCTCATCCTCATTGTCTATTTTGACATTATTTTCTTCATTTGGCTGCACTCGTGCCTCTTGGCAAGTTTTTCTGAAAATAAGAGATTTTGTGAATCATTTGTGTTGGAAATCATTACTTTAGCAACCGTATAAGATGTAGTATTTAGCCTTACGTGCTTTTGGTTCTACTAATACTTTTCCAACAACTGCGATGTAACATAGGCCGTAATAAAAATTTTAGAACCCCCGATACAAAATAATAGACGTACATAAAATCCTAAAACAAGGTTTAATAACTATGCAATTATAGCTGCATACAAATGGAACAAATAGGTGGTTTTTAATGTAAACCCTATAAAAAGCAAAATTAAAACTGAAATTTTGACCCTACGTAAGTACGTAGGTATACAATGATGATAAGGTAGGTACTTTTATTCCAATAGTCAAGCTCTTTCATTTGAAACTCATATTGAAGGATTTTTAGCACAGTGTATAGTATTCTACTAGTCAGCCTTTTCACTGGATACCCATAATGAGGAAGTTTATAAAAAAAATTTGTAATCAGCCATTTTCTTCTATCTTGGACCGATTTTCATCAAACATAGCTAAGAACACTCCCGACTAATCAATTATTCAAACAAAAAAACCTAAATCAAAATCTCTTTATCCGTTCGGGAGCTACGATGCCACAGACACACACACACACACACACACACACACACACACACACGTCAAACTTATAACACCCAGTCGTTTTTGCGGCGGGGGTTAATAAAATACGTTAGAAATGCTTAAAAAACAAATAAAACTTTTGATTGAAAAATTGTTGTAAAATTATATATTGTTAATAAATACATTTGGGTACATTTTTTTTTATGTAAAGAAAAATGTAGTGTCTACGTTTTCCTTAGTATGAACCAATTATAAAAAAAAAACATAATTTGCACGGCTACATTTCATTTTGGTCCAAATGGGCTAGATGAATACTTATTGTTGTAAAAAATATGTATATGAGCTCCTAGTCTATCATAAAAGTTTCGAAGTAGTGAAATAATGGAATTTAGAAAAACTTACTGCGAAACAGGAGAGACTAAAGGCTGTAACTCCAAGGGTTCAACATGAGCGGCCAAATTTCCGGTTTCTGTTTTTTTGTTATATTCCACTAACGAGGAACGTCCTAATTGTTTTCTGAAATAAAAATTATAATAACTACAAAACAGAAATGACGATAGTGGGCACAAAGCTCCGAGTCTATTTTTCACTTGCTTACGTCGCAACAGGATCACCGCGGAGTTTCGAGTTTTCATCTGAATATTTAGAATTTTCACATCGGTTAGCTTCTTCTAACTTTCGTATTTTCCTGAAAGAAATAAAATAAAATGAAAACAATTATAAAAAAAAGATGCAAAATGATGATTATGAAAAAAAATATGTGGGATCGAACCCGGCGTGCTAGACTTTCTAAGCCGACGTTTCTCACGACTACGCCACTGTCGATGTGCCCCCAGCGGCGAAATTATGAATTGGTTTTGTTGACATTATACAATCATAGTAAAGCAAATGAAAATTGAAATTCCAATATTTTAGAGTTCCCCCTTTTTCACAAGGAACTAACAAACAATATGACGAAGCACAGGTTGGAAAAAAATATTTACTATGTAGGTACTTACCGGTTTTCTTTCATGTTTGCCAACAGCTTTTGACGAATTCTTTTTGTTTTTGATACTTTAGGCATGATGATCACCAACAAATACACACGTCACACAATATTTACAAAATAATGATGGTTCCTTCCACAAACATAAACTAAAATGCGTCCTTTCGCTGATTTAAATATACTACAAAACGTGTCCTGTCACCAATATATACCGCACTTACTAAAAACTATATTATGACTAAATATAAACTAAAATTATTTTCATGCACAAAGCAAAATTTACGTAGCGGCGGGCGGAGGCGAGCTAGAGCAGCGCGACACAGGTTCACCGCACGAAGGCCTCAAGCAGTCTGCCTCCCGTCGCCCGCGCAGGGACCCGCTCGTTTCGCTCATTCCAGAAATCAGATTTTTACGTTTTTCTCATAAAATACTGCTCACAGTAAAAAACTGTTAGGTCATATTATTGTGTACATTATTCTTAACTTACAAATATACATTTCATTATCATAGGTAGTAAAAATAGGAAGCCTATACGGTTTTTCCAGGAGAAAAGAGGTTCAGGAAAATCATTATTACTCTTTAATTAGAAAGTTTTAAGAAATCAATCTTGGTCATATAAAAATACTAAAACCAATCTAAAACATACATGATTTTCAACCGTTTAACTTATCATTTAGGTATAACCTTTAGAAGTTGAAAACAGCCGCCATTGCCTGGTAGCCCCTTAATATGTATTAGTACATTTAAAAAAAAAACTGCTGTCAAAATATTCTTCAAAATATTGTAAAGGAGTTTTTACCTCGTCAGCTGTTACTCTTGGTGGAAAATCATGACATTTGTTTTCGAAATTAGTTGCGCGCCAAATTCTGCGTCTTTCTTGTATTGGTTGACCACTAGTAGACGCTTCTAGCTGGTTGTCTAATACAGTTGTGTCTGTCATACTCTGACGCAGTTGTGCTATGGAAACACCCATTTCCTCATCGGACTTACTCTCTTCTCCGTTGTGTGGATTTTCGGCATCATTTTCCAATACCTAACCGAAAAGCTTCGCATACCTGTTCTTCGTCCGATTTCTCTTCCAAGTCATATAAACATCCATCTCTGAGTAGTTCCTCAATTAAATTCTCGTTTAAGGCATAACCTGTTGACAAATGATACATGTTAGTAATATTAAAGTTTTACCTTAAAAGCACAACATAAAACGATAACGCAAGATCGTGCGCTCGTAACTCAATGTCTATTTTTACATGAAATTATTGAAAAATGTTTTAATATTTTGTTGTTTTATTGTAAAGGGATATCTTAACAAGTGAATATACGATTTATAACATAAATAACAGATTCAATATGAAAACAAAACACTCACGTCTTCCTCGTCCGTTGGCAAACATGACTCCTGTCTTGCACGAGTCCCGACGCGTCACTGAGGCGTGTTTCCCCCCGCGCGAATATTTTAACGGATAGCATAGTTATTGCACGAACGATCGAGCTCGTTTCGACGCCGACGCTTTCAAAAAACTGCGACCTTAAGAAATTTTTAAGTGCCAACGCACGTTTAGTACAGCGCGTGCTGAAAGGGCGCGTTCAAATAAACAAACAAACTCTTCAGCTTTATAATATTAGTAAAGATTTTTTTATTTGAGACAGTTGTTAGTAACTTGTAACCTCAAAATACACATTTTTCGACTAAAACGTACTATGTTGAAAGAAAAGTTTTAAAAAATTGTTATCTACTAATAAATAGTACTATGTAAGAAGCATAAATGTTGTTCCACGCAAATGGAAGCGGGCCTTAAAACGCGGCTCCATTGTGAATTCAGACTGTTGTCAACTTGTCAGGTGCCACTAGCGTCACACGTTAAACACGCTCATGTTTATTACTGTAAAGTCAAAGTAAAAAGTAAAGTAACAGCCTATAATCATCCCACTGCAGGAAAAAGGTGTCCATCATTAAATTCAAGTTACCACTGCAATGATGGGAACTGGCATAATCTGAATGAGTTTATTACTGAATGTTGCATTTTTAGAACGGTTTTAGCAATGATTTTTAAAACGTTCGCAATGATTTGTATTTCGAATGCGTCGTCTCGCTCGTGTTTTTGTCTCAGCCGTGGGGCAGTTTTTAACAAGGAATATATTCCGAGTTAGACTTCCATAGTATTATAGTTCGCTGATTCTTATACAAAAAAATTGGACATAAAATGCTCAAAATATAATAAACAACACAGAAAAATTATCTTATTACTACGTACATTGATTCTATTTATAAGTAAGTAAATGTCAGTTTGTAACAGAATAATTTTACATTTTACAACCTTAACCTATTTCAATTCCAAAATTTATAATAATATTATTGCAATCATAACCTGCAGTTATTATTAAAAATAAATGTTAGCTTAAAAATATGCTTACCGTTTTTATTTAATTCTTTTGCTATTATCTTTCAGAGCTATTTGCTATTTGTCGTGGCTTGTATCGTACAGAGCAGGATATTTGATAACGAGATTGATTAATTGGTCCTCTTCAACTTCTGAGAAAGTAATTTTTTTGTAATTGACACGTCCGTTTTGTTTGGCGGTTGCTGCGTTACTGGTCTGCAGTCGGCAGCGCCGTGCGTTTGCCGCAGCACGTGCAGTCGCCGTCGACTGCACGTGCTGCTTCCGCGGTGCTTGAAAGCCATTTCATATAAATACATACAAAACAGTAGCGCAGCTGCGGCTGACTATGTAGTTGCTGCGCATGCTGTCTGCAGTTGCAGTTGGCAGCTCGGCTCGATATTGCACCAACTGAACAACCCCCTTAGTAGGGAACTCTTAGGCTGCCATCACATGGACTGCACCACAACAACTGCACGAAGTCGCATCAGCAACCGCACGCAGTCGCTATATTCAACTGCATGCAGTTGTCTTCAGTTGGATCTGACTTCACGTAGTTGACGCCAAGCATCTAGAGTATGAGATTGAGTGATTTTTTCGTACTGTATCCGAAATTAAGACAAGATGAATGTAAATTTTACAACTATTTTAGAATGTCAGTTGCTGCATTTGGTCAATTAAACGATTTACTAAAAGAATCAGTGTCTCGTCAAGACACTATCATGCGGAAGAGTATTTCAGCTGAAGAGAGAATTGCAATCACTATAAGGTAAGACTTTACATGTGAATATGAATTTATTTTACTCAATAATTTTCGTAATGTATCTTGTGATTATTTTGTATTTAATTTTTATATATATTTAAGTTGGTATTTATCTGTATTTATTTAATTATATAACATTTCTTATACTAATTGCTCTCTATAGTTTCTAACTAGGCACGACTAAACTACACTCTCAGTCTGTTTATGCAGGTGGAAAAATATTGTTAACTATGCTGTCTTCATATGTTTTTGGTGATGAAATACTCTGACTAGGAGTTTGTTGGTTGTATGGGTGGTGTGTTCTACTTACCATTGATTGAAAACTGTTGGAATTTTGAATTTGTGTTGAGTCATTTGCCACATTTCTCAAATATTGTGTAGCATCCTTTGAAATAGCCTGCGAGCGAAGACTGGTTTCCTTGAGGTTCGTATTGATGTGAAGTTTTATTTTTGTAATATCTAATTACATTTATGATGTCACTTTTCGCGTCTAGTTTATCATCAGCAGGTATCGCATTGAAATCATGCAGCAGACATAACAAAAATTGTTTATCGGAATCTTTTTCCTTATGGTACGCGTACACCAAAACCGATTTTGTCGGCTAATGGCGGACAGAACTACTCGGACAAGTAACTCGGACGTTCAACTGAATACGCTGCAGATGATAACGGCCGTTGTCGGTGGAACTTATGAAGTCTGAACTGTGCAACTACAGAGTACAGACGTGTTTTTAAAAATGGAGGATTTCGAAATAATGTATTTTTTAGAAAATTCATACCACAATTTTGTTCGTCGAAGTCGACGTCGGCGACGTCGGCGTGAGTGGGTTAATGAAATATAAATATACACAGGAAGCAACTGGGCGAATTCCATCACCTTTTTGAGGAGTTAAAATTACAACCCATCAAATTCTTTGAATATTTAAGAATGAGTTATGGTACATTTCAATACATTTTAAACCAAACCAAAGTCATGACATGTGCGCAACATCCTACTTTGCGCCGACCTACTAAACAACAACAGTAGTACTCAGTGATTCCTGTTCGGCCAGATATATTATTTTCTAATAAAATATATACATAATATTGTCTCCGGGTTACATGCCGTGACTTAATCTTGCCTCTAATCAGGGTAGTTTTATTTGTAGAACCCCTAAGATCATATTCAGATGAATTGTTCACTACAGACTTCTATTCTGTATCCACCATGGAAACGCACATGTTCTCCGTAATATGAGCGAGCTTGGCGAATCTAGTACGTTCCCAGGGCAAACAAAATCAGATCTCTCATTTCTAATATTGGGAAATACAAAAGGTTATCCCTATCCGCAGTAATACTTTGAAAGTAGGATGTGCGTCTGTTCATATTTTGAGCTTCAACTATATTAGCTAGATTATTTTCTAAATTCATTCGCTGCCTTATTATTTTTAATATTTCTGTGGCATAAATATTATCTACAAAGCGATCACAAAACCTGTTTAACAGAGCCGCTGCTATTTGTTAGTTTTGCATCATGTGTGGCAGAGACCTATGGAAATATTCTTGCCGAAATAATTTAAAATCCCTTTTAAAATGACCGTTCACGGCCTCTACAACTCATCTGCAAATTGTAACACAGCGACGCCGATTGGCTTGAGAAGTAGTAAGTTGGTGTTCACCTTCTATTAAAGATTCTGGCATATATGGCTGGTACCCACATCCTTCTAACAAACTTATACTGTCTCGGAATCCCCTACCCAAAATAAATATATCGTTCTCTCTAAAATATGACCTTAAGGAAGAACCCTCACTAAACAAATTGCTTATTATTTCTGCATCTGATGTAGTTGCTTTGTATGGGCCAAAACAATCAACAATATATCCATCACATTTGACAATAATGAATGGTTTTAATAAGTTTCTATATTTGTGAAGAGAGTAACTTTGTTTTTGGAACATGTAGTTCGAACTTTTATTTATGTAGGATCGGGGAAGTTAAATAGACACTTTTTTCAGTTCTTCATCTTTATTTCATCTTATTTCGTCTTTAACATCATATCGTCTTAAAATATTAAAATATAAAACCCACATACGTCTAGACACTTTCACCGCGATCCTCCAAGTCTGTCATTTTCATTTTACTCATTTTAAAATCATCTACTCTTGTTCGTTCTTTCACTCTTTATTCAAACCATCGTTTAGTAATCGGTCATGCTTGCATCTTCATTCACATCTTCAAACCATGACGTATCATTTCACATTCCCACATTTATATATATATATATATTCACAAATGAATTGCGTTGGTGTTGTCTTCATTTCCATAAAAGCCATGTGGTAATAACTTGTGCTCCAGCAGTTGCTCACGTGTTAATTGGTTTATACCTAAGTTACGTGGCACAAAATCTTGAATTAAAATCTCCCTTATCTTATCCATTAAATTCTCAAGCGTTCTGCGTGGTACTTGTATTAAAGTGGCGATTCTTTCATCTGAATCTCCTGTCCTCATCTTCATTAATAGTGCTGCTAGGCCTAAGCATCCTCTTCGAGCTTCATTTATTCGTGGTACTTCTTCTAATATATTGTTGAACTTTGGTTTTTTAAGTTCGATCCAGTATTCGAATACTCTGTCTTCCATTTCCATTACATTTTCGAAGTCTAATGTTGTATTAATCTTAATAAAAGAAAACACATGTTGCACTTGGTCTGCAGTGAAAGTGTTAATGCTATTTTCAGAATCAAAAAAGGTGTCCCAAGAATTGCTTCTGAAATGTTCACTGCAAACGCGAGCTAGTTTGGGTATGAAGTAGTTGTGATGGTACACAATTATAGCACGGAGTTTATCACTCATACCATGCAATGTGGTACTGTTGCAATCCGGGAAAACACAACGATTGTTATTATTAGCCGCTCTTCTATAATCTGGTAATGTTAATACATTTGGTGTATGTCTCATTTCTTCATTAGTAACAGATGATTGCACCTCTACCACTATGGGCTCATCTGCTGTTGGCGGCTCCACAATTTCAGATTGTAATATTTTGACATCATGGGTACGACGGGCCTCTCTTTGAGTGCGCAACCAACTAGGGTGACACATCTTATCAGTTTCAGTAATCTAGAAATAAAAATATAATACATAAATAATTTTACTTTAATATTTTAAATAAAATATGCAGAAATCCTTTTGAATATTTTTCACTTTGATTGATTCATATATTTAGTAAGCCCATAATAATCATAATATTTGGAAATCATAACATAACGGGTGTAAAAATCATAACGCAGATCCGAAAACTACATATTGTCCCTATTTATTTAGTATATATTAACACTTTATTGCACATACAAAAGCGGTACAAATGGCGGACTTAATGCTAAAAGCATTCTCTACCAGTCAACCACTAGGCGAAGTAGAAATATTAAAGGCGGTGCAAATGAGTAAAACTTTAAAATATACAAATAATACCAATAAACTATACTTACATAAAGACTGTTTGCAAAACAAGTACCGGTTGCAGACCAAAAAACATTAAATATATATATAATATATATATATATATATATATACCCAAACACGTCACATTTTGTAAAGATACTGTCGTATCTCACGCTTTTGAGTTGATGATTATGTTTTTGATTAGTTGAGAACAACGTTATCTTTATTTTCAAACAATAACTCGCACGATTCGATAGTGCTACTAAAGGTAAATCGTTCTGTTGCGGGAAAACAACCACTAAATTTTCACGGTGTATTTAGATATGTATATATTAGGGGTTAAAATATGAAATTTCCGTTTTATTGTAATAGGTTCTTTGAATTGACATAGAATCTTCATGGTTTGAGGTTTTCGAATGAAACTTTTTTCACATGGTTTCTATGATGTTTTTCTTTTAAAAAATGTGAAACATTTGAATATCGACTTTCAATTGTTTTTGTTATTTAACTAAGACTAGAAAGATGGATACTGCGAAAATTCGAGTGATTTTTAATACGAGTTCCGACGCGGAAGTAACGCGGCAGAAACAGCCCGCAATATCAATGTTGCGTTTGGAGAGGGATCTGCTAATGAACACACCGTGCGATTTTGGTTTGAACGCTTTCGTGATGGAAACTTCGACTTGAAGAACGAGCCACGAGGAAGACCGCCCAGTCACACAGGTGATTAACGATGAATTAAGAGAGATGATGGAAGCCGATCCTAGTCAAACTACCAAGGAATTAGCGGCATGGTTTAACGTAACCTTACCCACAATATTGACTCATTTGCGTCAAATCAATAAAATAAAAAAATACGAAAAATGTGCCTCATGATTTGACTGATGTGCAGAAAGAAACGCGTGTTGAAACTTGTGTTGCCTTGTTGAATCGGTACAGAAATGAAGGAATATAAAATCGAATTGTGACATGTGATGAAAAGTGGATTCTTTATGATAACCGTAAAAGAAAAATGCAATGGCTGACCCCAGGTCAAACGCCACAACAGTGTCCTAAAGCAAAACTTACCAATAAAAAGGTAATGGTAACTATTTGGTGGTCTCAGCATGGTGTTATTCACTATAGTTTTCTCCGATCTGATCAATCAATAACGGCAGATGTCTATTGTCTCGAACTCTGAACAATGTTGGTAAAACTAGCAGTAAAACAGCCCCGACTCATGAATCGATCTTTATCATTATTGCTTCATGACAACGCGAGACATCATACAGCACGAGAAACCGTTTTGACCCTTCAGGAACTGCAATTAGAAACCATTCGATATCCTCCGTATTCGCCAGACTTTGCTCCAACGGACTACCATTTTTTTCGTGATTTGGACAATTAACTACGTGACAAGAATTTTTTTTCCTAGGAGGCAGTACAAAATGCTTTCACACAGTTTGTGCAGTCTAGATCCTCAGAGTTCTATCACAAAGGCATAAATGACCTTCCTATTAGATGGCAGCAATGTATAGATAATAATGGTAACTATTTTGATTAAATAAATTCGTAAAAAATTTAAAAATAAACAATTTTGATTTTCAGTACAAATCGGCAATTTCATACTTTAAACCCTATTATTTAATGTTTTTAAAGTAAAGTAAAGTAAAAACGTTTATTTGCCAGAGTACAGTACATTTGTGGTGAAAAATATTACAAGTCCAGTGCACTCAACCATTTAATGGCATGCAAATAGTGTGTGAAAGCTAACAATACAAGGTACGAGTACTATATAGTTTGATTAATTTAATTGTATTAACAGATTTAATTAAATAGGTATGTCATTACATAATTACAATTATTTATTTTTTAATTTTGAATTCCATAAATTCCTTAACACTATAGAAGCAATGTTGCCACAGCCATTTTGTCAATTTAGATTTGAAATCGTTTTTGTCAGTGAATATTTTGATGTCATCCGGAAGATCATTGAACAATACAATACACATATTAAAAACATTTTTCTTATATATTTGTTTGTGACAAGAAGGGTGATACAGTCGGTTCATTATCTTAGCTCTAGTTTGTCTCTCATTCACATCCATTTGTTTTTTAAAATATTCTGGATGAGAGATCACAAACAGACACATATCCCTAATGTACATTGATGGTAGGGGTAGTATATTAAGCCTTTTGAAGAGTGGCTTACAGCTGTCATCAAACATGGCATTACAAATAGCACGGATGAACTTCTTCTGAATTTTAAACACTCTCTCTACATCAACAGAATTTCCCCATATTATTAGCCCGTAGCTTAGTACTGATGAGATATATATACATACAGATAAATAATAATGAATACATAAAATACACAAAAAACTACATAACTACACATAAAATGATTGCACATATAAATTATGTCAGCGAGATTCAAGAGAGGAAGAAGAGAAAGTTAATTTGCGAAGTGGCTTCGCAACGCCTTTTTAAAAGAAAATTTAGATGTGGAATTCCTGATTTTGGAGGGCAGTCCGTTCCAGAGTCGTACAGCTGTCACAGAGAAAGAGTTGAACATAAAGCCCGAAGTGTGTCGTGGAGTAACTGAAGGGTGTCGACAGAACGAAAACTTCTATCGTGAGAAGTGAATGAGAACTTATCTTTATTGAATAAATCTTCGTAAACGTTTTGTTTTGAGCTGCCTTTGTAAAATGTAAAAGTTTAAGTTTTCTGCCACTGGCAGCGCTGTTGTTCTCTTTCTGCGACTAAAGAAATGGTGTCAATCCTTGTGTGAAATAAAACAATATAAAAGAAATCTAACTACAGTTTAATTGAACTACTGCCTAACCTAGGTTATGGGCCTTAGGACTACGATAATTAAATATTTCAATAAAACTTCAAGTTAAGAGCAAGATTACAACCGGTGTAAAAACTAACCTACAATGGAAGTCACGAACGCCATGAAGATTGAGAAGTTTAAAGTGAAATGCGCATTAAGAGCAAAAGGATTGAACATAGAAAAGGCAAAACCAACAGAAATCAGTTCGCAAGTGCAGTGGGATAAGGATGATGGCATGGCCATGTTCATTCTAACATTGTCCATGGATTTGAACCAAATATCACTTATAGAAAACTGCGAAACTGCTAAACAGGTTAAGACAAAATTGGAAGCCATCTATGAACAAAAATCAGAACATAACAAAATGTTAATTCATAAAAAAAATATCAATATTCATATAGTGCCTGTGATACGATGGCACAGCACGTGTATAAGCTGGAAAGCTTAGCAAAGCAACTTCGTGAGACTGGTGAGAAAATCAGTGACACAGCCATAATGACTAAGATTCTAAGTACATTACCAAAAACATACCGTTCACTTAGACAAGCATGGTTGTCACTAGATGAAGAAAGTCAAATAATTCAAAACCTCACTTCTCGCCTAGTAGATGAAGAAGCCAGCTTTTCCTATGATACAAGTGGTAGTGAGACAGCACTAGTAACATCAAAAGGAAATTTTAAATCAAGAAATGGAACTGCACAGAACACTTCAAATGATAAAGGAACAACAAGTCATAGATTTGTATGCTACAATTGCAATAAAAGAGGCCACTTCGCAAAGGATTGCAGAATGCCAAAGAAAAAATATGATAAGAAACCTAACAATATGTTGGCATTCAGTGCTGCGTTGAATGAACATTTTGAAGAGGCATGGATCCTTAAAAATGGAGCCTCAATGCACATGACCTTCAAGAGGGACTACTTCTGTGAGCTTAACGAGTCCCAACACAACAATTCTGTTAAATTGGGTAACAAACAGAGTATCAAAGTATGTGGTGAAGGAACTGTACTGATAGACAAAAAGGTTAATAGTACATGGGAGAGATGTAAACTTGAGAATGTTTTATTTAACCCTGAATTACGAAGGAATCTGTTTTCGGAAGGTGTTGCCACTAGGAGAGGATATATGATAATGAAGAGTTGTGAAAAAGCAATGATTTTGAAAAATAATGTTGTTGTTTTGAGTGGACATCTAACAGAGAACAACTTGTATGAATTAGATGTCAAAGCAATAAAACAAGAAGATTGTAATATTGTACAAACAGATATAAAAGTTTGGCATGAAAGATTAGGACATTTGAATGTCAAGGAGCTTCAAAATATGAGTAAGAATGGTGTGATTCCTGTTACATTGAGTGGAAACCGAAAATTTGTTTGTGAAGCATGCCAATATGGGAAGCAAGCAAGAAGCCCCTCTTTGAAATCTACTCGAGGTCCAACACAGCCTGGTGAAATTGTGTACAGTGAGGGCCCGTTTATATGGGATGCTGAGAGGCCGCGCGGCGGCCGGGCGATAGCTTTATTTGGTACGTCAAAAGGCCGCGTGGCTACCGCGTACTACCACCTCGTGGCCACCGCGTACGCGTTTTCAAGAGTCGACTGTTATAGTAAAATAAGCTCTTCAGTTACTACATTTTAAAGTTAAAATTAATTTAGCAAAGAAACCCTCGACGCTACAAATTCGATAAATCGCATTAATGCAGCGTTCCAGGTTATGAAGCAGGAGGTGCAGCTGCGGACAACAACTGTCGAAATTAGGCGCATATGTCGCCTTTGTATCGAAGTCGAAGGACGTCAATTTAAACAATTGTTGTAATTGTTAATAAAAAATTACTTAAAATGTAATCTGTTTTATTGCCACACGTAAGGTGTTTTCCTTGTACTTAGTTCAATAATTTCTTTAGTTTCCATCAATCATTTAATTATTACCAACTCAACAGTATTAAATTTCGCATAACATTTCACTTTCCGCAAAACTAGAGTTTTGTCAAAATTCATTCATACTTGATAAAAAAAATAATAACTCTTGAAGTTATTTTACAATTAAAACAAATTACATATCGTTAAAAAGGTCACACATTAGGGATGTTTTGCTAGAATTGGAAGTCCTCAACCTCTATTAGTTTTTTTTTAAATGAAAGTTAAAATTAAGCTTTAAGTATTTTCATACATGCTTCTGTAACTTTGAGGACCCAGAACTTTTTTTCTAGGTAACATCTGCGTTAAGCGATAATTACATGAGAATCTGATAACATTCAAAATAAAAACAAAACAAAATGTTGTCTGTTTTACTCACTGTAAATAAAAATATTCGCCTTCAAAGTCCTGAAAGGGGCGAAATTCGAAAAAAATACAAAAAAAAAAATTATAAAAAAAACCAAGGGGCCAAGGTCAAATAATTTGGCCTGAGTAAGTAGCACATGGCCCCACCCATCCACCATTTGCGTATGTTCAACGTTCTGCCTAACACCCTGTAGAAGAACCTTCTGTGTCTGGTATGAAATATTTTATTTTGTTCAAAGATGGAGCTACAAGTTATCGCCATGTTTACTTCATGAAGCATAAAAGTGAAGTATTTCAATATTTTCTGAAGTACAATGCAATTGTGAAAAACAGATTTCAACGTGATTTGCGCATACTACATACAGATAATGGTAGTGAATATGTGAACCAAGAATTCACAAATTTTTTGGAGAATAAGGGTATAATGCATGAACGTGCTGCCCCGTATACCCCTCAACAGAATGGGAGAGCAGAAAGAGAAATGCGTTCTATCATGGAAACTGCAAGAACAATGTTATATGCAAAGAACATTCCTTTGAATATGTGTGCAGAAGCTGTCAACTGTGCTATATATTTGTTAAATAGAAATACATCAAGCCAGACGGGAGATGTTACATCATTTGAACTGTGGCATGGAGTGAAACCTAACTTGCAACATATCAGAATATTTGGATCCATTGGTTATGTACATATACCAAAAGAAAACGAAGAAAGCTTGCCAAGAAAAGTGTAAAGATGTTGTTAGTTGGTTATGACCATGATAATTATAGGAAGTATAATGAAATTACTAAGAAGATTACAGTATCCCGGGATGTAAAGTTTGATGAGTATAGTACACCAGAAGAAAAACAAAGTTTTATAGAAGTGACAGCTAAACAAGAAGAACATTTTACGAGGTCTACCCCACAGGATGAGTTTCAACATGTTATTGGTCAACAAGATAATTTACCTGAAGAAAGTAGTTCAGATGATAGCATGAAGAGTTTAGAAGAACTAGATGAAACTTATGTCCCTCCAAGACGTATATGTTTGAGGCAGGAAGAACACAGAAATATCACATTACGTCCACGGAGAGATAATAACCTGGAACTAAATTTCACAGAATTTCAAATACCTAATACCTAGAAGAAGCGATGAATTGTCCAAATTCTCATCAATAGAAGAAAGCTGTGATTGAAGAGCTTCAGTCACATGAAGAAAATCGAACTTGGATACTGGCTGATCGAACGGAGAAGAATCCTGTATCTTGTAAATGGGTATTTACTGTAAAGAAAAATAAAGATGGAGAAATAGAAAGATTTAAAGCACGACTGTGTGCACGAGGGGTTCACACAAGTCAAGAACTTAGATTATAATGAGACTTTTTCCCCCACTAGCAGGTGTGATTCCATCAGGGTACTTCTCAGTATTGCTGCGAGAGATGGACTGCAGATCGAGCAATTTGATGTCAAGACGGCCTTACTGTACGGTGAGCTCTCTGAGGACATATACATGGAGGTGCCAGAGGGGTTGGAAATACAGTCTTTCAAAGTATGTAAGTTAATTAAATCCATATATGGTCTTAAACAATCATCTAGATGTTGGAATAAGAAATTTAGTTGACATTTGTGGTTTTAAACAATGTCCATCTGATAATTGTGTATTTGTAGGATATTTTAAAGATGTTAAAGTAATATTAATTCTTTATGTTGATGATGGATTACTACTGGCTAAAAGTAAAATTGTTTTATCTGAAATATTAAACATTTTTAAACAAAAGTTTGATATTAAGATTCTAAATGTTTATTGGTATGGAAATAAATAAAGATAAAGGCTGTATAAGCATAAGTCAAAGACAGTATATAAATACAATATTAAATAAATTTAATTTGTCAGATGCAAAGAGTAGCAGTAAATGTACACTTATCTAAGAATAAGCTGATGTAAATGTACACTTATCTAAGAATACAAGTAACGAACCTATTAATTTCCCATTTTATTTTAATAAATATAACAATATTTTGTTTTCTATATTTTTAAGATTGTGTGTTAACTTATTAATTAACTTATTTAATGAAACTTCACGCAGCCGAAGTAATTTTCATGAGCCTGTCAGAATGACGTTTTTGACCTTAGACAGATGTTTAAAAAAGTTAATAAAAATAGTAGTGTTGCAGGTTTACAAACATTGGGAATTTATTTGGGAAAAATACTTGTCTTAAGGACTGGTTGGTAAAGAAAACAAATTAATCAACGACCAGTCTGTAGTTTATAATTATAGTTAGAATATTAAAATAATGTAAATTTATAACCTAAAAAGTTTGAATGTTTTCTTGTTAGTTTAATATGTGTGTTACAAAGAAATAGTTCACTGTGATGCCTCAGCTTACGGTTTAGGTGGAATGCTCACTCAGGAGATCGACGGAAGCGATCATCCTATAGCGTACGTTAGCCGTACTTTAAGCAAGAATTAACGCAATTACAGTGTGACTGAGCGAGAAGCTCTTGCGGTAATTTTTTCGGTCGACAAGTTTCAGGCTTATTTAGGTTCTAGACATTTCACAGTCGTCACAGACCATGCGTCTTTAAAGTGGTTCTTGAACCTTGAAAATCCTACCGGTAGACTGGCAAGATGGGGTTGCATTCTGTCCCAATATAACTTTACAGTTGAACATAGAAAGGGCACAGACAATGTGGTACCGGATTCCTTGTCCAGGCTACTGAAGGTAGAGGTTATTAACATCGCAAGCAATGGTGAAAAAGATGAATGGTATGATACGATTTTCAGTAAAATTCAGAAATTTCCGAAGAATTATCCAAATTTTTGTTTAAAAGATAATAAATTATTCCGGTTCAGCAAAAGTAAATACAGTTTGATTAGTGAATTTGAGTGGAAGGAAGTGGTTCACAAAAGTAAGAGGCTAAATCTGATTAGGGAATACCATGCTGAACCCACAGCTGGACATTTCGGTGTGTTCAAAACGCACAGACGTTTGTGTCTGAGATACTTTTGGCCGGGAATGTTTTCGGACATCCAAAAGTTTATCAAGGACTGCGACATTTGCGCAGCATACAAACATTCCACCAAAGGTACTCCTGGACTCATGGGACGTCCGAAGCAGTGCAATAGGCCTTTTCAGGCGCTTTCAGCAGATTTAGTTGGACCACTACCGCGTTCACGTTCTGGTTATACTTTTCTTTTGGTTGTTACTTGTTGTTTTTCGAAGTACACACTTTTGTTTCCTCTTCGTCGTGCTACGAGTGCGGCAGTGGCTAAAAACTTTGAGAATGTTATTCTTGTTCATGGTGTTCCGGAAACAGTGATTGTAGATAATGGAGTACAATTCACTGGATCTGAATTCCGTCAACTACTTAAGAAGTACAACATTCCGAAGCAGCATTACGGTCCGAGGTATACACCGCAGGTGAACTTGGTAGAACGCTACAACAAAACCGTGATGACGGCAGTCGCGTCTTATGTACAGGACAATCACAGAGCGTGGGATGAACACCTGCCTAAGATTCAGTTTGCGGTTAACAGTGCAGTTAATGAATCCAAAGATTTCTCTCCGTTCTTCCTGGTGCATGCTAGAGAGCCCGTCATAAATGGTGACTTCTACCAAGATCCACGAGACTACGAAGCAGTTGTACCAGGTGAAGATTATGCGGGGGAATTCGGCTGTTTAAGAGAAATCTTCGATCAGGTTCGTGAACAGTTGCTAAAGGCCCACGCGAAGAATGCCAAGCACTATAATCTACGACGTAGAGATGCGAAGTTTTCCGCAGGAGATGTAGTTTGGAAAGCTACCTACACACAGAGTGACGCTGAGAAGTTTAAAATGGCGAAGCAAGCTCCGAAATATGTAAAGTGTAGAGTAACTAAGTTCTGTCTCCCTTGGTTTACGAGTTAGAAAGACTCGATGGCCATCCTTTGGGTAAATGGCATATTAAAGACTTAAAGGCGTAACTGCGTGTTATTGCACGATACTAAGAGAGTAATCATTTGTACTGGTTTATTTCTAGATTATTTCCGTTGCTGCATTTGTGCAGTTTTTCCGACTCTTTGATCCCTTGTTATGGATCAAGAGTTTTTCCGTTAATTTAGAATAAACTAGAGTTACGTAAGATTAACTTCTCAAGGGCGTGTCTGTTTTTTGCAATATGCCAAGAGAGTTTTTTTTTTTCAGTTTTTCCGTTATTTTTCCGAATGATGTTTTGGTTAGCTTCTCGTAGGCCTAGATGCGTGATATACGATGCCAAGAGAGTTACCAGCAGCACTATATTTCGTTTTATTCCAGTATTTTCTGTGTTGCCTTAGCATCGCTGAGGGCAGCGATTTTTCGTTGGGGGGGGGGGGGGGTGTATTGTCACGTTGTGATTTCTGAGCTGCGAACTAAATACTCACATTTAGTTAATACATTCATTGTTTCATTATTAAAACACATTTAATTTCACTTCAATAATAATCGAGTTTTGTTGTTTTGGTTATTGATCTGTCAATGACAAAGAGCTGTCAGATGCGCATGCGACTGTCCGTATGCTCTGAATGACTAAAATAACGTTACGTTCGTTTGTCTACGTTTAGCAAACGCACGGAACACTTAGTCATTTTACAAATGTCGTGAATGATTTATTTTAATAAATATAACAATATTTTGTTTCCTATATTTTTAAGATTGTGTGTTAACTTATTTAATGAAACTTCACGCAGCCGAAGTAATTTTCATGAGCCTGGCAGAATGACGTTTTTGACCTTAGACAGATGTTTAAAAAAGTTAATAAAAATAGTAGTGTTGCAGGTTTACAAACATTGGGAATTTATTTGGGAAAAATACTTGTCTTAATCCCTCGATCGTGAGTTATTCCAGACACAATTGAAATCAATTGTTATCATGGCACCCGAATGCCTCCTGGGGGTTGAGGGATTAAGGACTGGTTGATAAAGAAAACAAATTAATCAACGACCAGTCTGTAGTTTATAATTATAGTTAGAATATTAAAATAATGTAAATTAATAACCTAAAAAGTTTGAATGTTTTCTTGTTAGTTTAATAAGTGTGTTACAAAGAAATAGTTCCTTGTGATATTTCGATGGTTTTGGAGAGATTTGAGTTGGTGTGTTGAGCACTCAGAAATTCCTTCTTGACAATGATTTGCAAATTCGATTTCATTGGATTCGAGTTTCGACTTTGATTTGCAAGAAGGTCGAGGAAGACACTTTCTTTCTTGCTGTTGAAGAGGTCGGCCAGGAAGCCGAAGGAGAAGACGGTGGCCGTTACCTCGCCTTTTTGATACCGGCTTATAGTCGCCGTGTATAATATTTATTATTTTGTTCCGGTTGAGTGCCGTAAGTATATTTGCTGATTTCGAAGGATTTTGTTCATTGAGTCGCTTATTGCAGTTCTATAACATAAGTGGTTTCTTTCAGATCTTTTGATGGCCGCTTGGTCTGGCTACCAGGCTTAGCACATTACCTTCCGTTTTACGCTGACTTTCCGTTGATCTAATGAACGACGCAAGAAGCTTGTCTCGATGAGATTCGGGTTGGTACCACGCCACGTGGATGCATAAGGTTACCCTACCCTATCTATCTTTGTTGAAGTAAGTGGATCTTCTTAATCCAGTTAGCAGTCTACAATTCCGGTTGCCGTTTATTAGTATTCCGTTCATAATTAAATTCAGGTTATTCCGTTTAGTATAATTTACATGATAAGTTTGGTGGTACAACTCGCTCAGAAGTAGGGGTAATTCAGAGCCTTACAAAGGACTCACGCGTGAGATTTCCGTGTTACTAATTTAAGAGGTGGTAAGCTTGGCCGGAGCAAATAAATATATTCTGTTAATTCATGCTCGTCTCTTTATTTACCACCTCATTCTGTTCATTTACATCACCCCCAAAACACCCTCCAAAACCCCTAAACGTTGCAGTGGCGCCCAACGTGGGGCGCCACTGCGCAGATCATCGCTACGCCGTTGAATGACACCATCGATTTCCGAAAAGCTTCCTTGAGAGTAAAGTTGTAGGTCATAAGCATACAGATGGTAAGACGAGGCGAGAAGTGAGATTGTTTATAAATACAGAAAATAAAAGGGGTGATAATATTCCTCCCTGCGGCAAACCGGACGATAGACTTTCCCAATCCGAGATGGTTGGTCCAAGACGAACAGCCTGCTGACGGCCACGAAGATATGAAGAGAACTAGTCTTCAGCCGTTAATGATACAAGAAAACTTGAAAAAATGGCCAAGAGAATATCATGATCAACCGCATTAAAGGTGTTGGAGAAATCAATAAGGACCAACACGGTTAAACGCGAATCTTCAAGTCCAGATCTTACATCGTCGACAATTTTGAGAAGGGCAGTGTAGTGCTGTTTCCAGGGCGAAAACCGGATTGGAATTTGCATAGCAAGTCGTTGTCAAGAACCAATTTAGAAAACTGATGGTGAGCCGCATCCTCAAGAATTTTTGAAAGGAAAGGCAAAATGGAAATCGGACGAAATTGATTAAGAGTACTTGGATTAGGTACTTTTGGAAGAGGAATTACGTGGGCCTGACGCCATAAAGAGGGAAAACAACCACTATTAAGGGAAAAATTAATTATGTAAGTAATAATAGGGACCACAATATCAAGTAATAAAATAATCATAGGTCTGCTGATGTCATCAGCTCCAACTGTTTTGGATTTAATTGAGAGAATTATTTTACGAGTGTCATCAACAGTGACAGGGGAGAAAACAAAAGGGTTGACAGAAGGGCTGGGACAAGATTGTAAAAATGAAATAATGGCGAGCTTAACAGAATTATTTGAGTGATTCGAAGAAGAGAAGTGACTATTAAGCTCATTAGGAGAGAAAGTTAATGACGAAGCAGATGCAGATGTCTTACCCAGACCCAGACCCCTTAAAAATTTCTAGATCTCTGGTCCAGAGATACCAAGCACATTCGTATGAATATGATGACGTTTGGCGGTCGGGACTAAATTGTTACATCGATTCCTGGCCCGTTTAAAGGCTTCCCATTTGATGGTGCAACGGTCCCTTTTGAAAGTACGGAAAGCAACATCCTGCTTTACCATAGCCTCGCGGACCAGTTCTGTCATCCATGGAGCCGGTGAATGCTTAGCTCGAACAGAATGAACAGGCGCGTGCTTGTCAAAGAGCTCGAGAATAATATTGTTGAAGCAGAAAACCATCGCATCGACATCTTCAGCGCGACTAACCACAGCCCAATCAATAGCTGAACAATCGCAAAACAACTTGTCTTGGTCAATCCTTGCGAAACTTCGCATTTGCAAAGTCTCTGGCCTGCGCTTGGGTGGGCAAAGTTTATAACAGTAAAAGGTCCGACCGTGCCGAGAAAAACCAGGTGCAAGTATTTGGCAGAAAGGTCCGGACGAGTAGTTATAATTGTTCTATATTGAAATTAAACACGGGTTCACGGTAAGACGTATATTTGTGACTGACCCACAAAGGCTTCCTACAGAAAAGATGTAGGTATACCCACTTATTTATAACAAATAAACTACCTACATAACACCTCCTTCCTTAGTATCAAGACTTAAATTACATTGAAACACATAAATGTTATATCTACTATTACACAGTTTGAAACAAAGATAAATGAGAGTACATAATTTACTCGAATAACTAAATATATTACATAACTGAATATAGAATGCTTTAAACAAAAATCTTGACACTAAATTTAACAAAAGGAACTTATTATTCTATATCTATGCCATATCTTATGGGTTTAGTACGAATACGTACGGGATACCGGCGTTCACCAGTGGAATTGCCCGGAACTATGTTTTGGGCCTCTCGCGCGTCTGAACTCGGCGGCACCGAGTCAGTCGACTCAGCCCTAGTCTCCAATTGTGTTGCAAAGGTGTCATTGCTCGAATAGGGGTATCCCACACACAGATTACAATCTTTAGATTTCCGTATTTGATCGATATGCCTATGTAAAAGCTTACTATCCTCTGCCCGTAACGTATAATCGGTTTTACCTAAACGCTGGATAACCTTACCCCGCGCCCACTTTTGGTGCGGCGTATAGGTGCGGTAGTAGACTTCGTCCCCCACGCGCACCGCCCGCTCGGCGCCGCCCGCCGCGCGCTGCTGGCGCTCCTGCGCGGCGCGCACTGCCTCCGCCCGCTGCGGCTTCAGGCCGTCGAGCCTCATGCGCAGCGCGCGGCCCATCAGCAGGGCGGCGGGGCTCTCACCTGTCGTACTGTGTTCTGTGTTTCTATACACCAACAGTGACCTACATAACGCAGTATCTACGTCCACTCTTTCTATCAACGCTTTTTTAATGATCTTTTTGCATATTTTTACGGCACTTTCGGCCGCCCCGTTCGACGCAGGGTGATAAGGTGCTGAAAATGTGTGTTGTATACCGTTGTCTGTTAAGAATTTCCTAAACTCCTCACTAGAAAACGGGGGACCGTTGTCAGAAACGATCTGTTTCGGTATGCCGAAACGCGAACATATTTCTCTTAATTTTCTGATAACATTACCAGCTGTCGTCCTAGCCATTCTGGCGATTTCTATCCATTTCGAACACGCATCTACGATGACTAAGTAAGTGGAGCCTTCAATGGGTCCTAAGAAATCTATGTGCAGGCGAACCCAGGGCCGATCCGGCCAGTGCCAGGAGCGCGGCGCGTGCGCTGGCGGCGCGCTGGCCGTCGCGGCGCAAACGGCGCACGCGCGGCACCGCGCCTCCACCGCCTCGTCGATGCCCGGCCACCAAACGTAGCTGCGGGCTATGCTTTTAGTCTTCACCACCCCCATGTGCGAGTCGTGTAATTCATTTAAAACTATGTCCCTATACCTGCTGGGCACAATTACTCTATGACCCCACATAATACAGCCTAATTCGAGGTATAATTCTGTTCTCCTACTATAGTAGGGTTCAAGTTCCTTTATTTCTAACGACCTAGGCCAGCCGTCTCTTATATAAGTTCTAACTCGACTTAGAATAGGATCTTTAATTGTTTCCGTCTTTAAATCTTTACAATCTAAAAGAAGGGCTTCCGATGCGAAATGTAAATAAGTTTGTTCAGGACACTCGTCTTTTTCGTCCCGTTTAATTTCTTTGTACGAGGCTATCATCCTAGACAGGGCATCGGCGACATTTTGGTCCGTTCTCACATACTCAATTTCAAAACTATATGCTGAAAGAATTAACGCCCACCTTTGTAAACGAGCCGCTGTCATACATGGTACGGCAGCAGCGGGATTAAATATACTTATCAAAGGTTTATGATCTGTTCGCAGCGTAAACGATCTGCCAAACAGGTATTGATGAAATTTCCTAACTGCATATACAATCGCTAATACCTCTTTGTGTATCTGACTGTAATTCTGTTCCGCCGGCGTGAGCGCGCGAGACGCGTACGCGACCGGCCGCTCGCCGCCCGCGCCGCCACGCTGCGCCAGCACGGCGCCGACCCCGCGCGCGCTCGCATCACACGTCAATATCAAATGTTTTGATTCATCGTAATGATCTAACGTATCTGTGTTACTTAACATTATTTTAATAGTTTCAAATGCTTGTTTTTCGGTTTTACCCCAAGTCCATTCCGAATTTTTCTTTAACAAATCGTATAAGGGTCCTACGTGGTAACTCATACTTTTAATAAATTTACCGTAAAATTCACCATCCCTAAGAAAGATCTAAGCTCTGATACGTTTTTAGGGTCTGTCATTCTCGATATGGCCTTTACTTTTTTGCTGTCTACGCTTATACCACTTTCACTGATGACATATCCTAAATAGGTCACACTATCAGCAAAAAAGGTACACTTTTCTTTCTTTATTTTCAAACCCACTGCTCTCAAACGGTCTAGAACCTTATTTAAAGTTTCTATATGCGATTTTTGATCCCCAAAAATTAAAATATCGTCTAAAAAGACCACGACGTTTGATAGATCCTTAAAAAGATTACTCATTATTCGTTGAAAAATACCTGGGCTTGATGACAGACCATAAACTAACCTATTATACATAAAAAGACCGCGATGTGTATTTATTACTGTGTATTTTCTTGTTTCATCTAATTCAATCTGGTTGTAAGCCTGAGATAAATCAATTTTGCTATAATATTTACTACCTTTTAACATAGAAAGCAAGTCGTCTATTTTAGGAACGGGATACTTGTCGACGTGTAAAACCTGGTTCAAAGTCACTTTGTAATCTGCGCATATGCGTTTACCCCCATCCGCCTTACTTGCAATCACCAGTGGAGACGCCCAGTCCGAACAGTCAACCGGCTCGATGACGCCTTTACGGAGCATCTCGTCGAGTTCTGCATCAACGCGCGCGCGCAGAGCGTACGGAACCGGCCGCGCTCGGCAGAACAGCGGCGTCGCGCCAGCACGTATATGGAGTGTGGCCCTTCCACCGGTGAAACGTCCCAGGCTCCCATCGAATAGCTCTTTATATCTGCAATAAATTTCGTTACACACATCAATACGGTTCGGTTTCGCTGTGCCTATTTTATTTAAATGAAACTTAGGTACGTCTATTTGTAATTCAGTAAGCCACTGCCTACCTAATAAACATGTAGTACCGTTATCAATAACATATAAATCCAATATTCGATTTACATCTTTATATTGAACTTTGACTTCAATATACCCTACTGATTTAATTTGACTACCGTCATAAAAAGATAATTTTAAATTACTCGAAACTAACGGAATTCTGCTAAAGGTATCATCATACATTTTGCGACTAATACATGAGATAGCCGAACCCGTATCTATTTCCATTACTAAAGGTATATTATCCACCAGCAGCGACATTCTTACCGGTTTGTACTCCTTTAGGGACATTTGCATAACCTCAATTTCCTCTTCTTCACATTCAGATGCTTCCTGGTTTTCGGAATAAAAACCCTTAGGTTCTTTCCTCACGCTGGTGTAGAGTGCCCGCGCCGCGCTTCCCTCGCGGCCTCGCGACTGCTGGCGGCGCGGCCCTCGCACGACGTGGGAGTCACTGCGGCCGCCGCCGCCCGACGTCGTTCGAGGCGGGGCGCCTCGTACATTCTCGTACTTGTTGAATGCTTCCTTTTTCTGACTTTGTTTACATACGCGCTTTAAATGACCACGCTCGCCACATCGATCGCATACATAGTTGCGGAATCGACAGTCGCTAGTTCTGTGGCGATTTCCACCACATCTCCCGCATTCTTCCTTAACACGTAGCTGGTGCAAAGGCTGGTTCTCCCGTGAACTCGCTTCCACACTCTGGGCATCCCGTTCCGCCCTCTCGATGTTGGCGGCAACGTTAACCGCCCTTGCAAAGTCGATTTTGTCCTCCGAAAATAGCCGCAATCGCATTTCATCCTTAAGTAACCCACACACAAATTGATCTCGTAGGTTTTCATTTAAATTAACACCAAATTCACAAAACCGAGCCAATTTCTTTAATTCCGTTACAAATTCAGACACCGACTGCCCTGCCCTCTGGCGACATTGACGAAACTTATAACGTTCAGATAAAATTGATGGTGTTGGAAGTAAATGACGCTGCATAATTTCAATAATTTCAGTATAACTCATTTCACTAGGCTTCTTAGGGCTACATAAGTTCACCATTAGTTCGTAACCTGCCTCACCAATAACTGAAATCAACGTAGGCACTTTTAATTTTTCCTCCGTAACGTTCACCAAAAAGTACATCTGTAGCCGATCACAATACAGGGCCCAATTTCCGTTGACCACATCGAATTCATTGATTCTTCCACCCGAAGATATATTGTAATTCCACGCAACGCGATACACAGGCCGAGAGAAGAAAAAAAAAATCCTATTTTCGTCGCTATTGTTCTATATTGAAATTAAACACGGGTTCACGGTAAGACGTATATTTGTGACTGACCCACAAATGCTTCCTACAGAAAAGATGTAGGTATACCCACTTATTTATAACAAATAAACTACCTACATAACAATAATGAGATCGATCAAGGTATCTTCCGTATCGACATTGTGATGAGTAGGGTGCAGCGGTAATAGAGAAAGATTGACTGAATCAAGAATTGATACAAGTTGACAGGAACGAGAAGTATTGGACAGCAGATCAGTATTGAAGTCGCCCATCACCACAACATGAAAGCATTCGGAGCAAATTATCTCGAAAACAGATTCTAGTTCGGAAAAATAATTGACTGCAGGCGGACAGTATACAACTCCAAGCACAGCTTTAGTCCCTTTCACAAGTATTTCAAGAAACATGAATTCAAGAGACTTTGAGTACTCACCAGGAGTGGAATGAATTACTTTGAAAGGGATATCACTGTGCAGATAGACAGTCACTCCACCGCCACCTTTTTACTGAGTCTATCATTCATCGTCATCATCATCATCTGGACCATTCTTCCATGGGAGGCCAACTTCAAATCTTCCGTCCTTTCGTATTGCCGTTTCATTGAAGATCTTCTCTGCTCGTAGATCCTCTTCTCTTGCATATCGCTTATCGAGTGATATGCCCAGTGAGTCAATACGAAAGTGTTGTTCGATGATGTCTTCCAATCGTTCATCTTCCGTGATGTGAAGAATCTCTTCGTTAGTTCGATGGCTTCGTGGGATTCGTCCGTGGATTTACCCAGCCTAGTGAAGTTCTGGAGGCAGCTGGTTGGTTCGGTTTGCCAGCACGTAGCTCCCGTGTTACGATGAGAGGCCAGTTGTCAGTTCCGATCAAGATTCGTGGTTTGGCGTTGTGATAAGCTAGTCCGTCTAGCTTTAGGCCTTGCAGGTGTTTCAGCCGTAGGGCCTCTTTCGGCACTGATTGCGTCGAGAGGTTTAGGCCTGCCATTGTTCGTAGCGTGATGTGTTCTTGACCAGTGTTCTCATCGGCGCTGATTTTGACGTGGACCATCTTGCTCTTCATGTTCTTCACTTCGTTTTCAATTCCCTTTATTCTTAATTGTGAAGTCGGTCCGTTGGCTCCAATCTCGTTCGCCAGGTCTTCATCAATTAATGATACGGTTGCTCCTTCGTCGAAGAGTGCGAATGTTCGTCGCGTTCCCTTTCTACCGCTGATGACGACGGGGCAAATCTTCAATTTGATCTCGCTTCCTGGGGTTGCTGCTGTCGTGACGGTAGCTTCTTCGACGTCGGTAGTGTCTTCTCTTTTAGCATTAGGCACTTCGGCATGAAGGGATGCGTGATGAGGATATTTGCATCCTTTGACTCCGCAGGGTTTCTGTCTGCAGTTGAATCTTCGGTGCCGGCTGCTGATGCATCGAAAACAGAGTCCGGCTTTCTTCACTGTGTCCCAGCGGTCCTTGGTTGAGAGCTTCAGGTATTTTTCACAGGTGGGCAAACGGTGTTCCTTGTTGCACATTATACAAGCATCGGGCTTGCTAGGTGCTGCTGTTGCTGTTTCTGTGACGTTGAAGACTCTCTTCTTTTGGTTTTCTGTTCTTGCTGGCACAGGTTTCGACGGAGGATCTCTTCTAGCCGGGCTGTAGCTATGTCTCAATGCGCGGTCCGCCTGCTGCATCAGGAATTGAGACAGCTGGATTATCTCCGCTGTTGCACCCGGGTTTTCTTCCGCGTAGTCGCACCATTTGCTCTTCATATGAGGACTGAGTTTGTCGATTTCGCGTGCCAGTAGAGGGTTGTATAGGTACGCGGGGTTGACATTCTTCAAAGCTGCTACTATGTTCTGGACCCTAACTGCAAACGTGTTGAGTTCATTTGCAGTTAAGCCCATCTTCGGCAGTCTTCGTAGATCTTCATACGTTATGTCAACGATTATTTCTGGACGTCCATAGCATTGCTTCAGGGTCTTCATAATGTCATCGGGGTGCGTGGCAGTACTTAATAGTGATGCCACAGTGTCGCGTGCTTCGCCTCGGAGTGCGTTGCGTAGTCGCGCCAGATTCTCAATTGGTGAGAACTTGTACATCTTCGTAGTTTGTTGCATGGCCAGTTCAAACTGGACCCATTCCATCGGTGATCCGGAGAAAATCGGTAAATTAGTTGCTTGTCGCGGCGGTGGCCGGCTTGCCATCATTTCAGATAGTACGTTTGCCAGCTGTTCGATGCCTCGGCTTCTCGGTGTAACTGATCTTCTTCTTTCGCTAGCACCTGCTGCTTGCTTGTTCGGTGCTGGCGTCCAGTCGAACCTCGCCTTTCTTATTACGGGCGGGGTTGTGGGTTCATTCATGACCGGATCCGTTGTAGGTGCGGCGTCTTCTCGCCGCTCCCCCCGTACGTTGTTGACGTTTGGAGTAGCTTTATCGAGCCATTCGTTCACTCGATCCATGTTTTGAGTTGGCTCCATATCTTCTTCATGCATGCTGTCATCGAGCTCCGCTAAGTCGGCGGCGAGCTTCGTCTTGACTAGGTGAGCGTCGATCTGTAGTTCTGTCCGACGGATAGCGGCTAACCGTTGTTCTGCCTCATAGCGTAGCCTAGCCGCCGCGCTAGCCGTCGACCTCGTAGATCGCGGCGTGTGGCGGGCTTCTCTGGCTACCGGAAAAGCGGTACCCGAAGTCGTTGTTTCCCTCGGCGCAACCATGGTACTGTCACGTTCGGTATGGACAGTATCCATAGTACGGGATTGCGCCAGACGACGTCGTTGTGCCTCGATGTCGGTGTTGTGTACCGACGGCGACGGTGACTGTGGCGGATCGGGCAATATCCGTGGGAGATCTTGATCAATTCCTCCTTGACTGCGAGTGACGACCATAGTGATGATGGTTCTTCTTTATATCCGGCTCCGACAGGACCAGCTGAAGACGGTGGGGCAGTGGACTGTAGTAGGAGTAGGTCGCTGGTAGTAGGGGCGGTGGGCCGTTTCCCATCTAAAGGCACTATTTTGAAGTCACTTGTTTATTCTTCTTGTTGTTCCTTATTCGGAGGACTGGAGCGAACTGATTTTGACTAGCCGGGTCGCCGTCTTTTATTCTATTTTCTAGCGTGGCTCTATTTACTAAATCCCACCGTAGTTTTAGCCAATCACGAGGGCGGGAGTTTTTACACGGCATCAATATTGCCCTCTCCCTCCCTCGTGACGCGCTGTCCCTCTCTACGGCCCGTTCAAACTTTATTGTAGGCAAATTCAGTTCTTACAATTTTCCTTAATGCTAACTTATTTTCTAATAACAATACATAACTTTTTATCACACAAAAATAGAAATCAACGAAGATATTTACAAAAAACAGTACGCGGCTCTCTATACGGTATTGCCGTTTTAACAATTTATTACGTCGGCTTGATACGCGGCTCTCGCTACGGTATTGCCGAGGTTCTCGTCGTAGCTGCTGTCGTTAACAAAGGGAATTATTAAGCAAATCGGTAAAAAATAATAAATTATTATGGAAAAATATAAAAAATATCACTTACTCAAATAAAAAGAACGATACAAATTTAGAATTACTCAACATAAAATCTTCTCCGATAGCCTCTGCAGACTATGTCAATGAATTTTTTGCTAGTATTGGTAAAAAATTAGCCCAAGAAATACACCTATCTGATAGTGAACGGAACAATTATTTGCGCACCTTGCCAAGAAACTTTAGTTCATTTGTTTTATTGGAAACGGATCAAGATGAAGTTGACAGGATACTAATGTCACTTAAATCAAGTAGTGCTCCTGGATGGGACAATATTCCAACCAACTTTCTTAAACACGTAAAATCTGAAATTGTTCCAATTATAACGCACCTTGCAAATACCTGTTTTAACACAGGTATTTTTCCATCGTCACTCAAACAGTCGATCATTACACCAGTTTATAAGGGAGGAGATAGAGACAGTATTAATAATTACAGGCCAATTTCCGTTCTGCCCGCTATTTCTAAAATATTAGAAAAAATATTAAATACAAGACTGCTTAACTATCTCAATAAATATAACCTCTTATCTTCCTCACAGTATGGCTTTAGACGGGGAACATCGACTGAAGACGCAGTATCTGCACTTAGCTCATTAGTGGTTGAACAGCTTGATAAACACAAAAAATCTCTGTCCGTGTTTCTTGATTTACAAAAAGCATTTGACACTGTCTCTATCCCAATCCTTGTAAGTAAATTGGAGGCGATCGGTGTAAGAGGAATCCCACTTAAGCTGTTTAAGGACTATCTGTCAAATAGACGGCAGAGAGTTAAGTTAGATTGTTGCATTAGCGGATATGCGGAGGTGTCATTTGGCGTACCGCAGGGAAGCGTTCTTGGGCCAACGCTATTTCTTATTTATATAAATGACCTTTGCGATATGGCACTCAAAAATGCAAAAATTTTTTCATACGCTGATGACACCGCCGTTGTTTTCACTGCTGATTCTTGGGAAGATATAAAAGATAGTGCTGAGAACGGTCTAGCCCGTATAAATATGTGGTTAAGGAGCAACCTTCTTACATTAAACACTGCCAAGACTAACTATATCTGCTTTAGTATATACAACAATAAACAGCCTTATAATGATTTCCACTTAAAAATACATAACTGCAATGGTACTAACTGCAACTGTCCAACTCTTCAAAGAGTCAACCAAACAAGATAGCTGGGTGTCTATGTGGACCAGCGTCTTTCTTGGTATCCACATCTTGAGCACGTAATTCTGAGACTTAGGAAACTTATATGGATTTTTAAAGCACTCAGGTATGTGGTGCCGATAATAGTGGATGGGTCTCGGAACTTAAATAGAAATCTTCTCACTGAAATTTACGTCTCGTTGGCTCAATCAATCATACTTTATTGTATTACGGTCTGGGGAGGTGCTTCAAAATCCCGTTTTATTGAAGTAGAACGAGCCCAACGCAGCTTGATAAAGGTCATGCACTTTAAAAATATGCGCTTCTCAACTGAATGCCTTTATCAAATGAGTGGCCTTTCATCAGTAAGGAAGCTATACATAATGCAACTAATACTAAAAAAACACAAATCTTTACCTTATTACCCTGACAATAAAAACAGAAGAAGGAAAGACATTGCTGCACAATCCTTTAAAACTAACACTATATTTGCCAAGAAAAATTATGCTAAACGGTCAGTTCATCTTTACAATATAGCAAATAGGGAAATTAATATATATAGTAAACAGCACTATGAGTGTAAAAAAATACTGACAAAATGGTTAGAACCAAAGAACTATGACGAAATTGAGGCACTATTGGAATAACACACACCATACAAACTTCTCACACGCACGCACGCGCCCACACACACACATACACACACACTCACACACACACACACACACAATATACATATAGGCTTAATTTTAAATATATGAATAACAATTTCAACCTACCTGTACCTACTATCTTTTTAAGGAAGAGCAGTATCTCCTGGCACAGGCTTTAATTATTAAGTTTAAAAGGAGATACTGGTTACTATTAGTTTAAGATAAAAATCTTGTTAAAGACAATAAACATTTTATTTATTTTTTTATTCATTTTTATTTATTTATTTATCATTGCGGACAAGAACAAATCCGGGTAGCGGGAAGAATTTAGAATTTAGGTTAGGTTTTAGCCAACTTTCTGAGATCAAAATGGCGTCAACAATGTCAGAAGAAAAGGTATTAAGTATTTCAGAATAGTTTGGGGTATGCTTTGAGCATTGATATGACAAATGTTTAATACGAGTAGATTGGCGTGTCTTAATAATTCTAAATGAAGATTGGATTAAAGGGAGGCTGATGAATTAAGAGAATGAAAAGAGGAAGACAAATCACTCGCAGAGTGAAACGAGTCACCATCACTTAACATTTATATGTGCAATTATAAAAATTATAATTTAAATATATAATTTCTCAAAAAAAAAAATTAATAACTAATGTCTTTAGCGGCATTACCCGCCGGTTGACTGTTCACAAAAAAACATCGGTAGAAACTGGTTAATAAAAAAAAAAGCGAAAGACATATAAAACACTGTGCACAAACCAAACATTAATAAAATAAAAATTAAGCAGAATAAAAAAGAAACATTAATTAAACTTCAACGACTATAACGAGAACGTTGCCGTTATGTAATAAAATAATAACCAATGATCGGATCAGTAGTGCAATTTTGCGGTATTTCTTGACGAAATTTTAACATGGACATGCTTATGGGCGGGATTAAAATTTCGACAAAAGCTGGTCACACTAAAGATTAATGTCGTTTAAATGTTATGGAACATTGTTATGCTATTTTTAAGCGGCTGAATTGGTCGCCATATTTTTATAATTTTAAACTCAAATAAAATTTGTATATAAACTTAAAAATATATGTCTCAGGCGGGATGGAACCCGCATCTCCTCGCATACCAAGCGCATGCGAGGAGATCCGATATTATAATTGCAAGTAAGTTGCTTAAATATTTTTTTTAGAAAATGTATTATTTTTGCATAATAAAAGCAACTACTGAAACACAAATGTTTTGTTATCAAAGAAAGAGTTAAGAGTAAATTTATTTTATTAGGATATTTCCGAAATCCCACAATCCCGCGGGCGTATCCGTACTAATATAATGTTTGAGGTCATTCACCCTAAATTGCACTACCTAATCCGATCACTGAATTAATAACGCATAGACTAGAGTTAGGCTGCATAAAAGCAGATGCTTTTGTCTGATGCACAAAAAAAAGCATAACAAAAGAAAGTAATATGTCAACGCAACAGTTTTAACTAATTAATTTACTTAATTTGACGACCATTTGGATCAGCGGTAGTTAACGCTGCTTCTGATCCATGGGTCGCGGGTTCGATCCCCGCACAGTACAAATATTTGTGTGCATGAACATGTCTGTTTGTACTGGTCTGGGTGTTTTCTATGTATTATAAGTATGTATTTACAAAAAAAAAAGTATATAAGTAAGTTTATCGGTTGTCTAGTACCCCATACGACAGGGTACTTAATAGTACCTTAATTTGGGACTAGATGGCTCTGTGTGGCCCATTGAGGCATTTGTCTTAAATATTTATTTATTATTATTATTATTATTAATTTGGTTGTTAAAACACGTAAAATCTTAAAAAAGCAGGTACAAACAAAATATATTAAAATTAGGTTTGAATGAAGGTATAATGGAAAACTAATTAACACATCTACCCATGGAGCAAAAAAAAACTTTTAATAGAAATTGACGGTGGAAAGATAAAGTGCACGGATTATGAAAACTTAAATTGATACAAATGGTAGAAAAAAAAGAAACATCATAAAAAGTATAGAAAAGAAATGAGGCCTATTTCCTACAAAAACGTTTGAGTTTTGACGGCCCAGACTTAGGTGCGGGTCCAACAGAGGGGGCAGGTTTGCTTGGGGCAGCGACCTCCTTGCCAACTGCAACATGGGCCTCCATAAGTTGATCCAGTTGATGGCCGCAAGTAATACGCTCCCTGTCCCCGTTCGCCCTATCACTTGAATCATTTTTTTCTTCTGGACCATACCTGGGAAATTGCTGGTTTCAAAGATGTTGAGGGTCAAAATGTCAATTTTTTTTTACATTTTATTACAAAATCTGTTGTAAAAGGTTATTTTAAAAGTTTTCTCCATACAAACATAATAATAATTTTCATCATATCATTCATAATAAAGCTTTTTTATTTACAATACGCAATGAATGCGCCAGCGCACCGTGCAGCGGCGAGCCATCCCTCGCGCGCCCCTCAGCTGAGAGAACTAGGTCATACAATTTCAAGCTGTGAGTCCAAGGACTAAAAGGTCGGGCCGTTCGTCGTCCTAAAATTTTAATTAGTTTTGGTTTGGAGTTTTTAATCTAATAGGTACCTATTAGGTATATATGAAGGTAGGTGATACCTTCATATCTACTTTATTGTAGTTCAGTTATACGAAAGTTAGGTACAATTCAACTTGAAAGTTATTGTATCTTAGCACTTAGGTATTTAAATTTTCGATATGTAACACAACTGAATAGCAATCAGTTAAAAATCAGTTAAAATCAGTTTTATTTCTGCAAATAGGCCCCAGGAGGCGCTTTTACACGTCCCAATTTAAACTTACCACTGCTTCGGGACAAGTCTGGGCTAGTGCCGAGAAGAAGCAGCGCAAGAAACTCGGTCACTATTGTCAGCCTCTTTTAAGATAATTTTTACAAGGTAAGGTGATTTTTACAAGGTTTAAGCAAGTACGAGCTGGGACAATTTAATGCCATACATTTCTATCATTTAAGTAATCATTGACAGTGTAATAGCCCTTTTTCATTAAAATTACTAATTAATTTTTTGTGAATCAAACAATGATACATTTTAAAATTCTGATTCGTTTTCAATTGGTGTTCACCTTCTAATAGTGAGTCTGGCATACATGTTCGATAACCACATCTTTCTAAATGACTTATGCTGTCCCTAAATCCCCTATCGAGTATGAACATATCATTTTCTTGGAAATATGATCTTAATTCAGAGCCATCAATGAACAAATCAATCATAATATCTGCATCTGAGGTTGTTGCTTTATATGGACCAAAACAATCAACAATATTATCCATCACTTGCTACAGTCATGAAAGGTTTTAATCAATTCCTATATTTATGTAAGGAGTATGTTTGTTTCTGAAACATATAGTTAGCACTTTTATTTTTATAAATATATGTGCCATCACAAATTACTATGGAGTTGCCATTGCCATACAGTCCACTGGGTATCAGTAAATTATGTGGCAGCAACTGTTCTCGGGAAATATGTTCAGTTCTAAAGTTTCTTGGAGCAAAATCTTGTAATAGAACTTCTCTTATTTTATCCATAAGAACTTCCAAAGTTCGCCTTGGTACATTCATTAATGTGGAAATTCTTTCATCAGAATCTCCATTTCTAAGTTTCAATAAAAATGCAAGAAGTCCTAATGGGCCTCTTCGGATTTCCCTTATTTGAAGTACTTCGCCTAACAACATATTAAAACTTTGTTTTGTGCGACCAATCCAATATTTAAACATTATATCATCCATGTCTTTGATATTTTCAAAATCTAGTTGTTGCTGAATATTCAAAAATGAAAAAATATGTTGCACTTGTTGCGCAGTAAATGTTGAGTAACTATTTTGTGAGTCAAATAATGTATCCCAAATGCTTATCACAAACACGAGTTTCTTTTTGAATGTAATATTTATAATTGGTCACTATTATTGCTCTCATTTTGTCACTAAAGCTGTGCAAAGATGTGCTACCACAGTTAGGAAAAACACAGTGATGATTTCTATTTGCTTCTCTCCTATAATCAGGTAATGTATATTCAAAGGGTCAGATTCCTGAGGCTCCTCTTGTGTTATTTGGGGTTCCTCTTGCGATATTGAAGGCTCGTGCGATGCTGATTGAGGGTCTACTTGTTGTGCCTGGATTATACTAGAGCTTTGCTGTCTGGCGTCTTCTACAGAATTTCTGCGACGCGCTTCTCTTTGAACTCTGGACCAACAAGCATGGCAGACACGGTCTGTTTCTGTAACCTAAAAAAAAAATATTTGATAGTATCATATCTTAAAAATAAACCAGTACTTTCATAGTTAATGAAATAATGTATCTGCTATTAAATTATTTGAAACATCAATCTTTCATTAGTATTATTGATTTTCAGAGATTTTTGAAGTACACTGAGTAATATAGTTTGTTAGGAGGTTAATATTAGTTAAGCTTAGATAAAGAAAATATGATTTATAGATAGAATACTATATACTTCACTTATTTTAAAAGAGATCTATTAAGCATTTGTAGATTAATTTTCACATTTGGAATGATCAATAAAAATAAATGATAATTTATTAGAAATATAAATGTACTAAAAACCAAAAAATAATAAAATAGATACAGTCGTGGGAATTATAAACATATGCATAGACTAGACTAAAATAAAACCGTGGGGCACGTCAATTGTCTACAATCGTTGATTAAAATGTTTGTTTTGTAATGTTACACTATAATTAGGCAGTTGTTCAACCGACAACGATGGACGTGTGATAAGTAGGGCTAGAATGTGGAAACAAGCTAGCAAGCTCGATTATAAGCGAGTTTTAGGGTTTCATAGTGGTGAGCGAGTAGTACTTTTATCATATGTTTTGTCGATTAAAGACAAACTACGAGCAGTGAAACGATTCCTCGCCAGCCAGCAGTGTGAATGTCCAACGATAAACTAGTTGAAACATCTCTTTTATTTACATGGAGTGTATAACTATTGGAATTTCCATGAGCAAGAAAATAGTAAGTAATTTCCTCACCGTCTGCGGGCCAACTGCCTATTTTAACGACGAATTAAACGATTCTTCTATCGCACATTAAGTCGATAATTTGTAGACAATTGACGTGCCCCACGGTTTTATTTTAGTCTAGTCTATGCATATGTTTATAATTCCCACGACTGTATCTATTTTATTATTTTTTGGTTTTTAGTACATTTATCTTAAACATTGCAATGTTAACATAAAACCGTTTAACTTAAAAAGTTTTTTTACCTATTTTTATTTTCTAGTTTTTAGTTTTTATTTCGCAATCTGTTTAATTCATTTAGTGCTTCATACCTACGTTATCCGCCATTTTGTAGCGGCCGCCATCTTGTATTTGTATTCTGCTTGTTGAGCCCTTTCATTTGATACCCATATTGATGGGATTAATAAAACATAAATTATCCGCCATTTTGTAGCGGCGGCCATCTTGAATTATATAATAATTATACATTATAATGATAATGAATAAACATGATTGTATTGTCACCAAAATCCGAAGTGTATACATAATTTCAGATTAATCGGTTGACAGGAAGAGGGTGAAATTTGAATTACTAAATTTGACCCAAGAATAATAATTAAAACAAACGGGGTGAGCTAAATAAAACCGTTTAATAAAGCTTAATTACCTGTCGTGGTGCAACTCTGCTTTCTATGATATTTCTAATTGATTGAAGCAGTTCAGAGCCATCATCCCTTATTATTCTGTCACTTCTACTTCTTAAAGTTGAACATCCACATAATAGACACACACTTGTGTGACCTTGCAGACTCGGTCCAGCTTGAGCATTGTCAGAAACTTGCTGAAGATTCTCGTTTACGGTATGCATTGCAAGATCCCTGCATGCTTGTGTTGTGGGTATACTGATAAAGTGTATGTAGGTAGTAAGACATTACATATAGCCTCGTGCGGCCCAGACACATTTTGAACTCACTTTTCATAAAGACCCAACAGTCCATTTGAATGGACAAATTCTTTTTAGTGCTTCAGACCCAAGATTTAAAGTTGAAAATTTTACATGTTACATTTATCAGTTAGAATTGAGACTTTCAGGGCAAAGTTATGATAATGTTTAGATGCTGTTTTAGGAAAAATAATAAGTCTAAAATTTGCCCCTTAGAATGACCGTTGGGTTTCAATGACTAGTTAATTATGGAAATAAAATGATAAAATTATTGTTCAACTCGTCTTTATTGTCTTTATAATTAACATAATTATCTCAATATAACTATTTAAAATCAGTCTCACATATGTATTACAAAAGTCACCTTTTTAGAGATCAGTCTATATGAGATCTTTCTAATATTATACTTATCTATTAATTAATTATTTTAAACATTTCTGAAAGCGTATGAAATCCACACAAAATATAAATTTTAGTTTTATTTAGTTCTTACAATCAAAATTTTTGAGAATGAAAGTCTTTAAATCATTTTTTTTTAATAATGAAAATCCTTATAACAATTTCTGTGTCGAGTAAAACACAGGTGGATATTGCATTTAGTGCACATTACATTCGTTTTCATTTTATGACAACGTTTGCACCTTTGAGAGTCGGCCATAATCGGCAGGTGCTTTGCACCTTTTTTTCTCATTCTTTGAGATGGAATCTTGACAGAAGATAGACGTCCTCTACCTCTTGAACGATCACTATCTTCAACAGGTTCATCGTCTTCTGAAGTGCCAGATACGTCAGTTGCTGAATAAGCTTTGATTAAGCTTTCTCCAAGTTCTAATTTAAAATCACGCAATTGATTAATTTTCTTGGTTGGTACCCCTTGTGCCCGTTTGTGTTTTTTGTAGAGGAGCCACGAGTTCGAAAGAGCAAGATCGACCATATGGCTCAAGACACGTTGCGTCCACTTTTTAGTGCGGTATCGATTTGGGCATACGGACAACAGTCTATCAGCTAAATCGACTCCACCCATTTTTTCGTTGTAAGCTTTTACAAGCATCGGTCTTGGTACTTGCAAATATAATCTTTCTGCTTTGCTCCATCTTTACAAAAATCTGTGGGCTCTTTAGCATATACAGTAGATAACAAAACAATTCCTTTATTGTCATACCACTTTGTTAGGGCTAAATCACCTCTTCTATTTGCCAGAACTTGTGTTGCTCCGCTGCCTTCATTTTTCATTTCTCTGTCTTCTTTAAACTTATTATTGGCTGCTGCTGGGACTCTATTTTTCATTATTGTGCCTATACACAACAAGTTCTTTTGCAACAGTAGTTCCTCTGCAAGTGCAATGGTAGTAAAATACCTGTCGAAGTACAGTTTATGACCGGGAGCCAGATCTTTAGTTAAATTCAGTACAGCTTTCATGCCGAGACCAAAATTTGTATTTTCGTATTCAGGGTATGTCGTTTGTTCCTGATAGATGTCTAAATTACAAACCATACCATCAGGATTAGCAAGTACAAAGGCTTTTAGACCTGTTGGGTTCGGTTTTCCTGGGACATATTGCTTAATCCCACATTGTCCAGTGAAAGGTATAATCATCTCGTCTATGGCTATATGTTCTTGTTTTAATTGCATTTTGCATCCGTTCACAATTTTGTCGAGCAATGGGCGAACTTTCCATTATTTGTCTTTTGCACGTTCTTCTTGACTAACATCGTCGTCATAGACGAACTTCAGTGAATTTCTCAGCTGGAAAAATCTGTTTCGTGGCATGTTGTCTGCGATTAAAGCGACTCGATATTTTGTTTCCCAGTACATCCTAAGCTTGGGATAGTTAATACCGGCCATAATCATCGTGATTCCTAGGAAGATGTAAAGTTCAGAATCGATGAGGTACAGACTTGAGCCAAAGCTCTTAAAGTACGTCCGATTCGATTTTTCAACAATCAGTTTGTGTACGGTTAGCAACCGCACATTGAACGTTGAGCAATAAGTGAGCCTAATTAAAAGTATGTATAAGCAATTACGTGTGTCACGAAATATCTAAAAGACCAACGCGCAAGTCAGTTGTTTTCGAGCGCACAGTAATGTAACATTTAAGCATAGGAATTATTGTTAATTTAATTACAGTACTACGCAATCTGGAAACGCAACAAGAGAGACGACAACTTGGCCGCGTATGTCGTGTCGGCAAGCATACCCTCGGGACCACCCAAGCTATCGCGAGCAGCAACTTCAGCGGAAAACATCAATATGACCACGCGTCCATCAATTTATGCAACTCCTCATGAATTCAATATTTAAGTCTCATCTTAACACCCTATTATTATCTTACATCATTAATTGACCTGTATACCTACAATATTTTTTTGTCCCTGGCAATATGTACGGTTAGCAACCGCACATTGAACGTTGAGCAATAAGTTAGCCTAATTAAAAGTATGTATAAGCAATTACGTGTGTCACGAAATATCTAGAAGACCAACGCGCAAGTCAGTTGTTTTCGAACGCACAGTAATGTAACATTTAAGCATAGGAATTATTGTTAATTTAATTACAGTTTTCTTTTACTAGTTTAATGTTCTTTTACTAGAAGCAACTTAACTACCTACTTAACACGAACTATAACTACACTTACCTAATACTAACTCGGTTTAATCTCATAGTAACCGCGACCAACGAACTTACCCCAACACAAACTATTTTATGTAAAGGTTTTGCCCTTACATATATGGTCCTTCGAGCAAAGAACTAACGCAGTGTGTATTACATTTCGCTCGTGCGTGGAGCTACAAAAACTAAAGTGTCAGTGCCGTGTGTGTGTGCATCTCGGTGTGGAGCTGAAGGTTAACACGAAACACGGAGACCATACAAACGGTTACGAAACAACGGAGGTGGTAGCTGAGATCTCGGTGAGCACGTTCCATTTTGATCTTACATTTTTGGAAGAATTTTGGTGTGTTGATTTTAACAATGGCATCTTACTCTGCTTTACTCAACTCGCAATCGTCGATTCTTGACGCCATCAAATCAATTCGTGACAACTTTAAGAAGGATAGTCAATCTCGCAAAACTACGATTGAGTATCATGATGAAAGACTTGAGAAGCTGGAAACCTATTGGTCCCAATTTAAAAACAACGATAGTCAGTTGTCATCATATGAAGGTGAAAAGACCGGTCCTTATTACGAAAAAAATGTATATGAACAACTGCGTCTAATTTACGAAGAAGCTAAGTTTTTAGTATCCACATCGAAGCGTCAGTTGTTAGAAAGTAACGAAGAAAAGAAAATTTCCATGGGGCAGTTGGTCGACGTGGCAACACCAGGTCCCTCGGGTATACAAAAACAACACGAAAAAGCACAAGACAACATGCACACCGAGGAAATATTATTGAATACACGTACGCAAGAAATGCTTAACGAACAACGGTCAAACATTCGAGCCTTTGAAAGAGCAGTCCGCAATATTGACATTGATAATTTAAAGGAAAAATGGCAACTTGAAGATAAACTTCGTACAATAGCGCAACGATAGGAAAAAGTGGATGATACCTTCTGGAAACTAGACAACTTGCTAACTGATTCTAATGCATATGAACTCGATTATGATAGATTAGAAAGGTTATATGAACACACAAAAGAGCAGTTAAATATGAAAATGTGGAACAACAAACACCAAGAACAGTCAACGCCAAAAATCGAGCGCCCCATTTTCAGCGGCAACTACGCCAAGTGGACTACATTTAAAGATTTGTTCATAGAACTCGTACATCAAAACGCTTTTATATCAAACGCACAAAAAATGCAACATCTCAAGACGAAACTTCAAGGTGAGCCAGAAAGACTCGTACAGCATCTCAACATTAGTTCGGATAATTATGACGCGTGTTGGCAAATTTTACAGAAGCGATATGATAACCCTAGGCTTCTTTTTACTTATCATGCCAACACACTCCTAAATCAACCCATAATCGTTAACGCTACCGCCCCACAACTTAAGAAAATGCACGACACGACGGTAGAATGTATTCACGCTCTTAAAAACTTGTATATAAACACTGAAGCTTGGGATCCCTTAGTGATTCACATTCTACTACAAAAGCTTGACTCAGAAACTACTCAGTCTTTTATAGAATCCTTAAAGAACCCTAGAGGGATACCATGCCTAGAAGAGTTCTTGAAATTTATAGAAAATAAGTTCATGGCTCTCGAGTCAAGTACAACTTACAATCGCAACACATTGGAATATAATGGTAAGCCTTTAAGATATAACAATTCACCGATGAATATTAAGGCAAGGACACAACAACATAAAAACCTACAAGAAAACAATACCATGACTTCATCAGGCGGTTTTTTTGACAGCATCATTAAATGTCCTCGATGCAATCAAACCCATGCACTTTATAATTGTACTGAATTCTTTAATCTTACTCATGAAGAGAAGTTAAAGATGGCAATGACCTCAATATTTGTAAAGACTGTCTGTACGACCACGGAGGCCGTCCATGTACGTCAATCAGAAATTGCCGAATCTGCGGCGAACAACATCATACTAGGTTGCATCATGCGCTTGCGAAACTAGATCAACGCATTAGCACTCATTTAGCGCATGACGACACAAATGAAGTTTTACTAGCAACAGCGCAAATCAAAGTAAAAACTAATGACGGATCATACGTGACATTACGGGCATTAATAGATCAAGGGTCACAAGTGTCTCTTATTACAGCAAATGCTGCTCAGATCTTACAACTTAAACGAAGCAAACTAAGTGCAGTGATATCAGGCATCGGCGCTTCCAGTAAGTGTAAAGGAACACTTAGACTTCAGTGCCGCGCCGTAAACAATAACTTTTCATTTGATATTAAAACAATGATTATGCAATCTCTAACAAGTAAGTTGCCGAGCAGGAATATTGATGAAACTGTGTTTGAACACTTAAAACACCTTGAATTGGCTGACCCACATTTCAATATATCCCAAGAAATCGATTTACTGCTGGGAGCCGATGTCTATTCTGATATTATATTAGAAGGTCTAATAAAAACAGTTACCTCAACAATTATCGCCCAACAAACACGTCTAGGGTGGATCGTTTCCGGAAAACATAAAACATTTAATTGCCATGTTATTGTTAACAATATAAAGGACATTGCACAATTTTGGTAACAGGAGTCGGTTCAGGATAACATAGAAAAAATTGATCCGAATAGTCAATGTGAGCAACTATATAACAAAACGACAACTCGCCTGACCGATGGAAGATATCAAGTGTGCCTCCCGCTTACGTCTAACTTAGAACAACAGTTAGGCAAATCGAAATCGCAAGCAATCGCCCAATTTCAACGACTAGAACGGAAAATGACAAATAACCCGAACTTTGCACAGGAATACAAGCAATTTATTCATGAATATGAAAACATGGGTCACATGAAAGTAACAAATAATAACGTGAAACTCGAATATTTTTTACCACACCACGGTATTGTGCGCCCTGGAGCAATCACAACTAAGCTCAGAGTAGTATTCAATGCCTCTAGTAAAACTTCTACTAAGTACAGCCTCAATGACCTAATGGAAGCGGGCCCGAACCTACAAAAAGATATTTTTGGTATTCTATTGCAATGGAGATTCTATAAATATGCCCTGACAGCTGACATTGAAAAAATGTACCGCTTTATAGAAGTACATCCTGATCACCAGGCACTCCAAAAAATAATTTGGCGAGACTCACCTACTCAACCTCTAAAGGAATACCAACTATGTACGGTTACCTATGGGACAAAGGCAGCCCCCTATTTGGCGTTAAGGACTCTGAGGCAGTTGGCTGATGATGAAGGTGATAAATACCCTCAGGCGAAATCGGTACTGCTAAATCAATTTTATGTCGATGATGCATTGTTTGGAAATGACAGCTTGGAAGAAGCTAAAGAAACTCGTGA
The DNA here is from genome assembly GCA_949315895.1 of Anania crocealis. Taxonomy (NCBI): domain Eukaryota; kingdom Metazoa; phylum Arthropoda; class Insecta; order Lepidoptera; family Crambidae; genus Anania; species Anania crocealis. The sequence continues at coordinate 5,507,748 of OX438880.1, forward strand.
CCAACTCATTCAACTCCTGCGATGTGGAGGATTTAATCTCAGAAAATGGTCCAGCAACGAACCACAACTGGTTGAAGATCTTCCAGAAAGCATGCGCAGCCCACTTAATTTTACGTTCACAGAAACAGAGACGTGTAAAACTCTAGGTCTAGCATGGAATCCTAAAGAAGATGTTTTTGTATTTTCACCGATTTTAACGGAAAAACAACAAAAAACAACCGTCACAAAGCGTCAAATTTTAAGCGAAATATGCAAAATATTTGACCCCCTTGGTTACTTAGCACCGATAACGATCAAATTAAAATTTTTATTCCAACAAGTATGGAAACACCAGACGGGTTGGGATGAGTCCGTCCCAGACGAAATTCAAAAGGAATGGGCAATACTAAGACAGGAGCTAGCAACCATGCCCCAATTTAAGGTCCAAAGATGGCTTGGATTAGAAGCGAACATAGATTGTAAACTTCATGCCTTTTGTGACGCCTCAGAAAAGGCGTACGCGTGTGTCGTTTATACCACAGTTCGAGAAAAAACTGGAAAAATCCAAGTTAAGATAATTGCGGCAAAAACAAAGGTTGTGCCAATACAGAGTCGACAAACCCTCCCGAGGCTAGAGCTGAGTGCTGCGCAACTACTTACGCAAGTTGTTACAAAAATTAAAACCTGTATCAATAAACCCCACATAAAAATCACAGCTTGGACAGATTCTATGGTCGTCCTAGGGTGGATAAAGGGTGACATCACCCGTTGGAAAACATAAGTTGCAAACAGAGTGAGAGATATAACAACTACATTGCCCGGAGAGTACTGGAATCACGTGCGATCGGAACACAACCCAGCCGATTGCGCTTCAAGAGGGTTATTACTCGTACCATCGCAACTTCTACAATATCAAATCCGGCTCGAAGGACCATATGTAAGGGCAAAACCTTTACATAAAATAGTTTGTGTTGGGGTAAGTTCGTTGGTCGCGGTTACTATGAGATTAAACCGAGTTAGTATTAGGTAAGTGTAGTTATAGTTCGTGTTAAGTAGGTAGTTGAGTTGCTTCTAGTAAAAGAACATTAAACTAGTAAAAGAAAACTGTAATTAAATTAACAATAATTCCTATGCTTAAATGTTACATTACTGTGCGTTCGAAAACAACTGACTTGCGCGTTGGTCTTCTAGATATTTCGTGACACACGTAATTGCTTATACATACTTTTAATTAGGCTAACTTATTGCTTAACGTTCAATGTGCGGTTGCTAACCGTACAGTTTGATTAAATCGTGATCAATATATTGCCTAAAATAATCAAAATGATCAACAAAGTTACAAGGGTCAACTTCTGGATAAGCAGGTTGAGTATGCGAAATATTTTGTGGCGTAAATGCGATTTCTGTCCATTCTCTTGATCTTTCAACACCATCCAAGCTTCGAGTCGATGAGCCTCCACGAGTAATAATGCGACCAATTTGTCTTGTTAGTCCTCCTCGGGTGAATGGTCCTCTTCTAGGCCTTGACGAAATATCTGAGAGGGGCGTATCATCATCAGAAGAATCTGAAGTTGAGTGCTCACTATTTAAATGTACACCAACGTTAGAAGGTTCTCCTATTCCCTCTTCCTCCTCCCCCCCTTCGTCCTCTATTTCAGAATTCTCCAATCCATCCCAAACTGCCTTTTCAATTTCTTCGTTACGCAAAGCTGTAAAGACAAAATACCTCCTGATAGTACCTATTCTTTATAACTGAGTGAAATATGGTGAGAAATAAATATTTCGTAAGGTAAATTGTAAAAAAGAATAATTTTATACATATAAGTTTTGTAGTAACTAAAACCAATTATACGTTAAGATAGACAAATTACTTTAGATTAAAAACTGTTTATTTTTACAGTGGAATATACAAAATAACTGACTTACTACATTCTATGGGAATTTATTAAAAACATGACACAAAAAAATATAGAAAGCAATCAAAGATTTCAACAATAATATGTGATTTACTCACCACGTGCACGAGACCCCATGATATCGCCGCACACTTTCTCAACTTTGACGTCTGTCATGTTCTGTCACTTGTCAAAACCAATGACAAGAAGATTCCTCGTTGTTTCGTTCGGAAATTGGGAGACATAACTTAAATTTGTACGCGAAATTTAAAAAAATATGGGCGCTTTATTAATATGTCCGTTTAAACGGCCAGTGAGCGTTAATACCAACTTAGTTGATAAAAGCTGTGGGCCTGAGCCGCCATATTTATTTTGTGTATCCAGAGGGCGCATGGGCGCCACGAGGTTAATAAACTAGTTGTTGTCCTGCACTCGGTGTGTTTTACTCATTCACAACATGGTGGCAGCGGTTTAGTGGATTAAAGTGGTGAAAACGTGTTATTTTCATAATATCAGTGGCTAATAACGTTAAAAAATCACAGTGTCTGTGTTAGTGAATATTGGTTGGGCAGAAAATACTAATACTGCATTAGAATGGAGCACGCACGACCACCCGCTGAATTGAATATGGATAGCGGACCGGTCAGCCGGGCTGACGCTTGGAAGCGGTGGAGACAACAATTCATGTTATTTGTCAAGGCATCTGGAGTGCAATCAGAACCTACCAGTGTAAAAGCGAGTTTACTAGTGAATTTGATCGGCCTCGATGGCTTTGATGTATCAAACGTTTTGTTTTGAGAAAGATACGGATCGCGACGATTTCGATATTTTGTTACAAAAGTTTGACAGTTACTTCGGAACGAAGGTGAATTTAACGCTGATTAGGTACAGGTTCTTTACGCGTAATCAGGAAGAGGGTGAACCTATTCAACAATATGTTACGGCATTGAGACTGTTAACTAAAAGTTGTGAATTCGCAAATTTGGAAGAGGAGTTGATAAAGGATCGAATCGTTTGCGGTTTGCGAGACAGTCGGGTCAGAGATAGACTACGAGGGCGGGTCAATAAGTCCGTGACTTTTGGAATAAAACACAGATTTTTTGATAAACAAATCATTTTATTTTTCAACGTAGTCTCCCTTGAGCTCTATACACTTTGTCCAACGCTTCTCCAATTTTTTATCCCTTCCAAAAAATATGATTTGTCGAGGTCCTCAAAATAGGCCTTTGTTTGCGAGATGACTTCATCATTGGAGTCAAATCTTTTTCCACCAAGCCATTTCTTCAGGTTTGGGAACAAAAAGTAGTCACTCGGAGCCAAATCTGGAGAATAGGGTGGATGAGGGAGCAATTCATAGCCCAATTCATGGATTTTTGCCATGGCAACTGCACATGTGTGCACCCTTGCATTGTCTTGGTGGAAAAGAACTTTTTTCTTGGCCAAATGAGGTCGGTTTTTTTTCAAATCGTCATTGAAGGTCCAATAAGTTGGCATAATATTCCCCATTGATTGTTCTTCCCTTTTGAAGGTAGTCAATGTGGATTATCCCACGTGCATCCCAAAAAACAGTCGCCATAACTTTATTGGCTGACAAACCCACCTTGGCCTTCTTTGGCGCCGATTCACCCTTAGAAACCCACTGTTTTGACTGTTGTTTGGTCTCTGGTGTGTTGTGATGGATCCATGTTTCGTCCAAGGTTACAAAACGGCGCAAAACTCCTCCATATTGCAATTAAACAACGCCAAACCTTCCTGTGAAGTTGTTACACGATTGCGTTTGTGGTCGACTGTGAGCAAACGCGGCACCCATCTTGCGGAAAGCTTTCTCATGCCCAATTGATCTTTTAAAATTGAAACCACTGAGCCATGCGAGATCCCTACGGCTTCCACAATCTCTTGCACTTTCAATCTTCGGTCGGCCAACACCATATCGTGAATTTTTTCGATTGTTTCGGGTGTAGAGACCTCAACTGGGCGTCCAGGACGTTCGGCATCTTCAGTGCTTTTACGGCCACAACGAAATTCAGTAAACCACTTTTTTACCATTGAAATCGATGGTGCAGAGTCCCCATAGTATTTATCAAGCTTAGCCTTGGTCTCGGTTATGGTTTTTTTTCGCAAAAAATAATGCTTAATAAGCACACGAAATTCACCTTTTTCCATTTTTTTCCCCAAATTACTGGGTAGTCTGATAAAAATAGCTGTCAAACACAAACTAACTGACGCAGCAAGTTCAAATTTTGATAGGAATCAACTGACAGATACCTGTTGACAGGAGTAGTGTTGCTTTTTCAGTAAAGAGGTCAGAAATTCAAAAAGTCACGGACTTATTGACCCGCCCTCGTATTACGATGCGACGACCTATATTTGGAAAAAGCCGTGATGCTGTGTCAAGCCGAAGAAGTTTCATAGGAGAGCGAAAGACAGCTGAGTGCCGGCGGAATGAAATCCAGTGCGGTGGCACACGTGGAAGGAGTCGCGCGGTGCCGGCCAGCGCTGGCGTGGGCGCGGGCGCGCTGGCGGCGAGCGGGCGCAGGTGGGCCGCGCACAACGCAGCTTGGGTGGCGGGAGCGGCCGAGAGCGCGCGGCGTGCCGCGGCTGCGGCGGTTTGTGCCCCGCCGGCCGGTGTCCGGCGGCGCGCGTCACTTGCTTCGTGTGTGGTAATGTGGGACACATCGCGAGGGTATGTAAATCTAATGTTTTTAACAGTGGCAATGTGAAAAAAGTTTACGAAATCGGGCATCAGGAGAGTGTTGCTAGTTCAGATGACTACGAATCGTTTTATATATCTATGATTAATGGGGTGAAATCCTCGGCAGATTGGTGTGAAATTATAAAATGTGGTAACGGGTAACGAAAAATTTAAACTAGACACTGGTGCAGACATTAATGTGTTATCATATAGCAGATTTAAGCAATTAAGGTTCAAGGACAGTATTATAAGAAATAAAAATATGCGTTTACAATCATATACAGGTAATGTTATACCAGTTAGAGGTTATAGAGGTATATGTAATTTATATTGTAGCTATAAGGATAATAGTTATAATCTTGAATTCGCCATTGCGGACATGCGCTATGAAAGTGTGTTGGGACGTAGTACGTGTGCAGAAATAGGTCTAATTAAGCGAGTGAATTCTGTTGAGTTATCTAAATATGAAGACTTATTTTCGGGCGTAGGCTGCTTGCCGGGAAAATATCATATCGTAGTAGACAATTCGGTCAGGCCCGTGATATGTGCTTCTAGAAAAATACCTCTGGGCTTGCGGTACAGGTTAGCAGATGAACTAAAAAAGATGGAGAGCATGAACATTATTAAAAAGGTCACATACCCCACCCAATGGGTACACCCGTTGGTGCTAGCGGCGAAAAAAGATAACGGTATTCGTATTTGCCTCGATCCGCGAGAATTGAATCGCGCAGTGCAGCGCGCGCACTTCCAGCTGCCCACGGTGACGGAGCTGGTGGCGCGGCTGCACGGTGCGCGCTACTTCTCCGTGCTCGACGCCAATTCGGGATTCTGGGCCGTCCAGCTTGACGACGAAAGCGCCGACCTTTGCACCTTTGCTACCCCGTCTGGTCGTTATCAATTTTTGCGTTTACCGTTCGGTATTAATTGTGCATCAGAGGTTTTTCATGGAAAGATGCGACAATTGCTCGAGGACCTGGAGGGTACTGAAAACTTCGTCGATGACATAATTGTTTGGGGATCTTCCAGGATGGAACACGATAAGCGTTTGATCGCTGTACTTGAAAGAGCGCGGCAGATAAATTTAAAAATGTAAATTGGTGTGCAGGAAGTTACATACCTAGGGCATGTTTTCGATTTCAATGGTATGAGACCTGACTACAATAAAGTAAAAGCGATAATGGAAATTAAACAGCCTAAAGATAGGAAAGATCTAGAGCGATTCATAGAAGCAGTAAATTATCTATCAAAGTTTATACCTAACTATTCTGAGCGAGCCATTCCACTGACCAACCTTTTAAAAAAGGACAATAATTGGCGTTGGGAATACAGTGAACAATGTGCTTTTGACGTTTTAAAAAAATGTGTGAGTTCCGCGCCCTGTCTCGCGTTGTACGACGTGGCTGCGCCCGTGGTGCTGTCCGTGGACGCGGCGCGCGGGTCGCCGTGCTGCTGCAGGCCGGTCGCTTCGTGGATAACGCCTCGCGCACGCTCTCCGACACTCAGCGCCGGTACGCTCAGGTTGAGAAGTAGTTATTAGCTATTGTGTTTGCATGCGAGAGATTTCATCAATATATTTTCGGGAAAACCAACATTCTCGTGGAGTCTGACCACAAGCCATTGGAAAGTATATTTAAAAAGCTGTTAATGTCGGTCCCGGCACGCTTGCAACGTATGCTTCTCAGAATTCAGGGTTATGATTTAAAAGTTTGTTATAAACCCGGAAAATTAATGTTTATACCTGATACTTTGTCTCGTGTGCCGTTAGATGAAACATATAGTGAAGAACTTGAAATGAATGTCCTGTACCAAGTACAATTAGTAGTAAATAATTTGCCTATGTCTAATAAACGATTAATACAGATAAAAAATGAGACTAGAAACGATAGTATTTACAACGAATTACTTCAATTCATAAAACAAGGTTGGCCATTAAATAAACACGAAGTAGAAAATAGTCTTAGAAAGTATTGGTCATTAAAAAACGAGTTATATGTAGTAGATGATGTAATATTCAAAGACAATACTGTTCTCATTCCGCCTTCGCCGCGCGCAGAGATGTTGCGTGTAGTCCACGAGGGTCACCAAGGGATAGATCGCTGCAACCGGCGCGCGAGACAAGTCATATTTTGGCCCAATATGGCCAGGGATATTGAAATGTATGTAAGGCGCTGTACCGTCTGCCAGGAATGTAGTCATGCTCCGGCGCGAGAGCCCATGATTCCTATATCGATACCTGCCTTGCCTTGGCTTAAAGTAGGATCGGATATATTCGAATATGGTAAAAAATATTATCTAGTAATTGTTGACTCCTTTTCGAACTATGTTGAAGTGTGTCAGTTAATTAATATTTCATCCAAAATAGTAATTGATCACATGAAAGAAATATTTGCAAGACACGGCATTCCAGAGGTTGTCGTAAGTGATAATGGTACACAGTATAGCAGCCGTGAGTTTAGGCAGTTTGCGGATGACTGGGGCTTTCAGCATGTGACTTCATCCCCAAACTATCCATTTCCAACGGCAAGAGTGAACGGGCAGTTCAAACCGTCAAGCAACTCTTAATTAAATCAATTAAAAGTGGCAGTGACTTTCAGGTAGCCTTACTAAATTATAGGAATACGCCAAGAGACGGCTTGAGCTCACCCGCACAAATGCTTATGAGTCGTAGGTTGCGTTGCAAGTTACCTAACCATTCTCATCTATTAAAACCAAAATTAGTCGAACCTGAGGAATATTTATCAATTTTGGAAAAGCAAAACTTATATAAAAACAACTATGATAAATGTACCAAGCCCGCGGCAGAACTAAAAAAAGGCGAAACAGTAATTCTAATCGATGGTAAAAATAGATCTCGGGGCAAAGTTATAAACAAAGCAAATACGCCGCGTTCTTACATTGTAGAAAACAACACAGGTACTAGATACAGACGCAACCGCCGACACTTAATTAAGTGCGAAAAAAGTTATTCAAATGATATAGAAAACTATGAAATTAGCAATAAAGTCCAAAAAGAGGAACAAAGTAAAATGAATCTCAGTTCAGGCGCTAAAGATATAGACTTATCAAAGCCAATAGACACACGTGCCAAATCTCAACCTGAGACTGGGATTCAAGAAATTCAGCCTCAACGTCCATGGACTCGTAGTTGGACGAAAAAAATGTTAGACATAGATTAAGTGGTACATTGTGAATAAATATTTCTTTATATTAAAGCTCAGTAGGTATAGTTTAAATAAAATGATAGCAGTAAATGTCTATTTCTGTTATGCAATGTTCACACATCTTGAGTATAATTGTTTGTTACTTAAAATAGCTACACCTTAGAACAAGAATAAAACTGTTTGTAAAAACGAAGTACAAAACTAAAATTCGAATCATTATAAAAATTTGTTTAGTATGGAAGTTAAGGTAAAATCAATTTGTTTAAGAAAAATAGGTGCATGCATCTAGTTATAAGGGGTGTAGGGGTTTATAAATAAATGTTAGATTTTTATAGGGGAGATGTTGTGGGTATACTGATAAAGTGTGTGTAGGTAGTAAGACATTACATATAATAAACTAGTTGTTGTCCTGCACTCGGTGTGTTTTACTCATTCACAACAGCAGACATAGTCTTCTTCTGACACCTGACAAAAATATTTCATAATCTGAGCATACATTTTTGTAGGTAATCATTATCTTAAAAATTAATTGGTACCATATGTGCCTATTAATTTTTAATCATATTTACATCACATTGAGATAGTACTTACGATTTGTGGATATGTCCAGCTGCAGATAATGCCAGCAGCCCTTGGATGAAGGGTCAAGACTGGATAACGGCGCAATGTGTTCACGCATATATTACAGTTCACACATAATATGCGCGTAGGTCGCGATTGTCTCCCCTTATTGTCTCCATTTTTGAGAAACAAATCCAATTCAAAAGGCAAACTAAGACCAGTAAAGAAAAGCACAATGTCACGTAGAATCAAAATCGGAGTCCTTGGGGCACGCAATAGTCACACGAGGGAAAATAACAGAGTCTGTGTCCAGGTCCAGGCAAAGCATTAAAAACGATAACGAAAAGAATACACAAAACAACGAACATCGAGAACGAGCAAGAAGTTTGTGTGATGTGATCTGTCAAAGGGACAAGCAAGGTAGGGTAGTGCATTTTACTCCATTTTAATCGATACTTAGAGTATCGAGAAATCATATTAATTCAAAACCACATCTTGTATGTGTAGTGTACTTGTTTAATTATTTGATTTGATTATTATATTGCCATTAAAACGCATTTTTTAGTCGTCAATAAGGTAGAGACAGAGAAATTACTTAAAATCGAATGATCAGTATCGATATATTGAATACTCAAATCAATCAACTAAAATAAATTAAATAAATACTACTCCTTCCTTTGTCTTCTTTCTAATAAAATATGTAAAAGCAAGGTTAGTTCAGACAATGCAGTGGCATTTTTTGCAAAAGCTTCTGCAGTTTGAGTCTCACCTTCAACTCGCCTCAATTCAATTTCTTCAAACCGCGCCACTAGCGTGTCGAGGAAAGAGACTGTGACCCTGTCGTCCCTGTCGTGCTTGGCAAATTTCTGAATAGAAAAATGATTACTTACTTTATTGTCCAGATATAAAAACATGGAAGGTATAAACTCTTATTTTCGCCCAGCTAACCTTTTAAATATATACTTAAACAATGCTTACCTGACTGCACACGACTTACTACACCTTGCTGGTATGTCTCTTGACCTGCAGAGACATCTGCTTGGTGGCTTCCTACGCCTTGTTCCATTGAATAGTGGTGGATTTTGAACTTGCTGTATCACTTCAAACAATTAGGTGTAAAAAAGTTGTTTTCCCGATGGATACCGCATTCGCTCTGTGAAGAGCAAAAAGCGGCTCGCGTTACTTGTTGCGTCAGAACTCTCGAAAGTTTTACTAAATACATAAATAAATTACCAGATATAATTGGACTATACTTAAAAAAATAGTTTTAGAATAATTACCCTAAATCATCTCATCTTACACTATAAGTCTTAAAAAAATCACAGATCATCTCATCTTACACAAAAATTGGCAAGCATTTAAAAAACACAGTTTTAGTAAAACATTGTAAGTCATCTATCTCTTCTTATATCTTAAATATACTTCAACATTTAAAAAATCACAGTTTTGGTACAATCATTGTAAATCAATCCATCTTACACTAAAATAGACGTTCTGGCTATTCAAATATCATAAAGTCTCGATATAAGAGCCCCTCTCTTGTGTCTCAGTAATTTAAATAACTAAATAAAATAACAATCAACTTAACTACTAATTAAACTATTAAATTTTAAATCAACAATTGTAAATAAAATTAAAAATCAACAAAACTACCAACTATTTCTGCGTAATGAGTAAACTTAATACAAAAAATAAAAACAGCAATGATAATCAACAGTATTGTTTCTAAATACTTAAATAAATTACCAGATATAATTCAATTATTTTTGATAATATATTCTCGAACTAGGCCACAAAGTTCTAACATTGCTGCTTTTATTTCTTGATTTGACTCCAGTATATCTCTGTGATTCTGGTTCATCAGGATGAGCTGTTCATTTCGTATTAAGTCTGCCTGGAGTCTTCTCTCCTCCAATTCCAAAATTCTGTTCCTTGTGGAGTCCGCAATCGGCCTCCGAATGCGTCGGGCACGCGCAGCATTGATTGCTACAGAAAAATCAACATTGATTAAAAATTATTGACCCTTCCGTTCCGTTACGCCGTTGGCAATCTTAGATTGGCCAATGGTAGAGAAAATACACTGATGCATGACTTTCTTCTAGTAGTACTCTATTAGTGACTTTTTACTAAAAAAAATAGAATAGAAAGAAAGTTATTCAGTACCATACACACACTGATGCATGACTTTCTTCTATTAGTACTTTAATTTAGTCACTTGTTACTTAAATAAATTGAATAAAAATAAATTTATTCAGGTTTCATCTGTTGGAGGACCCTTTTCCTGATATTGTAGAAGGTTTTCCTTTTATGTGCAGGCTTCACATAACACAACATTTAATTTTTATGTTTACTCATTTCCTTCTATACTTACATCGCTGAGAAGAGTTGCTTGCCAACTGCAACTCCAGGAGCTCAGTTGGCGTTGGTTCATGGAGTATTTCAGAGTTGGTAGAAGAGGTAGGTAGGTAATTCAGGGCAATATAAATCAATCACTCTTTAGGCTTATATTTAAAAGAAATGTATTATTATAAAATAATATATTTACTGTTGGAAAAGCTGGCACTCTAGCTTCGGTTTCAGGTTCTCCAAAACCCTCTCCCATTATTTGCATAATTCGCAATTCAATATGAGAGAGGGCTTGGTGCCTGTGATGGCCCTCCACCTGTAGCACATGCTAACCTAGCTTCTCCAGCAGCTTTCTTGGTTAAATGTTTTTTATCTGCCCAAACCTTAAAATTAATATTATATATTAAAAAATTACAAAATTAACAGGTAAAACCTTTTAAACTGCAAAATATGAATTAAACTCACCCTTTGCCACTGCTCGATGGATTTTGTGCAACCCCCTAAAGCATTTAGGGAGTTACACAAATCTTCCCAAAGACGTTTGGAACGCATTCTTCCATCAGCCTCTCTCAACAGCCCACGAGCTAAATCGTGATGGCCCTCCATGAAATTGAGAAGGGCTTAAATTTGGGCTTGAGTAGCTGCAGGTGTGATTGGAGCCATTCTTTAACTATTTGTTAATTTATGAATTACGCCTAAATAAAATTTACTGAACTTACTTGCGCAGGAATTTCAAAACTTTTTCATCACAGATTAAACAGCACAATAAGGTGACGTTTCATTTGTCAATTTCCTACAGATAAAAAATAGCTTAGCTATAGACGTAGACAGAGAATCCTATAGACAACTGGCTAGCGTGCCACCGAGTAAGACAGAACATTAAACGGTGGTGTTGCTACATTACAGCATTTACCCCAGTTCTAAGCAATAAGCAACATTTTTGGGTAGGTAGAGCTTGTCTAATTTGAAATGACACGTGCCGTGCGTACATTCGAAAGACAGTGCATTATCGGTACATAAACTTGAAAAATTTATATTATTTACAGTGCATTGCATGTCATTTCAATTTAGACAGACAAGCTTTTAATGTTCATTAGTCCACTTTAATTGAATGAATGAATGAATAAATGTTTATTTGGCACTTCGAAAAAAAGTTTACAGAAAAAAATTATTAGGTACAATGAATGTGCCAAAAAGGCCCCCACTCAGCATTAGTCGCAACAGCCTAAGGCATACTGCGACGCTGATTTTCAGTGGGAGCCCAGTAGGCACTGGAAAAAAAAACATATATACAAAACAAATTAAAATTAAAATTAAATTATTTTACAAAAATTAAAAAATCAAAAATCAAAATTAAAATAAAATAAATAAAAAAAAACAGTGGAATCACAGAAAAAACAATACAAAAAGAAAACAAAAAAAAAGTCATTGATGGGAAAAAAAATAAATAATAATAATTGAATAACAATATTTACATAACAGAATTAATTGAAATATAAATATAACAATAACAATTCAACATTTGCAATAAAAAAGTAAAAATAAAAAATCCATTACACCAGCTGGATGGGTTTAGCTAGGCACAGAACATGGATAGCGCCACAGACAAAACCCACTGTTACAACGTGCCAAGCTTGCTTTAGGACTGGCTGATATATTGGCCAATCGTACCCACAGGTTCTAGAAAAAAGGAGGAACTGTTGATGGAGCTTTTTGGGCTCTAATAAATTGATTTTGCTGAACAGAAGAACTTTTTGTAAAAGGTTGGTATCAGCAGGATCCTCAGTGCACTCGATCGAGTTTCCCAATTGAAGTAGATCTCCTTTGTCATGACATGCCAGGGGGTCACACTGATTGTTGGATGCTATGTAGTCTTCGTCATATCCCTCTGCATAATTTGATTCTTCCAGGCAATCGGTTTCCGGATATCTGGACTCTTGAGTGAAAGCATTGAGGGTCCTGGCCGCATCTTGACTCTCATACTCGGACATCCCTCTTTGTCCGGTTAACACCGAGCTAATGCCACTTAGGGAGGGCATGGCCTGGATGTCATAGCTCTCACCGATGGGGTCATTTAATTCAAGGATGCCTTCCATAGTCAAGTCACAACCTCGTCCTCCAAGAAACAACCCGATAGAAAGGTATATTACTGGAAAGGAGTGCTCGAATAAGATATCAAGTAATGTATCTACAAGGGGAAGGAGGTACGTGATTAGTTGTTGTATCATATATCTTGAGGGTCTCTGAAGTCTTATGGAGAAATTATGTGACAAAAATTAGTTGTATAATTTTGGCAGACTGCGCAGTGCGCCCTAGCCTCCCGTACGCCACACCGGCAAGTGCCATGATTGTCTGTGCCCCGCCCCCCCACAAAGCGATTCGCTCATTTAGGTTCATTCAAATCCAACCAATGTCGTTCAAGTTCGTTCAATCAAATTACAAAAATACAAATGTCTGTCATCACCACTGTCATGTTAAACATCCGTTCCTATGGTGAGATGTGACAAGTAAAAGTTTAATGGAAGCCCTTGGTGCAATGTGGTGCAATGCCACGTATGAATGATGACGTGGGCTCTTAGGATCAGCGACTCAGCGTGCATTGCCTGTGTGAGAAGAAGTGAGGGTGTATTTAACTGTGCAGGACGCAAAGGAAGCTGCACCAACCCGAAAAAAGTCGCATGTACTCAAAATCGCTCGGCCGTGACAGACGGGAAACATGTTCAGTTCGTAATGTACACGTATCCGGCAATGGTAAAAGAAGAACATCAGGGCCACAAAGAGGGATCAAGTTGCTTCAAGTGAGCCCACACAACGCCTATCTGTGCGACGCGCAAATCCAGAATGTGAGCTAGCAACACTATGTGCATTATCGCCTTACTTTTGTGTCGATAGCAAATATTTCTTAAGGTGAAGCTTAAACGTTTGTTTTAATTCTAGAGCGCGCATCGGCGGCGGTATAGTGTTCCAGCAACGGGTAGCGGCAAACCTGAACGATCCCCTGAAGGAAACCGTACGGTGTCTGGGAGTGACGAAAACGTTGGTGCAAGATCTCTTAGGATACCTACTACAATCTCTTGCCCACACAAGCTTCTCAAACAAATAATTTGGCTTTTCAGAGTTAATAACACCGAAGCAACAGGGGTATGTTGATTGTGTCGAAAGCGCGAGAGAAGTCCAATAGGACAAGCATAGTAATTTTGCCACGGTCCTGGGCATCCAGTAGATTATCAACAACGTCAGCTAAAGCCGTTGCAGTTCCATAACCTCTACGAAAGCCTGATTGATATTTCGGTAGTATATCATGCTCGTTAAGGTATTCCGTCAGTTGGTCACCTACTATTTTCTCAAGGACCTTAGAGAGGCAGGGCAGAAGACTAATGGGCCTAAGCTCACTAACCGATGATGGATGGTTAGTCTTTGGCAGAGGCTTCACCACGGCCACTTTCCAGTCATTGGGAAATGCATGCTCCAAAATGGATCGGTTAACTATTGCAGTCATAACGTCTAGTGAGTGAGGCAGGGTCAGCAGTAACATATCCCGCGATAAGCCGTCGCTTCCCTCAGCATTAGACTTCAGTCCCTTGATGGTCTTTAAGACCACATCTTTGCTGACCGTACGCAGGGAGAAAGTGGCTGCGTCGTCGTGTTTATGGTGCTCATAAAAGGATAGTTGAGATATTGTGACATATCCACAACCAGGCACATCCAAAAAATGTGTGTTTATAAGGTTGGGGTCTGCAAACACCGATGGAAGGTCTGAATTTTTATCATTTGGTAATATAGTGGTTTTTAAATTTTTCCAAAGTATTTTCGAGTTTTTCCAATTATTATTAATATTGTTAGTGAAGTAACACGCCTTCTCCCGCTCTATTGCCTCAAGTACCAGACGCTTCATCCTTTTGTAATTTTCCATAAGCCCATCAGTGCCATGCAATCTATATTGTTTGTGGTAATTGTCCCTGATTTTAATCATAGTCCTTACTGTATCTGTGATCCAGGGGTGGGGGGGGTGTTTGAATCTCTGTGTCTTAATGGGAGCATGCAGATCCATTAGGCCTCTGACACATGCCGTAAAAGCTCCGACCAGATCATTAACATTACCCATACTGTCAAAATTGCCCCAATTTATGGCTTCAAGATCGCTATTCAGCTGGTCCATGAGAATGTCTTTTAAAGGTCTGTAAGATATACAGCGAGGTTGCTGTTTTTCCTTTTTAATTTTAAGTTCTGCCAGAACCATCGCATGTCTACCAAGGTCGGGCGAGTACTTCACCGTCACACGCAGGGCCCTTATGTCGGTGCAAATTAGGTCGATTAATGTGCTACTGTGGTCAGTGAAGTGCGTTGGCTCAGTTATAAGCTGGTTCAGACAGAGGCCAAGTGCAAACTGTGTAAATGCCTTATATTTAGAACTGCTGTGATCAAGGAGATCAACATTGAAATCACCAGCCAGAACCAGGCCATCCTAACCTGTAAATGATGCGACTGACTCTGCGATTGCGTCCAGAAATATATGCAGATCCTGCCAAGGCGGTCTATAAGCTGTCCCAATAGCAATGTTCTGATTATGCAATTGAACCACAATCCACATCTGCTCAACCGAGGCCGTAACAACGGGATGTTCATGTATCCTAAAGCGCAATCCCTTGCGTATATAGAACCCCACGCCACCACCCCGGCCCCGCTTAATTTGACCCGGTCTCGGGGCGTGTATGAGCCGATAACCAGCCACCTTAGGTGCCACGTCAGCCCCTCTCGTCTTTAACCAGGTCTCATTAATGGCCATCACATCTGGGGACTGCCCCTCCATTGCCACAATAAATTCCTCTTGTTTCGTGCTCAGAGACCCCGCATTAAAAAGACCCACCAATAAGTTTCTCAACCCAAGGCCCATGACACTATTAAGTTACACACACATTGTTGATCCACTACGATTGACAGTTTCATGCAAAAAATAATTATAGTCACTGTACAGTAGTGTTGAGTACCAATGTAATTAATTGTTAGAACAAATTGTGAAGTTGTAAATGTATGAAACGTGAAAAACACTCGGTTGATTATATTAATAAATGCACAGAGATTTAACATTAGAATATACTGTAAAGGATTTTTTATTGCCCTGAATTCCTTCGACAACCAAACATAAGGTGTAAAAATTGAGAACACACTAAACATAAAATCTGCTACAAGAATAAAGGAAGTAAACACTAAATAAGGTAGGCGATAAGATATATCAACTAACATCTTGTAACAGCAAGGCATAATAAAATAAATTGACTTTATTATATAGTGTGCTGGTTCGGAGACCGTTGGCCCCAAAACTAATTATAAAATTTTTGCAAAAGGTATCCAGAAGTCAATCGGTGGAACGACCGAACACTCTATCAAAGTCACCCGACGAGCGGAACTGGTAAACTTGCTCGCCTTCGCCCCTGCGGGCAAAGATACGGCCGCGCCTCGTCCAGGAGTATCTCCACTGCAACCGGCGACACTCCTCGCGCACGCGATGAAATAGCTGGCGGTTCGAGCGGGTCAGGCGCTCGTTGACGAACACCCGCCCTCCGCCCTCAGCAGTAAGCGTGCGGCGCACGCGCGCGGCGCGCAGCAACTCGACGCAGGTGCCGCCGCGCCAGCCGCACCACCACGCGGCGCGCGCGCGCCCCCCGCCCCTCGCCCGGCGGCGCGCCCACGCGCTCCGCGAACACCACGTCCCGCTCCTCCAGCGCCACCCCCAGCCGGCCTGCGAGCACCAGCACAGCGTGCAGGGTGTTCTCGCCCTTCTGCTCCGGCAGCTGGCCGATCTCAAGGTCCGAGAGCGGTGCCTCCTGGTCCCGGTCGTTGAGCTCCAGTTTTAACTCCGTCACGGTGCGCTTTAGCTCCCCGACCGTGTCCGGCCCAGCCTCGACACATTATCCCGCACGACCCGGCCCCACAGCCCCCAGTCCTCGCTCGAGCTCCTCGAAGCGCGTCACAGTGGCCTCGCTGTCTAGGCTCAGTCGAAGCTCCATTGCCTTCATTCGCTCGTCCAGTCCCGCCACGTGACTTTCACAGCCCGCGATCCTGCCCGTGAGCTGCAGCATCCCGTCCCTGAGGGCATCGATCTGAGTACGGGTCGCCTTGATTTCCTCCCGCATCTCTGCTCTGAATAGACGTAACTCAGTAATGATATTTGTGACCGCCTCGTCTAGTGAAGCCGATGAAGGCCGGTCACAGACCCCCGGTGCCCGTTGTGTCCCGTTCGGGTCGGGTGATACTTCCTCTACACTACTGACATCAAGGTCCATCCCTGTTTCATCCAGGCACATTCTTGCGGTGGCTCGACGAGTAGTCACATTACAGTGATCCAGGCTCGAATCGCCGGCTATTGGCTTAACCGGTGTTTCCGTGTTATCTCCTCCCTTTCACTGTTTGCAGGCGCACTCGGGGCAGGTCCACTTGTTCTTGTGCTCCTTAGACATTGTATTATAAAATCTGCATTCCGGTACGTTTGCGCATTCAATGTCCCAGTATTGGTAGCACTTGCTGCACCGCAAGTATCGGCTGTTAGATATTTTGCGGCGGCAGCCCGCACACGCCGGTCCCTCGCCCACAGGTAACTCCATCTCACAGAGGTACACTTTTTTATTTTAGAATGTAAAAAATTAAAACGTTTAAGTGAAATTAATAATCAAGAGTGAAAAAAAAATACAATAATAAATTTATCTAAAAAATAAAATAAAAAAATAAATAAATAAATAAAATAAACAAGTGCAACCCAGCGTGGATCGAACCCGGAACCCTAGCAAGCGAGACCGCCGGTTCGCAGCCGTAACCTCTGCGCCAACGCTGCTGTCTTAAGAGCGGTGAAAACAGTGATTCCAAGCTACTTGTGTGGTTTTGATTTTTGTGGTGAGAGTGGGTGAAATGTTATTTAATTTTAAAAACCGGCACTGAGACTAACCTTACTACCGCAATTATGACAGAATTTTTGCTGTTTTTCTACGTTCAAACCAGTATAATGGCTCGTATTTTGAGTCGGAGCCGTACACTTTCTTATTAGAAACGGGACTACGTCTGTATCTTGTTGAATATTTCTGTTTTTCCACTGTTTCTCAATAAAAAACTTGAAGAGCAACAATAACACTTCTTTCTTTGACTAGCGTTCACGCGCGCCTCTATAATTGCAGATGAGATTGCTGAGAAAATTCATTAAGCCAAATGTAATATCCTTGTGTGACTATAGTTATATTTAAGTCTTTACAGACACTGTATTATTATAGTTAATTGTAAATAACTCAAAAAAAAAGTCATTTTTTAATAACCAATTAATTCAGTTTTTTTTTTAGTATCTACTGAAATCATATAAATCGTGATTAAAATATACTACTTACTTTTGAATGGGTGAAGATAAGATTCTCTAACGGCAAATTTTGGAAATAATTTAGGTTAGATATTTTGTCTAAGAACTCACGGCGTGGTTTTTACCCGAGTCCGCCTCGGTTGCGAGCCCGCAGCCTCTGTAGAATGCAGATTTGTATGTAAAAAAGTTAAAGCAAAACACACGACGCGGTTTACGCCCGTGAGTTCTTAGCCTTTGTCGAACCAAACAAATGAAAAAAAAATCAAAACAACACATAAATGTACAAATTCTTTTATTACAAATCAGATTTTCAAATTTCAAAAAAATACATAATAATTATGTATTAAATTTATTGACGAAAGCGATTTTGGCCAGATATTTGGCCAAACTGACCTTATTTCAAGGCCAATGATGAGTTATATATTGTGAGAGTTTGGTGTTCTTGTTTCCAATTTTTTCTTTAGGCTGAAATTTTTTGGTGGCATGGTGAATACGGATTTCAAAATAACGGGCCAAAATCGCTTTCGTCAATAAATTTCGATGGTTACCAATTAATGGTTGGTTATTAAAATGGTGTCCATTAAAAAAGAGTTGACAATTTTTAAATGCACAATTTATTAATTTCAGCATTAAATTCTTTTGTGCGAAGCAAGACTGTTCATTATTAAAAAGCTTGAATACTTTTTCAGCCACCTGACAAATTTTAATACGTCTGTGGATGGATAGGTAAGTCCACCTTTATCTTTTTCCTACCTTTATCCTTTAATTAGGATTTAGTGCTTCGACAAACTCCACGAAATCAATTTCGTCAACCGTAGAGAACGGTTGATATGTTTTCGCAATTAATTTCAAAAGCATTGCGTCAATGTTTCTTTTAATTTTCGCGTATATTGAATAATATATATTGAATTTTGTTGAGTTTCGGTCCTGGTTACTAGTCGAGGTGCCTCATAAGCTGATGATGTCGATGATGTTGACGGAAGAGGGATTGTCAGATTTTGCCTTTCTTGCAGAGTCTCTTGTGGTTTTGGAGGTGTTAGACGATTACGGGAAAGTGGACTTGCTTCACTTAAAAACGAATGATAATGTCCAATGTGTTTCAACTTAAGATGTGTTTTAAGTTCGTAATGGACGTTTTATATGAGAAGTTTTTAGAGCACTGATTACAGTTCGCATTTTTACCTTCCCCAAACACTTTCGTAAAGTACTCCCATATTACATTATTTTGTTGGTGAGCCATTGTCCTGATTGTTATTTTATCTATTTATACACGAATTAGTCATTCACTTATACTCGTATATTCTCATACCTACATACAAGTTTTTAAACACTAACACTAATATTAAAAGTTCGCAATGAACATAATATAGAAGTTTAATATATAAAGTGCAATGTTGATTAAATAGTGTAAATAGCTAAAAAACATAATACTTTTGTGAACCGATAAGTAACTTAATAGTGTTGTACTATTTAATCAACATTGCACTTTATCCCTTATACTAGAGGTAGTTAATAAATAAGTAGGCACCCCGCGAGGGTGGATAATTAGAGGCATATGCTTGCATGGCAGAGCCCGATTTGTATATCAACTACCCTTAGGAGGGTAGTTAATAAATAAGTAACACCCCTCGAGGGTTGATAATTAGAGGCATAGGCTTGCATGGCAGAGCCTGATTTGTATATCAACTACCCTTAGGAGGGTAGTTGTTAATAAGTAACACCCCGCGAGAGTGAATAATTACAGGCATAGGCTTGCATGGCAGAGCCCTATTTGTATATCAACTACCTTTGGGAGCGTAGTTGATAAATAAGTAGGCACCCCGCGAGGATGAATAATTGATAACATAGGCTATGAGACTTCTAAATTTTTTATGCCTTGTCTACACGAGAGACAGAGCTTTGATTGATTGTTCTTAGCTGTGTGGATTTTTCGCCCTTTAGAGGCCAAAAGGGTTTACGAATGCTATCTGTTTTTTCCAGAATGCATTTGAGTGGGTCTACACTAAATAAGTTGGGTTTGTAAAAATATGCAGGCTTCAATAAGTGGATCTCGAACTTGACTTATACTGGATTCTCGTCGCATCTCCGTAAATTCTGAAAGGTGGCCACAAACTAATTGCACTTGATTAGAATCTGATTATATTTGTGAATAATTCTTTTACCTTCGTGTTCAAATTGTTAAAATTAACATATCTTGAATTGAAAGATAAATTTACGATTAACTCGCGTTTATCAATAGGGACTTACATAATTTTGATAAATTTATCTTCCATTTCAATGAATAGGTTGCGTAAATTTATAAAATCTATATACCTACTTAGTAATCTGTTGATCAAAAAAGGGGGTCCACTGACCTCCGAGTACTTAGATCAATACTTATTATTAGCGGTGTGTATGCTATTTTGTGGCACTTATTTGCCAATTTTACCCATTTCATAAAATTCAATACTAAAACGGGATTCTCAAGGCACTGTTTTATAAATTTAAATGTAAACAAAGCCAATTCGCCCATTTCGTCAAGCAATTTATCTATAATATGATTAGAATAAAGATACATTTATTAATCGTAATTATCTTATGACGCGATGACGGCACCCGAGGTTCCGTTCACCTCGTTAACCAGCTAAAGAAGAGAAAGAAGCTGCTAGTCGAGCCAAACAAACCATTCAATGCTAAACGAAAAAGACACCATAAACTTTTACGTATTACATCATGACTTTAATCCGAACGGCAAAACCGTTAAATTCATTAATTAAGTCACGAATATTTAAGCATGATATTTCATGTTTTATTAAAACATGTTTTAAGCAATGAAATTGCTATTGAAAACTGAAAATAAAATTCTTTGAAATAAAATACATTATTCACTTTAAAATAATGAGGGTAGGACTTACCAGATTTATGTATTAGTTTGTATAAAAACTCACTTGGTTATTAATTCTGCTCTGAGAATTATAATATCACAGAATTTTAACGATCACAGAGACAGGGCTTGCAGCGAACGTGTTGTTACGACGGTAATCTAAACGCCAATGAGCAAAATGGTGCGCCGCAAATTTTAAGAAACTTAAAAAGCGCACGACCGCCAGGCGGCGCCACTTAGCCGGAAACTACGTACTAAAAAGGGTAGGCAAACGACGGGAAACGGAAATGCTCTCTCAATATAAAGCTTCCACTAACGGTACAGTGTTTTGATAACATTTTCATTGTTCCAATTCATTGGTTTTTACTTCACGGCAAGGACTGAAAATGACGCGCGCGTGCAACCGACCGAGCGTCGCGAGTGACGCGTCCTGACTGACCCACGTCCGTGTCTGTATCACCTTTGATGATCGGACAAAAACCGACACGACATAGGAGGGGCCGTATCATAACGGCGTATCGAGATCGCGTATCATGATACGCGTATCATTAACCGTCCACATATCATCGTCGACGATACGGATACGGTGATCGGATCGGGCAAATGATAGATGTCTGGACCCGGCTTAATACATCTCCGAGCGCGCGCGCTTCGACGGCGCTGCCGAAACGCGTGACAGTAAAACCAGCCTAATTTACAAATAACATCATCATCATCAGCCTATTGCAGTCCACTGCTGGACATAGGCCTCTCCAAATGCACGCCACTTAGATCGATCTTCGGCTTCTCGCATCCAGCTCAACATACAAATAACATAAGATACCTGTAAGGTGTAGCGCAGGTGTGTGTGAGAGTCACAGAGCTGAGACAGAGAAAATAAAGTCAAATATGTAATAACCTGACGTATTGTAGTTCGATTTTCAGTTCCTGATTGTAGGTATTTCTTGCAGCATAACGGAAGGATTCTCTCTGAAGATCAAGTCACCTCGTCGATTTAAGAGGAAATACAAGGGCCGTTTTTCCATACAAACGTAGTCCCCTGTTTCCTCCCTGGATAAAGCCATTAGAGCAATAATTTTTATTATAAAAATCTATGGCCACTATTAGCATGTTTCTATGTTTTCATAAGTTAAATAATAAAAAAGATATGAGACCTCAAAAATCGAAAAAATTCGCCAGATTTTCCGTTGTGTTCAAACATCCAGAAAACAAATTTAGCTAAATTTTAGAAAAAAAGGAAAACATACGATCACGGCCAAAAATTTTCTTTAATTTTTAATGAAAAAAGTATTTAAATCGGTCTAGTTTTGGAAAAGTAATCGGGGGACTACGAAACGTTGACTTGGTGTGCTTTTAGTAAGTATTTTCGGTCCAAGAAGCAGTTGTCTCTATCACACTCTGCGGTAAAGGCGTTTGGCATGCTGCGCGACAGCAATAGATTTTACAAATACCTATTTTTCAATTCTCTCGCCCGTAGTTTCGCTACTTCTGGGTGGTCTCGCGTGAAAACGGAGCTCACTCGTAAAGTTCTGTATGGGAGCTCTATATAAAACTTATGTCATTGGAATTGTTATGAATTAAGCTAAGATAATAAAAATGAATTAGTCCAGTTTTACCTTATGTTTTAATAATTTTATTTAAATTGGGATGAGCGATTTTTTTTTCAGTTTATTGTACAAAAGTCGTTATAATTACTTATCAAATAGAGAGTTTTAACTCTTCCAAGTGTCTTGTTTACTAGAAATCGAACAATAAACCAATTACTTGAAAATAGGCACAAAAAGGGGTCCTCACAAACAAATTAACATTCTACAATTTGATGGATTTTACAAGTCGACAAGCACAATATAAAAGTATGCCGCCTTACAAAAACATATCATAAATCAAAAACTAAAGTCAACAATTTCACTACAAAACCAATCTCCTACTGTATGAAGTTATCTTCATTCTTCATATATTTTCTTTGGCAAATACGTTGCATTTCGAAAGACCCATAGAAAAAATTACCTTCATCCAAGCTTTAGAACGGTGCCGACTAGGGAATGCAATACCGGGATACCGGGATCCCGCACGATTTTTGCGGGATCAGTCGCGCACAAAAATCTAGCGGGATCCCGCGGGACCAGCGGAACTGCGCATCGATATTCTGTACGTGCATGCACCTAAACTGACTCCCGCGCAGGACTTCTAAAACGTGGGTGAAGAGTATCCCACCTTTATTCCCACGTTCTGGCAGCACTGTACCTGTCACTTGGCCAAATAGACAGAAGCTAGCTAATGACGGACGGGAACAAAGTAGGTAGGGGGGGCGGGGGCTTTCTTCAACGCGCATGCCTATTTTTTGTCAGAAGCTGCAATTTGCAATTGTGCGTAACGTAATTCAATACCGTCTTATGTTTTATTGATGTGAAATTTCTTTTCACAGTGATCCTTGTTCAACATCCCACAATAAATATGTGAACCTGAGATCGATCAACAAATTAGGAAAAAAATACATGTGTAACATAGTGTGGATACGACCAATACTGTTACACCTGAACTTGAAATATAAATTTAAATAAGAATTAAATAAAATAACATAAAAATAATTAGGTCAATGTTATATGAAAAAAGTGAAGAAAATCCTTTTTTTTTAAATATAAAGTATTTTATTTCAATTTGGAAACAGCAAATTCTTTTTTGTCAATGAAAATAACAAATAATATTCGGTTCAAATTCAAAACCGAATTCAATTCAATTCAATTCAAATATTTTATTGCGTTCTATAATGTTACAAGGATGTTATAAAGTATGATGTAGACAGTTCATTATAGACCCTGTTCGGGCACAACAATACAATTTGTAGTAGACGGACAGAGAGGATGACGCCATAATTACATAATATTTCAATACAAAAGAACAAATAAACACCTATTATTACTACATACATAATTTACTTACTTTCTAAAATTTACTGTACATTCAATTTATAGATATCGACTAATTTGGTGATAGTTATTAATTTATTTTATATAAAATAACAGCTAATTACATATTTTTATTAGATTATATTATATTATTAAACATTTATATAAATTAGAATTTGAGAAATAAAATAAATTGTAATATTTGTTGTCATTGTATTAATTAATTTGGTTATATATTTTTTAATTTTATTAGATTTTCGTCATTTAGGTATTCATTTATTGTATAGTAGCAATTTTTTAAAAGAATAGATTTTATTGATTTTCCATATTTTATTTTATTTGATTCTTCTTTTATAAATTCCGGTAGTTTATTGTAAATTTTTATAGACATGATTAGTGGGCTTGATGAATAAAGCTTTAGATGGACAGGCGGTAACATTAATTTGTTTTTACGAACACTTCTCAAAGAGTGGTTCGAGGGTAAATTCGATCGCTTTGTATAAAATTCGGGATGTTTTCGGACGAATTTACATATTTCCAAGATATACATACATGGAAGGGGAAGTATGTTAAATTTTCTAAAATATGGTTTGCAACTTTCAGTCTGTTTAGTGTTGGCGAGAATTCTAATTAGCTTTTTTTGCAAGATAAAAAGGCTGGATGCGTCGATGCTATTTCCCCATAGAATAATGCCATAGTTAAGCCACGCGTTTGCATAGGCGTAGTAGGTAGTTAGTGCCGCTTCAAGGTCAGTAGTTTTTTTCACCTCGTAAAGTGCATACGCGTAGCTCGATAATTTTGATTTTATTTTTTGGATGTGCGCTTTCCAATTTAGATGTGTATCTATTTCTAAACCGAGTAACGTAAAAGTGCCTACATGTTCTAATTTAGTGCTATTGTGAGTGAAATCTATGTTTAGTGCCTGTTTTTGGTATGGGTGGAAAGACATAATTTTAGTTTTATGGAAGTTTATTTCCAAATTATGGTCATCCAACCAGTTTGAGATATTCGAGAGGAGAAGGGTAAGTTTTTCGTTCAATTGGCCATTTTTATCGTTGTCACATTGCGCAAGTAGTGAGATGTCATCCGCAAACAAAATACAAGGTTCCTTCATGCTCCTAGGGAGGTCGTTGATGTAAATCAAAAACAGGAGACAGGCCACCACGCTTCCCTGCGGTATAGACGCGTTAATTATTTTACAATCGGAACGGACATTTTTTATTTCTCTCGAAGAACTGTCAGAGTGTTCAACTTCGACATATTGTTCCCTATTGCTGAGGTACGACGCGAACCAATTGTGTGCCTCACCGCGAATACCTACTCCATACAGCTTTTGCAGGAGTATGTTATGCTGGACCTTATCGTAGGCCTTTGTCATGTCTAACAAAACACCGACGGCATATTTTTTTTTATCTAATATTTCACAAATGTTTTGTATTAATTTGTAGACGGCTAAGGAGGTAGAACGGTTTTTCCGAAAACCGTATTGGTTTTCGTTAAAGACATTATATTTTTCACAAAAACTATACACGCGTTTACTCATAGCTTTTTCGTAAATTTTAGAGGCGGTAGGTAGAAGTGAAATTGGCCGGTAATTGTAAGGATCCGCTTTATCGTTTTTCTTATAGATAGGTTTGACAATCGATTTTTTTATAATGCTTGGGAATATACCATCTTTAAACGATTGGTTAATCAATAAGCAGAGGGGGAGAGCTAGGGTATCCGCGCAGTATCTAAATAAGATAGGTGGTAGTTCATCTATACCACAGCTTCGCTTATTTTTTAGGTTTTTCATAATCTTGTTTACTTCGTTGCAGTCTACCGGGCTGAGGAACATTGTGCGTTCAGTAGGACAGATCACCGGGTGACCCCGGGGCGCGGTGACGTCACCGTGCTCGGCGTCGCCGGCCGGCCGGACAATGCGCTCACCAATCGATGAAAAATATTCATTAAATTGATTAGCCACTGATTTAGGGTCGGTTGTGTAGCCATTTTTTGTTTTTAATTTTATGTTTGATTTACTTTTGTTTCTAATTTTATTCATTCTTTCATGGATAATGTTCCACATAGTTTTAATTGTGTTGTCAGATTTTTTTAATTTGTTTTTATATTGAAGTTTTTTAGCGCAAATTACGGTTTTCTTTAACATTTTTTCGTATTTTTTATAGTGGTCAATTAGTATCTGATTTTTTGATTTTATTGTAAGTAATTTAAGTTGCCTTTTATTCCGACACGATTTTTTTATTCCTACAGTTAACCAGTCTTTTCTAGTTTTTGTTGTTTGAGTAATTGTTTTAATTTTTGGTATACATTTATTTAGAATTATTTGTAATTTATTGTGAAATGCATTATAATTATTGTCAACATTGTGGTAGGGTTTAATTATGTCACTCCAATCTATCAAACTTAGTTCAGATTTAAACAATTTCAATGACTTTTCGGTATAGCGTCTTATTTTTGAATACCAAATTGTTGGTTTTGTTTCTTGGTATAGGTTTAATTGCATTGTTACTCCGGCATGATTTGTAATCCCTAGGTTCTCAACTTTAGTACAAAATTCTATGTGTTTAAAGTTTGTGAAGATATGATCCAGGCACGTAGACGAAGTTGGTGTAAAGTGTGTAGGTTGTTTTATATGTTGAGCAAAGTTAAATTGTGACATTAGATCCAAGTATTTACTAGATTTTACATTACTTTCTAAAATATTAATATTGAAATCTCCTCCTATAATTATATTTGGTTTGTTATATTTAATGTTAATATATTTTAAAATTAATGTCAATTGTTTATAAAATACGTCTTCCTCCCTTCCATTCCAGTACATTGTAATTAAAATAATATTATGTTTAGTTAAATAAGTTGCACAAACTTCCAACACGTATTCTACAGACATGTTCGCAATATCACTCAATTCAAGACAGTCGATGGGTTCTTGAATATTATTTGTAAGTTTAAATGCATTTATTAAACTCGTTTTTCTATTTATTATATTAATAATATAAATAAACTTCTACTTAAACAAGTCCTGAACAGTATCTTGCACGTTACACCTAACTATTTACGTACAAAAGTGTGGTACAAAAATATATACAAATATACAACGTGTAACAGAATAAACGCACACCCTCAGACACCTCAATTAGAAAGTTCGGTTTAACCCTCATTACATACACTAAATTTTTACTATAATTTTTCAAAGCATTGTTTATTTATGCAATTAGTTATACGCATCGTAGGTGAATAGCATGGGCACATTAATCTACACGCACACACACAAACGCACGCAGTCACGCACTCGAGTGAAAGAAATAGCGCGCGAAAAAAGAGCTGATCAGCTGACAATTAAATAGGTCAGGAACATGAATTTTTACATGAACGAAATGCGAATTAGGCGAATTGCGAATAAGACAGGTTACTTTTCTTCATAACGAAACCAGGTAACAATGTGAAGTTAAAAAGATAGATGTGAATCATGTTAACTTATCACTAATATTTAAAAAATCTAATAACTTACAGATTGCACAGGTTCCCACACACATGTAACGCTCCAGGAAAAATCGGCTTAATTTACACTCATACGGCGGCGTCTTTTCATCACACTTTCAAAATGTCCCCCGCCTTGCTCGATGCACTTTGATGCCCGTTTTCTTAATTGTTGTTTTAATTTACGTAATACTTCGGTCTCACTTTTAACTGTTTCGAAAGCGGCCACTATCTTATCTTTTAGGTCCTCAGCACTTGTTGCCTCGTTAAAATACACTAAAGATTTAATACGTCCCCATAAAAAGAAATCTAAAGGCGTCAAGTCAGCTGATCGAGGAGGCCACTGGACGGGTCCGCTGCGCCCGATCCAGCGCTCGCCATACTCGGCATCAAGATGTTGTCGAACACTCCGCGAGAAATGCGCGGGGGCCCCGTCGTGTTGATAAAATACCTCACGTAAATTAATAAGAGATATATCTTCGAGCAGGGTAGGCAAAGTATCCTGCAAAAACAGCAAGTACGTTTCTCCTGTTAATCTTGGTAAGAAAACGGGCCCAAGTACATATGAACCGATGACGCCCGCCCAGACGTTAACTGAAAAACGGTGCTGAAACGAGTCTACACGGCATGCGTCTGGGTTTTCGTGCATCCACAAATGAGTGTTGTGTTGTTTGAACATCCCCACACGTGTAAATGTGCTCTCATCCGTCCAGATGATGTTCCGCTGCCAATTTTCTAATAACCACTGACTAAATTCCAGCCTTGGTAAATAATCGCGTGGAGTCAACTCCTGACAGCGTCTCAGGTGGAATGGATGCTGGCCGTCACTACGAAGCGTTCGCCACACGAACTCGTGGCTAACGTTTAACTGGGGCGCTGCTTCCCGGGTGCTGCTATGGGGATTCTCGTCAAAGTAATCAAGAATTTCATCTTGAAGACGAGTACTTCTGCGCACATTGACTCCTCTGTCGATCGCTGTGTTCGGCCTGAACGATCCGTGGTCCCGGAGCCGCTGGGTAGCAGCCAACATTGTCCTTCGGTCCACATTTGTCCCAAACCTGGAGTTAAAGGTTCTGCACGCAAGAGCCACATTGTCATCACACACTGCCAATGTTCTCACCATTTCGGTGTACTGCTGATTTGAATACCGAAAAGCCATCGCGAACTAATTATTTTACACACTGATAGTTATAACGCCGGCGCATGACTGAGTTTGTTTGTTTACGCCGCACGCGCTTAGGGGTACTACTACGCAAATAGTTTTCAATGTGTTAAACATTCGACCATCTCAGTTTTTGTCTTAGATGTATGCGGTTAACTGAAAGAGATAGACGGTGCCGACCGAGATCAAAGTCGATTCGAATTCACTTAATAACCCCCTTTTTGACCATTTCCGGGCACTGCACTGCCGAGATCGGATGACTCGCTCTTTCTCACGATTTTAAGTATGCGAAAAAGAGATAGCGTAAGGATGAAGGAACTATCCTTTTGTATTTTGGCACGTGTCTATTGTTGTGTGTGATTGTGTATACCGCTGTTTTCGTCGGTCTTAATGCTCTTGAAATAAAGCTTACTATCTTTTCGTTTATAAAATTTTCAATTGACAAATTTTATAGCCACTTTTTAAAAAGTCTTATTACGTTGGCTTAGGTTTTATTTTCGTTTGTTTTGACTTTGTCGTTTCTTTGTGAATAAAGAGGTGGCCGTATTTTACTTAATTTTAAACAATTTTTAGAAAAAAAATACCTATATAAAAAATGATTGAAATCGATTCAAGTAGCTGATTTTGAACAAACTACTTTCTCAGTGTGCGTTTATTCTGTTACACGTTGTATAGATACATATAAAAAATATATATTTATAAATGTATTTTACATACATTATGAATCTAGCTGTTTCCCGCGAATTCGTACGCGTTTCTGTTATTATGATCGTGACAATTTTCGCAACATTTTTCACTGATGCTTCGCTCCTATTGGTTGCAGCGTGATGTTTTATAGCCTAAAGCCTTCCTCAATGAATGGACTGTCCAACACAAAAAGAATTTTTCAATTCGAACTAGTACTTCTTGAGATTAGCGCTTTCAAACAAACAAACAAACAAACTCTTCAGCTTTATAATATAAGTATAGATTATGAATGTATAGTGAGGGGACAGGGGTCCATACATACGGTTTTGCCGCAACCAACCCAGAACGTTCGAACCTGTTTCTTGCAGTCCGTGCACGCCCGCCGCATGCGTTGGTGGTTCCCCATCGGGAACTCAGCCAAGCGGTGAGTGACGGCTGCTTTATTATGTGTGGTTGCAGGCGGAATCAGCGTAGGGGTAGAATGCTTTGAAAGGAGAGATTTGACAAGACTATATCGGAAATTTCGATGACTGAGAGAACAAGTATTGTGATAAATGACATAAGGGTTCAAAACGGAGACGTTAAAAAGTCTCCAGAATATTTTTTTATACCACACCTTTTTACGTTTTCTTTCTATTGGAAACATGGCAAGGAGCTGGTCTTTTTTATCCACCCCACCCATCATAATATTATAGTCTAATTTGAGAATGAGTTTGGTGGACCCTCGGACTGTTTGCTGACCGTTGCCATGGTATGTAGAGATTATAGCTACTCTATTAGTATCTCTGCATACCATGACATCGCCGTCCTGTAAGTGCCGCCGCCAATAATCTGCCCCGGGTGCATGTTCCGCTTGGTGAGGCTATTCAGGGCTTGTGGGATGAACTTGCGATCGGTCCGCAGGTTTCCCAGACAGTCAAAGCTCAAAGACTTTAGGCTTCGAGCCAGACATGGGGATTGATAAAAAATATCCATCCAGAGGGTGTACCCCTTGTGCTCCAAGCCTTGGATCAACTGAAAAACAATTGCCGGGGTAGACGCCTCTAGTGGATCGATAAATTGCTGCGGAAGAGACTTTTAATGAGCGTGAACCTCAAACCGCCATAGGTAGCCGATTTGAGATTCACAAATCTCATACGTTTTAATGCCTCGATTAGCCGCTTTATTTTGAATAAGTTGGCAGAATTCCAGCCAGCCTTCCCACATCAAAAGATTCTCGTCTAGCGCAAAGTTCTGCGACAGAGTATACATTTCTTTAATTTTTTTATTGATGTGCGACAGTATAGGCTGTATTTTGAGTAACCTAGCTTCGAAGTAGTATAGTTTTAAATCACGCTGTCGTCGTTGTTGTTAAAACTAGCTAGTAAGTGTTATTACCAGAATGTCTACAAATAGTCTAGCAAAATTACTTAAGGTTGCCACATGCGCATCCTTCTAGGATGCATGGCTGTCTCGAGACTAATTTGCATTTGTAATTTTCTGAGAAATCACAATAAACCATGACCCCATTATTTTGCAAACTGTTTTTAAGATTTCTGTGGGTATTAATGCCAAATTTCGAAATAATGCTTTACACTTTTTTAATTATATTCCGAAATAGTTTAATAGGATCTCTTGTTTTTCAGTCTTTGATTTAGTAACTTCTTTTATAGTCTTTTTGGTCGCATTATGTTTTGATATT
Organism: Anania crocealis; assembly: GCA_949315895.1. Classification (NCBI taxonomy): domain Eukaryota; kingdom Metazoa; phylum Arthropoda; class Insecta; order Lepidoptera; family Crambidae; genus Anania; species Anania crocealis. The sequence goes on from OX438880.1 coordinate 5,538,503, forward strand.
CCACATCTTTCATAGTACACTTAAACCTGGTAATTTTTTTCTCTCAGTAATATTGTAAGTTACAGTCGCCGTTTTACAAATGTTGCACGCTGAATACATTGATTTCTTGTAATTTTCATCACATATAGTATGTATTCTTCTAATATATAATTTAATTTTATATTTTTTTAAGACCTTTATTATTTTGCAGTGCCTGAAATTGAAACTCAAAATTTGCGTGAATATTGCAAACACATGTTTAACGGTCTGAGAGTCGTGGGTTGACTACAAAAAAGGCCTATGCCTGCGGTATGTTTGATACCAGTTTCTTCCTTAAATTTGACTTTTTTCTTTTCATGTAAATTCGACATGGTATCGCGGAGGTATCGTTTTTGATGTTTCTGCTTTTTAATCCCTCTACCCCCAGGAGGCACTCGGGTGCCACGATAACAATTGATTTCAATTGTGTCTGGAATAACTCACAATCGAGGGATTAAAGGTAGAATATTCCCGGCGATGTGTTGTATTGATGATGGTTCACGGATGATCACTAAAATCAAGTAATATAGCACGCCTTACGAGTACCTTGGCAATCCAAACTAAGACGCAAAAAAAGAGTTCAGGGGCCTTAGTCAGCTATTTCAATCGCAGTTCGATCATGATTGAATTAGACGATTTTGACATTTAGCCCATACCAGAACTGTTAAAAACCTGCTGTTCAATTACGATTGTGTTACGATTTGGTTACGCGAATTAGGGGCCTGCAGCTGCTTAGTTACTTGTAGCACGGGTTGTTGTCTACCACGAGTGACTGACTTCTTTTCACCATGGTTATAACAAATTTAATGCTAGGATAGAATAAATAATAAATTGATGTGAAAATATTTTTGACTCTCTATTGCTTTACATAATTTTTACTGCCCTTTTTAACCATTTAATTACAATTTGATATGACATACATTATACATACATGTTTATACTTAGGCTAATTTCACAATCACTTGCACTACACATCACTGATAGACTTTTTACGCGACCTGTCACTACACCATTTGCCGCGGTAGCGCCTGATGTTGGTGTTGATGATAATTATCACTGCGTCCTGCAGCTACTTCCTGTCTGACTACTTTTCGTACACGCTGTATACACTTCTTGTATATTATATAATAATAATAATAATAATAAATCTTTATTTCAGGTATAAAAAACCCATATACAATATACAATATACAATTTCGTATTACAAAACTACTTGTTACATTAAAATTTAAAAATAAAATAAAATGTACCACTTATACTAAATGTGCCACCAAGAAAGAAGCCGGGCATCGTCAAATAACTACCTTATGAAGGTATCTCCAGTGACCAAATAATGGTCCAGAGAAGCCCTCACTCGCAGACCGTAAAATTTAACTTTCGGAATTTACTACCTTTTGCCAGAATGAGGCAGCCCGAGACCTTAGGACAGCAAAAAAGTCAGGTACTCTTGCCTCCGCAAACATACCTGAGGCACTACAATAACGCGGCAGACCCATAAGAATACGAAATGCATCATTATATTTCACTCTTACGGCGTTGTGCGATTACTTGATGTAATTACTCCACAGTTGACACGTGTATAGACCCTGACAAAACGTTCTGAAAAGCAGAATCCTAACACTCTTGCAACTTCTGCGAAATCTGCGGCCGAGCATATTACACCTGACTGCTAGTGCGCGTCTCTCTCGCTCCATGTCTCTATCATCTCTCAGATCGCTACTCAGTATGTGACCTAGGTATTTAAAATGCTGTACAACCCGAACAGCCGAACCGTTCAAGAAAATACTAGGGAAAATTCCCGGACCCTTCCCAGCGCGGAAGACCATCATTTCCGTTTTTTTTCATTGTATTTCAGCCCATGAGCATTAGCATAATCCTCACAGACTGAGAGGAATTTTCTAAGACCACTAATAGAAGGACTGAGCAGAACCATATCATCAGCATAACTTAGGCTGTTTACGCACATACCACCGATATGACAGCCAACTCTGGTCTGTCTCAGTCCCACTATCAGATCGTTGACGTAGGCATTAAAAAGGTCCGGGGAAGTAAGCCGATTCACGATTCGTGTAGTAGCCTACAATCTGCTTTAAGCTAAATATTGCTGAGTCCGTTGAGAGTCCGGGACGAAAACCAAACTGCGCGTCGTCCACCTTTATATATTTCAGCAGTTCGGGCTGCAACAGACGTTCTAGTATTTTGCCTATTATGGTACCCAGGGATATTGGACGATAATTATTACTGTCACCCAAATTACCTGTTTTGTTTTTCGGTATTGGAATCACACTAGATCTCATTAGATTGTTGGGCAGGTGGCTATATCTCAAACACGCATCGAACAATATACTAAGTTTGTATGTGGTCAAACCTATCAACTTGAGAAAATTTACCGTAATTAGAAATTGTGTGTCTATTTATCTTAGCTTTTTGACAATAAATGCAAGTTTTACTCTATAAACCTACGTCTTTGTTCAAGTTTGGCCAAAAAAATCTATCTTTAATCATTTGCCGTGACGTACGCAAACCTGGGTGACTAAGATTATGGTTACTTTAATTCGTGAATTCGCGCCGCGAGACCCTACCGGCTACGCCAGTCGAGTGTCGACGGATCGCGGACTTTATAAAAAAAACTATTATTAAAGATTTAAAACTTGAATTAAATAATACAAAATTACAACTAAATGTTCAGCGATTGAACAACCTAACCTATGAGCTCCGAAGTGAGGAAGACTGCCGTCCATTGGTATCCATGCTATTCATACTAGTTTTAATCTACTCTGGTGGCGTGATGCATAACAGGAAGTGATTATTCATAGTGGTTCTTTTATGTTGAATTAAATAATAATAATCAATTCACAAAGTGTCTTATTATACCTAAAGAGAATACAAAGTGCCTATACAGGTATTTGGATGATACGTGATGGGCGGTCCAATGGTATGTTGGATAACGTAACTACCTTGTTTAGTATTTTATTATTTAAATTCAACAACATCATCGTCAATAAGAAAGGTCACAATTTGTGAATTATTTATTTGGGACATTTTGATAGGTGATGGAAGGCTCGATGGATGACTATACATATTTTAGGTATTTCGTTTTTTTTAAGTTTTTTGTTTCCTTATCATTTCTTGTTTTCTTTCGTTTTTTTTATTTTCATACTTTTTATATCATCTTTGCATTTTAGTACCTCAGCACCATTTTTAATGCGTTTTCTAGGGTTTTTCGGGGATCATTATGAGCTATAGTTTTTAAAACTATGTCTTTGAAGGACACAAGCTCGTTTTCTTGGTTTGATGTCAACGTTAGTTTTTCTTCATTTGTTTTAGGACTAGTTGAGTTATTGGTGTGGGCTACATTTCGAATATTTTCTTCTGTGGTAGGTTGAAATACTATGCAGCCTAGTATTTTCACCCTAGTCGAATGGTTGGTTGAAGTTGTAACAGTTTGTGTAAATACTTGGCAGTCTAATACTTCCTAACTTTTTTCTTTTTTTGGTTTGTTAAGGATGAACGTGTTAGGATCATGTACAGTCTTTGCTAGCAAAAGGCAAGTTGTTTTTTGTAAGATTTCACTGGTTTTCTTATTGAAAACTCCAAGGGTTAAAACTTAGAAGGCTTTTTATTTTTTGAACCCTGGGTACTTGTACCAGCAGTTATTTTTGATCGGTCTGTATTATTTGATGAGATTGTTTTTTTTTGTTTAGTTCAGTCTGCTGACAATGTTTTTGAACCCATCTGAACCAAAACGAGGAGTAAAATTTTTCTTACTGATTGCGTTCCGATGGACTGGATAGAATATCAAATTTCTGACTTCACCAGAATCTTTACATGCATAATATGTTAACATATGCTAGTGTCGGCTTGATATACCATTTACCTAACACCGTGTATACAACGTGTTACTAAGGTTTGGATGTTTGTAGATATTTAAAATGATAAGTGTGTTTAAATAACTTTCAAAAAATGCATTTCTACATAGTATGGTGATCCATATACCAGGCGAACGGGCAAGTTTGGGCGCGCGCTAATTATGTAGGATTGTAGTCAATATGTTAAACATTGACACTAAAGTGGTTTTAAGGCGGGAAAAGTTGAGATTTTTGGCTGCAAGAGCACATTGAATTTCTCGTTCCATACAAAAGAAAACAAAAACAGTTTTTTCCCTCAAATAGCAGTTTCGACCCATTGTGCGCCGTTTCGTTTATTGACTGTTTTCTGCCTCAATCGAATATGAAAACAACAAGTACATAATTATACGCAAAATAATACAATAAGAGAGACAAACTTCTTAGCGTTCCATGGATTCACCGTGCGGGTGCCGGGTCCATCGTGTGGCAGAAAGAGAAACTCCGAGTAGTTCCCGGGACTTGTGACACGGTGATAAGTTTAAGGGGCCCCTTTCCGACGTACATCAACACTCACCTTCACTACTCGTGTTTCTCTCCCTGCCCAGCCAAATCTGGTACGAACCTGCTAATGCAGCTTTAGACACTCGCTCTAGTATAGAACTTACTGCAGTTCTGGCCAAGCCAAGGTCTTTCAACAGGTTACAGAGAGATTTTGCTGGTATACTCGTACCTCTCGCTCCTACTTCTACAGCATATAGACTAACTATATAACTGTTTTTCGTCAATTCATTTAGGAGGTCATAATATTTGTTTCCTTTCATTGCGTGGTCTTTAGGTATGTTAGTTTCCCACGGCACGGTAAGCTCTACAAGTACAATCCGTTTTGTAGCTCGATAAAAAAGAAAAATGTCCGGTCTGGGTGATAAAACACACACATCTTCTGGGATTTTATAGAGCTTTTCATACGTGTCCATTAAAATAGTCTAGTCAGGTGCTGTACCCAGTATTGAGTAAGGCTTGTTCTTAGAATTTGCAGTGGAGCCTTCCTAAATGAAATTAATTTGTCTTTTGTTTGTGGTCAATCCTTTTTGGGCCCTAGCCACTGAAAGGCTTATAGCTTCACGTATGATTTGAAGTAATCTGTCATGGCGATGTGAGTAGTGGTGACTCCTATTCAAGAGCACCTTGCATCCCACCAATAGGTGTCTTGCTGTACATATCGCCTCTCCACAAGTATAACAACAGTTTTCAGAGGCTTTTCCCCACCTAACTAAGTTACTCTGGTCAGGCAGGGTCATTTAGAAGGCATTTAGATAAAATTTTAAATTTTTTAATAACATTAAAATTTAATAATAACAAAATAGGTGCGAATCAAAGACTGATAGATTTGACAATTGACAAGTATCTATATGAATGTTGCTATAAACGAACCTTAACACATTTTCGTTTTTAGTCAATAAATAAAAAACGGAGGTCTATAAATCAATAAATCAGTCATCATGTGTTTGTAATAATTTATTCATATATATCAGTGCCAAGTTCATGGAGTTTTGATTTTAGTACCAAGCTCCATAGAAAAAAAAAAAATGTCCTGTCTTAAAAGTGTCCTGCTCTTTGTCACTTATTCCATAGGAGTCGTATAAAACCAAAGGCGGCAATCTGACGTTTTGGTCAATATTGAGTTATGGTACTGGCAACACTGGAAATCATGAGTAAATTTATATAAACTAATCTCGCAGAGTCATAATCGACTATCTCCCATCATTACAACTGTTTATAAATGACCCTTAGTATCAAATCCGGCAATCTTTTAATACTTAGTAACAAAGATGGCAATATTGTATTCTCAACCAATAGGAAGCCTTCAATTTACCACGTGATAGTATGGCGCATCTACGGAAAATTCGGTAATTTACTGTGTCTTTTAAAGTTAATTATAGGTGTCTAAATCTTTAAACTTGGTTAAATTTATAATAAAAGTGAAGATGGAGAGTCACCCAACACCAGTGACTAATAGATACACAAGAAAACGGCGAAGAAACACAGAAAACTGGAAGAAGAATGTGGCCAAAAAAATGAGGTTAGTTTCAATCTAGGTTTGTCCATTTTTACTTCGCGTTCGGGGGCTAGTTGTCCACGTACAACTGTTTTTTTTTAACACTTTCATTTACTTTCGTTTCAGTTCGTGGGTTAAAAACTAGAGTAGCTTAAGAGTAAAAATTTAAAAAAAAATTTTTTCACTATTCGCTTTTTTAATCCCCATATTTTTATGTGCCAAAAAACTGGAGCGATGTAGTGTGTAGATTGCTTAGTACAAAAATAACGTTTCATAAAAAAATATATTTGTTTACTGCCAAAATGAAGTGTTTCTGCTTACAATAATCTTGACATTATTTTGTCAAAAAAGTTACGAGCACAACGATCGAAACTCGATTTACAGAGCGAATAGTCCGAATTTATGCCTACAAAGTAATCGCTCAAATAACGTATCTTGTCATTCGTTTTTAACGCAGAAAGTTTGATTATGTAGCCTATGTTTTTTTTCGTGCCAAATAAGCTTAAAGTACCGTTACTGCTTATGAGACCTTGTTTCGTGCGCTACCGTCATTTTTCTCCCTGCCAAAAAAACGTAACGGTGTGATACGCTACTATGGCACTAAATAATTAAAGTAATGCAATCAGTTTTTATGTCAATAATAGTGTAAAAGCTATATTCGTTCTTTTAGCACGTAATAAATCTCTGTTGGTCTAATTCATTTTCGCGTCTAATACTACTGTACGTTAATTTGACACCAAAAAGTTGAGCTAGGCCCGGCCGGTTGCGTATGAAAACACGACGCGGGGCGCCCCTCGCGATTGTTTAATACTGGACTCTACGCATTTTTTTTCGAAAAACCGTTACCTAAGCTAAAATTTGACAAGTTATAGTGCCAAAAACAGTGAAGATGAATACAAATACAAGAACTTGGAAGATTTTAAAATCGCTAAATCACCATGCAGATACGGATTTCGACATTCAAAAGGTACGTAATAAAAGTGAGCTCGCTTATACTTTTTAATAGTTACAAATAATTAAGTGAATACCTATTAAAGTTTGTACATTTATTTATTTGATGATTGATGTAAGTAAATCTGTATTAACTAAGTACCTACTTTTTTAGATATACGTATTCATTCAATAATACGCAGGTTTTGGTTACCTACCATATGTGAAAGTTTACTGTCGTTACTTGAAATGAAATAGAAATTAAATAATAATAATAATAATAATCTTTATTGCACAATAAGAGACAACCGTTACAATAATTATTTACAGTAAGACAACTTCTAGCGGTAGGTATTGGCTGTCATCGGAATAGTTCGCCCTATGGTACTAATAAAAACTGCAACACGGGAGTAGTCTTCCTCGTCCCCATAACAGCGTCACAGCAGTATTGTCACCAGTTCTTACATAATTATGCGAGTTGATCATAATGCCATAAGCGTTAAAGATACCTACAGTAAACTTACACACACACTTTTTAGTAAAGACAGGTTAATAATGATAATTGTACTTACGTTTTAATTTGTTGTTTGTTTGTTTTAGTGGTGTTCAGCCGGAAGGTCCCCCTTACTTACGCCCAGAAAGTCCACTACCATCAACCAGTTACACAACATTGCGAAATGTAGATATGATTGAACTTGGAAATGGTGAGACTGGCATACGACGTGTAACTGAGGTACACGCAGACCCCGAACATCTGCCACACAGTTATTTACGCCCGGAGAGTCCACAATCATCTACCAGGTACACACTATTGCAAAATGTAGAGATGACTGACAAAAACCACGAAACAGTTAAAGATTATAATAACTCCTTGCTTCAAGATCTTTACATCTCAGATTCCGATGATCGTGCTCATACCGAGGTAAGGGACGAATGTATTCTGTCCGAATCTAGTTCATTCAATATTTCATCACCATCAGTATTGTCATCAGGGAACATAGTAACAGAACAGGCAGAAACGGACACAACTGCCGCATCAGAAACGGAATCGCTGTTGCCAGGTTACCAAAACCGTAAGCGTAAACGTAAAGGACAGGCTGATCCAAAAGAGTGGAAAAAAAATGAAAGAAAGATAAGAAGACAGAAAGGAGAACCATACACATCGTCTAAAGGGGTTTTAAAGCCGGGAAAAGCTGTTTGTGAGAAGGTTTGTGCTGAATCCTGTAAAGAAAAATGCACAGAGAAAATAAGTGAACAGGACCGACTGAGAATTTTTTCTTGCTACTGGGGTATTGAAAATGTGGACCAGAAACGGCAGTACATTGTAAGTCTCGTTAAACGAGAAACACCAGCTACTCGAAAAACTGCAAATCCAGGAAGCCGTAGGAAGCTTACCAATAAGTATTTCCTCAAAAAGCCAAGTGAATCTGAGCTAATTAAAGTGTGTCAGAAGTTTTTCCTATCGACTTTCAATATTTCTAAAATGTTTATGAGAGGCTGCTTCAAAAAACTGTCGGAGACAAATGTGGTCGAATCTGATACCAGGGGAGTGCTTGGTCCACACAATAAAACTCCTGAAAGTGCTAGAGAGTACGTCAAAGACCACATTAACTCTTTTCTGCGCATGCCTGCTCACTATGTTAGAAAAGATACTAAAAAAGAGTACCTTGACCAAGACCTTAATGTCACGAAGATGTATGAACTATATGTTGATAAGTGCAAGGAACATGAGGTGGAACCTGTTAAAATAAACATGTACCGTGACATTTTAAAGAAAGATTTTAATATTGGCTTCCATAAGCCACGGAAAGATATGTGCGATGAATGTTTTTCATATGATAAAATGAATGATGAAGAGAAAGAAACCAAAAAAGGTGAACATGAAGCTCATTTACAGAGAAAAGTTCAAGCGAGAAGACATAGAGATGAAGCTAAGACACTTGCTCTGAATGATGAAATTAATTTCGCCGAATATCCAAAAAAATATATTATAAACGAAGGCTGCCTGTGTATAACTGTACTTTACTGGATTTTGGCAAGGAAAAGACGGAAGTAACATGTTATTGCTGGAATGAAGGTGTTGGTAATGAAGGTGCTAACGAGGTTGGTTCATCTTTGTTCAAATACATGACAGAAAAAGCAAATGGCAAACCGATCACTTTTAATGAGAGTCAAAATGGCGGGTGTGTAAAATGGTAGGTGTGTAGTGTGTAAAAAAACATAAAAAGCGTCATAATAAACAAAGAAAACAGCAAAAAATTCATAAGCAAATACATGTTCAAATTATATTCAAATTATATAAACAATAACAAAACAAAACATTCATGTAACGAAATTGACGAGTATTGTCTTCTATTCTTCTGTCTCCCTCTAATGGGTCTGACTCTAATTACTAATCGCCATGTCACATTTTTGATCGAACATGCCTAGATTAAATACAAGCGCGCAACAACTTGAGGTTTTCTTCTGTTACTTGAAATATCTTCTGGTCGACTGCTTCTAAATATTTCTATATAATAGATACCATTTCTTTCATGCTCTAGCTAGTTCCGGAAGATCCGCGGTAAGTTTCTTACCGACACGTAGTGTGCCAAGTAATTAGGTATATTAATTCTTTCATTGTATATTTCAATAAAACGAGTAGCGTAAATACAAATCTATGAAATCGTTTGTTAGCCTAAACATGACCTATTATTTTACGTTATTTCATTCATGCATAACTTTTTTCTCCCGGAACCAAATGAAATATCCCCATAGTAAAAAAATATCGTTAATTTATGAAGTATGTTTTATCAGGTGACGCCACTTGGACCACTTCCGCCCAATGTTCTTTGCTCTTACAGCTATGTTATTTAAAACAGCACACGCATTCACCATTTTAGCTGCAGATGATGGGATGTAGTTATTAAGAATACATGGGTGTGTGTTGATAGGTAAGTGTGAGGAGCCGGGAATGAAACGACCTTTCTTTATTGAGTCATAAGCGCAACTAGTTTATTGCAATATAAACATGTGAACCCTACAGTATACCCGCCTTTTTTAAAAAAAAATATACATATTTTTAAGTTGAAACATTCACAAGTCGTTAAATTATTAGCAATGGACTTACAATATAATTCTAGCTTACAGACTATGTTTACACTACTTGGAAGTGTTCATTAGTTTAGCCGGAGCTGTAACCTGAAGCTGATGACGCATATCTGTTACATTTTACTATGTATTACATTGTTTAACATTCGAATATTTATTTTTAGAACATAGTTTTTACAAAGACATGAATTTATTTTACTTTTGATTAGTAACTAAATGTTATTAAGTTACAATTTATAAACTTCTTATTTGAAATAATAATAATAAATGTTACGTTAATTACAAAATTATCAGTTTTTATCTCTTATTCCTTAAAGTCTAAATATTCATAACACAGTAGTATAGAAATATTTAGTTAATGTTCTTTAATTTAATACATACAGGATCAGATATGCCGAATATGTCTGTTACCTTAAATTTTTAATGCTAGGATAGAATAAATAATAAATTGATGTGAAAATATTTTTGACTCTCTATTGCTTTACATAATTTTTACTGCCCTTTTTAACCATTTAATTACAATTTGATATGACATACATTATACATACATGTTTATACTTAGGCTAATTTCACAATCACTTGCACTACACATCACTGATAGACTTTTTACGCGACCTGTCACTACACCATTTGCCGCGGTAGCGCCTGATGTTGGTGTTGATGATAATTATCACTGCGTCCTGCAGCTACTTCCTGTCTGACTACTTTTCGTACACGCTGTATACACTTCTTGTATATTATATAATAATAATAATAATAATAATAATAATAATAATAAATCTTTATTTCAGGCATAAAAAACCCATATACAATATACAATTTCAAATTACAAAACTACTTGTTACATTAAAATTTAAAAATAAAATAAAATGTACCACTTATACTAAATGTCCCACCAAGAAAGAAGCCGGGCATCGTCAAATAACTACCTTATGAAGGTATCTCCAGTGACCAAATAATGGTCCAGAGAAGCCCTCACTCGCAGACCGTAAAATTTCATTTTCGGAATTTACTACCTTTTGCCAGAATGAGGCAGCCCGAGACCTTAGGACAGCCAAAAAGTCAGGTACTCTTGCCTCCGCAAACACACCTGAGGCACTACAATAACGCGGCAGACCCATAAGAATACGAAATGCATCATTATATTTCACTCTTACGGCGTTGTGCGATTTCTTGATGTAATTACTCCACAGTTGACACGTGTATAGACCCTGACAAAACGTTCTGAAAAGCAGAATCCTAACACTCTTGCAACTTCTGCGAAATCTGCGGCCGAGCATATTGCACCTGACTGCTAGTGCGCGTCTCTCTCGCTCCATGTCTCTATCATCTCTCAGATCGCTACTCAGTATGTGACCTAGGTATTTAAAATGCTGTACAACCCGAACAGCCGAATCGTTCAAGAAAATACTAGGGAAAATTCCCGGACCCTTCCCAGCGCGGAAGACCATAATTTCCGTTTTTTTTCATTGTATTTCAGCCCGTGAGCATTAGCATAATCCTCACAGACTGAGAGGAATTTTCTAAGACCACTAATAGAAGGACTGAGCAGAACCATATCATCAGCATAACTTAGGCTGTTTACGCACATACCACCGATATGACAGCCAACTCTGGTCTGTCTCAGTCCCACTATCAGATCGTTGACGTAGGCATTAAAAAGGTCCGGGGAAGTAAGCCGATTCACGATTCGTGTAGTAGCCTACAAGCCTGTTTTAAGCTAAATATTGCTGAGTCCGTTGAGAGTCCGGGACGAAAATCAAACTGCGCGTCGTCCCGTCCACCTTTATATATTTCAGCAGTTCGGGCTGCAACAGACGTTCTAGTATTTTGCCTATTATGGTACCCAGGGATATTGGACGATAATTATTACTGTCACCCAAATTACCTGTTTTGTTTTTTGGTATTGGAATCACACTAGATCTCATTAGATCGTTGGGCAGGTAGCTGTATCTCAAACACGCATCGAACAATATACTAAGTTTGTTATATACAAATTCACCAGCACATAGTATATGTTCAAATAGTTCAAGTCATATTTAGAACTACATTTTTTACTTCTCTGGGTGAAAAAGAAATACAATTTTTGAAGCTACTCGGTCTGATAGTGTTGTTGGCTCTGTTCATCGGTATATCGCAAGAGTACATATATATATATGTGAACCTATCTATTACTGTTCAACAATACCTATAATCATCTGTAGTAATAGGCAATGGTCCTATCAGGTCTACATGTATGTGGTCAAACCTATCAACTTGAGAAAATTTACCGTCATTAGAAATTGTGTGTCTATTTATCTTAGCTTTTTGACAATAAATGCAAGTTTTACTCCATAAACCTACGTCTTTGTTCTTCATCTTTAATCATTTGCCGTGACGTACGCAAACCTGGGTGACAAAGATTATGGATAGCATGAAAAACGTCTTTCCTAAATTTCTCTGTAAGATAGGGTCTTGCAATGCCAGTCGAAATTTCACAATAAATAGCCTTATGGGTGTTTGGTATTAAGATTTTTTTTAATTGGTGTTTGGAACTGTTTAAATACATTTTGAGCTCCTCATCAGAACTTTGATCTTCCGCTAATTTTTCAAAATTGATAACGCTTGAGGTGCATTCTATGGTATCCACTCGGGATAATGCGTCCGCGACAATGTTATCTTGTCCGCTTACATGTCGAATATCCTTGGTAAACTCACTTATAAATAACAAGTGTCGAACACGCCTCGGGCTCTCTTTGTTGTTATTTTTAGACAATTTTGAAAAAGCGAATGTTAATGGCTTATACATACATACATACATATTATCACGCCTCCTTCCCAACGGGGTAGGCAGAGACCAAGGCCTTCCACTTACTACGATCCTGGCATACATCTTTCGCTTCTTCCACATTCATCAATCTTTGCTCGTCGGTTTAGAGTACTCTTGACCTGACCTTTCTTCAGAACATCCCCGATTTGATCGTGGTAAGTTCGTCTAGGCCTTCCTCTTCCAACTTTCCCTTTCACACTCGTCTTGTAGATCTGTCTAGTCGTTCTTCTCTCATTCATCCTCTCTACATGCCCAAACCATCTAAGCATCCCTTTCTCAATCCGAGTGACAATATCTTCTTTCACACCACATCGTTCTCTTATCACACTATTTCTTATCCTGTCACTCAATTTCACTCCTAACATACTTCTAAGCGCTCTCATTTCTACTGCATTTATTCTACTTTCATGCTTTTTCTGCCATACCCAACTTTCACTTCCGTACATGAGTGTTGGAACCAACACCCCTCTATGCACAGCCAGACGAGCTTTCGTAGAAATCTTCTGGCTATTCATAAAGGCGCGCAGCGCACCATTTACTCTGTTACCAGCATTTACTCTCCTTTCAATATCACTTTCACTTTGGCTTATGTTCTGTGAAAATTATTAATTCTTTACCTTCGAATAAGCATCTAAAATGTTCCATGGCCAAAAAAATTGCGAGTAACTCTCTATCGTACGTGCTATACTTTTTTTGTGTTTCATTCAATTTGCGTGAAAAATAACCTAGAGGATGCCATTGATCGTCGACATATTGTTGCAACACGGCTCCTACGCAACTATTCGACGCGTCAGCGAAAAGGGCATATGGCGCGTCAATAGACGGGTACGATAACGTGACTGCCTCCAAGAGTTTATTTTTGCACTCCGAGAATGCTTGATCGGCATCCGGTGTCCAACATATCAATGTTTTGTCATTCTTTTTGCGTTACACGTGAAACAATCTAATTTTTTTAAGTATTCGGCAGCTTTTGGTAAATGACTCCTATAAAAATTGTACATGCCTAAAAATTTTCGTAACTGACTTACATTTTGGGGTTTCGGATATTCTGAAATTGCTTTAACTTAACTTTCTAACGGTCTGATACCTTTCACAGTGACTTCATAGCCCAAAAATTCTATACTCGTTGCCTTGAATGTGCATTTCTCTAAATTAATTGTAATACCGTATTCATCTAACCGTTTGAATATTTGTTCTAAGTGCTCGTTGTGTATCGTGTTATTTGCTGACGCAAACAAAATATCGTCGCAGTAGCAATACACGAAGTCTAAACCTGATAACACTGAGTTAGTCATGAAACGTTGAAACGTTTGAGAAGCGTTTCTCAAACCAAAGGTCATGCGTTCAAATTCATAAAATCCGAACGGTGTCGTAATCGCTGTTAATATGTTGTGGTACGCTTTTTTATGTCGATTTTAGAAAATACTGTTTTTCCATTAAGAAAATATGTGAAATCTTGAACTCTCGGGATAGGATATCTATCAGGTTTAGTGATGGCATTCAAAGCTCTATAGTCACCGCAAGGGCGAACTTGACCATCTTTTTTGGGAACTAAATGTAAGGGACTAGCCCATGCCGATTTGGAGAGTTTACATATACCTGCTTCTAACATATTTTCGAATTCTTCTCTAGCTAATTTATAACGATTAGGTGGTAACGGTCTCGGTTTGCAAAATACAGGTGGACCTGTAGTTTCTATAAAGTGATAAACTGAATGCTTAGGTATATCTTTAAATGACAAAGGTTTGAGATTGAGAACCTCTGGATATCGCTTCAATGTATCGTATATCGGGTGATCGCTTCGCAAGGTCGAAATAGTCAACTCAGAATGGTTTACGATCGATCCATACACTGCAAAATTAGTTAATTTATCTAATAAACAACGGCCATTAATTAAATGATTAACCTATGATAGTTAAGAAAATCTACCCCTAAAATAGGTTGGTTGACGTCACATATTATGAAAGTCTACTTAAATGGTCTTCTCAAATTCAGGTCAAGCGTGAGCGTCTTCGTTCCGTATGTTCGTATTTCTGAGCCGTTTGCTGCGAACAATTTAAAGTTTGAATTATGGCAAAGTTCCTGTTTCTTTTTAATTACTGATCTGGGCAAAACGGATACATGAGCACCTGAGTCGATTAAAAATCTTATGCGAGAAATTCTGTCACTTACAATCAGGCGGTAGTCCTTTATCGTGCAGCCTCCCGCCGTTTGCTGAACCTCATCTAGTTTCCCAATGTGGTTGATGGCGGCGTCTGCGATGGCGCTGTGGGGTTCCTCCAGTTGCACGGTGGTACACACTTCCTGGCCCGCGCACTAAATCTGTAATGGTACGAACACAACCAGTTCAGACTGCCAGGCGTTCTGCCGCTCCTGGTAGCTGACCGAGAAAAATTCCTGTTTTTTTTTTTATTTTTATTTTTTTATTTTTAGGGAAAATCTACAGCATGTTCTTACAGACTAATTACATAGTTATTGAGTAAAACATTGTAATGCCAATTACAGATTTTCTTAGTTTAACATGATACACGCATAACAAAGTTCAGATATAATGTTAGAATATTGTACATGTTACACTTAGTTGGATGAGTTGGATCCCAATCTGACTTATTTTATCTTATTGACTCATAAGTACATTAAATTGCTGTTACATTATTTTTTATTTGAATAAATTGAGATTCAAAGCAAGTACAAAGCCATGAATTATGTTATGAAGCACAGTGACATTTCAACTTGATAAAAAAAAAACAAAAAAAGAACAACATCTAACCACATTAAGATATTTTGATCCAAGGTACACAAGCCCCTCTCACTGTCATCAAGCCAAATATTAAGTTACACATTGATTATACTGATTCTACAACAGATTCTCCGAATCTGATTATACAACAGACCACGTAACCAGGTAACCAGCTGCTCATCATACATATTCGAGATCATTATAAATAGTAACATCAATATCAGCAGGACTTGATGCCGAGACTTCACCTACGACGACCTACGTTTTTCAGTCAGAAAGACTACCCACCCACCAAACCAGAAGGACACTATATTATTCTTAACTATTTTGTTAAAGTTTTCACTACGGATTGTTTAAATGACGTTTTAGAGCCGATGAATGGATCAAGCGAGTTGAAAAAGTCGTTATAGTTACGGGCCAAGCGCGTTAAAACCGCGTTACGACCGTACTTAGTATGGTGTGCAGGAATATAAAAAAGAGTGGTGTTCCTAGTGCGGCGCGAGGGCGCTCGCAGAGCCAGGTCCTCGAGGAGCGCGGGGCAATCTAAGCGACCGCGCACCACGTCATACAACAATCCCATCTCTAAGACATGACGCCGTTCTTCCAAAGTTAATAGCCTGTACTCTCTGCAATTCTGTACATAATTGTTAAACGTTCTTCTATTTATGTAATTTAACTGTTCGAGGAATATTTTTTAGATACGTTCAATTATATTTATGTATTTAGAGAAAAATGGCGACCATATCAGACTGGCATATTCAAGAATACTCCTAACATAGGCAAAATAAACTATTTTGAAAGTGATAGTTGATTTAAATGGCTTACAAGTACACGGAAAGCCTTATCAATAGCTAAATCTATATGTTGAGAGAATGTCATTTGGCTATAGAGTAGGATACCCAGACCACGAATTTGGACGACCCTCTCTATAGGATTCCCATTAAAACTATAGTTAAATGAAACAGGATTCTTACTCCTCGTATAACTAATAATTTGGCATTTAGATATATTTACTGCGATCTTATTAGTTTTGTAGTATTGAAACAGATTGTTGAGATCATGCTGCAGGAGTAAGCAGTCACTTTGTGATCTAATGGGCAGAAAAATCTTTTTGTCATCAGCATACAGAAGGTGTTGTGAGTGTTTTATAATTTTATAGACGTCATAAATGTAAGCGTTGTAAAGGTTCCAAATGCGATCCTTGAGGAATTCCCGAGGGAATATTAACAAAGTCAGATCTTTTCCCGCCGATGACAACTGCCTGTGAACGATTTTTAAGGTAAGATCAAAAATCTGGAATCTTGCCTGCCACCGACACTGCAGAGATGTCGGATACGTCTCCTGATAGGCCCTGAATTGGCGTAGGAGCTGAACTTGCCGGCGGCGGCATCGGCGGGTCTCGATTATTCGCCGCGAACATGTTTTTACGAGAAAACGTCCGAACACACTGCACAACGCGTATTCTATCGGGGTCACCACTATTGAGACTACATGGGTGTGTGTTGATAGGTAAGTGTGAGGAGGCGGGAATGAAACGACCGTTCTCTATTGAGTCATAAGCGCAACTAGTTTATTGCAATATAAACATGTGAACCCTACATAGTGAAGTTTACGGGCAACCAGTAAACATCTGCTAAAAATATATTTAACTAAAATACAATCATAGATTAACAATAGCAGTTACTCTTGCAGGTGTAAACAATTATAAACTATACTCAAAATCACCAAGGTTGCAAATTTCAAGATTGGTTTCATGAAAAAAAATGCAAGCTATAATGAAGACTCTTACTTTATTTATATTGTCGCAAAATTAATATATTTATAAACTTTGACAGTGCAGCGCACAGAATTCAATTTTTTTTGTTGTATTGCTTTGTAATGGATATTTAGCAGAAAACTATCATTTCGAGAACGTTTTTCTAAGTTGGATAAATATACAATTCAAGCGTTGTCAAATAGCATAGGTAAATAATGTACCTATATTATACAGAGTGGTCCAAAAGGTGACGTCCAAAAATGTTTTTGGGTAGCTGACATCTGGGGGTACTCGAAAATACCCCATGTATGTTCGAGTACCCCCAGTTCCTGTACCCAGTTCAATTTTTTGTAGTTTAGGAGAAGATATGAATTATTTTTTTCATAATTCTGTAATTTTCGACCGAATTACTTAATATTTTTTTGTTTAATTTAATTTTAAACTGAAATTCAATAAAAATATAAAAGTTCCATGACTTCTTAGTAACTTTAAAAACTTTCTGGGATCCTAAGCCATAAAGCACGCTCTACACTCGCCCGCGATTCTTGCTGTGAATTCATGCCGCGATTCGCGCCGTGAACTTCGCGTTTCAATGTGTCCCTCCACACTCGCAAAGCTTCGCAGTCTCGTTCGCGACCTCAAAGAAAATGGATGACGAAGTGATTGTCGCTGCTGCGGTGACGATCTGTGCTATATCGTATTACAATTACCTATGTATTAAAAATAAGAATCAAATAAAAAAGAGATGGAGAAAAAGACGATGGTGGATGACTCAAATCCATCGCGGGAGAACCAGGTAAAATAATCATTTATTTCACTTATTGGATATAGAGATATTTGAATATTTTTTTCTTCATTTAATCATTTAAATATATATATTTTTATTTACTTTGCTTTTTTTCCAGTGCTACTATGGATAGACAGTTGAGCGAATTAGTTGCTGAACCATCAGGAGAATTTCAAAAGTTTACGAGAATGTCTCAAACGGATTTCGATAACTTATTGAACAAAGTTTTACCAGCGATAGCTAAGCAAGATACTCAATTAAGAAAAGCCATCCCAGCTAGAATACGCCTTGCTATTACATTGCGATAATATTTGAATATTTTTTTCTTCATTTAATCATTTAAATGTATATATTTTTATTTACTTTGCTTTTTTTCCAGTGCTACTATGGATAGACAGTTGAGCGAATTAGTTGCTGAACCATCAGGAGAATTTCAAAAGTTTACGAGAATGTCTCAAACGGATTTCGATAACTTATTGAACAAAGTTACATTGCGATAATATTTGAATATTTTTTTCTTCATTTAATCATTTAAATGTATATATTTTTATTTACTTTGCTTTTTTTCCAGTGCTACTATGGATAGACAGTTGAGCGAATTAGTTGCTGAACCATCAGGAGAATTTCAAAAGTTTACGAGAATGTCTCAAACGGATTTCGATAACTTATTGAACAAAGTTTTACCAGCGATAGCTAAGCAAGATACTCAATTAAGAAAAGCCATCCCAGCTAGAATACGCCTTGCTATTACATTGCGATATTTGGCTACTGGAGATAGTTTTGAAAGTCTCCACTTTTTATTTAAAATCTCACCACAACTGATATCGAAGATTATTCCAGAGGTATGCCAAGCTTTGAATGAAGCACTAAAGGAGGAAATCAAAGTAAGTAATAAAACAATTTATTATAATAAGTGTTTATTAATCATACGCCAAACATCATTTATTAATCAAGCGCTATTGAAAGCATCATCAATCATATTTTGAACATAGTTTGTGGATTCTTGAGTAGCTGGCTGGATAAGTGCATTTGAAGTTATGATAACCCTTGAAGCCGCAGGGGTAGAGGTTTCATCGTGAATGTGAATTTGTGATGGTAGCGAATAATAAATTGGTGGCTCAGAGTAACTGCTATGTGAAGTTCCTGCTCTCTGGTATGATGTAGATGGTTCCGAGTACGCCGTAGTATGTGCCGGAGACGGTGATCCAACAGATGACGAAGATAGTACTGTAGTAACTTGTTCATGGTGCAAAAACATGTTATATATGTCTCACACAAACCGCATTCGTTCATTATCGGGTAATTTTCTTAACTTTTTGGCTATAATTTTTCCATGTAAGTCACATTCATCATCTTCTTGAATTCGTCGCTTGTTCATAGTTTCTTTTAGTGTAGACAGAGCATCTTTGACTGTTTCTCCAGCAGCTAACACTTCTGCAGGGTTTTTACGACGACGTACAGTTGGCGGTCTCAAAGGTTGACTATCTACATTACTATCCAAACTTTCCTCCCCCCCTTCATTAGCACACACAGAAGGTGATTCTTCCTGAAATAAAATAATAATAATGTATTTATTTTTTATTTTACAGTTGCCGACGAGTCCGGAAGAGTGGAAGGAAATTGAAAAAGGATTTGCACCTAAATTTCCGCGTGCTATAGGATCTATTGATGGAAAACATATCGTTATTGAATGTCCAATCGATTCAGGATCGGAATATATTAATTACAAGAAAACATTCAGTATTGTATTGTTCGCTTTAGTGGACAGTAATAATAATTTTATTTTCGCAGACATAGGATGCCAAGGTAGAATAAGCGATGGTGGTGTATTTACAAATAGTTTATTATGGAATAAAATTTGTCTTAATGAATTAAATTTACCTACACCACATCCATTGCCAAATTCATATAAAGATATACCCTACGTTTTTTTGGGAGATGGTGCTTTTGCACTCACAGAACATAATAATATAATGAAACCTTATCTACAGATTGATAGCACTCAATAAGTTTTAACTCAAGTTCATTATTCCATGTAGTACTCATTTTTTTTAAAAATAAAACGCTATTAAGTACGCAATAATGCACAACCACAACCACTTGCGACGGCGTCTTCTCAGTTACTGCGAAAAACTGCGCGCCGTGAACCAAGCGCGAACCTTTTGCCGCGGGACAAAAAACCGACAACGAACGGGGAACGGCGCGAAGCGTGAACGTGAACGCGCGAAACCATCTACACACGCGTTTCGCGGCTTTCGCGGCCTTTCGCGCCGCGAGTGTAGAGCGCGCTTAACAATAATTGTAATACAAAAAAAGTGGTGCCTAATCTTTACTTTAGCTGTAATCTGTCTTTAAATGAAAAAAGGTGAAAATGTCCTAAATTTCTTAAGTGATTGATTATTTTAACAACACTTTTTTTTTCTAAGGTTAAATTAGGTTCGCGTAGTTACTTAATTATTTTAAAAGCACCTATTGTTCATTTAAAGATTCCCTAGTATGATAAGAAATAAAACAACCAAAACTGTTGTAACAAATTTTAAT
The DNA here is from genome assembly GCA_949315895.1 of Anania crocealis. Lineage (NCBI taxonomy): Eukaryota > Metazoa > Arthropoda > Insecta > Lepidoptera > Crambidae > Anania > Anania crocealis. The sequence goes on from OX438880.1 coordinate 5,559,078, forward strand.
TCATAATAAATTTTCAAAATGTCTGCCCCCAACTTCGATACACAAAATTCTTTGAGTCTCCTAAATGCACTGGTATTTTGTCTCACTGTAGTTTCCGCTTGCCTTAATTTTTCACGTAGCTCGGTTTCGGTATTAGCTTCGCGTGCGTTAACAATTTCTTTGTAATATCCCCAGAGAAAAAAATCTATTGGGTTTAGGTCTGGCGAACGCGCAGGCCAAGGAATTGGCCCGCCTCGACCAATCCACCTTCTGGGGAAACGTTGAGGTGCTCCCTTACCGTTTAAAATTAGGTCTACCCCTCAGGAATCGGTAAATTATGTAAATGAATTCTTCGTCTCCATTGGTTCTGAATTATCGAATGGGATTTTACAAAGGTTAAAACTTACAGAAAACGATCTTGCTAAACAAATTGTCGGAGAAAACGTTTGTATGAACTCATTTGTGATGTTAGACACCGATGAGACGGAAATTAATAATATTGCTATGACGTTAAAAAATACTAATTCTACAGGTTGGGATGGAATTTCTTCTATATTTGTTAAAAAATATATTAGCTTTCTTGTAAAACCTCTAGCCCATGTTTTTAATTTGTGCTTGGCCTCTGGTAAATTTCCAAATGTGCTGAAGAATTCAATTGTTATTCCAGTCTTTAAGTCGGGGGAAAGAGACAGTATAAGTAATTATCGCCCAATCTCTCTGTTGCCAACTATGGCAAAAATACTAGAAAAAATAATTAACATTAGATTAAAAAAATACTTAGATAAATACAATATTATTTCAAAAAATCAATTTGGTTTTACACAGAATATGTCAACTATGGATGCAATGGAAAGTTTGGTTAGTGATGTGGTGGATAATCTTGACTCTAAGAAAAAATGTGTGGGAATATTCCTCGATTTGGCAAAGGCGTTTGATACTGTCTCGATTCCCCTTCTTATACGCAAACTCGAGTCTATTGGTGTGCGGGGTGTACCGCTTGATCTCTTAAAGGATTATCTAATGAATAGATTTCAAACTGTCAAAATCGGCGATATTGTAAGTTCCAAGGCAAGAGTTAAATTTGGCGTGCCGCAAGGATCCGTTCTTGGTCCTACACTGTTTTTAATTTATCTAAACAGTCTTTGTAATATTGACCTTCCAAACTCAAAATTAATAGCTTTTGCAGACGATACAGTGCTCTTATTCAATCACACAACTTGGGCCAATGTAAAAATGTCTGCAGAAGAAGGTCTTCAAAAGTTAACAAAATGGCTCGATTACAACTTACTCACCCTAAATGTAAATAAAACAAAATACATAACATTTAGTATCAAACAGAACTTACAGCCACCGTCAGATTTTGTTATAAAAGCACATTCCTCTTTTTGTCGTGATACCAACCACTGCGATTGCTTTACTCTCACTGCAGCCAACAATGTTAAATACCTTGGCATAGAAATAGACCGACATCTTAACTGGAAAGAGCACGTTAGTAAAGTAAGAACACGCATTCGCAAACTAATACCCATTTTCAAAAAAATAAGAAACTTAAAAGATCCAAAAACAAGCAAAACTGTTTATGTAACCTTGTGTCAATCAGTGCTTACATATGGTATCTCTGTTTGGGGTGGAGCTAGGAAAGGCACTCTTATAAATATGGAAAGAGCGCAACGATCTATTCTAAGGATTATAAATTTTAAGCGGTTTAGATATCCCACGACTAAACTCTATGAGGAATTCGAAGTTCTAAATGTACGACAACTTTTTATTAAAACTATTGTTATGAGACAACATTTGTGTAAAAGTATAACAAAAATATCAGCCAGAAGAAAACATCAAGTTTACGAAGTTCCTGCATGTAGAACGGCTTTGCTCACTGTTTCTCTTATTTCTTAGCCCCTTTTCTTTATAACCGTATTAGTAAAGTAAAACCGCTAAAGGATCTTACAAGATTTAATTGTAGAAAACACTGGAGGGGTTCCTGAGTACTCTAGACTATGAAGAAACTGAAAAGCGACTACAGATAATTAAATAAATAGCAACCTTAAGAAACTGTGTAAGGTGCTTTAAAAATAATATATTCTTAAGTGCTGAAGTATTATTATATGTATATCATCTTAATGTAATTATTACTATACTATTTATGTATATGTATCTTATATATCAAATAAGTTGAGATTGTTTGTGTTTCCATTTATCCCAGGCATATATAGGAAGAAAGATGTGGTTTTCTACAAAAGGAAGCAGAAGTTTACTGTGTAATATAGTATTAACATCGTTTACGATAAGGGATAAATAAATTTTGTTTTAATGTAAACTTTTAGATATTGCCATTTATCGTTAGTTAAAAATCCATTTATCATAGTTTATCAAGTCGGTGTATTGTGAATCAGATTTGCTGAATATTATTGCCTAGTATTACCTATAACCTTTATTTTAAATAAACGTTGTTAATTTAATTAAGATACATTAAGATACCTACTTATGATAGATACACTATAAAAACAAATTTAAAAATATAATTTTTAAAATAAACATCTAAAATGTCGTACGAAATGCGTTGTCTATATTTTTTGCTTATACTATGTGTTTACTAAAACTTGTTACTGGCTCGTTATCTATCGACATCCATTGTGTATCGAAACATGGCAATAGTAGTTAAGCTGTGGGCCGTAAGCCTTTTTATTTAAAGTTGTTTATTGTCGAGCGAGAATCTTACCTTGCCGTAACACAGTCTTGACTTATACGGGAGGTAAAGAATTCTTTATTTGTATACCGCCAATGAGTTATTAATGTAACTAGTACTGAACTAAGGTAATTTATGTCTACTGGAAGCTATTTTATTATATTCAGGATAAGCTACCGAACGTTAAGGTTAATAAGTAGATGTATGTTATAACTGGTGTACAAATGTCTGTATTTTTATATGAAATAAATCTATTCTATTCTATTTAGAAAATTAGAAAAAGGTGGAAATGCAAATTTTGTAATCCCAGAAAGGGTTTCTAATTTTGAATTTAACAAATCTAGTGTTTTCTTAATTACGTGTCACGTTGTTTGTCCGCGATGGACTCCTAAACTACTGAACCGATTTCAAATTTAATTTGCATACCGTGTGCAATTTGATCCAACTTGAAAGATAGGATAACTTACATCTCAATTTATAGTCGCAATATAAGACGTCAAAATCAAATTAAATTATTCTGAGGCGATACGAAGTTCGCGGGGTCAACTAGTTAAATTATAAAATACGACACAATATCAGTATTTAAACTTGAAAATATGTAACTTTAAGTATTTAAACTTAAAGTATGTATTTAATATGTTTAATCCCTCGATTGTGAGTTATTGCAGACACAATTGAAATCAATTGTTATCGTGGCACCCGAGTGCCTCCTAGGGGTTGAGGGATTAATAACATTATGTTTCTCTTTACAGTTAGAAGTAGAGCAAATTAAAAAAACAACAGCATTATTAGAGCAAGAAAGACAAAAAACATTATTTGAAAAAGCTATAATTGAGTTAGATAAAATTAAGAAGTCTTTTGAAAAACAAAGTTACAGTAAAATGGTGGTTAAAATAAAAAATATTATTTGATTAAATAACGGATTTTTATTCATAAAAACATTAAAATTAAGAAAAAACCTTTCAGCCAAAGATAGTCGCAATGTGAAGCCATTGCTGTTGGAGTTTTCACTAACTGGTGCTATATCCACAATATCATTATAAATATCAATGTCATCCTAGTTCGATGGCACCAAGTCATTGACCAATTATGCTATATTGTGCATTGTTGCACATGCACATATGTCAGCCACAACTGTATCCACTTTAACACAAACTCCGACCTGGAGACAAGGAAATCTTCTTTTCCAAATGCCGAAGCATCTTACCACAGTGTTTCTGGTTTTAATTTGGCTTCTGTTGTTATTCTCTTGGGGAATAAAATTGGGTGATAGAAATGGTGTTAGCAGCACATTACTAACTGCATACCTACTGTCCCCTAAAATTATCCCTTGTAATTGACCAGTTATCAGTTTTTGCTTAATAGCACTGCTATTATAAATAAAACTGTTATGTGCACTGCCGCACCAACGGAATACTAAATCATAAAATTCTAAGTTGGGCCCTGTGACTGCCTGGACATTAATCCAAACATACCCTTTTCTATTTCTGTATACTTCTGAAGACGTACCTCCGGGCTTCTTATTTTAATGTGGCAGTCTATACATGAAATCACACCGAGAAAATGAGCTATTTCGTAGAAAGATTTCCTGCATCAAAAACAATTATTATAGCCTTATGAAATTCTGTAACCAGGAAGGTGGTATACCTACTTATAAAAATAGTCTTACTTCACAGAGTTCATTTCTTCTAAACTAGAGGGGTATTTAACAAAATCTCTTATGTTGCTAGCTATCAATGTAGAGACTTTAGAAATAATTCTTGAAACTGACTGTTGGCAAATATCCGTCGTCTGGCCCTTGTGAATTTGAAGTAGAATCTCCAGTGCCCCTACTTTTGTTACATCAACCCGCCGCGCGCCTACGCGCGGCTCAGTTCTCAGTAAATCGTTCATTGTGACTTTAACTCTTATTGTGAGACTGTCAAGTGTTACTTTTTATGTTGACTAAGAATGTAGCTATACAATGTAGACTTTACCAAAACACAGCTCCAGTGTTGAATTATGACGCAATATATTTTACGATAACGCGTTTCGGAACCCTGTTTGTATTTAAAAAATCATACTTCTTAAATTAAATCGATGACACTAGGTTTTTTGTTTTAAATTACGTTTATAAGATAACAAGCTATAAGATAATGAATAAAAACATACTCGTGTAAATAGAAAAATATTTATTTACAGTACTTTTAATCTGTACAAAAAGAGAACGCCGCCGGGCGTAATTTATGTAAAACTTAAAGTGTCTAAGATTCACAAATACCACTTCTAGGTCTTAAATAAAAGTTATACAATATAACAGCGAAAGCAGTTCTTGTTTTACCTATATTAGCAATATTATGCGACTTACAATTGGTATGTTATGTGAAACCTAGTAATTGGCCTTATTTGTAGTACAATCTTATTCTGTTTACACATTATTATAACGCTGTACGGTTTCTTAATAAAATAAAATAAAATAAACTAGTTTCATATCCTTACAAAATAATCAAAAATCTTATCTAAAGCATCCACCAATAACTAGAAATATGAAAATTAGTCTAACATTTCCTATTTACATAAGAAAATCACTTTGGATTATTAGATTTTTTTGTTTTACATGATATACAATTCAAAAACAAAAATGACTACACATTAAAGTAAATGCCCTTTCCAAAAATATGGCACACTTGTACATTGTAATGTAAAAAAACTTAAAACCAACAAAAAAAAAACAAAAATCTATAGCCAGATGTTGAGCGTAAAGGCCGGGTACACACTGAGAGAGTAATCCGGAAATTTCCGTTTATGGTTACAATGACGGCCAGGCCGGCCATTTTAGGTTATTCTATATAGGATTTGAGAAAACTTCCTAACATGATAATATTTTGGCTCAGTCTATTACTTAGCTTAGCCAACAAGAACTAACTTTTAACCGACAAAAAGGGGAAGTTCATTTTAACATCATCATTATTATTGTTTATGTATTCCTAACATGATAATATTTTGGCTCAGTCTATTGCTTAGTTTAGCCAACAAGGACAAATTTTTTTACCGACGAAAAAAAAGGAGGTTCTTTTTATCAATATTATTTTTTATGTCACGCACAATTTTTTACTGAGTCCCTAGTTCGATTTGAATAATTCTTTTTTTATTAGAAATGGTACACCCTAAGATCGGTCGCATATAAAGGCGATGGGCCGTTTTGGTATAGGAGTGGTACACCCAAAGATTTTTGATTTTATATTACAACATACTATTGGGAATATCATACTAGAAAATCGGAACTAAGACTAGTATGTATAACTAATAATAATATATCTTGATAAACCTACTAGTCGTCGAATTCAAATAAACACTGTGGTTATGCAATTACAATAAGGATAAAAATTGGCATACGTTTTATAGCCGCACAAAGAATCAAGTACTTATCTGCCTCAGCTAAAATCAGTTAAAATCAGTTTTATTTCTGCAAATAGGCCCCATGAGGCGCTATTACACGTCCCAATATTTAAACCTTCTTGTGCCAACTATTTCCGACTTGAGTGTGATTGTGTGTGTACATTACCAGAGGTGCGATTGTGTAAAGCAATCGTATTCATTTGACAGTTCATAACGTACGGTACAATCTGTCAAACGGCTAATTCTAATTGTGTACGGAGTTCATTTATCGTTAACGATTGGGTCGTTAAATTTTAAACGATGAGTGAATGATGTACATGATTTTGACAGATAATTCGAATTGCGTATGTATTTTGAGCTCATTGCTAATGTCAAATGATTGCGGTGACTCTTGACTCATGACAATCGTAAATTCGGTACCCAAATTTGTTGAAATTACTTGAAATCTTAGCTTGAAATTGTTAATTTTCTTTAAAAGAAAAAGGTTGGTGGATTCGTTGGAAGTCCAAAGGCTTAATATTGTATAAAGTGTGGTTAGCGGTGAGTGTTTAGTGTCAAATGTGAGTCACAAGAGTTCTTTTTCAGCACAATTTATTGTTAATCCGCGTGTGGTTTTAGAATAAAATGGCACACGCATACATGATGGGCATGATCGAACGCGAGCGTCGCATGAGACGCTCGCAGTTGAGGAGGCAAGGGCTGCGGAGATCATCGATGCCCTGGGACATGCCGGATGGGGAGTTCATCAACAACTACAGGCTGTCGTTGCCGTTATTTCAACAGCTTGTTGATGAACTCGCGTCTTTCATGCCACAAAGGCTGAGATCTACAGGGATCTCTGCTGAGCTCAAAGTAAGTCTCCCTTTTTGCAAATGTGTGTAAAGCATTTCCGAGCGTTTTTTAATGTTACTTTTAATATTATAGATCATGGCTGCCTTAGATTTTTACGCCGGGGGCAGCTATCAAAGACGAGTTGGCAAAGATTTTAATTTAGGGCTTTGCCAGACTGCCGTCCACATGTGTGTGGCTGAGGTCACAGATGCCCTAAATAATCCAATAATTCTTAAACGGCACATCGCCTTCCCCAGTAACCGTGCGGAGAGAATGGCGGTTATGAGAGGGTAGGTACCCCTTTTAAGCTGATAGTATACCTAGCTCAAGAATAGAAGGGGCATTAACCAACATTTTTTTTTACAGATTTATGGATGTCTTCTGCTTCCCGGGTGTTGTGGGCTGTATTGATGGCACACACATAGCCATCATACGGCCCCATGATTATGAGGAAGCATTTTTTAATAGAAAGCATTATCACTCATTAAATGCAATGATCGTAAGTTTTTATTAGTTGCTTAGCTTGCTACGGCACTTCTAACATTCATTATTGTAGAAAAATGAGGAGGGTTATTTTAATTTTATTTTTATTTTTAATGTTCTAGATTTGTGACGCTGATCAGAACATTTTACATGTTGACGCCTCGTATGGAGGTGCCAGCCATGACTCTCATGTGTGGAATAGGAGTGCTTTGGAGGCTCACATGCGAAACCTAAATGAAGCCGGTAAAGTGTGCTGGCTATTAGGTAATACATGGAATAATTAATTCACCTTTTATATTCTAAGGTTGTTTTTCCAATAGAGATTTTAGCAACTTAATTGCAATTATAATATCAGTATATAAACTTAAAAAAATATGTCTGAGGCGGGACTCGAACGCGCATCTCCTCGCATGCCGGGCGGGCGCTATACCATTATAAGAATATGCTTGAAAAATTCGCGCTGTGTCGCAGTGTCTCAGTGGCTTAATGGTATAGCGCCCGCCAAGCATGCGAGGAGATGCGGGTTCGAGTCCCGCCTGAGACATAAGTTTTCAAGTTTATATACTGATATTATTTTTACCTTAAAGGGGATTCTGGATACGCCCAGCGGGAGTGGCTGATGACTCCGATTCTGCGAGCAGCTCCGGATTCCCCAGAAGCACATTATACGGATCTCCACTGCAGTACACGCAACACTGTAGAGCGCTGCATTGGAGTGTTGAAGGCAAGGTGGCGCTGTCTCCTAGCGCACCGAACTCTCCACTATGACCCAGTAAAAGCTGGGAAAATAGTCAATGCCTGTATCGTATTGCACAACATGTGCAATCGTGCACGCATCGAAGTTCCCACACTGGACGAATTTGATTTAAGAAGGGACGGCAGAAGACAGCCACTGCAGCCAGTCAGTGTTGGAGATGGGGCTACTTCGCGACGAGGGTTGGTGGAAAGATTGTGGAGAGACCGTTCGTAACCGCCACAGATAAGCTCTAGCTAATATTTAGTAAATAAATAGAACTGTACAAATATACACATCTTTTTATTAAAATATAGTCAGCCTTCATCTCTTTACAAACTAAGTTTTTATTTAATATATCTAATCACAGAATTCTTAGCCTACTTATTTGGACTTAGGTTTTTTGGAACAATCAAAAAGATATATTAAAATAATCATGAAAAAATCAACGGCAGGGTAGGGACTCATTCATACTTATCGTTTTTCTAACAAATAGTTAAGCAGCCTTTAGCTCTACTTAGTACCTTACAAACTATATAAATATTTATTTAAACATTTTAATTGCAGCATCTTATTTATACTAACAGTTTCTTCTTTTGAATAGTTGGTAAAATCAGTTATATTTCTATAAATAGGTCCCTGGAGGCGCTTTAACACGTCCCAATATTTAAACCTACCACTGCTTTGGGACAAATGTGGGCAAGTGCCGAGAAGAAGCAGCGCAAGAAACTCCAGTTACAATTGCCAGCCTCTTTTTAAATAAATATGTTTACATAAGATATAATAATATGCCAGTGCGAGCTAGGACATGTGCTAGGACAATTTAAAGCCACACGTTCCTATCATTCATATAATCTTAAATTGTTTAATAGCCTTTTTTTATTAAAATAACTTTGATATATGATTTGAGTTTCTGTACAGGGGGTTCAACAATTGACTCGTTCAGTGATTCGTCCCACTACACGTTCGTCCCAATGGGATGAAACACTGAATTAAAAAATATATTACTTTTTGTTCTGGACGACCATTTGGATCAGCGGTAGTTAACGCTGCTTCTGAGCCATGGGTCGCGGGTTCGATCCCCGCACAGTACAAATATTTGTGTGCATGAACATGTCTGTTTGTACTGGTCTGGGTGTTTTCTATATATTATAAGTATGTATTTACAAAAAAAAAAGTATATAAGTAAGTTTATCGGTTGTCTAGTACCCCATACGACAGGGTACTTAATACTACCTTAATTTGGGACTAGATGGCTCTGTGTGGCCCAGTGTGGCATGTCTTAAATATTTATTTATTATTTATTTATTTATTTATTTATTTATTTATTTGTTCTGCGATTTAACAGATTCAGCAAACATAAGTTTGTTAACAATGTCTGTATTAAAAGGAAATAAACAATAAACATGTTTTTATACTTAAATCATAAAAGTAAATACTGTAAGATTAACAAAAATAAAGGATTTACCGTAAAAATAGAAACACTTAAGTTTTAATCACATATTTGAGCGGTAATTCGTCGCAAATATTAATGTTAAAATTATGACTGCTCAAAACAATAAAAAAATCCCACTAATTACATTCTTGACAGAAAAACTAACACATGAATATAGGTACTCATAGAAAATCTTAACTACTTATATTAATAAGAAATCACAGCTTAGAATCACAGAATCAAATATGTGTTATCAATGATTTTAAATCAGTTGTTCGCGCGTAACGGAACGCACGAGAGACGGCGGTGGGGAGTGGGGCAGCAGTTTTTGTACTCTAACTGACATTAGGACATTATAACTTATAACTTTGTAAATCTAACGAACATTTTTGAAGACTGCTGCAAGATACTTAATATTTTACTTTAAATGAAGACAAGTTGGCCATACAAACAAGTACAACTTATATTTCTTGTAAGTACATACAAGAAAAGTGGTGCCGTGACCAGGATATCGGAAGCATATGCCGGGAAGGCAAATTATTGGTGAGCCCGTTCCATAATTCTATTTCCTAAAGTTCCGTCCGATTCCTAGGTCTATTTGACGAGTAACGTCGTAAATATTTCGTAAATTGCAATAATTTCGGTATTAAAGTATTATAAGAACAAGCATTTCAAATCACAACGTAGGGAATTTTCATTCATATACCGCCATTTCGAAATAAAAAATATTCTAGAAGTTTTATTAATTTTATAGTATACGTTCAAAACTTAATTTTTGAGTTAATTAAGAATATTAATACCAGTTACAGTGTAAATAACTGATCGACCTTTTAGAAACGTACTTACTTAATATTTTTAAAGAAAAAAAAGAGCTTGGTGAACTGAATTGTTGTTGCGGAGATTTGTTTGTAACCTGTTTAATTTAGGTAGTTTGTGTTATTTTTCTGAGGTGGGCATTTATTTTATTTTGTCAAATTCAATTGGCATTGTTAGCTCCCACAAGAATTTCTTATTATTGTAACTGTTAGATATCTACCTAATTTATATTTACACTAGCTGTTGCCCGCGACTTCGTCCGTGTCAATTTCTGTTATTATGAACGCGATTATTAATGCAACATTTTTCACCGATGCTTCGCTCCTATTGGTCGCAGCGTGATGTTATATAGCCTAAAGCCTTCCTCGATAAATGGACTATCTAACACAAAAATAATTTTTCAAATCGAACCAGTACTTCCGGAGATTAGCGCGTTCAAACAAACAAACAAACAAACAAACAAACAAACTCTTCAGCTTTATAATATTAGTATAGAGTATAGAAGATGACTGATGCTCAGGATAAAGATAGACTAATTAAAAGGCGTAGTTGTATCAAGGGTCAATTAACTGTTTACAGAAATTATTTGGAATCTATAAAGCATGCAAGCGTATCTGAGTTGTCTGATCAGCAAATTACCGAGTTAAAAATGAGATTAAATAAATTAGATGTAAGTTTGGGTAATTTTGACAGCTTGCAAACTGAAATAGAAATTTTATGTGATAATTCAGGTGAACAATTGATGGAGAGAGAAGCAATGGAAAATCAATTCTTCACTTTAATGTCTACAACTCAATCCTTTAGATAAGGCAGGTAATAAACGTCTGAGTTTAAATAGCACAACTGCAAATCAATCTGGTAGTTTTGAGAACAACATGGCCAGTAATAGTGTATCATTGCCTACTATAAAGTTACCCACTTTTGATGGTTGTTATACAAAGTGGTTGGAATACAGGGATACCTTTGCTTCGTAGATTCACAATAATGAATGTATAAATACTATTAATAAGTTTCACTATTTGAGGTCATCGCTGGAGGGTGGAACGGCACAGGTAATTAAATCAATAGAATTTTGCTCTGATAATTATGAATCAGCTTGGGACTTACTATGTGAAAGATTTAATAATAAGAGATTGTTAATTAATAACCATATAAAGTCTTTGTTTGGTTTGGAAAATATTATAAAGGAGTCTGATACATCATTGAGGTTTATAATTGATCATTTCACAAAAAACTTAAGAGCGCTAAAAAACTTAGGTCAACCTGTGGAATATTGGGATTCCTTGATAATTTACTTAATTTGCATGAAATTAGATAACTTTACCAGTAGAAAATGGGAAGAACATAAGGGCAGTCTTGGTGACACACCTACACTAAAAGAGTTTTTTGATTTTTTGCGCAAAAGGGCTGATTTTTTGGAAACTGTAAAACATAGTAAGTCATTTAAAACAGAAAAGGTGTCTAGTTTTTCATCACCCATCCCCAGCCAGGCTTCAAGTGGCCATAATTTATTTATTTTTTTATTGGTCTACCAACAAATAATAGTAAGTTAGTATGTGTAGTATGTAAACAAATGCATCGTTTGCAGGAATGCCCTAGGTTTATTTCTATGACTTTGGATGATCGTTACACAGTAGTATCACGTAACAAATTATGCATAAATTGTTTAAATCCCGGGCATTTTGCAAACAATTGTAGACATGGCCCATGTCAAACATGCAAGTATCGGCATAATACTTTGTTGCATAAATCTAGGGTACAAGTCAGTAACGTAGTAAGCAGTAACTCTCAATCTTTTATCTCACAAGATGACAAGGATCAGCTGTGTGCAGTAGGTGCCTCGGCGGTGGAACCGGTTTCGCTAGCATCAGCGATGGCGGTCCCCGCGCAGCTGGTTCTATTGTCCACGGCGCTATTGCAAGTTTCAAACAATCTCAACAATCACGTACATGTAGTGCGCGCTCTGTTGGACAGTGGTAGTCAGATAACTTTAATAACAGAGGGGCTGCGCGACAAGTTAGGATTAAGTTGTCAAAGAAGTAAGCAGCCGTTGACAGTGTCAGGCGTAGGCAATATCAAACTATGTATAGCGGACAGTTGCAAATTTGTAATGCAGTCGGTGAAAGGTAATTTCTCCACTGAAGTAAATAGTATGGTAGTACCGCGTATAAGTAGTATGTTGCCCAATGTAAATGTAAATGTACAGAACTTGAATATTCCAAAGGAAATATTAGTAGATTTAGCAGATCCATACTTTTATAAGCCGGCAGAGATAGACATTTTAATTGGTGCAGATTTGTTTTGGGAAATTATAATAGGAAATCAAATTAAGCTTGGAAAAGGCAAACCTACTCTGTTACAGTCACAGTTTGGGTGGTTAGTGTCAGGGCCCGTAGGTGTACCAGAACAAAGAAATAATTTAATATCTTGTCAAGTCAATTTAGACATAAGTAAACAATTGGAAAGATTTTGGGTGATTGAAGAGATTCCATCTTTGAAGTCAGTAAAGAGTTCAGAAGAAGATTTTTGTGAGCAACACTTTGTAAAAAGTACTTGTAGATTGAAGGACGGTAGGTTTTGTGTGGAAATGCCTTTTCATACTTCTCCTGAAACCTTAGGCAATTCTTTGCAAATGGCTAAACAGCGTTTTTATAATTTGGAAAAAAGATTTAGTAAACAACCAGCCTTAAAGCAATCGTATATGCAATTTATTCGAGAAAATAAGGAACTGGGGCACTTGTCGCATTCGCCTAAAATAGAGCATGCTTATTATTTACCTCACCACCCTGTATTGAGAGAACAAAGTGAAACCACAAAACTACGTGTTGTTTTCGACGCATCCGCGAAGTCCAGCAGTGGGCGGTCGTTAAATGATATACAGGGTGTGGGTCCAATAGTACAAGATGACTTGTGTAGTATTCTGATACGATTTAGGGAGCATAGTTTCGTCTTCACTGCCGATATCGAAAAAATTTATAGGCAAATAATTATTAATGAATCTCAACGGCAGTGGCAGATGATAGTATGGCGGGAAAACCAGAACGAACCTTTGCAATATTTTAAACTCAACACCGTAACCTACGGAACGGCATCAGCACCTTTTTTGAGCACTCGATGTTTATTTCAACTAGGTGAAGATTGCGGAGATACGTATATTGAGCAAATAATTAAGCATGATTTTTATATAGATGATGTTTTGACAGGATGCGAATCGGAATTAGAATTGAAACAAATATGTATGACAGTAATCAACATTTTAGCTAGCGCTGGATTCAACCTTCGAAAGTTTCGTTCAAATACTACTGTTTTATTGGAAAATGATAACTTAATAGAAGGTAAATTATTCTTGGATCTCAAAACTACCACTGGCGCTTTAGGGTTGATGTGGTCACCTATTTCAGACAGCTTTCTATTTCCTGTTCAGATAAAATTGGAAGAACGGTTAACAAAGCGGCTTATGTTATCTACAATAGCAAAAATATTCGACCCCTTAGGTCTTTTGAGTATATTTATAGTAAAGGCTAAAATTATGTTGCAAAAGTTATGGAAGTGTAAATTAGACTGGGATGACGAAATCACGGACGATCTGAAAATGATGTGGATTAAATTTGTTAAAACTGTAAATTCACTGTCATGTATTGATGTGCCCAGGCACGTTGCTTGTAGAAATGCTGTAGTCTTTGAACTTCACATATTTTCAGACGCATCCCAGGCGGCTTACGGCTCATGTGTATATGTGCGTTCAGTAGATCTAAATGGAAATGTTTATGTAAAGCTTTTATGCGCTAAGTCTAGAGTCGCTCCCTTGAAGTCTCAAACCATACCTCGGCTCGAACTGTGCGGGGCCTTGCTATCAGCTGAGCTGAGCCAAAAGGTGCGGCAGACATTGAGACGCCAAGTGTGCCGCTGTGTACATTGGACAGATTCAATGGTTGTCCTCGGTTGGCTTAACTCGTGTAGTAAAAAATTGAATGTTTTTGTATCAAACAGAATAAATAAAATTAATGATTTAACAAAAAAATGTGAATGGAGATATGTGCCAACCGACGAAAACCCAGCCGATCTCGTGTCGCGAGGTGTGGATGCATTTGATGATAAGCTAGCAACTTTTTGGTGGGGAGGTCCTAAGTTCTTGTTGCTTGATGATTCACAGTGGCCCCTCACTAGATGTAACACACAAGTTTCTAGTGATGAAAGCGAGGTAAAGGTATCCTTGGTAAAAGAAGATGGAAAATCATCTTTTATTGAATTCGATCGTTATTCCAGTTTCAGCAAATTAAAGTATGTAATGGGCTACATTTTAAGGTTTATAAATAACTGTAAAAATCCAAAAAATAAAAATTTGTCTTATAATTTAAGTGTCGATGAGATAAACAATAGTACAGTAGCTTTGGTAAAATTAGCTCAAGCTGATTCATTCAGTAATGAATTAGAATTGTTAAAAAGTAAAAAGGCAATACCAAACAAATCGAAAATTCTGGCTTTAGATCCTTTTTGTGATGAGTTAGGAATAATGAGGGTTGGCGGCCGAATTGAAAATTCAAAATTTAGTTATGATAAAAAACATCCTATAATTTTAGACTCAAAACACCGTTTATCGATTCTTATATTCGAATATGAACATAGACGTCTTATGCATGCAGGCCCTCAACTATTATTGGCGTCAGTGAGAGAAAGCTACTGGGTTCTTAATGCTAGAAATATTGCTAGGAGAGTACCTCATAAATGTATAATACGTAGGCGATTTAGAGGAAATACATTAGCGCCACTCATGGGTAACTTGCCTAATCAACGCCTGACTCCGGGTGTACCGTTTGACACAGCAGGGGTTGATTTTGCTGGTCCCTTTTACATAACTGATAGAAAGGGTCGTGGTTGCAAGATAAGCAAGTGTTATTTGTGTATTTTCGTATGCTTCGCAACCAAGGCTCTTCATTTAGAAGCAGTAAGTGATTTAAGTAAAGATGCCTTTATATTGGCTCTACGAAGGTTTATATCAAGACGGGGTAAGCCTAAGTATATTTTTTGTGATAATGGTACGAATTTTGTGGGAGCTAGGAATGAGTTGGAAGGATTTGTAGCTTTAAATAGGGATCCTGTAACTCAATTCAGTTCAGACGAAGGCATAGTGTTCCAATTCTCTCCAGCATACTCTCCTAACTTTGGCGGGCTCTGGGAAAGTGGGGTTAAGTCTGCCAAGTTCCATATAAAAAGAATATTAGGAGAAAGACATTTTACCTTTGAAGAACTTGCGACGTTATTTGCTCAGGTAGAGTCCATACTCAACTCTCGTCCTATATGTCCCATGTCGTCCAATCCAAACGATTTAACTCCCTTGACTCCCGGGCATTTTTTAATTGGAAGACCATTGATGTCTCTCCCGTCGCAGCAATTAACTGACTTCAACATCAACCGATTAGACAGATATAAGCAACTGGAACAAATGAGACAGCACTTTTGGTCACGATGGCATCATGAATATATAGCTGAATTGCAACAACGTGCCAAGTGGCGTCAACGTCATTCAGATATCAAAATCGGTGACATGGTTGTATTGAAGGAAGATAACCTTCCACCACTAAGATGGCGTATTGGTAGAATACAAACTTTATACCCTGGCAAGGATGGAATTTCCCGAGTTGCAGACGTGAGAACTGGAAATGGAGTTGTGCGTAGAGCTGTTAATCGCCTCTGTCCTTTATTGCCCCCTGACGTCACTGAAGAGGAAGAAGAGTTGAAGATAACTTCAACGGGGGAGGATGTTCGTGCGTAACGGAACGCACGAGAGACGGCGGTGGGGAGTGGGGCAGCAGTTTTTGTACTCTAACTGACATTAGGACATTATAACTTATAACTTTGTAAATCTAACGAACATTTTTGAAGACTGCTGCAAGATACTTAATATTTTACTTTCAATGAAGACAAGTTGGCCATACAAACAAGTACAACTTATATTTCTTGTAAGTACATACATCAGTCTTAATCTAATATGTATTTATCCTAAAAAAATCAACACTTAAATTTAATCACGTATTCTTCGCAAATATTAATTATACTATATCTATGACAGCTCTAAACAATTAAACAATTAATTATACCCTATTATATGGTATAAAAAACGTATAGGTACTCATAGAAAATCTTAACCGCTTATATTTAAAAAATCACTATTTAGTATCACAGAATCAAATATTTAGAATAATTATAAATCAGTCATCTCAAGATGTGTGTATACAGGGAATTTGGTAAATACTAATCAGCTAAGCTAACTTAGCAAAAAAAAGAAACCTAATCCTTCATACTTCTTCGGTATAGCTCCAGTGCTTGTTCCGCGATCTCCACAAGGCGTTCAAGCAAGCGCGCTCGATTCCTATCGATTTGAAGGCGCTGCTCTTCGTATCGTCTTGCCCACTCAGGAGGGTCATCGTACCGTAGCCTGCGGTCTGAAACGATAGATTTTTTTATTGATAGTTCTTTAATGTAGGTTTGACTTAATTTGGCAAGCACCGTAAAACCAGACTCAATATAAATACCTATTATTTGCCACCCCTTAGGGGTACTTAGGTTCTTGCAAGGTTGTAGTAGGTACCAAAAAAAAATCAGTAGACCATAACTATATAACACTAACAAACAAACAGCAATACTTTTGTCGTGGCCTATTTGTATGTGTAGTATTATTAGTACTCACAAGGTCGAGTATTGCGGACTTGAGCAGCAGTTCGACCCCGCCTCGGTCCAACTGGTACTGAATCTTCAGATGATTCAGCCGACAATGAAACATAAGGAGGAGAAGGATCAGTATTTTGGAGCTAAAACAAAAAAAGAAGAATTAGGATTCACATGTTAAAGTGTAGGGCACTGCTAGTAAGTCAGCTTATTCATAATATCGTTAAACTCAGTTCATCAAAAACGGTTTAATGAAATATAGCCTATTAGTCTTCTGTATTGAAGAGTAAAGTTGAACAAATATCCAAACATTGCTTTTTCTTTCACATTGAGTATTAAATAATTTGCACCTCTAGATTTATCCCACGTAACACAGGCGGAGTTGGTGGAGAGTTTGGCAGGACATTTTCAGTGTTTTCTGCAATCATCTGCAAAAATAGAATGTAAATGGGAGCCATATTACAAATACATATACTTGATATTAAGAGGAAACACAACTGGCGAGAGAATTGAAAAATAGGTATTTGTAAAATCTATTGCTGTCGCGCAGTGCCAAACGCCTTCACCGCAGAGTATAATAAAGACAACTGTTTCTTGGACCGAAAATACCTACTAAAAGCACACCAAATCAACGATTCATAGTCCCCCGATTACTTTTCCGAAACTAGACCGATTTAAATACTTTTTAAAAATTAAAGGAAGACTTTGGCCATGTTCGTATGTTTTCCTTTTTTTCTAAAATTTTGCCAAATTTGTTTTCTGGATGTTTGAGATTTTTGAGGGCTCATACCTTTTTTATTAATTAATTTATGAAAAAACAGAAAACATAGAAACATGCTCATAGTGGCCATAGATTTTTGTAATAAAAATTATTGCTCTACTGGCTCTATCCAGGGAGGAAACAGGGGACTACGTTTGTTTGGAAAAACGGCCCTTGTGTTTCCTCTTAATTTGTATTTTTGTATTTATACTGTTATCATGTATTTTGTTTATTACACTTACACTATGACTAGTGGATGGTAGAGTTTCCATTTCCAATACAGCAGGTGCTGTAGCGCTAGAATTTGGGAGCTGCAAAAACAAACAAAAATAACGTCATGTTGATAACTCAAAGCACTGTTAGCTGGGACATGGCAAGAACACATACCTACCTATATCACAAATCTAGAGTCTCCGTTAAAAGAGGTACATGTAGACATGTGCGTGTGGATTGAGTGTTCTTTTTTAAAAGTTTATCCAATTACTACGAAATTCACGAAATTTAATGGAGTAGATCAAAAATTTGTGACAAGTAAAGGTTACATAACAAATAATTTAGTATGGTGATTAAGTTTTCTTAAATTTTCAAATTTTCCACACCATTTTCTTAATTTTTTTCTTTTATAAGAACATTCTCCTGACAATAACAAACAAAACAAAAAAAGAATTAGCGATATTGGTCCAGCCGTTCACGTGTGATGTGATGACCAAGGGAAATAGGGATTCATTTACGAATGACAAAAAAGAAGTCTGACCTTTTTGTCTCTTTCCCCCTTCACAGAGACTGTAGAAATAATTATATTGCATTATTTAACTTACATTTAGAGGAATTTGCACCTCTGGATTTCCTGCATACGAAACCAACCCCAGTAACTGGAGTATTCGGTTCTCAGTTACAGTGAGAGGTTTCTTTGCTGGTCCTCCTCCAGTTCCCTGGGCGTGTTGCCGGATTTCTGTATCCCGCTTCCGTGCCCGGTATTTTAGTTCATGCCAATACTGAAAAATGTAATAAATCTTAGCCACTGTTGATAAGTTTATTGGTTAATGTCAAAACATGCCTTACAGTTTTCCAGGCATGGGCCTCTTTTGAAGTCCCATCTCCCATACTGTTAAGATGGCTAGCAGTGTTGCGCCAGAACTCGTTGACGCGCTGACTAGCCATGGCGCCCCCCATCACGCGTCCTCGCGCAATTTCTATATTGGCCTCCAAGAGGCCTAGTAAGGTCTCCACCTGGGCGTGTAATACTATTCTTGGCTTTGGCACTGAAAGTGAAATTTATTTTTTGATATTATGTAGTTACAGGAATAATACGCCTGTTATAGTAAAGCTTGGGTTGTTTATATTTAATTTACACTTACAGTGTTGTGTTTTTTTTGATAGAACGCCTTAATATAATTTAATATTTTTTACTTACTTGTATTTTCATTTACTTGTTCTTTGTTTCGGTCG
This sequence comes from Anania crocealis, assembly GCA_949315895.1. NCBI lineage: Eukaryota > Metazoa > Arthropoda > Insecta > Lepidoptera > Crambidae > Anania > Anania crocealis. The sequence goes on from OX438880.1 coordinate 5,578,294, forward strand.
ATGGCGTTTCCTTAGCGATTTCGAATGTATTTTCATTTATTAAACTAATTTCAAAAACGCAAATCCATGAAACGTTTTTATACCACCGGTCACTTTTCGGTCTTCATGGAATGGACAAAGTTACACAATTAGAATTTACATTATACGATCGATGATCAATTCTGTACCTGAGAAGCATTAAGCTGTAACTCACATTTCTTAAAATTTACAGGAGAGCCAATTTTGTGGCTGAATATACCTTGTGGGAACTTTAATCAAGCATAAAATTAAAACAACAGGTTTAACAGACAAAAGTATTTATTAAAAATTAAGAATAACTATCCTAGATAATAGTACGTTATAGTTTGAGATCACTTTCTTTTTACAATAGGTTTTATTTTTCATAAACAAAAAAAAGGCGTAACATACAGTGATATGCTTCTATCTTTAGCAGATATGAATTGTAGTTACACTAATAGTTTAAAACTCAAAACCTTCTATAAAACAATAATAATAATAAAAAATAATGCAAATTAAAAAAAAACGAATCTCAATGTAGGTCAAAACTCTAAACTTTTCTAAAAATGAAAATAAAACACTAAAAATGTTCACTACGATCAAAATTTATTCTTTTATTATTGTAAAATAGATGAGAAAAACAGTAAATCAACATAAAGTTGATTAAATAAAATGATTACTATGTATATTTGTGTTTACTTTCAGCTCTAATTCAGTCGACTATCCCTACCTATACTATTAATTATTATTATAGACGTAATCGAAACGATAAAACACTTAGTACCAACTCTCTTTTGCTACTTGTAATCTAAGTAACTCTTAAAAATTACCTTCATCTGGATCATTTATGAGCCCAACTAATCTTCTACCCCTACTCGTTATATTATTGTTTGTCATTTTTCTCGATGTATTGCTCATCGCAGCGCCACTTAAACACAAGATACGTGCACTCCTCGCAGAGGCGCGATGCGGAATGAGATTGTTTTTTTTTTTTTTGACGGACCTATCACTGAAACCTTATATGGAAGGCTTTATTCAGTTAAACCGGGCAAAATGTGACGATCGCTGAAGGCGCCGTACTAGCGGGCGTGATCGGGCCAGTGTGGGGTGCTAAAGGCATCCTACCAAATGGCGAACCCACCAGTGGTGGCGCCGCCGGAACCGGAGATGCCGTGGCATGCCGGATCACGGACGGGCTCCACTCTGGCGGGCCCGATCTGAGAGGGGGGATCGGACAGCGACCTCAAGGGCGCCTCTGTAGGTTCGGACCTCGGCTTGGGTCGCCGTCCGAGGGGGGGGGGGCAGGTGAGAAGCGGCCAGGCACATGATTGTGTCGGCCGAAATGAAAGGCGGGACCACGAACCTGCCTCCGACGGGTGCGGTGTGGAGAACTACTGTGTTGTGCAGTAATTTAAGTGCTTAAGGCGGTGTTGGCTGTTGTAACATACGCAGACACGCAGTGATCGGATCGTCGGGGTCGTTCAGAACGTGCCTGGGCCGACGGCGTCGGAAGCGACATCCCTCTGGGAGGGTACGTGGCGGCTTCTGCTATGAGCGGATTGGGGTGATTCACCGCCTTATCGAAAAAGCGTTGAGAGGCTTCTTTCATATAGAGGGCAATGGATGAATGGATTGGATTTCGAGGTCTCGGTGGATATTATTGTTGCGTACGAACCACGGGATATCCGCGGCCCGACGCAAAAAGAGATTTTGAAGTGTTTGAAACTTCTTATGGAGGGACGGGGCGGCGTGAGCAAACACCGGACTGGCGTATGTCATCACGGGGCGGATGCAAGTTTTGTAAATTGTCAACTTATTTGTAAGCGACATTTTACTCTTGCGGCCGACTAGGTGGTATAGATAGTCGGTGCGTGTAGAACTTCGCTCGGTTACAGACACGTTTGATGTGCGCTGCGAACGATAGTCGACGGTCTAAGCTGACACCTAGATATTTGACCTGCTTGACCCATGGGATCCGCTGGTCGAATAGGGTGAAATGAGTGGGAACATTGGGGCAGGACGGATTAGGGGAGGGCGCTACGGCAATGTTCCGCCCGAAGTACATCGCTGCACTTTTGTCGGGGTTGACTTCGATACGCCATTTTCTAAACCATTCACCCAATTTGGTGACCGCGCGCTGTAGCGCTAGGATCACATATTTTGAGTTTGGACCGGTTTTGTAAATGGCGGTATCGTCCGCGAAAAGGGCTAGCTCCGTGTCTGGAGTCTTGGAGATGTCGTTTACGAAAACGGAGAAGAGTAGGGGTGATAGCACAGAGCCCTGTGGGACTCCGGCTTTGATGGGTCGAGGGGAGAAGAAGGTGCCGTCGACTCGGTAGCGAAAAGTGCGATTCGACAAAAAGTCCCGTAATATGAGCACGAGACTGTCCGGCACTTTGAGTTCGTACAGCTTGTAAATGAAGCTGTTGTGCCAGACTTTGTCGAACGCTTTCGCCACGTCGAAGAACAGCGCTCTCGTCCAAAGAAGCGGGGTCTATTGAGACCGTCCAGAATGTGTTCCGTGAGGCGGTGCACCTGATGGACGTAGGAGTGGGAGGCTCTGAAGCCGAATTGCTCGTTGATTAAGAGATTGTTATAGAAGAGTAATCTCTTAATCGGGTAACTAATACGCGTTCGTATATCTTGCCCATAGTCTTTAGGAGACTGATGGGCTATAGCTGGTGGGGTCGGCCGGGTTTTTATCCGGTTTACGGATGCCTATGACCTCCGTCTCTTTCCACGAGTCGGGGAAGACGCAGTGGGTGAGAGCGTCGATCGCGTCTACAGCCTCATTTGGCGAAGATATGTCGTCGGGGATTGAGGAAAGTTGGCGGCTGTTACAATCCTCAAGTTTGCACTTAAGTTTGTCCCAGTTTATCAATGACCTCATGTTGGGAGAGTATAACTCAGGGGAGCCGAGACGTTTCGGTTCGCCGAGGGCGAACAGCCACTGGTGGGGACGCGGTAGCATGCGTAAGCCTTCCCGCAACCCTGCCTGGTGTCACTGCGCCGTCGAGCGACTCATCGTCCGAGAATGATGAGTGGTTCGATGACTCAGTGGCACCAAGGTGATCGATAGATGTCGTGTGGTTTTTAGTGGGTAGGCTCCTGTACATCAATCTAATGGAACTTCTACCGGCGGATTGATGTGCAGGGGAGAGTTCCACATAACTTCCGCCACACTCCCTTCAGTGGCGGTCGTATGCGTAACGCATTTTCCACACGTTAAAAAAAAAAAAAAAAAAAAAAGGGAGCCGAGACGGGAAATGAGATTGATGTAACTTCCGCGCCGTATTTATACGCTAGTGACCCCCCGCACCCTCTCAGTTGAAAAACACTCGTAGCAAAACACTGTACTTACATTAAAATTCAACTGGATGATTGTTGTTGCAGAACAACTTAATTACCACATGCATCAAATAGTAACTCATTATGTGTGCTGCATAAAACTGTAATTCCCCACATACATTATACTGCAAATGAATAAGTATTGATGCGAAACAATGGAACTCCCACATACAATACCCTACAGCTCGGTAAGTGTCACTGCAGAATAATGTAATTTCGCAAATACAATAAAATGAGTTTAAAATTACGTAGTATTTTACTGTATTTCAGTTTACCATATAATGCTTCGCAACCCATTGAAACACTTACAGCATAGTGCGATTCAGAATTTTGTCTTCTCGTCATGTTATGGAACTACAGTTTCATGGCTCGATAGAGGATGAAAAATTATGCATAATAGTCTAAAAAACAGAAAATCGTAAAAAACGGAGTTACAGTTTAATGCTTCTCAGGTACAGAATTGTATTCATTGTCCATCCATGAACAACCTTACACAATCGCACTACAGATCATTATGGATCGATACGTTCAAAAGTCGGCGGAAAAGTTTTTTGTACCAGATCATGTTTCCAACTCTCTCCACGGAGTAGGCATGAAGCATTTGATCTTTATGATCAATGCCGCCCATGGAGAGGTTGTAGTCCAAGACTACCTGTGGCTTGTAGCGAAAATATCCGTATTTTTCTTTTCGGCCGATTTTGATGTCATGGAATTTAGAAATCATAGCCACCAAGCTCTTATCCAACCACACAACCACATCGGCTACGACGTTTGTTTTGCCTGTAATGTATTTAATAGTTAAGTCGTAAGCTTGTAACTGTAGTGCCCATCTCGCTAATCTTCCGGCCGGTGACTTCAGTGTCATAAGCCATTTAAGTGCTTGATGATCTGTTAGTACCGTTATTGGTGTGCCTTCTATATAACCTCGGAATTTGTTGATAGCCCAAATGACTGCAAGTGCCTCTCTTTCTGTAGTGCTGTAGTTTCTCTCGGCTTTAGTTAGGAGTCTGCTCGCATACGCTACGGGGTGCTTATCTTCTCATTCCCCCTGCACTAAAACAGCTCCGATGGCATAACTACTTGCATCTGTCTTTATTATGAATGTTTTTTCCTCATCAGCTTGTCTTAGTAGGAGCTGGCACCAGATAATTTTTCAGGGTTTCAAACGTTCAGGGTTTTCTTTGCGAAATTCGATATAAACTTCGGTACCAGGAACATATTTGAAGAAAAGATAGCAAATGTTTCACATTCTTGGATTCGGCTTGTCTCGTGATAGCAGTGACCTTCTACTTCTAATCCTCTTGGCGTTATGTACTGACCAATGTATTTTACACGTGAGCAGTAGAAATTGCACTTGGCTTTGTTGACCGTTAAATTATATGCTCGTAACCGGTCAAATACCTCTTGTAAATCCTTTAAGTGTTTATGTGACTCAGCGATATTCGGAATCTGTCCATCAGTCGCTGGAAAGTGGCCGAACCATAACGCAATCCAAACGGCATTCTCAGAAACTTATAAGTTCCAAACAGTGTCACAGAGCATGTTTTCTCTTTGTCCTGTTCTTGGGCTTTGCACCATGTAACAAGTCGTCAATTCTTGGCAATGGATACATATCTGGAGTTGTGATAGCGTTCAACTGTCTATAGTCCACGCAAACTCGTGTTTCTCCATCTTTCTTGGGCACCATAACAACTGGCGCTGTCCACGGTGATTGGCAAGGTTGAATAACACCTGATTCTAACATCTTGTTTACTTCTTGTCTCAGAACGTGAGTTCTTGCTGCTGATAACCTGTAAGGGGCTACTGAAATAGGTTTATGATTACCTGTATCATTGATGTGTTCAATTTAAGAAGTTGGCTCACCATTAGCAATAAAAGCGTCTTCATTTGGTTGGAGCAGTAGCTGTTGGTCACTCTCACATAACAATCTAATTGACGCGATATTATTTGAAGGTTCGAACAGGAAATTTAGTTCAGGGGACAAGTCTGTTTCTTCGTTATAATATTCGGCCAAACTATTCTGAGCGTCGTAATAAAGCGCATCTATGACGGGCGAGTGGCCATATAATATAAGTTTCAGCTTTTTACTAGGCGGTGTTGATAGGTCCAGCGGTATCAACGGGCCATATTACCTCGGCGGCGTGGATACATGGGCGATATTGGCAGCTTCGTGCACTTCAGGCATTTTTTTGTGATGTGCAAGTAGTTGATTTTGGTGGGTGCTCTTTAGGTGTTGTAGAACACATAGTACAAGACTAAAAGGTAGATTAAGTCTATGCCCGGCTTGCAGAAATTTATAAAGAACCTTGTCGACTGGCTACGGGATGTTGAATAAATACAATCAGTAGTATTTACTAAATATCATTTATTAATTTGATGGCCAACTGTCATTACATTCCAGGAATTTAATCTGAATAGATATACTACTATTAACTAGACAATCCACGTAGCTAAAGATATAATACTTTAACCAATTAGTACTAGAGATATGACTCTCAACATAATTAATTCAGGGTGTGTGTAATGGTTCGGGATTGAAAATAGTGCTATCCGTTCTGCATAATCTAAATAGCTCAGATATAAAGACTCGACTTTAAAATATGTTAACATTAAAATACAACTATGGTTTCAAGTAGCTGCCCTCCCAGGAAAAGAAAGAAGATGGTACCTTTAGATGTTGAATACTCATCGGGATCGGTCAGTGCCTCGCTTCAGAACATCTTTTGGAATCCCTGGTTAGGTCCTGAGCCTTCTTGTGGCTACTAAGCTCCCGGATGGAAGTCCATGTCAGTTCCCAAGAACAACCCAACGTTGAAAACCCAAAACTATATCGACTTCACAAGTCGTTCCATACAAAATACTAGGTTCATCATCAGGAACAGAACCTCAAGTTAAATGTTGATAAGGAATAACAATCTAATCCAGATAGAATTAGAAGAATATGATTACGAAATATGAAAATATCAATAAAAATGTAAATATAAAACTATAAATTTTATAAAGATTAAACCCATCTGAAAAGAAATTTATCAAATTAGTAACCTATCTTTTGATACAAAACATGAGGTATGGAAACACACTTTTCTAAGGAAATACTTACGTTTACTGAAGAAAGCACATCTTTCAGAAACATATCCCTCGTCCACCAACAATATTATATAAAAACTCCTCTGAAACAAATATACGATTTTACAACCACGCCATACGAGAAATTTGTCAACCAGTGAAAATAAATCAATATTTCAATATATTTTACCTCATGTTGCTTTGCTATTACACTTTCAAATATAAGTTGTATTAGATGCCCTTGACATCTTTGGATTGTTATTAACAACCACTATAAAAATATATCCGCCATTTGGGTCGGCGATCCTAGGTCAAGTGTCCCAAAGAAAACCTAATCCTTCCTGTTATGACGTTCCGTTACGCGTTTCGATTCACCAAAGTAATCGATCATACAAATGACACTTAAATGGAAGGAATCTTAATAAATTAAGAAATAGCCCTTATTTCCTTTATTAGAAACGAACTAGAAAGAAAATTATTATATTAAATAGATATCCCAAACTTGAAATTCGGAAAAAAAGAACAATATGAACTAAATCACAATACGGCGCCGTAGCGACGAAACCAAGAATCATCAATAGATGTCGCTAGGCGTTCGGAAAAATCCAATCAATTACAATGTTATTAAACCTGCAAAAAAACAGCTTGCGTAGAATTTGCGTCCTTACAATACCCTCCCCCCAAAGCTTCGAGCGCAGAGAGAAGGTGTGCTGCCCTCAGCACAACTTGACAATAGAAAACAATAACATCTGCCAAAAGAATGGAAAAAAAAACAACCAACAATGTAACAACAATTCGGCCACCTATTACATAACGTTCAGAAACTATACTGAAACGAAGAAAACAAGAAAAGAATCTAACATAAGTCACTCAATACCTTAAAAAAAAAACCAACCACCAGGACTGATGTAAACTAACCAAAATCTCAAACTGTCCGGGCAAGTGTAATTTCCCCCACACTATCATACAAATCATCTATCATGCTTCAGCTTTCAAAATGTAAGCATCAGTTTCTATTCACTGCCTGCCACCTCCTGACATACAATCCCCTTTGAAGTTGCTCCTGTAGTACCAGTGCAACTCTGTTCCCCTTTAAGTAGCCATTGATATACAATTCTACTCTAATATACTATTTGTCGTACCACAAAACGACTCTAAGGGAAAAGAAAAAAAAATGATGTAAGGTTACTAGCCATTACAAACACATATGACACAATGATGCTACCCTGAGCAATCCTGGTCCAAAAAATCTCGTGTGTCGCTCGGTCACTAAAGAACGTCAACGCCTGGGTCCACACGAGTCCATATGCATACTAGATGCAAAGGAAACAAAACAAATTTGACTATTTGCCAAATATAACAAGTGTCGCTAGTCATAACAATTAACATTAGACGTCATCGCAACAAACCCACAAAAAAGAAGAGAGCATGTAATGTTATGCTAAATCTTCAAACAACCTAACTCAACAATACTGAGTTCAACAATATAGCGCAAAGCAAGGCTAAGAAATATATTCAAGGGTTGTCCTTGATATAATCAACTATAACTAAGCATGCAAAACTTAACCTAAACTCTCTTATAACCTAGGTTATAAGAAGAGTAGCCTTGGCGTCATTGTTGGGAATCTTTCCCCAAACAACACAAGATAAACTTGTCCTACGGCTGAGGATTCTGACACAAGACTGTATCCATGTCACACCTTTATGTCCTTGATGTGCCATGTACCAAGATGTTTACCATCATATCCCACCAATTCGTACACTAATGGGGACAAAACTTTTTTGACTATACATTTAGTATACTTGGGAGCTAGTTTGGTTGCTTTAAATTTATCGGCATCACTTTGTATATACGTTTTGCGCCATACTTCCTGGCCTTCTCGTAATTTAACATCCCGCCTTCTCAAATTATAATGCTTAGCATTAGCAGCATGCGCTTTTACTATACTTGCACGAACTTTTTCAAATATACCTTTCAGCGCACCAAACTCCCCAGCATATTCTTCCCGTGGAATAGATACTTCATAATCACAGTCTGAATCTTTGTAAAATGTGCCATTTATAATGGGTTCTCGGCCGTGAACTAAAAAGAATGGCGTAAAGCCGGTTGTATCGTTAACAGCACTGTTCAAAGCAAATTGTATTTTAAACAAGTGTAGATCCCAAGTACGATGATCGTCTTTGACGTACGAAGAAACCATGGTCATAACTGTTTTGTTATACCTTTCCACTAAATTAATCTGCGGCGTATATCTAGGTCCATAATGAACTCGTGGCACCTTATATTTATCTAATAGACTTCGGAATTCTGATCCCGTAAATTGAACCCCATTATCGGTAATTACGGTTTCAGGAATACCGTGAGCCAGCAAGACAAAATTTTCGAAATTTTTAGCCACGGTGGCACTAGTAGCACGCCTCAAGGGAAATAACATGGTATACTTTGAAAAACAGCACGTAACTACTAAAAGATGCATATAACCAGCGCGAGATCTAGGCAATGGACCGACTAAATCCACCGATAAGGCTTGAAACGGTCTATAACACTGCTTAGGCTTCCCCATGAGTCCAGGTGTAAGAGTGGTTTTATGTTTGTAAGCAGAACAAGTTGCACAATCCTTAATAAAGTCAGTGATGTTTCGGTACATTCCTGGCCAATAATACCTCAAGCTAATTCTGCGGTGTGTTTTAAATACACCAAGGTGTCCAGCAGTAGGAGGTTCGTGGTTTTCCGAAATAACCGCATTGCATCTTGATTTAGGTACAACTTCCTTCCAGTCAAACTCATCAGTTAGGGAATATTTGCCTTTACAAAGTCTGTACAGTTTACCGCGTTCGATCCTATAATTTGAAAAATTCTGTGGATTAGCTTTACAACCTTGGACCGTCCTGTTGTACCACTCATCATCAGCGTCTATATCTATCGGGCTGTCTACAGCTTCTACCATTAACAAACGTGAGAGAGCGTCAGGGACAACATTATCCTTACCGCGGCGATGTTCGATTTCAAAATTAAATTGAGATAAGCGACATCCCCATCTCGCAAGACGACCAGTAGGATTTTCCAGTTTCATAAACCATCTTAATGAAGCATGATCCGTTACAACAGTAAATTTCCTAGTGCCTAGATATGGTTCAAATTTTTCAACTGCAAAGATAACAGCAAGTGCTTCCCTTTCGGTAGCACTGTAGTTACGTTCATTTTTATTCAGGGATCTACTAATATAAGCGATAGGGTGTTCCACGTCATCCACCTTCTGTGTGAGCATGGCCCCTATACCATAACCAGACGCATCGCAATGAACAGCAAAAGGTTTCTCAAAATCCGGGCATGCTAAAACCGGAGCGGAAACTAAACATGTCTTCAAAGTCTCGAACGCTTCTTCAGCTGATGGATTCCAACAAAATTTCACTTTAGAACTGGTAAGTGCATTCAAAGGTGCGGCTATACTCGAAAAATTTCTGATAAACCTTCTGTACCAAGAACAGGTTCCTAGAAACATTTTAACGTCTTTTTGGGTCTTAGGTACAGGAAAATCTAAAATCGCACGCACTTTGTCTGGGTCTGTCCTTAAACCACATTCATCAACTACGTATCCCAAATATTTTAATGATTTCCGGAAGAATTTACATTTTTCAAAATTAATGGTAAGATTGGCACTTTCTATGCGTTGGTACAGGCGTTTTAACAACAAAAGGTGCGTTTCAAAGTCTTCTGCCACAATTATGACGTCATCGACGTAACAGAAGATCATTCCTTTCGTTATATCACTGCAGAAAGGTGTACCGAACAGCATGTCCATTAATCTTTGTTGCCGAGCAGGAGCTCCGCACAAACCGAATGGCATCCCCTTAAATTTAAATGTTCCTCTACCTGGAACTGTGAAACTTGTTTTATCTTGGGATTGCTCATCGAGTAATATTTGCCAAAAACTAGATTTGAAGTCTACAGAACTGACATACTTAGCATTCCTAAGGCTATCCAGTATTTGAGGTATATACGGAATTGCATACGAATCACCTTTTGTGATCGAATTCAGTTTGCGGCAATCAAGGCAAAATCGCCATGTCCCATCAGCTTTTGGAACCATAATTACGGGATTATTCCACGGGCTTTCGCTAGGTGTGATAACATCAAGCTCCAGCATCCTATCCACTTCCTTATGTAGCTCCTTGGCCTTTTCTGGTGATAACGGGTAAGGTCTACACTTGATTGGCAAATGATCACCTGTGTCTACGGTGTGTTTTATTAGATTCGTTCTTCCTAAACCTTTACACTCAAAAGAAACATCTCGAAACTGCCTTATTATCATCTCTGCTAACTCCTGTTGTTCTGACGTTAAATTTTCAAAAGGTTGTACAAAATTTACTTGTTTTTCATTAGCATTACTTTGTTTAATAAAATCCTGAGGGGCTTCAATAAAAGAAATATTTTGAAAAATTTCTGGCATTAATTTAAAAGCTTTCCAAAAGTCTACTCCGAAAATCACATTGGATACAATAGAAGGTATGATGTAAAATTTAATTACCCTAGTCTCCGTTTTAAATGTAATAGGCAATGACATTGTCCCTATGGTATTACAAAATTTTTATTTTATTTTTTTTATTTTATTTATTTCAACTCTTACAACTATTTAAATGATCCATCAGCAACAGTAACAGTCGTTTCATTCGTAATTTCTACCGAATATCCTAATTTAATGAAGCGTTCGTGAGCTCCGTTTCCAATAATAGAAATTGCGGCACCAGAATCTAGTAATCCGCATACTGTCAAATCCAAAATGTTCACGTTTAAATAAGGCCGAACATCATTAACATTTGGCTCGAACAAAACCGAAGTAACGGTGTTAGTTTTAAAATAGTCAGATACTAACTTCATCCATTTATCATTAGAAGGTTCGACCATGCCCTTCGACTTACAACGGTTTGAGCCTACAAGTTTTTTGAATTTGGCGCTTTCGTACACTTCGGGCATGTCCTTATGGTATACCCTACTTCACCACACTTAAAACATAACTGTCTTTTATCCTTGCAAAACCTAGTGCTGTGTGTATCCGACTTACACTTTAAACAATACCTCTTGATATTTGGTGTACCTTGCCTACTATTAGAGGAGTGAGAAACTTTATTATTATGCCTCCAATTTGGGTATGATGGCTTGGTATCCCCATTTGATCGTGGTTGTGTTACCGTAGTTACTGACGCAGGTTTGCTATGTTTACCTTTATAGTCATATTCAGGATTCATAGAAGACTGTTTAGGTGGCTCAACGAATCTACTGTTTTGCTGACGTCGTAGTTCTACTTTTCTACACTTCTCTTTTAGTTCAGCTACAGTAGAAAAAGTGTGTAACGAAAGCGGCTCCGAAAATACTGGCCTAATATTGTTTGACAAAATCTCAAGCTTTTCTTCCTCAGAAAAAGGCTTTTTCAAACGTGAAAACATTCCTGACATAATCGCAAAATAAATGTGTATAGGTTCATCTTGACCTTGGGTACGAGCACGAATTTCATTCCTCAAAGTAAAATCATAATTCGCAGGGGAGAACTCTTCAACCAATAAATCACACAATTCCTTCCAAGACGAAACTTGGTCTTTAATACCTCTATACCACAACAGAGTTTGGTCTACAAAAAAACAAAACGCGGATCTAAATAATACCGAATCGCTAACATTAAAAGCTATCGCGCGTTCATTTACCATTTCTAAAAATGACTGAACACTAGTACGGCCATCAAATTTGACATTCCATTTGAGAATATTGACTTTAGAGGAGCACTCCCTAACAGGTTCCCTATTATCCTCAGATGATGGAATACAAGAACTTGCCTCATCAGGTTTTTTATGTAAACAGCTTTCTAAAATAGGAAGACAAGAATCTAAGTAGTTCTTCAGTGTTGATTTGCACTCCAAGTCGGCAGGTTCTTTACAGACTAACCTATCCAACCTGTAATACAAGTGACAGTACAAAGCTTTAGCACGACCAAGCTGATAACGTTCCCTGCTCTTCCTGAAATTGTCTAAATTGGAATGTAATTCCTTAAGCTTCTCCTTAATGATAGGCAATTCTGTACTCGGCTTAATCTCTTCATCTATGATGTCTTCAGGACCAAATTCCTTACACAAAGATTTTAATTGTTTTTTCAATTTGGGCACAGTGTCCTCAGGTACCTCAGTGCGAATAGTGACCTCATAAATAAGCTCATCTCTTAATAATGAATGCGTATAAACGTTACTAGTATCCATTTTAAATTATTTCAGAAAAAATATTTTGTATGAAAAACTTAAAATTTATTTTTAAAGTGTTAAAACCGTATATGTTGAGAGAAATAACCCTTTACAATAACTGCTCGTACCATACACTTCCATAAACAATTGCAAGAATCTTAATTTTCTTGTCAAAATTAACTTTATACTCAAAACAAAGTTACTTGGATTGTGGTCTCCAAGACTATAAATTACAACTAAGTTGTATATAATACTTTCCCTTAATATTGACTTGACCTTGAACAATAATAATAAGTGTGACACAAAATAAGGTTATCTGCTATTCTGACCCATTGAACAATGAAAAGGTGAGTAATAGTCTTACATAATAACAAGTACCTAAATACTATAAAAATTTTGTCACACTAAAAATAAGAAAGGTATTTGTTTTGGTCATCCAGTATACCAATAACATTTATAATACCAGTACAAAATAAACTTATTATTTTGAACTTTAAAACATAGTTTCAACCCTACCAGTTAGTTATTTATTTAAAAAGTTCACTATATCATGTTCTGACATTTAGGTAGTTACCTATTAATGAAACCCTAGTCAAATACAACTATAACACAAAATAACTAGCATACAGTTAAGGTTAATAACCGTTGTTCAAAATAAATAAACACAACAAACACAATAACAACATGAGAGGGATCATTATATTATCAACATTAATACAAATAAAAGCTACAGAGTAGAAGATCAGCACATAAAAATGCTTCTTTTATTTACCTTCCACCCCTAAACTTTTCTATAATAATACCGAATAGCATTAATTTCAATCAAAGTAGGCGCCACTGCAAGTAGTTGATTTTGGTGGGTGCTCTTTAGGTGTTGTAGAACACATAGTACAAGACTAAAAGGTAGATTAAGTCTATGCCCGGCTTGCAGAAATTTATAAAGAACCTTGTCGACTGGCTACGGGATGTTGAATAAATACAATCAGTAGTATTTACTAAATATCATTTATTAATTTGATGGCCAACTGTCATTACATTCCAGGAATTTAATCTGAATAGATATACTACTATTAACTAGACAATCCACGTAGCTAAAGATATAATACTTTAACCAATTAGTACTAGAGATATGACTCTCAACATAATTAATTCAGGGTGTGTGTAATGGTTCGGGATTGAAAATAGTGCTATCCGTTCTGCATAATCTAAATAGCTCAGATATAAAGACTCGACTTTAAAATATGTTAACATTAAAATACAACTATGGTTTCAAGTAGCTGCCCTCCCAGGAAAAGAAAGAAGATGGTACCTTTAGATGTTGAATACTCATCGGGATCGGTCAGTGCCTCGCTTCAGAACATCTTTTGGAATCCCTGGTTAGGTCCTGAGCCTTCTTGTGGCTACTAAGCTCCCGGATGGAAGTCCATGTCAGTTCCCAAGAACAACCCAACGTTGAAAACCCAAAACTATATCGACTTCACAAGTCGTTCCATACAAAATACTAGGTTCATCATCAGGAACAGAACCTCAAGTTAAATGTTGATAAGGAATAACAATCTAATCCAGATAGAATTAGAAGAATATGATTACGAAATATGAAAATATCAATAAAAATGTAAATATAAAACTATAAATTTTATAAAGATTAAACCCATCTGAAAAGAAATTTATCAAATTAGTAACCTATCTTTTGATACAAAACATGAGGTATGGAAACACACTTTTCTAAGGAAATACTTACGTTTACTGAAGAAAGCACATCTTTCAGAAACATATCCCTCGTCCACCAACAATATTATATAAAAACTCCTCTGAAACAAATATACGATTTTACAACCACGCCATACGAGAAATTTGTCAACCAGTGAAAATAAATCAATATTTCAATATATTTTACCTCATGTTGCTTTGCTATTACACTTTCAAATATAAGTTGTATTAGATGCCCTTGACATCTTTGGATTGTTATTAACAACCACTATAAAAATATATCCGCCATTTGGGTCGGCGATCCTAGGTCAAGTGTCCCAAAGAAAACCTAATCCTTCCTGTTATGACGTTCCGTTACGCGTTTCGATTCACCAAAGTAATCGATCATACAAATGACACTTAAATGGAAGGAATCTTAATAAATTAAGAAATAGCCCTTATTTCCTTTATTAGAAACGAACTAGAAAGAAAATTATTATATTAAATAGATATCCCAAACTTGAAATTCGGAAAAAAAGAACAATATGAACTAAATCACAATACGGCGCCGTAGCGACGAAACCAAGAATCATCAATAGATGTCGCTAGGCGTTCGGAAAAATCCAATCAATTACAATGTTATTAAACCTGCAAAAAAACAGCTTGCGTAGAATTTGCGTCCTTACAGATGGAATTGCAGCTTCCATTGTTTAAATTGCCTCTTCAGCGTATACGCTCGTCCCTGGTACTGGCAGCACTTCACTTTTGTTGACATCTTCCGAAATATCCATGGAAGGTTGCAGCGACCTTTGTGATTCGGGTGTAATTGCCATAGGGGAAGGGTAAACTCCTCCTTCAGCTTCTCTGCTACAATTTCCTGTATAGACTCAGCCTCCAGCTCGTACACAGCTGAGGGGTCATCCAGAAAGCGGCAGGTTCGTTGTGGTATATTTAACATAAGCAAGGCATCCGTGATGAACTATATTCTAACTATACTCCCAAAAGAGTTATATTGTTGGTAGCCTGCGGTAGGTTAGTGAACGTTGACGGAATCACTCTGCCGAATAACGTAATCGGGGCCTTAACTGTAAGAGCCATCTGTTTCGTTGGAATGCCGTCAGAGAGGGTTATGATCATTACCTTCTCTTTAATAGGTACCCGTTTCTTTGAAGTTGTTTATATAATGAGTACGATGCTATGTTTGACCTGGCTCCTGTGTCGATCTGTGCAGTCCCTTTTAGGTGCCCTATTTTAATCCGCACCACTGGCTTTAGGTCCATTCCTGCGATATTTACTTCACAAAAGCTGGCATCATCGGAAGTAGTTGACCTTTGAGTCGTACATTTTGTGCAGCGGCTACGGATCACACCAGGCTCTCCACATTCATAGCAAGAGAACTTGGGCTTATCTGCTGTACGAGTGGCAGTAGTCGGGACGACCTTCAAAGCTTCGTTTTGTTCCGCTTTAGCCTTCTTCCTACGTGTCTCAGCCGAGTGGCCAGGGATACAGCAGAAGTTGCAACGTTTGCCTCTTGAGGCAGGGAAAGGTGGGTCAGCGGGTTCACTTTTTCTTTCAGGTGCCTCTCCACCTCTCTAGCCTTCTCCAGCAATTCATCGAACGTTGTCACGTGGTCTCTGGCTACCCTCTCTCTGATGTCAAGTCTTAGTTGGCCATAAACCAGGTCTATAAGCTGGTCCTCAACCAGTCTATGGGTCCTTGGCAGCTGGGCTATTAGTGCGCCTTTCTCGGCTATAAACGTCTCCGTGCTTTGGCGACCTTGACTTGTTTGCACAATCTCTTGATAAATCACGTATGGTAGTTTCTTGGGTGCAAACATGTGCCGTAAAACTGCCTCAAAATCAGCCCACGACGAAACTTGCGCCTTAACACCTTGCCACCAAGTCGCAGCAGCATCTTCGCATCTTCATCAGATATGTGTTCCAACTTAATGTAGACATTAAGGGCCGCTAGGAATGCTTCCACATCGCTAGCAGATTTGCTTCCAGCATATCTTGCCGAACATTGAGCCAATGTCCCCGATCAACGGGTTTCTCCCATTTTCTCTAATAATTATCGCATTTAGGGCATGTAAATACCTAAAGCTAGATACACATCTAAATAACCAGTAAACCAGTAAAATGTTTTACGTGTAGAAAGTTAGGTCATATTTTACGGGACTGCAAATCAGTGAAACCAGCCAAAACAAAAAATACATCAGATAAGGCACTGTTAACAGCACTATCGGTGAGCATACGGAGCGATGTGTGGCTGATAGATTCGGGGGCAAGTAGTCATATGTGTCATGACAAGAATGTGATAAATAACTTTGTTCCGGGTTATGTAACTGAAGTGAAAGTGGCTAACGGTGAAAGACTATATACTGCTGGTCGTGGTGACGTGAAAGTAATTTTAAAATTAGGCGTCAAAACCATCAGTGAGGTATATTATGTACCTGATTTAGCTACAAACTTATTATCAGTTAGTTCATTAACGAAGAAAGGTTTTAAAGTTATTTTTAATGCAGAACAATGTAAAATATTTGACGGTAACAAATTGGTAGCTACAGCAAAGCACAGTAATGGTGTTTATCAATTAGAAACTGCAGAATCTGTTAGGGAGCCTGATCTGTGTGTAGTAGGTAGTGGTGGCTGTTCTATGTTTTCAGATACAGGGATTACCCTGAAACCAAAATCAGTCCAGGTAAATACAGAAGCTCAAGATACAGTGCAGAAAGAAACATTGGAGTGCTGTAAAGGTGAAACAGAGTCGAGTTTCCAAGCAGCTGTGAATACTGTTAGTGTTACACAAGAGACATGGCACAGAAGACTGGGACATCTTAATGCGAGAAGTATGCATTTACTGATGAAAGTTATGGCTAGTGGCATTACTTATGATAAAACACAGTTTAGTACATGTAATGCATGTGTTGAGGGAAAACTTAGCGAATTACCTTTTCCTAGTAAGTCACAAAGTAGATCAAATGAACTATTAGGTATCATACATAGTGATTTGTGTGGGCCTATGCCAGTGAAATCCTTAAGTGGTGCTCGATACATCCTCACATTTTTTGATGATTTGTAGTAGAAAAACATTTATTTATTTTTGGAAAAATAAAAATGAAGATTTTAAGGCATTGGTAGAGAACCAAACAAGTAAGAAAATTAAAATGTTGAGAACGGATAACGGAGGTGAATACGTTAATGCTATATTCCAGGATTATTTGAAGGAGAATGGCATCATTCATCAGACTACCATACCGATGCCACCTCAACAAAATGGAGTTGCGGAGCGGGCAAACAGAACAATTGTTGAGAAAGCTCGTAGCATGCTTCGAGACGCAGGCCTAGATGAGCGATTTTGGGCTGAAGCAGTGAACACTGCTGTCTATTTGAAGAATCGATCCCCACAAAGGCAGTCTTTGGTGTTACTCCTAAGAAAAAATGGACTAACACAAAGGTGACTCTTAGCCATTTGCGCATATTTGGTTGTTTGGTTTATGCCTTGACACAGAATCGTAAGAAATTAGATGTAAAGCATATATTTTTGTGGGATATTGTGAAAACAGTAAGGGTTATAGACTGATTAATCCAGAGAATCCCAGCAAATGTATCAAATCTAGAGATGTGGCATTCTTTGAAGATAAATTCTATACTAAAAATATTGTAGGATGTGAAATTTCAAGTGACGAGTTTTTCATGATGACAAATAATTCACAGACTGAGGATTCAAACTCAAAGTATCCTCATGTTGAAGTAGCACAGTCTGAAAATTCTCTGTCACCAGAAAAAGGGGGAGATGTTGAAAAAATAATAGTAAATCCCAGAAGACAGGGAATTTTTAGCTTAGATGACTCTATCTAGCAGTAGTTCTGTTGACTCTTCCGATGTCACTTACGTTCCAGGTGAATCTACTCTTGAAGATGCATCAGACTATGACAGCGCTGACTACAGCATGAGTGCGTGCACTGCAATACTGAGCTGCATCAGAGATGAACCAGAGACAGTACGAGAAGCCCTAGAAGGAGCTAGAGCTGTCCACTAGAAGAATGCCATGGAAGATGATATCCCGCCTACTGTGAGGTCCTCCCAAAAATAAAACGAACGAGTATCGTAAAATGAGGTGTTTATTCAACCCCACAGAACTTAACAACAAAAATGTGTCCAAGCTTCTATTGCTTAGAAAAATCGCTTTAACGCCACGAGTCAGTAGACACGCAGCGCCATCTAGTACAAAAGGTTGGAACTAAAGTTTCTAGTACAAATATACGGCTCTCTAAGTCTAAGCAGTTACTCGAACATATCGCCGGCCAAAGACATCGTGATCGTGAAGGACAACGTTTTGCTCGGGAATCATTTATGTCCCAAAGCTTTTTCTTGTCTAGGACTTCTTCCAAAGATGGTTGTTTTGTATCACGGCGTATTTGTGAATTTTGTAATACGTTTAAGTCAGAGCCCGATTCACATTGAGAAGGAGAGTTACTTATAGAACCATAAAGTTGTTCTTACTCCACCTTATGCTTGAATTGCAAATGCTTTTTAAGCGAAGAGGTTCCAGCGTTTCTTCCTATTCCTTTACGTTTAGACAGGTTTACTTGACACAAATTGCACTTAGCCCTTTTTTCATCTTGGGTAAAATAGGTCGGGTACTCGGCTACCCGGCATAAGCTAGCGCCGGGTACTTGGTTGCTGGGTACCCGGCAAAAGTAGGATCCGGTGCATCTCTAAAAATTTATATACTGTATAGTTGTTATATTTGTCTTAATTAAAATAAAACCCCCTTAATAAAAACTCTGATTCTTTATTTAAAACGTGTTTTATTTATTTTATTCACACAGCGTTCGTTTCATACATTTCCTGTAACATATACACTAAGTTATACAAAAAATTATAAAATAAATTCGAAACAGTATTCAATTGTCGATTTGGGGACTTTCGTCTACAGTTTCCTATTAAAATTATAAACACACACAATTAAAATAATGTTTGAAAGAGTATTTGACTATCGATTTGGGGATTGTCGAACACAATTTCCCAATTAAACGCTTATAAATAATTCTTATAAAATAATATATCTTAATCAATATACGTTCAATTTTATTTATTTAATGTTTTTTTCAATGATTCTTTAAATTAGGCGCTGGCGTAATTTTAAAGTGGAGGAAGTATGAGCAAATAACGTTTTTACGATTTGGGGTGAAATACGTTACAAAATTGGGAAATAATGATACAGATACGGTAGCGAAGAGGTTTAGTCTGTTTCTTGTTTGATGCTGCTGCATGGCTGCTGGTAATGCTGCTTGGCTTCTGCTGCTGGCCCGCTTGTTGACTTATTTCTTTGGTTCGTGGATCCCGCCGTTGTGAACTAGAAAGCTCAGTCGTGAAGACTCGAAGACGAACTACTATAGTTACTTTAGTTCGTAAATTCGCGCCGCGTGACCCTACCGGCTGCGCCAGTCGAGTGTCGACGGACCGCGGACTTTATAAAAAAAACTATTTTTAAAGATTTAAAACTTGAATTAAATAATACAAAATTACAACTAAATGTTCAGCGATTGAACAACCTAACCTATGAGCTCCGAAGTGAGGAAGACTGCCGTCCATTGGTATCCATGCTATTCATACTAGTTTTAATCTACTCTGGTGGTGTGATGCATCTACCAGGCATAACAGGAAGTGATTATTCATAGTGGTTCTTTTATGTTGAATTAAATAATAAAAATCAACTCACAAAGTGTCTTATTATACCTAAAGAGAATACAAAGTGCCTATATAGGTATTTGGATGATACGTGATGAGCGGTTCAATGGTATGTTGGATGACATAACTACCTTGTTCAGTATTTTATTATTTAAATTCAACAACATTAACGTCAATAAGAAAGGTCACAATTTGTGAATTATTTATTTGGGACATTTTGATAGGTGATGGAAGGCTCATGACTATATTTTAGGTTTTTCGTTTTTTTAAGTTTCTTGTTTCCTTATCATTTCTTGTTTTCTTTAGTTTTTTTTATTTTCATACTTTTTATATCATCTTTGCATTTTAGTACCTCAGCACCATTTTTAATGCGTTTTCTAGGGTTTTTTGGAGGATCATTACGAGCTATAGTTTTTAAAACTACATCTTCGAAGGACACAAGTTCGTTTTCTTGGTTTGATGTCAATGTTAGTTTTTCTCCATTTGTTTTAGGACTAGTTGAGTTATTGGGGGCTACATTTTGAATATTTTCTCCTGTGGTAGGTTGAAATACTATGCAGCCTAGTATTTTCACCCTAGTCGAATGGTTGGTTGAAGTTGTAACAGTTTGTGTAAATACTTGGCAGTCTAATACTTCCTGACTTTTTTCTTTTTATGGTTTGTTAAGGATGAAGGATGCATCTTAGGATCATGTACAATCTTTGCTAGCAAAAGGCAAGTTGTTTTTTTGTAAGATTTCACTGGTTTTCTTATTGAAAACTCCAAGGGTTAACTCTCAAGGCTTAAAACTTAGAAGGCTTTTTACTTTTTGAACCCTGGGTACTTGTACCAGCAGTTATTTTTGATCGGTCTGTATTATTTGATGAGATGTTTTTTTTTTTTTGTTGCTGTTCAGTCCGCTGACAATGTTTTTCCCATCTGAACCAAAACGAAGAGTAAAATTTTTCTTACTGATTGCGTTCCGATCGACTGAATAGAATATAAATTTCTGACTTCACCAGACTCTTTGCATGCATAATATGTTAACATTGCTAGTGTCGGCTTGATATACCATTTACCTAACACCGTGTATACAACGTGTTACTAAGGTTTGGATGTTTGTAGATATTTGAAATGATAAGTGTGTTTATATAACTTTCAAAAAATGCATTTCTACATAGTATGGTGATCCATATACCAGGCGAACGGGCAAGTTTGGGCGCGCGCTAATTATGTAGGATTGTAGTCAATATGTTAAACATTGACACTAAAGTGGTTTTAAGGCGGGAAAACTTGAGATTTTTGGCTGCAAGAGCACATTGAATTTCTCGTTCCATACAAAAGAAAACAAAAACAGTTTTTTCCCTCAAATAGCAGTTTCGACCCACTGTGCGCCGTTTCGTTTATCGACTGTTTTCTGCCTCAATCGATTATGAAAACAACAACAAGTACACAATTATACGCAAAATAATACAATAAGAGAGACAAACTTCTTAGCGTTCCATGGATTCACCGTGCGGGTGCCGGGTCCATCGTGTGGCAGAAAGAGAAACTCCGAGTACTACAATACAATACATAAGACACTCTGTGCTTTGTTATTCCAAAAATTGATAGGAAAAATTTTTGGCTGATGGGGAACTTTTGGTGGTCAATAAATACAGAGTATTTTATGGTAGTTTGTTTCTTACCCTTATACCCTCGTTGTTGTTTAAATGGCACAATAGAACAATGTTTTAAAATAAGAGCATCTTGATCAGCTTTTTTGTTTGTAGTGTTAAATGCTTTGTGTAGCCTTATTAGTTGATTCATATTAAGTTTACAGCACTGTAAAGACTTTGTGTCATGAGTGCATACTTTGCTTGGCAAACCTTTATCTGAATACCTAAAGAGAGAGAAATTGTATTATGAGTTTAAAATAAATTATGGTTTCATAAAACTAAAAAAACACTGTTAAATAATATGTATATTGGACACGTCAATTTAAACCAAATGAGCTCAAACTCAAAGGGATTACTAGAAGCTATTAAAAGGTTCCACCTTCTAATTCCATGATTAAATCAGCTCGATTGAACCTAATTATTATAATGTCATCCGATTTACATACAATCACAAAATTTAAAATCGATACGGCAATTAGAAGTAGGTTAAATTCGACTTCCTAATTTGTTTACATAAAAGTGCTTAGTTAGTTACTTACATACGAGAACAACTGAAGTAAATGAAAGTGTTAAAAAAAAACCCATTTGTACGTGGACAACGAACGCGAAGTAAAAATGGACAACCCTAGATTGAAACTAACCTCATTTTTTTGGCCACATTCTTCTTCCAGTTTTCTGTGTTTCTTCGCAGCTTTCTTGTGTATCTATTAGTCACTGGTGTTGGGTGACTCTCCATCTTCACTTTTATTATAAATTTAACCAAGTTTAAAGATTTAGACACCTATAATTCACTTTAAAAGACACAGTAAATTACCGAACTTTCCGTAGATGCGCCATACTATCACGTGGTAAATTGAAGGCTTCCTATTGGTTGAGAATACAATATTGCCATCTTTGTTACTAAGTAATCTTCTAATGAAGATTGCCGGATTTGATACTAAGGGTCATTTATAAACAGTTGTAATGATGGGAGATAGTCGTTTATGACTCTGCGAAATTAGTTTATATAGATTTACTCAAGATTTCCAGTGTTGCCAGTAACGTCAGATTGCCGCCTTTGGTTTTATACGACTCCTATGGAATAAGTGACAAAGAGCAGGACACTTTTAAGACAGGACATATTTTTTTACTATGGAACTTGGTACTAAAATCAAAACTCCATGAACTTGGCACTGATATGTATGAATAAATTATTACAAACACATGATGACTGATTTATTGATTTATAGACCTCCGTTTTTTATTTATTGACTAAAAACAAATGTGTTTAAGGCTCATTTATAGCAACATTCATATAGATACTTGTCAATTGTCAAATCTATCAGTCTTCGATTTGTTATTATTAAATTTTAATAATAATATTAAATTTTAATATTAAAACATTTAAAATTTTATCTTAATGCCTTCCAAATGACCCTGCCTGACCAGAGTAACTTAGTTAGGTGGGGAAAAGCCTCTGAAAATTGTTGTTATACTTGTGGAGAGGCGATATGTACAGCAAGACACCTATTGGTGGGATGCAAGGTGCTCTTGATTAGGGGTCACTACTCACATCGCCATGACAGAGTACTTAAATTCATACGTGAAGCTCATCAGCCTTTCAGTGGCTAGGGCCCAAAAAGGATTGACCACAAACAAAAGACAAATTAATTTCATTTAGGAATGGCTCCACTGCACATTCTAAGAACAAGCCTTACTCAATCCTGGGTACAGCACCTGACTCGACTATTTTAATGGACACGTATGAAAAGTATATTTAAAAAATATATTATGTATAAATTATTTTAGTACTGAGATTGCGGGTTCTAATACTAATAAGAAAAACATTTAAAATGATCTGTAAGTACTATAAAATCGTAATTTAAAAATAATATTTTCCAAAATGATTTTAATTAATAGTAAAGTAAAATTATTGTAACCTTGTGTATTGGAGTTTATTAAATACGATTGCGGATATAATTAAAAAATATATATATGTTACTTACTACTTGTACCTCCGAGTGACTCCGAGAACATGTATATACAAAGTTTTATGATGACCGGCTTAGTAGTTTTTGCGTAAGAGTGTAACAAACAATTTTACATTCACCTTTATAATATTATAGTGAGGATAAGAATTTAGTTTAAATAATTGTAAAATTTAGAGATATAAAACAGGAAATGGCATAAATAGCGTTAGTAATTCGTTTGTACTTAAATATTAATAAATAATCATTATAAATAATTTCTGAAGGGATAAAGTATTGAAGAAAAAAAAATCTATAAATCTTTGATTAATAATATCATTTAAGGAAATGAGAATTATTCGGCTTGCGTAATATATTAACTATATTTTTTGCCATCAGTATCGTTTATTGCACAGTTAATTCAACTTTTATCGCGTCTTTAATGGCTAATTGTAGTGTGTGTGCTGCACATAACATCCCTCGCATCTTAAATATCCCTTCATTATTAAAAAAAATCTGAATATCAATATCTATATTATTAAAAATATCATCTATCTGCTCCGCTTCCATGTTTTCTTCTTTGCTACGAGTATCTTCATTTTCGGCCATTGATTCTTGTTTTTCAAATTCAAATTCAAATTGTTTATTGCTTACTAAGTGTGTTGGTTACATTGATGTTCTTATGTTAACTATCGTACTTACAACTTAGTCACCTGGGTGGTATTGCAATATCGAGGGCTAGCATTAATCTAATATTAGGTACTTACTATTAATATAAACTTAAATTATAGATATTCTCTATTGCACAACATATTATTTATCTCAGAAATGTACTATTAGTTGTATTTAGTATAAGCTTGTATATTATTATATAATATTATTATAAACTATCTATATAATATATATTTAATTTTGGTAATAGTTTGTAACTCAAATTTCCTTGTTTTATTTATTTATTGCTTTTATCGTTTAAATAGTTAATAACTGAATAATAACAATTTTCTAACAGGTAAGATTTTAATGTTTTTGCAAAGGATTTTAAATTTTGATGGTTTTTTTATGTGTTGTGGCAATTTATTTAATATCTTTACTGACATATAGTATGGACTAGTATTTAGCATTTTAATTCTAGACGGGGGTAAGTAAAGTCTATTTTTATGTCTTGTGTTGAAGTTATGTGTTTCTTTAACTTTTGTGAAATTGTTAATGTTTTTAAATGTAAATATGCATATATCATAAATGTAAATAGATGGTAGAGTTAGTAAATTTAATTTAATGAAATAAGGTTTGCATGATTGTTTGTTATCTATTTTTGCTATTATTCTTACACATTTTTTTTGCATTATAAAAAGTTCACTAATGTTTGTACTATTTCCCCAGAGCATTATCCCATATTTCAGTTGAGAGTACGCGTAGGCGTAGTAGGCTGCTAGTGCTGCTTCTGTGTTTGTACTGTGGACTAGTTCAAAAAGAGCGTAGGTAAATTTGGATAGTTTCGATTTAACGTGTGAGATGTGTTTTTTCCAGTTTAAATGTGTGTCTATTATTATGCCTAAAAGATTAAAGGAGTCAACCAATTCTATTTTGTTTTTTGAAAAAGTATTATTTATGTTTAGGGGGGGTTTACTGTAAGGTCTAAATTGTATCATTTTGGTTTTTGAAAAATTTATTTGAAGGTTGTGTTCTTGGAGCCAAGTAGTTATAGTTTTTAAAGTTTCATTTAGTCGGGAGTTAGCGGTGTCTGCTTTATCACACTTTATTAAAACAGAGATATCATCTGCAAAAAGAACCGGTAATGTTGTTTCATTTTTAATGATCTTTGGAAGGTCGTTTATGTAGATAAGAAATAGGATACATCCAAGGACACTACCTTGGGGTATAGAGCAAGTCAACGTCTTTTCTTTAGATTTTATATTTAATATTTTATTATTTTTACTGTCATAATTTTCTATCTGTATTAATTGTTTTCTATTTTTTAAATAAGATTCAAACCAGAGAAAGCTTGGGCCGCGTATACCAGAACCATACAATTTGGATAATAAAATATTATAATCTACATTTTCGTACGCTTTCGACATATCAAGTAGTAAGCCTACGCCGTAATACTTATCATTTATGTGTTCGAGTGCTGTTTGAATATACTTGTAAACTGCCAGAGTTGTTGATTTTAATTTCCTAAAGCCGTTTTGATTTTCATCAAGTATACTATGTTTTTCCAAAAATGAATAAAGTCTAACACACATAGCCTTTTCAAATATTTTAGAGAAACTGGGTAGTAGTGCTATGGGCCTATAATTAGTGGGAATGGTACTGTCGTCTTTCTTATGTATGGGTTTAATTAATGCTATTTTTAACAAATCTGGAAAAATTCCCTCTTGAAAACTTTGATTTATTAAGAAAGTTAGTGGTTCAGACAGCTCATCTGAACATTGTTTAATTAGTATTGGAGGTATCTCATCAATTCCGCTGCTATGCTTGTTTTTGATGGATGCAATAATCTTTTTTATTTCGTTTTGGTTTACGGGCTGCAAGTACATTGAACACGTCGGTGAATTAATAACGTGATGGGGTCGAGGATTTGAATTTTCATTTTTATTGGAATTAATAAAGGTCTCATTAAATAGTTCACATATAGTTTCTGGGCAGTCTGTAATTTTGTTGTTTAATTTCAGTTTGATATTTTTATACATTTTACAACCTGTTTTCCCTGTCTTAGTATTAATAATTTTCCACATCGTTTTGTATTTGTTATCAGATATTTTCATTTGGTTTGTGTATTCAAGTTGTTTTGAAATTTTTATGCATTTTTTCAGTATCCTATTGTATTGCTTATAATAGTTTCTAATAATATTACAGTTTGATTCATTTACTAATGTTCTTAGGACTCTTTTATGTTGGCACGATATTCTAAGACTTTTTGTAAGCCAGCCTCTAGTGGGTTTATTTTTTATTTTAATGTTTTCTAGGGGTATATATTTATCAAGGAGATTTTGGATGATCATAAGAAATGTTTTATAATTTATATTTACATTGTTTGAGCTTTTTGTAATCACTATCCAGTCAATTTCCTTTAAGGCATTTTTTATAGTAGTTATTTTATGTTTTGTGAATATTCTCTTTTTTACTATCCATGGTTTTTTATTAAAATATGGCAGGTTTTTTAAATGCAACTGTATATTAACTGATTTGTGATCTGAGACGCCGTAATCCCGAACAAAGGCCTTGTAAGCAAGGGATTTGTAGTTCGTGAGTATGAGATCAATGCATGTTTTTGACGTTTTTGTTACTCGAGTAGGCTCTTTAATTAATTGTTTTAAATTAAATGATAGCATAAAATCAATAAATTATTGTTTTCTTTTATTATTTTTAGTGTTAAGCATGTCTATGTTAAAATCTCCTCCAATAATAATATATTTATTTCTATCCTGGCAATTTAACTTATTGAGAACTTTGGTCATTTGTTCGTAAAATATGTTTATACTTCGCTCTGCTCTGTATAATCCAATTACAATAGTATTTATTAGTGGTATTTCAATAGCACTAAATTCTATAATAAACTCTTTTGAAAATTTAACAATATCTTCTCTAACTATATAATCAAAGCATTCCTTAATTGCTATACAAACTCCACCTAGCTTATGTTTTTTCCTACAGAATAATGATGCTATTTTGTATCCGGGCAGTCTTATAGTTTTACAAAAGTCTTCGCTTTTACTAATTTCAGAAAAAGAAATTATATCAAAATTTGAGTTTGACAATATTTGCTCTACAATATCTACCTTGTTCCCAATACTTTGTATATTTTGGAATGTTACTGTTAGATTATTAACGAAAGGGGCTATTTTCCTGTCCTGCAGTTCCTTCTTTCTTCTGTTGCTCTGGTGGTTGGTCGGCTTTGAAATTTGTTTGGATACTCTCGTTCAATACTTCCAGGGTAGGGTCTTCGCATGGTTTACCATTTATAAATAGTGTATTATTCCTTATTGTAGCATAGAGTCCCTTTTGTCGAGCATCGCGTAGCTGCTGTCTTAAGATGTTTCTGGTGTTGAGCTCATCCCCGGTGAATAATTGGCTTATAGCCAGTCCAGTGCCTTTGAAACATCTAGAGTTATCTAATATGTATTTGGTAAACCTTTTGCTAATGAACTCTATCTCTAGGGGTCTATTTTGTCCCTTTTTCCCAATGCGTCTTATTTCTTCTATATATGGATTGGTATTTAAGTCTAATATATCACCAAAAACTTTGTTTACGCTATCAAATAAGTTAAAGTTGTTTTCATTGCGAGATTCAGGCAGTCCAAATAGTACAATTTTCTTTTTTGTAATGTCTAGGTTGTCCAATTGGTATTCTATATTTTGAATTTTTTTATCCATTTTATTTATCTTCTCTTTGAATACTTCTTGTTCTTTTGTTAGGTTTTTTGTAATTTCTATTGAGTCTCGTTGAATTTTCTTGATAACACTGTTTAATTCTATTTGTATCGTTTCTTTGACCTCATCTAGTATAGATTTTTTTATGTTTTCTAGTTTTGTATCTAATAGTTTGCTGAATCTGTCCAATGTAATCATGTCCTCGGTGGGGTTTTCTTGTGGAGTAGCAACGTCACTATTTAGTGTTTCATTTATTTGGGTGTCTCCCAAGATGTCGTCTGCATCCTTAATTAACAAACTTTCATCTAACATTGCTACTCTATTGTTGTGTTCGAGTTTTCGTCGGTGTGTGACATTTAGCTCTTCTTCGTCGTTTATTATTGTAAACGATGAGTGGGGTCGTAATGGTGTGTCTGAGTTGTTCTGTTTAGGTTTCTTACAAATGCAGGCTTGGCACTTCCATTTATTTCTGTGTTCAATAGTCATTGTATTGAAAAACCGTTTTTCGGGCACATTTGCACAATCGAGATCATAACATTCTTTACAAAGAGTACAACTCAAAAAGTGTCTATTTGGTAGTGGTTGTTTACATCCTGCGCATAACGCCATCTTGCGAATGGTGAATGAACTCTCAACCTTTTACCGCACAAGCAAACAATTCAACAATGTTTATAGTTTAACTTAGTTTCTATAGATGGCACAAATTATCTTTATAGGTAGGATTAAGCGGTTTTATTGTTAGGTTATATTTATTCCTTTTTGTTTTATTTATGATATTTTCAGGTCATGAACTTAAAAACACCTGTGGACACACTTTCCTGTATCCAAGAAGTAAAGCAACGTAGCACTGTAGGTCCATTTGTAGACAAAAACTATTTTGCACTTCGTAACCTTAATTGTTGATTTTTTTGCACTAATTTCGAAATTCCCTTGGAGATAACACTTTCCTTATCGTTGTCTTACACATAGATTATGTTAAACACTTTGAAACTGAGAAACAAGGCGTAGTTATATTTAATTAACATTAATTTACTGGAGCTAAACAAGCCAGCAAGCAGTGCTGCCCTCTTTTGTTCGGTAGTGCAGTCGTCATCTTCGGAAATGTATGGTCCTCCCATCAACTTCACAATCTTTATCATATTGCTGCCGTTATCAGTGCAAATACAATATATTTGATCCAAGCTAATTATAAAATCGGTTAATAACTCATCTATAGTTCATTTTCAAGAAAGTCGATGTTTGCCTATCATATACTTCTAAAACGCCTGGATTTCGTATGACAATTTTTCCATTTATAATATATTAAATATTAACACCGATGAATTTTCGTTCAAGGCAAGTTGCGGCATCCAATTTTAAACTTATCATTTGGTTTTTAACTTCAGTAGCTTTGCTTTTTCGAATCGCATTAGCTTCCTCTTGAATTTTAGTTTTTGGAGCTTTCACATTTATGCTTTTACTCGCAACGTCACTATTAGCGGCAATATTGATAATTTCTTGAAAGGCTTCATCTTCCATCATGGCCAATGGTCTTCCGTGAATTGCCACAAGTCGAACACAAGAGTTTTTCAAGTTATAAATCTTAATTTTAGCGACATTATCAATTGAATCTGTCTTGTTTAGGCGGACAATTTTGTTGTTTATGTTTTCAACAACTTGATACTCATTAGTATGTTTAGTCGCTGTATGGTTTTTTAAATTAGTTGCATGTTTCCCCTAAAACAAGATTAAAAACTAATCCATTAACAAGTCATTAAATAATAACTAAATTGAATACGTACAAAATGATAAATACTTTTAAGGAATAAAAATATAAAATTAAACATATCGAAACTTCTGTCCAACATATAATGATCTCAGTATTGAAATTTGAAAAATTTTGACTCAGGCGGGAATCGAGCCCGCATCTCCATGCATGATGTTTTGTTCATTTGTATCGGTAACTTTAAAGGACAAAGCATCGCGCTCGTTAGTTTGATAAAGATATGATAAAGATATATTTATTTACATTTACAGAAATACATGTTAGATCTGGGGATGCGGGTTCGATGCCCGCCTAAGACAAAATTATTCAAGTTTACTTGACTTATTACGTGTCTATCTACAGTAGGGCTAAGGGCCGGTTTTTTGATCCGTAGTAAAGTTTACTTTAACCATTTGTTAATCTAACTATCAGTTGCCAGAAAACCAATGGTAAAAGCCTTTTTGCGTTTTTTGATGTAAATTCTACCAGTCGTCAAAATTAACCTCTAGGAAATCGTTTTTCTTTGCAATGGCAACAATTAAATTGTTCCTTAATAGTGTAAAAACGATTTCCTTAAAATATTACATTTTAAATGACGATAATATTTTTTTGGGTGACAACACTGAATAAATAAGTCAATGAAATGCCATTTTTTACATTTCATAACAATAAAAAAATAACAAGTCTTGTGCAATTATTGCAAATTACTGAAACCTAGTGCATTAAATTACACCTTATTATTGTATTTCGTCATTTGCTAGATTTTAAAGTGTGTAATAATGTCAGGAAACAAGTACAATCAATCAGGGTAACTTTGACAGATCTCCACATTATTTTTTTATTTAACTTTTATTACGACATCTATGATACCAAAGATTTTACTTAATCCGTGCTCTCTGGTAGGTTTTCATACATTCAAGTTATTTCACGTGTATAAAATTCTTAAAATATATCAGAAATTAGCAATTTTGTTGTGTGTCAAAGTTATAACCACTAAATGGGTAACTTTGACACAGATGAAATTTTTTGCTGAAATCATAACTTTTAAACACTTTATTTCTTCAGGGTAACATTAGTTTGTATAATAACAAATATCAAAAGAAATATAACCATAGACAAGTCAATAAAACCATAAACTTATAGTTCTATCTTTATTTAAACTCTTTGGCGACCACAATTATAATCAACATTTGAAAATTTTTGGAACAGTTTTCAAAATAAGCTTTAAATTCTTTAGAATCAATTGCATCACTTAAAACCTAGACTTATTTAAGGCCTATTCACCCCACTCCATATTAAGCAAGTCATCGTCTATATGATAAATTCCAAGAGATTTGGGTTTGATTTTGTCTGTATCCACAGTTGATACTACGTCGTCAAATTGAATCTTCGCCATCTCTCTTTTATGTGGCCACTTCCATCCACCACCCATTGATTTGGCCATAGTCGCAACTAAATAGTATGGAGGAAAGGACGATACAACTTTTCCTGGGAACAAACATCCTTCATCCCTGAATATGACTGTGGTTCCAGGCAGAACTGTAGCAAATTGCGAAGTATCGCTCATTGATGCGGGTTTCATCAGCGCATCAGATGTACGTTCTGTTTCTTCAGCCTCGTTCATAATTACGTACTCTTCTATAACAACTTCATTGCCTATATCTAAGTCCGCTGCCATATCTTCAAATTCTAAAGACACGCCTACATTTGAATCCATTTCGATACCCTGTTTTGAGGTTGACGGTTGATCGAGTATGTTTTCTATTTCATCACACTCGTCTCCTTTTTCCGCGTTTCTGCTCGATTTTAATTCTGTGGTCTTCGTTTCTGACTTAGTTGGTGTTCTTTGGATTGTGCGTTCTTCTCCATTACTCTTGTTTTCTTTTACCAGTTCCGTATTTTTTGGGTTTTGTTCAACATTATTTAATGGCTCTGAAACGTTTTCGTTTTCTTTGTCATGACTTTTGACTTTCTTCTTATTTTTTGAGCCTTGAGGACGACCCCTTTTCACTGGTTTCATAACAGCAACTGAACTTTCTGGATTGGTGGGCTGCTTTTTACTCTTAGTCTTGGCTTCAGCTTTATTCTTATAGAATTGCTCAACTTCCTCCACCGACACGCTCTTACCAGCAATAACTGGCATTTGAAATTTTCTTTGGCTTTTGATTCCTAAATCAGTTTCACGTAATTCCGCCAGATAGCTCTTGAAACTTTCGCCTAAAGATTCCTTGGCAGTTTGTACATCTATTGTTGTTTTAGCATATTCTGGAAGACGCTGCAATGCCTCTTGGCGGCTTAAAGGGTAAATCCCAGTCACTCTAAAACCTGCCTCAAGGTTAGCTTTACACTGTAGAGCTCCTAAATTGAGAGTTTTTTTGACAAGTGCCGTAAAGCAGTTTTTGGGTAAAGCAACAGTTTTTCTTCCTCTTGTAGTTTCTCGCCAATTAAGAAGGACGGTTCTCCAATTTGCTTTAAGAGAGCTAAAATAGCCCACATCGAGGGGTTGAAGAACGTGGGTCGAGTTTGGTACAAGGCACACAAACTTAATGTTATTCTCGTTGCAGATTCTTAATGTATTCACCGAGATATGGGAGCTCAAATTATCGCATATCAATATTTTCTTTCCTTCCTTTTTTATAGCAAATGGAAGAAAATGATACTTAAACCAGTCGTCAAAACTCTCAAGATCTATCCAGCCACTTTTAGTCACAGTCATTCGTGAGCCAGGTGGTGCTCCAACAAGCCAGTCAGACCAAGCATTTTTGGCTTTAAAAATGAAATAAGGGGGAAGGATTTCTCCTGCAGCAGACCCACAAAAGACAGCTGTATAACAGGATTTCGTAGAGTTACGAATAACTTCTGGGTTCCGACATTTGCGTCTAAAAAGCAGCTTTTTCTTTTTAGGGTCGTCATGAAACCCTGTTTCATCGAAATTGAAGATATTCTCAGGTGGAACATCCCGAACTTCTAACTCAAGGTTATCAAAAAATTCATTGATTTTGGATTCATTTACCTGAGCTCGGTTTCGACTAATATGATGCCCCAACGTTGCTTTTAAATCTCGATGTCTGTCTAGGAAGAGCTTACCCCACTCCCAGCCTGGACGGTTATTTTTGAAAACCTTAACTTTTCTGTTTGCCGAGTTCAAGTATCTTTGTATTATGAGGGTAACATCATCAATGCCTATTGGTATCCCTGAATCTGCCAACGTCATGACATGGTATTTTATAATGTTTTCCTCTTCTTCAGCTAAAGCTGTTGGTCTCCCTACTTTTTCTGTGTGTCTATTTTTAATTTTATTTTTTATTGTATTAATTGGTATTTTATATTCTTTGGCGGCAGCATATGCACTCAAAGCACCAGACATAACCTTTTCTAAGCATTCTCCTAAAATAGCTAGGGTGTAATTGGATTTTGCACCATACTTGCGGGTGCCAGGCTCTGGAACCTTCTTTTTTCTAGGCATCGTGTTACAATGAGCTGAAAAATGAGGAGTACTTGATTCATTTTTGATGTATACTTCAAACTAATTTATTAAATATTGTTAAGTGTAGGTATACGACTTTATATGTACGCCTATGTATTTTTAAATACGTAACAGTTATATGTCAAAGTTACCCATACTAAAAATTGTAGATCGCATAAAAGACAGGGTAACATTGACACTGTCAAAGATACCCAGAATATGTTCAAAATACGACAGACCGGAATTTTGAGTAATTATGTTAAAGATGCAATGTAAAAACCACAAAAATGATTTGTGTATCCAAAATTGGACATATCATTTATTGTATTACGTTTTTGACATACCTGGTAAGCAGCCAAACTTTCAAGATATCTAAAAAGTTTATCACTGAAAAAATACAACAGTTGCACACAGTAACCTTCAAAAAAGTTTTTGACATTAACTTCGTTTGACAGCTTATTTTTTTTTTCTTACAGTTCGTTTACGAAGGTTGTAACGTAAACGATTTATATAGATGTGATGCCATACACTAAATGTTTTCAACGTAAAAAAAAAAAAGTATTTTGATATTTGACTGTCAAAGTTACTCTTAAAAATCAAAGTTACCCCGATTGACTGTAAGTAAATCCGTATAATGTTTTGGTATGCTTTTTGTTGAGTTATACCAGCAGTCTTATTATCTTTTGATAACATCAGCTCACGTGTTTATTTTTATTTCAGAGACCGCAATTCTAACTTCTGCGAGGTAGAAACTAATATATTAATGTCGCTTCACAAGGATTATCTTGTAATATCGTGTAAAAAACATAGAGGAGCTGCATTAGTTAGAGATGAAGCAAAATCACGAATTTATTTTAGAAAATTGTAAGCAAGAATTCAAAAAAGCAGAACTAGAATTAAACAAGTGTATCAGTAAAAACTTTGTTTTATTTCTTTTGTATTATAAACAGTGTACATTTATATTATCTCTTAACTGTTGTTAACAAAGTTTCTTCGAAATGCATAGCCACGGTCTCCTAGAAGACAGCACCCACCCTGTAAAGGTAGCGATTCAGTGAAATTCAGTGCATTCAGTTAAAATACTTTTATTCCTTGCTGGTTACATAGTGACTGCTCAATACATAGAAGTATATGAATTATATATAAAGCACTTTACACATACATAGCTCATACATAACAACCCATATGCTGTGATTCAAATTAATGTTTGATTGTGCTGCAGTTAAATATAGTGCTGTTGTGTGCCTAACCTGGCCATTTTGCTTCAATATCAAACATTTTCAAGTTAGCATCAGCAACTACCTGATTATTATATTATAGTGTTATGTTGTCTATTCCTATAGAGCTCTGCATTATCATCACCTCCAGGGTTTACGATTGCGTCATGCGTAGGCACTCAACTGCTCCGACGACACTTGGAAACTTGGCAATGGAGTAAAACTTTGCGATTACATTGCTTATTTCCTTAGGACTGCATGGCCTTGTTATATTGTTTTTTTTTGTACAAATTGTTCTGGAGACTGCATGGATGCATTTGCAAGCAGTAGATTTCAACATTCCAAAAGATCTCGAGAGCATTGCTGCATTATACCCGTGCCAAAGAATCTCAATGTGAGTATAGCACTTGCTTGAGTGACAGCATGATTCCTAAAAACATACAGTTAAATTAGAACAAAGTGAGAGCCCTTTCAAGACTGACATGTAATTTTAACACATAGACTTATTTAAAAAACTTAGTTCCTACATGCCTTGTCGTAGGTCATTTCGGATTCCCTATTTCATCAACTAAACACATGATTGTTTCCTTTCAAGGGTGATAACGTTGACAAAAGTCCACATGATCCCAGGTTTCCAAGGGTCTATTATGAAGTCCAAATGTTTTAGGTCATCTCATCATCTAATATGTTGTTGATAACAATGCCTTCGTCAGACGAACTTTCGGACTCTTTAATGTATCTCACTATGTTTAAATTCATTAATATTAAAATACACTCTTTTCACGAAAAAATGACACGAAAGACATTACATATTATGTCAAATTGTCAACAGTTAACCATCCGCCATATTGTTAAACCCTGCCGACAGTAGTAGTTACAATATTTGTCTATTGCTTACTATTCTGGCCATTGTTTCGGCTAACTATTGTTAAAAAAACCCACTTTGATGATTATTTAACCATTGGTAACGATTTCTGACTATTGGTTGACTTAACTACCGATCAAAAAACCGGCCCTAAGATGCGAAACCACGAAAAATTTGTCGCACGACATGTATTCCGTATTTTTAAAGTTAGAGATGTCATATGACATAAATGACCTGCCATGTTAGTAGCGGTAGACAAACAATAAAACGCTGTCAAAATACGATAAAAGGCCGCGATACTATTATGTAACCTATAATGTAGAATATCTGTTTGAGTTTAAATACTGATTGTAATATAGATAATTTAAATTAAATTGCTAAAATATCAGCATATGAAATATTATAAAGAACTTAATGATCTCACTGTATTAAAATTATAATAATGAAGTAAATTTGTTACCGGTATAGTACCTATTATTTATCATCAAATCGGCCCCAAGATACAAAATTATTGTTGTATCGTCTAAATAACATTTATATGCAAAGTTTAATTTTGATACAATAATTAGAAATAAGTATATAAACTTGAAAATTATGTCTCAGGCGGGACTCGAACCCGCATCTCCTCTCCTCCTCTGCGAGGAGATGCAGGTTCGAGTCTCGCCTGATACATAATTTTTCCAGTTTATATACTGATATTATAATTAGCCGAGGATCGACCTAAGTGGCGTGCGATTGGAGAGGCCTATGTCTTGCAGTGGACTGTGATAGGCTGATGATGATGATGATGATGATGATGATGATTATAATTGCAATTTAATTGCTGAAATATCAAATAAAGTATAATTATAAAATAAGGTTAAAATTTACTCCCAAGATTTGATTCGTTAGGTAAGTTTGTACAATTAGGTCATCCTAGGCAAGTTATGTTACACACAGTTACTTATGTACAATGTTCATAGTAAACCTAAATGTTATATTATAAAAACTAACTCACCTTTATTTTATTATTGCATAGTTGACATGTACTCGAATTGGATGCTTTATCGTACTCAAAGTAATGATGAACTGCGTCCGTTTTCGTCGGAGCCATACTACACGCGTTAATTTACTTTATTATCTAATAATTGCTTGACAACGTAAATCAATTTTCAAAAGCGCATTAGTTAGTGGTCACTGTTTGCTAATCCCAAAGAAAGTGATAAATTTGCTAGTGTCGTAAACAAACATTGCGTCATGCGCACGCGCCGGAGCCGACAGGCCCCTAATTCGCGTAACCGAATCGTATCAAAATCGTAATTGAACGACAGGTTTTTGACAGTTCTAGTATGGGCTAAATGTCAAAATCGTCCAATTCAATCACGATCGAACTGCGATTCGGTTACGCGAATTAGGCCCCAGGTCGCAACTTGCTATACTTGCTTGCTTGCACCGAGATAAAACTGTCGTCTTGTTATGTAGCGCAATAATAAGTCTAATGAGCTGCGCATAGAAATTAAAATAGCCTAACAGCATTATAACCTACCAGGTTTAGCACATTACCTTCCGTTTTACGCTGACTTTCCGCTGATCAAATGAAAGACGCAAGAAGCTTGTCTCGATGAGATTCGGGTTGGTACCACGCCACGTGGATGCATAAGGTTACCCTACCCTATCTTTGATGAAGTAAGTGGAAACATCTTCTTAATCCAGTTAGCAGTCTACAATTCCGGTTGCCGTTTATTAGTATTCCGTTCATAATTAAATTCAGATTATTCCGTTTAGTATAATTTACATGATAAGTTTAGTGGTACAACTCGCTCAGAAGTAGGGGTAATTCAGAGCCTTACAAAGGACTCACGCCTGAGATTTCTGTGTTACTAATTTAAGAGGTGGTAAGCTTAGCCGGAGCAAATAAATATATTCTGTTAATTCATGCTCGTCTCTTTATTTACCACCTCATCCTGTTCATCTACATCACCCCAACACCCTCGCCAAACCCCTAAACGTTGCAGTGGCTTAACCCTATCAAGTTGCTTAACCCTATCAAGGGGTTTTCAGTATTGGTAAGTGCTTTAACCTGGATTAATCGTATTGTTTGGTTTCGGATAGGGTTTTTAAAAACAAGCGTATTAAAAACCCGAACAAAAACCCCTTTAAAGCTTACCGGATAATGGAGATATATCATCAGGATTATCACTGCGTCCACTTATCGGGCGTGAGTTCTATCTGACAAAGAACTGTGGATATTTCTTCGAAGCTAAGTGTCGAGTTGCCAATTGTCTTCATCAGATGCGTTTTGACACATCTAATGTTAGATTCCCAAAGTCCTCCAAAATTAGGTGCTTTTAGTGCCATCATTTTCAAGCATTTCTACTATTTCCTTAACTTCGGTTGCCATGCCTTGATTTAACATGTCAGCTCATTTGCAGCGCCAACGAAGTTCAATCCATTGTCGCTCCACATCTCTGCGCAGTACCCCCTGCGTGACACAAATCGGCGAAATGTTGCAATGAATCCCGGTGTGGTAAGGTCGCTTACAGCTTCTAGATGTATAGCCTTTGTTTTCATACAAATAAACAATGAGATACATCCCTTGTAAGATTTTTGCCCCCTACCTTTTGACACTCTAATCTGTATAGGTCCAGCGAAGTCTACACCACAGCATTCAAAAGCTCTCCCAGGGTTTACTCGGACACTTGGAAGCTCACCCATAATTGGTCGCTGTGTTCTAGCGTTGTATCGAATGCACGTAACACATTTCTTTAGAATTTTTTTCATAGCCTGCTTCAAACCTATATTTTTTTTTTTTTTTTATTTGTTAAGGACAACCACACATCATACACCACACATTAACATACTTAATATTAAAACCCAATTTTACAGTGTTGCCTTACTTATAGGCTGCCACGACATTCACAAAAATACTGCTGAAAACAGATATATAGCTTATGTTAATTTAAAGAAACAGTAAACAAAGAAGCTTGATAAGTTTAAAAATATTTTTTTTAATTTATAAAAATTAAACAATAAATAAATTACCACCTCTCAATTTTAAATGAATTCATTAGTGAGGACTTAAATTTACGTAGCGAATAAGACATATCAACATCGGACGAACGAAAAAGTTTACTGAATATGGACTGAATCCTATCAATGGCGGAAAAATGACCCAGGTTAGTCCTAAAAGTATTTGACTTAAAAGGCAAATATCTGGATAACCGAGCCAATTTACTTGGGACATTGTAATTAATCCTCGACAAGAGGTCAGCACAATCAACTTTATTATTAATTATTTTGTACAGAAACATAAAATCCTGTATTTTTCTGCGGTCTTCTAATGATAAAAGTTTAAAGTATTCTAATCGGGTCTCATATGTAGGCAAACGCTTTGCTAACTTGCACTGGTAAGACAAGTGATAAAGAAATTTTCTCTGAATGGATTCCAACCGCTGTTTGTGGATTTCATATAAAGGAGACCAGACTACGCTGCCATACTCCAAGCCTGACCGTACTAGTGAATTATACTGCTATTTTACTATAATCCAAAACCTACTTTGGATGTAATTAATTGTGAGAGTAGATCCTCCATGCATTACAGTTTCGTGTGCTTCTCTAATCAACAATTCTGCTAAGTTTTTGGTGCAGTAAATTCTTAGAAGTTTTCTTGATACCCACGCAGTTATTCCAATAATCGCTGCGCCGAGAAGAATATAGCAGATGGAGTATTGGTGGATGTCGTGGCTCGAAATTGACGAGGGCAAGACTTCATGTTCCTTGAGGGAATTTAGTTGCCTATCAATCTCTTGGAGGTCAGTATCATGTTCTCGAAGCACGTTCCATGACAAATTGTGACGAGTTAAGTCGATAATGTTGTTTGCTGTAGAGTTGAGAGCTGGGATATTGAAGTAGTGGTCGTCCATATTCGTTTTGGTGTTGTACTCATTATGTGAGTGAATGGTGAATTCTTTAGATTGGAGTACACACCCTTGCGCAAGTTTTACTATGCCGGATGACGTCATAGAATGCGACGTCACGTCGTAGTTGCATACCGTGCGCAAAGTGCAAGCTCCGCAGCAGACGGCCAACCAGCTGTTCGGCGCATGTAATGCGATCCACGCTTCATTGCATGCCGCCTGCCTGACGTCACAGGGTGTCCCCGAACTGTGACTCAATAACTTAGCTTCGCATGGAGCGTTGTTGTTACGTAAATTGAACACTTGTAAGTTTTGATAACAGAGGAAGCTATCTTGTTTCACTTGAGTGCATAGCTTTAAATCAGTTTCTGTGATAGGTATATAGGTATTTTTATGGAAGTTTACAGCAATATACGGAGTTTGTAAATCTATTTTTGTCATTCCTTTTGTAGTCTTGACCGGCAGTGAAATCATTCTGTAGACAATAAAATCTTCATCTGAAGTGAGTGGAATATGAACTTCGAACAAAAAGTACTCCGAAGTAACTCGTGCTTTTGCGTACAGTAGTTTGTAGACAGTTTTGATGTCTTCTCTAATGTTTTCCACCGGTAAAGTTAATGATTTAGGCAATTTACCAGAAATGTCATTCAGTTGGTGGATCAGGTTTGCTGGAGTAAGTAAATGGACGTCCATGTGCCCTTTATAGACGTCAGTGACTAATGGCAGCTCGCTTCTCAGTTTAAGCCAATCTTTTTGAATTTCGGATGGTAAAGTATCGTCCCATCCTAACTTGGACGTCCATACCTTTTGGAATAAGAGTTTTGCGGTAATAGTGACAGGTGAGAGCCAGCCCAAAGGGTCGTAAAGTTTCGACATCTCCGATAATAGCATTCTTTTGGTAAGTTCAGCTTTGTTATTGACCTTTAGCTCCCAATTAAAAGAAAAATTATCACTATTGGGGTTCCAGCCAAGGCCAAGGGTTTTCATCGATTCTTCATTTTTGAAATCGAAGTTGTTATTCGTGGAAATTTGATCTTGAGATAGATTTTTGATAAGAGCGGGGTCATTTGTTGACCATTTTCTCAAATTCATTCCGCCGAGTCTTAACAGATCGATTAATGATTGTTGACGTCTGATTGCTTGAGAGATTGAATTGTGACCGCTTACAAGGTCGTCGACGTAAAACTCATCTTGGAGTACGGAAGCTGCTTCCGGGTACTTGTGACCCTCGTCAATTGCAAGTTGTTTGAGAGTTCTCATAGCAAGCCAGGGTGCACATTTCATTCCATAAGTTACGGTGCAAAGTTCATACTCTCTGAGTTTCTCTGATGGTGAATCTCGCCAAATTATTTTTTGTAGTTTTTGTTGACTTTGGCTGATTTCTATACAGCGGTACATTTTCTCAATGTCGGCAGTGTAAGCATATTTGTAAGATCTCCAATTTAAGATGAGCGCTTGAATATCCTTTTGTAGATAAGGACCCTTTTCTTGTAGTTGATTGATACTGAATCCACTTGTTGATTTTTGAGAGCCATTAAATACAACTCTCAATTTTGTGGTTGTTGATTGTTCACGTAGCACGCCATGATGAGGTAAATAACATTGAGGTAGGTAAGTAGATATTGGATACGACGGTTTCATGTGTCCTAACTCTGTGTATTCTTTGATAAAATCTCGGTACATCAGAGCAAGTTTCTTGTTCTTCTCAAGTCGTTTTTCAAGTTGTAAATATTGAGAAATAGCGATAGACCTGGTGTTTCCTATTTTTTCTTCATAGTTGGAACAAAATGGCATTTCTACGATGTATTTGCCGCTTGAGTGACGTTGTACAGTTTTCAAATAATGTTTTTCACAGTAATCGTCCTTAGATAGGTCATTGTCGTCTTGAACGATGTCTTCGTTTTCCCAATATTTGGATATTTCGCTAAGATCAATTAGCGTCACGTGACAGTTCAAAGTTTTTAATTTTCCGCACAGTATCCATCCTAATTGAGTCTGTTGCGCAATCGGTGATTGTTGGCTTCCCTTTAGTACTCCATCAAGTAAGATGTCGGAATAAACGTCGGCTCCTAAAAGTAGGTCGATAGGGCGCGACATGTGGAAGTCTGGATCTGCGAGCTTTAAATTTTCTAAGTGTGGCCAGTTAGTTTTCTCAAACGACGAGTTAGGTAAGTTGTTAGTGAGCTTTTTCATAATCAGAGCCTGAGCTTCAAAGGCATAATTAGAGTGAATGGACTTGCACGATAAATTAATCCGTCCTTTACAGTCCCCAGAAACGGATCCTACTCCCGTAATTGTTGCGTTTAGTCTGCTTCTAGGTAGTCGTAATAGTTGCGCTGCCCTCTCAGTAATTAAGTTCACTTGCGAACCTTGGTCTAGCAAAGCCCGAAGTTTGATTTGAGCACCATTCACAGACATCACTTGAAGCTGTACAGTTGGTAGTAGGATCTCCATATCATCACTGGTTAGATGATTAGAAGATGGTTGAAAAGAAGTTGAAGCCCGTGGTTTTGAGTAAGTTTCGTTCGGCGTTGTTTTATTTGTAGGTAAATACTTCGTTGCAGTATTGTGCAATAAAGTGTGATGTTTCATTTGACATTCTTTACATGTTTTTGTAGAAGTGCATTTGTTGTTGCCATGACTGAATAAGCAATTTTCACACAAATGCAGTTTTGTAACAATATTATTGCGTTGTAAAGCGTTCATGTTAATGAACTCTGGACATTGCATCAACACGTGACCTTCTTTACAGTTCGGGCACTGTCCGTAAGCGGTGTAATAAGTTTTCTTGTTTTCATAACTATATTTCTTGATAGGATAATTTTTTTCCTTAAGATTCCATGATGGTATGTTTCTGTTTGCTTGTTTGTTGAACGATGTAAAAGTAGGTTTATGATTCTGAAATGTTGATGTTTCTTTCTTTGCATTTTTCATGGTTTCGTATGCCATGAACTTGCACTCGAGAAAATAAAGAAAATCACCTAAGGGTTGTAATTCTCTATGATCTTGCAGTTCTTTCATGTATTCAGAGTAGGTAGACTTATCAAGTTTCAATGACATCAGGTGAACGACTAGTGGATCCCACGTAGTGGTATCTATGCCAATGTTTGAAATTCCATTCAAACATTCCGTTATGACGTCATGCATCTTTTTTAAGTTGTAGCTGTCTGGCTGTTGTATGGTAGGCAAGTTGAGCATAGTGTTGATGAAAGATGTAAACTGAAGGCGTCTGTTGCCATACCGTTGGACTAGTATATCCCAGCATGAGTTATAGTTGTCTGCGCTGACGCTGAGATGTTGCACTATACGCTCTGCCTCACCCCTTAGCTTCGACTTGAGATGCTGCATCTTTTGAGCATTGTTTATCATCGGATTGTTGTGAATAGTTTCTACAAAAAGATCTTTGAAGGAAACCCATTGGGTGTAGTTGCCAGTAAATTCAGGAATTTCCATTTTTGGCGCCGAGGTTTCGTAATGAATAGTCGACCAGATTCTTGTGTTTATAATTCGTCGAATTTCATCATACTTGTCTTCCATTTCGACGAATAAGTTGTAGTATTTCACATTAGAGCCTTTGTACTGAGCTTCTAATTGCCAATGTAGTTTGTCGATGGCTTGCCACTTAGATTTTAAAATGGATAGATGGTCTTGAAGCTCCCATTTCTCGGTGATGGTTTTGAGATCAATTTTGGACATAGCACGATCGAGAGCCTTAAAATTACACATTTGTATTTCTAATAGCGAAGTCGAAGATGAAGTTTCGTTCGAGCTATCTTCCAGCATGCCTGTTAAGTCAAACTCCACCGACTTATTTTCACGTAGTTTTTGTAGTAGTTCTTCCATATTTTTCTTAGTGGTTTCATAAAGTTGTTTAGTGTTTTCATAGATATTTTCGGTGAAGTAGTTAATGTTCTTATTTTCAAATGATTCGACAAGGTGCGGGTGTCGTTCGTTGAAGTCACTCCTCTGAGCTTCGAGGGACTCCAGACGTTTTTCCAAGTATTCTTCGTTTTTTCTTACTTGGCTGTCCTTTTTGTAGTTAGAACAGAGAGTTTTGATGTTGTTGAAACACTGTTGTTGTAATTCCAGCATGTTGTTGTTGGAGTGGTAAGTTGTATGTTAGACAAGTTAGCAAAAGATGCGTTGTTAGTTCGTTGCTCGTTGATCTGGCACGCAGTCGATGGTGACAGACGTAGAGTTTGGCGTTGGTTCGTTTCAGGTATTTGTGTAGTAAGTACCAGGATTGAACTGCGATATGTGCGCACTCTCAATTGATTTGGTGATTCCCGCTTCTGGGAGGCCAGTCAACCGATTCGCTACCGCAGAGTTATCACTGATACACACTATTACACTTCACTGATGAATTTTTACTCGAAGGACCACAAAATGTATGGTTTTGTATTCGCCATACATTTGAGAAAGGTAAGTTAGTTGTTGAGCACGTCAAACAGAAAAGATTACCGTAGTTAAAAGGTTTATTAAAAGTTTACAAAGTAATTGTGGCAAATCTTTCCTTGAATAGTGTTTGGTTGGACAGTTTGTGACGTACTAAATTAATGTTAAAATAATTATTTGATCGTATTTGCGGCCGAGCGAGACTAGGTCGCAACGTAAGCTAAAACTAGAGTTGAATGTACGATGGCTGGCCCGTACAGTTTTTTGGAATTATGATTGGGTGTTTATAATCATGTGCTATATTAGCTGATTGTAATCGACCTCCGACCCGTAACAACCCTTTCCCATCTATGTATGGTGTAAGTGTAATTAATGTACTACTCTTCTTAATTTTTCCTTTCTTTTTCAGATCTTCAATTTCTTCCGCAACATCTATTTCTTTATTTATTTATTTAATTTATTTAAGCTTTATTGCACAAACGAACAGTTATTGTACAAAAGGTAGACTTAATGCCACGAGGCATTCTCTGCCAGTCTACCATCGGGCTAAACAGAAATGCTAAGTAAGCGGTGCGATAAAAAAAAAGTTATTAAATAAAATTATCAATAAAAAAAATATACTAAACTACAAAAAGTACATATACTTACATATAAACTAAACACAAATATTTAGACAATTATTATACATACTCAATACATGTAAAATATTAATATTAGGGGTTAAAATATGAAATGGCCGTTTTATTGTAATAGGTTCTTTGAATTGACATAGAATATTCATGGTTTGAGGTTTTC
Source organism: Anania crocealis (assembly GCA_949315895.1). Lineage (NCBI taxonomy): Eukaryota > Metazoa > Arthropoda > Insecta > Lepidoptera > Crambidae > Anania > Anania crocealis. The sequence continues at coordinate 5,622,650 of OX438880.1, forward strand.
GAATGAAACTTTTTTCACATGGTTTCTATGATGTTCTTCTATTAAAAAATACTATAGTTTTCTCCGATCTGGTCAATCAATAACGGCAGATGTCTATTGTGCCGAACTCCGAACAATGTTGGCAAAACTAGCAGTAAAACAGCCCCGACTCATGAATCGATCTTCACCAATATTGCTCCATGACAACGCGAGACCTCATACAGCACGAGAAACCGTTTTGACCCTTCAGGAACTGCAATTAGAAACCATTCGACATCCTCCGTATTCGCCAGACCTTGCTCCAACGGACTACCATTTTTTCGTGATTTGGACAATTATCTACGTGACAAGAAGTTTTCTTCCCAGGAGGCAGTACAAAATGCTTTCACACAGTTTGTGCAGTCTAGATCCTCAGAGTTCTCTCACAAAGGCATAAATGACCTTCCTATTAGATGGCAGCAATGTATAGATAATAATGGTAACTATTTTGATTAAATTTGTTAAAAATTAAAATATAATCAACTTTGATTTTCAGTACAAATCGGCAATTTCATACTTTAACCCCTATTATATACATACATACATATAACTACATTGACTCGCCTTATCTCGTAAATGAGATATATCTGCGGTGCCCCCGGCTTAGTGCTCGTAACCAGAGGCTATTTTATGTACCCCATTATAAGACCAAATATACTGCAAACACTTTCTTACCTCGTACTTGCTGCAGCTACAGTGACAAACTTCCGATATTCTTGCGTCATCCTTGACACAATTTAAGCAAAATATACGTGATTTGTCCTGTGGCAGCGCAAAGTAGCTTTACATTAATTAAGTATCATACTACCTGGTTTTAACTTAACTTTTCTTTTTTAACTTTTTGCCTTAATTAAATATACATATATATATATATATATATATTTGGAAGTCGTTAGAGGGCGCATCGGAGTGAAGCGTGATTAAAATGGCGGATGATGTTTAGATTATTTTGTGTATTCTATTATTATAAAAACTTGTAGAGAGATATGAAAGGATATAATTGAGGAAGCGATATCAGTGAACTTTAAATGTCGTTTCTTTGTATTTTCAGGTGAGATAAAAGTGTAATAAAATTGTTATAGTTAAATGATAATTATTGCAATGTTGTAAAGGCATATTAAATAAAACAAACTTTGTATTTTCAGAGAAACAATTTGTGGTTTATTTTGGAAATCCTCAATAATATATCTTATAAAACGACATTTTTGTTAAATAAAAGAAAATGGAACGGCTGCAATTTGAGTTTACGATGATAGCCGCAAATGATGGCAAATCTAATGTAATAGCCTTAACCTCAATATCTACAGAAGAAGGAAAATGTTAGTTTTACCTGATGAGCTGAAGCCGGTAGTACATCATACATATATTGCCAAAATGAACACTTTCTTAAAAATAAAAAATAGCTTAAAGAAAAGGCACCAAAGTAGAAAAATATGGATAAAATTGGATAAAGACCTAAAGAAAACATATATAGATGAGGAAGGTAATATGCAATTCTCAGATCAGTATTTAGAAGAAATCTGCATAAAACAACCAAAAGACAAAGATGACAACAACAAAGACAGAAAATCAACATATCCTAAAACATGTTTCAGAAAAATTTATTATTGAAAAATTTACAAGCAAGAATCCTAATGCAATGCAGTGGATAGAGAATTTTGAAAAAGAGTGTGAGCGCTTTAATATAACAAAAGATGAAACAAAAATAGATATATTGAGGTTATTTTTAAAAAAATCTTGTTTGGATTGATATAGCTCGATGGTCATAAAACTAACAGTAAATTCTGAATGGAATGAATGGAAAAACAAATTTTTAGAAACTTTTAAAAACAAAGGATGGGACATGGTCACATATGCTCTTGCATTCAGGTATAAAGAAGGACTGTTAATTGATTATGCTATAAAAAAAGAACGGCTACTACTAGATATCAACAAATCGATAGACCCCAAAACAATGATAGACCTTATTGCAACAGGTTTACCTGGGTTTATCTTAAATAAGTTAAACAGGATCGAACTCAACAACACCACCGATTTGTACAATGAGATAAGAAAATATGAAGGTTTGATGTACAAGAAAAACTCAACTATAATAAAGAGTAGTACATTCCTTTATAAAAATAAAACTAATGATAAGAAGCCATGTAAAACTTGTGACAAAGGCATTAGATATCATCCGGACGAGTCATGTTGGTTCAAGAAAAATAAAAATAAATGTGAAAAGATTTTTAAAACGAAAAATGTAAATAATAACTCCATTATTAAAGTAGATATGATAACTGATAAAAAAAACGAGTAAGTACACCATTAATCAAAATCAAGCTTTTATTAGAAAATAAACTAGAAGTTAGCGGCATTTATGATTCAGGCTCACAGATTTCTTTAATAAATTCAAGACTGATTAAAGTAAAAGAGAAAAAAGACAATGTAAATATAGCATATATGAAAACGGTTAATGGTGTGAAGAAGATGGAAGATGGATGGAAGAAGGATGGCTTGATAACAATAAAAATAAAAATCTTTGATTTAGAAGAAGAATTGGATGTCTATACACCGTGAAATTTTAGTGGTTGTTTTCCCGCAACAGAACGATTTACCTTTAGTAGCACCATCGAATCGTGCGAGTTATTTTTTGAAAATAAAGATATCGTTGTTCTCAACTAATCAAAAAAATAAACATCAACTCAAAAGCGTGAGATACGATAGTATCTTTACAAAATGTGACGTGTTTGGGTACTGCTTGCCGCACGAAATCAATGTTCAAAGCAAAAAAAGCTCTACGCACTAAGTAATACATCATAAACTGCACCGCGCGAGGGGCAATGACCCCGGCCGGTGACCGGCTGCGGCGCGGCTGGTACCATTGGTTCGAGGTTGTTTTCGAGTTTCGTTTATCACAATCGTGAAACTGCCATTTTTTTATTTGAATAAAAAAAAACTGCACAAATCTATTGTACTATTAAGATAGAATCATTTTACTGCGGGAAAACAACCACTTAAATTTCACGGTGTATAGTAGAAAATGAAGATTTCGAAGATTTTATAATTGGATTGGATATGATAAAGAAATTCAAATTATCCTAAAATGAGGACTTGGAGATAGAACAAAAAAAAAACAAATAAAGTAGACAGGATGTCTAAATATAATGGAAATGAAGATAAGAATATAAAAACTCATGCAATTAATTTCAATGAACACATAGAAACAGAGGAATTTGTAAGTATGACAGAGCATTTAGATAATAAAAAGAAAATTGAGATAGAGAAAATTATAAAGGAATTTAAATCGATTTTTGCCAAGGACAAGTATGATATAGGATCAGTTAGCGATTATGAAGCCCACATAGATTTACTAGTAAATAGATACTGTAGTAAAATACCATACAGATGTACAATACAAGATAAATTAGAGATTGAAGAGCAAATATCCATGTTATTAAAGAATAATTTAAAAGAAGAATCTTACAGTCCTTTTGCTGCACCAGTGACATTGGCATTTAAAAAAGGTGAAAATAGAAAATCCCGCTTATGTGTAGATTTCAGAGAACTGAACAAAATAGTTGTACCACAAGCTCAACCTTTCCCATTAATAGATGATTTGATTATTAAAACTAGAAATTGTAAGTACTTTACTACACTTGATATTAATTCAGCATTTTGGGCAATACCACTGCGGGTAGAAGATAGAAATAAAACAGGATTTGTCACACAAGATGGCCACTTCCAGTGGACTTGCCTCCCTTTTGGCTTGAAAATATCACCAGCAATTTTCCAAAGAATTTTAAGCAATATTCTAAGAAAACATAATCTTACAGGATACTCCGTAAACTATATCGATGATATTTTGATACACTCGTCTACTTTCGAGGAACATGTAAGACATAAGAAATGTATTAGAGGCAATAATAAAAGAAGGCTTTAGGTTGAAGTTTAAGAAATGTACCTTTGCTTCAGACTCAGTAAAGTATCTTGGTCATGTCATACAGAACAATTCAGTAAGACCACTAAAGGACAATTTGATTTCAATAAGACATTTTCCAACTCCTAAGACGCAAAAGAATGTTAGACAATTTTTGGGAAAAATAAACTTCTACCATGAATACATACCAAAAAGCACAATTATCTTGGATCCATTAGATAATTTATTAAGAAAAAACGAAAAGTTTGTATGGTCAGAGAAGTGTGAAGAATCATTTAATCAAATAAAAAGATATTTATGTTCTCAACCAGTGCTGGAAATATATGACAAAGACTTACCAATAAAAATCTTTATAGATGCCTCCTTAGAGGGTATCGGGGCGATGTTGAAACAAACACAATTAGACGGTAAAGACAAACCGGTGGCATATTTCTCAAAGAAACTGAATGAGTCTCAAAAACGAAAAAAAGCTATATATATGGAATGTTTTGCTATGAAAGACGCTGTTAAATACTGGCAACACTGGCTCATTGGAAAAAAATTCACTATTTACTCAGATCACAAACCTCTAGAGAACATGAACATTAAAGTCAGGACAGACGAAGAATTGGGTGACCTAACATATTACCTGTCTCAATATGACTTTACAATAAAATATATACCTGGTAAAGAAAATGTAGAAGCAGACTGTTTGAGCCGAAACCCTGTATTAGAATCAGAAGATAACAAAGAGGAACTATTGAAAATAGTTAATTTAATACAAATAAAAGATATAATTAAAGACCAAGAGAAAAATGAAACAATAAAAGAAAAGAAACAAAATCTAATACAGAAAAATAGAATCTATTATAAAAAAATAAAGAACCATGAAAAGATTATCCTCTCAGAAGAATTTAGTAAAATACTTATAAAAAAAGGTGCATGAAGATTTATGCCATATTGGGATCAGACAATTGCAGAAAAAAATAAGTCCAATATATACAGCTAAAAACCTAACAAAGAATATCATAAATATTTGTAAAACATGTGAAATATGCATAAAAAATAAATCGAGATGTCAAGGAAAATTTGGATTAATGTCACAACTGGGACCAGCAACAAAACCATTTGAGATAATGTCAATGGATACTATCGGTGGCTTTGGAGGATCTAGGTCAACAAAAAAATACCTACACCTTTTGGTAGACCACTACACAAGATATGCATTTATTGCGACTTCAAAAACATAGAATGCAAATGACTTTATAAAACTAACATAAAATGACTAGAGACAGATGATATTGAAATAATTCTGACAGATCAATATCCAGGCATCAATTCAAGAGAATTTAAGCAATATTTGCAAGACAATAATATGAAACTAATTTTTACAGCTGTGGATACGCCATTCTCAAACGGCTTGAACGAAAGAGTAAATCAAACAATAGTAAATAAAATAAGATGTAAAATAAATGAGAAAAATAATAAGAGATCATGGACAACAGTGGCAAGAGAATGTATACAGAAATATAATGAAACAGAACACTCTGTTACAGGTTTTGCACCAAAATATTTACTGGATGGTACGAATGTCAGTATTCTACCAAATGAATTAAAAATAACAGAAAAGGAAGACAAGTGGATTGCTAATAGAAGATTAGCATTAGAGAATACAATAAAATCCCACAAGTACAACAAGAAAATATTTGATAGAAATAGAAAGATGCAAGAGTTCAATATAGCCGACAGTGTCTATGTAGAAAATGGAAATAAACTGAATAGAAAGAAATTAGACGAATTAAAAATAGGCCCTTTCAAAATAGTAGAGAAAATACGAGTATCTTACCCCATTTATAGGATTGACACTGGCAACAGAAAAACTGAATCAAATTTATTCCACATAACAAAATTACAACCTGCCACAACAGATGAAGATGAAGTAGAAGAAAACGATTAACTTTTAGGTACATTGTATGTATAGACTTATATTATTTAGAATTTTTGCTCTTAAGGGGGGGAGATGTAATGAAATGACATTTCATTAATTAAAATTTGCCGCGCTTCGCGCGTGTGTATTATGTTGTCTTTGGAAGTTGTTAGAGGGCGCATCGGAGTGAAGCGTGATTAAAATGGCGGATGATGTTTAGATTATTTTGTGTATTCTAATAATATAAAAACTTGTAGAGAGATATGAAAGGATATAATTGAGGAAGCGATATTAGTGAACTTTAAATGTCGTTTCTTTGTATTTTCAGGTGAGATAAAAGTGTAATAAAATTGTTATAGTTAAATGATAATTATAGCAATGTTGTAAAGGCATGTTAAATAAAACAAACTTTGTATTTTCAGAGAAACAATTTGTGGTTTATTTTGGAAATCCTCAATAATATATCTTAATATATCACTATTTACTATAATATATTTTGTATAGTTCCTTTTTATTCTTGTTCTAATGTTAATTTTATATCTGCTCATAAATTATGTAATTATTGTAAGTGAAAACTTTATTGGTTTATGTGACTATTTTACACTATTTAGTTTATATTATACATAACTGTTTGTTTCCCAAATATTAATAAAATAAAATAAAAATAAAAATAAAATAAAAATACATAAATAGCTCAAACCGTTAACTAAATGCTCTAAGATAAATAGTGACAAAAGTA